>JALAZF010000367.1:1417500-2835000 GCA_022829125.1 Lathyrus tuberosus | reverse complement strand
AACAAACTGCAGAGAAAAATAAATTCTCCCAGACACAGTAAGGAATTCCACATCTTTTCAGCAGCAGCAATCACGCATGACAAACTATCATGCTCCCCCTAAATAGTTGCACAAGTTCAGCAACAAAAATGTAACTACTCTTCCTAAGCAGTAGTACACGCATGACATAAAGTCATGATATCTTATCTGACATCATAAACATCAAACAAAACACCACTTTACTCCCCCTGAGGCACACAACGGAAACAAAAACACCAATCCTCATTTCAAGCACATGAACATCTTCATGCTCATACAGACCCCACGAATTCTCAGCTTACTTAAAAGCTTTACTGAGATCCAATCTCTTCAAGAGATACTTGCAGCAGAAAAAAGAACAGCTCTTAAAAAAACTTTCTGATCAGATCACATCATATGACACAATTCCTCTGCCATTACATTCACTAGCAGTTGTTGATACTAGTGAAGTCTTCAAAATTAGTAGTCATGCTTTGCCAACCATACTACTAAAAACAAGCTCAGAATCTCCACATTCTAATCCACATAGTCAGAAACACCTCTTCTGACAATAATGCTTGAGCATCCAACTCCACATGAAGTTACAATTAGGCTATTCGTGAGGAACATAAGAATCACCATCCTCCTTCAAACAAACTGTTAGATAAGGATTCAAAGTCACATAGATCCCTCAACTCTCCAAAGGCAGTCATTCCCTATCATACTCTTCATCTTCAGACTTCCAATCAATCAATACCTGGTCTACTTCAGTCTTCTCTACATTCTCCATCCAAGGCAGACCTTCTACTTCATCATTCTCCCGTATGACTATGTAGATGCTCCTTAGGCAATGTAGGCACCACGCTTCTGAACCAGAGCATAATCAACCTTCACCAAGGATATCTAACCAGATAATTTCCCAACACAAGTTAGAACATCTGCCACACACCAAGACATCATCACCATGATTCTTGATATGCTCCACCAACTGGACTTACTATAGCATAGTAATCCAAAGAACTAGAGAAATAAACTCTCATCCACCTTCAAGAATAATAATCTCCTTGAGTCTTCAACTCATCACCCTTCTCCCTAAGAGTAACTTTTTCCAAGATAATCCTCAATAATAAACAGCTGCCACACTCTGATTATCTTGATTCTTCGAATCCACTTCTGAGATCTACCAAATGCCACAGTTTGATCACCTCATTCATGAATCCTCATATGAAAACAATCAAATGCCACATTTTGACCTTTTTCACGTTTTTCAGAACTCTCACAAAGATATCCTGATCCACCAAGGAAAATTGATCTTCAAGTCACATGTTCCAATTGCTCAATAGCAAACACACTTAGACACCCTAAGCCATGGTCATGTAACATCTCCTCCTCCCTGCAGCTCCCGCAAACTGCCATGAGAACGATCTTTTTGAAACATCCTATTGTTCATTCCTGTAGATCACCCTATCATAAGCTGGTGTGCCACATCACCAGCTGAGACTTCTGATGTTAAGCTAGATGTCAGAACATTATGACATCCAACTGTTGAATTCATCTCTTCCTTCTGCCACTCAGAAGAACCTCCTCCCTTTGCAGAACCAGATTTCCATGCTCTCATAGACTTGATTCAATAATCAAGTTTGAGTAGACAACCTCCATCCTGCTTAGAAACTCCAAAGACTTCAAACCTACCACATCTGAATCTTCAGAAAATAAGTAGTCCAAGACTACCCCATAGTAATACTAAAGAATGTCACTTCCCTTAGTAGAGCCGTCAGTAGAAAGCTAGAGATAACTGCCACTTATCCTCGACCTTCACAACCAGAGCAAACACCATGCTCCAAACCACTTAGATCAGAAATAAACTGATCCAAGCTGTAACCATCAAGATTATGATGTCTTCATAGTCTTCCATCTTCATCTTCAACATCACCACCACAATACTTACTAGGAACAGATGGTAAGCAATAATCCCAGGTCATCACACACCAACACACCACATAGAGAAATAAACAGCCTCATAGAGAAAAGTAAATTCTCAACACTTCTGCAGTCCTGCACTTTTACATCTCAAGAATCTTCTTCTCAAACTTCTAATGTTCAGACCTCTTGTCTGACTTTGAGATGTTGGATGCCATCCTTCTGCACCTAAAGAGGAGATTCCCTCTAACAGGATACTGGAGCAAAAACAATATTGACTGGTCATCACAAACAAATTGAAAAAAAACTGTGCTTCTCCCAACACTTCAACCTACAAGGATGCTCTTCCATTATGTGAGGACACCACACAACTGAACTCCAGCTTAAGAAGAACCTTCTCATGCAAATACCAGGGAACCATAATCTTTTGGTCCCAAAAAAAACACCAACTCCTCTTTGCTCCAAACACAACTGCTCATCCTAGATGGCTTGGATGACATTCCAACAGGGAAGACAACAGTCAACCTCCTCTATGCAAGCCAGGAGTAGGTTCCAAACACATTTGCAATGCCAAATCTTTATCCATAAGATTATGCACACTCTGCTGGTTTGATGTCACAACAACTGGTAGAACATCATTCAAGAACAACACCATGGGATCCTTCAATTTAGACTTGTGGATGGTCTTTCAGAGAAGAAAGTAAAAATAAATTGCATCCTTCTGATCTCTCATCAACAAACTTATTGAAAATGCCTTTATGAGTGGACTTGGGTCAAACCTCAAGTATCTTTGGTCACTTTAATAAGTCAGTCAATATTATCCTCAAGTATCACAACACCATGTGATACACCTTCAGAGGAGAACAGAGTGTTGCAGCCTCAACACACAAAACCACCAGGAGTTTTCTAACAGATACATAAGCAGCGGAACACAGATAAAGAAAACCCCTCAACAACCTTCAGGCAAAACTTAATAACCTTTGCACAACCACCACAATCCATGTGCAATAGGTCAGCATAGGTTTGAAAATAAATCAAACCACACAGCAGCTCACCACCAAAGCTACAAGCCTGAAAACAGACAGATCCAAAACACACCATGTCATGAACAGTCCATCCTCCACTTCTAGGGACTATTCAAACAATAATATGAACTTCTCCAAGTTCAAACAACCTTTCAGTAGGTACCACCTACCTTGACCATGACCAGAAATTGTCTTCCCTAGGATCTCACCTAGAAACAAAACAGGATGCATGCTCTGATACCAATTGAAATTCTGGTATGACAGATCCCAGATGTCCTACAGGATGTCGAGACATCTGGTCTGTTACAGATAACATGGCAAGGTATAAACAATAACAGTACTAAAAAGCATAAACAACACACAAAATTTGTTCACCCAGTTCGGTCTAACAACCTACATCTGGGGGCATACAAAGCCAGGAAGGAAGTCCACTATTAGCATTATCAATTTGTAGACCCTGCAGTCAACACACCCGTTGACGATCTACTCACTTAATAACTACCCAATGACCCTTCTACCTAAGTCCTCCCTAGGTAAGAGACTCCATCTCACTTCCAATCATCACAATGATGTCTAGCAGCCAACACCTCAGCCACTGCATCAACAACTTGATTTCCAACAACTCTTCAAACACATAACAGTAGAAGACACACTCATATGCTAATACTCAGCCAAGACTCTTGACTAAGAACACCATCTTGAAATTGCTTAAAATCTTCCTCCAAGAACAATGCATCTCTTACCTACAGGCTTCGAGATAAACATGATGACCATCCCACAACCCGGGTGGTTCATCGACCAACACTGCCCTTATAATTTACATGATGGCTGGCCTATTTTTCTAGGTTACAATGCTTCTATTTATAACCTAAACCCAACTAGATTTGGGCTTCAAATCACAACATATTAGCTGCTACAAATTAGATCTTCAATCAAATCTTCCTAAAATATCTCCATATTTAAATATTCAATCTTCTCTTGATTTTATCTTGAATCTTCCAGACCTCTAAATCAGCTCCACAAAGGATACCATAATATTCCCATAAACATTCCTTACATTGGGCTTGTGCATTATAAAATCACAGATTTGATTTAACAATAAAGCAGATTTATTCTCCAAATCTCTTCGCCCTAAAATAGTAACTAAATATACTCCACAAAGTAATATGAATTGATTGTATCAGAATAAATCTCCTCCAAGATTTTCGCCTGCAATCTTTCAAACCGAATCTCTCAAAACATCAAAAATGCGCAACCCTAGAACATCACAAACTAAACACGAAGTTCTGTCAACAGATGTCCTAACATCGTGTTCGACATCACACACAAACTCTGCAGAATACACCAATACTAGTAAAACCACCACATGCAGAAAGTAGAAGCACATGTCAAGACATCAGACATGACATCTTGAGCAAACACATTGTTTTACCAAAATTGCTGCCAATAACAGAACTAATAGTCCTTTTTCCTTAAAATCGTTCACTCATTACAAAATTAAGAGATCATAATTAGTAAGTTAGGAGATCACCACATTGCTTTAAAAATTTTCCAAATGCTCATCTTTATGTTGACACATGCTTGAGTAGCTTTGAGATAAGACTTTAGTTGCATTCTTTGTTTGCCATCATTTAGTAATAAAGTCCATCAAATCCCTTTGATAGAGTTTTACATCTTTATTTGTTTAATTGTTCATGCTTGGCTTATCATAATATTTTAGTTGTCATCATCAAACGTTTATATCCTTGTTAAAAGTATATCACCTGCAAAACAAGGTTCCGCATTCTCTCTATTTTTTATGATGAGAACATATCTTTTAAGGAAGTTGGTAAAATAAACAATATAGATATATTTGGAGAGATAACTCCCCCTGAGTTAGATAGAAATATACCCCTTCTCCCCCTGAGACTATATTTCTCCCCCTTTGTCAAAATTAAAAAGGCGGGTAAAGATGCATTGCGAAAATAAATATGCATACAAGGAAAACACTTATATTATTAATACAAAATTCAAATTACATGAAAGGAAATTGCATAAAATTTAGAGTGCAATAATGAAAATACTGATTTTAAAACTTGTAATGCAGAAAAACACATAAGTGAGTTCATATATTATCACAAGTATCGTCATCCTTTTAAGATTATTTATTTCACCTCTTTCACTTCTCTTGCTATGTTTTAGCATATTTGCCAAACTTGTTTTATGTCTATGCCCTCAGTTTCTTTTTTTTTTCTTCTTCATCTTCCCAGTCATCCCTTAACTCTTTATATTTTATGTTGATCTTTATGTCTCTCAAGTTGGTTTAATCAATTTTATTGTTGGATGAGATTGATATTTCTCTTATAGTATTGATGTTGAAAGTTCTTAGTATCTTTGTGATCATTTCCCCTTATGGAAGATATGCTGAAGGTTTCTCTCTTGAGTGGGAAATGTGATGGAATACTTCGTCCACCCGGTTTGTTGGAATGTTTTGGGTGAGGAGCCAAAGAAGGACAATATCGTCCTTGATAACATAGTCGATATTGATGTTCCTTGGGAGTAAAATTCTTGTCAGTAGATAGTTAAGTATTCGAGCTTTTGGTTTTAGCATGGTTGTTTTAAAAGGAAGTTTTATTTTCTCCATGGGGTTGGTTACAAGAGAGTTTAGAACTATGTTCCTCTTGAAGTTTTTTAGTTCTAAGGGTTTTTCAGGTTTGTAGGGTGTTCCTAGGAAGGGTATCTCAAACATTCTTCCAAATCGTCATCTGTGAATTGGTATTTTCACATTCTTTACTGATGATATTAGGGTTTTTCCAAGAATGTTTAGGTTGTGTAGAATTCTTGTACTAGGTCTTGAAAGATTTTATCGGGTTCTTTTTGTGAAGAATGCTCTAAGTGAGGCTTGATAGATGTGTGAATATCGTTTCATCTATAAACCATGACTTTATGATCTTTTTCTCCAAGATCATTTTCTTTTCTTATTCATGTTTATTCATCATTGTAGCTATGATGACATCTCTTTTTTGTGGTGGTATTTTAGGTCTTTGACCGGAGGTCGTCATAATGATACTTATGATAAGAGAAAGAACTCACAAATGAAAATATGAGGGAAAGTATGAGATGCAAGAAAAGGTGAGGAGAAGTATACCTATTTATAGTGTGCTTCTTGAGAATTTGAGTGTGAAGACTAAGCAAGCATTAAGTGCAGATTGTATAACACCCTAAACGCTGACACTTATAAATAAAGTGTTAAACGACAATTCAAGGTGTCACCAACGTAAATCCTTCGAAAAACACATCAAATCATTTTGAAACTATGCAGAGGAAAAAAAATTACAAAATAAACTTCATAAATCATTTATAAAATCCAAAGCAACAAAACAACATCAACTTTGACAACATAATAAATCTCCTCCCCGATTTTACACGATCAGAGTAGAAACCACTAATGTATTATTAACGAATAAAAAGAAAGCGAAGAATAGCTCTAACAAGCCACCTTCCAACACACGGCAACAAGGATCACTCATGAGTATCTACAAGATGTCCATGGTGGACAACTTGGAGCAAAAGGGTGAGAAGTGACAAATCAATATAAACAATATAAAAAATGCTAAGGTTGAGAATGTAAAACAAGCACACATTCGCTACACAATCAATAACAACATAGTCTCACACTCATTCATAACAACATGTACACATTCACAACCAATCAATATCATTATGAACAATCAACTACACATGCAAATATATATGCAATGTACTCCACAACTGACTCATTATGCATGTGGTACCATTCATGAACACTCAGGTTCATTTCGCTCTCGATCCCCACCATAGGACCAGATCTCACCAAATCGTTACCATCACCATAGGTAAAACTTCACCATTTCCCATATGGAACCGACTACTCGTTCCCGATCCCCACCTGAGGACGATAACACACCAAACCTCGTTGCCATCACCATAGGTAACGCTTTGCTAATTATTTATTAGAATTAGCTACTCGCTCCCGATCCATACCACCAGACTAGATCACACCAAAACTGGACCGATGTTCTTACACCATGATGCATGACTCTCAACAACATGCATTATCACCAAAAGTGTTAGTTCCTGGATTGGCTGGAATTTTGGTAAAACAAAGTATGTTCAATGTTGATGTCAAGGTGCTGATGTTGCAACATTGAAGTCTTAACACTGGGCTGTGTTAAGTAATTAATAGCTGAAGTTGGATGTCTGATGTCACATAGGTGATGTTGTGACATCAGGTCTGCAGAATTAACAACAGCAGGCTGTGATGTTGTTAGGGTTGCGTATTAGCTAGAATTGTGGAGAGCAAGCTGCCTCATTGGATGCGAATATCTTGGGATAGATATTTGCTGCTGCATAGGAGATCTGTTGCAGATTTGTAGGAGATTTAAAAGGTTGAAGATTTAAAAAGATTTTAGGAGAAAATCTGTTTTAAATATTCAGTTTTAAATAACAAATCTGGGAGATATTGTAGCAAGTCCAAGACCAATTCAAGGAGCTATATAAAGCGCACAAGACCAAAGGAAAAAGTGACAGAAATACAGAGAGAAGATCAAGAGCATAGGCTGAGTGTCTTGAGTATTTTGTACGAGTTGTGTAACCAGAATTCTAGGGTGAATTATTGTGTCGTATTCTGTCCTCTCTAGAAGTTGTGAAGCAATAGAGAGTGTTTGCTTGATCGAAGCTAGGAAGCAAGATCAAGGGTACTCAAAGTGGTTTCTTTGAGAGTTTGTAAGGGATTGAGTGGTGTTCTCATACCTAAGTGGTTTCTTAGGTAGGAAGTCATTAGTAGAGTATAAGTTTAGGAGATTGTCAATGGGTTTTGAGTCTGTAAATTATATCTACAAGTAGTGAATTCCATCCCTGGCTTGGTATCCCCCAGAGTAGGTTGGTTGTAACCGAACTGGGTCAACAATTCTTGGTGTTATTTTACTGTTATTGCTGTCCATTGTGCAGAGTGTGTTGTTGTGACATCGCACCTTAACATCACACATCTGATACCAGAATTTCAATTGGTATCAGAGCAGGCATCCTGTCTGTCTCTGGGTGAGATCTAGGGAAGTTACTTTCTGGTGTAAAGATGGACAAAGAAGTTGGAGGATTCGTCAACAGACCCCCTATTTTGGATGGATCCAATTATGATTATTGGAAGCCAAGGATGACCACCTTCTTAAAATCCTTGGATAGCAGGGCTTGGAAGGCTGTTATTAAAGAATGGAAAGCACCTGTCATGTGTGAGAAAGATGATGCCGGCAAAGATAAAGAAGGCACCTCTAAGCCTAAGCCTGAAGAAGAGTGGACCAAGGAGGAAGATGAGCTTGCCCTTGGAAATTCCAAAGCTCTAAATGCCATCTTCAATGGAGTGGATAAGAATATCTTCAGGTTAATCAATACATGTGAAGTTGCTAAGGAAGCGTGGGATATTTTGCAGGCAACACATGAAGGAACATCTAGAGTCAAGATGTCAAGACTTCAGATTTTAACATCAAAATTTGAAAGCCTGAAGATGAAGGATGATGAGACTATTCATGACTTCCACATGAATGTGCTGGAGCTGGCTAATGCATCCAGTGCTCTTGGTGAGAAAATGTCAGATGAAAAGCTTGTAAGGAAGATCCTTAGATCCCTTCCTAAGAAGTATAAGATGAAGGTTACTGCCATTGAAGAATCACAAGACATCAGCAAGATGAGAGTAGATGAGCTCATTGGATCTCTTCAAACTTTTGAGCTGGGGTTGAATGAGGAAGAACCAGAAAAGAAGCCAAAGAGTATAGCCTTGGTGTCAAATAATGCAGAAGAAAAAGGAAAGAGTTCTGAATCACAGGAGGATCTATCTCAGGCCATAGTGATGTTGGGAAGACAGTTCACCAAAGTATTCAAGAGAATGAATAATAACTCCAGGCCTAATGTCAAGAACATGACTTCTGACACCAGCAAGAAGGATGAAGAGAAAACTACCCGAGATAAAGGAGTTCAGTGCTTTGAGTGTGAAGGGTATGGACATGTCAAGAAAGAATGTCCCACCTTCTTGAAAAATCAGAAGAAGGGCATGACAGTTTCCTGGTCTGACTCTGATAGTGAAAGTGAAGGTGAGTCAGCAAAGCATGTGAGAGCTTTAATAGGAGCTGTGGTTTCTGATGATGATTCTAGTGATGGAGAAGTAACTTATGAGGAGTTAGCATCTACTTATCAAGAGCTGTGTTTAAAAAGTACTGAGATTTGTCAAGAAAACAAGTACCACAAGCAACAGATTGCTCAGCTAGAGAATGAAAAGACTGATCTGGAAAATGAAGTGGTGCTAGTTAGAGCTCACCTTGATCAAATGACCAAGTCTGTTAGGATGCTGAGCTGTGGTACAGACACACTTGACAAGATCCTCCAGACAGAAAAGGTTGCAGGTGATAAGTCTGGTATAGGATATGTGACAAGCACCTCAGGAGCAAAGGAGGAGGTGTCCCAACCTGTGTCTCAAACAAAGAGACAAGGTACTACCCCTAAGAAGGTTGTTCAGCCTCAGAATGTTGGGAAAAAGGATGGTCCCCAACAGAGGGAAATGCAACCTCAAGGTGCTAGTTAGTATATGCCCCCACAATACCACAAGAGCATGCAAGTTGCTCAGTTCAAACAGCACATGTCTCATCAGGTGTCTCAACATCAGGACAACTGGTATGGTTATGGATATGGAGGCACCAATGTTGTTCCTCATTTCTATGGAAGAAGAAAGCTCCACCATCATGGGAGACAATCCAGGAAACATCATTCTCATCCCTCTTATGGGAGAAGATTCCAACATAATAGAAGGCAGGCCAGTTATGGTAGGAGGAGACCACATTATGGCTGGCAGCCTAAGCAATCTCATCATGGCAGAAGATTCAGAGATAAAAGGGTGAGATGCTATTATTGTGGAAGGTTTGGACATATGCAGTACTCTTGCTACAAGCTGCATGGATACCCTCAATCTCAAAACAGATGGAAAGAGTACAGGCCCAAAGTTGTTAAACAATGGGTACCTAAGGAGAAGGTGAAGTGCTTATTGGCTCACATGGCTGACAAAGAGTTTAAAGAAGGAACATGGTACTTTGACAGTGGGTGTTCCAAATATATGTTTGGATGTAGATCCATGTTTGCTGAAGTCAGTCATGGTCCATCTCATGAGGTTATGTTTGGCAATGGAGAAAAAGGTATTGTTGCAGGAGTTGGGAAAGTGAAAGGTGATGGTATACCTGAACTTGACAATGTTCTGTTTGTCAGTGGTTTAAATGCAAATTTGATCAGCATAAGCCAATTGTGTGATGAGGGTCACAAGGTAAACTACACTAAGGATGAGTGTGTGGTATCTGATGAGCATAATCAGGTTGTTATGAAGGGTTCCAGAACCAAAGACATCTGCTATCAGTGGATTTCTCTTGAAGGAAATTCAACTAATGATGTTCAAGTTGATGTTATAACATCAGACTATGACATCAGGATGCTGAAAGGTCACTCAGAGTTAGTGAGTCCTGATGTGAATTATTTAAAAGAAAAGTATTTATGGAGGGAAAAAGTCATTGACACTCCAATTCAAGCTCTTTGCCTCAGACCCCCCTTTCCCGGTGTTGCAACATCATGCTTCTTCAAAGCCATGTTCTCGCAACGAATTAACTTCTTTGTCTTCAAGAATCAACCCTCACTGAAAAGAGTCATGGCGTCTCCATCCAAGAAATCTGAGTGTCAGAGTTCCACAAAAGGAAAAGCTAGGGTTTCCACTGGCGAAGGTTCAGCATTCGATCCTATGGACATTGAGCCCCTCTCAACCATTCTTCCTGAATCAGGTACTACGAGACCCACTAAACTTACTCCCAAGAGACCTGCTACTTTCTTTAAGAATCCTGAAACAATGAAAGTTGTTACGAGCGTGTTATTTGGTGACAAACCTAGAACTACTAACCCGCATCCACAAACTACTGAGGAAAGGGTAGATGTTGATAAATGCATGGGGCAGATCGTGGACAAAACTTTTGAGAAAGGACTTCCTATTAAGGGTATATCTAGACCCCTGAGACAAATGGCTGTTGATCAGGGTACAAGAGAAAAGAGTGACATGCAATCTACTGATACAAATCTTCACAGATTGGCTATCTCCGTAATCGAAGATGCTGAGAAGGAAGTTGAAGGTAATACTGAAGCAGATGATACTCATGTTAAAGGGAATGTCAGAACATCGCCTAGTAGGGATGATGAGACTACTCCTGGAGGAGAAAAGAGTACTAATGTGATTAATATTGATGACTTATCTGATGATGAAGTCATTGGAAGAGCAGTGCCTGGTCTGGCTAAGAGACTAAGAACAAGGAAGGAAAAGCAGGGTGAATCTTATCCAAAGAAGGCTTCAGATGATAAGAAGAAAAAGACTGTTGTTGGGCCAACTAAAGCTTGGAGCAAGGTCAAAGTGACTCCAAGAAAGAGGAAGATTGTGGAACAATCTGAGTCTGAGCATGATGATGAGGATGATGTTCAGAACATCACTCATGTCAGAAAATCTATCGCAAAAAAGATTGCAGACAAAGTCCCAGATGTGCTTGTGGATAACATCTCCTTCCACCGTGCAAGCAATGCCTATATATGGAAGTTCATTTGCCAAAGGAGAATTGCTCTTGAGAGAGAGATTGGCAAAGAAGCCATGGAGATTAAAGAGGTGATGGAAGGAATTAAATCTGCTGGGTTAATGAAAACTGTGTGTGGATTTTCAAGGTGCTATGATGGTCTGGTAAAGGAATTCATAGTAAATCTTCCTATAAATATCTCTGACCAGAGCAGTCTAGATTATATGAAGGTTTTTGTCAGAGGAAAATGTGTTGAGTTCTCTCCTAAGATTGTCAACAGCTACTTAGGAAGAGAGGATGCAGAGTATCCAGAACTGGAGGATACAGATAATGAAGTGTGCAAGGTAATTACTGCTGGACAGGTTAGAGTATGGCCATTAAAAGAAAAGCTACCAACTAGCAAACTGAGTGTGAAGTATGCTATACTACACAGGATTGGAACTGCAAACTGGGTGCCCACGAATCATAAAACCACCCTAGCTGTGGGATTAGGAAGACTTATCTATGCTGTTGGTACACAGAAAAAGTTTGACTATGGCACATACATATTTGATCAGACTGTAAAACATGCAACAACAAATGCTATTAAAATGCCCATAGCATTTCCTTCTCTCATCAGTGGAGTCATTCTGAGTCAACAACCAGGAATACTGACTTATGCAGATAAAGCATGCAAGAGGAAGTCTCCATTATCCTTGCATCAGAAATTGTTTATGGGAAGCCATGTTGCAGATATTGTGTCAACATCAAATGCAGGTATCAAGAAGAAAACTTCCAAGGTTGATTTGCTAGCAGAGCTAAAGGCAACCCGCAAAGACTTGGATGTTGTGATTAATACCAGTCTGACTAGAAAAGAAAAGAATGAGAAGATGATCCAAAGTTTGGAACAAGATGATCATGCTGACTCTGAAGATGAAGGACAAGATAGTGCAGATGAAGCAAGTTCAGAAGAAGACTAGCTCATTTTCTTTTGCGTCTAGTAGTTTTAGTTTTTTTTTTTTGCAATGTTGTTGTTTTTGTCAGCATTGAATGTGCTTGGTTTTGTAACTTGAATACTGTGTTGTTATAGGCGCCTGTTTATGTCTTTAGTTTCCTTCTATGATTTGTTTTGCCTGGTTGCTAACTGTGAGGCTAACAATGAGAGCTAGGGTGTACTGACTATAGTTTATAGGGCTTCTATCTGAAGTTTGCCTAATTGTGGCTAAAAAGGGGGAGAAAGAGCCAAGAGAATTAACAAACAGGGTCAAAGAATGCCAAATGCTGCTAATGTGATATTAAGGGGGAGATAAATTGATGCTGCTAAAAGTAAAAGGTGTTGATGCAGTTATTGAGGGGGAGTTTTGACTGATCTAGTGAAGGCATTTGAAGAGTGCAGCCAAGCAGACATCAAGAAGGAGAAGTGCTGCACATTGTGAGCTACTGAACAGCTGTGATGCTGGTTCATATTTTTGAGGGGGAGCACCAATTGGCTGCACTCAATAATGAAGATGGTGTTGCAGCAGATCAAGTGATGAAGACTAAGAGTATTGTCAAACTGCTGCTAATGGAGTTTCAAATTTTTGAAGTTTTTCCGCTGCTGAAGTCTCTGAAGATGCAGAGTGTAGAGATTGTTTTAGCCAAAATTAGCCAAAGGGGGAGATTGTTAGTTCCTGGATTGGCTGGAATTTTGGTAAAACAAAGTATGTTCAATGTTGATGTCAAGGTGCTGATGTTGCAACATTGAAGTCTTAACACTGGGCTGTGTTAAGTAATTAATAGCTGAAGTTGGATGTCTGATGTCACATAGGTGATGTTGTGACATCAGGTCTGCAGAATTAACAACAACAGGTTGTGATGTTGTTAGGGTTGCGTATTAGCTGGAATTGTGGAGAGTAAGCTGTCTCATTGGATGCGAATATCTTGGGATAGATATTTGCTGCTGCATAGGAGATCAGTTGCAGATTTGTAGGAGATTTAAAAGGTTGAAGATTTAAAAAGATTTTAGGAGAAAATCTATTTTAAATATTCAGTTTTAAATAACAAATCTGGGAGATATTGTAGCAAGTCCAAGACCAATTCAAGGAGCTATATAAAGCGCACAAGACCAAAGGAAAAAGTGACAGAAATACAGAGAGAAGATCAAGAGCATAGGCTGAGTGTCTTGAGTATTTTGTACGAGTTGTGTAACCAGAATTCTAGGGTGAATTGTTGTGTCGTATTCTGTCCTCTCTAGAAGCTGTGAAACAATAGAGAGTGTTTGCTTGATCGAAGCTAGGAAGCAAGATCAAGGGTACTCAAAGTGGTTTCTTTGAGAGTTTGTAAGGGATTGAGTGGTGTTCTCATACCTAAGTGGTTTCTTAGGTAGGAAGTCATTAGTAGAGTATAAGTTTAGGAGATTGTCAACGGGTTGTTGAGTCTGTAAATTATATCTACAAGTAGTGAATTCCATCCCTGGCTTGGTAGCCCCCAGAGTAGGTTGGTTGTAACCGAACTGGGTCAACAATTCTTGGTGTTATTTTACTGTTATTGTTGTCCATTGTGCAGAGTGTATTGTTGTGACATCGCACCTTAACATCACACATCTGATACCAGAATTTCAAAAATGTTCACCAAAAGAATCACCATGATATCTCACCATTTATGCACAACATCACTAACCATACGCAAAAATTACTTAATGTTACGACACCAATAAACCACACAAGCAACATCAACTCAACAAATGTAACTCCATAAGCATTCATTCATGTTACTTCACCCAAACAACAACACATCATTATATAATCATAACAATTCGCTAACCGATCATACAAGTCAGAACAAACACTACCACAATAAAAATATGATTATAGTTCAAACAAATTACCAAGCACTACCATGAGGTAGCTCTGCATGTTAGATTTCCAACGCTTTGAACGACATCTCAATTGGACTTACGAGACGAATGTTATGTCCAAAATCGTCAGACAATATAACCAAATCAAAAACATAATTTTTCACAATTCAGTCTAAGACAATCGGTTGTTATAGGGTGAAAATCGATTGCAATCCAAGGAATTTCCCTACTGACTTCTCAAAACTCACATTTTTAAGCCATACAATCAATTAACTAGATGGTGCAATCAATTGTACTATTTATTTTTAATCAAAAAAATAATTGAAATAGTGTAATCGATTGTCATGTGGTGACAATCGATTGTCACTGCAGTTTTTTCCAAAATCCAGCTTTCTTCATACGTTCGTCATCCCTCTTATGCATAAACCTTCATACATGACTCCAACTAATTTTTCCAAAAATCAATTAATCCAAACACAAATTTAACAATGAATCATATTATCATAATCATCAACATATACAACACTTATTTCATCACAATCCATAGAAATTTCATCAACAATTTCAACAGTAAATTTTATAACTATCATGAATAAAACTCAAACTTTCACACCTTCATCAATGGCAGAACCTCATACATACATATTGATGTTAATTCGAATATAGATTCAGTCATGGCCACACATATAAACACAAGATCAACCAACATATTTCTAAAATTTCATCATACAATAATACATCAAAAAAAACTATGAACCCTAATTAGAGTAAGGACTTCTTATCTATACCCCATCATGCAATACACCTAAGTTAATGTCCCTTTCTCTCCCCTTACCTTAGATTTCCAGCAATAATGATGAATTGAACAATTCCTATGGATCATTCTTCGCAATCCTAGCTCTCCTTCTCAAAAGCCTTCTTCTTCTTGCCTCTTGTTTTTACGTATTGTCATACTCTTTAAAAACATATCTCCTCTCCTAACTTTTAGAATATATAGTGACCTCATTACTTTTTCCTAATTATTATTATTTCCCAACTTAACTCTACCTTTTCTCACTACTACAAAACGCGTAAACAACAATGTCATGGTCATCATGCTTATTCCCTACACCATTGCGACATCTCTAAACTAAGGCACTATCATAATATTATTGTCTTTTTAATTAAAAATTATTTGTATATAACAACGGTTAAGGTGCCAACCGTTGTGATAACTTCAAGCTTTCATGGGTTCGAACCTCAGGGCCCTCATATATGTTATTCCTTTAATGTTAAGTGGCGCCTTTTCTTTTATAATTATTTTTTAATTAAAAAATTAAAAGTTTATGATGACGGTTGAAGAGTTCCACCGTTGTTAAGTTGTGCCTTTTCATTTTTCATTATTTTTAAATAAAAAACTTAAAAGTTTATGACGGCGGTTGAAGAGCCCACCGTTGTTAAGTCGCGCCTTTTCATTTTTAATTATTTTTAAATAAAAAACTTTAAAGTTTATGACTACAATTGATGATTACAACCATTGTGATATATTTTGTTTTTTATTTAAAATTTTTAATTGTAAATACTCTGGCGCTTTTTTATGAAATTTCACCATGAAAGTAAAATATCACTACGGTTGCATGTATTGGCCGTTGTGCTAGCTTGATAATATTATACACTCCTGGTTAGCTTGTCTCTTCAGTATCCTTTTTTCCATTGCAAATAGAAACTAAACGAAACAATACACGATTTCAACCCAAACCCTAACGTTCAATACTGTGAAACATTACACGATTTCATCCAAAACACCATCGTTCACACTTAACCGTGTATTTGTCATTGTCGTCATCATCTTCAACCAAGTTGACAAGACCATCACGATCAACCAAGTTGTTACCGTCTATAAGGAAAACAACAACAACATCGTCATCATCACAAGGAAGGAAGATAACACCATCACCAACACCAACATCATTTACTTAGTCATCATGTTTAGGTTACGTAAAATATTTTTCCCCATGCATCTACAATAAACTTCATTTTCCATTGTTGTGGTTGTTGTTGTTTTATTTTGTGGTTGATGTTTATGTTCTTGTTGTTCATGTTGTTGTTGTTGTTTTTGAACTTAGATGTCGACCTAGTCGAGTTCTTCATCAGAAACCAGCGAAGAAACTCAAACAAATGAGAGGTTAGCCAATGACTCAAACAACTGAAAGTCAAACGAAAAGATCACAAAGAGGTGTCACAATGATGCCCCAATTCACATCTGTCCGGAACTCATCAGGTGAAAAAATACCTATCCAGTTTGATTCGTTGTACAGAATAGTGGATTGTCAACACTACTCTACTTTTAAGAGTTAAGTTTCGTTCTTTGTACGTTACAAGGTCAGTATATTGATTGATGATTAGAAACAAGTTGATGATAACATCAAAGAAAGCATATGGACTGACGTTAAGGTATTACATACTATAATTTTCATATATCACCGATATCAATATCTATAATTTCTAATACATACTTATATATTGATTTAAATGTAGTTGAATTTTGAGTTTACCGATGACTCAAATCTGGAAAAAAAAGAAGTGGATATCATATGCTGGTACTCGTTGGAGGGGATTTAAGGCACAACTCACGGCTGACTACATTAGGAGGCCTAAGAGCGGTCTTGCTCTTCCATTGATTCGATATAGTTTTATATCGAAGAAGCAATGGAAAAAGTTTGCAAAGATACGTCGTTCTGAGGAATTCAAGGTTAGTAGTATTCTCATGTAACCGATAACGTTATGCTAACGATTTATAGATACTAATCATATATTTTCTTCACTATGTTCATAATAGGTTAAAAGCGAAGTCGGAATACTCAATAAGGCCAAAAACATGTACCCCCGTAGATTGTCTCATGGGGATTATAGGAAACTTGAGAAAAAAATCATGCTTGAAAGACAATCAGAAACAGGAGATGATCACATCCCATCTCCACCTTCAAGACATGAGAAATGGAAGAGCGCTCGATTAAGACCAGATGGAGAGTACACCTCTGAGGCGTCAAGAGTAGTTGCCAAAAAATTGTAAGTATGATTTGTTTTGCTTATGTTATTTTTTATTTAAATGCGTTGGTAACAATATATGTAAGTTTCTCATGTTGTGTAAGATACGTTGGTTGAGGCAGCACGTGAAGGCACATTTGTTCCGCAAGCATGACATGACATATTAGTAGAAGCGATTGGAACAGATGAGCAAGGTGGACGGGTCCGTGCTATTAGAGAAAGTGTCGGCTTGAGGTCATTCTTTGGGTCTCAAAGAAAAAGTACCGAAAGCCCGGAAATTATTGCACAAAGACAAAAGATTGAAAATTTTGAGAAGCAATTAGAAGAACAATGGAGAATGTTAGAAGAGGAGAAGGAAAAAGGGAGTAAGATATGGAAAGGTTTCAAGAATTATATTCGGTGTGTACTTTACTTGAGATGTTAGTGTTTTGTCGAAAACGTATGATATATATTGTGCTTATTTTTGTTTTATGTTTTAATTAAATATTATGATGTCGATATTAAGTGAAAATCTTGAACAACGGACAAATGAAGATCACCGTAATGTTGATGGTGATGATGATGATCGAACTCCTAGTAGAAGTATTGTACGTCATGCTTCTACAAAAGGAAGTAATTGTTCAGCTCATCCCCCCCCCCCCTGCGAATAACCGCAATGATATAATGGACCCTAATCCAAATGAAATCACAATGTTATACTTGAAAGTTGCGGTGATAAATGAAACGCAACATCTCCCGCTAGAACATTGTCCATGTTTGGATTTATTCTATTATAGTCCTGAAGATGTAAGGGATTTTCTTGGTGGGTATAAGTGGCTAGACATCGGGATATTGCAAGTTTGGTGCACGTAAGTATATATAGTTGAATATACATGTCATTATAGAACATTATCATTTATAGAACGTCACCCCTAATTTATTTATTTTCTTTAACCATTTAGGTACATTCACCGTCTTTGTATAGAGTTGAATAAATCGAGTACTTACGGAATCTTGGATCCACTTTTTATTCGTTGGGATTTTAATGAACTAAAAGATATCCGAGAGTATTGAAAATACAGTTAAATGAGGGAGGAAAAGAATGTTACTTAGCACCATTCCTCTGTTCGTAAGTATTTTTGGAATTGATGTTTATGTATTCTATATTTTGTTTTGTTTTAGCAAATACCATTAACCTATATATGCTCTTGTTTATTCAGTGGTCATTGGCAATTGATCATCATATCATTTAGGACGAATACGATAACTTTTCTGTGTTCCTTGCATGATCCACTGGAAAACAAAATGAAAAATATGATTAATTCGTAAGTGTATACTTAATTCACTTTCTTTGACATTGTAATTAGGTTATCAAGTAATATGTTTAATTCAAATTTAATGTACAGTGTTGTGGAGCAAGTGAATATGATTAACAAAGTTAAAAGAAAGCCCAGATGGATCCGTCCTAAAGTAAGTGGCACGATTATGTTTCTTTCATTTCCATTCATGTGTGGTTGTATTCATGTCATTTTTGCTTAAATTTGTAGACAAGGAAACAACCCGGGAATTACGAGTGTGGTTATTATGTCATGAAACACATGTTAAACATTGTCCTTGTCGGCATTGTTGATTCATGGGATAAGTTATACATGTCATAAAATGTTTACATATATTAATATGTAAGTTGACTATTGAATTATTATCATACATGTTATTGTCTCTTTCTTATATACATGTTTAACGACGAAACCCCATTCCCCGTTGAGGACTTCGTAGATCTTCGTAAACATTGGGCATATATCCACAATGTTCTTAAGGGTTCTGCTGATTGATGATGACACTTTTCTGTAGAGATGGTGTGAATAACACTTTTCTGTATTGATGACATGAATATAGTGTTTAGTGTAATATAGTTATAATAGTTACAATACTTACAGAATGTATACCTTATCTGTTAGCTGTATTTTATGGTTATAATAGTTGTGTAAATATGGTTATAATAGTTACAATACTTAGAAATGAACAATGTTAGTTGTATTTTATGCTCTTTATGCATGTATACCTTATATGTTATGGTTAAAATGGTTACAGGTTAAAAAATGGGATGAATTTGAATTGTTGAGAAATGCATATTTAAAACATAGGAAGTATTTTATGCTCTTTATGCATGTATACCTTATTTGTTATGGTTAAAATGGTTACAGGTTCAAAAATGGGATGAATTTGAATTTCTAAGAAATGCATATTTAAAACATAGGAAGTTTTGACAGCGGTTATAAAACCTAACTGTGGTTGTATATTTGTGTCTGCAGAATATATAACGACGGTTATATAATATAACCGTCGTAATATCTCGCGCGCTGCACAGAAAAAAATAAATATCAAAACGGCGCAGCTGGGAATCGAACCTAAGATCATTATATTTATCACAACGGTTCGTTTGAATAACCTTTGTGATAGGGCGCGCTGTTTTCAGGTTATTACAACGGTTAATGGGCTGTGATTATAAGTATCAATTTACAACGACACTCTACATAACAACGTCTGCGCCAACGTTATTATATACCTTTCTCAACCGTTGTTAATTGGTATTTACGTAGTAGTGTCTCCTCCTACCACAAACTTTTCTCAATTCACACAAATGGCCCAAAACTCCTATTTTGCCCATTTTCTCATTTTATTAATAATAATAATAAAAATTTCAATAATTCTAATTATTTCTAATTTATTCTACCTTATCACCACACCCTACTATTACCACTACACCTTATCCACACACACACACACACACACACATATATATATATATATATATATATATATATATATATATACACCAACATCAAATAATTAAATAAAATAAATCCAAAAAATTCAATTAAATAATTTATTCGAACTTGGGGTGTTACATATTGTGTTAGTCAAAGATCAAATCTAAATTCTTCTTTTATGAGTCTCTTAATCGATTAACTTATGGCTCTAATCGATTAGATTTTCCAATATCTCAGGATTCTGTGAGATCTTCATAAATGCTAAGATCTGGTTTTGCTTAAGGCACACATTAAGCTTGGATCTGATATGAAATTAGTTGTTTCGCGCTTTACTAATCGATTATTATTTTGTTCTAATCGATTGGGCTTACGTAGTTCTGCCTCCTTGGTGAAATGTGTGCCTTATGTTGATTTTTCTTGTTTTACTACCACCCATTATTGTTGTTTGCACCCTTAATCTAAAAAAACACTTAAAATACTCATCATTATGGGTTAGAAACATTTAAATTTTGATGATTAAAAGATTTATAAATATTATTTTAAGGGTTTAATCAAATTTTCCTGATTAATTCAACTTTACAATAATTTTACCTCTATTATTAAGATATCTTAATAAGTATTCTGAAAAGGGAAGGATTTATAGGAGTTGTATGATAGGATTACGATGAGAATGATGATCTTCATTTTGGATTCCTTCAACTTCAAGTAGTTGAATTGATTCGTTCATCTTCTCTACAATTTCCTTCTTACTTGATTTTTCCTGAAAATCATGAAGAATCTCATCTATTGGTTTAAGAGTTGGATTAAACTTCCAATTCTTAATTCTAAGATATTTATTAGTAACATAGTTTCCAGCAAACTTTCTAATGCTTGTAAATTTAGAAAAACATTCATGATTATCTTTTTTGCCTCGTGTGTTCATCTTCTCTTATTTGATACTTGGAGAGACATTGTATATCCTTTTAAGAGTATCCCACATTTCTTAGCGGTATTGCGATGGTGAACATAGTGAAATATTGGGTCATTTAAAAAACATTGTTATAAATCATTTGGTTTTGAAATTTATTTCAAATTTTCTCTTTTCCTATTCAGTCCAAAGAAAATCGGGTTTATCTACTATTTCATCATTTATTTGATGAGTAGTGATAAATGCTATATTGACAATAGTTTCCCATAATTCATGTTTTATGCTTTGAATGCTTCTTTGTATGTTGACACATACTTGAGTGGCTTTAAGATGAGGCTTTAGGTGTATTCTTTTTTTTCCATAATCGGATAGTCAAGTCCATCAAATCCCAATGATAGGGTTTTGAATCTTTATCTGTTTAATCGTTCATGCTTAACTTACCATAATATTTTAGCTGTCATCATCAAAAGTTAATGTCCATGTTAAAATAATATCACCTACAAAGTAAGGTTCCACATAAGTTATTTTTACTCAACATCAAGAGGTTCAGGTTTAACAACAAAAAAATCAAGTGTTGGTTCAACAGTTTTTCTTGATCTCGGACTAATGACACTATTTTTGTGAACATTCGGATTCGATACTGTCTAGGAAGATAGTTGGTTTGATCCTTGAGTTTGCATGTGATTATTAATTAAAGTGGCCAGTTGTTCAATCTTGATCTCTAAATTCAGAATGGTGGAATATGTTCTTTGTTGAAATTCTAGAGTTTGGACACTCATTTATTTGACAAGGCCTTCTAGTGAAGGTTCTGATCTAGAAAGTGTCAGGTTTTTTATTGATGCCTAGGTTGTTATTATGCAGAGTTTGCAGAAAAATTTTCATATCTCGGGTTAATTTATATGGTTTCTTCAGTTGGGGTGGTACCTTTTAGTTGACTGATCAGGGTTATTGTACCTATCATAGTTATTGGGTTAAGAATTGTATTGTTTGTTACATATGTTTAAAGAAAACCAAAATTCAAAGGCTCTTCTTGCAAGGCAGTACATGAATCTATTGATGCTTAGGAGAAGTGCAAATACCATAAACTTTTGTTATTTGATTTTTTTCATATTACTAATTGCTTCACCAATGAAGTGAGTTCATCAAATTTGTTCTCTAAATTTTTGTTGGAAACAGAAGAATCTCGAAACTCATGAAGTTCTCTTGTCAATACCACTGAATTATTTCTGATTGTGAACTATTGAGATTTAAGTGACATATTCTCAATCTAGAATTTTGTTACTTTAGGGTGTTTTCGTAAATGCTCCTCCACTAACAACATCTACGATATTTCTATCTATAGGTAGGCCTTCTAGAAATATTGGATAATTAGTTGTTCACATATCTGGTGTTGAGGACTCCTTCAAATATTCCCTTTCAATTCGTCTAATGCCATATATTTCTTTTCTTAATGAAGTTGCTTTTGAGGAATAAGGGAATCTTTCTAGGAACACTTTCTTCATATCATTCCAACTTATAACACAATTTGGTTGAAGGTAGCACAATCAATCTTTCACACCACCTTAAAGGGGTAATGAAAAGGCTTTCATCATGATATGTTCCTCTGTAACTCTCTCGAACTTCAGTTGTGTAAAATACACCGTCTAAAATTCTTTCGAGTGCTTATAATGATTCTCATCTGCAAGACCACTAAACTTTGGTAACAAATGTATCAAAGCAAATTAAATTCAAATGGTAAAGCAAGTTTAGGATATTCAATACACAATTCATGATAAGTCACTACTACAAATAACACATGACATGTCAAACGCAAAATGGATTTCACTTCGGTTACAATGTCGAGGTAACGAAGAGTGACATGAAAAGTGGGAACTTTACCCCCTCGGTGTTTATAAAGTCGGTGTTAAAATTCAAAAGGTCAAGTGTTTGATCCCAAGCAACAACATATTTTTAGTTTCAAAACTAACTAGCATGCGCAACATACCTCTCTGTTTCATTAAATAGATGAGATATCTATAATGGTGATTCTTCTATCCTCTTTGTCTCCACACCAAACACTTGAAAGAAATATCTGGTTGTGATTCTTCTATCCTCTTTGTCTCCACACCAATCAGCATGTGAATAACACTTGATCGGGGTCTCTTTTCCTTCACTTGATTGTGGAAATATGATTTCATAATTGAGTGATCCTTTTAGATATTTCAGGATTCTCCTTGTAGCCAGCCTTCATATGTGACACTTTAGGTTCATCCATGTATATGCTAACCAGTCCCACTGAGAATCCTATATCAGGTCTTCTCTTGCACACATACCTCAAGGATCCCACAATTTGCTTGAACAAAGTGGCATCAACCTTGTCCCCATTTTCATGATTTTCAAGTTTCAAGTTTGGTTCAATAGGTGAAGATGCAGGATTTAATTCAAGCATCCTGGATCTCTTGAGAATTTATTTACATACTTCCTTGATGTAGCACCATACCATTTTTGGTCCTTTGAAACCCCATACCCATGAAATAGGACAGTCTTGCCAAGTCTGACATTTCAAATTCCATCTTCATCAGCTCCTTGAATTTCATCAAATTTTCAGTGTTACTTTCATTTGCAAGAAGATCATCAACATATAGGCACATGATGGTTATGTATTGTGTCATGGCTTGCACATAGACACCATACTTAGACTTGCATTTGATGAATCCCAATTCCACTAAGGATGAGTCAATTTTCTTGTTACATGCCTTAGGTGCCTATTTGAGGCCATAAAAGGCTTTGTGCAATTTATATACTTTCCTTTCTTCACCTTGTATCACAAACTAGGTGAGTGTATACAAATTCATCTAGTGGCCCTTAAAAAATGGTGATTTCACATTTAAGTGAAATGTTGACCATTCATGCTTGCATGCTAAAGCAACCAATAGTCTAACAATTTCCATCATCCTTGCAACTGGGACATATACTTCAGAATAGTCATGTCCTCCTCTTTGGAGAAACACTCTTGCTACCAATCTTGCCTTATGTCTTGTAATTTAACCATCATCATTGTGTTTCACCTTGAACACCCACTTTACTTCAATAACTTTGGTGTTTGCTAACAACTTGACTAGTTCCTATGTATTGTTTCTTTCTATGGATTGTAGATTTTCAATCATGGCTGCTTTCCATTATTTATTCTTTAAAGTCTCATTGTAGTTGATGGGCTTAGCACCTGCAAGAAAAGAAAAATGAACCCAATCTTCATTTGTTGTGACCTCATCATCACCAACCACTTCACAGTCATGAAGTATTGCTAGAGTAATTATAGTTCTTTGAGACCTTTGTCTTGTGGCTGCCACATCTTATTGGACTACTTCATTTCCATGCTCATGATCATCTACTTCCACAATTGGAGTCCCATTAAGATGAGGTTCATCAACTAGAGTCTCATCTTGCTCACTACTTTCTTCATACAAGCTATTTCTCATCATTGACTTGTTGGTTGTATCATTTGACTCTCAATCCCATGTAGAGTTCTCATCAACCACAATGTCTCTGCTCACTAGAATATTTCTATTGAGTGGATTGAATAACCTATAAGCTCCAGTCTTGTGATAACCTACCAAAATCATAGGTTCGCTTTTGTCATCAAGTTTTATTCTCCTTGATGACTCACAGATGGTTTCTTGCCACTCCACATCTCTTCAGGGACCTTATTCTTTAATCTTTTGGTTGGGTGTGTGTTTAGCACATGCTTCACCCCATAGAGAGTTTGACAAGTTCTTTTATTTCAACATATAGGGGTATAATCGATTCGGTTTGGACCGTTTTTTATTTAAAAAATGTTCAAACCGATGATATCTCCGTTGATTTGTTTAGTTCGATTTTTAGTATTTTTTAAAAATGGAATCGAACCAAACTAAACAGTTTAGACCGGTTTGGTTTGGTTTGGTTGATCGCTTTACAATGTTTTTTTTAAACATTATAGTTATCTGTGTATTCTCCGTTTTAGGGTTTTCAGGTGTATTTTATGCTATTATTTTTTTAAAATAGTACATTTTATATAATTTATTTCATGCTCTATTTTTTCAAACACCTTACAATTTTGTCTTAATCCATACGAAACAGTGACATAATATTCATTGCATCATGAAATAAATTCACTATCAAATATAAAAGTTTACACTTAGAGGTTTGATAACTTAACAAATAAAACATAACAATAACAACAAAAAAATTCCAATAAACATAAATTAATATGTTTCACACCTCAAATACACATGAAAACTATTTTGTGACAAGACGAGAAAGAATTTCATTGAAGAAGAAGAAACAAAAAAGGTGAAAAAATATGAAAATTAACAAATAGAACTTGAACATGAAAAAGACGACCATAACATATCAGAACAACGATAGAGAGAGCAACATTGGTGGCAGACAGCGAGAGAAGTGGTTAGGTGAGAACATGTTTTTATGATTTATGGTTTCTACTTTCTATGTTTGGAGTTTGGTTCTATATGCGCCTTTTGTGGAAAAAAAAGGAAGTGTAAACAAAGATGGAGAATGGTTGGGTCGATACAAAATTTAGGCTTAATGATGGATGCAATAAAAGATTTAGAGCGTAATTATAGTCATTGATTTGATTCATCAGTTTGGCGATTCCTAAAAACTAAAACCAAGAATCGAGCCAAACCCCTCGATTTTCATTGGTTCGGTTCAGAGACAATCAATTTTTTTCAATTTGGTTTGATTTGGGTTGTCGGTTTAGTTGGTTTTTTCTGATCCTCTTACACCACTATCAGCATGCATCTGGACATATCCAATATGCTCATATTCCTTCTCTTTACTATTCCATTGTGTTGAGGGGTGTAGGTGTCATACCCCAAATTTTGACCACTAAAATTTCCCATCATTGTGCAAATCATCATCACAATATGGATGAACCATCATGCCTCATCAGTCTCCCCAAAGATGGGTGAGCCTTCACCACAAATAATAATTAGGGTTTCAAGCCATCTCTGAGCTTTAGACAAAGGATCAATCAAGGAATGACATGATCTTCAACTTGTCTAACCTTTCAAACATCCACGATGGATCAAGAGGACTCCCACAGCAAGAATCAAGCACAATGTTGCAGCATTCCAGGTGGATCAAGCCTCAAGATCGCCAGTGTCACCAAATTAGGGTTTTGGTCGACCAGGGCCTCCAGATAGAAATCTTCCTCTGGGCATGAGCCAATGCTTCAAAGCATAACCTAAGATACTCCAAGGGACCTCATGGACCCAATCATCAAGTCAATTTAACCTCAGGGGAGGCATTTATCAAAAATCAGGAATTAGGGTTTCTTGACCTAATTCACCCCTAAGTTGACTTTTGGGACAAAACATGAGCCAAGACCTCAAGACATGATTTGAGGGTCTCTAATACACCATGTTGATCCATTTAAAATAATGTATTAATCCAAGAAGCTTGATTCACAAGTTTCAATTTCATCTGAACCACAGTTAGGGTTTCGCAGAAAAAAGTCAACTGTGCCTTTGACTTTTGGCCAGGACATGCTCCCAAACCCTAGGACATGATTCAATACACCCTATAACACCTATGAAATCAATCCATCAAGTTTGATTTAGGTCAAGGACTTGATTTCATAGAGGATCACACAGTTTGGAATTCATCTGATAAAAAGTCAAATGTGCCCAAAAGTCAAAGTTTGACTTTTTGATTTTTTGATCAATTATGGTTCCCTAACCCTAAAATGATGTTAATGTGTGATTTGAATCAACATTCATCAAGAAAAACCAAAGAAAGTGGGATAACTCGTAAAAGGGGTAACCATAAAAAACTTAGAAATTTTCTAAGTTATGGAACAAAGTGGCTAGGGTGCCAACTTTCAAGGATCATAACTTGAGATCCAAGCAACCATTTTGGCTGATCCAAAGATGAATTTGTATCTCTCATGGCATACTTTAAAAGTGTCAACTACACCTCATTCCAATTCCCCATGGATTTTAAGTTATGGAATGATCAAAATGGCTGAAAACATGAAATGTCACTTTTTCCAACACTTAGTGAAATTTTCACTAAGTCAAAATTCGTCTTGCTTTTTTTCCAAAAGTAGGGGGATATTTCACTTGGATCCAAAAAGTATCAAGACAAACTATGATCATACATGTGTTGTGTAACAGCCCGGGCCCCTCGCAAGGCGATCCCGGCACTGCCACCTCACGATCTTCTCTACCCCCTCTCTAGTAGAGTTTTTGCCTTCCGTGGGAATCGAACCATGTACCCTGGGGTTCAAGTACATGTTCAATCCATTCCCACTACCAATTGGGCTACTAGCTCAATTGGTAGTGGGAATGGATTGAACATGTACTTGAACCCCAGGGTACATGGTTCGATTCCCACGGAAGGCAAAAACTCTACTAGAGAAGGGGGTAGAGAAGATCTTGAGGTGGTAGTGCCGGGATCGCCTTGCGAGGGGCCCGGGATGTTACAAAAAAAGGAGCCTTTTTTTTTAACAGTCGGGCCGGGACTCCCCCACAGACACCACAGACACTATTACTCACAAGCCAAATCACTAGCCCCTTCACTACTAGTGTTTTTACCTCCCGTGGGAATCGAACCGCGTACCTAGGGATAAGTACCACGTTCAATGCATTACCACTACCAATTGAGCTAGTAGCTCAATTGGTAGTGGGAATGGATTGAACATGTACTTGAACCCCAGGGTACATGGTTCGATTCCCACGGAAGGCAAAAACTCTACTAGAGAGGGGGTAGAGAAAATCGTGAGGTGACAGTGTCGGGATCGCCTTGCGAGGGGCCCGGGCTGTTACAAAAAAAGGCGCTTTTTTTGTAACAGCCGGGCCGGGACTCCCCCACAGACACCACAGACACTATTACTCACAAGCCAAATCACTAGCCCCCTTCACTACTAGTGTTTTTGCCTCCCGTGGGAATCGAACCGCGTACTTGGGGATAAGTACCACGTTCAATGCATTCCCACTACCAATTGAGCTAGTAGCTCAATTGGTAGTGGGAATGCATTGAACGTGGTACTTATCCCCAGGTACGCGGTTCGATTCCCACGGGAGGCAAAAACACTAGTAGTGAAGGGGCTAGTGATTTGGCTTGTGAGTAATAGTGTCTGTGGGGGAGTCCCGACCCGACTGTTACATGTTGTATCATATAAGAGCTTTCCAAAATGGCCAAGAACTCCATGAAACTCCACTTAAGCCATGAGATATGACAATGGCAATGTGCCTTGCGGCAAACTGTCATAACTAGGCAGATTTGTGCATTTAGCTCGATTTGAGCAATTTGTGCAAATGACAAGCATGCTTATCCATCTGAACACCTCAGGGAGAGACCAAGGAGGGACAAACACTGATTCATAAGCCTCCCAAGTCTTTGGAACTAAAAATAGCATGTCAACCCTAAAATGCCTAAAGAGGGGACAAGACTCCAATTTTGTTTTGGAGCCTTCAATGGATGCACCAAGGTGGCATGAACTGAGCCATTTCCAACTGAATGAGTCAAGGATGATCTCTGAACTAAGGAACCAGCAGCATGTACTCTAACCTCTAGTCAATGGCTAGAGGAGACTTGGATTCCTATTGATCAACATTTGTCAAACCTCAGCTGCAGTTGTCATTCACTATTGCTTGCAAAACAAACTTGCTCTACTATAAATAGAGCTCATTTGTGCTTAGTTTGTGTACACAAAAGCCATCAAACAGATACTTTCCTCAAAATCACCTTCTCACTTCCAATTTTGCCTTCTAAGGCAAATCACTATCGGGTTTTGAGTTTGAGAGTTATTCCAACCAAACCAATTACACACACACCTCATAAACATCATATAAAAGTTATCCAAGCACTTAAACAACAACTGTAACACTGATTTCTCAGAATCACCAGCCAGTTGCTCAAGATTTTAACCAAGTTGCAGCTGAGGTGCCATGAAGTGATCCATCCATTTCCAATCAAGTCCAAGCAATCAAACACACTCCATATGGTGTAGGGAAGCTGTTCAGATCATCACAACTCATCTGTAACACCTCCAACTCAAAAATCACATTGCTCTTGCAGTCACGACCTTCAAGTAAGCCTAAACTTGGTCATCTCTTAATCTATGCATATTTCCTCGCACAATACTTTTGCCAAATGTTCATAATCATGCATAGAATGTTTCCCCTCAATTACTTATTTTGTTTGAATCGTGTATCAAAATCCTCAGCCTTCATGCAAATTTTAGGGTTCTTGAGGTTTTGTCTTGATGTTTTATTCCATGCTTAAAATAAATGAAATTAAAGACCATAGACATGATCGTGAAGTGAAAACGAGCAGATTGATAGGTGGATTTTATGATTTCATCAAGTATTTAGTGAGATTGGATAGAAAATGCAAATCTGGACAAAACTCAGAACACGCGCGTGTTCTTGGGTGTTCTTGGCACCCTTTTTTTTGAAAATTCAAATATTTGAATTTTGTGATTTTATTTAATTGATTCAAAAATTAATTTCTCTCGGAGTTTTAATGATTTTGAGTTGATTCTTTTTTTAATAATTCACAAAAATGTTAAATTATTTTATTTTATCAAAAAATCCCAAAAATATTATTTATTTCATATATTTGATATTTTTTCAAGGAATTAATGTTTTATTTGTTTTTAACATTTGAAATATTTTTCCCCCTTGATTTTCCAAATTTAATTGGTTTCCAATCATTTTGTGGATATAAACATGATTTTTGAAACATTGATCACCACTCATTTTTCACATGTTTCCATCACTTTTTATTAATTTTTTAACAAAATTAATTCCTTTTTAAACAAAATTAAGGTTTTGATTAATTCAACCCTCATCAATCATTTTAAAACTCTTTGGGCCTCTTGGTAGAGTGTAAGACTCAATCCTTTTGTAAATAAACCTTTTAGGGCCTCACACATTGTATAAGTCCCTCTGTATATTTTCAAAAGTACGACGCGGTCGTCGCCTTTGTAACGAAACCAACTGGGCTTCTCCTTGAGCTATAAGACCCATCTCTATTCAAACTATTTGGGCCTCTAATAGAGTGTAAGACCCAATCCCCTTTTAACCAAAACAATTTTGGGCCTCAGATATTGTATAAGTCCCTCTGCGTTAAAAGAAAAATCTCGGCGCAATCGTTAGTTCAAAAATTAAATCATCTGGGCCTACCCTCGTGTTATAAGCCCCATTTCTTTTCTTTGGGCCTCTAATAGAGTGTAAGACCCAACCCCTTTTTGAAAACCAAAATAATTTGGGCCTCAGTCATCGTATAAGATCCACTGTGTTTTCAAAAACCTCGACACGATCGCCGTTTTCAAACAAATCATCTGGGCCTCTCCTTGAGCTGTAAGCCCCATCATTTGTACAAAAATAATCTTTGGGCCTCTTGGTAGAGTGTAAGACCCAATCCTTTTATAAATAAATCTTTTAGGGTCTCACATATTGTATAAGTCCCTCTGTACAGTTTTCAAAACAACGGTACAATCATCGTTAAAACTTGGGTCTCTCCTTGAGCTGTAAGCCTCAACGATCTTTTCAAAGCACTTTCTCCTTTGATTGTGAATTCGAATATCTGTTGTTATCAAAACTTTCTTTGTTGAACAACTAACCAAACAGCATGGAAGCTCTACAACGGGTAAGTGTTTATCCGCTTTCATTTATCGCTTTCATATGTATATAACTGTATTATGGGGTTGTTTCACTGTAAGTCTCCTTTCACATCCTTTTATATACTTGTCGAATATCAACTGTGTAATACTAGTATAGTTATTTAGAGTTTCCCCGGCAACTATGTCTAGCACTAGGTAAAGCCCTGTTGATCACTCTTAAATACAGTCAAAACTAGATCCCCCATAAGATTCCAGATACAGTCTTCCCTTCTCTTGGGGTTAAACAATATGGAACAAAGAGAAAGGCAGTATTCTCGGTGAACCTTTTCTCAGACTGTCACCCTTAGAAATTGTCAAAGAAACTCTAACTCCCTAGAGATGATCTTTCCTCCGTGAATGGCATCTCTTGAGTTTCTTCCAAATTCTCGAACTTTCCTGGAATGATCTCTTCTCTGTGAATTGCATTTCTTGAACTTCTCTTGGTTTGGGGACCCATAGGCTTCCTAAAAGCATCTCCGCCTCCTCTTGGGCATTGTACAAGGACCCTTCGGCTTCTTAGAAGTTCTCATGCCTTCTCTTGGGCTTAATACAAGAACCCTGACGACCTCTTAAAGGTATAAGACAAAACTTAGTCATCCTTTACTAGAGCAGTCTCTCCAGCGTCAAAACTCCGGCCATTCTAGGGTTGATACTCATCCCTAAATGCCCGTGCCTCCTCTTGGGTATTGCACAATAGATAAAACTCTAGACTTGGACAGTCTAAGCCCCCTTGAGTCTCAAAGACATTCTCAAGTTCCTTTCAAACATAGGAAGAAACACTGATCACTCTAAAACCCGGTCTCTCTCATGAGAGTTCCCCACCCTTGGGCCTGCCTATGGATCTAATCCTCAGTAGTAAGATAGCCTCCTCTTGGGCTTTGTACAAATGACTCTCCCCAGCGGAGCTAACCTTTTCAGACTCTCTTGTTGAGTCAGTCAACCTTTAGCCTCCGTCTTGGGCTTCATACAAGACACATCTAAAACACTCTCTTGTTGAGTATAAAAGACTCTCTTGTTGAGTCAATCTCCTTTTAGCCTCTATCTCGGGCTTCGTACGAGACAGCAAAACACTCTCTTGTTGAGTATAAAAGACTCTCTTGTTGAGTAAATCACATGTTCAAGACTCTCTTGTTGAGTCAACCTTTTTAGCCTCCGTCTTGGGCTTTATACAGGACAGATAAAAGTACTCTCTTGTTGAGTCAAACCCTTTCAGCCTCCATATTAGGCTTTATACAAGATACATTCTCCCCAACGGAGTCAAAACCCCGGTTGAGTCAATCAACCTTTTAGCATCAAAGTTGTGCCTTGCTCACAGCATACAAACATCAACAACTACTCTTTAGAGATGCCAAATTATCTCTCATCCTAAACCCTTTAGCTTCACATCTTGGGCTTTGAACAAGATACAAACCACCTTTAGCTTCATGTCTTGGGCTTTGAACAAGACACCAAAACAACATTTTTCTCCCATAGAATAGGAGGAACTACGATCGCTCTGATTTCCTTGTTTCGGGAATACGTAGGCATAAGATTGCAAAAATCTTAGCGAGCATACTAATCAAAAACTCAAAATTCAGTACCTCCATACATCCATCAAAAGCATCAGACCTAACACAGAAACCTACTCCCTAGTCTAGACCTTGTTTTTAAGCAAATAACCTTAAAAGACGAACCCCCCTATTTTGATAGCATATGTAAACCAACAGTTTTGGCTGTTTAACCTCAGTTTGCAAGCAGGGTTAATTGGAGACATCTATTTCCCTTCCTTAATCAGCTCAACAGGATAAAAAAAATGAATCGAACTGTAGTACCAAAGCGATAGTGATTCGAAACCACAAAAATCGCGCTACAGTAGGAAGCAGTTACTTCGTGATCAATACCATGTTCTACACAAAATTCCTCAAATAACTTGGATGTATACTCACCGCGTCCATCAATTCTTAGAACTTTGATCCTCTTCTCACTCTGAGTTTCAACCAATATTTTGAATCTTTTGAAATTTGCAAATACTTCATCTGTGTGTCTAATCATGTAAACCCATAGTTTTCTACTAATCAACAAATGAGACAAAGTATTTGTTGCCACCAATACTGAGATCCTCAAAAGGACCACATACATCTGAATGTACAACTTCTAGTAAACAAGATGACCTCATTGGCACGAGTTAGTAAGAACTTTATGGAGTGTTTCCCTACCAAGCAACCTTCACAAAGCTTGTCAGACATGACAAAATTTTAGATAACAATTACAATATCTTGAGCAATGAGTTGATTAAGTGACCTAAAGTTTAAATGCCCAAACCTTAAGTGCCACAACCAACTCTGTTTGTGCTCTACAACTGCTTTCAGACATTGAATCTCAGTTGAACTGATAATGGTTTTAAATGTCCTACTTTCGGAGAGAGAATATTTCAAGACCAATTTGTTGTGAGCATCAAACAATTCAAAGGCATAATTCTTCATGATCACTATGAAGCCTTTTTCAACCAGTCAGCCAACACTCAACAGGTTTCATTTCATCCCAGGCACATAAAGCACATCCTTAATTATGGTTTGTACACCATTGCTTCTTCGACCATGTTGTCTGCTCCTTCTGCTTGCAATGAGTTACTATCTGCAAGCCTAATATTGCTTTTCTTGGTGTCATTAAAGTCTGCTAGCCAAGTTTTATGACCAGACCTGTGGTTCTTGGATGTCAAGTTGTGTCTAAGAACCGGGTCGTGGAATCCACATGTTAGTCTCATACTGCAGTCATAAGCACCATAGTGTCAGAGTCATCTCAATATTCACATTTGTCACTTTCCTTTCTTGTACCAACAGTTCATGGCTAAGTGTCCCAACTTTTCACAGTTGTAACACTGCACGCTTTTCCTTTCTAATTTGTTTTTTTGATATGAGATTCCTTCTTTTTTGGAGAATTTAGAAGTCCTATCATCAATCTTTTGTTTTTGAGAGTGGAACCAAGAACTCTTCTTACTTTGAGTCATGCCTCGTTTTCCCTTAAAAGTGTTGGAACCACAATTTTTCTTCCATATTTGGGTCTACAACGCATATATCGAGTCTTGAACACCCTTTCTCTCGACTATTCGTAGTTCATGGGTCTCCAACAAACCAACCAAATCTTCCAACTTCAATGTGTCTAAATTGTTGGATTCTTGAATAGCCACGATAACATGATCAGAGTGAGATCAGCATTCACATTACCTTCTCAATTATCATCTTATCTATCCAACTTTCACCTCTTCCTTTTCATGAGGTGAACAATATTTTGAATCTTGGATACATAGCCCTTCATAATATTTGACAAAGATATCTCACGCTTCCTTTGCAGATTCAGTATGAGAAATATGATCGAAATTCGCACTGTACACTACAAATTGAATACAAAACGCAACCTTGTAGTCTTTCTTCATCAAATCGTATGAGTTGTCCTCTGAGCCTCAATTGCATTGTGAGCGAGATCAGAGACACCATTTTGTAACCATTTAAGGGTTTTTTGAAAATCAAATAAGAATTTTGTCTGCTTATGCCACCGGTTCCAATTTTTACCATCAAGAATTAGAAGAGAGTTGAAAATATCATTGCTATCATTCATCTTTGCAGCAAATGCAACTCACAATCCCTAAAAACACAACCACCGTGTAAATTTTGAACGAAAATCAAGAAGAACGAACCTAAAGGCTCTAGATACTACTTTGTTAGTGCTAGTGTACTTAGTTGAGAAAAAATTAGAAGATATGCAAGTGAAAGAGAGGAGAGATCTTTGTTTATAGTCATAGATGATTTGTGTACACTACTGCCATAGCATGACTGAAAACGGAAAAGAAGAGTATGTAGACTACAAGAAGAAGTTTGGCGACAAAGAAACAAGGCATGTAGACATAAATGAAATGGGATGTGGCCTTTTATTAATTAAACCTATAATATGTAGATACAAAAACAACATTCAGATAAGAGGAAATATGATTCAGAGGGGCACAGGTTGAAGATAATGATTATTATAGAAGTAACGAGGGGGAGGAAGATGTTTTATGAACATTGTGGATAAATGTAGGTTTCAGTGCTTCAGAGAAGACAAGCAGAGGCATAACTAAACATAGATGACTTTCATCCCTTAAGGTATCCAACTTTTTCCAACAGAGCCTGAATATCAGCACTGCTACTTCCCTCCGTTGCCTGAACGATGTTTGGGCTGTCCAATGGCATGACATCTGAGAGAGGATAGTTTCTGTTATTATGGAGTTGACTAATTGCCCTGCTTCCGACTCCCTTCAATATCACACTTTTGTGTAGGCCGCCAACCAGTCCTTCGTAATCAGTATCGCCACATTCTCCAACAAACACCACCATCTTTGACAGTTCAAAACCCCATCGAACATATAGGTACCTAAAAGAAAAATACATAAATTCATCATCAGATGTCACAGTAAAATTGAATAACAGTCACAACAGCCAAATAGAGGAAATCATGCTAGAGAAAAAAAAAATAGTGTGGAAGATCGTGGCTGATAAATTGCTTCTGACATAGCACATTTGCACAGACGTTGCAAACGCCATATGTACAAGTTTCCAACTATCGGCATAACATAAATTTTGGAATGGTGATTCAACAATACCTGAGGGCTTGGGAACGAGATGCCAGTACTGGAATTACATTTAGTCTTGTCCCATTTTGACAATATATAGGATGGCAACGCAGAGCTTGGATCCTCATTAACTTACGAAGCTCCTTGAGAGGAGGAGCCTGTAACAATAACAATGGACAACAAAACAATAAGACTCTGAAGTGAATCTAGGATAAAAATAAACTTCACAAAAAAGTCCACTTCTAATCTTAGTGACTAACAATAGTCTATTTATACCAAATCATGAAGACTGGGAAGAACAATTACCATTCCTGCCTTTCGCACATTGAAAGCATAACAGTAGTCGGTAGAAAGCTGTTCAGCAGGACTCACAATTTGCTCGTTTTTCTCACCCTTCTTATCAGTGATCGAAGATGCCCAGCGTATTAAAGTCTTTCTCAACCCTTCTCCACCCCAACGGTATTCAATGTGAGAGTGGAAATACAAGTCACCCACAAATAGGCGATCTTCAGAATTGAGGGATGGATAGTAGAGATCACTGCCACTGTTGCAAATATAAGCATCAAAATCATTGGGACTCAAGCCACCTGAGATCAGAAATGACTGTATCTCAGATATAGTCAATGAGGTTGACAATATGAACCCTATAGAGCCTTCAGCCCTCTCCTCTCCAGCAGCCTCAAAGATTACTTTAATCATTTCAAGAAGACCTGAAGTGGTATCACAATCCACTGCAATCACAAATAGTCGATTTCTACTTCTCAACGGCGGAAATTTACCAGCATTTGAATTTTGGCCTGATTTTTCAGCAGCCCCACCCCTGCGTGTGTCCTTGGAAATGCCTTTTGACCATGACAAAACAGCATTCTCTAATTTCGTAGTTCTATCAGGATCCAAAGAATTGTCATTTCCACTATCCCCGCTCTTCTCTCCGTCCAATGAAAATTTCAGGTTAAGAGATAAGTCATGTATATCTCTCAATGAATCACCGGGTGATTCTTCTGATTCTGAACTTTCACCTCCATCCTCACTACGCTGCCATTGAGGATGCCTTGGCTTGCAAGTGGCTATTTTAGACAGGTAAGTCTTGCAGTGCTCAGGCCATGAAAATAAATGAATATTCTTCAACCCATTCTGTCTACATTTTGCCCACAGTTGCTTGTTGCTAACAAGCTTCAACAGAGCATCTGCAATAGACTTCTCATCATGGGGATCTATAAGCAGACCATTGTCGAGCACCTGTATCGATAATCAATTAATCATCCACGTTTCCATGGGAACCTTTACAAATCAATACATAACATAACCACTAATCAACAAACATACTCGATGAATATCAACAGGACCTCCATTTTTAGTAGCAACCATTGGCAAACCATAAGCAGCTGCCTGTTCAACAAAGACACAAGTTAGTGTTTACAACTCCAAAAATAAATCAACTAATAGTAATTAATTCAAGATTCAGAAGATCACCTCAATTAAGGTAAGACCAAACGGCTCAATGAAAGCAGGATTAATGAAGACACCCTGCACAGTTATCAAATCTGAATGAAATGTAAAATGACAACATAGCTTGCATGGGTAAGAGAATTAAAGACATGAAGAAAGTAATATAGATTGAACCCAACAAGCAGTGGCAGACCCACATTAATTGCATCTTAGCAGAAGGAATACACGTGCGGTGCAGGATTTGTATTGGAATAGGAATTCAAATTGAAAATACTCCCCAAAATTATATAAGTGTGGATGGAACGGGGTTTTGGTTTTGGGAGGTTGGAGTATATGTTTTGCCACTGAGCTAGAGTAGTGCAACGAGTTAGATAATTGTACAGCGTGCATGTGTCTATACATGTGTATAAAATATATAGAAATTTTAAAATAAAATTTGTAAATTAAACTAGATAAAATATTTTATATGAGGTTTAATAAGTAACTAATTGGTTCAACCAATAATCCACTAACTTGACACCATAATTGAGTTGATGACTAGTTTAAGTTTCAAAATATATAATTGCATAAAGGACAATTGTCCACAAGTTAAGAGTATTCACACTAGATTGTTGTATCAAAGCAAATATATATGAGGATGTATTCACAGACGAGAATAATGTCATGAGAAATACATGCATCATCATGCATGTATTCACACAAGCCAGTGACTATCTAATATGAAATAAAGAGGATAGAAAGAGACCATGGGGACAGGTTCCATCTAGCCCTAGGATGCATATGTACGGATACGATATTGATACCAAATAGGATCAGATAGGGTACAACATTTATAAAAAAGCTGAGGGACATGTACATCAATATAGTTTTTTTTTTAAATGTAGCACGATAGAACTAAATTGCCGAAATGAACAAAATATCACAATAAAAAAATTTAGTTGTTCATGAACTCAAGATCTACTACAAAAAACCTCCCTACTATAATGTATTGATAATACAGGCAACAACGAGGTTACTGGAACAGAATGCAAAAACGAAAAGAAAACAAATCAACACGGATGAAGAGGGGCTCTATACAAGTTGAAAAAGAGAATCGATATTAGCTACGTTAGATGACTAGCTACAACCAATAGTGGTTCTTCCCTCTACAACCAATAGTGATTCTTCTCTCTACAATTTGACAACTATGCTTAAGAAATTAGACAGTTATATCAATTCTAGTCCAATCAAATTGATAAAGTTACCTTAGTCTTTGCTGCTAGACGATAGATGTCAGGAACATCAGATTGCTTGTGGTGTTTAGGATATGCCACTTGCCCGTACAGATCATACTTGTCAATCAGCTTAAGTACTGAGAGAAGAACAGAAGAACTTGTGCTTGACATTTCATCAATTCCGTCTCGGTTACCCATAATTAATGTCTAAAAAGCCAAAAGAGTGACATTTAATTGATCAGTGATACCAAAGAAGTGCAGAATGATCATTCACAATTTCTTACGAGGTTAGCAAGCTCTCTAAGAGGACGGCATTCTCCAAACGCTTTCACCAAAGTTGTGATGTTCTTTTTAGGATCTGGTCTGGCAAGAGCGAGTATCACAGGTTTGCGTGGGTTGGAAAAGAAGCGCATTATCTGATAATCAGAGAGTTAAATTGGCATTAATTCATTTTTATATTGGATTTAGAAACAGAACTTACTAGTCAAGTCACATCTAATAAATTATAAAATAAAAGCATTGAACTGGCTATTTAACAAGGAAACATTAAAAATGAAGCATATTCCAAACCTCGGACCAAATTGGTGGATCTTGGGGGGCAGGGTGATCCAAAATCCCTTCTGGTTCAGTTTCTATATCACCCTCTAGTGGAGCAATATGATGGAACTCCATACCCGGTGGAATTACCTGCAAAATGTGTTGAGATTCTACTAAGATCTAATTTCACATGACTGGCAACCAAGTATTACTACTAAAACAATGTAGCATCTGGAACAGGCCTCAACAATAACTGTTGTTATCAATATATACTGTGCAAACTATGAGGTATGTCAATGATCTTTCTAACCCAATGCATTAAAAAAAGCAAAATATTATCTGCGATAAAATTGTGTTTTCATACATATAAAATAAAGCTATTATGTTCCTAAACAAACTAGAAAGCCATACCAATATTTGAAAACAAAACTATAGGTCTAATCCCAAGTCAAAATAAAATGAAAATAAAAAGTAAAAATAGATAATTTGCTCATGGATAACCCTATCAAGTAAAAACTAAGCAGCAAGACATTGTGCTTCAAGTGTCAGGTTAAAAAGACTCGAAATAAGTAACCAAATGAGAAAAATGAACTTACTATCTCTCAATACAAATTGCTAATGTATATCAATATCAAAATGATATTTTATCACTAGCCAGCTGTAAATTACTTGGTTCAAAAAAAAGACTAACTAATTTGGTTCACAACAAAAAGCCGTTAACGTATTGTCAGAAAGTTCAATAGTGACCCAGTACTTACCGACATGCGAGGCATGTATCTACCATAACAGCTCACATTACGCCTGATCCTTGCTCGTATTTTACGTTCCAATACTGGATCAAAACCATTATACAAGCGCCACTGTTCTTCTATTTCCTGTCTGGTGCTTGTTATGACTATTTCAGTACCATCAAGGGCTAATTCTTCAGCTTCTATCCTACGCATGATCTTATAAGTTGAGTTTATTTCATCACTTGATAATCGGCCTTGCTTTAAAAGTTGTTCCAACTTATCTCGACCAAGTGAGTGGCCGGTAAAAATCATCGGTACATTCAAAGCACCGGACAGAAGAGCAGCAGAGTCGCCTGCATCTGCATAATGCCCGTGAATAGCAACCGGCCAGACAGCATGCCCACTGCCAATTTGCTCCCCAAGAGCCTTGGACATCTGTATAATGTGGCTAATCGCTCCATCAACAAATTCAGGAATGTAAGGCCAGAGTTCTTCTTTTGGAATATATTTATTTCTCGGACCAAATGGAATACGAATGATGTAAGCACCACTGCTCTCTCCCATGTCATCTCCAAATTCATCTGTGTTTCTAGGAGCCAACATTTCTGTTGGTTCCCCATAACTCCAATCTACATCTGGCGAGGAGACTTGCCTAGTCAGCAAATCAACCCGATAAACTCCCGGCATTGATCCCAAGGCCCGTGCAAGCTCCACAACATACTTAACCTACTCAGCACAGAAAGGCAGAAAGAATTCAGTTACCCCACTATCAGATAGATGTCATCAAAATTAAGAGAGTGCATCCAGTGTCGTATCACACAATCAGAAACTTAAGTTTACAGAAGTACTACCTGACCACCCGTATCAGAATCACGCCCCAGCTCCATATTTTCACCACGTATGAGGCCATGAATGCTGCATGTAAACACGTAGTTGACTTCAAGAATAACAAAACAAAATCACACACTAGAGATACGAAAGAGAGCTCCACATAATAAAATAAAAAACACAAATAAACAAAATTATAATAACATCAATCATGAGCAGCAGCATAACTTGATCCACTTTTCCATTCAAATACATCCAAAACTGAACGAAACAGTCAAGTAACGCAAAAACAACAATGATATAGAATTACACAAACCTAATGAGAACAATGTAGAGCTTCTTTCCTTTCTGACTATTCACCCAAATCTCCATCGCATCAGCAGAACTGATCCTAGGCAATCTGGATTTAACACTTTCACCACCGTGAGCAGAAACATCACCCACCGGATCTCCTCTCTCTCCTTCAGACAAATCCTCAGACATATCAGCAGTAGCTTCTCTTCTCCCTCTTTCACGTTCAAGTCTCCGCTTGTTCACTCTCTGCACCGCTTCACTCTCAAGCTATAACCAAATCCAATCAAACCACAACACATCATCACAATCATCATCATCACCATCATCAACATCACCATCATCATCAACAACAACAACTAAAATTCAAAAAATAATAATAAAAACGAAAATCAAACCTGCTTCTTCTGACGAGCGAGGTTCCAAATCCTCCAACACATATTTTCCAATCGAGTATTCCTCTCTTGAGGACTCCTTGACGAAGAAGCCTAACAGTAACAACAACAACAAATCAAATTAACAAAATCAGTTGAATCATCATCGATAATAGAGACAGAGTGAGAGTACTACATACCCGAACCCAAGAGCGATAGAGATCGGTCTCATCGAAACCGATAACTTCTTCAACGAAGTACCGAGTTGGACTAAACCTACCTCTTTCTCTAAGAAGAAGAGAGGATTTAGCATCATCAAGACCAGGACCAACGTCCAGAATCGCTTCTAGATAACTATTCAACCAATCATTTCCTGCCATTTTTTCACTGCAACTACTGCTTCAAGATGATTGCACTTATAAAGATGAAGAAGACGAGTGAAGAGAATTTAATTAGAAAAAATAAAAAAAATAAAAATAAAAGAGAATATTCGTTAGAAGTCTGGGAATGGACTATGGAGTGACAGAGAACTGTGTTTGAAGGAGCGTATGGCCTTTAAGCGGTTAAATGTATTTTTATTTTTATTTTTATTATTTATTTATAATTTAATAAAAAATGAATTTGTTGAGACTTGGAAGAGAATTTGATGAGAGGATCGCTTGACGCTTGTCATCAACCAGGATTGTTTTGCTGTGGTTAGGAAACTTTCTGTTATTTAAATAATTCAAATCATTGTTCAAGCTCAAATTCTTTTTTATTTTAAATATTTTTTAGGTTAATTTGCATTTATTATTTTTCTAGTGATGACTTTTTTACATCTTGTAGTATTAAAATAATCCTTTTAATATTGCTATATTAATATTATTTTATTTTATTTGATAAGAATGGAATTTGGTGATCTTTATTAGGAATTGGCAAGATGAACCATTCTTAGAGTTTAATGGATTGATGTAGAGGATAAGGAGTTCATTTGGAGGATAGAGATATGAGTATTTTATTTCTCTTAATTTGTTCTTAGGTGCACTAAAAGGAAAGGATGTGCTAATTTTATTAATTCTTTGTTGTTTTAATCTCTAATTTATGTTGAATTAACAATCTAATAGGATTACACAAACATGATAGTGGGAAGATCTCTAATTTATCATATCATGTTCATGAGACTGATCTTAATATTTTAGAGGATAAAGTGACAATATATCTATTTTGATTGCAAAATTATTAGATGTTGTCAATTGTTTCACTTTAAGTTTAGAACTGATGATTAGCATGTGGTAAAATAAATAAAAAAAATTATACATTTGTCATCCTTAAATTAGGGCCGGCTCTAGGTATAGGTCACTAAAGTTGCTGCCTAGAGTCTCAGTTTTTTCAAAATATTTATATAGCTCCTAATTAATTGACTTTTAAAAAAAATTAATTATTTCTTATACCAATTATATAGTAGCATTTATTAAGAATCATTTAAGATATATATTATATAATTGGTTAACTTAAAAATTAAGATCGTTTTAAGTTTTCAAGGGCCTTGTGTAGGTTAAACATGGTTTAACTATGGAAAAGAAATAGGAACCCTATTTTATTATCGTTTAAACATAATTAATACTTTTTAGGTCCTTTTTAGTCACGACTGATAATCTGTCTTGCACTCCCTTAAAGACGGTTTTGTTAAAAAACGTACTTATAAATAGTAAACATTTAAGTTCTCATACAGAAAGTAATACTTAAAATTTAAACTTTTTTAAAAATTTTGGTAATGTTTTTCAATTGTCATTTTTTAAATGATTAGCAGAGTGTTTAGATGTGTTGATTTATTATCAATTAAAAATAAAATATTAAATAAAATTGATTAAATAATTTAATAATTTTACATTTAAAAAATTTAAAACTAAAATTCACTAATCTAAAATAAAAATATTTTTATTATATTAAAATGTTTAATTTAAATTTTTGTCTCAGGCCTCAAGATGTGTTGGGTCGGCCTTGTCTTAAACAATAATAAATAAATAAAATTTATACACCTGTCATCGAATAACTATTATGAATAAATAAAATCATTTCCTATTAAGATATTAAATGCTTTGATTTACGATAGGATCTGTAACACCCTTCTAAACCCTCAAATATATCGTAAATAAATTAACAAATAATTCAACACATTGCACCAACCAGAGTGTCACATGCTTCATAAAAACATCTTAGTAAGCTTTCTGCTCTGTAACACGTATTTTCAAACATTTATAATAATCATTTCTTTAGTAACATCAACAAATAAATTCAGACTTCGCAGCAGAATCATAGTCACAAAATAACTTTATTTATTTAATCAAACATCAAGACCTTTTGGTCATTGTCAAAAGTCGTCATCAAATAATTCAGAGTATTAGAAAACTCATAAAATAGGTTTAACAAAACAACACAACTTCAACTCAAGCATTCCCCACCCGATGTTACATATCAGAGCAAGACACCTCTATTATTAACGGAAACACAAATAAATAATTCCAAAGCCATCACCAATGCTTCTCCGAGATATTCCTGAGAATCTGCACGTTACCCACGTGGAGGCAACATTCAAACAGCCAGGGTGAGTAATCACGAATCATTATAAAAGATATAGTAGTTACAAAACAACATCATCATTTACCAAGTATTATACTCACACCTTCATATCATAATAACATATATACATCTTCGTCATAAAATCATCAAATCAACATTCATCACCAAAACATCACTTAAGTCACAACATCATAAAACATCATTTTAACACTCAATTATGCAATGTCACTTAATATGTAATGCAACAACATGGACTCGTGCATGTGGTACCAAACTCATTTGATGAACACTGGGCCATCACCCTCCAAAGATCCCCACCAATAGGATCGATTCCCACATAGGAACCGGAGCACGTCATAAACGCTTTAATCCACGCAATGGGATTGATTCCACCACTGAACAGAAGTCCTAACATCGTCACTGGACCAAAGTCCTAAAAATGATATGAATGCATGATGCAAAACGTCATAATAATCACGACCACGGCTAGTCAAATTGCATCATCATTCATGTAATCATCATAATAACATCCTTCACGTAGCATGTATGCACATCCAACATGCTTAAATGTCCACTTCATTTAACACATCACGTAATCCTCATCACACAATCATCATCACATAACCATCATCACATAGCATTTATACATAATGTTATCATGCAAGTCGTCAAACGTCACTACAAGTAATATTTATCACATCATCTCAACATCAAGGTCATTATAATTAATTCCACAACAACATCATTGCTATCATTAGGCATAGGACAACACCAATCATCAATTACACGGAGCCTTTATATACATTTCACAAAATGACATAACTCGACGGTAAAAAACAATCGTCCACGCGTCAAATAGTTGGAATTATGGTACTAAAAATATTTTTAACAGAAAGTACATTAACCCAGCTTTCCAACGATTTGAACCACGCATCAATCGGACACTCGCAGCTCGAGTTATGAATTTTCAAAGTTTTTCAACAAACACCGACACTGACATCATACACTGACACCATAATGCCTTATTACACACTAGTTAAATTTAATTCCAAAACTTGAAACCATTTTTACAAGAAGGTACACTGTATTAGCTTTCCACAGGTTCAAACGGCGCATCAAACGGACTTACGGATCAAAAGTTATGGCCAAAATCGTCGAAACAAAAATTTTACCAATATACAGCATGCGTCGACCGCTAGCGACGGGATAAGTCGACGCATTGAAGGCAGAAACAAATCCAGAAAAATGCACTCAGTATGCGTCGACCACTTCGACGGATACGTCGACGCAAACAGTACAGTATGCAGAATTTTCTGCATTTTTCATCGTTGGAGGCCTTCCGGACCTCCGATTTCAATTCCGTAAAAAGTCTCAGTTCCAGAATTCGAAATACTACCATTATATGACAATTATAACCACCACACACATATTTAAGGATCCTACCATCATATTATACGTCATAAACATCATCTCATGGCCTCACAACATCAATTTATCCCCAATTTCTCCATATACCTTCTCAAGTCAAAAACTCCATTTACAAAACCCCAACATACCTGGACTCTATATCAACTATAATGAAAAGTCATGTTCCCCATACCTTAGATTCTTGGTTCTGATCTTCCTCTTTGAATTCTACAGCAATTCCTCTAAGCCCTAGCCTCTTCCACCTTTTTCCTCAGATTCGTTCTCCCAAAATACGATTGTTCAGAATAACTTCCTCAATCTCTTTTTCCTTTATGTCCAACATGCCCTTAGGACCCTTATTATGATTTTCCCCTCTTACCCTCACTTATCCCCTTACAAAAGACCATCTTACCCTTAATGCTTCTACTCACCTTAGTGTAAATAATAATAATAATAATCTAAATAATATTAGTCACATTATTCTATTATTATTAACACTAAAATAATTCCAATTAATCATTTATTTTCTAAATACTCTCATTATTCCCTTAGCTCATCAATATCCCACAACACACAATGCAAACACACCATGCGTCATAATATTTCATTAAAATTCACCGAAAATCATGAATATTTTTAATAAATCAATTAAATAAATATTCTAATTATTTTGGGGTGTTACAGGATCCACTTCCGTTTTTCCACTAAGTCAACTAAGTTTTGATATTACTTCTTGAGAAAGGAGAAAGTTTGGGAGTCAAGTCTGAAAGTGTCAATGGACTAAATGTCTAGGGTCCAAGAGACCTTAACGCCACATGACCACTTAAAACCTTAAGACTATACAGGTATGCGTCATTTCTCTTATAAACCCAACATTTCCTTCATTTTTAATTGACGTGGGGCTTTAGCATGTTCTATTTTTAGTTTACATCACTAGTCTTGATCCATATTAGGATCCACTTCCGCTCCCCCACCAAGCCAACCAAGGCTCTGATACCACTTGTTAGAAAAATCTAGGGAGCGAAGCCCAAAAGTTGTAAATTCAAGCTTTCAATGAAGGTGTTTTAATAAAGACAATAAAGATTGTGAAGACATGATCAAATGCTAAAGTATGAAGAAACTACTCAAATGATTATGTTATGGATGATCAAACAAGATGGTAAATATGGTATCTTATGGTTCATATAACCTTAAGTGCCCTAAAATTAATTCACGACTTCTCTCACATTTCATGACTTTGCATTTTAGACTTAGAAAATTTGTGCATAATTTTCATTTAGAAAAAATCAATTCTAAGCCAAACAATTGATTGTATGGCTATATCAATCGATTGTCATCTTTCAAATTTGGAATTTTTTTAAAGCCATCAATCGATTGCATTGGATAAGCAATCAATTGACATAGGTTCATATTTCAAATTTTTTTCAACGTATTTAAAGGTGCAATCGATTGTCTATCCTTTACAATCGATTGACACTATAAATTTTCATAAAAATACTTTTATGGAATGCATCTTTTCATGGCACCTTCATTGTATCTTTCAAAATAATATCACACCTTATCATAATTAATCAAGAGTTATGTCTTGATTCAAAAGGGTATGAATGACCATATAAATAGAGAGTATTTTATCTGATCAAATTCACCTCTTTCAAAAATTTCTCCCTAAGTATTTCACTGTATCTCACTGCATTATTAATTTTCAATCATCAAGAACTTGTGCATTATTTTCATGAATCAAATAACATGAAAGTTTTTTATCACTTAAAGATATATTGTGATATACCATAATTCTTGAAAGGGAAGAAATCATTTTGTTAGGATTTATTCTATCATTATGCTTCAAACTTATATTTATCAAAAACTCGGATATTTTTATCAGTACCTTGTTGTTCGGGAATGTTGGAAACAAGAGAGTTGGTAAAAGAAATGATTGTTTTCTTTTTCTGTGTTGTAAAATCACAAGGTGGTTTGCCTTGTTGATTTAGTTAGAAGCTTGTGTATACAAGCTATGTATTTGCCTTGTACAAAGTTTTAATAATAGTAAAATCTCTTACAGTGGTGGTAAGGGGGATATATGTGTTATCGGGTTGTGAGGGGAACTAATATAAACCTCATGTGTTCTTTATTTTTCCGCACTTTACTACTTTCATAACCTAACATCAAACCAGTAAAATAAAGATATACTCCTAAAATCCATAAAATTTCAAAGTACCTAATTTACCCCCCCCCCCCCTCCCCCCCCTCCCCGTCTTAAATGCACTCTATCCTTACAAATGGCATTAGAGCATGTTATAGGTAACTTGTTCCTAAAGATCCAGAAATGGCTTCCACAATCCAGTTTTTAAATATGGTGGTAGCAACAATAAGTCTCCATTGTTTTGTGGTGAACACTTTGATTCCTGGAAGATTCGCATGAAGGCTCATCTAAAAGCACAAGGAGAAGAAATCTGGGATGTTGTTCAAAATGGTCCATTTGTTCCTACAAGTGTTGGGACGACAAAGATAAAAATTTTATGGGACGAAGATGATAAGAAAAAGATCATCTACGACAAGAAAGCAATCAACTTACTTTAAAGTGCACTTAGTATGGGTGAATTCTTCTGTATCTCTCAATACACTACGTCAAAAAAAATATGGTATACATTAGTGGAAACTCATTAAGGAACCACTAAAATAAAAAGATCAAGATTAAATACTTTGAGTCAAGAGTATGAGTTATTTAGAATGCAGTCCGGAGAATCAATCCTTTCATTGCAGAAGAGATTTGTGCACTTGACCAATCACTTGATTGTTCTCGGTAAGACTTTTACTAACGATGATTTTAATCTTAAAGTGCTTAGGTCTTTAACTAGGTAATGGAAACCAAAGGTGACAGCAATATCTGAAAAGAAGAGTATATCAACTATGACATTCGTATCTTTATTCGAAAAACTTCAAGAGCATGAAATTGAACTTGGAAGACTAGAAAAACATGAGATTCAAGAGAAGAAATCCAAAGGAATTGCTTTGAAAGTTAACTCAAGGGAAGAACTAGAAGAGTATGTTCCATATGAAGATGATAACTTCATGCTTCTTGTGAAAAGTCTTGGTAAGTTTTTTGGTAATAATGAAAAATCTTTGAACTTTGCAAAAAGAAAAAAAATCAGGAAAAAAGAAGCCTCTACGTCAACACAAAATATCACTTGATATGAATGTGGAAAGCAATTACACATAAAGACGGATTGCAAAACTCACCAAGAAAAGTGGTTTCAAAGGAAGAAAGGAGTCAAAGTCCAAAAAGGCTTACATTGCATGGGATGACAATGAAGTAAGTTCATAATTTGATTCGGAAAGTGAGGAATATGCAAATCTTGCATTGATGTCATCACACCATTGTGATGATGAAAAATAAAAGATTGGTAATGGAATATCTTATGATTCTCAAGGAGCAATAGATGAACTATTCAATGAATGTAAAATTCTATACAAAACAGTGTCAACACAAAAGAAACAATTTTCATCTCTTGAAGAAAAGATTGACACCATACAAACAGATTTTAAAGTTGAAAAACATAATTATTTTGAAAAATAAAAACATAATTTTACATGCAAAGAGTGTGAGTCACTTTCTTTTCAAATTATACAATTAAAAAAAAGTTATTGAAAGATATGAAAAGGGACAAATTGAATTGGAAGGCATCCTTAGTAGACAAAGATATTCAAATGATAAATGTGGACTAGGTTATTCAAAGTTTGACAAACCAAGTTCTGGCAAAACTATTTTTGTTAAGGCAAGTGACCAATCTACAAAAGAGAAAAATGAACAAAGTGCAACATGTTCATCATTATCTTAAGAAAATAAATGGTTGAAAATGGACTTATGTTCCAAGATACAAAAGTAATTATACATGTTCCTTTTTTGGTATAATTTGTCACACACCTAATACTTGCTATGTAAGGAACTTTAATGTTGTTAGTGGGTATTATGTGCGGGTCAAGAAAGGAACTAATTATGAAGGACCCAAGGCACGTTGGGTACCCAAGCATTATGTTTCTCTCAAATTTACTAAAAACTTCTTTGCGGAATTTTCAATGTGCCTGAATTCAAAGATGTGTTCAGGTGACATCCTACAACATGTAATCATGAATCAGTATATAAGGCATTCTACAACATATTTAATTGAATGGTATCAATATACATGGTAATTACTTGACAAGCCATAGATAGGTGCATGTGTTGGTTATCTTCACTTTCTTTCTAATATTAGGTAAAGGATAACCATCTTCTAAGATTTGGAACCTCATCCTATTGCTTGCCTACCTTTCCATGATATAGATCCTGGTCTCTTCGAATATAGTTACCAATGGCTTATTCCTCGATTCAAGAGTAACATTATTTAAAGTTTCTGACATGTTGTTGAGAGCATAGTCACACTTGTTATGTATCCTAAAATATGATTTACTCCAAAACCTGGGTGGAGTCTTCAGAATGTATTTAAAGGCTTCTTCATTTACCACTCGCATTCCCTTCATCTCTCTTTCCCATGTCTCTAGCTACAAATCTAGCCTTATTTCCTTAGTATTGTTGACACCTACATTCCACTTCCTTTGTGCCTTTTACTTTATATTCTTGATCATCATCCTAGCATTTTTTTAATGAATTATGAATCCTCTTACTCAACCACTTAGTTGTCATCATCTTCACATTATACGTTGACAAGATTCCTCCTTTGGCAACTTGTCATAGTATGCTTCTCACTCACAACTTTCCTTACATCTAATCCTTACCATTTGTTGTTGTTTTTAGTAAACGTAAGGTTCCTTCCATATTGGACATCATATGTTGTTATTGCTTCCTTAAAATCACCTTTGGTGCTAAAAATGTTCATATCTCCCATTTGAAAATTTCCATGTCTTTCTGCAACTTGAACATTTGGTACTTCTTCTTGGTTGCTCCATTGCTAACATCACTCTCACATCCACTTTCCAACTCTTCATTCTTATTTTCACTCCCTTTATAATCTACTTTGTATTCTTCCCACTTTTCTTTTTATTTTTTTGCTTATTTCATCTTGATCATCATCAGTCAATGAGATTCCCAACTTCCTCTTCCATTAAATCATCATTCTCATCACAATCATCATCAAATGTTATTTCTAAAGCACTATCATAATTGAAGCTCATATACACAATATCATCAGGACTAACATCATCATTATGCACCTCACCAATATTAATATCAATTGCATTCACATTCCCATGCGAACCCTCAACTCACCTGCATTCACATTCACATGTTCACCCTCACCTACATTAACATCACCTACATTCACATTCACATTCAAATTCACATGTTCACCCTCACCAACAACAACATTCACCTCATCATCCTTCAACTATGAATCCTCCCTAACCGCTTCTTCATAAAGTTTAGTAATCAAATCTTCTTCCTCGAGATTTACAATGTTTTCATGATTAACATCTTCTTCATAATTGATATGACCCTCATAATATTCAGGCTGAGACAAGGGGTGTTGGATATAGATATTAACACTTAGATGTACCCTAGAAAGATCAACAATATCTAATGCACCTTTGTCATCAACCAAAACATTCATTCCAGCTATGGGATCCTTTAAATACATTGTATCTATTTTAGTATAACCTAACTCCTTGAGTACACATACTAACTAAAAAAAACTCTACTTGTCAACATCTATTTTTCAATCCTGAAGTTTTCCTCCTTCATACATAATTAAATCGTTATCAATGAATTCACCAGCATGATGAATTGTCAGATGTAAATATTCTTCTATTTCTACCTATTTTCCAGCGAATACAAAATTATAATGGGGGTTAATTTCAGTATATCATGTTAGCTAATAAAACATCAACGATAAACCCTGACATTTGAATACCTAAACATTTAACAATTACATGCATAAAATCCTAACATCCAATACAATTAACATTTCAAACCCTAAAAACTCAGCTAACAGTTACGACACAAAATTGTAAACCTAATTACTAATCGTTGTCAATAATGGTGTGTAAGCTTTTTTCCTTTGACTTCGCCCAGGATTTGCCTTCGCTTATCTGCTTCGCCTTTGATATCCTTCATTCCCTTTCCACTTCTCTTCTCTGCTAAAGTTTCATTTTACAAGTGAAATGATATTTTACATTTGCATTTCACTATTTCTTTATAATGTATAATCTACATCAGTGTCGGGTGTATGCCAAATGTCCCCTTTCTTTGACCTTGACTAATGAACCTAACAGAAGAGACTAACGTAGCGCGATTTGAAAAGATAAGGGGTGGAACTAGTATTTTTTAAAGTTGAGGGACCAAAATGGACCTCGAGGTAAATACGAGGAACAAAAAGGGTATTTAGCCTAATTTTAACTTCTTTAGTGTCTTAAATGGTATTGAAACTTATAAGGTGAACTTATAAAGACATTATTGCACCTGTCGTAAATGGACTTTGACTTTAATTCCATGTGTCCATGCCTTGGTTTGAATTCTGCATAACAAGGATGAGGTTGATCAATATGTTTCATATTATTATAGGTATGCTTAACTATTATGACTTATATGTACTTATATTTCTTGATTTTTATTACTAACATGGACCTATATTGATGTCATGTTGAACTTATATTGTTGTCACAATTGTCATGTTGAACTTATATTATTGAACAGTTTAAATTTATATTGTCGCGGTGAGAATTGAATACCAAGCTATTATATTAACTTGAATCACATTTCTTTTTATTTCACCACCGTCTTTGATTTATCCAAAGGAAAGGTTCAAGAACGAAAAAAACCTAAGAGATCTAAGGTTCGGGGGTTGGTTACGCCTAGGGAAGGTATTAGCACCCTAAACGTCTGTAGTATTCTACAGGAATCTCTTGTTAATACTTATGTTATTTATTGCTTGCTTGCTAAGGGTATGTGCTAAAGGAAAGACCTAGGGGTTAATTTCTAAATATACTCGCCAAGAATTCGTATCTTGTGCCTATGTATCCTGACGGGGGTGGAATCAGAGTATTCGTAGTTCCCCTCAAAGAGGGTAAGGAACTCTTGACTATGGTCAAGGTTCCAGGGGGAGGTAACGTCTATGGCAAGACTCTACATAGAGTGCGGTGACTCTAAAATTAAAGTTAAGTTAAAAGAGTAGATTAAGTGTCCATGGTAGAACACATGTATAGAGTACGGTGACTCCGATCCTAAATGGATGGTCCTAAGGTTAGGCTAAGATGACATGGTAGTCAATAAAGGTGTACTTTTCCTTTGAAATTGAAATAGATTAAAAAGAACATGTGAACCAAAACCATATAGGTGTACAAGAAAATTGATAAATAAACAATTACAATTAACATCGAAATTGATCAAATTTTAATTTAGAAACTAGAAAAATTCATTAACGAAATTTAATTGAAAACTAACGAAAAATCCAATTGAAAGGTAAATAGTTTGAAATCTACTTAACAACTAATGCTTAAATATAATTAAAAACTAGGTGAGCTAAAAATTCTAACTAAAACTAAAATTAACTAAATTAAGTTCTTGTTAAAATTAATTAAATTCTAATTAAATTGATTAAACTAAAAAACTACATTTTAATTTAAATCTATTTACTAAATGCTAATAATCAACTTAGATTCTAAAAAAGAAAAAAACCAAGAAGTGTTTTAATGGGCCATAAAGTCAAACATGATTTAAACAAAAGGATTTCTCTAACCTAGGTTTTATTACTTGGGAGAGAATAATTTTGCAATGACTATCTGAATATACACGTATGAGCAGATTACATCCCTAGACATATATCACATTAAAAGCCTTCCAATTGTAATTGCAACCATATTATTATTATACAATTAATTACTATTTACAAGTGGTACAATAGTCTAAGCACTATGAGATCATAGAAAGCACATGAATAAACAATTGGCTATGTGATAAATAATACTATCCCTTTTTCCTACTAAAAAACATTATAATAATATATAAAAGTGAATGTAAAGGAAGCATTAAATTATATTTGGCTTTCACATTGGAAAAGAGAAACCGAAAAAATACGCTAATTGAAAACACAGACCCTTTTTCTCTTTCACTCATTCTCTCATCTTCTAAAAAAAATCACAACTTTCTCCTCTATTTCATCAAAAGAACACACAAATAGTGGATCAAACAGATCAAGGTTAACAGGAGGGACTTACAGATCTGAAGCGAGAGGCCAGCGGTAATGCCGATGCAAGCTTTTCCGACGAAGGTGGTGGTGGTCGCCGGCTGTAGCAGTTGGTAGGTTCGTCCTCTGTCTTCCTTCGAATGCTTTTTTTTCTCTCACTCCTTCTCCTGATTTTCTTTTGTGCTTGCTGTGTGGTTTATGTTGTCTCTGTGTGTTTGTGATATTGTGATTTTTTTAGTGAGTATGTATGATGCTTTCTCTCAAAATCGGGTGAATGTGTTGTGACCTTTCTCTGTGAATCTCTGCTCTGTGAATTTTTCATTGAATCTCTGAATGCCCCCTTTCTTTCAATCGTATGCTGCTGCCTCCTTTTTGTGTATGTTTATGTCACTTATATAGACAAATATGAATTGATTATGCTTTGAATGTGACGATTCATTTGTCGGTTTCGGTCTTGGAAAAGGGATATCAGCTATGATTTGTGATTCAAAAGTTTCCATTCTAATTCAAACATGTTTGAACCTGTTCCGATTTATTGTTATTTTCGGTTCGACATGTTCCGACTTCTTTTGGAAAGGGCTTCAATGATTTTGATTATTTTGTGATTTTGGAAATAACCTGAACATGTTTTCAATGACAATAATATCATTCTTGTTTTGTTTCCGACATATTCAAACATATTCTGATTTATTTCTTTTTTCCAATTCAACAGGTCTGTGACTATTTGGGAAAGTATTGATGTTTCTTGTTATGCAGGTGGGACCACACTTATGTTCCTCTCTTAATGATACCAAGGACGCATGGACTTTCATAGGGTGCTGGCCCTTGAGCCTTCAGTTGGAAATATTTAGCGTTGGGTTCTCTATTCACAATTAAGATAGCGTGCAAGCCAACTGGAGGTATTGATGCAACATTAAGTTTGGAGGCTCGTTGGCTTTTTGGCAATGTTTAATGGGCTTGCTGCATTTTTTTTTAATTTTAATTTATGAGCCCAAATAATTTGTAACATGGACTTGAGCTTGTAACTCTTCAAAAATCAAACCTTCATGATATATTAAATAATTAAACCCCATGATGACATGAATTTGAATTTAAATATTTGAATTATTAGTGACTTTTACGCTCCATCTTTGTAACCTTTAAAGCATCCTTGATAACGGCTAAAAGAATAATAAGAAACCAAGGCCCACATAAGATATGGCCACGAACAATCCAACCACGTCATCTTCAAGATCTTGATCCAAGAATGGCCCATGAACGGGAAATAACTCTAGGAGTTAGACTCATATCAAGTAGAAACCTTAGGACTTTTGAATCAGAACCCAACGGTTACACCCTGAAATGCTTGACTGCAAGAACCTACACTTAAAAAATTTCACCTGCACATACTGGTTAGTGATAATAAGCACACACAAGACCTACGGCCTAAAGATGCTATGTAAGATGATGCACAGAGATACTGGAATCTTATGGTAAAAAATTAGGGTATGACAGATGCCCCTATTTAAGTTTCTTCTATCCGGAGATATGAATATTGAAATCTTCGTCTCGACGAGATAAGAGAGACTTAAATATAAAAATGCACAATTTTTTACCCTAAGATGCCACAAATGCATATGTATATGAATTATGATGTGATATGATGTGGAATGAATGCAAGACGTGCATCCTATGGGAATGGTGCCACAGGAGAAAAGGGAAACATTAGATGGTAAACGACAATGTCATTCCGAAAAAGCATCAGAATAAACAAAGCGCAATATCTGGAAAAAAACATCATCCAAGAATGGCATTGGATGAAAAAGACACCAAACATTCAATAATGGCTTTGAACGAAAGGCATAATCACAATATCTAATAATGGCTTTAGATGAATGTGAACAAAGAGTCGATATGGAATAATATCATCCAAGAATGGCATTGGAAGAAAAAGACGCCAAACATCCAATAATGGCTTTGAACGAAAGGATAAACTCACAATATCTAAGAAGGCAACAGATGAGGACGAGACAAAATAATGTAATCCGAGAAGGCATCGGACACAAAGAAACCAGTCATCCAATAATGGATTTGAACGGAAGGTACACTCACAATATCTGATAATTACTTCAGATGAAAGTGAACAAGGTAAAGAAATCAGACATCCAATAATGGCTTTAGATGAATATGAACAAAGACTCGATCTGGAAGAACATCAGAAAGAGGGACACATTCGGAAGAGCATCAGATGGTAAAGAAACCAGACATCCAATAATGGCTTTGAATGAAAGGTATAATCACAATATCTAATAATAGCTTTAGATGAATGTGAACAAAGTAAAGAAATCAGACATCCAATAATGGCTTTAGATGAATATGAACAAAGACTCGATCTGGAAGAACATCAGAAAGAGGGACACATCCGGAAGAGCATCAGATGGTAAAGAAACCAGACATCCAATAATAGCTTTGAATGAAAGGTATAATCACAATATCTAATAATAGCTTTAGATGATTGTGGACAAAGACTACATTCAAGAATGGCATTGAATACAAAGAAACCAGTCATCCAATAATGGCTTTGAATGAAAGGTATAATCACAATATCTAATAATGGCTTTAGATGATTGTGAACGAAGATGACATTCAAGAATGGCATTGAATGCAAAGGAACCGATCATCCAATAATGGCTTTGAATGAAAGGTGTAATCACGATATCTAATAATGGCTTTAGATAACTGTGAGGTAAAAAGGTGAGATCCCAGAAAGCATTGGACAAAGAAACCACAACGTCCAAGAAAGCATTGAACGAATATGAACAAGGAGATACCCAAGAAAGCATTGGATAGACGTGACAATATCTGTTTGGTAGGTTCCAAGTGAGTTGGAGTTTGACTGCAAAGGTAAGACATGGATAACAACACGACCAATGGATAATGCAAATGAGTGCAAATGAGGATGACTCTCTTGCTATGCATGTGTATATGAATATGATCAAATGCAAATGTAGATGTAATACAGACGTCGAAGACACGACTTGACTCTTTTGTGGAGAAGACAAGACTGGAAGACTGATTCCTCAACACGGAGATCACTGTCATTCTGCTTAAGTACTAGAGATGTTACTACCGAACACAATTCTTCCATACTGGTAAACTATATCAAACTGGTGATCTTTATAGGAGGGATGGAAAGCTACATGGGGATTCTTCAAGTAAACTGCCCTTGATTAGCTGTCTATTGTAGATGAACTGATAATTGCTTCAGCTGGATTAATTCTGTAAATGACTGTTTTACTGTGCACTTGGAAAGCTTGCCCCAGTATGAGTCTTGAAAAAGTCTTTTGTATAAACCAACTCTGAGAAGGACTTGCACTGAACAAATCTTGAACTGATTCTCAATAGGATCTGGAAGGAACTTGCCCCTGATTGGATCACTGACCAAGTTTCTCAAATGTTTGAAAATTTCTTAAGCGGAAGCCAGATTGCAAACAAAAGTGTTAATACAAATATAGTAAATGCAAAGTTCATGCAACTTTTGAAATCAAAATCATTTTTGGAAAGAGGTAAAACAATAGGGTCACTGGTCAGAACACGGTGGTTCAAGACATTTAGGAGTGAAAGATAAAGCAAAAAGGCTTGATGCCAAAAAAAATGATCTGCAAAGATCTTTAGGAGTCAGTTTACGCAACCTCGTTGTAGTATGCTTTCAAAATAACCTTGCTTCAATTAGGTCTTTTGAGGGTTATAACGTGGCCTGGTTCACGGTTTAAGAAACAAATGATAAAGGCTCAAAGTTTATTTGTACCCACCCAATCTTCGTGATGATCTCCAGTCCTACACTCAGTTAACTCAGACTTTGCACTCAGGTTCCCATAGGTTAGGGATTGCATTGATGATAGTGATGAAGGGTCAGAAGTTAAGGGACTTTCGAGGTGACAATCACTACTTCCTTATAACTCTTGGTTGTTTTTTTTTTCATTGAGGATTTCATGGTAAGGATTTAAACATTTCTCCTTTTTATTATCCCTAACTTTTGCCTGAACTGTTTCTCGTGAATCTTACAGTCAGCGGGATGCCCCAGTTTTTTGTCTGCCTAAGTCTCCTTCACAGGTTTCGACTTAGCGGGATTATTCCTTTTTTGATTTTTTTATCTCTTTTTTTTAAAGAAAGTGACTGCTTGGCCTAATGATTACGGCGAACCATCATCGACTTTTGACTTGAAAGACATCTTCGACACTTGCTTGTTGCGTGCGAAGGAAAAATTGAGAATGCAACCTTTTTGTTGAAAGATGTCTTGCATGAAACTCTTGTATTTGAATGCACAATCCAGTTAACTGAGAACTACCCTGCCCCAGGTTAAGATTGCGGGTTTTTATTTGTAAATAAAAGAAATTCCTACTTCAAGGCTTAAAGGGGTTGACGAGGGTTTATCTTCCTTATTTCTCCAGTGTTTAGGAATTGAAACAATGCCTTACATCGTCAGCAAAGTTTTGATTTGAAAGCATACCAACAACAATTATGAGTATAACGTTTTCATCATCCTCCCTCCAATCTTAGCATAATCAGAAGGAAAGTGGAAGAGAGATAATTTTTTGTTTTTGTTTTTTGAAATATAAAGCGTAAAATAGCAAACACGAATGAATTGAATTAAAAGTTGCAATGCTCATTTTATTAATTATGAAAGTGCAAACATAAATTGAAAGCAAACAACCAATACAAATAAGGAAAATGCAAACGATAAGAAACATGGTCTAGTGACTAATCAGAAACAAGAGTGAGCTGTCATGTCTGAAACACTGAGGTCTGCTGAAGTCAACTGAAGCTTCACTTAGCGTGCTCTGGAAAAGGATTGTTCTTGACATTTGGATTGGTGTCACGAAAGGAGAGAATACCAATTTTGATCAGCTCTTGTACTCTAGCCTTTAATGCAAGGCGATGTTCCAAGTCGTGGCCTGCGGCACCTTCATGGAATGCACAATGGAGATCAGATCTGAATCCAAGTGGAAGTGGATCTGGAGGAGGAGGCAAAGGCCTTGTAGTAATCAAACCTTTATGAACCAGCCCAGGATAAAGTTTAGTGTATGTCATTGGAATAAGATCAAAATTATTCCTATTACGGTACTGATTTTGTCCTACAGCTGGACATTGAGGAGCTTGAGCTAGTCGTGGAGCAGTAACCACGGGAGTAACATTAGCAATATCAGGATGATCAGCATACTGAGGTTGGGGACGAGGCCTTCTGGTTTCAAACATAACAGCATTGGTCTGATCTTCTCTCTTCTTCTGGAAGTTCCCATAGGATTTCTTCGCTCCATTAGAAAATTCAGCAGCTTTGGATACTTTACCATTCTTAAGTCCTTCCTCGAGTCTCTGACCAATAGTAACCAAATCAGTGAAGCTGGATGAAACACTACCAATCATCTTCTCCCTGTAGAATGGAGACAAGGTGTCCATAAACAGTCCAGTTAATTCTTTCTCTGCCAAAGGAGGTTCAACTTGGGAAGCCAACTCTCTCCAGCGCTGAGCATATTCCTTGAAAGACTCTTTATCCTTCTGAGACATGTTTTGCAGCTGACGGCGGTCAGGAGCCATGTCGAGGTTATACTTGTATTGCTTCATGAAGGCGTTAATAAGATCCTGGAAACAGTGAATGCTGTTCTGTTCAAGATTCATATACCATTTGAGAGAAGCTCCACTCAGACTATCTTGAAAACAGTGGATAAGCAACTTCTGATTCTTGGCATGGGCTGCCATCTTTCGGGTATACATGACCAAATGAGCTCTTGGACAAGAATCACCTTTGTACTTCACAAAATCGATAGCCTTGAACTTAGCAGGCATAACAAGGTCAGAAACCAAACCCATGTTTTCTGCATCAATGTTGAAGAAATAGGTACCCTCTACGGCTTTGAGTCTCTTGTCTATGGTCTGAAACTGTTCACGGACAACCTCAGGTTCAACAAAGTCTTCACGGTCTTCACCCTGAGCACTGACAGCATTGTACTCGTAGAGAGGGTTCTCGAAAGGAGCTCAAGTAGACTGGACTATAGGTTGAGGCTCGGCAAAAATAGGAGCTTGAAACACTGGTCTAGAAGTCTGACCAATCATAACAGTAGATGCAAGAGGTGGAGAGTAGTTGTGTGGCAAACTAAACTCTAGCCAAGTTGAAGGTGGCACCTGAACAGGTTGAGGATCAGCAGCTGAAACTTCCTGAATGACAGTCCTTTGAGGTGGTTCTCCTCTAGCAATCAAAACTTGGAGCATTTCAGTGAGCTTTGTCATGCTTGACTTAAGGTCGTCAATCTCCATTCGCATCTCGGCATTGTGTGCTTCTTGCTCTGCCATTATGCGTCTGTAGTTAGCTCTAGTCTGGTATCGATGTCGAGGAATCAGCTTGACAACTCACAGGTGACACTGGAAGATAGAGACAGCTAGAAATGAATTGTTGGACAAACTGACGCATGCAAAGATGCAAATGATATGCCATGTGATGCAATGGTTTCAAGGAACTCAAAAGTAGGTTGCAACCATTTCGGAAAAAAGGTTTCATTTTATAATCCATGATTTTTTTTATTGATTTTGCAAGGGAAAGAACAATTGAGTTTCTTGAAACCGAATGGTTATTCATGAATGCATGAATGGATGGATGCATAAACACAAGCAAAGCATACAGGCAAAGAGCCCTAGGTTTGAAAGGTCACAACATGGAGCCATGGTCTACCCTTCCCAAGGTATGTACTAGAGGTTTATTTGTACCTGCCGAACGGGTTCTACAAAGTTCCCAGAGTCTACAATCCATCTTTCGGATATTATCGATTTTCCCAATCCCTTGGTAGTCAATAATATTCTCAAGAGAATCTCGTCTGAGTGTAGTATCGTGTAGCAACTATTGCAGAAATAGACTCCCGCATAGTCCCCACACTACATCCTAATAGGCCAAGTTGGGTTAAAGGTAACTACGGTCCCCAGTCCCGACGACATTTAGATCGAAACCATATCGTCTTCACGAATGAACTCGTTAGACAAATATTTTATTCGAGAGGGCCTAGACCGAGTAGTGAAGTCTCAATTCACTTTTTCAGGAATCGACTCCCTCAAAGTATCCTTGAATTCTCACCGTTTTCCTATCTTAATTTCACTCTAGTCCGGTGTAGGACTTTGTCTCACCACACTAAGTGCCAAACCTGCACAAAAAAGAAAACCAAGCAAGCAAATAATATAATAACATAAATAAACAAGTTAGGGGAAACCCTCAATAAAATAAAATGTCCCCAGTGAAGTCGCCATTTCTGTCGCGGTGAGAATTGGATACCAAGTTATTAAATTAACTTGAATCACATTTCTTTTTATTTCACCACCGTCTTTGATTTATCCAAAGGAAAGGTTCAAGAACGAAAAAAACCTAAGAGATCTAAGGTTCGGGGGTTGGTTACGCCTAGGGAAGGTATTAGCACCCTAAACGTCTGTAGTATTCTACAGGAACCTCTTGTTAATACTTATGTTATTTATTGCTTTCTTGCTAAGGGTATGTGCTAAAGGAAAGACCTAGGGGTTAATTTCTAAATATACTCGCCAAGAACTCGCATCTTGTGCCTATGTATCCTGACGGGGGTGGAATCAGAGTATTCGTAGTTCCCCTCAAAGAGGGTAAGGAACTCTTGACTATGGTCAAGGTTCCAGGGGGAGGTAACGTCTATGGCAAGACTCTACATAGAGTGCGGTGACTCTAAAATTAAAGTTAAGTTAAAAGAGTAGATTAAGTGTCCATGGTAGAACACATGTATAGAGTACGGTGACTCCGATCCTAAATGGATGGTCCTAAGGTTAGGCTAAGATGACATGGTAGTCAATAAAGGTGTACTTTTCCTTTGAAATTGAAATAGATTAAAAAGAACATGTGAACCAAAACCATATAGGTGTACAAGAAAATTGATAAATAAACAATTACAATTAACATCGAAATTGATTAAATTTTAATTTAGAAACTAGAAAAATTAATTAACGAAATTTAATTGAAAACTAACGAAAAATCCAATTGAAAGGTAAATAGTTTGAAATCTATTTAACAACTAATGCTTAAATATAATTAAAAACTAGGTGAGCTAAAAATTCTAACTAAAACTAAAATTAACTAAATTAAGTTCTTGTTAAAATTAATTAAATTCTAATTAAATTGATTAAACTAAAAAACTACATTTTAATTTAAATCTATTTACTAAATGCTAATAATCAACTTAGATTCTAAAAAAGAAAAAAACCAAGAAGTGTTTTAATGGGCCATAAAGTCAAACATGATTTAAACAAAAGGATTTCTCTAACCTAGGTTTTATTACTTGGGAGAGAATAATTTTGCAATGACTATCTGAATATACACGTATGAGCAGATTACATCCCTAGACATATATCACATTAAAAGCCTTCCAATTGTAATTGCAACCATATTATTATTATACAATTAATTACTATTTACAAGTGGTACAATAGTCTAAGCACTATGAGATCATAGAAAGCACATGAATAAACAATTGGCTATGTGATAAATAATACTATCCCTTTTTCCTACTAAAAAATATTATAATAATATATAAAAGTGAATGTAAAGGAAGCATTAAATTATATTTGGCTTTCACATTGGAAAAGAGAAACCGAAAAAATACGCTAATTGAAAACACAGACCCTTTTTCTCTTTCAATCATTCTCTCATCTTCTAAAAAATCACAACTTTCTCCTCTATTTCATCAAAAGAACACACAAATAGTGGATCAAACAGATCAAGGTTAACAGGAGGGACTTACAGATCTGAAGCGAGAGGCCAGCGGTAATGCCGATGCAAGCTTTTCTGACGAAGGTGGTGGTGGTCGCCGGCTGTAGCAGTTGGTAGGTCCGTCCTCTGTCTTCCTTCGAATGCTTTTTTTTCTCTCACTCCTTCTCCTGATTTTCTTTTGTGCTTGCTGTGTGGTTTATGTTGTCTCTGTGTGTTTGTGATATTGTGATTTTTCGAGTGAGTATGTATGATGCTTTCTCTCAAAATCGGGTGAATGTGTTGTGACCTTTCTCTGTGAATCTCTGCTCTGTGAATTTTTCTTTGAATCTCTGAATGCCCCCTTTCTTTCAATCGTATGCTGCTGCCCCCTTTCTGTGTATGTTTGTGTCACTTATATAGACAAATATGAATTGATTATGCTTTGAATGTGACGATTCATTTGTCGGTTTCGGTCTTGGAAAAGGGATATCAGCTATGATTTGTGATTCAAAAGTTTCCATTCTAATTCAGACATGTTTGAACCTGTTCCGATTTATTGTTATTTACGGTTCGACATGTTCCGACTTCTTTTGGAAAGGGCTTCAATGATTTTGATTATTTTGTGATTTTGGAAATAACCTGAACATGTTTTCAATGACAATAATATCATTCTTGTTTTGTTTCCGACATATTCAAACATATTCTGATTTATTTCTTTTTTCCAATTCAACAGGTCTGTGACTATTTGGGAAAGTATTGATGTTTCTTGTTATGCAGGTGGGACCACACTTATGTTCCTCTCTTAATGATACCAAGGACGCATGGACTTTCATAGGGTGCTGGCCCTTGAGCCTTCAGTTGGAAATATTTAGCGTTGGGTTCTCTATTCATAATTAATATAGCGTGCAAGCCAACTGGAGGTATTGATGCAACATTAAGTTTGGAGGCTCGTTGGCTTTTTGGCAATGTTTAATGGGCTTGCTGCATTTTTTTTAAATTTTAATTCATGAGCCCAAATAATTTGTAACATGGACTTGAGCTTGTAACTCTTCAAAAATCAAACCTTCATGATATATTAAATAATTAAACCCCATGATGACATGAATTTGAATTTAAATATTTGAATTATTAGTGACTTTTACGCTCCATCTTTGTAACCTTTAAAGCATCCTTGATAACGGCTAAAAGAATAATAAGAAACCAAGGCCCACATAAGATATGGTCACGAACAATCCAACCACGTCATCTTCAAGATCTTGATCCAAGAATGGCCCATGAACGGGAAATAACTCTAGGAGTTGGACTCATATCAAGTAGAAACCTTAGGACTTTTGAATCAGAACCCAACGGTTACACCCTGAAATGCTTGACTGCAAGAACCTACACTTAAAAAATTTCACCTGCACATACTGGTTAGTGATAATAAGCACACACAAGACCTACGGCCTAAAGATGCTATGTAAGATGATGCACAGAGATACTGGAATCTTATGGTAAAAAATTAGGGTATGGCATATATACTGAACTAATACATTACTTAACTACTAATATGTTATGAATTTATATATTGAATTGTTATGGTGAGCTGATATATGCACTGACATTGTTAAACTCATATTGTTATGTGATGTTGAACTGATATGTTGAACTGATATTAGCATGCCATGTTGAAGTCATATGCAGGAAAACAGGCTTCATGAAAACATATTCATATATTGTTCTACCATTTAATGGTCCATGATTTTGGCCTAAGATTAATGGGGAAGCAATTAATCCACTAGTCGTGAGAAGAGCTTCATTTAGACTAAAAGAGAAGGAAACTAAATCTAATGACGAACCATGTTCTAGCAATGTAATACTTAGGAATTTGACAATTGTAAAGTGTAAAAGTTATGATATTTTTAGGCAAAGTTCAAGGATGTGCAAAGGGAAAACAGTGGAGGATCGACAACTGGCCAAAGTTAGTAACATGACAAAGAATTAAAAAAAACATTAACTCGAGAAAACACATACTATATTGATCCAAGGATCACATGCACTGCAAACACAATAATCAACTAGTTTAAACATGTAGTAAAATGTTATTTTTTGTGTGTAATGGTTTGAATACTTTTTATGTGTAATGGATCACATCTTTTTTTTGTTATGGTTTAAATATGTCGGCAAAGTTATGTAATGATTTAATTTTGGATATGTAATGGTTTAAATGTATAACCTAGGACAACAATGACTAAACATATATGAAATGGTTTCTTTTATTAATAAAAGGGGTTAAATGTGTCTCCTTAATTACTCTGATAATGTTAACAACATAACTCAACTACTTGCAAAACTAAATAATAATTGTTGTTAAATTTAACAGTATAACAAACATGTCATGGTGAATTGAGACTGTCATGCCTAATTGAAATGTTGTATTCTAACACAACATGTATATGCCTTAACATAAAGTCATATTATACCAATTTTAATATGCCTTAATAGAATTCTTAAGAGCACATGGTATCATTTGGTATTGTTTACGTGCTTTAAGTATCTATTGAATTTTGATGTTTTGCAATTTAATTATTGTTTCATCATGTATTTGTAATTTGTATGTTATTTCAATTCATCAGTGTGATTGTAATCTTTCTTTCCAATTGTTGTAATCGTTTGGTTATGTAACTGTACCACTAAGAAACCTTTGCATTCCATATTGTATCAGTTTATCCTTGTTAACTATTTCCCTTTTGAGCCTATGAAACTTACTACTTTTTCTTTTCCACACGAGTAGCTTGAATCACAAGTTAGAACATTTGAATTTTGATGCTTTTGATAATTGATTCAGGTCGTGTGTAATATCTTATTCGAATCATTCACTTGTTGAAAATTAGGATTACATTTTGGATCACTTGATTCAGATCAAATTTTGAACATGATTCGAATCAGAATCCCATTTTATTTGAATCAAGTACGAATAATGATTCGAATCATGTGCCTGAAAAAGAAACTCCTTTTGGGTCTGTCTAAATTGATTCGAATCAAATTTTCTTCTTGATTTGAATCAAACCATAAAAACCCAATTTTCCATCACTCATTTAAATGCTTGTATCTTTTGAATACAAAAAAAGTGTGGGAAATCTATGATTTTTCATAGAGACAAAAATAGTGATTTTTGTCCTCTTATCTTAGTGTGTTTATCTTTACACCATTCTTCTTTGTTCTTCACCAAACATCAATCTTGATATTGAACCCGTGTCAATTCTTTATCTTTTTTGTTGCATCTTGATTGTGCAATTTGGGTTGTTATTTTGTGTGTTTTTGAGAATGAGTTGTTCATATCTTGTTGAGGATTTGATCAAGCTCTTGATAACTTTCAAGAACCAAGACCAATTTATCTAGAAACTTGTTTGAACCTTGTGTGTGTGTGTGTTCATCTTTCATCAAAACTGAGTTACTTGACTAATCGCTTGTAATGTCAGTTGTTGTTATGATTATATGGCAATATTCACCATATTCATCCTTAGTCTATTTCCTTGTGTAAGGACCCTTCTCTAAAGATTTAGCGAAAGGGAGACTAGTGGTACATTAGGGTATCTAATAAGTTTGTCTGTAGTTGATTTTTTTTGTAACAAGTTCAGGTATTGTTTCTTGAGTGAAATTTGGGATTGAAAAGTTATCTAATATGATAAGAGTTTATACTATACTCCAAGGAAGACTTTGGCAAAATCAAGTATCAATGGTTCGTAAGGCGGAGTTGGAAGTTTTTCTTCTTTGGTGGCATTGGAGAAAGATTGCTGGCAGACAAGGTTGAGTGTTGTCCAATATATGTTCAGTTAAGAGCAATCGCTCAGACAAGAAATCAGTGGGATCAGGTGGATTGCCACATGTCGTAACCTAAAATTTAACCTCCCTTTTTTACCTTTTTACATGAGCATAAGCATTCGCATCGCTGGCATACGCATTCACATTTTTCTCTTTGATTTTGTTGCAGGAATATTCTGGTTTTCCAAGCCCGATTAATCATATCCTCACAAGGTCATCACATCATCAAAACAAGCACAAAATGGGGGTTTCTATGCCTATTCATCGATACAAGAAGTGGAAAATCAAAGTCGGGACCACAACACCTTTTTTTGGTAAATTGGGCATATTTTGGCCTGGTTAATCGATAACCATTTGTAGTGCAATTGTGTTAATCGATTAACACATGCAGAATTGGCACAATCTGCTGCTTTTTCATAACAACACCTTTGCACACACTTTGGTCTTGGATTCTACAGTATTCTAGCAGCATGTGGAATATTCTAGACATCTCTAGATATTTCAAGGCTATTCAATTCATTCCAAGTGCATTTATTCTAATGCTTCACTTCAAATTAAGTGCACCATGTTCCTTGTTTTCCAAGTAATGTGGATCTTTGGATGTTAGAGTTCACCTTGGGATTGTTACCAATTTGGTCCTAACTAACCGAGTTAACCGCCTTGACTCGGTGAGTTAAGCCCAACTAACTCCTAGCCTAGTTCCAAACCCAAAGCTAAGTCCAAAGCTAATTCCAAACCTCTCACACTCCAAACCAAAAGTCTATATAATCACACCTTCACTCACTTTTCAAAGGATCCACCATTTTCACCAAATTTCACTCTCAATTATCTCACATTCTCTCTAATTTTTTTTGCTACATCTTCATCTTCATCTCAATTCTCTTCCAAAACCTCACCAAAGCTCTTAATTCACCATTGAAGAAAAGCTACTTTCACCTTGGAAGTGCTTTTTTTTATCTTAACCTTCATTGCCATTCCATTATACTGGTTTTTGCAGAGTTTCAATAGTTTTTGGATTCATCTCAAGTGATTGATTCAAGCTTCTTTAGTGATAATTCTCATTTTGGAGTTTTCGTCGCAATTTGATCGATTTCGATACGTTTCGGCTATAATTGAAGATTCCTCTGGTTTTCTTTGATTATCTTCATCAAGATCACATTGCAACATTTACTAAGGCACATCTCAGCCTTGTAGGTTGGTGGATCTCATTCATTTTACTGTTTCAATCATTTTCGTATCATTCGCGATGTAGTTTCGATGTTTTTGCATGTAAATTGATTTTACTATTGCTTGATGCATGATTTTGATTGTTTAATTGATTCTATTGTTGATCATTTGCTGCTTCTAAACTTGATTTTTCGTGCATATTTGTTTGCCCTAGCATTGGAGTGATTGCATAATAAATTTTTTGGCCAAAAGCACTTTTCAAAACTGATTTTTCTGCTCCCTGTCCAGTGTTAATCGATTAACACTTTGCAGTGCAATAGTGTTAATCAATTAACCAGCGTTTTTTTTCACTTTTTTAAGTGTTAATCGATTAACACTATGCAGTGCAATAGTGTTAATCGATTAACACTGAACTAGAAGGCTATTTTCTTGCATTTTCAGGTGTGTTTGCCATACTTTCTTCATTTTAACTTCCATTGATTGTCATGCTTGATTTTATGGATGTTTTAAGCGTCATTTAACTTCTGTTTGAAGCTTATTCATGAACTTTTGTTGCACGCTTTCGATTATTCAAATTGTTCATACTTTTGGCATCATGTGAATATAATCATTCTCGCATTTATCTTTGATCACATAACATGACTTTGTGTTGCATGTTTGTTGATCATTTGGTACTGTTTTGTATCCCCTTTCTTAGTTTTGCATTAAGTTCATTCTTCATGGATGAGCTTAATCTTGTATGATCAATAATTCACACCTTTTGCTTTAATGATTTTCCACTCTCTTTGGAAAGTTGTTAGCATGGCTTTTCCCTTTTGATTAATTGATCAAAACCATGTTTCGAATAATTGATCTTCCCCTTCCCTCTCTTTAGGCCTCCTTTAGAGCTTTTTCTCTCTTTTTTCCTCACCGCGAAGTCGGAATTTTGTGCGACACTGGAGCACTGTACAAATTGGAGCTGTTACGCTGTCAGTTTCTTTTTCCACACTATACTTTGAGTGCTAGAGAAGGAATAAGGATGGAATTATCCTACCCTCATTCTGGTTATTTCTTGGGTAAGGGCATTGGCCCTCTCATCGAGAATAGTCGCCTCTATCCTCGAGCTGTAGTGTTTTTCCTTCCCCAGTCAAGTTGGTCCTTGATCGCTTTTGCTCGTTCGATATCTCTTTTGATTAATCACCATTCTTCTTGGTTAAGATCTTTGTTCTTGGGTTAACAAACTCTCCTTATTTCAATACCCTGTTCTCTTCTTGCAATCAATTTTTGCTTCTTGATTCCCTACAAGAGTCTCGTTCTTTTTTTTCTTTGGTTAAACACAGTAATCCTGTCACAACCTAATCATCTGCGGAGTTCGCAACCTTCCCTTGGTTCTTCTCCCTTCGTTTGGTTAACCACTGCCTGTCAGTTAAAACACCATTTTGCTCATTCTCAGTTAACCACAGTCTGTCTGTTAAAATACTGAGTTGTTCGGGTTAATCACCTCCTCTTGGTTAATCACCCATTTTTCAGTTAACCACAGTCCGTCTGTTAAAATACTGAGCCTCTTGAGTTAAACACCTTCTTTTGGTTAATCACTCGCTTCCTTTTTGGTTAATCACAGTTTCTTTTGTTAAAACCAAACCCCCTGGCGGTTAGCAACCTCTTTTGGTTCAATACCCTTCTTCGTTGGTCAAGTGTTGTTTGTTCAGTCCATACCAACATTCCTTTTGGGTCATGACCTTCGATCGGTCCTACACCCGTTCTTCTGATTGATCACAGTTTATCTATTAAAACCACAGTTGCAATCTTTGTTTTCCTCGGTTGACCACTGTTTATCAGTTAACATACCGATGTCCCCTCAGAGTCAAACACCATCTCTTGGTTCAGTACTCTCTCTTTTGGTTCATCACAGTCTGTCTGTTGACACCAACCCCTTTTTTCCCAGCAGAGTCTTACTCTCTCTCTTCGGTTTAACCACTGCCAGCCAGTCAATATACCGAGTTCCTTTTTCTCTTGGTTTTGACACCATCCCCTTTTTTGTTCCCAGTAGGGTCGCTTACCCTCTGATCCCTAGCATTTTCTTTGGTCTTTTCTTCCCCAGTGGAGTCCTTTCTATTCCTTTTTCCTCTTGGTTTCGACACCAGTCCCCTTTGTTATCCTCAGCGGAGTTTCCTTTCGTTTTTGGTTTTGACACCATTCTTTTCTAGTTCTTGTGCAATCGCTCTTACTGTTCGTCTTTTCCCAGTAGAGTTTCTTTCTCTTTTTCTCTTGGTTTTGACACCACTTTCCTTTTCTCTGTCCCCTGGTTCCACGAACTACGGAAGCTCTGATTCTGCATTCTTTCGGATGTCAGATACGTAGGCACGAGACGCGATGTCTTGGCGAGCACATTTCCACCCTTCTTTCCTTCTCCCATTCCTTTCCTTTTCTCTATCCCCTGGTTCCACGAACTACGGCGCTCTGATTTCCTCATTGCACTATGAGGGTACGTAGGCACGAGGGCCCCAATCCTCCGCGAGCACTTTTTTTCTTTCTTTCTTCTCTTTTCTCTCTCTCCTCTTCTTTTAGCTAGAAGCCTTTAGATAGATAACCCATCTGAGCCTAGAAGCAAGCGAAATGGTTCCCGTCGAGTACGACGAATGCGTTAGGTGCTAGTACCTTCCTTTCGCATAACCGACCCCCGTTCTCGTTTCTCTTCCCCTTGGGTTTTATCGATATTTTCCCTGTCCTTTGGGACTAAATAAAGTTCGGTGGTGACTCTGTGTTATCTTTGAGTGTGCGATTCACTCAGGTATAAACCATTCATTCTTCACCATATAAGAATACTTGGAGCAGATTATTGTGGATAGCGAGGTCATTGGATCGAGATCTTGTAGGATCTTGTATTGTGTTAGCAATTTAGTGTCTACTTTATCAGATGGAATTATTGTGTGATAGTTCCTTGTAATTAAAACGTTGTAATCATATTTTCATCATAGTGGAAGATCGTGATTATGTTCTGATGGCATCATCCATTGAATACTGCATGTAGGAAAAGCAAAGACGAATGTTGAAGCACTATATATATCTTTGTGTATCTTTCTCTTTCTCTATCCTTTTACTTTTCAAGCATTCATTCACTCATATTTGCTACTCCATGTTTGCATTTGCGCAGATTATATACCAAATAGACAAGATCTTATTTATAATGTTTCAATGTATAAGCTTAGGTCTGTGGTGCATCAATTCTAAGGAATCATCATGGAGTTAATTATGCATTGTTAAGATCATCTGAGTTATGTTTTTTTAAATCACTTCATTTGTAAGTGGCTTTGCATGTCATGTAAGTGACTTGTGCTATAAATGATTCTTTCTATAAGCTCTATTATGTATCAATTCATGCAACTTGATTCATTGAGATGTTTCCAAGCTCTCGACTTTGTGTTTTGCTTCTGCGCTTTCTAAAATCCCCTATTTCGTTTTATGGGACCAAAAAAATTTTAAATTGAGTAAAAGGATTTTAGGTCTATTTAATCCCCCCTCTAGACATTGTTGTTTCCATATTCTCACCCAACAATTCTAACACAACCTACTTCTATTTATAGAAGTTTCGATCAAGTGATAACAACAAGACAATGATTAAAATAACATAATTTTATTCCATTAACTTTTGACGTCATTACATTAAATTAATATCAACAACACAATGATAAAATATAAAATAAAATTATATTTTCCAACAACAAGATGATTAAAACTCAAGACAAAAATTTAAAAAATAAATAAAAAGTTGATCTTCTTCTTCAGGCCATCATTGGTATTCTGTGTTAAACCATCCATTTTATTCAAGTCAATAACCTTCTTCAAAAGAGAATTAATCACTTTGTGTCATTTGCTTATCACACCAATCAAACTAGGGGTGTTCGCGGTGCGGTTTGGTTCGGTTTTGAGCATAAAAATCATCCTAACCGCGAGATAAAAATGCATGCGGTTCGGTTTAATTCGGTTGATTTTTAAAAATTCATCCAAACCAAACCAAACTAAACCAATGCGGTTAGAATCGGTTCGGTGGTTGCGGTTTATAGACTTCTTGATTATGGAATTATAAAACTAAGAAACTAATCATATAATTTCCTAAGCAGAACAATCATACAAAACAATGCTTAGCGAAACACAGTACAAAAGTAAATGAGAAACCAAATTCTATCCCATTTGAAATACAGCTAGCGCTTTAACTCATCACTTCCTTGCTGGTATATCAAGTACACGAAGATGGTATTAAAACAGTAGCACAGTTTTAAGCATAAGATAATATTGAATGGTACAACATCTTCTGTGCACACTTAGTAGGAGCTTGATCTAACCTATCAATTAAATATTATTTATAGATTCACTACTTGCTAAAGTATATAGTGTACTTGATATTTAATTGAATTAAGGCAACAAAACCAAACAATAAAACCAACAACTGAAGCACAGAAAAAACAATTGAACTGAGCATTCCCAAAAAACTCTACTACCACGCCAGGAACACTGCTAAGATTCAAATGCACACACATAATTCTATTGAATACATATTGAACCTGAAATATTATCTATACAATAATTATATTGAACACCACACACATAATTCTATACTATTCAGCCAAGTGAATTTCACCACATACAATTATATTTCATCTACATATCATAATTGATTCACATTTAACAAACAGTCTGCAAAAGTCTGCAACTTGTTCTTGTTCATGTTCAGGAACAGAAAAAAACACTGCAAAAGTCTGCTCTACTGTAAAAATATTGCAAAAAAATACTGCAAAAGTCTGCAACTCCATCTACATATCATAATTGAGAAAATTGTGTCAGATTAATTGATTTATGAATAAAAAGATTTAAAAACTTGAAAAATCAAACATACCATTTGAGGTGGAGTTTCCAAGCACATCTACTAATCAGATTCAATATCAGAAAACCCCTCATTCGATTGTGGGATCGGAGCTAATTCTAAGCATGTATCAAATATAACAAAAGTTAGACATAAAAAATATAACAAAAGTTAGACATAATAAATATGAATAAAATAGAATCAATTATATACATATATACCTTCTTCGAGCTTCTCTAAATCTTCCAAATGCTCCTCGATATCAACTTGCAAAGGTGAAGATCTTAACCAATTTTGTGCACAAATTAAAGCTTCAACAGTGTGTGGTGTAAGAGAGCTTCTATAACAGCTAAGAACTCTACCCCCTGTGCTAAAAGCAGACTCTGAAGCAACAGTTGATATTGGCATAGCCAATATATCTCTAGCTATTAGACCAAGAGTAGGGTATTTGGTAGAATTCACCTTCCACCAATTTAATATGTCAAAATTAGGACTTTTCTTTTCCCTAGGCTCTGTGAGATACAAATCCACTTAATTTTTACTCAAATTTGGATCTTGATCCATCTCCTGCTCAAATCTATCATCCAGTTCTGAAGATGTAACAAATTCTGATCCTTCTACTTCTTGTGCAACACTTTCTGCTTGGCCTTTCTAACTATACCTTTCAAATATTCTAGCTAAAGTTTCCTTTACCTTATCACACAAAGAATCGGCAATTTCCTTCTCATAATATTGATGCAATCCCCAGCAAACAAATTGGAACTTACGACGAGGATAAAAAATTACAGCAATAAAGACCAACATATTCATCTTTGAGACGTCCCCCCAATACTTACTATATTTACCTCTCATATTGATAGCCATCTTTGCAAGTATTGGGTCATCTCTGTGACATCCCATCCAATTATTGAATGCATCCAATATCTTACAATGTTCCAAGAAATATGTTGAAGATGTTACATAAGTTGAACCTGAAACCTTCTTAGTGATTTCAAAAAACAACTTCAGAAATTTCACAAAACACTTAGCATTTTCCCAATCATCATTATTTGGGACACCACCTTCCAACATTGCATACTCAACACACTTCTCACCTAATCTCTTAAATGCCTTTTGAAATTTCAATGCACTTTCAAGCATAATGTAGGTAGAGTTCCATCTAGTTGGACAATCATACTGCACTGTAGACTTATCTTGTATCCTAGCTTCTTTAATACATACCTTAAACCTATCCAAACGACTAGATGACCCACGAACAAATCGAACCGCAAACCTAATTTTGGAAATTGAAGAATCCATGTCCTTCAACTTCAACCTGTCACCAACAACAAGGTTCAAAATGTGAGCACAACACCTAACGTGCAAATGTTCCCCTTTTAATGGATGTGAATTCCAATCCTCCATTCTATTTTACAAGTAAGAGATAGCAAGATCATTTGAACTAGCATTATCAACCGTGATGGTGAAAACCTTATCTATCATCCAACCCTCTATGCACTTCTCAATCTTTTTTCCAATTACCTCCCCCCTATGAGACGTGATTGGACAAAAATTAAGAATTCTTTTATGCATCTTCCAATTTTCATCAATGAAATGTGCAGTAAGAACCATATAATTAATATTTTGCACAGATGACCATGTATCAGTTGTTAGGGAGACACTTTGATTTATTTTAGTAAACATGTTTCTTAGTTTATGTTTCTCACTAGTGTAAAGGTTCAAACAATCCCTAGCAATTGCAATTCTCCCCGGAAGCACGAGTCTAGGTTGTGTAACACTCATAAAATAACGAAATCCTTCATTTTCAACAAATGAAAAAGGCAACTCATCCACAATTAACATTCTAGCTAAAGCTTGTCTACACAAATCACCATCAAAATGGACAACAACAACCCCACTACTACTAGTTCCTTTACTATCTTGAACGCTAAGAACAGTTTGGGTAGGATCAAGATTTTTGGGAAATTTTTTACATTGTACTCTTAGATGATTTGATAAATTGGAGGTTCCATTTCTATGTGAATCAGCAGCATAAAATGTATTCTTACACCACTTACACACAACCCTACCATCTACTTTGTCAAAATGCTCCCAAACCCAAGATTTAGGCCTACAAGGTTGTTTTTTACCTGGCTCATCAGCGTTAGAAACACCCTTTGTCTTTGTAGATGCTTCCCCGACTTTCCTTTTCTTGTTGTTTTGAACATTGCCACATTGATCTTTGTCACCTTGATCAACAGTTTGAGGTGGTGGTTCTGTTGTAGGCATTAATGATGAACTATTTTCAGCCTGCAAATGAGGAACAAACTTTTTAGCAAAAAATAACATAAAGAAAACAGTAACATATAGCAACTTCTACTTTACTTTTACCGATTGCATAAGTAGAAATCCTATTTTTTGTCAATTCAAATGTTGCTTCATTATTGTGATTTCATTTGAGTTTATTTAAATTATTCCTCTATTTATTATGAAATAGAATAACTGTTCTAAGCTAAAAGCTAAAATATTGACAAATTAATACTGGGCCAAATGTAGAAAACACGCTAAATACCACCTATATGCAGAACTGATACAGACTTGTATAATGTGGATCTCAAATTGGAAAGAACATTACAAAAACCTCTACTGATACATATCCAGTACCTGATTTCCGTTCATCGATATGGTTCGATTTGTATGAGAGCCAACAGCAGAACTCACTTCTTCCATATCTAAAAAAAATTCCAGAAACGAAATTAGATAACCCACAAGAACTTGCAAAAACGAAATTGCAGAAATTGAAATTAGATAACCCACAACAATTGAAATTGCAGAAACGATAAAAACTTCACCTTTGTTGATTGACATTTGAGAGAGTGAGAGTCTGAAACGGCGAGAGTGAGAGAGGCGACGACGAGTGTGAGAGACGATGAGACGGTGAGACGATGAGACGGTGAGACGGTGCGACGATGAGACGGCAAGGCGAGAGATTGAAAGGGTGAGACAGCGAGAGAGAGAGAGAGTGAAAGGGTGTAAGACGGCGAGAGAGAGAGAGAGTGAAAGGGTGTGAGTGTCTGAAAAAACCCTAGATTCATCCAAATGAAAAATAGTACTTTAATTTTAATATAATATTATAAATTGGAAATATTAATATGGAAAATCGTACTTTAGTTATTAATATGGAAATATAATATTAGAAATTAGGAAGTTAAGGTTAATATGCGGTTCGGTTCGGATCGGTTCGATTGTGTGGAACAAAAACCGCAAACCGAACCGAACCGCGCGGTTCATTAAAAATATCATCCAAAATCATCCAAACCAAATGCGATTTTTTGCGATTTTTAGTTTGGATTGGTTCGATTTGCGGTTTTGCTTTTGGATTGGTTCGTTTACGATCACCCCTAAATCAAACTAGGAACATTATTTCCTTAATTGTAACTTAATAATACAAAAAAAATGCATTATTATTCAAAATTTAGGGATTACCTATAAATTATGGATTACCCAAAAACTAAGGATTGATAGATGAAGACATAATGTAAAAATTAAGGATGAAGAAGCACCTTGTATAATCCACATCCATAAAACCTACAAGTGGCGTTATGAGATGTCCATAGTCACATGTGGTTAATTCAACCTACGATAAAAATGCATTCGTCTCCTTCTAAAATGAGTAGGTTGTTTGATATATGCATTAACTCAAAGGTCATTCACAATGTTAGACAAAATGCGTAGATGAAATTGGTAGACGAAAGAAGTCGTTGGATGTCGCTACTTGAAAAAAGTTAGGGCGTGAAAAGAACATGATGGATGTTAAACACCTCCAGTCCAATTTTAACATTTAACAATTTATTTTTATTTTGATTGTTTATTCATTTGTTTTAATTTAATTAAAATTTAACATCGCAAAGTAAAACAAAAAATCAAATGGCTCATTACACGTCATCAATTATTTGTCACGTGTTAAAAAAATTTAAATTTGGCTTTTTTTAGGCTTAATTGCAATTTTGGTCCCCCTATTTTCATTTTTTAAAATTTTGTTTTCCTTATTTTAAAATCTAAAATTTTTGTCCCTCTATTTTCAGTTTTTTTGAATTTTGCTCTCCCTATTTTAAAATCCAAAATGTTTGTCCCTCTATTTTCATTTTTTTTTAATTTTGGTCTCCTTATTTTCATTTTTTTTAACTTTTGGTCCCCTATTAAATTAGTTTCAAATTGGAAAGGAGGACTAAAATCCAAAACAAAACTTAAAATATGGGACAAAAACTAAAAAAAAAATGAAAACAGAGGGACACAAATTTCGGATTTTAAAATAGGAGGATAAAAAAAAAACTAAAAATAGAGGGACAAAAATTCAGAATTTTAAAATATGAGGATCAAAACTAAAAAAAATAAAAATAGAGGACCAAAATTATAATTAAACATTTTTTTTAATCATAATTAGAGATGAAGATCAAAATTGATTAAACACATAAATAATAAATTAATTTCATAAAAAGTACTCTCCTCGTCACACAATAGATGTTCTCTATATGATATTTATTATTTCTTTCTACTAACTTATCTTTATTTATTGTATTTTAAATCATGTAACTACTCTACTATCTATTACTATTAATAAAGTTGTTTCAATAAATGATATTCGTTTTATTATTAAAATCAACACAATTAATTATTATCTTAAAAAATATGAAAATTTCAAAGATGAAATCTATTATGAGACTGAAGGAATACAAAATAAGAAACCAAAACTATAATTTTGTTTTTTATGATTTTGAAGCTTGGTTAGAGCATACTGTTCAATTTAAGAATGATATTTTTTATCATTACTTGTTGGCAATGTGTTAAAAATCGGACCTGTCATAAAACTGGTAAGAATATTGGATCATTGGTTGAACCATTAGGGCATTGGTCGAACCGCATAACTAAATTAGATAAAATCAAAAAATTCAGTTAAATATACTTGTCACTATAACAAAATTATATATATATATATATATATAAATCGGTCGAACCGAATGACTTGGTGTCTAAAAAAATCACCAATACCTAAAAAATTTAAACATATCATAATTTTACAAGTTGATAATTTAAAACCGGTCGAACCAATACTATAATAATGCAATACCTTCTATTTACTATATTTAACATAATTATCACTAATTTTTAAAGGAAAGAATATAGCGATTTTTATTTTATTTTTCTAAATTATAAAAATGACGTTGTATTAATTTAAAAAAAAATTAAATCGTCAGTTTTTTAAAACTATCTGTTTTCTGAGTTTTACTTATTTATATTGGTTTTTACTTATTTTTATTGATTTAATTATATAAATAATCTAACAATTAAATCAGATTAATTATCACTCAATTTTTCGATTCAAGTTGTCCGACCGACCAAAAATATGCTGATGGGATTTTAGGTGAAAAATGACAAAATTTTAATAACATGCCGCTAGCATTTCCATACCTAAAACTTAAGATTACATTTCAATATACATTATTAAATATTCATTTTTAATACGATATAATTAGCGCCCCAAACTACATATGTCCTACCTATGAAACTTAGGACTAGTAATTCAAAACACACTTTTCAAAACTGTGATGATGCATAAATGCTTTGCATTAATGAATTATTTGAAATTCTCATATAACCTTTAAAATATATTATTATGTACGCTACATAAAAAATTACTACCACCACACAAATTCACAAATTAAAAACATACAACTTCTTAACTAAACATATACATATGTGGTCTCTTAATTAATTCTTTATATCATAGTTTTTTATTTAATATATAGGCTAAATTACAATTTTAGTCTCTTTTTTGATTTACTCACGATTTTAGTTGCGCTATTTTTTTTTTAAACACGATTTGGTTCTCCATCCCAATTTTAATCCAAAAAAACCACTGACTGTATATGTATCATACATGCACAATGCATGACCATACATGAACAATGCATGAACAGTACATGAATAGTTAGATCAAAATTGTGATGAGAAACCAAAAATGTTTAAAAAGAAAAAGGAGGACTAAAACCGTGAGTAAACTAAAACAGAGACCAAAATTATAATTTAGCCTAATAAATATTAATTTTTTGTCTCTAAAAAACATAATCATTCCATAACAATTTATAAACAAACATTGATATTTTATATTTACTAAAAGAATGTAAATTTTTTTTGTCCATTTCAAAATATGTTTTATGAGTGGATGTAAAAATGATTTTATTTAATTATTGTTTATGAAAAAAATAAATAATATGAGTGGATGTAAATGAGAGAGTATATGTTTTATATCTAATTTTATATTGGAAAAGATACATTTTATAAAAAAATACATAAATAAAATAAAATTGATGTTTTTCTTGTTTTTAATTTGTAAAAAGAAAAATATGTGTTTTTTAATTGCAATTTCGGTCTCCCTATTTTCATTTTTTTTTTTTAGTTTTGATCCTTCTATTTTAAAATTCGGAAGTTTTGTCCCTCTATTTTCAGTTTTTTTTTAGTTTTGGTCACCCTATTTTAAAATTTGAAATTTTTGTCACTCCATTTTCATTTATTTTGAGTTTTGGTTCCCTTATTTCATTTTTTTAAACTTTTGGTCCCCTTATTAGATTAGTTCCAAATTGAAAAGAGAGACTAAAATTCTAAACAAAACTTAAAATAGAGACCAAAACTAAATAAAAATGAAAATACAGAGACCAAAATTCTGGATTTTAATATAAAGGGACCAAAATTAAAAAAAACTAAAAATGAAGAAACAAAAATTCTGAATTTTAGAGTAGAGGGAACAAAACTAAAAAAAAATAAAAATTTAAGCCTTTTATTTATAAGTCGTTTTGGAGAGTGTATCTGTTCGACAATATAGTCATTTCTATTTTTTTTTTTTTATTAAAATTGTTAAATTTTAATAACTTGACATCACATATATTTTTTCTCTAAGATGGATTATGACATAGCAATCATCGTTATGAAAATAAATGTTCAGAAATATTTATCATCTTCATAACCATCATCATCAAAATAAAAATAAAATTTAAAAAATCTTTTTTATCTCAACACCAATATCTCTCTGGATTTCAATTTTGTTTCCTTTTAATTTAGATATAAATATATAAAATGACATATATAAAATTCAATCAACTTCTTAAGAAGCAAGAGAATAGATGTAATTTATGGTCTATTTGTTTTAATTTTAAAAAAAAATTATTATTTTTTATTTTCAAAAATAAATTTTATAAAATAGTTTTTTAAAATATTATAAATTTTTTTTATATTCGTTTTTTTAATTGAAATATTCATTTTGATATGCTATACATTATTGAAGATAAAAGATTATTGAAATCGCAATTTTTTAAAAGATTGTATTTTAAAAATAATTTTTATGAAAACTATTTGAAATAAATTCAAAATTAAGTAATTTTTTTAAAATTTTGATATGTAAAAAATTTTAATAAAATAATAAAATATTTAAAATATTATTTAAAAAAAATTCAAATCAAATTTTCATTGAAACTTTTATAAAAAATTTATTTGTAAATTTTTTATACAAAATTATTTTACATTATAAAAATCATTTTAAAACTTACCTTTAATTAGAAAAGTAAGAGTAAGATTGACAACACTTCAATATTTAATCTAAAATCGAAGATGGATGAGATTGATCTAATAAGATGGATGAGGCTGAAATAGTTTGAATTTGTTGATTTAGATCATTTGTTAATATTGAATGTATGCTCTCGATATTTATATTTTCGATCACAACAAACTTCCTTAACTTCTTCATCATACTAAAAATGCATTTATTTTTTATATTTATCAGGGTGTCAAAATATTATATTAATTATATTTAAATTAGTTTTAAAATGAAAATATCAAATAACTTTGTGAATACAGTCAATTGAGAAATAACGGTAAAAATATCATCAGTGTTTAATGAAAATGTTCACACCATAGGCATGATTCTCGAAAAATGAGAACATCAACATCCACAAAAAATAAGCAACTTTTGATACGAACCAGATTAACCGTTTCTCAATTTTGTGGTAATATAATATTCCTTGATCCTCAACATAATCTATAATATACTTATTCTGTGCCAAATAAGTAACTATTTTAAAAGGGTTTCTGTCAAAAAAATCACTATTTTAAAAGGAGTACTATATTCTTATTCTTCATGGTTTCTAAAAGCCAATGTGTGAATAACACGTGTAGGGTGATATTCCCAACCTGCACGTGAATGCCTTATAATTTGTAGCTAAAAAAGTGAATGGTGGTGATAAGTTTATACCTATAATATATCATGTCGGCCAAAAAAATCACTAAAGAAACATTAAATTTGATTGTTCAAGCATCTGATATTAGTTAGTTAGGCACAAGACCGAATTTATGAACAAGATGTCTAGCCTAATCTTCACATGCATGAACAATTGAACAATACATAAAAAAAATATAGATAATGGCTCACTGGCTCACGTTCGTGTACTTGTGATATTTTAGTTTATATATACCTTTTTACCCCTTTCGCTCGCCATTATATATATATATATATATATATATATATATATATATATATATATATATAAATGATAGATCTAAATTATATTGATATATTTGTAAAAGATCTATGAGAGACGGTGTAAGAGGTTCACTAAGAAGATATTGTTGGAAATTCACCACACCCTATGATGATTTCGTTTTAATCTTGATTTTAAGATTGATCCCCAACCCACAAATAATACGTAATGACAATGAAGAACAAAGAAAGAAGAAGAAGAACAAACTAACAGCAAGAAAGAAAAGAGAAAGAAGAGAAATGTTTGGAGAAATGTGTTTCTACCCACGAACTATGGAATTTCTTCTATTGCTATTATTCACCTGCTAATCTGCAAACTGTGAATGCAATTGTATTACAATGTACAAGGGTAACTCCCTATTTATAGATTTAGATTTACAAAGGCGCAAAACTCTAAAAGCCCAAAATATCAAATCTAATCATATAAAATCTAATCTAATCAAAACAGAATCCAATCAAATCTAAAATGAATCTGTCGAAACTATTCGACACATGAATGCTTCGACTTCGACTTCGACACTATGAATTACATTTAACACACCACCTAATTTATTGTGTCTAAACTATCTACATTCATCATCGATCTTAGCTTCTTGAATACTTCGACCTGCACTCCCTTCGTCATGATATCTGCAACCTGATTCTCAGGTCTGCAGTGTTCCAAATTCATCTTCCCTCCTGCTACTTGCTCTCGAAGATTATGGAACCTCATTTCGATGTGCTTGCTTCGACCGTGAGCTATTGGATTCTTCGCCAAGTTGATAGCTGACATGCTGTCGATCTTCATGGTAATTGCTCCATGATTCTTCCCTGTAATCTCTTCGACCAAGTTCACCATCCAGGTTGCTTGACATGCACAAAGAGAAGCAGCTATATATTCTGCTTCGCATGATGACAATGCCACTACTGGCTCCTTTCTCGAACTCCAAGCAATTGGTGCACCATCTAACATAAACACATATCCAGCTGTGGATTTTCTATCTTCTGCATCACTACACCAGCTAGAGTCTGTGTATCCCACTAACTTGCATTCTTTCCCTTCGTCAGCTGCAGGAAATAAAATGCCATAGTCGAGAGTCCCTTTCAGATACCTCAGTATCTTCTTCGTCGCTGTTAGGTGTGATACCTTTGGCTTCTGCATGAATCTACTTACCATACCAACATTGTATGCTAAGTCAGACCTTGTGTGACAAAGGTATCTAAGTGACCCAATAAGTCTTCTGTATTGGGTTGGGTCGACATCATCTTCGTCTGGATCCTTCGACAGTTGCAGTCTAATCTCAGCTGGAGTCGAAGTTGAGTTGCAATCTTGCATCTCAAATCTCTTGAGTATTTCGCCTGCATATCTTCGTTGGTGCATCATCAAACCTCTACTAGTCTTGTAGAATTCGATGCCAAGGAAATATGAGAGATCTCCCAAGTCTGACATTTCAAACTCCTTGCTTAGGTCATGTTTGAAATCTTCGATCTCCTTCTTGCAACTCCCCGTTATCAACAAATCATCGACATAGAGACATAGTATAAGCAATTCGCCATTGCTTCTTCTTACATATACTCTATGCTCAGTCATACACTTCACAAATTCCTTTTCCCTTAAGAAGCTGTCGATTTTCTTATTCCAAGCTCTTGGAGCTTGCTTAAGTCCATACAGGGCTTTATGCAGCTTGTACACCTTTCCTTCTTCGCCTCGTTTCACATACCCAGCTGGTTGTGCGACATAAAATTCTTCGTCTAAGGGGCCATTAAGGAATGCACACTTCACGTCCATCTGACATGTGTGCCAATTGTTCATATTTGCTAGACCAATAACCAACCTGATTGTTTCGGTTCTAGCAACAGGTGCGAACACTTCATCGAAGTCGATTCCTTCCTTCTGAAGAAATCCTTTCGCCACAAGTCTCGCCTTGTGTCAAGTTACTTCTCCTCTAGGATTCACCTTTACCTTGTAAACCCACTTCACATCAATTGCCTTCTTGCCTTGAGGCAATTCGATAAGTGACCATGTGTTGTTGACTTCGATGGATTCTAACTCTTCATTCATTACTTTCACCCACTTCGAATCTTTCAATGCCTCAACTGCATTGACTGGTTCGACATCTGTGTAGAAAGCATAATGTACCAGCTCACCTTCTTCATCGACCACATCATCTGATGTAATTACACATTCTTGCAACCTTGCAGGCATGTGTCTTGTTCGTCGAGGTCTGCTTAAACCTGCTTCATCTGCAACTGGTTCCTGTCGAACTTCTCTTTCGACTTCAGTGACTGGTTCTTCACAAGAGATTCTCACTGAATCCTTCTTGGCTTTCTCTTTCCAATCCCATTCTTTAAGCTTATCTATGATCACATCCCTGCTGATCACTACCTACTTATTCACTGGGTCGAACAGCTTGTAACCTCCAGTCGAATGATATCCTATCAAGATCATCTGATTTGACTTGTCATCAAGCTTCCTTCTCAACTGATCTGGCACATGTCTATGTGCTATAGATCCAAACACCTTTAAGTGACTGAGGCTTGGCTTGACACCAGACCAACATTCTTCTTGTGTGATTCCTTCAAGCTTCTTCGTCAGACATCTGTTCAAAAGATATGTTGCTGTCGAAACTGCTTCTCCCCATAATTCTTTGGGTAGATGCTTTCCATTCAACATACTTCTTACCATGTTCATGATGGTTCTGTTCTTGCGTTCTGCAATCCCATTCTGCTGTGGAGTGTAGGGTGGCACCACCTCATGCATAATCCCTTCTTTTCTACACAATGCATCGAACTCTTTCGACACATATTCTCCACCACCATCAGTTCTCAGAGTTTTCAACCTTCGACCACTCTGTCTTTCGACCATGGATTTGAATCTGACAGATACCTCAAACACATCACTTTTCTTCTTGATGAGGTAAGTCCATAACTTTCGACTGAAGTCATCTATAAACGTGACAAAATATCTGTTGCCACCAATCGAATCCACCTGGATTGGACCACATACATCAGAGTATATGACTTCAAGAATTGTCTTCGACTTCCTTCCTGCATCCTTGCTGAAGCTATTCTTGTGTTGTTACGACTGAACACACTCTTCACAGACTTCAATAGGAATGTCGATTTCTGGTAATCCTGACACCATATTTCTTCTCTTCAGCTCTCTGATGTCATTGAAGTTGAGATGTCCTAGTCGAAAGTGCCATAACCACTCATCTCTGCTGGCTGATGTTGCTAGACACTTGTGCTCCATCACATTTAGTTCAATCTTGAAGGTCCTATTCTGAGACATTGGAGCCTTCAAGATCAACCTACCACCTGCGTCGAGAACTCTCATCATCTTGTCTTCGACAACTACCTTGTAGTTCTTTTCGACAAGCTGCCCTATACTGAGCAAATTACTCTTCATGCCTGGTATGTACAACACATTGGAAATTGTTGACCTTTTGCCATCTTTCCTCATAATCAGAACATCACCAACACCTTCAGCTGCTAGAGTGTTGTCATTTGCAAACTTCACTGTGTTCTTCGATGAGGGCTTCATGTTGACAAACCAATCTTTCCTTCCAGTCATGTGTGATGAGCATCCTGAGTCCAAGTACCACTGATCTTGGAATCTCTCTTCATCTTTCGTTGTGACCATCAGCAACATCTCTTCTTCTTCATGCTTCGCCAGATTTGCATCAGTTTCTTGATTTTTCTTCTTTTCTGGACAGTTACTAACATAATGGCCATACTTCTGACAATTGAAACATTGAATGTGACTTTTGTCTGGCTTTCGACCACCACCTCTTCCTCTACCTGCAGCACCACCTTTTTGGTTGCCTTGGTTCCAAGGTTTCTTATGAGTCGAATTACTGCCTCCTCTATCTTTGTTGCCATTCACGTTTCCTTTGCCTTTCCTTTCCTTTTCTGACTACGCCTGCACAACCATATCACTCTTCGACTTTCTTGCAGCTCTCTCAGCCATCCATTGTTCATGAGACTCAAGCGTCCCTTGAAGCTCTTCCTTCGTCAATACTGATAAGTCTTTTGACTCTTCTATGGCTACTACCACGTGGTCGAACTTAGGAGCCAACGATCTCAAAATCTTTGAGACTACTGCTTTCGTCGTCAGCGTTTCTCCACATACTTTGATTTGATTCACCAGTTTTCTAACTCTGGTGAAGAAATCTGTAATACTTTCGTTGTCTTCCATCTGAAGCAACTCATAGGTTCTCTTGTGAGTTTGTAACCTCACCTCTTTCACCTTCTCTACACCTCCAAATGACTTTTCAAGAATCTCCCATGCTTCCTTTGTTGATTATGCATCGCTAACTTTTTCAAAGTTATCTGGATCAACACATTGATGGATTATAAATAGTGCTTTATAATCTTTCTTCTTCAAATCTTTGAGTGCAGCCTTTTCTTGATCCGTTGCTTTTTCCCCAAGTGGTGTTACTCCTTCCTTCACAAGATCCCACAGATCTTGATAACAGAAAACCACCTTGATCTGCTTGCACCAATTCTCATAATTATCTTTCTTGAGAATTGGTAGGGTCGCCGGAAAGTGTCCATTTGAATGATTCATAGCCATCACGATTACCGGAGCTCTAGATACCAGATGTTAGAAATTCACCACACCCTATGATGATTTTGCTTCAATCTTGATCCCAAGATTGATCACCAACCCACAAATAATACGTAATAACAATGAAGAACAAAGAAAGAAGAAGAAGAACAAACTAACAGCAAGAAAGAAAAGAGAGAGAAGAGAAATGTTTGGAGAAAGGTGTTTCTACCCACGAACTGTGGGATTTCTTCTATTGTTATTATTCACTTGCTAATTTGCAAACTGTGAATACAATTGTATTACAATGTACAAGGGTAACTCCCTATTTATAGATTTAGATTTACAAAGGCCCAAAACTCTAAAAGCCCAAAATATCAAATCTAATCATATAAAATATAATCTAATCAAAACAGAATCCAATCAAATTTAAAATGAATCTGTCGAAACTATTCGACACATGAATGCTTCGACTTCGACTTCGACACTATGAATTACATTTAACAGATGTGACGTAACATGTCGCCCACTTGTTGAAACGATCCTCCGTCATTTGGTTATATCGTCTATTTTCTAGATTGTTGACCTTTTTGTAAAAATGTGAATGTGACGTATCTCAGCTTATAACAACATAAGAGATGGAGTCAAATAGAGATAGCCACGTTTCTCAAAGAATTAGAAGAAATAACTACCCTCTTCCTCGGTCGTGAAAACGGGGAGTGCGAAATCTATCTTCTCAGGATCCAAGACCCAGGCAAATAGATTTCTATAAATACTTCAACCTTGAGGTTGATAGTGGTCATTAAAATCATTATGTAAAACACTGCATGCAGAGTTTCTCATCATCCATGTGTGAGCTTGCTCTAAGACCGCAATAACTCTTAAAATCTTTGTGAACCCTTCTCTGCAAGGGGTTGTCACATATTATACTTTCAGCGAGTAGAATTGGCGCCCATTGTGGAGCCCAGAAAAATTGAAATGCACCACCATTACAATATTAAGCTAGATTATTATCCTCGCGTTCAATTCCTCTGTCCATCATGGTGAACAAGAAGGTAGCAACTACAACCAACAGTCAGTCCGACGGCGAGGAGAATACCATGGCAGAGATGCAAGGTGCCATGTACGAATTACCCTACCAAAGTCAAACCTTAGAGGATAAGGTCCTCCACATCCAACAACATCAGCAAAAGGATGAATATCTAGAAGAGACTCAAATTCTAGACTCGTGTCCTCTCTCAGATGAGATATGTGGGCCCCCTAATGCCAAAGAATTTTAAATTGCCCTAATTAGCTGAGTTTGATGGACGCAACAATCTATATAAGCATGTCGCCTCCATCAACATGTAGATGACAACTATTGGAGCTTATAATCCATTAAAATGCAAGATTTTATCTAGCACATTCATAGATGCAACCTTAATGTGGTACATGGTGTTGGAAAAGTGACTCCAAACACAGGAGGGGGAAGGTGAACTATGGTATTCAAAATTCGTGATTAAATTTAAGGTTTTCTTACTTAAAAAGAAAATTGTGTTAGTATTTTTAAGATCAGAATAAAAAAGAGCAATGAAAAATAAAAATAACAAAAAGTAAGAGATAAGGGTTTATAGAGATGACACCAGACCATTATCCATGTTCGGTCGAACGTTGGCATACTCATGTCCTCAAGAGATCTTCTTGAGATTTGGCTATAAACTTTAGCTTTTATAGGTTATGCTCACAAACCATTGATACAGACAGATCTATAGATTTTACCATGACTTATTCCTAACCAAAAGAAAGCTTTTCAATAGGCTAAGTTAATGAACTAGTTAAAGATTTTACAGACTGATTTTTATAACCATATATAACTTTTCAAGGTTAAGTTTTAGAACTAAACAAAGATTTTAAGACTAGTTAATCTCAAGAACTAAACTCTATTCTTCAAGAGTATTGCACTTTTGAAAGTATCAACAATGGGACGACACCAGTACAACTTCTTCCTCATAAGCAGTTTTCATTCACAAGACATTAAGGCAACTTTGGTGAAAAGAATATATATATATATATATATATATATATATATATATATATATATATATATATATATATAGAGAGAGAGAGAGAGAGAGAGAGAGAGAGAGAGGGAGAGAATGATAAGAATTAGAGAGAGCTCGAATTCTAGTGTGAAATAAATGGAGATACGCCTCTTTATATCTATAGATTTTACCATGACTTATTCCTAACCAAAAGAAAGCTTTTCAATAGGCTAAGTTAATGAACTAGTTAAAGATTTTACAGACTGATTTTTATAACCATATATAACTTTTCAAGGTTAAGTTTTAGAACTAAACAAAGATTTTAAGACTAGTTAATCTCAAGAACTAAACTCTATTCTTCAAGAGTATTGCACTTTTGAAAGTATCAACAATGGGACGACACCAGTACAACTTCTTCCTCATAAGCAGTTTTCATTCACAAGACATTAAGGCAACTTTGGTGAAAAGAATATATATATATATATATATATATATATAGAGAGAGAGAGAGAGAGAGAGAGAGAGAGAATGATAAGAATTAGAGAGAGCTCGAATTCTAGTGTGAAATAAATGGAGATACGCCTCTTTATATATGAGAGTAATTTGATAAAAAAATGAAATGATTCATGGTCAAATTAACTCATCTAATCCATTAGGTCCTAAGTCTAATTTATTAGGTACCACAAATAACTGATTATTTGTGTCCATTTTGTAATGTTTTGATAGAGAGTTGTTATCAATCATTAAGACATTGTCATAATCGATTACGTAACTAATTTTGCTTCATCTAATCGATTAACTTTAGGATCTAATCAATTAGGTAGTTTAAAAAAATTCTTTTAACAAAGTTGAGAGTTTCCTAATCAATTGACTAAGTCTTAGAAACATTTTTAGGTGTTTTGTTAGTTAAAAATGGGGGTTTTAAAAAATTTTAAGTGTGCTTAAAATGCCTTAGTATCTTATGAGTTTCTCTCCCACTTTCATAAGACTCTGGTCACTCAGACAAACACGACTATGCGAGCTTTCAAACTTTCTCTCTTTCATAACTCTGAGGCTTTCAAGTTTGTTTTCCAGATACATAGATTATATAAGCAATTCAATTAAATCTTGAGTTTTCTACTTGATGGGGGCTTGAGATGTCTTCAAGTTGGTAACCATCATCAGAGAGTTGGAAGGTTATTATCACCATTTTCAATAATCATTAGTGTTGTTGTCATCAAAACACTTAGGAAGGTTCTCAACATCATCATCAACTTCAAACCTTCAACCACATAAATCCATATTCTTCCCTTTTTTATGATGACAACACATCTCTCAGGGAGGTTGTAAAAGAAAAGCAGGTAGATACTAATTTGGAGTGGTATACTATACTCCCCATTGGCATAATAAAAAAGGCGATAAATATAATGTAAATCACATATTTGCTCGGGTAAAATGAACAGATTAATCGATAAGCAAGACATGAGATCATAGTTCTCCCCATGAATGGAATCATCCAACTTTTAGATTAAACGATAGGTAAAATTTTAAAGTCTTCCTTCCCTCGATTCTTTAATGAACAAACCTTAGTTATCTTTGAAGCTTCCTATATCGAGAGACACTTCTGGAATCTACTTCTTTCTTGCTGAGATTTCTTCCATGAGATAATTTTTTTCTCCTTAGGAAATATTTGGAAAACCTCTTTTTAGCCTCCTTGGTCTTTTTGGGCATCTGATTTATATTGGGATATGCATACTTCTTTTGTCACCCCTTTGGTCCAAGAACACTCAAAACCTTAAAATATCTTGATAAAAACTCTTTTTTTCGAGCAAACGACACACCACATTGATTTTCCTTCTCTACGAATCGTTTGATATGAGAGTTGGTCTAAAACCAGGATTGATAAATTCCTTACCAATTTATCACCTTAACCTTCTAAAAGGTTATGTGATCACAACCATTGATTTATACTATCAACATCAACCCCTTGGAAATTCCATCAACATCTTGATTAAAGACATCAGGATTAATAAACGCCACCAGGTAACCACTTCTTCTAGTACATTCAAGATATTACCAAAGTTATCTCGTATTTCTATTTTAATCTCCATCACATTAAAAATGTCCTTTCAGAAGGATTTGCTAGTAGCACCGAATCGACAAAAACATGCACAAGAAAAAAATGTGCTCGGTTTGAAAAGGAGTTGTATCATCATTCCTTCTATCAAACTAATCTCTAGGAGCTTGTTTTATATTGTGGAGAGCCTTTTTCATTTTGAAAACACAACTAAGAAACATTTTAAAACTGGGAGGATGATCAACATACACTTCCTTATGTATGTAACCATTCAAGAACACAATTTTTACATCCATTTGGAAGAGTTTAAGACCATATAATGCATGAGAAGGTTAGAATCATCTTTATGGTTTCTAATCAAGCTACAATGGCATAAGTTTCAATGAAATCTATGCTTTCTGTTGATTATTACCTTTCATAACAAGTTTTGTTGTATTTCTTAAAACATTTTCAAAATCATCAATCTTCTTGCAAAAGTCCCACTTAGGTTCCAATCACTAGATTAGCTGAAGCTTTGGGAACAGTTTCCTGATGCAACTGTAAGTGCACGATTGTACGAAGTAGTAAAAAGATATCAAACCACAGAGACCAACAATTTAAGTACATAATTTCATCCTATCGGGTATATCTAGATAAATAAAAAATGAGTTTTAGTGAAAACAATGTAAAGAAAAAACACTTAAATGAAAACAACTTATTTATAAAATCACTTAATTTCCAATTGAGGCAAACATGACTTAAGGTTATGGTTCTTAATCTAGCACAATCTTACAATCTATGTCACTTATATTACAAGAATTCCGCATAAATTATAAAAAAATATATAAATATGGTCAATACCTGTTTTCGCCAGCGCATTGTTCTATCGACGAAGAATAATTTGTCTACTTTTGCACGGCCAAATTATTTGTCTACGATTCGTTACTTTTGATCATCTATCTTATTTTTTCAAATTCTTCCAAGCGTTTTCGATGTATTGTAATTGGTTATTTAAAAATATACACTCCAATAACGAAACATATCCTTTTAGACCGCGATCGATACCTGAGAACACCTTACTTTTGTAACAAAGTTGGAATGCACGAACTCAGATTATAAAATAAGTTGAAGCTAAAATTCTCATAATTGATATGTGACGGAACAAGGTTATAAGATAATCTCGATAACCCATAACCCCTAATGGATTACTCACTCATGGTGAGGGAAACCATAATCAAATCGGTATTCAACATTGAATTCATAGCAAATAATTATAATAGATAAACAATTGAATAAGAATGAATAAGAAAACCCGGTTAAAATTAAGTTTTGATCCAATCTTCCTCCCATGAAGATTTGAGTACAAAGAAGAAAAATAAGAACGTAGAAACTTGTGTGATAAAACTTCGATCCAAAACTCATAACAGGCTACGCGTTTTATAGAAAAAAGTAAAAGTAGCACAATACCTTTGGTTTAATTCCTATTACATCGAATTTGTATCAAATTAAATAATACCTAAGAGCCACAATCATTGATAATAAATTTAAATAAGGAAACAAAAGAAGTTGGCCTTGCCCTCATACTATGGCACGTAGCAGCTGTTACGGGTACCGTAACAGGTCCCTGCTTTTTCTACTAGAGATGGAACAAGGGGGAACCATAGGCGCCTCTACTGCTACAGCCCGTAGTAGCCCCTTGATTTTACTATGAAGAAATATTGACTTTAGTCTTTTTGCCTTGATTTCCTTATTTTTTATCCCTCTTTGTCTTGGATGCTCATTAGACCGTAAAAATAGCAAGAACACACGACTAAAGCATAAAACATGGTAAATGGAAGTAAACCGGACAAAATGTGATGAAATACTAAGAGAAAATGATTAGAAATAACAGTTCAAAAACCACTTATCAAACTCCCCCAAACTTAGACAATTGTTTGTCCTCAAGCAACAAAGCTTGCATTTACAGGTTTTACAAGCATACGAAAACGGAGTCAACGGTACTCATACGTGAGTTTTTGTTCTGATAGGCTAGGCCGAGTTCTCTTGGTAATCACTTGACAACAAAGTTATTCTCAAGAACACTAACCACGGTAGAGCCACAGACCTAAGTCTCCCATTCGATCACCTATCCAATTATGCTTTGGGCTTAAGTCTATTTTTTCGATTTTTCTCTCCCCCTTTCATTTAGACAATTAATATTAAGTCTACTTTTTTTTGTCACAAACACAAGACCGGTCGGGAATTTTTGTTTAGGCTCCTTTTTATTTTTTCTTTTTCCGATGAATTTACGACTTTTGTACGTTTATTGGTCCACTTTGGGAGGACATTTGAGGTTCAACCACCATTAGGCTAAATAACCGGGTGAAGGTTACCCAAGTTAGAAGGTGTAGTTGTCTTTTATTTTATTTTCATCAATTTGGTGCCCAAAATATTTCGTTTCCCAACCAATCATACATGTATGCGAGTCTAAATTATGTCGGACTGTTATTTTAAACTAATCAGGGGGTACTTTTCAGAAGTCGAGTACTATGGCACAAATCTACATGTTGGACTCGCATCCTACTCCAGGGGACCTAAGGTTTTAGGGTAATACCTAAGTTTTCAAACTTTTCCAATGTCCATAGTCTTAGCCTTTCATCCCTCAAGCTTTATATACTTTCCCATTTTCCCCATAACCGAACCTTATCATGATTTTTTTAGGGTTCTAGTTTGGAAAAAGCTACAAAAATTTGGTCTTTGGAAACAAATAAAATATAAATAGCTAAAAATAAGAAAGAAACATAAACATAAAATGCAAGAAAATAAAAGTGCAAGAAAAGTAAAGAAGTCCCCCCCCCCCCCCCCCCCCAAAAAAAACTTGAACCAAACATTGTCCTCAATGATTTAGCGCAAGCAAGAGGGGGCAACTCACAAGAACCTCACTCGGGAGGTGGGAACCGCAACATGAGTTGTTGCATCATTACTTGGACATCATCCAAGACCACTCCTTCCTAGTTTGTTTAACCTTTATCCCATGAATCTTCGATTGAACCCACTCCCACCTATCTTGATTTGCATTCGAAGCACACACTTCTGTTGAAGCGGTAAAGCGGCAAACAACAAAAGTTTTTGAAAGTATTTTTTCGGGAATTTATCGTGTCCACAGAGATTGGTGTTGTTGAACTGTTGTTCGACAAGTCTCGCGTTTATGAGTTTGGATTAAATTGGTTAAAGTAAAAGCAGAAAAGTAAATATGAACATAAAAAGAATTCATTCTTCAGAGAGAAGAAACTTATCCGGCATGCATATAATCCACTCCTCACAAAGTTAAACTTACCGACCAGTTATACTCAACCTACAATACTCCTCAATATCATCCAGCATCGCTCACAATAGTGTCCATCTCTGACACACTAAGCTGAGAGACAACCGTATTACTCTCGTCGACGCTCTCGCACCCGACTCAGACAACACGGAGGCATTAAGCTCTGATACCCATAAAGATTGGTATCTCTAAATCTATCTCTAGCATCCAGAAACTAACAGATAATCATCCCTAATCAAGGTTTGTGATGTTTATCTCTAACAGAACCCAAACCCCGAGCATAAAGCAAAAAATTAAGGACAATCACCGGTAAAGATTTGTAAAGCAGATTTTATACAATGCCATGAGCGATAAATATACATAAGATCAAAGTAAATACATATACAAAACCCAATAAATGAAGAATACACAAAGAAGAAGAGAAATGAACCAAAAATTTTCCGGTTTGTCAATGCCGATAGATAATCAATCCACTCCGGATCATCCATATGCAAACTCCAATGTTGTTTTCAAGCTAAATCTACCAAAAAATGAAAGTTTGATGCATTGGAATTGGGAACAAATATTACCCAACCATCCTCTAAAAAATGTGTTTTTAGCCCTTAAATGGTGTTTCTGCCCGTCCAGATTGGCCCGACGAAGTTCTGGTTCGCCCGGCGAGCTAAGGTGGCTTATTTTGGATTTTTTACATGTTTCTGTCTGGCTGGCTTGGTTCTGCTTTGCCCGGCGAGCACGGGACGAGAGCAGACAGACATCATTTTCTGTTTTCTTGTTTCGGCCATAACTTTCGAACCGTAACTCTGTTTTTTGCCCGGTTCGAAGCGTTGGAAAGTTTATTCAATGCTCATTATGAATATGACAAGATATCCTTGCTTGAATACCTGAAAAAATAAATGGAAAACAATTAAACTCAATGATATTTATACAAAACATAATATATACACTATAACGTAAAGTAAACGTATTTACAAACAAAGCGGAGTTTGTTCGAACGATATTAACAAAAAGTATCGATAAGTGCAACAAAACTTATATAGAAAAATAGCTACAATTTGCATTTATCAAACTCTCCCCAACTTAAACTTGTTTGTCCCTAAACAATAATCAAGCGACTCAAAGAAACAGAGTGACAACCAAAGAATCACGAATCAACGGGTTTTGAAAAACGGAAACAAATGAATGATTCAAATGAAAAACGGTACACACAAAGTAAATACTTACCACTAAACTACAACGATAACATAGGAACAAAACAAATGCTAAATACAAAAATCATGCCAAACATCCTAAAACAACATAAGATCAAACGTGAATCACACCTAGTAAAAATAATCATCGGTAGATGAAAAACACAAAATGAGGTATTTTTCACTCACACAACAATCTTGCAAACAAAAGACTAAATTATGCATTCATCCAAAAATTCACATTGAACATACAAAGGCAAGAATCACAAGGGCTTTCAAGGTTATAACATGGTCGGGTAAACAAACAAGGGGCAATTTCTAAAGGTAATTGAAACAAAAACTTGTCTAAACCTAAGGGAGTGATCAACTCACAAAGACTCAAACACAAAATTCCAATAAACTTCTTCCAAAATCCCAAGTGTTACACAAAACACAATACTTATTTAGCACAATTATATGAACTCTTTTTGTTTCCTTTCACAAGGATTTTCTTTTTCTTTCTATTTTTTCTTCTTTTCTTTTCTTATCTTTTTCATATTTTTCTCTTTTTTCTTTTCTTTTTCAACCTCATAGAAACTAACCAATGAGTAAACAATCATTCTCTCCTCAACTTGAATTCAACCACATCATCATGTGAATACTCCCTACTTTCTAAGGCAAGGTAAAAATTCATACAACAACACAAAGTTGAGGATTCAAGAAAAAAACAATCAATCAAAATCCATACAAAAAGTGAATTCAATACTCATAGACAAGCATTAAGTTCAAAAAACATGGATAATGATAGAAAGGCACAAAGGGGTTTAACAAATGCTCACACACTCACAGGGTGAATTGACTATTTGGCTAGGTAATTGTGCTCAAAATGAAACAAAATGCCTTGATCCTTTTCATGCTTTCATATAATCAACACAAACAAAAGATTAAGCATAATAAAATCCAGTTAGAATAAGAATGTTGGTACTCTGCGCATATATGAACAATGGAAAACTACCTCACAAAAAGGGTGGGAACTAAAGTGATTCACATCAAGAACAAGTATACAAAAGAATGAATGGCATGAAAGTTTGTAAAAAGCCTAAGTATCATGAATATGCTAAAGTCTAGAAAGCGATAAACATATACCTTGGACGTGTACAAAATTTAACAATATCATTACCATACATCCGCAAGTTGAAGCGATCAAACTTGGAACATCACCTCAAATTTCCTCAGGCTGCTCAAAACAAGCTCTTAGACAAACACAAAAACTATTAATATAAACAAACAAAAAGACCGGCTAAAAATGGATTAAATAAGTTGTAAAGTAAAGATTTGAAAATTTTACAAACAATCCGAGTATAACATGTTTAATGAATGTTCACCACACTACCTAAGCTAGAATGAAAAAGTAATAACGAAACAAAAAACGATAAAACATGCTTGTTTTACGTCGTAAGCTCGACGCCTTTACTGTGCCTAGCTAGTAACTTCCTCCCTTCATGCCATGGTGAAACCTCACCGCGCAAACCAAAAGCAAGTGTCTTAACCAAACACTTGAACAAACATAATGGAAAATAAAAGCAAAACAAGTATCTATACAAGCATATATACAATATAAACAATTATGTACAAAGCTCCAAAACATTGAAACTATCGCAATGCAATTCAATATCAAAACCAATCCCCGACAATGACGCCATTTTGTTAGATGCGGTAAAGCGGAAAGCAACAAAAGTTTTTGGAAGTATTTTTCTGGGAATTTATCTTGTCCACAGAGATCGATGCTATTGAACTGCCGTTCGACAAGTCTCGCGTTTTTGAGTTTGGATTAAATTGATTAAAGTAAAAGCAGAAAAGTAAATATGAACATAAAAATAATTCATTCTTCAGAGAGAAGAAACTTATTCGGCATACATATAATCCACTCCTCATAAACTTAAACTTACCGACCAGTTATACTCAATCTACAATACTCCTCAATATCATCCAGCATCGCTCACAACAGTGTCTATCTCTAACACACTGAGCTGAGAGACAACCGTATTACTCTCGTCGACGCTCTCACACTCGACTCAAACAAAATGAAGGAATTAAGCTCCGATACCCATAAAGATTGTTAGCTCTAAATCTATCTCTAGCATCCAGAAACTAACAGATAATCATCCCTAATCAAGGTTTGTGATGTTTATCTCTAACACAACCCAAACCCCGAGCATAAAGCAAAAATTCAAGGACAATCACTGATAAAGATTTGTAAAGCAGATTTTATACAACGCCATGAGCGATAAATATAGATAAGATCAAAGTAAATACATATACAAAACCCAACAAATGAAGAATAAACAAAGAAGAAGAGAAATGAACCAAAAATCTCCCGGTTTGTCAGCGCCGATCGATGATCAATTCACTTCGGATCATCCATATGCAAGCTCCAATGTTGTTTTCAAGCTAAATTTACCAAAAAAATGAAAGTTTGATGCATTTGGAACAAATATTACCCAACCATCCTCTAAAAAAATGTGTTTTTAGCCCTTAAATGGTGTTTCTGTCCGTCCAGATTCTCCCGGCGAAGTTCTGGTTCTCCCGGCGAGCTAAGGTGGCTTATTCTGGACTTTTTTACACGTTTCTGTCTGTCTGGATCGCTTCTGCTTCGCCCGGCGAGCACGGGGCGAGATCAGACAGACATCATTTTCTGTTTTCTTGTTTCGGCCATAACTTTCGAACCGTAACTCCATTTTTCGCCCGGTTCGAAGCATTGGAAAGCTTATTCAATGCTCTTTATGAATATGAAAAGATATACTTGCTTGAATACCTGCAAAAATAAATGGAAAATAATTAAACTCAATGATATATACATAATAACGCAATATACACACTATAACGTAAAGTAAACGTATTTACAAACAAAGCGGGGTTTATTCGAAAGATATTAACAAAAAGTATCGATAAGTGCAACAAAACTAATATACAAAAATAACTACAATTTGCACTTATCAACTTCGTATTAGGTAGGAAGTGTGAGTGGGGGGACAATGTCGTCCTCCATTGTGATACCTGCAAGATGGTTAGAATTATCAGGCTTTCCCTCTTCCTCCAATTAGTTACCCGGAGAGGGACATCCGTTTGGTATAGCAATCACTAGGAACATCAATTATCACCTTTATAGGATTAGGCAAGTCTAGGATGGCCTTGTTACGAATCATCACTGTATAGGTGTTTTCGTCCACGGAGATCATGCCTTGATGCACAAGGGCATCCAAATCAACTTTACTTATCCCCTCAACAACATGGTCCTCGGCCAAATTAAACACAAAACCAAGGAACTCGATAGTTTGAGTAATCATACCCCTTACCGAAATGTCTCTATTGGTCGCTCGAGCAATCTTACCTAAATAATATACCGCAAAGGCAACGACATTAAGAATACCATTAGTGGTCATACAATATAAGAAAAAAAGCTCCCTTTAGGAAGCCACACCGGTGCTATCACCTCGTCCGAACAAGGTGAAAAAGCAAGCACCTTTTGCACATACTAGAAGCATGGGTTTAGGATTGTGGAGGTCTTTGCCCTGCGGCGTTATAAAAGTGGTCACCGAAAATAGATTGTCAAAAACTCTTAACATCAAAATCTTTCGGGACATCTCCCAGACCATAGATGGGCAGTTGGAAGATGCGCCCTAGTTCTTATACACTTAATTATTGGTTTTTATAATAGCCTAAACCCCAATACTTATATATTAAGCTTTACATGATAATCTAAGGTGTCACCAATGACAAAACCATTAACAAATCAAATATTAACAAACACACAACAAAAAATATCAACATCATACAACACCTGTCATCGCATGCTCACCTTTACTTATGGTATCATTGCAGCAATATCAATCTTATTTCAATTAAATATGTTATTTATGTGCTTTTGTGGTTGGCATTTATTTTGCTAAAACTATTATAGCAGCAAGATGTTGAATCATAATGTTCTAAGTGGCTGCTTTGAACATGTCGAATGAAGATGTTCCATGGCAGCTCATAGGACATCGCGCTGTGAAGTCAGTTTTAATGAAGATTCTGTTACTATGATTTGTTACTGAATATTATGTGAATATTTGGTTATCCTATGTGGCATCCAAAGCATTTTTGGATTGTGTTTATTTGTTGGTTTTCGGATTTGCTGCTGTTTCTAATTATGGAGACAAAATAGGAAACTTTGGATTTAAGACCTATTTTGTTGGAGTTAATTTTGCAGATTTGTGAGCAGTCTATTTGTTGCGTTTTTGAAACCCAATTCAGTCCAGATTAATTGCTATATAATGACTGATGTAAACCTAGTTTTAGGTGTGGAACTTACTTGTGTTTTAAGGGTTTTTCGTGTGTAATTTGTGAGCCTAAGTGGTATCATTCTGATAACAGTATAAGGACTGATTTCTTGTGTTGTAAGTTCTGTCAAGTTACTCATAAGCTTTTAAGCATTGAGTTTCTTGTGTGTCAATTCTCATAAGCTGTGAAGTATTGAGAATTGTGTGTTTTGAAAGAGTGACTTTCAGTTTGTTTCTTGTGTGGAAAGGTACCAATCACGGGTTGTGATTGTAGAGGGATTTGAGGAGGGCCTCATACCTAGGTGAATCTTAGGTAGAAGTCATAGGAAGGGTAGTGATTAAGTGAGCAGATTATTCGGTGTTTGTATGATCTGTGAATTGATACTATCATATATTAATTTCGTCCCTGGCTTGGTAGCCCCCAGAGTAGGTGTGTTAGACCGAACTGGGTAAACATATCGCTGTGTTATTTACTTTCTGCATTGTTATTTTTAATTGTTATCTTGTTCATTGTGTTGGATATTAGTGTCTCAACATCTGTATAGGACATCTGATATCTGTGCCAGAATTTCAATTGGCATCAAGAGCTTGCACCCTTATTTGGTTCTGGGTGAGATTCAGGGAAGGTACTTTCTGGTACAATGGACAAGGATGGAGGATTTCTGAACAAACCACCTCTGCTTGATGGTTCCAACTATGACTATTGGAAACCAAGGATGATAGCTTTCATCAAATCCATGGATGATCAAGCATGGAAAACTGCTATATAAGGATGGGAGCCCCCTAAGGTTAAAGATGAAAAAGGTACCCCTACTGATGTTGTGAAGGAAGAGGAAGACTGGGATGATGCAGATTACAAAGGGTCCGTAGGGAATTCCAAAGCCATGAATGCTTTGTTCAATGGTGTTAACAAGAATATCTTCAGGTTGATTGAACACTGCACCATTGCTAAAGAGGCTTGGCAGGTCCTGAAGATTGCTCATGAAGGAACCTCAAAAGTTAAGATGTCAAAACTTCAGATTCTCACTACCAGGTTTGAAAATTTGAAGATGAAGGAAGATGAGAGCATTCATGACTTCCACATGAACATTATTGAAATAGCTAATGCTTCAAGTGCTCTAGGTGAGAAGATGTCTGATAGTAAACTGGTCAAAAAAATCCTCAGATCTCTACCTAAGAGATTTGACATGAAAGTGACTGCTATAAAGGAGGCTCAGGATATAGACAAGATGAAAGTGGATGAACTGGTGGGATCTCTTCAAACATTCGAATTAGGGATCAGTGAAAAGTCTGAAAAGAAGAAGAGCATAGCTTTTGTGTCAAATACTGGTGACTCAGAAGATGAAGGTGACCTGGTCAGAGATGAAGGGGTGTCTAAAGATCTGGTATTACTTGGAAAACAATTTAACAAAGTGTTGAAAAGGATTGACTGGAAGTCGAGAGCAAATGCTCAGAACAAGTCACTTGACATCAGTAAGAACCAGGATGGAGGCAGAAGATCCAGAACTGAAGAAGACTCCAATCAAGAAAAGAGAGTTCAGTGCTTTGAATGTGAGGGATATGGGCACATAAAGTATGAGTGTCCCACGTATCTCAGAAGACAGAAGAAGGGCCTATCAGTGTCTTGGTCAGAAGGAGAGTCTGAGAGTGACGTTGAGGAAGAATCAGCAAAATTGGTGACAGCCTTGACTGGAATCTGTAAGGCTGATGGATAAACTACTTGTGAATCTGACTCTGACAAAGAATCCTATGTTGGAGAACTCACTAAGGAAGAAGTATTCACAGGGTTTTCAAAATTGTGTATCAAGAATGAAGAAAGGTGCCAGATAATATTGGAACAGAAGATTCTGATAGCTCAACTAGAAGCTGAGAAGGAAGAACATCTATCAACCATTGCTGATTTGAAGGAAGAGGTTGAATGGCAAAAGTCAAAACTTGACAATATGACCAAACCTATAAGGATGCTGAACAATGGTACCACGCAGCTGGATGAGATCCTTCAGAATGGGAAAGAAGCTGGGAATGTGCAAGGCCTTAGTTTTAACAAGCAAGCAGAGACTTCCAAGAAGCCTGTATTGAAGTTTGTCCCTCAGAAAATAAAGCAAGAAGTGGGGATGTCAAATCACATGTTTCAACATCAGATGAAGCATCAGAAAAGAGTTCGTAGATCAAAGTATAAACCATGGAGATGCCATTACTGTGGCAAGATTGGTCATTTAAAATCTTTTTGCTACAAGCTGCACGGCTATCCCAAAGCTGCTCAGCTACAAAATAAAGGACAGAGTTGGGGTAAAGTGAAGAGAAGATGGATTCCTAGACAAATGATGGCTGGTCTCATAGCACATACTTCTCTTAGAGCAACAGCAAGAGAAGATTGGTACTTTGACAGTGGTTGTTCAAGACACATGACTGGTGTGAAGAAATTCTTGTCAGATATTAAGCCTCACTCCACTAATTATGTCACTTTTGGGGATGGATCAAAGGGTGAAATAAAAGGTGTTGGAAAGTTGGACTACACAGGACAACCAAATCTGGATCGTGTTCTATTTATCAAAGGGCTGGCCGCAAACTTAATCAGTATAAGCCAATTATGTGACGTAGGTCTCAAGGTAAATTTCACCAAATTTGAATGTCTAGTAACCAATGAGAAAGATGAAGTTGTTATGAAGGGTACCAGGTCTAAGGATAACTGCTATCTTTGGAATCCTCAAGAACCTGAAAATCTGTCTACTTGTTTGATATCAAAGGAAGATGAAACCAAACTGTGGCATCAGAAATTGGGTCACTTACACCTGAAAGGGATGAAGAAGGTTATGTCAAGTGAAGCTGTTAGAGGTATTCCCAAGCTGAAGATTGATGAGGGCAAAATATGTAGTGAATGTCAAGTTGGGAAGCAAACAAGGGTGTCACACAAGAAGCTTCAACATCTTACCACAACTTCTAGAGTTCTAGAACTCCTTCATATGGACTTAATGGGACCTATGCAGGTTGAAAGTCTTGGTGGGAAGAAGTATGTATATGTTGTCGTAGATGACTACTCCAGATTCATTTGGATAAGTTTTATCAGAGAAAAGTCTGAAGTGTTTGCAGCCTTTAAAGAATTGTGTCAAAGAATTCAACGGGAAAAGGATTGTGGTGTTGTTAGAATCAGAAGTGACCATGGGAAAGAATTCGAAAATAGCAGGTTTGAAGAGTTTTGCTTATCTGAGGGAATCACTCATGAATTCTCATCACCAATCACTCCTCAGCAGAATGGTGTGGTGGAACGCAAGAACAGGACCATACAAAAATGTGCAAAAGTCATGATTCATGCCAAAAAGCTTCCATATCATTTTTGGGCTGAAGCCATGAATACAGCTTGCTATATACGCAATAGGGTGACTATTAGATCGAGTACTTCTGTCACTCTTTATGAGCTATGGAAAGGTAGAAAGCCAAATGTGAAGTATTTCCATGTGTTTGGTAGTAAGTGCTATATCTTAGCGGATCGCGAGCAAAGGCGAAAAATGGATCCTAAGAGTGAGGAAAGAATATTTTTGGGTTACTCTACAAACAGTAAAGCATATAGGGTATTTAATTCCAGAACTCAGGTGCTGATGGAATCCATAAATGTGGTGGTTGATGACTCTGACAAAGATAAAGATGTCCCAGATGATGTTGAAGCATGTCTGCCCATGAACAATGAAATCTCTCAAGACATTGAGTCTGTAGAAGATAGTGCTCAAGAAACCAACACTAGATCTGAGAATGAAGAGGTAAAGGATGCTAACCGGGGACCCTCTATAAGGATTCAGAAGGATCACCCTAAGGAATTGATTATTGGTGATCTGAATGAAGGTGTAAGAACCAGAACAAGGGAGACTGTGTCAAATGCTTGCTTTGTTTCAAAGATTGAACCAAAGAATGTCAAAGAAGCATTGACAGATGAGTTCTGGATAAGTGCCATGCAAGATGAACTTTGTCAGTTCAAGAGGAATGAAGTCTGGGAACTGGTACCCACGACCAGCAGGAACAAATGTGATTGGAACAAAATGGGTTTATAAGAATAAGTCTGATGAGCAAGGAGTTGTTACCAGGAATAAAGCCAGATTAGTTACTCAAGGATACACACAGATTGAAGGAGTAGACTTCGATGAAACATTTGCGCCTGTGGCTCGATTGGAATCCATCATATTGTTGCTAGGAGTGGCATGTTTGCTGAAATTCAGATTGTTTCAAATGGATGTCAAGAGTGCCTTTCTGAATGGCTATCTTAATGAGGAAGTCTATGTTGAGCAGCCTAAAGGGTTTGTGGATCCAAACTTTCCTGATCATGTTTACAAACTGAAGAAGGCTCTATATGGGCTGAAACAAGCTCCACGAGCTTGGTATGAAAGATTGACTGAGTTCTTAGTTAACAATGGGTACAGGAAGGGTGGTATTGATAAAACTCTTTTTGTCAAGGAGAAGGATGGGAAATTAATGATTGCTTAGATTTATGTAGATGATATTGTGTTTGGCGGGATGTCGGATGAAATGGTCCAACATTTTGTCACTCAAATGCAGTCTGAATTTGAGATGAGCTTGGTGGGTGAATTGACCTACTTCCTTGGATTACAAGTCAAGCAGATGGAAGACTCCATTTTTATCTATTAGAGCAAATATGCGAGGAACATTGTGAAAAAGTTTGGACTGGATAATGCCAAGCATAAGAGGACTCCTGCTCCTACTCACTTGAAGTTATCCAAAGATGAAAAGGGAGTGAATGTTGAACAAAGCCTGTATAGAAGTATGATTGGCAGTCTGCTGTATCTTACAACAAGTAGGCCAGACATAACTTTTGCTGTTGGTGTGTGTGCAAGATATCAAGCAGAACCCAAGGTCAGTCACATCAATCAAGTGAAGAGAATTCTAAAGTATGTGAGTGGTACACGTGATTATGGGTTGCTTTACTGCCATGACTCAAGTCCCAGTTTATTAGGTTACTGTGATGCTGATTGGGCTGGAAGTGCTGACGATAGGAAGAGTACCTATGGAGCATGTTTCTTTTTGGGAAATAATCTCATTTCATGGTTTAGCAAGAAGCAGAATTCAGTATCCCTTTCTACTGCTGAAGCTGAGTACATAGCAGCTGGTAGTAGTTGTGCGCAACTGGTATGGATGAAGCAGATGTTGTCTGAGTATAATGTCACACAAGATGTCATGACACTATTTTGTGACAACCTGAGTGCTATTAATATTTCCAAAAATCCCATTCAACATAGCAGGACGAAGCACATTGACATTAGGCATCACTTCATCAGAGAACTTGTGGAAAACAAAGTCATAACTCTTGAGCACGTGAGAACAGAAAATCAGCTTGCTGACATATTTACCAAGGCTCTGGATGCAGTTCAGTTTGAAAACCTGAGGAGCAGACTTGGGGTGTGCATTCATGAAGACCTATAGCAATCAATGTGCCTTCTGGCTGCCAGATTAAAAAGACTAAAGAAGGTTCTGGTAGTGCAGTGTGTGAGTGAAGGGAAAATGCTGAAGTTTGTGCATGACATTTGGGCATGTGGTGTGGTGTGCATCTACTCTCTGATGAAGTTTACTCTGGATTATTTTTACCTTGACTTGTTCTACTTGCCTTTGTCATATTTATGGCTAAAAAGGGGGAGTAGTATTTGTGTGGTTGTTTGTGTGGAGAGTGCTTGTGTGCTTGTGCTGCTGCAGTAGTTGAGGGGGAGAATGTGAAATGTTGCTGCTGTTGAGGGGGAGTTTTGCTCGTTTGCTATGATGAGTTATTTGTGTGGACTGAGTGTTTGTTTACAGCTGAAGGGGGATGCTGCTATGCAGTCAATTTTTTGGTGTTTTCGTTGCTGCCTGATATTTGAATATTTTGTTTGTGCTTCTTTGAAAGTTTGTTTGTGTGTGTGTAGTTTTAGCCAAAATAAGCCAAATGGGGAGATTGTTATTTCTGTGCTTTTGTGGTTGGCATTTATTTTGCTAAAACTATTATAGCAGCAAGATGTTGAATCATAATGTTCTAAGTGGTTGCTTTCAACATGTCGAATGAAGATGTTCCATGGCAGCTCATAGGACATCGCGCTGTGAAATCAGTTTTAATGAAGATTCTGTTACTATGATTTATTACTGAATATTCTGTGAATATTTGGTTATCCTATGTGGCATCCAAAGCATTTTTGGATTGTGTTTATTTGTTGGTTTTCGAATTTGCTGCTGTTTCTAATTATGGAGACAAAATAGGAAACTTTGGATTTAAGACCTATTTTGTTGGAGTTAATTTTGCAGATTTGTGAGCAGTCTATTTGCCGCGTTTTTGAAGCCCAATTCAGTCCAGATTAATTGCTATATAATGACTGATGTAAACCTAGTTTTAGGTGTGGAGCTTACTTGTGTTTTAAGGGTTTTTCGTGTGTAATTTGTGAGCCTAACTGGTATCATTATGATAACAGTATAAGGATTGATTTCTTGTGTTGTAAGTTTTGTCAAGTTACTCATAAGCTTTTAAGCATTGAGTTTCTTGTGTGTCAATTCTCATAAGCTATGAAGTATTGAGAATTGTGTGTTTTGAAAGAGTGACTTTCAGTTTGTTTCTTGTGTGGAAAGGTACCAATCACGGGTTGTGATTGTAGAGGGATTTGAGGAGGGCCTCATACCTAGGTGAGTCTTAGGTAGAAGTCATAGGAAGGGTAGTGATTAAGTGAGCAGATTATTCGGTGTTTGTATGATCTGTGAATTGATACTATCGTATATTGATTTCGTCCCTGGCTTGGTAGCCCCCAGAGTAGGTGTGTTAGGCCGAACTGGGTAAACATACCGCTGTGTTATTTACTTTCTGCACTGTTATTTTTAATTGTTATCTTGTTCATTGTGTTGGATATCAGTGTTTCAACATCTGTATAGGACATCTGATATCTGTGCCAGAATTTCAAAATAAAACAACATAACTTAGGCATTTAGTCTCAACTTCAAGTTATAAAAAAATTATTTTCAAAATAAAGAGTTATCATATTCAACTATTTAACAACTTTAACATAAACCGAATAAAATAATTAAACTCCAATATAACATAATAAGCAACCAAACGTTCCCAACCCCGATGTTACAGGATCAAAACAAGAATTCTAAAACAACGATGAAACTATATGAAGTAACTCTAGGAGCTAGCTTCAACTTACAACAGCAGACTCTACTCCTGAGTATCTACAAGATATTCGTGGAGGACAACATGAAAGAAAAGGGGGTGAGAAATAACAAACCAATATAAAGAATGTAAAGAATGCTAAGGTAGAGAACACATCATAAAAACAGATTCAATTACACACTAAACAACCACATAGTCTCACACCTTTCACAACAACATATACAAATTAATATCCAATCAATAACATCATGAATATTCAACCACATATGCAATCATGTATACAAATGTACTCCACAACTGACTCATTATGCATGCGGTACCATTCATGAACACTCAGGTTCATCTCGCTCCTGATCTCCACCATAGGACCAGAGCACTCCAAATCGTTACCATCACCATAGGTAACGCTTCTCCAGCCCCCACCTGGAACTGGCTACTCGCTCCCGATCCCCGCCAAATGACCAAAGCACACCAGAGTTTGTTACTATCACTATATGTAACACTTCACTAATTCCTCACTAGTGCTAGATACTCTCTCCCGATCCATACCACTAGACCAAAGCACACCAAAACCATACCGATGTCCGTACACCATGATGCATGACTCTCAACAACATGCATTTTCACCAAAAGAATCACCATGCACATCTCACCATTTTTGCACAACATCATTCATAATACGCAACAATTAACCAATGTTATAACATAAATAAACAACAACAAACAATAGCAACTCAACAAAAGTAACTTCATAAGAATTCATTCATGTTACTTCACCAAAACAACAACACATCATCGTATAAACATAACGATTCGCTAACCGATCATACAAGTCATCACAAACATCCCTACAGTTGGTAAATGACAACCACTAAAACATTTCACTAAGCACAATCGTAAGGTAGCTTTACGCATTAACTTTCTAACGCTTCAAACAACATCTCCTTTGGACTTATGGAATAAAAGTTACGACCAAAGTCGTCGGATAGTGCAATAAAAGATAACAAAATTTTGGAAAATTGGCTCAAGACAATCAATTAAGATGGGGTATCAATCGATTTTCATCGCACACTTCTAGCTAATAACTTTGCAAAAATCAAATTTACAAGCATTACAATCGATTGTAATCCCCATGCAATCGATTGCACTACTTGTTTTTTTCACTTTCTAAAGGCATACAATCGATTGACTGGGAATCTCAATCGATTGACTCTGCAGTTTTTTTCCTTCAAAAATCCCATTTTCTCTCCTACGATATTCATCCCTCTCATCTCAAAATCCTCATACATCACTCCAATTAACTCATACAAATTTATCAGACCCAAACATGATTTTTAACAATGAATCATACTAGCATAATGATTAACACACAAATCACCTATTTCATCACAATTCCTAGCAATTTCATCATTAATTTCAACTACAATTTTTCTCACCATCATGAACAAAACTCAAGCTTTCACACCCTCATGAATGGAAAAACATCATACATATATATTCATGATTATTCAAACATTGATTCAATCATAACAACACTTATAAACATAAGATCAACAGCCAATTTCCAGAAAGTTCATCATATAATAAGTCATCAAAAGAAAGCTTAAAACCCCAATGAGATTAAGGATTTCCTTTTTATAATTCATCTATTTAGCATCACAAATTACTTCCTTTTTCTTTTCAATAATATGTGGTAGATACATTTAAAATTCATAATGAATCTAATCTATCTATCAGAGACAATCTCAAATAGAACTTGTGACCAACTATTTGGTCTATAAGGAAATCCAAACTTTTAAATTTCAAAACTATTTTAGATCCATTTGGATTCCTAACTTGTATAGAAAAGACCTTGGAAAATGTTACATTTCTCATATCATTCAATTCTTATTAAAAGAAAATCCATGAGGTTAATGATCATATCAGTCTCTGTTACGATTATAATTATGAGACATGTTATATCTAGACATTCGACTTGATCCATCTCATAAGTATCGTTCTTCAAATCTAGTTATATTCAGTTGTTAGGAATTATTTTCTTGAGAAGATATACTTTTTTCTCGCGTTTGAGAATAATCCTCAATTTCTATACCAACTCAGAAACCCCTTCCTGATCCTTACGTCCTTCATAAGGACATTTCACAATAAAATATAAAATAAAACGCAAAAGAAATTCTTAATGCAAAACATGTAAAAATATTGCATCAAATTAAATAATTTTAATAAGGACTTTTATTAAATGCTCCCACTATTTTTACTCAAACCTAATGAACCTTAATATTTGATTCAGAAAATTCTGTTGAAAGATTTTCTATCGGGTCGAGATCCATATTTCAATTTGTTTTAAGTTCGCGTAGGCGGATTACACAAAACTCCATTATTTAGGTAACAACCCCTTCTAGGTGTATCTAATACAACTCTCGAATTTTGTCAATTGATTGAATAACTCTTTATTAATCCAACATACAGATTGTTCCTAACTCTTGCTTCTAAACATATATAATCCTAATATAATTAGTTTAGTTAAGTCAAAGACAAAAATTTAGCGATTGGATATTACAATTATCCCATCACACCTTAATAATATAAAACATGCACCATGAAACCTACATTATTCAATACTATTTGATGGGTGCTAAAATTTTGAAAGCGATTGACTTAATATTTAATTGACACTACTACGAAAAACACATGTAATCACGATTATGAAAGACCTATAATAACGATTGAACAACCATTGTTAAGTAGGATGTAATTATAGGTGGGTTATTCACAACCACAGTCCATTGCTGGTGGTAGAAATCTGGAAAACGCGCTACCTATAACCACAATTTTTTTAAATACCCGTGGTGAAATGCCTGTCAACAATTTTTATTTTTGCCACTTGTTTTGTCTGACTACATTGATAACTTTAATCTTAATATATGATATTAAATATTGTTAACACAACATCAATAAGAACATCAAGAATAATAACAAGAACAACAATAACATTAACAATAACATTAATAATAACAACAACAAGAACAACAACAAAACAACAAAACAACAACAACAACAACAACAACAACAACAACAACAATAATGATAACAAGAATAGTAACAACAAAAACAATAGTAACAACAACAAGAACAGCAATAAGAATAACAACAAGAACAAGAACAAGAACAACAACAACAACAACGACATTAACAACAACAATAATAAGAATAATAACAAGAACAACAACAAGAACAATAACATGAACAATAACAAGAACAACAGCAAAATAAACAAATAGAATCGTTAAATAAGAACAATTTACCTGACACAACAACAACTAACGTTGCTAAGTTGAATCCATGCTTTTCATGCCTCGTTCAATTTGGAGAAGAGATGATGGAGTTCTGAAACTCGTTAATGGAAGAAATGTTTTTGAGTTTTATTTATGGAAGGAATGATTTTTTCAAGTTCGGTTTAGTGGAGGAATAGTGTTTCGTAAATGGAAGAAGTTTGGAGGCAGGTGATGAAGTTTGTCTAAGTACGTCTAAGGCAAAAGTGAATGAACTAAAAGCATTATATATCTTTAAAAAAAATAAGAAGGCGAATCTTTTCACCACGATTAGAATTCAAAATGTGGTGAAAAATGGCTTTGTGGTATTTGGATCAAACTCTAGTGTGGACAAGGGTAGCTTCATGGTTCGACACGAGTTGTGTATGCTGTAGTCAAAGCCTGTTCGAGCATAATGTCGAAATATATTAATTTGTAATTTAAGTTAGTATGTCGAATTGTGTTTTGCTTCTAAGCCCAATTGTTAAGCTAACTTGTATCCTAAGTTAGATTAGTAGTCTATAAATAGACTAGTTCTCTTAGGCTGTTGAGAGAGGTTAATTGTTGGTATTTGCTTGTAATATTTGAACCCTTATTGAGTAAGTGAATAGTAAAACATTTTTAACCAATTCTTATTCTTCTTCTTCTTTCTTCTCTATCTTTAGTAAAACCTAATAGAGTTTCTTGTGTTTGTTCAAGAAACTCAATCTTTTTCTCATATTTTGGTTTGTTCTTAATGATATCAATTCACAACAAACTGGTGCAATGAGCGTGGAGAAGGAGATGCCGTCACCAAAGTATGAGATTGAGAAATTCACCGGTGTGAATGATTTCGGTTTGTGGCGCTTGAAGATACAAGCCCTTCTCGTTCAACAGGGTTTATTAGAAACATTGAAAGAATAAGAGAAGATGGAAGACAAAGATGTTCGGAAAATCCCACAGTGCCATTGTATTGAGCCTTGGTGATAAGGTTCTCCGGCAGGTTTCATAGGAGAAAACTGAAACTGGTGTGTGGACGAAACTTAAAGGTTTGTACATGACAAAATTGTTAATTAATCGTCTCTACCTGAAGCAAGCTTTGTATGCATTCAAGATGAGTGAAGACAATGCCTTGGATGAGCAGCTGGATATTTTCAACAAGTTAATTATTGATCTTGAAAATATCAAGGTCAAGATTAATGATGAAGATCAAGCGTTATTGTTGTTGTGCTCTTTACCTAAGTCTCATGCTCACTTCAAAGAAACTCTCTTGTATGGAAGAGAGTCGTTGACCTTTAAAAATGTTCAATCTGCCTCGTACTCTAAGGATTTGAATGAATGAAAGAAGCACAAGCTATCTTCTATTGATGAAGCTTTGTCCGTTAAGAGGAAATTCTTGAAGAAAGATTGTAGGTTTAAGAAGAAGAAGAAGAAGGGTAAAGTTCTACGTGGTAATGCTCCTTCTATTAAGTGTTATTATTGTAAGAAGGAAAGTCATACAAGAAAAGTATGCCTTGATCATCTGAACAATCATGGTGGAAAGGATAATGGTAATGCAGCCATTGTGCAAGATGGTTATGAATCATCTGATGTCCCGGTGGTTTCAAGCAGCGACTCTAGCAAGGAGTGGATTATGGATTCAGGATATACTTGGCACATGACTCCAAAAAAAGACGTGTTTGAGTAATTGTGTGATCAAGATGGTGGATCAGTGCTCTTGAGAAACAAAAAAGCTTGCAAAATTACATGTATTGGATATGTGAGATTCAAACTCCATGATGAGTCAATAAGGCTATTGACTGATGTTAGGTATGTACCTGATCTCAAAAGGAATTTTATTTCTCTTGGTGAATTCGACAAGAAAGGATATGTTTTCAAAGGAGAGTAAAACATCCTAAGGGTAATGAAGGGATCGAAGGAAGTCTTGAGAGGCGTGAAGAAACAAGGCTTCTATACCCTTGAGGTTGAGGTTGTAAGCGGTTCAGCAGATGTGGCATCCATGAAACCTGTGTCGAAGACTAAGCTATGGCACAAGAGACTTGGTCATGTCAGTGAAAGAGGTCTAGTCGAATTGTCGAAACAAAATCTGATGTGTGGTGACAAGGTTGAAAAACTAGAGTTTTGTGAACCTTGTGTATTTGGTAAATCCTGTAGAACGAAGTTTAACAAAGTTAAACAAATAACACATGGATCCCTTGATTACATTCATGTTGATCTTTGGGGGTCTGCAAGGAATCTTTCACACTCATGTGTAAAGTACTTTCTATCCATAGTTGATGATTACTCCACAAAGTCATGGGTATTCATCTAGAAGACTAAGGATGAAACTTTTGAAAATTTCAAAAGTTGGAAGACTCTCTTCGAAAACCAAATTAGAAAGAAGGTCAAGAGGTTGAGGACCGATAATGGTTTTGAATTCTGCAATGAGGCTTTCGACAGCTATTGTGTTGCATATGGCATTGCAAGGCACATAAATACTACAGGGACTCCCCAACAAAATGGTTTGGCTAAAAGGTTTAATCAAACCATTCTGGAAAGGGTGAGGTGCATGTTGGTAAGTGCGGGATTGAAGAAGGTGTTTTAGGCAGAAACTGTTGTGACTGCAACATACTTGATAAAATAGTCTCGACAGACTTAGAGTATTTAGTTTTTTTAGCCTATGCTCATATTAGGCAAGACAAGGTCGAACCTAGAGCTCTGAGATGTATGTTCCATGGATACCCATAATGAGTCAAAGCTTATAGGTTCTGGTGCCTAGAGCCAGGTCACAGGAGGTGTATCACAAGTCGAGATGTGGTTTTCAATGAAGCTGAGATGGCTTTCAAGAAAACTAATGACATTGGTCGAAGTTCAAAGATCTCAGAAGAAGGCTGGAACAGGAAGAGATTCTTGTTGGTGTGTAGCATAGTGATGCTGAAGTGCATAACCTAGATGAAGTCAAAGAAGAATCTCAAGTTGCTGATGAAGATGAGGAGACTGATAATAACTACCTGCTAGTAAGAGACAGGTCGAGAAGAGTCATCAAGGCACCTCAAAGACTTGGTTATGCAGATCACATAGTTTATGCCTTAATCTCTGCAAGTGAAGTTCTTGACGAAGAACCTAGAGACTATAAGGAAGTTATGAGGATTCAAGATAAGACTGAATGGCTAAAAGCCATGGATGATGAGATGAAATCTCTCCATAATAATAACACTTGGGAGCTGATCGATAAACCTGCAGGGGTCAGGTTAGTCAACTGTAAGTGGATCTTCAAGGTTAAGGAAGGAATTAAAGGAGTGACGTCAAAGCATTTTAAGTCAAGGTTGGTTGCTAGGGGGTTCACTCAGAAAAAAGGTGTAGACTTCGATGATGTGTTCTCACCTATTGTAAAGCATAAATCCATTAGAATGTTGTTAGCCATGGTGGCAAAGTTTGACCTAGAACTTGAACAGATGGATGTGAAGACAACTTTGTCGTATGGTGATCAAGATGAAACAATCTTGATGAGGCAACCTGAAGGGTATGCAGAAAAGAGAAAGGAGGATTATGTGTGCAAGATGAATAGGTCCTTGTATGACCTGAAACAATCTCCTCGATATGACACACATTGGTTTCACTGGGAGGCAATTCGACCACTATGTTTACTTCAGATTTCAACCTAGAAATTCACTTGTTATTTTGTTGCTTTATGTGGATGACATCTCTCGCGGTGAGAATAAAATACCATAGCTATTGAGTTAACTAGGTTCACAAATCTTAATTCACCACCGAGCTTTGATTTATCCAAAGGAAAGGGCAAAGATTGAAAACCCTAATTGCAATGTAAAAAAAATGCAAGAGATCTAAGGTTCGGGGGGTTGGTTATACCTAGGGAAGGTGCTAGCATTCTAAATATCTGTAGTACTCTACAAGAACCTCTTGTTTTATTGTGTTATTTGGTTATTTTGTCTGCTAAAGGGTGAAAAAGGTAGAGGGAGACCTAAGGTATTATTTCTAAGTATGCTCACCAAGACATCGCATCTCGTGCCTACGTATCCTGACGGGAATGGAATCAGAGCATTCGTAGTTCCCCTCAATAAGGGTGAGGAACTCTTGACTGTGGTCAAGGTTCCAAAGGAAAGAGGTAAGTGTCTATGGCAGAACACCTACATAGAGTTAAGAAACTCTAAATCTAAGGCTAGGTTAAACGGGAAAGGAAATGTCCATGGCAGGACATTCACATAGAGTACGACGACTCTAATCCTAAGGCAAGGATGAAACGTGAAGGACCTAAAGTTGGGCTAAGTATGACATGGCAGTCAACAAAAGGGATCCTCCTTTGTAATCAGGCATAGGTGATTTAACCACAACTTAAAATTAAGAATAAATCTCAAATTCAAATCACGAAGTTAACGTCCGCAATCAAACAGTTGATCTTAGGCTAAAAGGTGTCATAGAACATCAATAGGCAAAGGTAATAGAGGATCAAGATTAAATCAAGTATCGTCAAGGAAGATATTCACCAGTATTACCAAAATTGTATCAAAACTTAATCAAAGTCTAAACAAAATTTTAATTAGAATTAAGAACAAAATTTAGCTAATACTACGATCAAAAGTTAATAGACAATTAACTAAAAAAAAGAAGTTAATCTAAAATTAAAAGCAAAAGTTAACCATTAAAATTAAAAGTTAACTCAACTTTAAACCCTAACAATATCTAATTAAATTCAAAATTAACTTCTAACTTAAAATAAATCTAATTAGAACTATTTAAACTAATTAAAATTCAAAATATAAGTAAGACAAAATATTTAATAAAAATTTAAAATTATAAATAAAAAAAACATACTAAAATAAATAACAAAAAACTTGAGAATTAAAAAACATATGGGCATATAAAATAAATAAAATAAAATAAAAAAGAAAAATAAAATTAGAGGAGATAATGGGCCGGACGGATCTCCCTTGTTCTGACCCAATTCAACAACAACAACATAATTGAACTAAACAAAAGAACAAACAGATGCACTCAGGATTCTATTTCCAATTCCTCTTCCCTCATTCCAACGGCTCATCCCTTTCTCATTCAATCTCTCTATTTCTGCTCGCTATCTCTCTCTCGTTCAACGCCACTCTCTCGCATGCATTTCCTTCTCGATCGCTCGCAACCAATGGCCGGAGCAAAACGCGAGTCCCAAAGCGCTGTGGCTACATTAACGCATTGCCCTCTTTCTCAACTTTGCTTCGTACGCTTCGGTTTCGTGTAAATGCTCGCTTCGAATTCGATACGGATTCAAATTGATACCATTAATTGAAATCACTACCAGCTTGCAATTATGTTCTTTCAGATGTAAGAGTCAGATTAATACGTACCTGCGAAGAATTCGACGCAGCGGTTTCGACGACGTCGGCAAATTCGAAGGAATTTCATTTTCCCACTTTGTGATGCTGGGACCTTCTTCTTTGTATGCGTGTGATTTTGTATGAACTTTGGTGTCAATGCTTCTGGTGCGTAACGATGGCTTAGGATCAGTTTCTGTGTGAATTTCTTTTGTGTTGAATGTGTTGTTTTTCTCTAAACCGTGTCTGCTGTTCTTCCCCGACCGTATGTGTATGATTCCGTGTGGATTTCTGTAGTGCATGTGAATATGTGAATTGGGATGTGATGTTTCTGAGCCTCTTTTCTTTTCTCGTGAATGATGGTTCTTCACTGCTATCCCCCTGTGTGATTTTTTCTCTGTGAAGGCTGTAGGTGAATTGAACTCTAATCTCTTACGTATGTATGTGAATGTCGTGTATTTTTTGTGGTTTATGTGATATGTTTGTGATTTTTTTGGTGAACTTTCAGTGTGAATGTATTGTTTTTCTTTACGTCCACTTGCTGTGAAATCATCTCCTTTTTATAGACTCAAGTGCAATTAAGTTCTGATTTTGAATTGAATGTTGTTGAATTCGTAACTTATGAATTATGATTCTTGTCTTGTACACGTGATGACTGTGTGATGAATTCCTTTCCGTTTTCGTGCCGACATGTTTGCCAACAAATTGAAGAACCTTCCCTTTTCAATTAATTGTGTATGAGACATGTTCTTTTGAAAATTGATGTTCTTGATTCTTTCCTCTTTCAATTCACTTTGTTTGATTGCTGAGGATTTTTATTTCCGCTTTTACGACTATCACGATCTTTAAGCTCTAACTAGCAAACTTTTCATAACAGGGAAAGCTTTGTTGCTGAAGGAATTTTGGAACTGCTGAAGTAAGTTGGAATTATCAATACACATTGTGAAGAAACTCAACCATTATGGCAACCAAGTACGAAGGGTATCCCACCATCTCTTCATCAACAGAAGAAAAGACAAAGTTGTACACTTCATCTGGTGAAATTGCCGCTGAAGTAAGTTGGGATTCCTCTTGCACATACAGTAAAGATAATTGCATAGCATAAGAGCTTCGCTAGGAGGGGAGCTTTGTTTTTTGCTTGAAAGGAATTCTCATTATTCACACTAACCTTAACACGGGCCCATCCTGAAGTGTATTTAAGATTTGCAAGCCGTGTAGCCAATTGGTTCTTTATGGAACTCTTGAATTTTGTAAGAGACCAATTTATTTGTTTTTGTAAAGATCTCTGTAAGAAGTATTAAATCTTGCACTTTGTATCCTTGATGCAAACTTCACGGAACTCTTCTTGTCCTTTGTAACTGGAATTTTTGAATGGTGGAATGCTGTAATTGGACCTTTACACTTGAACTTGTTAATTTGCTTGAATTCATAATTGAATGAATTTGTATGTCTTCACCTCTTGAATTTTCATTGTATTTTGGAGTGATCTTTGAATTGTAAGGGTTTCTTAGCACATGTGATGTCCTTGCACTTTGTGAATTTCCTCTTGAATATGGAAAAGTTGTTGGAACTCTTGAACTTTGCAATCTTGTCATGAAATTCTTGATTGAAATTTGAATTTAAACGTTGAAACATGAACTTCATACTTTGAACCTGTAATGCAATTAACGATGAATCTTGAAATCATGAGTCTTATAGAAAAAAAACTTGATTCAAGATGTTTATCCAAACTTTATCACTTCAAGCTCATTGATCAAAACTATCAACAAGAAAATTCCAACTTTTCTCTTAAGATCGAAAGAATTTTACATGATAATCCAACTCCATGAATAAAAAACCAATCCTGTTTGACATCTATTGCTCGCACAACCAAAGATTTAGACGATGATGAAACTTGATGCCCGAACCATAAGGATATGACTTGTAATAACGCTTGCCATGAAACCCTAACCAGTCTTCAAATGTTCAAGTTCAACGTCTATGAAAGAAATGCCCTAATTCTCCCTGAAGTACACACTGAAACTTCTGAGAAACTCTGAGGAAAATAACCAGTAGAAAACCTTAGGACCCCATTAATCAGAATCCGTTGATCACGTCTTGAGGTACTTGACTGAGAGAATGAACACCAACTCCACTTGAAACCAGTGTTCCTACACAAACATGTTAGTAATAAAGCATGCAGATATGCGAGATGATGCACAAAGAGGTGGAATCTTATGGTAAAAAATTAGGGTATGATAGATGCCCCTATTTAAGTATCTTCTATCCAGAGATATGGAGATTAAAATCTTCGTCTCGACGAGATAGGAGAGACTTAATTACAAATATGCGCAATTTTTGGCCCTAAGATGCCACAAAATGCTTATGATATGATATGATATGAAATGGATGCTAGACAGTGATCCTGTGGGGAATGACGCCACATGGGAAAAGAATTATAGTCATCAGAGGTTTTGTCAGAAATGCATTGTTTAAAACTCTAGGAATGTACAACAACTACCATCAAAGACATCCAGGAGAGCATTAAATAAACTTTGGAATATACACAGACATCCATCAGAGATATTCAGAATAACATTGAATAAGCTCCACTGGGGAATCAACAACCATCATCCATGAATGGAACTGGATGGGACAGAGTCACAACATTCAGAAGATCATTGAATGAGGTGAGGAGAAAATTTGGGAAATACATGGGACATTCCAGCAGACATCAGAGGTATTCATAAGAGCATTGAACAAACTCTGGAAAATATAACAAACATCAGAGATATTCGGAAAAGCATCGAATAAACTCCGGAACATATCCAGAAAAAAATTGGATGGAAAATGGAAACAGACTTGAAAACAATCAACTGCTATTAACCAAATTCAGAAATAAATTGAAGACATCCAGAAGAGCCTTAGATGAAGACAAAGATTCTAAAGATACATCCGAAACATTTAGAAAAACATTAAATGTACGAGAAAGATTTTGAAGACATATCTGGAAGAACATCAGATAAACAACATTATATCTTGAAGAACATCAGATAAACAAGGTCGCATATGGAAGAACGTCAGATAGACACAAAAGGAGTTCTGGAAAAACATCAGAACAAAGTCGTATTTGGAAGAACGTCAGATAGACACACATCTGGAAAATCATCAGATGGTAAAAGCAACAACATTCTGGAAAAGCATCAGAATTGCAAAGGTATATATCTGGAAACTCACTGGGGAGTAAAACAAATTCTGGAAAGGTGTCAGAATCACAATGTGAATATCTGGAAAAACATCAGATAAGTTCTAGGAGAACATCAGAACAAAAGACTCAATCTGGTAAAACATCAGAGAGATAACATATCCGGTAAAACCTCGGATTGATTCTAGAAAAGCATTAGAATCAAAAGGGTATACTGATTTTATGGTTTGCCAAACGAGAACTGGACTTTGAAACGGTGTTTACCAGATGAGAACTGGTTAAAAGATATGCTAAAGAAATGGTGGCCAGACGAGAACTGGTTTAGAAGGTTGTCTACCAGACGGGAACTAGTATCTTGGGATGATCTGCCAAACGGGAACTGGTTGAGGTAATTTAGGTTACAAAGTTTTTTTTGAAAAACATCAGCTAGGTTCTAGAAAAACATCAGAACAAAAGACTCAATCTGGAAAAACATCAGAGAGAGAAATATATCCGGTAAAACCTCGGATAGATTCTGAAAGAGCATCAGAATCAAAAGGGTATATCTGGAAAAACATCAGATAGGTTCTGGAAGAACATCAGAACAAAAGACACCTTTGGAAAAACATCAGACGCAAAGTCGTATCTGGAAGAACGTCAGATAGACACCATAGAGTTCTGGAAGAACATCAGAACAAAAATACATATCCGGAAGAGCATCAGATAGGTACAAAGGAGTTTCTGGAAAAACATCAGAAACAAATTCGTATCTGGAAGAACATCAGATACACACAAAGGGGTTCTGGAAGAACATCAGAACAAATATACATGTCTAGAAGAGCATCAGATAGGCACGACAATGTCTGTTTGAGAGGTGCCAAGTGAGTTGGACTTTGACCACAAGGTAAAACGTTGATAGCAACACAACCTGATGGTAATGCAAATGAGAAAGAAATACTCTTGATATGCATATGTATATAAATTATGCCATGATATATGATAAAATGCAAATGCAGATGTAGTGCAGACGTCGACGACATGGCTCGACTCTTTTATGGAAAAGACAAAACTGGAAGACTGATTCCTCAACACGGATGTCACTGCCATTCTGCTTGGGGACAAAATATGTTACTGCTGAATACATCTCTGCCACACTGGTAAATTGTATCAAGTTGATCCTTGGAGGAAGTATGGAGAGTGGCTTGGGAATGTTTCAAGTAAACTGTCCCAGATTAGCTGACTGTTGTAGATGAACTGATCATTGCTTCAGCTGGATTGATGCTGGAAATGACTGTTTCACTGTGCGCTTGGAAAGCTTGTCCCAGTCTGAGTCTTGAAAGATTTTCTGGATAAACCAATTCTGATAAGGACTTGCACTAAACCACTAATCTTGGACTGATTCTTCAACGGGATTTAGAAGGAACTTGTTCTTGATATGATCATCAACTAAGTTTCTCAATTGTTTGAAAACTCCTTCGAGAAAAGCCGGTTCGCAAACAAAAGTGTTCATACAAACATAGTAAATGCAAAGTTCATGTAACTTTTGAAATCAAAATCATTCTTTTGAAAGATGCAAAACAAATGAGTCACTAATCAGAACACGGCGGTTAAAGACATTAAAGTGAAAAGTAAAGCAAAAGGTATGATACCAAAACAAACGATCTGCAAAGACCTTTAGAGTTAGTTTGCACAACCTTGCTGTAGTATGCTTTCAAAATAACCTTGCTTCGGTTAGGTCTTTTGAGGGTTATAACGTGGCCTGGTTCATGGTTTAAGAAACAAAGGATAAAGGCTCAAAGTTTATTTGTACCCACCCAATCTTCGTGATGATCTTCAATTCCACGCTCAATTAACTCAAACTATGCACTCAAGTTCCCATAGGTTAGGAATTGCACTGACGATAATGATGATGGTTCAGAAGTAAAGGGACTCTTGAGATGGCGGTTACTACTTCCTTACAACTTTTGGTTTTCATACAAGCTTGTTCTTATTTCTTTCTGTATAAGGTAAAGTCATGAGTTTCCCATCTTTCTTAGCTTTTTCCTCGAAAAGGACTCAGCTCATTCTTTGAGTAAGGATTTCTTGACGACCCTTCTTTATTTATCACTTTGGGAACAACTTGTACAACATTTATTCATTTAATTTGGAAGAGTTGAAAGTTTGTGACTTCCCGGTTTAATGATTACAGTCGACCATCATTGGCTTCCGATTTGAAAGACATCTTCGACACTTGTTTGCCGTGTGCGAAGGAAATTATGAGTGCAACCTTTATATGAAAGGTGTTTTGCATGAAAGCATAACCAAGTAAACTGAGGACTACCCATCCCAAGGTTAAGATTGCAGGTTTTTTGTATAGAAAGAAACTCCAACTTCTAGGCTCGAAGGGTTTGACAAGGAAATAACTTTCTTATTTCTCTAGTGTTTAGGGGAATTGAAACAATGCCTTACATCATCAGCAAAGTTCATTTGAAAGCATACCAACAATTATGGGTATAACATTTTCGTCATTCTCCCTCCAATCTTTGCACAATAAAAAAGAAAGCGGAAAAGAGATAAAATATTTTTTGAAAAGGAAAGCATAAAGACGTAAATAATGGACAAAATGAATTAAATCAAAAGTTGCAATGCTCATTTCATTAATTATGAAAGTACAAACATAATTTGAATACAAATAACTAGTACAAAATAAAGGAAAGTTCAAACAACAAGAAACATGGCCTAGTGACTAATCAGCAACAAGGATTAACTGTCCTGTCTGAAACACTGGCTTTTAGGAAGATAGTCTGCTGAAGTCGACTGAAGCTTCACTTATCATGCCTTGGCAGAGGATTGTTCTTGACATTGGGATTGGTGTCATGAAAGCTAAGGATTCCGACCTTAATCAAATCACGCACTCTAGCCTTTAGTGCATAGCAATTTTCCAGATCATGGCCAGCGGCACCTTCATGGAATGCACAGTGGAGATTAGATTTGTATCCAGCTAGAAGAGGATTTGGAGGAGGAGGCAGAGTCTTTGTGGTAATCAAACCTTTTTGAACCAGACCAGGATAAAGTTCAGTGTATGTCATGGGAATAAGATCAAATTGATTCCTTTACGGTACTAGTTTTGTCTTACAGCTGGACGTTGGGGAGCTTGAGTTGGTCGTGGAGCAACAACCACAAGAGTAACAGCAGCAATGGTAGGATGACGAGGCCTTCTCATTTCATTCATGACAGCATTGGTATGATCTTCTCTCTTCTTTCGGAAGTTCCCATAGGATATCTTTGCACCATTAGAAGATTCAGCAGCCTTGGACACTTTACCATTCTTGAGTCCTTCCTCGAGTCTTTGGCCAATAGTTACCAAATCAGTGAAGTTAGAAGAAACACCGCCAATCATCTTCTCCCAATAGAATGGAGACAAGGTGTCCATGAACATTCCAGTCAGCTCATTTTCTGCTAGAGGGGGTTCAACTTGAGAATCGAGTTCTCTCCAACGCTGAGCATATTCCTTGAAAGACTCTTTCTCATTTTGAGACATATTTTGAAGTTGACGGCGGTCAAGAGCCATGTCGAGGTTGTACTTGTACTGCTTCATAAAAGCATTAGCGAGATCCTGGAAGCAGTGGATACTGTTCTATTCAAGATTCATATACCATTTGAGAGAAGCTCCACTCAAGCTGTCTTGAAAATAGTGGATGAGCAGCTTCTGGTTGTTGGTATAAGCAGCCATCTTCCGAAAGTACATGACCAAATGATCCCTTGGACAAGAGTGACCCTTATATTTCACAAACTCGGAAGTTTTGAACTTGGCAGGCATAACAAGGTAAAAAACCAGGCACATGTTGTCTACATCCACACTAAAGAAGTCAGTACCCTCAACGGCTCTAAGTCTCTTGTCTATGGTCTGAAACTGTTCACGGACAACCTCAGGTTCAATAAAGTCTTCACAGTCTTCACCTTGAGCATTGGCAGCATTGTACTCATAGAGAGGATTCTCAAAAGGAGCTTGGACAGTCCCGACAACAGTGTGGAGCACAGGTCCAGGCTCAGCGAAAACTGGAGCTTGAAATCTCGGTCTGACAGTTTAACCAATCATAGCAGTCGATGCAATAGGTGGAGAATAATTACAGGGTAAACCAAACTCTGGCCCAGTTGAAGGTGGCACATGAACTGGCTGAGGATCAGTATTTGAAACCTCCTGGATAAGAGTCCTTTGGGGTTGCTCTCTTTTAGCAATCAAGACCTGGAGCATTTCGGGGAGCTTTGTCATGCTTGACTTAAGATCATCGATCTCCATTCGGATCTCTACGTTGTGTGCTTCTTGTTCTAACATCTTGCGTCTATAGTTAGCTCTAGTCCTGTATCTGTGTCGAGGAATCAGCTTGACGACTGAGATATGATGCTGAAAGATAGAGACAACTTGAAATAAGTCGCTGGACAAAACGGATGTATGCAATGAATCATGTAAATATGTAAATGATATGCAATGCAATGCAAGACAGGATGCAAATCACATATAGCAGGATCAAAGGTTCAAGATCACAACATGGAGTCTGGGTGAAGAGCCAACCACATGGTGTTTATTAGGGATAAAGCACCTGCACAACGGGTTTTAACAAAGTTCCCAGAGTCATCGTTAAATCTTTTGGATATTATCGGTTTGCACGACTACTCATGCGGGCTAATAATATTCTCAAGACAAACTCGTCTGAGTGTAGTATCGCATGACAACCACCACAGGTCTACACCTGGATGATCACGACACTACGTCCTAAAATGGCTTAGAGGGGTTAAAGGTAACTAAAGGTCCTCAGCTTAACGGACTCCCAGGTCGAAAAAAGTAATGTCATTACGACTACTCGCATGTCATCAGTAATCCCAACGGGGGTCTCCACTGAGCATGGTTATATCATATGTTAATCATGTTAGGACTACTCCCAACAGTCAACTATTGATTATACCACAATCATATCATAAGTGCACTCAAGTCCGGGTTAGGACTTATCTCGCAACACAATGTAACAACCCAAGCAGATACAAATATATATATATATATATATATACAAATATACAAGTATACAAATCAAATAACACATTCAAAACAAGTTAGGTGTAACCCTCTTAGTGAGAAGATCTCCAGTGAAGTCGCCATTTCTGTCGCGGTGAGAATCAGATATCATAGCTATTGAGTTAACTAGGTTCACAAATCTTAATTCACCACCGAGCTTTGATTTATCCAAAGGAAAGGGTAAAGATCGAAAACCCTAATTGCAATGTAAAAACAATGCAAGAGATATAAGGTTCGGGGGTTGGTTATACCTAGGGAAGGTGCTAGCATTCTAAATATCTGTAGTACTCTACAGGAACCTCTTGTTTTATTGTGTTATTTGGTTATTTTGTCTGCTAAAGGGTGAAAAAGGTAAAGGGAGACCTAAGGTGTTATTTCTAAGTATGCTCGCCAATACATCGCATCTCGTGCCTACGTATCCTGACGAGAATGAAATCTAATTAGAACTATGTAAACTAATTAAAATTCAAAATATAATTAAGATAAAATATTTAATTAAAATTTAAAAATATAAATAAAAAAACATACAAACATGAATAACAAAAAAATTGAGAATAAAAAAAAATGGGCTTATAAAAAAAAAAATAGAGGAGATAATGGGCCGGACGGATCTCCCTTGTTCTGACCCAATTCAACAACAGCAACATAATTGAACTAAAACAAAGAACAAACAGATGCACTCAGGATTCTATTTCCAATTCCTCTTCCCACATTCCAACGGCTCATCCCTTTCTCACTCAATCTCTCTATTTCTGCTCGCTATCTCTCTCTCGTTCAACACCACTCTCTCGCATGCATTTCCTTCTCGATCGCTCGCAACCAATCGCCGTGGCTACATTAACGCATTGCCCTCTTTCTCATCTTTGCTTCGTACGCTTCGGTTTCGTGTAAATGCTCGCTTCGAATTCGATACGGATTCAAATTGATACCATTAATTGAAATCACTACCAGCTTGCAATTATGTTCTTTCAGATGTAAGATTCGGATTAATACGTACCTGTGAAGAATTCGACGCAGCGGTTTCGACGACGTCGGCAAATTCGAAGGAATTTCTTTTTCCCACTTTGTGATGCAGCGAACTTCTTCTTTGTATGCGTGTGATTTTGTATGAACTTTGGTGTCAATGCTTCTGGTGCGTAACGATGGTTTAGGATCAGTTTCTGTGTGAATTTCTTTTGTGTTGAATGTGTTGTTTTTCTCTAAACCGTGTCTGCTGTTCTTCCCCGACCGTATGTGTATGATTCTGTGTGGATTTCTGTAGTGTATGTGAATATGTGAATTGGGATGTGATGTTTCTGAGCCTCTTTTCTTTTCTCGTGAATGATGGTTCTTCACTGCTATCCCCCTGTGTGATTTTTTCTCTGTGAAGGCTGTAGGTGAATTGAAGCTCTAATCTCTTACGTATGTATATGAATGTCGTGTATTTTTTGTGGTTTCTGTGATATGTTTGTGATTTTCTGGTGAACTTTCAGTGTGAATGTATTGTTTTTCTTTCCGTCCACTTGCTGTGAAATCATCTCCTTTTTATAGACTCAAGTGCAATTAAGTTCTGATTTTGAATTGAATGTTGTTGAATTCGTAACTTATGAATTGTGATTCTTGTCTTGTACACGTGATGACTGTGTGATGAATTCCTTTCCGTTTTCGTGCCGACACGTTTGCCAACAAATTGAAGAACCTTCCCTTTTCATTTAATTGTGTATGAGATATGTTCTTTTGAAAATTGATGTTCTTGATTCTTTCCTCTTTCAATTCACTTTGTTTGATTGCTGAGGATTTTTATTTCTACTTTTACGACTATCACGATCTTTAAGCTCTAACTAACAAACTTTTCATAGCAGGGAAAGCTTTGTTGCTGAAGGAATTTTGGAACTGCTGAAGTAAGTTGGAATTATCAATACACATTGTGAATAAACTCAACCATTATGGGAACCAAGTAAGAAGGGTCTCCCACCATCTCTCCATCAACAGGAGAAAAGACAAAGTTGTACACTTCATCTGGTGAAATTGCCGCTGAAGTAAGTTGGGATTCCTCTTGCACATACAGTAAAGATGATTGCATAGCATAAGAGCTTCCCTAGGAGGGGAGCTTTGTTTTTTGCTTGAAAGGAATTCTCATTATTCACACTAACCTTAACAGGGGCCCCTCCTGAACTGTATTTAAGATTTGCAAGCCGTGTAGCCAATTGTTTCTTTATGTAACTCTTGAATTTTGTAAGAGACCAATTTATTTCTTTTTGTAAAGATCTTTGTAAGAAGTATTAAATCTTGCACTTTGTATCCTTGATGCAAACTTCACGGAACTCTTCTTGTCCTTTGTAACTGGAATTTTTGAATGGTGGAATGCTGTAATTGGACCTTTACACTTGAACTTGTTAATTTGCTTGAATTCATAATTGAATGAATTTGTATGTCTTCACCTCTTGAATTTTCATTGTATTTTGGAGTGATCTTTGAATTGTAAGGGTTTCTTAGCACATGTGATGTCCTTGCACTTTGTGAATTTCCTCTTGAATATGGAAAAGTTGTTGGAACTCTTGAACTTTGCAATCTTGTCATGAAATTCTTGATTGAAATTTGAATTTAAACGTTGAAACATGAACTTCGTACTTTGAACTCGTAATGCAATTAACGATGAATCTTGAAATCATGAGTCTTATAGCAAAAAAACTTGATTCAAGATGTTTATCCAAACTTTATCACTTCAAGCTCATTGATCAAAACTATCAACAAGAAAATTTCAACTTTTCTCTTAAGATCGAAAGAATTTTACATGATAATCCAACTCCATGAATAAAAAACCAATCCTGTTTGACATCTATTGCTCGCGCAACCAAAGATTTAGACGATGATGAAACTTGATGCCCGAACCATAAGGATATGACTTGTAATATCGCTTGCCATGACACCCTAACCAGTCATCAAATGTTCAAGTTCAACGTCTATGGAAGAAAAGCCCTAATTCTCCCTGAAGTACACACTAAAACTTCTGAGAAACTCTGAGGAAAATAACCAGTAGAAAACCTCAGGACCCCATTAATCAGAATCCGTTGATCACGTCTTGAGGTACATGACTGAGAGAGTGAACACCAACTCCACTTGAAACTAGTGTTCCTACACAAACGTGTTAGTAATAAAGCATGCAGATATGCGAGATGATGCACAAAGAGGTGGAATCTTATGGTAAAAAATTAGGGTATGATAGATGCCCCTATTTAAGTATCTTCTATCTGGAGATATGAAGATTGAAATCTTTGTCTCGACGAGATAGGAGAGACTTAAATACAAACATGCACAATTTTTGGCCCTAAGATGCACAAAATGCTTATGATATGATATGATATGAAATGGATGCAAGACAGTGCGCCTGTGGGGAATGATGCCACATGGGAAAAGAATTATAGTCATCAGAGGTTTTGTCAGAAATGCATTGATTAAAACTCTGAGAATGTACAACAACAACCATCAAAGACATCCAGGAGAGCATTGAATAAACTTTGGAATATACACAGACATCCATCAGAGATATTCAGAATAACATTGAATAAGCTCCACTGGGGAATCAACAACCATCATCCATGAATGGAATTAGATGGGAAAGAGTCACAACATTCAGAAGATCATTGAATGAGGTGAGGAGAAAATCTGGGGAATACATGGGACATTCCAGCAGACATCAGAGGTATTCATAAGAGCATTGAACAAACTCTGGAAAATATAACAAACATCAGAGATATTCGGAAAAGCATCAAATAAACTCCGGAACATATCCAGAAAAACATTGGATGGAAAATGGAAACAGACTTGAAAACAATCAACTGCTATTAACCAAATTCAGAAATAAATTGAAGACATCCAGAAGAGCCTTAGATGAAGACAAAGATTCTGAAGATACATCCGAAACATTTAAAAAAACATTAAATGTACTAGAAATATTTTGAAGACATATCTGGAAGAACATCAGATAAACAACATTATATCTGGAAGAACATCAGATAAACAAGGTCGTATCTGGAAGAACGTCAGATAGACACAAAAGGAGTTCTGGAAATACATCAGAACAAAGTCGTATCTGGAAGAACTTCAGATAGACACACATCTGGAAAATCATCAGATGGTAAAAGCAACAACATTCTGGAAAAGCATCAGAATTGCAAAGGTATATATCTGGAAACTCACTGGGGAGTAAAACAAATTCTGGAAAGGTGTCAGAATCACAATGTGAATATCTGGAAAAACATCAGATAAGTTCTAGGAGAACATCAGAACAAAAGACTCAATCTGGTAAAACATCAGAGAGATAACATATCTGGTAAAACCTCGGATAGATTCTAGAAAAGCATTAGAATCAAAAGGGTATACTGATTTTATGGTTTGCCAAACGAGAATTGGACTTTGAAACGGTGTTTACCAGATGGGAACTGGTTAAAAGATATGCTAAAGAAATGGTGGCCAGACGAGAACTGGTTTAGAGGGTTGTCTACCAGACGGGAACTGGTATCTTGGGATGATCTGCCAAACGGGAACTGGTTGAGGTAATTTAGGTTACAAAGTTTTTTTTTGAAAAACATCAGCTAGGTTCTAAAAAAACATCAGAACAAAAGACTCAATCTGAAAAAACATCAGAGAGAGAAATATATCCGGTAAAACCTCGGATAGATTCTGGAAGAGCATCAGAATCAAAAGGGTATATCTAGAAAACATCAGATAGGTTTTGGAAGAACATCAGAACAAAAGACACATTTGGAAAAACATTAGACGCAAAGTCATATCTGGAAGAACGTCAGATAGACACCATAGAGTTCTGGAAGAACATCAGAACAAAAATACATATCCGAAAGAGCATCAGATAGGTACAAAGGAGTTTCTGGAAAAACATCAGAAACAAATTCGTATCTGGAAGAACATCAGATACACACAAAGGGGTTCTGGAAGAACATCAGAATAAATATACATGTCTAGAAGAGCATCAGATAGGCACGACAATGTCTATTTGAGAGGTGCCAAGTGAGTTGGACTTTGACCACAAGGTAAAACGTTGATAGCAACACAACCTGATGGTAATGCAAATGAGAATGAAATACTCTTGATATGCATATGTATATGAATTATGCCATGATATATGATAAAATGCAAATGCAGATGTAGTGCAGACGTCAATGGCATGGCTCGACTCTTTTATGGAGAAGACAAGACTGGAAGACTGATTCCTCAACACGGATGTCACTGCCATTCTGCTTGGGGACAAAATATGTTACTGCTGAATACATCTCTGCCACACTGGTAAACTGTATCAAGTTGATCCTTGGAGGAAGTATGGAGAGTGGCTTGGGAATGTTTCAAGTAAACTGTCCCAGATTAGCTGACTGTTGTAGATGAACTGATCATTTCTTCAGCTGGATTGATGCTGGAAATGACTGTTTCACTGTGCGCTTGGAAAGCTTGCCCCAGTCTGAGTCTTGAAAGATTTTCTGGATAATCCAATTCTGACAAGGACTTGCACTAAACCACTAATCTTGGACTGATTCTTCAACGGGATTTAGAAGGAACTTGCTCTTGATAGGATCATCAACCAAGTTTCTCAATTGTTTGAAAATTCCTTCGAGAAAAGCCGGTTCGCAAACAAAAGTGTTCATACAAACATAGTAAATGCAAAGTTCATGTAACTTTTGAAATCAAAATCATTCTTTTGAAATATGCAAAACAAATGAGTCACTAGTCAGAACACGGCGGTTCAAGACATTAAAGTGAAAAGTAAAGCAAAAGGTATGATACCAAAACAAATGATCTGCAAAGACCTTTAGAGTCAGTTTGCGCAACCTTGCTGTAGTATACTTTCAAAATAACCTTGCTTCGGTTAGGTCTTTTTAGGGTTATAACGTGGCATGGTTCATGGTTTAAGAAACAAAGGATAAAGGCTCAAAGTTTATTTGTACCCACCTAATCTTCGTGATGATCTTCAGTCCTACGCTCAGTTAACTCAAACTATGCACTCAATTTCCCATAGGTTAGGAATTGCACTGACGATAATGATGATGGTTCAGAAGTAAAGGGACTCTTGAGATGGCGGTCACTGCTTCCTTACAACTTTTGGTTTTCATACAAGCTTGTTCTTATTTCTCTCTGTATAAGGTAAAGTCATGAGCTTCCCATCTTTCTTAGCTTTTTCCTCGAAAAGGACTCAGCTCATTCTTTGAGTAAGGATTTCTTGACGATCCTTTTTTATTTATCACTTTGGGAACAACTTGTACAACATTTATTCATTTAATTTGGAAGAGTTGAAAGTTTGTGACTTCCCGGTTTAATGATTACAGTCGACCATCATTGGCTTCCGATTTGAAAGACATCTTCCACACTTGCTTGCCGTGTACGAAGGAAATTATGAGTGCAACCTTTATATTAAAGGTGTTTTGCATGAAAGCATAACCAAGTAAACTGAGGACTACCCATCCCAAGGTTAAGATTGCAGGTTTTTTGTATAGAAAGAAACTCCAACTTCTATGCTCGAAGGGTTTAACAAGGAAATAACTTCCTTATTTCTCTAGTGTTTAGGGGAATTGAAACAATGCCTTACATCATCAGCAAAGTTCATTTGAAAGCATACCAACAATTATGGGTATAACGTTTTCGTCATTCTCCCTCCAATCTTTGCACAATAAAAAAGAAAGCAGAAAAAAGATAAAATATTTTTTGAAAAGGAAAGCATAAAGACGTAAATAATGGACAAAATGAATTAAATCAAAAGTTGCAATGCTCATTTCATTAATTACGAAAGTACAAACATAATTTGAATGCAAATAACTAGTACAAAATAAAGGAAAGTTCAAACAACAAGAAACATGGCCTAGTGACTAATCAACAACAAGGATTAGCTGTCCTGTCTGAAACACTGGCTTTTAGGAAGATAGTCTGCTGAAGTCGACTGAAGCTTCACTTGTCATGCCCTGGCAGAGGACTGTTCTTGACATTGGGATTGGTGTCATAAAAGCTAAGGATTCTGACCTTAATCAAATCACGCAGTCTAGCCTTTAGTGCATAGCAATTTTCCAGATCATGGTCTGCGACACCTTCACGGAATGCACAGTGGAGATTAGATTTGTATCCAGTTGGAAGAGGATTTGGAGGAGGATGCAGAGTCTTTGTGGTAATCAAACCTTTTTGAACCAGACCAGGATAAAGTTCAGTGTATGTCATGGGAATAGGATCAAATTGATTCCTATTACGGTACTAGTTTTGTCTTACTGCTGGACGTTGGAGAGCTTGAGTTGGTCGTGGAGCAGCAACCACAAGAGTAACAACAATAATGGTAGGATGACGAGGCCTTCTCATTTCAGTCATGACAGCATTGGTATGATCTTCTCTCTTCTTTCGAAAGTTCCCATAGGATTCCTTTGCACCATTAGAAGATTTAGCAGCCTTAGACACTTTACCATTCTTGAGTCCTTCCTCGAGTCTTTGGCCAATAGTTACCAAATCAGTGAAGTTAGAAGAAACACCGCCAATCATCTTCTCCCAATAGAATGGAGACAAGGTGTCCATGAACATTCCAGTCAGCTCCTTTTCTGCTAGAGGGGGTTCAACTTGAGAAGCGAGTTCTCTCCAAAGCCGAGCATATTCCTTGAAAGACTCTTTCTAATTTTGAGACATATTTTGAAGTTGACGGCGGTCAAGAGCCATGTCGAGGTTGTACTTGTACTGCTTCATAAAAGCATTAACAAGATCCTGGAAGCATGAACTGGCTGAGGATCAGTATTTGAAACCTCCTGGATAAGAGTCCTTTGGGGTTGCTCTCCTCTAGCAATCAAGACCTGGAGCATTTTGGTGAGCTTTGTCATGCTTGACTTAAGATCATCGATCTTCATTCAGATCTCTGCGTTGTGTGCTTCTTGTTCTAACATCTTGCGTCTATAGTTAGCTCTAGTCCTGTATCTGTGTCGAGGAATCAGCTTGACGACTGAGATATGATGCTGAAAGATAGAGACAGCTGGAAATAAGTCGCTGGACAAAATGGATGTATGCAATGAATCACGTAAATATGCAAATGATATGCAATGCGATGCAAGACAGGATGCAAATCACATATAGTAGGATCAAAGGTTCAAGATCACAGCATGGAGTCTGGGTGAAGAGCCAACCACAAGGTGTGTATTAGGGATAAAGCACTTGCACAACGGGTTTTAACAAAGTTCCCAAAGTCATCGTTAAATCTTTCGGATATTATCAGCTTGCACGACTACTCACGCAGGCTAATAATATTCTCAAGACAAACTCGTCTGAGTGTAGTATCGCATGACAACCACCACAGGTCTACACCTGGATGATCACGGCACTACGTCCTAAAATGGCTTAGAAGGGTTAAAGGTAACTAAAGGTCCTCAGATTAACGGACTCCCAGGTCGAAAAAAGTAATGTCATTACGACTACTCGCATGACATCAGTAATCCCAATGGGGGTCTCCACTGAGCATGGTTGTATCATATGTTAATCATGTTAGGACTACTCCCAACACTCAACTATTGATTATACCACAATCATATCATAAGTGCACTCAAGTCCGGGTTAGGACTTATCTCGCAACACAATGTAACAACCCAAGCAGATACAAATATATACAAATATATATATATATATATATATAAAGGCATATAGATTTACAAATATACAAGTATACAAATCAAATAACACATCCAAAACAAGTTAGGTGTAACCCTCTTAGTGAGAAGATCTCCAGTGAAGTCGCCATTTCTGTCGTGGTGAGAATCAGATACCATAGCTATTGACTTAACTAGGTTCACAAATCTTAATTCACCACTGAGCTTTGATTTATCCAAAGGAAAGCGTAAAGATCGAAAACCCTAACTGCAATGTAAAAACAATGCAAGAAATCTAAGGTTCGGGGGTTGGTTATACCTAGGGAATGTGCTAACATCCTAAATATCTGTAGTATTCTACAAGAACCTCTTGTTTTATTATGTTATTTGGTTATTTTGTCTGCTAAAGGGTGAAAAGGTAGAGGGAGATCTAAGGTGTTATTTCTAAGTATGCTCGCCAAGACATCGCATCTCGTGCCTACGTATCCTGACGGGAATGAAATCATAACATTCATAGTTCCCCTCAATAAGGGTGAGGAACTCTTGACATGGCAGTCAACAAAAGGGATCCTCCATTGGAATCAGGCATAGGTGATTTAACCACAACTTAAAATTAAGAATAAATCTCAAATTCAATTCACGAAGTTAACGTCCTCAATCAAACAGTTGATCTTAGGCTAAAAGGTGTCATAGAACATCAATAGGCATATGTAATAGAGGATCGAGATTAAATCAAGTATCGTCAAGGAAGATATTCACCAGTATTACCAAAATTTTATCAAAATCTAAACAAAATTTTAATTAGAATTAGGAACAAAATTTAGCTAATACTAAGATCAAAAGTTTATCGACAATTAACTAAAAAAAAGAAGTTAATCTAAAATTAAAAGCAAAAGTTAACCATTAAAATTAAAAGTCAACTAAACCTTAAACCTTAACAATATCTAATTAAATTCAAAATTAACTTCTAACTTAAAATAAATCTAATTAGAACTATTTAAACTAATTAAAATTCAAAATATAAGTAAGACAAAATATTTAATAAAAATTTAAAATTATAAATAAAAAAAACATACTAAAATAAATAACAAAAAACTTGAGAATTAAAAAACATATGGGCATATAAAATAAATAAAATAAAATAAAAAAGAAAAATAAAATTAGAGGAGATAATGGGCCGGACGGATCTCCCTTGTTCTGACCCAATTCAACAACAACAACATAATTGAACTAAACAAAAGAACAAACAGATGCACTCAGGATTCTATTTCCAATTCCTCTTCCCTCATTCCAACGGCTCATCCCTTTCTCATTCAATCTCTCTATTTCTGCTCGCTATCTCTCTCTCGTTCAACGCCACTCTCTCGCATGCATTTCCTTCTCGATCGCTCGCAACCAATGGCCGGAGCAAAACGCGAGTCCCAAAGCGCTGTGGCTACATTAACGCATTGCCCTCTTTCTCAACTTTGCTTCGTACGCTTCGGTTTCGTGTAAATGCTCGCTTCGAATTCGATACGGATTCAAATTGATACCATTAATTGAAACCACTACCAGCTTGCAATTATGTTCTTTCAGATGTAAGAGTCAGATTAATACGTACCTGCGAAGAATTCGACGCAGCGGTTTCGACGACGTCGGCAAATTCGAAGGAATTTCTTTTTCCCACTTTGTGATGCAGCGAACTTCTTCTTTGTATGCGTGTGATTTTGTATGAACTTTGGTGTCAATGCTTCTGGTGCGTAACGATGGCTTAGGATCAGTTTCTGTGTGAATTTCTTGTGTTGAATGTGTTGTTTTTCTCTAAACCGTGTCGGTTGTTCTTCCCCAACCGCATGTGTATGATTCTGTGTGGATTTCTGTAGTGTATGTGAATCTGTGAATTGGGATGTGATGTTTCCGAGCCTCTTTTCTTTTCTCGTGAATGATGGTTCTTCACTGCTATCCCCCTGTGTGATTTTTTCTCTGTGAAGGCTGTAGGTGAATTGAAGCTCTAATCTCTTACGTATGTTATGTGAATGTCGTGTATTTTTTGTGGTTTATGTGATATGTTTGTGATTTGTTGGTGAACTTTCAGTGTGAATGTATTGTTTTTATTTACGGCCACTTGGAATTATCAATACACATTGTGAAGAAACTCAACCATTATGGCAACCAAGTAAGAAGGGTCTCCCACCATCTCTTCATCAACAGGAGAAAAGACAAAGTTGTACACTTCATCTGGTGAAATTGCCGCTGAAGTAAGTTGGGATTCCTCTTGCACATACTGTAAAGATGATTGCATAGCATAAGCGCTTCGCTAGGAGGGGAGCTTTGTTTTTTGCTTGAAAGGAATTCTCATTATTCACACTAACCTTAACACGGGCCCATCCTGAACTGTATTTAAGATATTTAAGCCGTGTAGCCAATTGGTTCTTTATGGAACTCTTGAATTTTGTAAGAGACCAATTTATTTGTTTTTATAAAGATCTCTGTAAGAAGTATTAAATCTTGCACTTTGTATCCTTGATGCAAACTTCACGGAACTCTTCTTGTCCTTTGTAACTGGAATTTTTGAATGGTGGAATGCTGTAATTGGACCTTTACACTTGAACTTGTTAATTTGCTTGAATTCATAATTGAATGAATTTGTATGTCTTCACCTCTTGAATTTTCATTGTATTTTGGAGTGATCTTTGAATTGTAAGGGTTTCTTAGCACATGTGATGTCCTTGCACTTTGTGAATTGCCTCTTGAATATGGAAAATTTGTTGGAACTCTTGAACTTTGCAATCTTGTCATGAAATTCTTGATTGAAATTTGAATTTAAGCGTTGAAACATGAACTTCATACTTTGAACTCGTAATGCAATTAACAATGAATCTTGAAATCATGAGTCTTATAGCAAAAAAACTTGATTTAAGATGTTTATCCAAACTTTATCACTTGAAGCTCATTGATCAAAACATCAACAAGAAAATTCCAACTTTTCTCTTAAGATCGAAAGAATTTTACATGATAATCCAACTCCATGAATAAAAAACCAATCATGCTTAACATCTATTGCTCGCACAACCAAAGATTTAGACAATGATGAAACTTGATGCCCGAACCATAAGGATATGACTTGTAATACCGCTTGCCATGAAACCCTAACCAGACTTTAAATGTCCAAGTTCAACGTCAATGGAAGAAAAGCCCTAATTCTCCCTGAAGTACACACTGAAACTTCAGAGAAACTCTGAGAAAAATAACCAGTAGAAAACCTTAGGACCCCAGGTACTTGACTGAGAGAATGAACACCAACTCCACTTGAAACCAATGTTCCTACACAAACCTGTTAGTAATAAAGCATGCAGATATGCGAGATGATGCACAAAGAGGTGGAATCTTATGGTAAAAAATTAGGGTATGACAACATCCTCATAGCAAGCAACAGTGTCGAAGATGTTATGAAGGTGATGGCTGAACTTGATAAGGAGTTTGACATGAAGGATCTGGGAGCTGCCTCCAGAATTCTTAAGATTGACATCCGTAGAGATAGAAAGCAGTCGAGATTATGCTTATCTCAAGAGACATACCTGAAAAAGATTCTCGACAAGTTTGGTATGTCGAATTAAAAGCCTGTTCTAACACCGACTAATCCTTTGTACAAGTTAAGTTCGACTCAAAATCCTAGTAGTGAATTTGAAAGATCCTATATGAATATCTGTTTCCTGTGAATTTTGGTAAACAACCTCTGGTCTATCAATTTTAAATAAAACTGACTAACTTGCAGGATCGACCACACAAATCCTAGGACATGTGCTAAATTTAAGGGAAAATGTAACTGACAATGATAAATGCAAGGAATGTAAATTGAACTTCACGTTCGACAGTAAAAGAAGACTATATGAACTCCACGTTCGACTACTTGCAAATAAAGTAAAGGCTGGGAAATGATGCAGAATTTAAAGGCGCCGAATGTAAAAGACAAAAAGGTAAATGACTTTGAAAAATAAAAGACTTTGAAGATAAAAGACAAGAAATAAAGATGAACTCCACGTTCTTGAAAATAAAGAGTTTAAAGGTAAATGCTTGAATATAAAGGTGCAGTCGAAAGTAAATGCAGGAAGTTTAAATGAAAGTTTAAAAACAAGACTTTAAGTAAATTTGACATGAAAAGTAAAATTCAGGAAAACGTAAAGACATGGAAAGTAAATGCTTGAAGCTTAAACATGATGAAGATAAATTGCATTGATGAAAGAAAGTGGTGTTACATTACGTACATTCTTACGAACTCGTTTCTCTACACGCGGGTACTTTGAGTTTCTTTGAGTAACTTGTACCAAAAATATGAACACCCTTATTACATGGAACTAACTCCTATTTATAGTGCTAAGAAATAACTACTAAATGGTGGTTATTGCTTCAAACGTGTCCTTTGGCGCATTCTCCTTGGCCTCAACTGTTCCCACGTTCACAACCGCTCCTATGTGAATTTCAAACATTGGAAATTCCCTCCAGCCTTAGTATAACAACTGCAGCGCGCGTTTCAATATTCCCATGGTCGAAACCTTTCCCACCACTTAGCCATTTTTTAGGCTTCCAAAACCCCTATTCGACTCAGGCTTCACCAAAACTGGGTCGAAGCCTTCTTTACGTTAAAAATAATTTTTTAACTTAAAATAGCTTTGATTTTTCTAGCGTCGAAAATGAGGGTTAACAAATTGCCCCCAAGGAATGTCCTTTTGCCAGAATTGGTAGGAAGGTCATTTCTTGATATAATAACCATTTCGACGCTTGTTTGCATGGCCTCAACTGAATATCCCACTAATTACTTAGTGGCTGAATTGTTTAGTTTCTCTAACCCACGCTTATGATGTCATACCATCATGACAAATCTTTAAACGTCTCTTCAGCCGTATTCATCATAACACTTTTCTCGAAAATAGATGTTTGCAGTCTGAACATAACTGCTACCATTCATCACGTCTCCAGGAAAAGAACACGCGTCCCACTAACTCCTCAACTTCAACGGTAGATCCAAGGCTCTTGGGGATTTTCAAACGTCTATAAATACCCATTTCCACCACTTTGTGAACTTTCCACACTCTCATATTCTCAAGCAAACATCTTCTCCTCTTCAGTTTCTCTTACGCAAAACCCAGAAAAAACACCATCTTTTCGTCTTCTTCAACAATGGCATCTTCCCAAACCAATCCTCAACCAAAGAAAACTCAAAGAGGCAAGGCTACTCTATTTAAACAAGTCATTCCTCCATTCGCTAATATCCCAGGCCCCCAAGTAGTAGATAACCGTCGTTGCATGCCGGAACCCACCACTGAAGAAACACGAGCCATATATAAGTCTCAGGTAATGATTCCTTTAATCGTTTCTGACAAACCTTATGCGATATCTGGTCCTCTAGCTGATGTTAACATTTCTAATGAGAAACTAAGTGAGTTTCTCCCCTCTTACCGGAAAACAAGGCCGTTAGGGCAAAAGAGTTTTCCCAAAATCAACGCTGCTGCTGAAACTTCTCCTGAAGAAATCCCCTTGCCCAAAATCAACGTTGGCTATCTCACTGATGGCACCAGGCTGGTGAGAGCTGTCAATCCCTTGAAGGAATTTGACCAATGGATGGCGAAGATGGAGAAGGTCAAAGCTGAACATTGGAAGAATATAGGGATTTATGACCTTCTTATGCTGTCGAAGACTAGCATACCATACTGTCTGAACATGTTGGCAGCGTCCTTATACTTTTGGGACAACACCTATTATACCTTCCATCAGCCATGTGGAATGATTACCCCAACCTTGTTCGACGTAGCTGCCATCACAGGTCTTCGCCCAGATGGCCTTACCTATAACCCTGATGTTGATGCTGAAGACACCATCAATATTTCAGGCTCTAAACTTACATACACTCTCTTCATCAAACACCACTTTAAACAAGAAGATGACAAAGTGTCTGATGAAGAACATATTGCTTTTCTCACAGTCTGGCTGTCAAGATATGTTTTATGTACAAAATCTTTGCAGGTAGCTAAGAAATACCTGCCCCTGGCAAATCAACTTCACAACAACAGAGGAACCTGCTTGAGTGAACTCATCCTGGCGAACCTTTATGAGTCTATCAGCGAAGGGGCTTCTCGACTTAGAAATGTGGAGGCCCAAGGTCCTATGCACTTGAGTGGGCCTCTTTGGCTACTTCAATTATGGCTTAATGCTACATTTAAGGCTAGCCTCCCCAGAAAAGGCCTAGTTGATGAAGCCTCTGCTGAAATCAGGGAAAAGAGTGTCGAAGGGACGCGTCTAGCCAAACTCACTCCCAATGATGATGGCGAAACCCTTCAAAGGGCCTTTACCAGTTATATTATGATGCATTTATTTATTGCCTCACATCTAAGTCAAATTTGCAATTAAGACATTCTGCCTTTTTTTCTTGGAAAACGAAACTTTCTTAGTTTTAAAACTTCAAGGCATAAGCCTCTAGCTTTAAAGTAACATTTATAGCATTGCCCTCAGGCATCCCTCAGGCATAATTCCAAGAATAACTCACGTGTTTCCACCGTTTGACTGGCCAATCCAATCAATACTTCGCCTCTATAAATTCTCTTCCACATGACCAAGTTTTGTATATAAGCAAACATGAACAATTCAGGGAAATCATCAGCCAAGAAAATGGCTGGAAAGGCAAAGGCAGTTGAGGAAACAAAAAAGATGGAGGCAACAAAGAAACCTGGAGCCTCTATTGGAGCAACCTCTCAAACCAAGAAGAGAGAAACTAATATGAAGATCTCTAAGAAAGGACGCTCTAACACCCAGGACTTTGATGATGAACCAGATGCAGATTATATGGACTTCCTCAAATCCATTGATTGGAGAGATTATGAATAACCTTTCCTTGAAAAAAAAATTGTTGTATTGATTCTCCTTTGCTTTGCATGCCATATTAGTCTGAGTTGGCCTATTTTGGCTTTCTTTTTATTGAATAAAGCTTAAGTTTTGATGTGAATCTCTTGCAAAATAGGCTTATATTTTTTCAAATACTTGCCATTTACTTTCAAGACTCTTTTATCTTTGTCCATCTCTTCAACTTCATAGGCTCCATTAGAGAAAACTTGTATGACTTGGAATGGACCCTCCCACTTAGGAGACCATTTGCCTAATGTTCTATCCTTTCGATCCATAGGCAAAATCACTTTCCAAACTAAATCCCCACATGCAAAAGATTTAGACTTAACCTTTTTGTTGTAGGATTCTTCGACCCTTTTCTTTTGTCTTCTTAACAACTCCAAGGCTCTAAGCCTTTCTTCATCCAAATCCACTAATTCATTTATCATCATTTCCCAATAATCCTCAGAGGGAATCTCATGATGTCTTTGAACTCTTATAGATTGTAAATAAATCTCAACAGACAATACTGCATCATGACCAAAAGTAAGTCGAAATGGGGGTAGTATTAGTAACCTCTTTAGGGGATGTTCGACATGCCCAAAGAACTTGGTCTAATGTCTTGTGCCAATTTCTAGGCCTCTTTCCCACATGCTTCTTAATTAGTCCAATCACTACCTTATTGGCAGCTTCGACTTGCCCATTGGCTTGAGCATAATAAGGTGTAGAAGTCAATAACTTAAAACCCATTTCTTTGGCAAACTCCTGCATCTTTTGACCAGTAAACACTGATCCTTGATCCGTAGTGATTGTTTCAGGAATACCAAATCTATAAATAATGTGATTTTGAATGAATTCAATAACATCTTCTTGACCTATATTCGCCAGTGGTATTGCTTCAATCCACTTGGTGAAATAATCAATTCCCACCAAAATATATCTTTGGTTCTTTGAAGATGCTGGTCGAATCTCTCCCACTATATCCAAAGCCCATCCTCTGAAAGGCCATAGTTTCACTATGGAATGTAATTCACTTGCAGGGATATGATGTATGCCAGCATGAATTTGACATTCTTGGCAACCCTTAACAAATTCTATGCAATCTTTCAGCATAGTAGGCCAATACATGCCTTGTCGAAACAACAACCATTTCATCTTCTGGCCAACTTGGTGTGCTCCACATGCCCCACTATGTACTGTCGAAAGAGCCAAATATGCCTCTGCTTCACTAAGGCATTTCAATAAGACTCCCTCAGGGGTCTTTTTAAACAATTCATTACCCAAAAGTACATAGCTTAAAGCTTGATACCTGATTTTTCGCTCTGTCGAAGCCGTTGGATTTTGCAAATATTCAACTATAGGCTTCCTCCAGTCTTTATCTGTCAAATTATCTATAGCAAAAATTTCAAAATTGTCTCCATCTATGCATCCAAGCTTAGTTGTTTCTAAGTCTGATGGGCACAATCCAACAGCCACCACTTTACCTCTTGCTTCAATTACTTCTTGAAGGTTTTCCTTCGACACCTTGTATCCAGAGGAAATTTGAGCCAAGTCATTAGCAACTTGATTCTCTATTCTAGGTATGTGTTGGATGGCCACTACCTCAAATTTATTTAATAATCTATTGGCTATCACAAAGTACATAATGAGATTTTCTTTAACACATTTATATTCCTTTGTGATTTGTTTTATAACCAATTCTGAGTCTCCCATTATTTCGACTCTAGTTGCCCCCAATTCTAACAAAATTTCAAGGCCAGCAATTAATGCTTCATATTCAGCCTCATTGTTAAAGCAAGGTCCTTCGACCTTGTACTTGAATTTTGTTGGAATTTTTTCATGAGAAAAAATGTATATTCCTACTCCTGTTCCATTTTTATGACTTGATCCATCAAAGTATAACTTCCAGGATTTTAATTCAACATAATTCAAATCATTTTCATTTATGGAGTGGTCAACTATAAAGTCTGCAACTATTTGCCCTTTCACAGCTTTTAAAGGTTGATATGTTAGAGAAAATTCTGTTAATGCTAATGCCCATTTGCCAATTCGACTATGCAAAATAGGCTTAGATAACATATGTTTTACAACATCAAAGTGAGAAGAAACATACACATCAACTGGCTTTATATATTGCTTCAATTTAGTACAAGAGAAATACAAGCATAAACATAACTTTTCAATCATGTTATACCTAGTTTATGCATCATTTAAAACTCGACTAAGGTAATAAATGGCTCTTTCGACTCCATTTTCATCCTCCTAAGCTAACATGCTCCCTATAGTTTTATCTGATGCAGCTATATACAATCTCATACTCTTGTTTCTACAAGGTGGTGAAAGAATTGAAGGGTGGCTTAGGTACTCCTTGATTTTGTCGAAGGCTTCCTGCTGTAATTGCCCCCACTCAAAACCATCTTTGTTGAAACGAAGCAATGGCGAAAAAGCTTGTGTTTTTCCACTCAGGTTGGATACAAACCTTCTTAAGAAGTTGATCTTGCCCAGTAACGACTGCAACTCCTTTTTAGTTGATGGCGCTTTCTCCTCCATTATGGCTTTGGTTTTATTCTGATTTATTTCGATCCCTTTCTTGTGGACCACAAAGCCTAGGAAATCCCCTGCCTGCACACAAAAAGCACATTTGAGAGGATTCATTTTAAGACCATATTTTCTCATCCTTTCAAAGGACTGTCGAAGATGGTCAATGTGACTCTTCCCAGAAATAGATTTTATAATAATATCATCAATGTAAATTTGCATGAATGTGTCTATAAAATCATGGAAGATTGAATTCATTGCCCTTTGATAAGTGGCACCAACATTTTTGAGACCAAAAGGCATCACTACCCATTCATAGGTGCCTAAGGCTCCAGGGCATCTAAAAGCAGTTTTATGAACATCTTCCTCAGCAATGAATATTTGATTGTAGCCAGAATATCCATCCAGCATACTAAGATATTCATGTCCTGCTGCAGAATCTATTAACATTTCTGCTACTGGCATTGAATATTCATCTTTAGGAGTTGCAGAGTTTAAATCTCTAAAATCAATGCAAACTCTCAAAGACCCATTCTTTTTAATAACAGGTACTATATTCGCCAACCATTCAACATACCTTGCCGTGCGAATGAATTTGCAACGAAGCAGTCTTTCGACTTCCTCTTTGATCTTTGACAATATCTCTGGTGTAAACCATCTTGGGTTCTGCTTGACTGGTTTTTTTCCAGGTGTCATAGGTAACTTGTGTTTGACCAACTCCCTGCTCAAACCAGGCATCTCATCATAATCCCAGGCGAAGCAGTCCTTGAACTCTTTCAACAACTGAACCACTTCAACCTTCAACTAGGGATCAAGGTTGGCACTGATGTAGGTAGGCCTTTTGATTGTCCCCTCACTGAGGTCAACTTATTCTAAAAGATCTTGTGCTAGCATTTTGATACTATTCGCCAATGGATCCTTCTCAAATCCGAAAGGCTCATCTTCATAGATGGCGTCGAGCCTCTGGCTTTGCTCTCCAGTTTTAACCTTATCTGGAGGTTTTGGGTCGAAGTCCTTACCAGGACCTTCTTGATAAAATTCAGAAATGGCTTCGCCAGCCATATAGTCATTGGCAGCTTCTAAAGCCACTTGTAGTTTTGTTTCAGCCACATAGGCCAAAATTCTTTTTAAAGCTTCGAACTCAGTCATGATCACTGAATTCATTTCCCCATCTTGTGGGCTCTATTGGAGGTGAGCCTAAGCATGGCAACCTTCCTCCTGGTACTTCCCTGTCCCATCTGAAACCTTCGACAAGGTGTAAATCAATGAATAAAACGTTTCTTCATCAGGCGTAAACTCGAAGTCTGCTGGAGGACATGGAGCAATGTTCGCCAAATGTTTCTCAAACTATCTACTATCCACATGATTAATAGGCACCTTAAAGTACCCTTGATCAGCTTCAATATTTTCAACTATCCCATCTGGTCTCCAAATGGTGATTCTTTGATGCATAGATGAAGGTACAACACCTATTCCATGAATCCACTCCCTTCCCAAGAGTAGATTGTAGTTAGCTTTCGTCTCAACGACCATAAACACTGTTGGTCTGGTAATGGTTCCCACAGTAAGATCCACTTGAATCACTCCTAGAGTGGAACCAACTTTTCCTTCATAGTTCGACAGAACCATGTTGTGGGGTTTGGTATCAGTCTCAAACTTCCCAATCTTGCTCAGCAAAAATCTTGGCATTAAATTAATAGTTGAACCATAATCCACCAAGATTTTGTTAACAGGAACATTTTCTACTTTGCCAGTAATGTAGAGAGGCTTCAGATGACCCTTCATTGCCTCTGTGGGGCATTCAAAAAAAGAATTCTGTTCTTCGACGCAACCATTGTTCATGATGTAATAACACACAGGCTTGTGTGCCAAAATTTCTAATTCAGCAGTTTGATCCAAGTCTTCGACCTCTGAAACTTGACCAAACTCTTTTGGCATCAGTGATACCACATTCACAAGAATATCTAGAGAAGCTGCTGACTCACTGTCGAAATTATCAGTCATATTCTCATCATCTTCAACTTTCTTCTCTAGCTGAACATTGAACAACTTTCGCCTTATGTGCATCTTCTCAATTGTCCCAGCTTGATTATCAATATTGGTGCTTGACTCTCCCTGTACCTGAGCCTCCCTGATAGCCTTTCGCCTACGTTGCTCTCTTCGCCATTGTGATCTAGACATGGGATTTTTACCCTTGTAATTTTGAGAAATGTATGCTGACTTGTTGGTGGTATGGTTCTCTTTTCTATACTCAAATAAAGAACCTCTTTCCACATCAAATTTCTCCCACTTCTTCTTCCGTCCTCTTCCTTCGATAGGCTTGATCCAACTACCTGTTAGCACATTCGCAGCTGGTTTGAATGTACCTGGCCTAACTCCTGGTACTTGGTTATTCAACCCTGTCGAAAGTCGTCTATGGTCAAAACCTCTGGAACCTTTATTTACCTTCTGCCCCCAGCTTCCACCAGCTTTTTTGACACCTTCTAACTTGTGGGTAGCTTTCTCATCAAAAATGGCGCTGCATCTAGGACATAACATTACTCCAGAACCTTTCTTCTGGCAACAGTGCAGAAAATCCACAATTGTCTCCTCTTGCTTAGGATAAGCTATTTTGTTGCGCTCTTCTTGTTCATCTGCCTTACTCACTTGTTCAGCTTTTTGATCTATAATTTCGACCATATTGACATCAATTTTATCCTTTACGCGCATCTTGGAGAAATGAGCTTCAAGACTTTCAGTGGTCTTCGCCAGACAACCACCACTTGTTGCTGCTCTTGCAGCTTTTTGGGAAGCTTCTCGCCAAGCAGCTTTTTCAGCTTCAACCATTTCTTCAGCATTAACCTTTTCGACATTAGGAGACATCTTGAAAAACTGTTCAGCCGCCATACATATCCAGTTTTCCACCAAGCAACCATCCATGTCTATCATCTCTCCTACCAATAGCATGTCATCTTCCAATTCTTTAACAACTTGGACTTTGGGGGCATTCCTGCCTATAGCCTCATTGGTGCTGATGCTATCTGAGCTAGAATCAGATTCTTCAACCAATTCAACCATGTTAATGCCTTCAGTGGCATTTATCTTCAATCCACTCACTGCCATATCCAAAACCTTGGCAGCATTATCCATTTCAATAAACTTGTCAGCAGTTTCTTTGGTCACCAACATTAGACTGGTACCATCAACATTCAGGCCATTTGCAACCTTACTAAAACCTTCAGTTATCACAGGATTGGTGGCGAAGCCCTCAGTAACCTCCACCATGTTGACTGACTGATCACATCCTTCTGTGGCTTCGACCATCTGAACCTCGTGAGGCTCTGTGTAGTTAGCCTCTGCAACTTACAATGGGTCAGAGTCAATTTTCATCTGGGCTTTGCCTTTGTCACCAAACTTCAGCCTTCCTTCTTGGATAGCATTTTACACCAAATCCCTGAAAAGAAAACATTGAGAAGTTTTATGACCCAAAAAATTATGGTACTTACAAAAACCTCTTTTCTTTCTTTGTTCTAAAGGTGGCATCTTAGCACCAGCAGGCACTATCATTTGCCCATCTTTAACTAACAAGTCAAAAATTTCGTCACATTTAGTGACGTCGAAAGTGTATGTTTTCTTGGGAAATTTTCCGTTAGATTCGACATGATTTTTTTCATTTGAAGGAACTAATAATTTGCAGGCATAAGGTGGACCTTGCTTTAACTTAGCAACGTCAACCTCATTTCCGTTGAAATAAGATGTTTCATCATACAAATTCTCCACATCTTCATTACATTCGACAAAGGCTACTTTTTTACCCCTGCTGAATTTAGCCTTTTCCTCTTTTAGCCTTTCTAGTTGTCGGACTCTATCAGCTAACCGGGCCATATCTCTAAGATATTGGGTATCTAATTTCTTCCTAATGGAATAATCAAGACCCCCAGCAGCCATTTCGACCAACTCATGTTCTGGTACTTGTGTAAAGCACCTGGCTTTAAGATGTCAAAACCTATTCAGGTAATCATCAATTGGCTCAGTAACTTTGCGTTTGATGCTAGCCAATTCTTTCAAACTAATCTTAGTTTGCCCCATGTAGAACTGTTCATGAAACAAACGTTCTAGTTGGGTCCAATTGTATATGGAATTTGGAGGCAAAGTAGTGAACCATGTGAAGGCATTCTTGGTAAGGGAACTTGGGAAGTATTTGATCCTAAGGCTTTCGTCAGCTGCAATTTCTCCTGCTTCAATCAAATACCTAGCCACATGTTCGACGGTAGATTCAGTAGTATCTCCTGAAAACTTGCTGAACTTTGGAACCTTCGTCCTAGGAGGTAATTTTGCTTGGAGAATATAATCCACTATAGGCGAAGTATAATTTGGCCTTGTGAAGCCAAGATTCACACCATTTCTGGTCATTATCCTCTCAACCATGGCTGCAAGATTATTTTCCTCTGCTTGATTTTGGTGTCGAACCTGTCTAAGTAACTGATCAGCATTTTGGTTCCTGTTCACCATCACTACTGGCTCTTCCTCCATCTGTATTGTCATCTGGTTTCTTGGTGGTTCGACTCTAAAATGATCAATCATCTCTTGATCTTCCAAGTTCACCTCATGTACATGACGTGGATGACGTCTTGGGATATCTTCGACAATAGTTGCTCTTCGATCCACCGCTGGTACTCCCATAAAGTCAGCCATACGTGCCAATTGTGCAGCCAATTGTTGGTTAGTTTGAGTTGTATTCTGAATCAAGGGTTGAAAAACTTCTCCCATTGTTTGAGACAAAGTATGCACCATTTTCATGTTACTTTCATCCATCTGCTGTCTTAAGCAATTTATGGATGTACTTGTAAGACTAGGCGCTTGAACGGAGTAACCAACACCTATACTCTGATTGTTTCGACCCCCTGATCCTGATCCTTGTAATGGCGAAGACACTACAGTCTCTGAAAATACAGGTGGAGCATTCTGCAGATTTTGCATCATTGATGTAGGCATACCATAGGGTTGACTCCTTGACCCTGAATGTGGAAAGCCTGGAGGAGGGAGATGCCGGTACACTGAATTTCCTCCTAGGGGTGTTGGTGAATTAGGACTTTGTGGTCCTATATATTCTAGCACAGGTTGAGTATATGATTATGTGTATGTTGATCCTGGTTCAGACACTACTAATAAAGATGACGTCTGTCCTCCTGTCGAAGGCACTGGTGATGATGTGCTTTGAGATCCCATACTGCTACTTGACTGAGTGTTTGAAATACTCCCTTGAGGATTGTCATACCCCAAATTTTGACCACTAATATTTCCCATCATTGTGAAACTCATCATCACAATATGGATGTACCAGCATACTTCATCAGTCTCCCCAAAGATGGGTGAGCATCCACTACAATCAAAATTAGGGTTTCAAGCCCTCTCAGAGCCTTAGACAAAGGATCAATCAAGGAATGACATGATCTTCAACATGTCTAACCTCTCAAACATCCACAATGGATCAAAAGGACTCCCACTTCAAGGATCAAGCACAAGGCTGCTCCCTTCTAGGTGGATCAAGTCTCAAGATCGACAGTGTCACCAAATTAGGGTTTTGGTCGACCAGGGCCTCCAGATGGAAATTTTTCATCTGGGCACAAGCCAATGATCCAAAACACAACCTAATATACTCCATGGAACCTCATGGACCCAATCATCAAGTCAATTTTGCCTCAGGGGATGCATTCATCAAAAATCAAGAATTAGGGTTTCTTGACCTAATTCACCCCTAAGTTGACTTTTAGGGCAAGTCATGAGCCAAGACCTCAAGAAAGGGTTTGAGGGTCTCTAATGAACTATATTGATCCATTTGGAACAATGGATTAATCCAAGAAGCTTGAGCAACAAGTCTCAATTTCATCTGCACCACAATTAGGGTTTCGCGAGGAAAGTCAACTGTAACTTTGACTTTTGACCAGGACATGCTCCCAAGCCCTAAGACATGATTCAATATACCCTATGACACCCATGGAACATGTCCATCAAGTTTGATTTAGGTCAAGGACATGATTTCATGAAGAATTGCACAGTTTGGAATTCATTTGATAAAAAGTCAACTGTGCACAAAAGTCAACTTTGACTTTTTGAGATTTTTCACCAAAATGGATTTTTAACCCTAAAATGATGTTAATGTATGATTTGAATCATCATTCATCAAGAAAAATCAAAGAAAGTGGGATAACTTGTAAAAGGGGTAACCATAAAAACTTAGAAAAATTTCTAAGTTATGGAAAAAGTTACACTAATGTGCCAACTTTGGAGGATCATAACTCCTAAACCACAAGGCCATTGTTCCCTATTCAAAGCTTGATTTGTATATCTCATTTCCCTCTACAAAAGCTTCATACTGACCTATGTCCAAATTCCTCATGGATTTTGAGTTATGGAGTGATCAAAATCAAGAAAAGTCACTTTGTTCCAACACTTGGTGAAAATTTCACCAAGTCAGATTTTACCTTACTTTTTGCCAAATGTAGGGGGGATTTTTCACTTGGATTCAAAAGAGATCAAAACCAAACATGTTCAAACAGTTGTTGTATCATGTAAGGGCTTTCCAAAATGGCCAAGAACATTACCAAATTCAATTTGAGTCATGAGATAGGACATTGGCAAGTTGCCTTGCTGAAATCTGCCAAGGCAAGGCATATTTTTACACTTTTGGTCGATTTGCCAAAATCAACCAAATCCAAATGCTGCTATCCACTTGGACACATCTGAGGATTGAATCTAAAGGGGACAATCACTGAGCCAAGCCTCCAAAGTCTTTGGAACAAGAAATAACATGTTGAACCTAGAATTGCCAAAATAGGAACAAGACTCCAATTTTGGATTGGAGCATTCAATGGAAGAAACAAGGTGGCATGGACTGAGCCATTCTCAACTTAATTCATTCAACACTTATCCAAGACCAAGGGAACCAGCAGCCTGTGCCCTAACCTCTAGTCAATGGCTAGAGGAGACTTGGATTTTCATTTGCCAACATTGGCTAAACCTACTCAGCAGTTGCCATTCACTATTCCTTGCAAAACAAACTTGCTCTACTATAAATAAAGCTCAATTGTGATCAGTTTGAGTACACCAAAGCCATCAAACAGATGCTTTTCTCAAAATCTCTTCTTTCACTCCAATTTTGCCTTCTAAGGCAAGTCACTATCGGGTTTTGAGTTTGAGAGCTTTTCCAATCAAACCAATCACACACACACCTCATATACATCATATAGAAGTGGTCCAAACACTCACATAACATCTGGAACACAGATTTCACAAAATCACCAGCCAATTGCTCAAGTTCTTGACAGATTTGCAGTTGGGGTACCATCTCAAGTTCCAGATCATTTCAATCCATTCCAAGCATTCATACACACTCCATGGCACCTAGGGAGGCTATCCAGATCATTGGAACCTAGCTGTAACACCTCCAACACAAATCACGATCACCAGCTGCAAGTGGTAAGCATGAGCTCTTCTAACTCTATGATTCATGCAATTTTTGCTGCACAATAATTTGGCCATATGTTTATAATCATGCATGGAATGTTTCCCCTCAATTAATTGCATTGTTTGAATCGTGTATCAAAAATCCTAGCCTTCATGCAGAAATTAGGGTTCTTGAGGATTTTTCGTGATTTCTTGTTTTATGTTAATTTAAATGAAATTAAATATCATAAACATGATCGTGAGGTTGAGACGAGTAGATTGATATGTGGATTGCATGGTATAATCAAGTATTCAGTGAGATTGGAGAGAAAATGCAAATCTGGGCAAACCCAGAACACGCGCGTGTTCTTGGGTGTTCTTGGCGCCATTTTTTGAATATTTGAATATTTGAATTTTGTGATTTTTATTTAATTGATTCAAAAATTAATTTCTCTCTGAGTTTTAATGATTTTGAGTTGATTCTTTTTATGATAATTCACAAAAATGTTAAAATATTTTATTTTCCCAAAAATTCTGAAAAATATTATTTATTTTGTATAATTGATATTTTTGCAAAGAATTAATGTTTTAATTGTTTTTAACATTTAAAATATTTTTTCCACCTTGATTTTGCAACTTTTAATGCCTTTCAATTATTTTGTAGGTCAATACTTAATTTTTGAAGCATTAATCCAAGATCACAATTTGTTTTCCATATGTTAAACAATTTTGATCATTTTAATTGAATTTTTATTCAATTAAATACATTTTTGAAAACAAATTAGGGTTTTGGATTAATTCAACCCTCATAAATCATTTTCTGTAAAACTTTTTGGGCCTCTAATAGAGTGTAAGACCCAATCCTTTTTTTTGACCAAATCATTTTTGGGCCTCAGTGTATTGTATAAGTCCCGATACCGTAAAAAAAAACGGCGCGATCGTCGCCTTTTGAAAAATAACCTTCTAGGCCTCTCCTCGAGCTATAAGACCCATTCAAAACTTTTGGGCCTCTATTAGAGTGTAAGACCCAACCCCCTTTTAACCAAAAACAACTTTGGGCCTCAGATATTGTATAAGCCCCTTTGCGTTAAAAGAAACTCTCGGCGCGATCGCCATTTTTAAACGAAAAATCATCTGGGCCTACCCTCGTGTTATAAGCCCCACTATTTTTCTGTAAAACTTTTTGGGCCTCTTGAGAGAGTGTAAGACCCATCCCTTTGTACAGAAAATAATTTTTGGGCCTCAGTCACTTGTATAAGTCCTTCTGTACAAATTCAAATAGTGCGCTCACTGATAAAACCCTGGGCCTCTCCTTGAGCTGTAAGCCCCAAATCTTTCTTTTTCAAAGCACTTTCTCCTTTGATTTTGAATATACTGTTGTTTTCAATCTTTCTTTGTTGAACAACTAACTAAACAACATGGAAGCTCTACAACCGAGTAAGTGTTTATACGCTTTCATTTACCGCTTTCATATACACATAACTGTATTGTGGGGCTGTTTCGCTGTAAGTCTTCTTTCATAAACTCATATCAACTGTGTAATAATAGTATAGATATTTAGAGTTTACCCGGCAACTACGTCTAGAACTAGGTGACGCCGTTTCGTTTATTCGTAGAAATAGACAACTAGATCCCCAATAGGATCACCAGATACAGTCTTCTCTTCGGCTGTCCTCATTAGGAATTGTCAAGAAATTCTACTCCCAGAGATGAATGTATTCTCCGTGAATGGCATCTTTGAGTTTCTTCCAAATTCTCGGACTTTCCTGGCTTGATCTATTCCTCGTGGATAGCCTGTCTTGAATTTCTCGGGGTTTGGGGACCCACGGGCTTCTTAAAAGTATCAGCCTCCTCTTGGGCATCGTACAAGGACCCACAGGCTTCCTAAAAGCAACCCCGCCTCCTCTTGGGCTTAGTACAAGGACCCGCCGGCTTCTTAGAAGTATTCACAGCCTCCTCTTAGGCTTCGTATAATGATCTCTTCCTCCGGGAATGATAGCCTCCTCTTGGGCTTCGTACAAGGACCCATCGGCTTCTTAAAAGTTTCCAGCCTCCTCTTGGGCTTCGTACAAATTGTCCCGACGACCTCCTAGAGGTATAGGAACATAACTTAGTCATCTTCATAAAACAGTCCTTTCAAAGAGTCTACTACTGTTTCTCAAAGCATAATACAAAAGATAAAACTCTAGACACGGACAGTCTAATATCCTTGAGTCTCAAAGACATTCTCAAGTGACCCCTTCAAAAATAGGAAGAAAACCCGTAGACTCGGACAGTCTCAATACCCTTCGGATTTCCCAATTCCTTAAAGAACAAGAATAACCCGGATCCTCGAATCAAATCCTTGAGTACAGTGTTGCTCATATAAGAACTGATTTTCTCTCAAAATCAGTATACTGGACCTGTCACTCAACTGAAACAGCGCCATAGCCTCCTCTTAGGCTTTGTACAATGATTCTCCCCAGTGGAGTTAAACAAAGTTTAGCCTCTCTCTCGGGCTTTGTACGAGACACATAAGAGACTCCCTCGTTGAGTCAATCACCCCTTTCGCCTCCATCTCGGGCTTTATACGAGATACAAAAAGGTTCTTATTGAGCCAAACAAACAACAGCCTCCATCTCGGGCTTCATACGAGATACAAAAAACTCTCTTATTGAGTCAAATAACCTTCATCTCGGGCTTTATACGAGATACCAAAAGACTCCATCGTCGAGTCAAAACCTCTTTAGCCTCTCTCTCGGGCTTTGTACGAGACACATATTAGCCTCCTCTTAGGCTTTGTATAAGAAAACCACTGGTTGATCCAACCAACCTTTTAGCATCAAAGCTGTGCCTTGTTCACAGTACAAAAACATCAACATCTCATTCCCCTTCATCTAATCGCTGTAAGCGGCAAGCCTCTGGATCATCTACATCCATGCCACTGTCCCTCTTTTAGCATGAGAAATTCCTAAGGAAAGATAGCATTGCTCTACACTGAGTTAAAGTCTTCTCCTTCAGGTTAAAATCCCTTTTAAGGGAAATTATGGCATTGCCAGATTCACACATCCCGATTAAAGTAATTCTCCTTTATAAACAGTTGTGACATACAACCCCCTCTTTAGAGATGACAAATTCTCTCTAAAGTTGAGACCTTTTAGCTTCATATCTTGGGCTTTGAACAAGATACAAACTACCTTTCAGCTTCACATCTTGGGCTTTGAACAAGATACAAACCACCTTTCGCTTCACGTCTTGGGCTTTGAACAAGACACCAAATACCATTTCGTCCCATAGAATAGGAGGAACTACGAACGCTCTGATTTCCCTGTTTCGGTAAACGGGAATACGTAGGCATAAGATTGAAAGAAAAATCTTAGCGAGCACACTAAACAAAAAACCAAAAATCCCATACTCTCACATATCTATCAAGAAGCATCCGTCCTAACATCGAAACCTCCCACCACTTTTAAAAAAATAAAACCGATAGAGACCCCGAATCTTTGTAGCATCTGTAACCTAACAGACCGCTGTTTAACCTCAGTTTGCAAGCAGGGTTAATTTGAGACATATATTTCCCTTCCTTCATCAGCTTTAATAGGATAAAAAATGAATCGAGCTGTAGACACCAAAGAGCGATAGCGCTTCGCAACCGCGTCCAAAATCACTCGCTACAGAAAAATGGCGACTTCATTGGGGACAATGGAGACTCTGTTGGGGACGTGTCATTAGGATCTATCTCACCTTTATAGCAAGATCTTGTTCTCTTCCCATCTATCAGGTGGAAACCTTAAAAGTGGCGCCCACCGTGGGGCCCCTCTAACCTTTTTTCTCTTCACTTGTGTGAATACCACAGATTGGGGCTTCCGCCGGGGAACCCATTTTCTGTCAGGAACTTAGGATTCATAGCTTTAAAGGTCTAGGATGTTTAGGACAAATATATATACTGCTTTTCCTAATTGCTATACGTGTTTATTTTTCAGCTAATGGGAATGCGTGTGATGCCGCATGTGGAAAGATTGAGTATACACTTAAGATAAGTGATGGCGACGAGGTCGACCATCAACCTCAGTGGAGGCTGACTAATGCAACCCATTCCCTCTCATAGGCAATGGGCCGATTGTGATGTCTGAGAAGCTGAGGAGCCAACCCTTTTGTAGTGCGGAAACTATCGGAAATAGTTGTCACGCGATACTACCCTCATTTGAGGCTGGTGATCTATTCTCGGTGAATGGCACTTACTCTAAGATTGCTCTACAACTCGCTGGCGATCCGCTTGTTGTTTTGCTTTCCTGGGAGGAGCTGATGATAATGAGTACAGGTACAAAAATCACCCTAGTATAAAACTTTGGGGATGGGTAGAGCCTTGACTTCATGACAACGACCCTTTGACCCCATGTTTTTTCTATGTTTTTGTGTGCTGCATTCATGCATTCATTTAAAAAAAACATTAAAACATTCAAAAAATTTCTCTTCTAGTCTCTCTGTTTTTCAAATTAAACTAAGACTGTGATTGCAAATATCAGAGAAAAGGATTGCGCTAATGGATTTCGGTAGAAGGAGAACCCATACGCACACCTTCAAGATTCCAAAACTAGAGGATTTGAGAGGTTTGGCGAGGATGATCACAAACCAAGAGGCTTTCAGAGCCAAATACGGAGATTTGCTACCACTGCTAAGAGTCCATGTGATTGAGGGAATCATGAACGGGCTCGTCCAATTCTACGATCCAGTTTATCACTGCTTTACTTTCCTGGATTACCAGCTCGCACCAACGCTGGAGGAGTATTCTCATCTGATTGATTTACATATCACTGATCGAGCTCCATTTTCTGGACTGGAAGAAATTCCAAAGAATCAGACCATTGCAAGAGCAATTCATTTGGACGAGTCTGAGGTCAGGACTCACATGACTACCAAGGGTGGCATACAAGGTTTGCCAGCCCAGTTTCTGACAAAGAAAGCTCTGTACTTCGCTAGTATAGGGAACGAGACTGCTTTTGAAAGCATCTTTGTCTTGCTCACCTACGGGTTATTTTTGTTTCCCAACATCAATAACTTCGTCGATATCAACTCCATTAAGGTTTTTCTCATTGGAAACCCTGTGCCGACTTTGCTCGCAGATGCGTATCATTCTGTACACTTGGGAAATTTATACAGCGGAGGGGAGATCACATGTTGTGTACCCCTGCTATATAAATGGTTTACTTCCCATTTGCCTAAGTCTGCTGCTTTTTGGGATTGTAAGAGTGCCTTACGTTGGTCGCAGAAGATCATGTCTCTTACCAACTCTGATATAGATTAGTGTAATAGGATTTATGATGGAATCAGGATCATTGACCGTTGTGGAAACTTCCCCAACGTACCCCTTATAGGAACTAAGGGAGGAATCAACTACCATCCAATTCTCGTTCGTCGTCAATTTGGATACCCGATGAGACACGTCCCACGGGGTGTTCATCTGGAAGGTATTTTCTTCAAGGAAGGAGAAAATGACAGAGCACTAAAGATGGAAATAGTGCACGCTAGGAAGCATGTTTATAAGAAAGGACGAGAGTCTATAGGAAAACCGGACTGTGTCTCGGTGGAGCCTTATCTCCATTGGGTACAAACTAGAGATCTCAAGCTAAAGATGCCTTATCCTCGTTACGAAATTCTTCCGCCGAGAGAATCTGTCATGTACTTCATGACGGAAACTGAAAAGCTTCAGGTTACTCTCCACAAAGTTCAAAAGGAGAGAAGGTCTTGGAAGAACAAGTATCGCACCCTCAATGTAGAGTGCATCAAAATACAACAACTACTGAAATAGAAAGATGCTCTGATTGAAAATTTGGAGCAACATGCTGTAGAGAATCAAGATGACCAAAGGAATCTGCTCGCTCCTTTCACCTGGCAAAGGAATGACAACCCGACAACGGCTCAAGAGCCCCGGTCAAAGAAAAGGAAGATACCAGAATCAGCACCCGAGTTCTCTCGGGACCCCTTAGCTTAGGTTTCTGTCTCCGCACCTTGTAATCTACTGTATTTCCATTTCTGTAATCCTTTGAATTTCAATAAAAAGGGGTTTCCCCACTGTTTGATATTTGCAATCTAATTGTCGAAGTTTATTTTGATTAAACCAAAAAACAATTAATATAATTATTGCATTCATTATTCTCACATCGCGTATTCTTCTTCCCTACGAATCTCACGTTTGTGTCTCGGTTCTAGAGTCAAACTGTCTCATTCGTATAATACTCAGGCCAATCGTCAGAAAAAGAAGGATGATCTTGAGGAAGAAAACAGAGAGTTGAAGGAAGAGATCGACGCTCTGAGAGAGGATATGAGAAAGCTTCGTAACGACATGCAAGCCATGGCAGAAGCTCAGCTACAAAGAACTGTGATCTCAGAGATCACCTCGACGCCCATAGTGGAGAAGTATGATCCTAGGTATCAAATGCCGAAAGATCGTCCCTGGGGCATGCCTGCAAACTATATCCCGGAAGGATATGTTTCGCCGATCACTGAAGATCAGGGAATCGCGACAGAAGCCGCTGGGCCTGAAGGTTACAAACTTTGGGAAAGCGAAGATGCCAGGGGCATACTGAAGACTCCTGAAGGTTACAAACTTCGGGAAACACCAAGATTCACTGCCGTAGTCACGGTACCACCCCCTGTGGTGCACACTGTCCCGGAAGGACAGGTTCCACCGATCCCTTCTGATAAGAAGGAAACTATGTTTGATAGAATGGATGAATTCCAGGAACAGTTCTTGGAAATGCAGAAAGAACTGCAAGCCATCCGCGGTCAGGATCTATTTGGAAAGGACGCCGCAGACCTCTGCTTGGTCCCCAATGTGAAAGTTCCGCACAAATTTCAAGTGCCGACTTTGAAAAGTACAAGGGTAACTCTTGCCCTCAAAGTCACTTAGTGATGTACGCTCGGCGAATGTCAGCTCAGATGGAGAATCAGGACCAACTGATTCATTACTTTCAGGATAGTTTAACCGGTGCCGCACTCAAATGGCACATGGGTTTAAACCGTGCTACGATTAGCACATTCAGAGATCTTGGTATTGCCTTCGTCCAATAATACAAATACAATTTGGACATGGCACCGGACAGAGATCAACTCAGATCAATGTCACAAAAGGACAAGGAAACCTTTAAGGAGTACGCTCAGAGATGGCACGAAATTGCCGCTCAGATTTGTCCACCTCTTGAGGAAAAAGAGATGACAAAGATCTTCTTAAAGACCTTAAGCTCATTTTACTATGACAGAATGGTTGCCAGTGCGCCCAGTGACTTCACCGAAATGGTCGGCATGGGCGTACGTCTTGAGGAAGCCGTCCAAGAAGGATGTTTGGCAAAAGACGCTGGACCATCAAGCAGTACAAAATGATACGGTAGTGCTCTCCCTAAGAAAAAAGAGCAAGATATTAGGAATATCTCTCTTGGAAAGCAAAGGCGACGTTATCAACCAGTAGCAGCTGTAACTCCTGCTATCAGCCTTGCGCCTATCCCTACGTATCAACCTCAGGTTGCGCAAAGCCAACCTAATCAGCAAAGGACACAACAGCCTCTTCAGTAGGCCCGTCCTCCATATAACAACAACCGTACAACACGACCATCAGGGTTTGATCCTATACCCATGTTGTACGCAGAACTATTTCCGTTACTACTGGCTAAGGGGCACATTCAAACTAAGTCTCCTCTTACAGTACCAGAAAATCTGCCTTTTTGGTTCAAAGCGGATCAGACTTGCCCTTATCATCAAGGAGGTCCAAGGCATAACATAGAGAATTGTCTCAGTTTCAAATTCGACGTGCAAAAGCTTGTTAGGAGTGGGGTCTTATCTTTCAAAGATACGAATCCAAATGTTCTCACAAACCCGCTGCCTCAACATGAGAAAGCTGCAGTCAATTTGATAGAGGGAGAATCTAACAATGTCTATCAAATTCACGATGTACTCTTATTGAGGACCAATCTGGTCAAGATGCATTGTAGACAGAGTGGATATGGCCATGTGCCATCTCATAATTATCATCAGTGTGATGTCTGCTCTAAAAAAAATCAAGGATGTTCTGTGGTGCAAACAGCTCTACAGGAATAGATGGATCTCGGATGGATCCAAGAGCACCGAGTTTGTGGAGTTAACATGGTTTACACGAATTCCAACGTCATTCAGAACCACGACATCTGTGCAATGAATGTCAACTTGGTGGCAATGCACTCAAGGCAAAGCCAGTATCATAATCTGCCGCGGCACGATTACAGTTCCTGTCTGACTTGCTCGGTAAACAAACAGGGATGCTCTTTCATACAAGAGGCCCTCCAGCGTCAGATGGATCTTGGATGGATCCAAGACTACCATGATAGGAACCCTTATCAGATCAACATGGTTCAGATCTTTGATATTCGCGTGATGAATACCAACTTAGTAGAGTTACATGCTGAACAGGTCCGACTCGGATTCCTGATATCACATGACTATCAAAGCTATAAAGCGGGTTGCGAAAACGATCGAGGTTGTACCCTTGTACAGGAGGCACTTCAGCACTTGTTAAATCACTGGTGGATGCCAATTTATATGGATGAAGATACTCAGCAAATTAGTATCAGTAACAGGAATCCTACTCGGCGTCAGAGTCGGGATGTCCGATCAATGGAAGCTAACCTAGTGAGGTTACATTGTATTCAAAGTGGGCGTGGCCAGGTGCCACCACACAATTACGACCATTGTAGCGTCTGTTCGAAAAGTAACCAAGGGTGTTACCTTGTGAGAGCAGCTCTTCAGGGTCAGGTGGATCGTGGAGAAATTCGTCCATATCCGGGTTCTGGACCCATCAACTGGACGCCGAACTATCTTGCCGATCAAGTTGAGGATGTTGTCACAATCTCTGGTCATCATAGGACCAGGGATGTTTTTGCCATTATCCCTCTACTTGACGAATCTAAAGTTCCCAACCGGGAACGGATCGAGATTACTTATGATGGTCAGAAAAATCAGAAGGATCCTATAGTCATCTATCTACCGGGACCACTACCGTATGAATCAACTAAGGCTATCCCTTACAAATACGGTGCAACGACAGTTGAAAATGGAAAGGAAATTCCATTACCCTCCGTCGTGAATATTGCAGACATCAGTCGTGTAACACGGAGCGGTCGAATCTTCAACCGAGGAGTTTTAAGAACCTAACAAAGAATAGGAACTTCAGACAGACGCTCCCGATCCATTAGTCGGTCAATCCAGTAATCCCGACCTTTCGAAAAATAATGATGAGATGCTGAAGCTCATCCAAAGGAGTGAATATAACATTGTTGATCAGCTGTTACAGACTCCTTCAAAGATCTCGGTATTATCACTGTTACTCAGTTCAGAAGCGCACAGGGAGGCTCTACAGAAAGTCTTGGAGCAAGCCTTTGTGGAACAAGATGTAACAATCAGACAGTTCGATAGCATTGTCTCTAACATCACTTCCTGCAACAATTTGGGATTTAGTGATGAGGAATTACCCGAAGAGGGTCGCCGTCATAACATGGCGCTCAATATTACAGTTAACTGTCAGGACGATGCTTTAGCCAGCGTACTGGTAGACACAGGGTCAACCCTGAATGTTATGCCGAAGTCCACTTTGATGCAATTATCATTCAAAGGCCCTCCGATGAGAATCAGCGAGGTCGTCGTCAAAGCATTCGACGGATCCAGAAAAACAGTTATCGGCGAAGTTAATCTTCCCATAACTATCGGTCCTCACACTTTCCAAGTCACTTTCCAGGTCATGGACATCCGGGTAACGTACAGTTGTTTATTAGGAAGACCTTGGATACATCAGGCTGGAGCGGTTACTTCAACCCTCCACCAAAAGCTAAAGTTCGTCAAGAATGATCAACTTGTCACAGTTTGTGGGGAACAAGCCTTGCTTGTAAGCAAATTGTCATCATCTACTTGTGTAGAACCCGAGGAGGTTATTGGAACTCAGTTCCAAGCACTGTCGGTGAGCAAGAACAATCAGTTCAAAGAAGGAACTTCCATTTCTTCATACAACGATGCTATCAAAGCGGTCGAGAGTATCGATACAACCAGATGGGGACAACTTGTCATTCCTATTGACAATAAAACAAAGAAGGGTCTTGGTTTTTCTGCAACCTGTACCCGGACAACTGCTAGCGATGAAAGCCTTCATCCCATCCAAAACTTCTTCCACAGTGGAGGTTTCCTCCACCCAGTGTCTCAGGAAGTACACACTATCAATGAGGAAGATCCCTCTGACACAGATGAAGAATGGAAGTCCTACCTTAACGAGGACGGTTATATGTCTCAAGAAGAGGTGCCTATACCATTTTGCTATCCCGCACAGAGTCCGAGATTTATACCACGGTCAGATGTCGAAATGATATACGGAGGTTGTGATCCGGAAGGATGCCGTGCTCCGCCAAATTCATTAGAGGAAGACACTCCGATGAAAGACAATTTTGACTACACCTACTATGGCCCAATGGATGGTCTGCCAATGTGGCAACCTTATCCAGGAGATTTGGGGCAAGAGAGTCAGCCGAACAATGAAAATCAGCTGACCGTCATTGAACAGAATACCTGTGTCCCCACCATGTCATGGGATCAACACTCAGGTCATTCAGAAACTACTCAACATCTCGATGAATTTGCAACGTTTGCAGGACTAGAATTCATCAACTATGCTTTTCCTGAGGTCAACATCATCGAGAGAGATGACTCCTCCAGTTCCAAAGAAGTTTGGGACACCTTGGGACAACTGAGTGGAAAATACGACTATATGGTCAAATACACCACGCCCGGAAGCTCTCGTATCAAGCTCGAATATATCTAGCCAACTGGATGGGGAGATACAGCTGAGAGCACAAATGCTATGCAAAATGTAACATAGGAATTCTCCTACGACAACTCTGCCTGGGAGACAGATTCCAATGATCCCGCTCCACCAGAAATCAGCGTTATTTCTGAAGACAAATCAAGGAAGGTACCAGACTTTGTGATTCACCGAGGAGTTCGCTGCCAATGGGTTGCCGTCGAGGTTCCGAAGGTCGTTCATCAGTCAAAGTAATTGCCATCTTTAACCTTTCAACCTGCCCAGGTGAAACAGATGTTTTGATAGGGCTCGCTTTCTGTAAATTTCCCTCTTTGCTTTGCCCGAAGCGATAAAGTTTTGTTTTATAGGGCTGTAGTTTCAAGAATCGACTTGTTCATTAATAAAATAACGTCGTTCTGTAATTTCCGCATTAATTGCTATTTTCTCTTTTCGCTTTTTTCAGAAAATGGTAATCCTAAAAAACAATTCAATAATAAAAACAAGCAGTAATAAAAAAATAATACACTGCACACTTTCGCATTTTCTCCATCTCTTCTAAACACGAATTATCACGTCATGCAGATTGCTTGTTTTAAACCCAGTTGAAACATACGATCCGATGCCTTCTCCCGACTTTGAGTTCCCGGTATTTGGGGCTGAAGAAGAAAATGACGACAAAATTCCAGAAGAGATTCCCGATTACTCAGACAAGAGGAAAGATCCATTGAACCTCACAAAGAACCGTTGGAAATGGTAAACTTGGGTTCAGAGCAAGAGAGAAAAGAAATCAGGATTGGGGCACTGCTCAGTCCAACTGCCAAAGAGAGTTTGGTAAAGCTTCTCAAAGAATTCCCCGATGTATTTGCTTGGTCCTACCAGGATATGCCAGGGTTGGATACCAGCATCGTGGAACATCACTTACCGTTAAGGTCAGAATGTCTGCCAGTAAAACAGAGGTTGAGACGGACTCACCCGGACATGGCTATCAAAATCAAAGAGGAGGTACAAAAACAGATTGACGTGGGTTTCCTCGCTACATCAGAATATCCTCAATGGTTAGCCAACATTGTACCCGTTCCCAAAAAGGACGGAAAGGTCAGAATGTGTGTTGATTACAGGGATCTAAACAAGGCAAGTCCAAAGGACGACTTTCCTTTACCACACATTGACATGTTGGTTGACAGTACATCAAAGTTCAAAGTATTCTCCTTCATGGATGGATTCTCGGGCTATAACCAGATCAAAATGGCGCCGAAATACATGGAGAAAACTTCGTTCAATACCCCATGGGGCACCTTTTGTTACAAGGTAATGCCGTTCAGTTTGAAGAACGCCGGGGCAACCTATCAAAGGGCCATGACTACTCTGTTTCATGACATGATACACAAAGAAATCGAGGTATATGTCGATGATATGATTGCAAAATCAAAAACAGAGAGTGAACACGTTGAAAATCTGTCAAAATTGTTCGAGAGTTTGCGAAAGTACAAACTCCGCTTGAATCCCAACAAGTGCACCTTCGGTGTCCGTTCAGGGAAACTCTTAGGGTTCATCGTCAGCCAGAAAGGAATTGAGGTTGATCCTGACAGGGTCAAGGCCATTCAAGAAATGCCTTCTCCGAAAATTGAAAAACAAGTCAGAGGATTCCTGGGACGTTTGAACTACATTTCCAGATTCATATTCCTTATGACCGCGACATGTGCGCCGATTTTCAAGTTACTCAAAAAGAACCAGGATTGCGTTTGGACAGAAGATTGCCAAACCGCCTTCGACAGTATTAAGGAATACCTGTTGAATCTGCCAATTCTATCACCTCCAGTGGAAGGAATACCACTGATCATTTACCTCACAGTTCTAGAGGACTCAATGGGATGTGTACTTGGCCAACAAGACGAAACTAAACGGAAAGAGTCTGCCATCTACTATCTAAGCAAGAAGTTCACCGACTACGAGACTCGGTACACGATGCTTGAGAAAACTTGTTGCGCTTTGGCTTGGGAAGCCAAACCTCTACGCCAGTACATGTTTCGTCATACTACTTGGTTGGTCTCCGAAATGGATCCAATCAAGTACGTTTTCGAAAAATTTGCTCTCACGGGAAGAATCGCCCGTTGGCAGATGCTGTTATCAGAAAATGACATAGAGTACCACGCTCAGAAAGCCGTTAAAGGAAGTATTTTAGCCGACCATTTGGCTCATCAACCGATTGACGATCAAGAATCAGTCGGGTTTGACTTCCTAGACGAAGATGTCATGTATTTGAAAATGAAAGATTGCGATGAACCGCTACCCAATGAAGGGCCAGAACCAAGTTCCCAATGGGGACTAATCTTTGACGGAGCAGTTAATCATTATGGAAACAGAATTGGGGCAATCATTGTTACCCCTCAGGGTACCCACATTCCTTTCACCGCTCGACTTACGTTCAAATGTACGAACAACGAGGTCGAATACGAAGCTTGTATTATGGGTCTCGAAGAAACGATTGATTTAAGGATAAAAAACTTGGACGTATACGGCGATTCAGCCTTGGTTATCAATCAGATAAAAGGAGATTGGAACACATACCAATCAGGACTGATTCCTTACAAGGACTATGCAAGAAGGTTGTTACCCTTCTTCAACAGAGTTGAGTTTCATCACTTCCCTCGAGAGGAGAATCACATGGCTGATGCATTAGCCATTCTCTCTTCTATGATTAGTGTAGGTAAATGGAACGACCTACCTAAGATCGACATAATGCGCCTTGAACGGCCCGCTTACATCTTCACGATTGAAGCAGTCCTAGACAACAAACCTTGGTATCACGATATCAAATGTTTCCTTCAGAGACAAGAGTACCCATCTGGGGCATCCAGGAAAGACAGAAAAACCCTCAGAAGACTGGCTGGAAACTTCTTCTTGAGCGGTGATACACTCTATAAGAGGAATTTTGACTAGGTCTTGCTCCGATGCGTAGACAGACCAGAAGCAGACATGCTTATGAAAGAAATTCATGAAGAATCCTTTGGCACTCATGCCAACGGACATACAATGGCGAGAAAAATTCTGAAAGTAGGGTATTACTGGTTGACCATGGAATCCGACTGCTACAAGTACATGAGGAAGTGTCACAAGTGTCAGATATACTCCGACAAAATGCATGTACCGCCATCACATCTCAAAGTTCTTTCTTCCCCGTGGCCTTTTTCCATATGGGGAATCGACATGATTGGCTTGATCGAACCTAAGGCTTCAAACGGACATCGGTTCATTCTAGTAGCCATTGATTATTTCACCAAGTGGGTCGAAGCAGCGTCGTACGCTAATCCGACAAGTGGTGGTCCGATTTATCAAAAACAATATCATCTGCCGTTATGGTGTTCCAAGCGAGATCATTATTGATAATGGATCCAACTTGAACAACAAGATGATGAAAGAGTTGTGCGTAGAGTTCAAGATTGAACACCATAACTCATCTCCCTACCGACCCAAGATGAATGGAGCGGTAGAAGCGACTAACAAGAACATCAAGAGGATTGTTCAGAAGATGGTTGTAACCTATAAAGATTGGCACGACATGTTACTCTTTGCTCTTCACGGTTATCGCACATCTGTCCGCACTTCAACAGGGGCAACCCCTTTCTCTCTAGTGTATGGCATGGAAGCAGTGCTCCCCATAGAAGTAGAGATCCCGTCAATCTGAGTATTGATGGAAGCTAAGCTCACCGAAGCTGAATGGTGTCAAAGCCGACACGACGAACTCAACCTGATCGAAGAGAAACGAATCACGGCACTATGCCATGGTCAATTGTATCAACAGAGAATGAAGAGGGCGTTTGACAAAAATGTCCGACCTCGTGTCTTCAGAAAAGGAGACCTCGTGCTCAAGAAGATACAATCATTTCTCACTGATTCTCGGGGTAAATGGACCCCAAATTATGATGGCCCCTATGTGGTCATGAAAGCTTTCTCAGGCGGCGCCTTGAGACTTGCAACCATGGACGGAGAGGAATTTGTCTATCCCATGAATGTTGATGTAGTCAAGAAATACTTCACCTAAACTAAAAAAAAACCGTCTCGGTGGATTGAAAACCCGAAAGGGCGGTCTAGGCAAAAGTTAGAGACATAAAAAAAAAATCATCCCGATGGATTGGAAACATCATAGTACAATCCAGGCAAAAATTAGGGATAATGGCAAGTAACTATGTTCAACAGAGGCAAGTCCCTCAGCAGCAGTTACATCATCCGTCAGAAAACTCCAGTCAAGGTCATCTTCGACAGAAGCTCAGGATGCCCCGAATTCAAAGTTGGTAGAAGGATATCGGTCGTTAAGTTTCAATGTAGCCCTTTTCCCTGTAAAGTACCATTTTCAAACTTTGTATATACTCTTTGGAATCACGCGTTTGGCTGATCTCCATCTTATCAATAAAATTTGAGCCCTTGTGCTTTTGTTTATAATTCTCATTTGTTTTACCTTTACAGAACGACATTTTAATATGATTAACGATTCTTGAAATAAAACAAAAATGAATTTACTTGTTAAAACTTTTTCTACTTTTTAATAAAGTCGGCAATTTATTTTGACTGTTGAACATCAAAGGAACATCAACCGATTCTCCAGAAGTAAGCGAACTTTAAAGTGCAGAATCAAAGTACTCCTTCTAGGCCAGGACGCCTGAATGAAGGATCAACTGTATGAGATGCGGCTTTCCTATATGATACCCTCGGTCGAGTTCTCATCTCCTAAGCCCGACTAACATGGCTCCCAACAGGGACTATCTCTCCTAAGCAAGGTGGAATTGCTATTCTGAACCAACGGTACTTCTTCGCCCCGCGATGGCCGAGTATTCAGTCGTGTTCACCTGTCAGTTTGTATGTCGCGTCAGTTTTGTCAGCATAAACATACATACATCATGCATTATTGATTTGCATTCACATTTCATATTGCATCACTATCGCTCTAGTCCGTCTTATCCCCTAGTGATAGAAGTTCTCTCGATCGAGTTGTCAGTTCTTGCCTCGTCAGGAAACGCTGCGTTTGAACAACCTCGCCTCCAGTTTATTTCTGGAAGGAAGTTGGCCCTCGACCGCTTTGATAACTTGAACCTCTGAAACACCAGAGGAAATTTCAGTCAGCATCACTCTTCGCCATTGAAGATGATATCCTTGCTTTCCCGGATTAAGGAAAATCCACAGAGAAAGCCTTGTAATCAGAGATTCGGCAGCATGCCAGTTTCGCTCCGAAAAGACCGCTGAAGAAAAGGTCATCGACACCTCAAAATTAGACCCCATCATATGGCATTTCTCCGGGAAGATCCCGAGAAAAGTATGATGTAAGATCCCACGCAGAAGCAGCCTCCCAAGAGACTCGCTTTCCCAAGAAAGAGTCGGCAAATGGCGTCTCCAACAGAGAAGTTTGTGCAACTCTACAACTCAGACTCTGGGTTCCCCAGCAACTCTGACATCAAATTTTTTTCGTCAAATGGCATCTCCCCAGGAAAATTCGGCGAGAAGTTTGAGGAAAACCGCTACGAATAGCGTCCCTTGTCAATAAAGTTTATTGATAAAAGAAACTTAGACCAGTTCCTTAGTAGGAAACCAGGATCGAGGGGAAGTTTAAATCAGAAACTTAGACCAGTTCCTTGGTAGGAAACCAGGATCGAGGGGAAGTTTACTTTAGAAACTAAGACCAGTTCCTTGGTAGGAAACCAGAATCGAGGGGAAGTTAACAAGAGAAACTAAGACCAGTTCCTTGGTAGGAAACCAGGATCGAGGGGAGGTTTATCCCAAAAGGAAACTGAGACCAGCTCCTTGGCTGAAGACCAGGATCGAGGGGAAGTTTACCTTTTCTAAGCATCATCGCTTAGCTAAAGAAGATGAATGCGTAAGCTCCCATTCATAACCACCATCAAAATTTCGGGTATTCCGATATTTAATCCTCTTGCACCCCGAATGCCCGAATACCTTCGTCATTCACACCTTCGTGTCCAAGAAGATTAAATAGGGGCATCTGTCATATCCCAAATTTTGACCACTAAGATTTCCCATCATTGTGAAACTCATCATCACAATATGGATGTACCATCATACTTCATCAGTCTCCCCAAAGATGGGTGAGCATCCACTACAATCAAAATTAGGGTTTCAAGCCCTCTCAGAGCCTTAGACAAAGGATCAATCAAGGAATGACATGATCTTCAACTTGTCTAACCTCTCAAACATCCACAATGGATCAAAAGGACTCCCACTTCAAGGATCAAGCACAAGGATGCTCCCTTCTAGGTGGATCAAGTCTCAAGATCGACAGTGTCACCAAATTAGGGTTTTGGTCGACCAGGGCCTCCAGATGGAAAATTTTCATCTGGGCACAAGCCAATGATCCAAAACACAACCTAATATACTCCATGGAACCTCATGGATCCAATCATCAAGTCAATTTTGCCTCAGGGGATGCATTCATCAAAAATCAGGAATTAGGGTTTCTTGACCTAATTCACCCCTAAGTTGACTTTTAGGGCAAGTCATGAGCCAAGACCTCAAGAGAGGGTTTGAGGGTCTCTAATGAACTATATTGATCCATTTGGAACAATGGATTAATCCAAGAAGCTTGAGCAACAAGTCTCAATTTCATCTGCACCACAATTAGGGTTTTGCGAGGAAAGTCAACTGTAACTTTGACTTTTGACCAGGACATGCTCCCAAGCCCTAAGACATGATTCAATATACCCTATGACACCCATGGAACATGTCCATCAAGTTTGATTTAGGTCAAGGACATGATTTCATGAAGAATTGCACAATTTGGAATTCATCTGATAAAAAGTCAACTGTGCACAAAAGTCAAATTTGACTTTTTGAGATTTTTCACCAACATGGATTTTTAACCCTAAAATGATGTTAATGTATGATTTGAATCATCATTCATCAAGAAAAATCAAAGAAAATGGGATAACTTGTAAAAGGGGTAACCATAAAAACTTAGAAAAATTTCTAAGTTATGGAAAAAGTGACACTATTAGTGTCAACTTTGGAGGACCATAACTCCTAAACCACAAGGCCATTGTTCCCCATTCAAAGCTTGATTTGTAGGTCTCATTGCCCTCTACAAAAGCTTCATACTGACCTATGTCCAAATTCCTCATGGATTTTGAGTTATGGAGTGATCAAAATCAAGAAAAGTCACTTTGTTCCAACACTTAGTGAAAATTTCACTAAGTCAGAATCTGCCTTTACTTTTTTCTAAATGTAGGGGGATTTTTCACTTGGATTCAAAAGAGATCAAAACCAAACATGTTCAAACAGTTGTTGTATCATGTAAGGGCTTTCCAAAATGGCCAAGAACATTACCAAATTCAATTTGAGTCATGAGATATGACATTGGCAAGTTGCCTTGCTGAAATCTGCCAAGGCAAGGCAGATTTTTACACTTTTGGTCGATTTGCCAAAATCAGCCAAATCCAAATGCTCCTATCCACTTGGACACATCTGAGGATTGAATCTAAAGGGGACAATAACTGAGCCAAGCCTCCAAAGTCTTTGGAACAAGAAATAACATGTTGAACCTAGAATTGCCAAAATAGGGACAAGAATCCAATTTTGGATTGGAGCATTCAATGGAAGCATCAAGGTGGCATGGACTGAGCCATTCTCAACTGAATTCAGTCAAGACTTATCCAAGACCAAGGGAACCAGCAGCCTGTGCCCTAACCTCTAGTCAATGGCTAGAGGAGACTTGGATTTTTATTTGCCAACATTGGCCAAACCTACTCAGCAGTTGCCATTCACTAATCCTTGCAAAACAAACTTGCTCTACTATAAATAGAGCTCAATTGTGATCAGTTTGAGTACACCAAAGCCATCAAACAGATGCTTTCCTCAAAATCTCTTCTTTCACTCCAGTTTTTCCTTCTAAGGCAAGTCACTATCGGGTTTTAAGTTTGAGAGCTTTTCCAATCAAACCAATCACACACACACACACCTCATATACATCATATAGAAGTGATCCAAACACTCACATAACATCTGGAACACAGATTTCACAAAATCACCAGCCAATTGCTCAAGTTCTTGACAGATTTGCAGTTGGGGTACCATCTCAAGTTCTAGATCATTTCAATCCATTCCAAGCATTCATACACACTCCATGGCACCTAGGGAAGCTATCCAGATCATTGGAACCTAGCTGTAACACCTCCAACACAAATCACGATCACCAGCTGCAAGTGGTAAGCATGAGCTCTTCTAACTCTATGATTCATGCAATTTTTGCTGCACAATAATTTGGCTAGATGTTCATAATCATGCATGGAATGTTTCCCCTCAATTAATTGCATTGTTTGAATCGTGTATCAAAAATCCTAGCCTTCATGCAGAAATTAGGGTTCTTGAGGATTTTTCGTGATTTCTTGTTTTATGCTTAATTTAAATGAAATTAAATATCATAAACATGATCGTGAGGTTGAGACGAGTAGATTGATATGTGGATTGCATGGTATAATCAAGTATTCAGTGAGATTGGAGAGAAAATGCAAATCTGGGCAAACCCAGAACACGCGCGTGTTCTTGGGTGTTCTTGGCGCCATTTTTTGAATATTTGAATATTTGAATTTTGTGATTTTTATTTAATTGATTCAAAAATTAATTTCTCTCTGAGTTTTAATGATTTTGAGTTGATTCTTTTTTTGATAATTCACAAAAATGTTAAAATATTTTATTTTCCCAAAAATTCCCAAAAATATTATTTATTTTGTATAATTGATATTTTTGCAAAGAATTAATGTTTTAATTGTTTTTAACATTTAAAATATTTTTTCCACCTTGATTTTGCAACTTTTAATGCCTTTTAATTATTTTGTAGGTCAATACTTAATTTTTGAAGCATTAATCCAAGATCACAATTTGTTTTCCATATGTTAAACAATTTTGATCATTTTAATTGAATTTTTATTCAATTAAATACATTTTTGAAAACAAATTAGGGTTTTGGATTAATTCAACCCTCATAAATCATTTTCTGTAAAACTTTTTGGGCCTCTAATAGAGTGTAAGACCCAATCCTTTTTTTTGACCAAATCATTTTTGGGCCTCAGTGTATTGTATAAGTCCCGATACCGTAAAAAAAAAATGGCGCGATCGTCGCCTTTTGAAAAATAACCTTCTGGGCCTCTCCTCGAGCTATAAGACCCATTCAAAACTTTTGGGCCTCTATTAGAGTGTAAGACCTAACCCCCTTTTAACCAAAAACAACTTTGGGCCTCAGATATTGTATAAGCCCCTTTGCGTTAAAAGAAAATCTCGGCGCGATCGCCATTTTTAAACGAAAAATCATCTGGGCCTACCCTCGTGTTATAAGCCCCACTATTTTTCTGTAAAACTTTTTGGGCCTCTTGAGAGAGTGTAAGACCCATCCCTTTGTACAGAAAACAAATTTTGGGCCTCAGTCACTTGTATAAGTCCCTCTGTACAAATTCAAACAGTGCACTCACTGATAAAACCCTGGGCCTCTCCTTGAGCTGTAAGCCCCAAATCTTTCTTTTTCAAAGTACTTTCTCCTTTGATTTTGAATATACTGTTGTTTTCAATCTTTCTTTGTTGAACAACTAACCAAACAACATGGAAACTCTACAACCGAGTAAGTGTTTATACGCTTTCATTTACCGTTTTCATATACACATAACTGTATTGTGGGGCTGTTTCGCTGTAAGTCTTCTTTCATAAACTCATATCAACTGTGTAATAATAGTATAGATATTTAGAGTTTACCCGACAACTACGTCTAGAACTAGGTGACGCCGTTTCGTTTATTCGTAGAAATAGACAACTAGATCCCCAATAGGATCACCAGATACAGTCTTCTCTTCGGCTGTCCTCATTAGGAATTGTCAAGAAATTCTACTCCCAGAGATGAATGTATTCTCCGTGAATGGCATCTTTGAGTTTCTTCCAAATTCTCGGACTTTCCTGGCTTGATCTATTCCTCGTGGATAGTCTGTCTTGAATTTCTCGGGGTTTGGGGACCCACGGGCTTCTTAAAAGCATCAGCCTCTTCTTGGGCATCGTACAAGGACCCACAGGCTTCCTAAAAGCCACCCCGCCTCCTCTTGGGCTTAGTACAAGGACCCGCCGGCTTCTTAGAAGTATTCACAGCCTCCTCTTAGGCTTCGTATAATGATCTCTTCCTCCGGGAATGATAGCCTCCTCTTGGGCTTCGTACAAGGACCCATCGGCTTCTTAAAAGTTTCTAGCCTCCTCCTGGGCTTCGTACAAATTATCCCGACGACCTCCTAGAGGTATAGGAACAGAACTTAGTCATCTTCATAAAACAATCCTTTCAAAGAGTCTACTACTGTTTCTCAAAGCATAGTACAAAAGATAAAACTCTAGACACGGACAGTCTAATATCCTTGAGTCTCAAAGATATTCTCAAGTGACCCCTTCAAAAATAGGAAGAAAACCCGTAGACTTGGACAGTCTCAATACCCTTCGGATTTCCCAATTCCTTAAAGAATAGGAATAACTCGGATCCTCGAATCAAATCCTTGAGTACAATGTTGCTCATATAAGAACTGATTTTCTCTCAAAATCAGTATACTGGACCTGTCACTCAACTGAAACAGCGCCATAGCCTCCTCTTGGGCTTTGTACAATGATTCTCCCCAGCGGAGTCAAACAAAGTTTAGCCTCTCTCTCGGGCTTTGTACGAGACACATAAGGGACTCCCTCGTTGAGTCAATCACCCCTTTCGCCTCCATCTCGGGCTTTATACGAGATACAAAAAGGTTCTTATTAAGCCAAACAAACAACAGCGTCCATCTCGGGCTTCATACGAGATACAAAAAAACTCTCTTTTTGAGTCAAATAGCCTTCATCTCGGGCTTTATACGAGATACCAAAAGACTCCATCGTCGAGCAAAAATCTTTTTAGCCTCTCTCTCGGGCTTTGTACGAGACACATATTAGCCTCCTCTTAGGCTTTGTATAAGAAAACCATTGGTTAATCCAACTAACCTTTTAGCATCAAAGCTGTGCCTCGTTCACAGTACAAAAACATCAACAACTCCTTCCCCTTCATCTAATCGCTGTAAGCGGCAAGCCTCTGGATCATCTACATCCATGCCACTGTCCCTCTTTTAGCATGAGAAATTCCTAAGGAAAGATAACATGGATCTACACTGAGTTAAAGTCTTCTCCTTCAGGTTAAAATCCCCTTTAAGGGAAATTATGGCATTGCCAGATTCACACATCCCGGTTAAAGTAATTCTCCTTTATAAATAGTTGTGACATACAACCCCCTCTTTAGAGATGACAAATTCTCTCTAAAGTTGAGACCTTTTAGCTTCATATCTTGGGCCTTGAACAAGATACAAACTACCTTTCAGCTTCACATCTTTGACTTTGAACAAGATACAAACCACCTTTCGCTTCACGTCTTGGGCTTTGAACAAGACACCAAATACCATTTCATCCCATAGAATAGGAGGAACTACGAATGCTCTGATTTCCCTGTTTCGGTAAGCGAGAATACGTAGGCATAAGATTGAAAGAAAAATCTTAGCGAGCACACTAAACAAAAAACCAAAAATCCCATACTCTCATATATCTATCAAGAAGCATCCGTCCTAACATCTAAACCTCCCACCACTTTTAAAAAAATAAACCCGATAGAGACCCCAAATCTTTGTAGCATCTGTAACCTAACAGACCGCTGTTTAACCTCAGTTTGCAAGCAGGGTTAATTTGAGACATCTATTTCCCTTCCTTCATCAGCTTTAATAGGATAAAAAATGAATCGAGCTATAGACACCAAAGAGCGATAGCGCTTCGCAACCGCGTCCAAAATCGCTCGCTACAAGGATCAACTTGTTGGTTGGCATTAATTGCCATTCTCTTAGTGTATCTTCTCTTTGGTATTCGTCGTTTGTTGTGGCTAACTTCCCACTTTTCAATAACATACAACGAAAGTATTTCTTCACCAAGAAAGATAAGGTTAACAAAAAGTATAAAACTTAGCACTAGGTCCCACTGGGCGTGTCAATTTGTTTCCTGTGAATTTTGGTAAACAACCTCTGGTTTATCAATTTTAAATAAAACTGACTAACTTGCAGGATCGAACACACAAATCCTAGGACATGTGCTAAATTTAAGGGAAAATGTAACTGACAATGATAAATGCAAGGAATGTAAATTGAACTTCACGTTCGACAGTAAAAAAAGACTACATGAACTCCACGTTCGACTACTTGCAAATAAAGTAAAGGCTGGGAAATGATGCAGAATTTAAAGGCGTCGAATGTAAAAGACAAAAAGGTAAATGACTTTGAAAAATAAAAGACTTTGAAGATAAAAGACAAGAAATAAAGATGAACTCCACGTTCTTGAAAATAAAGACTTTAAAGGTAAATGCTTGAATATAAAGGTGCAGTCGAAAGTAAATGCAGGAAGTTTAAATGAAAGTTTAAAAACAAGACTTTAAGAAAATTATACATGAAAAGTAAAATTCAGGAAAACATAAAGACATGGAAAGTAAATGCTTGAAGCTTAAACATGATGAAGATAAATTGCATTGATGAAAGAAAGTGGTGTTACATTACGTACATTCTCACGAACTCGTTTCTCTACACGCGGGTACTTTGAGTTTCTTTGAGTAACTTGTACCAAAAATATGAACACCCTTATTACATGGAACTAACTCCTATTTATAGTGCTAAGAAATAACTACTAAATGGTGGTTATTGCTTTAAACGTGTCCCTTTGGCGCCTTCTCCTTGGCCTCAACTGTTCCCACGTTCACAACTGCTCTTATTTGAATTTCAAACATTGGAAATTCCCTCCAGCCTTAGTATAACAACTGCAGCACGCGTTTCAATATTCCCATGGTCGAAACCTTTCCCACCACTTATCCATTTTTGAGGCTTCCAAAACCCCTATTCGACTCAGGCTTCACCAAAATTGGGTCGAAGCCTTCTTTACGTTAAAAATAATTTTTTAACTTAAAATAGCTTTGATTTTTCCAGCGTCGAAAATGAGGGTTAACAATAGCATTCCATATGCTAGTATAGTAGGTTCTTTGACGTATGTTATGGTCTGTACGAGGCCATACATAGCATACAAAGTGAGCATTATAAGCAGGAATATGGTCAATCCTGGGAAGGCTCATTGACAAGCATTAAAGTGGATTCTTAGGTACATAAATGGATCTCTGAACCGAGTCATAATTTATGGTGGAGCCTGTGGTGATGATAGCAAAATCGAAATCGAAGGATTTGTCGAATCTGATTATATAGATGTAGCCTTATTGCAAAATCGAAGAAATGTGTCCACTATGTTTGGCACAATAATTAGTTGGAAAGCATCACTTCAGAAGGTTGTTGCCTTATCAACCACTGAAGCAAAGTATATCGCCCTCACTGAAGCTGTGAAAGAAGTATTGTGGCTTGAAGGTTTTGCTAAGGAGATGAAACTTCAAGTCGAGTTATCGCTGTTAAATGTGATAGTCAAAGCACAATACACATGTCGAAGAATTCAGCCTATCACGAGTAAACCAAGCACATCGATGTGAGGTTGCACTTCGTTAGAGAGACAATCGAGCGTGGAAAAGTCCAAGTGCTGAAGGTTTTGACTGATGACAATGTTGTTGGTATGATCACCAAGACATTGTCAAGTAACAAGTTTTTCCACTGTATGCAGTCGATAAAGTTGCATGATGAAAGCTAGTTTGTTCCGTTATTATAGAGTTTGTTCCAAGGTGGAGATTTATGGTATTGGATGAACTTTAGTGTCGACAAGGGTAACTTCATGGTTCGACAGGAGTTGTGTATATTGTAGTCGAAGTCTGTTCGAGCATAATGTCGAAATATATTAACTTATAATTTAAGTTAGTATGTCGAATTGGGCCTTGCTTCTAAGCCCAATTGTTAAGTTAGCTTGTATTCTAAGCTAGCTTAGTAGTTTATAAATAGACTAGTTCTCTCAGGTTGTTCAGAGAGGTTAATTGTTGGTGTTCACTTGTAATCTTTGAACCCTTATTGAGTAATTAAATAGTATAACCGTTTTAACCAATTCTTATTCTTCATTCTTCTCTACCTTTTGTAAAACCTAATAGGATTTCTTGTCTTTGCTCAAGAAACTCAATCTTTTTCTCATTTTTTTGGTTTGTTCTTAACGATGGCAATTCAGAACAGGCTTAAAAATAAGTAAAAATAAAAATGTTGGTGCTGAGATTCGAACCCATGACTAGACGCCATTTTTCACCATGGTTGGAATTCCAACTGTGGTGAAAAGTGGCTTAAAAATAAGTAATAAACCAAAAATGCCGGTGTTAGGATTTGAACCCATGATCAAATGCCACTTTCCACCACGGTTGGAACACTACGCCAAAATTGATTTTTTGTATCGCCTAATTTAATAGCACTTTTAAAGAAAGTGCTATTAAAAAGGAAAAAACATATCTATAATAGCACTTTATGGTCGGACGCTATTATAAGATACAGACAATATGATTTTGATAGCACTTTGTGACAAAACGCTATTATTATACTTCACTAAGATAGTGCTTTGCATATAAGCGCTATTATAGGATATTAACAAAAAAATAAAAGAAAAATAAGACGGAAGTTTAATAGAGATTTCATGTGAAACGCTAATAAAAAGGTGTTCATATAATAACACTTTGTTAGAAAGTGCTATTATAAAGCTTTCAACAAAATTATGAAAAATGACGGAAGGTGGTCGCGTGTTCGATCCATGTAGATGACATTTTTATTTTAGTGTAACCAAAAACTTTAAGATAATATTTCTTTTTCCTTTTAAAAAATATAATAAAAAATGCACACCATTTTTTTCGTTGTACTGTGTCACTTATTCACCTTCACCCTCACCTTACTCATCGAACTCAAAACTTTACCATCATCCTCCATGAACAAATTCCATTGTTTTCTCCAAATCTAGGGTTAGGAATTCAACTGCATCATCACTTGTCTCAACCTTCTATGTGAAACCTTTGCCCTTCTCCGCCAGGATACTAAGAGACCACAACTTCTCGGCAAGTCTACCACCGTGAGATCTGGAACACACAATCTCAACTACTTCCCCATCACAACTATGAGTTTCATTCACCTTTGCCCTTCTCATTGTCTTTGTCCAACATGGATGCCTCATCGTCCTCTTCGTTCGCATTTCTCGACTTGCTTTGTTTGCATTTCTCCCGTATGATTCTTCTTCTACTAATTTCTTGTGATTTATTGATTTTCATTTGAGATTTGTTAGGTTTCATACAATTCTCATCTTTTCTAGGTTTACTACACAATCAACCATGCTCATATTCCTATGTGGTAAGTTATTGAATATAATTTGAATTCATAACACATTTTAAACTTTAAATCCTATATCTTCCATATTATTGATTACTTTGAAGTTTGAGTAATCTAGATTCTAGCATTTAGGTTTTATGCTTATGTTTTTATAGTAAAATTGATAACTTCTTCTAGTTTTGCTTTGCACAAGCTACTGTTTTATGTTTAACAGTGTTTAATACCTTCAAACCCAAAGAAAGAAGATCTTATGAAACTTGAAGAGGTTGTAGATTTTGTCCCTGCTATTGTCATATATTTAGTAGTTTTAATTATCCGTGCACAATAACTTATATCATTTGACATTTTTTTTTCTATTGTGGTGAAGTTAAGTAAATTTAGTAAATACTTTATATTTGTGTAAGTATATCCCCTCTGTACTTTCTGCTGAGGATGCTCATCTTACCCCTGTTTTACGTCTTGGAGCTGGAGCATGTGTTGGAATAATTTCTATGCCTGCAACTTATCTAATGGATATGGTCCGAGACAGGATAACTCTACAGGTCCATTTTTCAATTTAGCAAATGATTATTATTTTTTAATTGGAGAAAGTATATGTCGTCCCTAAGTTTGGTAGAAAACTTTTTGCCTCGTATTTGCAAACCGAGAAATCCCCTTATCACTACCGAGGATCATAAAGCATGGTTAGTTTCCAAATGTTCCATTCCACCAACAAATGTGACATCTGGTGATGTAATTCTCAAGATCATTGATGAAGAGGCCGGCGAGCAAAATACATTGTTTTAGCCACTTCATTTTGTTGGTAGAGAAGAACAAAAAAGGTGATATAAACCTGGTGGTGGTTTTGTCATTTGTACATAGTTAAAAATTTAGAAACAAAATATTTTGTCTTTTTCATACCAGAAGCAGATGCATTCAACATTTGAAGTGGATGACAATTTTTCTGCTATTTAAGACAAATAGGTTGTTGGTTCTTGCAGGGAAAAAAGCTGGTGTGATTATGCTACAACATTGGTTTATCTTGTTCTAGAAACTTTATTATAAAAGAGGTTATTCTCAACTAATGCAGTTCTTGCAGAATTGGTACAGTTATGCTCAACTATTTAGGCCATTTGATTTGAAGCCAACATAAAAAGAGGTATTTCACCAGCTAAAAAAGGTGGCAAGGTGGTCTTTCATCGAAAGTGGCATTGAGTTTCTATGTTGTTTCAGTTGGAAAATTTACCATCCATGGTGACTGGTGTTTGGAGTAATGATAATAATTTGCAGCTTGAGGCAACGACTTAGTTTTGAAAGCTCCTTTCTATAGGTTTGAAATTTGATTAACTACTCTTATTTACAGTGTACTTTTAATTTATTAGTTAAAGCATCTTTGATTGACTTGGGTACAACATACGCCACAACTTGCGACTGCGTTATTGAGTAGGTTGGTATCAGATGAGTCAATTAAGCAAGCTTGACATAACACTTGTTTTGGTCTGTCAAGGTCGTCGTGCAGAACAACGACGTCGATGAAGTTGATCTTATCGGCAAATTCGGACCAACAATTACGTACATGATTACGCTTTGAGGTATTCTATATCACTGTTTGTAAATAACAATTGGGTTAATTTTCAATGTTTATGTTGAAGTTTTTCATATGTTTGTATAATAGATGTGCTTTGTTGGATGACGCTTACCGTCTGTTTGATGAAATGCCTGAGGGAAACTTAGTTTCATGTATAACATATTTGCCATTTTAATGTGTTGTGTATTCTGTTAACTTTAATTATTCATTTTATAGTTACATTCATAATGTGTTTTAGGAGGTAAAGATAGGCGATCATCTAGACGAATCTGGAGAGAATGCTTTTGTCGGAGGAAAAAATTGCTGGAAGTAAGTATATCCTGTTTTGTTTCAACACTGGCTAGACTTTTACAACAGTGTTGAACTAAATAACATGTTTATCTGTTGTAGGTACTCCACCTTTGTTAATTGGGAATTGTGGTGGCAAAAATTCCCTATCTTGGCAATGATGGTAAGTTGGTAACTTCTCGATGCTATCCCAAGTTATTTTTTGCCTTGTTTGTGTATCGAAAAATTTGATGGATGCGTTGCTTCTTTCAACTTTTCTTCCCAGGAAAGAGACCTTTGGCTGATGTATATGCCTTAGACATAGCTGTCAAGCCATATGAATGGCGCAAGTTAGAGCCCGAAGGAGAAGGCCCACCTCCATGCATGCATGCTTTGATCTCCTTAAATTTTGCCTTTCTATACTGATCTTTTGACATCATTGTGTACATATCAGTTTCAAATTCTTAAGAACACGAGATAGTGTTTGTTTACTTTTTTAGCCTTTGACCTATTGTATTAGATTCTGGAAACACAAAACTCCAGTTAGATTTGTATAGAAATCTTAATTGATTGAATTACCATGTTTTTGTGGGTTTAATTTAGTTGTTAGATTTGTTTCATATTTATATTTTATAAACTATTTTCTCAAATCTCCATTTTTTTCTCTCCGCTCTTTTTCGAACATAATTTTTTAAAATTGAACTGGTATATTACTTTTTTGATTAATTTATTTTTGTATGAGCATTATGATTGTAGGATAGGAACCCTTTAGTTTTTTTCTCATTGTCTTTATTGTTGAGAACTTGAAAGTGTTAGACTGCAGACTTGAGTAAGTTTGAATTGAAGCTCACCTTAATTTGACATTCTATTTAGCATTAATACTTTAATGCAATGAATTTGTCTTATTATCACTATTTCTGCCAATGAATTTGTCTTATTATCACCGTTTCTGCCAAAGAATTTGTCTTATTTATGAAAGATTTTCATAGTAGCTTGATCAAATTGCTCCAGCAGGAAAATTTATTGGTGGTATTCGTAGTAGTGATCATTTTAGGTTTAGTTAAGATGTCTATGGGCAGTTGCTCTTATCAATATCTTATTTCCATTTTAAGGCTTGCTCTTACTCAAACTAACTCTAATTAAAAAACCTGTTTTATTTCTGTTGACATTTTTTGTGTGGTTATTTGTATAGCGTTTTCTCCTAAGCATTACTGCAAATATCATTTTACCACTTATATTGCAGCCCTTGGCTAGTGCATATGGACTTGCTAAGCATAGAGATGGTCGTTGGGAATGGGCAATTGCTCCTGGTGTCTCACCATCTCCAAGATATCAGCATGCATCGGTTAGATTCAGTTTCTATTATTTTTTTCTCTTTTTCTCTTAGTTGGCTATACGTTCAAGGATCATGCTTAATTTAATGGTTCTATGTATTTGTTAATGCAATGCTACATGTGTCTGGTGGGGCTCTAGGTGGAGGACGGATGGTTGAAGATTCGTCAAGTGTTGCAGGTAACTCAATTCGGGTTGCTTAATATTTTTTACAAAATGAAGTATGTTTCATGATATATGATATAGTTTGGATAAATGGTTACGACTTATGCTGACATGAATATTTTTTGTTTCATAGGTGTGACCGTATTTTATGGTACGGAGAAGGTCTCCATCAGTTATCTTATGTTCGCGGGGAATCAAGATTTTCAGACCATAGACTAGTTTATGGCATATTTTGGGCTGAGGTTGAGTCAACTCATGGAAAATTGAAGAAAAGTATGAGTTGTTCTGGTTCAAGAATTGAGGTGGATAAACTTATGCCATATTTCGGGGGATATACTGAGCTAAATTTTTTCTAAAGATATGGAGGCCGAACAAGAAACGTGGATTGTGAGCTTTCAATTTCGTCAAGCTCTCTAATTATTTAAATACTGGCATAATTCTTCTTATATGTTATACACTTAAATACAATTTTTGCTTAGGAGTAAATAGAAGTATAGAATGAAACAAATTTAATATTTTTAAGTGAGGATTCAAAGTCTTTCTTTAGACTACATGTATTATTTTGCTAAATATTTTTGTGTGAAATAAATTTCATCATTTTTATTTATTTGATTTTCCTGGACATTGTATTTGAATATATATATATATATATATATATATATATATATATATATATATATATATATATATATATATATATATAAAATAAGGAATTTGTGTAAAAAAAAAAGTGTATTACAATAGCATTTGTAGAGAGGGTGCTATTAATGAAACATTCTATAATAGCACTTTTATGAAAAGCGCTATCAAACATGTGCCTTATAATAGCATTTTTATGAAAAAGCGCTATCAAACATGCGCCTTATAATAGCACTTTGTTTGGAAGTGCTATCAAAATCAAATCAAAATAAGTATTATAATAGCACTTTTCGAAAAATGCTATTGAATACCGGTACTATAATAGCGCTTTTGGAAAAGCGTTATTAATTATCAGTACTATAATAGCGCTTTTAAAGTGCTATCAAACGAAAATATTTATAATAGCACCGTGGTTAATAGCACTTTTAAGCGCTATCAAAAACAAAAAAAAACGCTATTAAATAACTTTTTTGTAGTTGTGGAAGTTCAATCGTGGTTAAAAGTGACGTCATCTTACTTTTCACCACGATTGTTATTAAGAATCGTGCTGAAAATTCTTTTAATAAAATAAAAAATCAGGCGCGTTAAAAATGACATATTACTACAGTTAACAAAAGGGTCGTAGTAATATAGTGGTACTAAAGGTATATTTTGTAGTAGTGTGGAGAGATTTTTATTAAATTTGATCTCACTTATTTGTGTATCTCACACACACACACACACACACACACACACACACACACACACACACACACATAAACATACATTTCATGTATCACGTACATATACAATTTGGTAATACGATTATGGCCACTTAAAAAGCATGAATTAAATAAACTATTTTATTACAAATCTTTGATCCGCGAGTAAGCTTCTCAAACTTCTCCATCAACGTCATCGTTTGACAACTCTTGAACTCGAACAATTATAATATTTAAATAACTAAAATAAATAATTAAATGGCATGACGCGTATGTCATATTCACTACGCCAAACAAGGGAAAAGAGGGCGCGTTTTTTGGCCTATGACAGCGCCTAAAAGCGCTGTCTAAGCCTGCGCTGTCGTAGGTAAAGACAACGCTTTTTTATTTATGAAAAAGCGCTCTCTAAAAGGGGACTTTAGACAACGTTTTTAAAAGCGTTGTCTAATGTATACGTTTAAAATTTTAAAGAATTTTTTTATATACTTTAGAGAGCGCTTTTTTCTTCAAAAACGCTCTATAAAGGGGGACTTTAGACAGTGCTTTTGAAAGCGCTGTCTAATGTATACGTATAATGATTTTTTTATATACCTTTAGAGAGCGCTTTTTCCTTAAAAGCGCTCTCTAAAGGGGGACTTTAGACAGCGCTTTTAAAAGCGCTGTCTTTTGTCTACGTATAATTTTGAAGATTTTTTTAAAAATCCCATTTTAACCATTTTTTTATGCAGAAACCTGTATAATTCACATTTCCATAAACCTGTATAATTCACATTTCAATAAACCAGTATGGATACGCATTTCCATCAACAAATTCTATTTCAAAACTAGAATTTACATTAATGCAGAATTCGCACAAATTCTATAAACTAGAATTTGTACATTTCAATAAACTAGAATTTACATGCAGAATTCGCACAAATTCTATTGTATGGTTTCAAACCTGTATAGAATTTACATTTCAATAAACTAGAATTTACATTCACAAAACTATACATTCAAGAAAGAATTCTTCTTGCAATAAAAAATTCGCACAATTCCTCCTTAGTATCTTGCAATTGTTTCCTCGTGTAATAAGGACACGCCATATCATCGAAATACTACATAACAAAACAAAATACACATTATTTAGTTAAAAATAATAAATTATATGACATATCCGATAAATATTAAAATAAATCCTAAATTATAAAACCATGCATACCGTAATAGGAATCTCCAATTGTCCCATTTGAAGGATTTCTCTCATGAACCTCAAAACGAAGTACCCGCAGTCTATACCATTACGCTGACGAAGGATTTCAGTACAAAACTCAACCGCTTCTTCAACAATGTATCGTTCGGCAATACAACCCTCTGGTCGACTTCGGTTTTTCACATACCCTTTTAATATTTTCATATAACGTTCAGCAGGGTACATCCATCTCATATAAGCCGGTCCACACAATTGTGTCTCTTTCACCAGATGAACAACTAGATGAACCATTATGTCAAAAAACGAGGGAGGAAAATACATTTCAAGATCACACAAAGTAATAACTATTTCTTTTTGCAATGTTGGTAAGATCGTAGGATCGATCACCTTACTGCAAATTGACTTGAAGAAAAAACACAATTTAGTTATTGCGCTTCTTACTTTTTCTGGCAGAATAGAACATATACCTATTGGTAGAAAATGTTCCATTATGACATGGCAGTCATGCGTCTTTAAACTCTTTAACTTGAGGTCTTTCATAGACACAAGTCTTCTAATATCTGAAGAGTATCCTTCTGGAACTTTAACTTCACTTAGAAACTTACACAATACTTTTTTCTCCTTTCTAGATAGAGTATACGCAGCAGGTGGTAGATATGTTCGTTTTCCTTTCTTCAAGGGTCCTAATTAATTCTTATCCCCATATGTACCAAGTCCTTTCTTGCTTTAAGGCCATCCTTAGACTTTCCTGGTATATTGAGTAACGTACCAATAACACTGTCAAATACATTTTTTTCAATATGCATAACATCGAGAAAATGTCTTACATGCAACGACTTCTAATATGGCAGTTCAAAAAAAATTGACCTCTTCTTCCACCCACTCTTGACAAGTGTATGTGCAAAAGGCTTTCCAAACTGAGTTCTCACATCTTTCACCTTTTCAAAAATTTGATCACCTATCAATATAGTTGGAGCTCTACCATGTTCTGGCTCTCCATTGAATGCTTTTCTCCACCCACGATAGTGATGATTAGAATTTAAGAATCTATGATGACCGAGAAAGACATTCTTCTGACCAAACTCCAATCGCGTCCAATCTGTTTTATCTTCACAAATAGGACACGCACATTGACATTTTATGCTGTACCCTGATAGATTTCCGTATGCTGGAAAATCATTAATTGTGCCAAACAACATCGCCCTCAAGTTGAAACTTTCTTTCCTATACCCATCATAAACCTCCACACCGTTCTCCCACAAAAATTTTAAATCTTCGATTAAGGGTGCCAAGTATACGTCTATTTCATTCCCTAGTTGTCTAGGCCCAGAAATTAACATAGATAACATCATGTACTTACGCTTCATACATAGCCATGGAGGTAGGTTATAAATCATTATGATCACAGGCCAAGTGCTATGTGAGATACTTTGAATACCGTGTGGGTTCATTCCATCAGTAGATAATGCCAAGCGAAGGTTTCTTGCTTCTTTTCCAAATTCAGGATAATCATCATCAATTTTTATCCACTGTGGTGAATCTGCCGGATGTCAAAACTTTCCATCAATAATTCTTTCATCTGCATGCCAAGTCAAGTGTCTTGAATCGGTCTCACTACGAAACATGCGTCTAAATCTCGGAATTATAGGAAAATACCATAAGATTTTTGCTGGAGACAACTTTTTCTTATATCGAGAGACACCGTATTTAGGACACTCATTTAACGATGCATACTCATTTCAAAACAATACACAATCGTTTGGACAATCATGTATCTTATCATAGCTCATGCCAATAGAGCACAACATCTTTTTGGCCTCATATGTTCGATTGGGAAGAGCATTATCCTCTGGAAGCATATCTTTCATAAGGGCCAATAACTCTGTGAAAATTTTATCTGACCATCCATTGCCCGCCTTTAAGTTGTACAACTTTAATACCGCAGACAATCTTGTGAATTTGGTGCAACCATTATACAACGGTTTCTCTGCATCGCTTACCAACCTCTCAAACATTTTGGGACAATCCTTAAGATCTTCTTCAAGTGCTTCTGCAATCTCTTCGACTCGATCAGAATCGTATGTATCTGTGCCATTGTCGTATGAAGCGTAGGTCGTATTATCCCCCGATTCAACATTCCCGTTAATTTTCTCACCATGCAAATTCCAGCATGTATAACTTCTATCAATTCCACTCCTCAATAAATGCGATGCCAACTGAACCGCGTCAACCCGACTCCCAAAACAACAACCCAAGCAAGGACATATCATTCGACTAGGGTCTTTGGCGTGCGCAACAACAAACTTAACGAATTCCGATACCCCATTGTCGTACTCTTTCGACAATCGACTTGAAGACATCCATTTCTTATCCATTGTTATACTAATTAAACTAAACAAAAACAAAAAGAAAAAATGTTATACCTGTAGGGAAACGATCCGACTTTCACACTTTGAACACAAGTAACCCCTATACACGTATCATAAAATGAAATATCATTAATTGACCAATTATGAGTCATAACTTGATAAGTGGCAACATGTAATCACAAACAAGCAACAATTAGAGGTAAACACCTACATATTCCAAGTACTCAAGAGCAAAATAAATACTTTAGAATCACTAAGTTTAGAGAACAGATCAAAATACAAGAAGAAAGGTGAGAGCCAACCATTAATATAGGCTCATTGACTTATAATATAACTTTAAAAACCACGAAAAATTATAATTTAAAGTATCAAAAAATTTCTCTCCTCAATAAGTATAAAGTAGACAATTAACTTATAACAAAAAGTCACAAGTTCTAGAAAATAAAAAGATGCATGGATACACATAAAAAAGAAAAAGGTTTACAATGAAACTGACATTAAAACTAACTTTTTCACAAAAAGATTAGATTAAATCACAGTAAAAATGGATGATTAAGTTAACAGAGTTCGAATTCTAATTATAACATTCAATCTAATAATACAAAGTGAAAAATCTTGTGTTCAAATTTAGGCAAATTTGTAATACTGAGTTTTACTTATGATTCCTATATGGTTTTCAAGTGGGACAAAATATATATTATTAATTATAAAAAAAGGTATATTGAATGATAATGTATAAAACGAAATTACTAAATAATAATGTAACGATATGATAATTTTATTACTGAAATACTGAAAAGATAAAATATTTTGGAAATAAAAAAATATTATTAAATTGCTAACAGAAAAAAGTTAGTTTCAATGACCGGTTATGATAATATCCATCCCACAAAAGAATAATTGAACAAATACCCTCTTATTCACAACTCAATTCTTACAGTAAAACAAATACCCTCTTATTCACAACTCAATTCTTACAGTAAAACAAATACCCTCTTATTTGTTTATCAAAAGTAAAATAAACTGACATTAATCTTTGAAAATCTCATAATTAACTTAAAAAATTCTGGGTACAGAGAACAGAAGCAACAACAACATTCTGATATAGGGCAACAACAACAGTAACACGACAACATCAACAACACAATGAGGCTAGGGCAACAACAACAAAATGCAAAGACGAATGCAAACACGTACCTTATTCGTTTTCAGAGGATAAGAGAATAAGAAAAACAACAACAACAACGTTTTCATGAATTGAATGCAACAATGACGGCAACAGTGACGACAACGGTGACGGCAACGGTGACGACAACGGTGACGGCAACGGTGACGGAAATGAGAATGCAAGAACGACGACAATGGCAATGCAAGAACGACGGCAATGGTTTCAGTAGAAGAAACGGTCAAGAGAAGAAAAAGAATAGAAGTGTCTGAAAATGTTTAGAAATTGTTTTATATTTTAATTCGTAAATGACCTTAGAGGGCGCTTTTAAGAAAACGCTTTTTTATGTGCAACCTATAAGAGCGCTTCCCTTAGAAAGCGCTTTCTAAAGTGAAAAGAATTTAAGACCTATAAGAGCGCTTTCTAAGGTTAACTTTAAACAACGCTTTTTAAAAGCGTTGTCTAAAGTAATACCTATAACAGCGCTTTCCAATAAAGCGCTTTCTAAGGTGACATCCATTTATTGCATTTAACAGCGCTTTTTAAAAGCGCTTTCTAAAGCCTGTCTTTTACTGCGTTTTTTTTAGCGAAATTTTTTTATTCTTTTTAGCAGCGCTTTTATAAAAAAGCGCTGTCTTTTTGGTGCTGTCTATTCCTATTTTTGGCGTAGTGATTTAAATAAAATAAATCATGATACACATATCGTATTTAAATAAAATAAATCACGACACAAATTTCATATTTAAAATAAACAAACACCAAAATAAGGTCATAACCGTATACCTAATTATATAATAATAAATAATTAAATGATAAATCAATCAATATATAAATATTGGCACATCAATATTTGATGTCTTTTACAAACTCTGAAGGCACAATTCTTGCACCGCCATAAATCCAATTGCAAACACATTTATACTATAAAAAAAAAAAGATTGATTATTCAATATGACTGGTCAAAATGCCATTGTTTCATCATACAAATGTTAGATTCCTAGACATAATGAACATTGATCAATAAAATCTAGAACAATTATTACAATTGAATGGACGAAACAAAATAGTATATTTGATACACTGACCTCGCATCAAAAACATTTATATCATATGTAAATTCATTAATTATATTTTATCACTTATGGATAATTGAAGTATCGCTGTTTCACCATACAAATATCAGAACTCAAAATATAATCTACATCAAACATCCAAATATTACAAAATATAATGTCAATATTTAATATTAAATAATAAATATTTTATTATTTAATAATAAACTATTATTATGGTCGTTATTATTAGTTATAATAATATACATAAGAATAGTTTTACTGCAATTCAAACAAAAGCTTCATTTTGAAACGCATTCTACAATTTTTGGCTAACATTCACGACAGGCAAATGCATTCACGACAACAAGAAAACTATTATCACGGAAATATGCAATTATTATCATGGCAATGAAATAGACATCACTTGAATGAGACTACTATTGGGTTAACGATAATATTTTCTAAGAAAAGGGGAACTCGGGGTCACTTGAAACAATTTTCAAAATAAAGTATAATGGCAATAAAATACTAACCATACCTATTAATAAGTTATTTGTTACATGTTAAAGTGAATCATCATTCACATAGTCATTACGAAAATCAAAGATGAATAATTTTTATTCATATGATTAATAATCACTTTATAGTCACACAAATATATATCATATAATTATATCATAGTATAATAATTATTATTATTCATAAATATTATTCAAATTAATAATTTAATCAGAATCATACTCTTGAAGGAATTTATGAGAAGTTTTTTCATTTTTTTTTTCCTTTTAGAGGAACAATTCTAATGAATAGATCTTGATTAAATCATTAATCACAAATCAAATATTAAAATAATGATTCAAAAAATACTTTATAAAGTGTATTTTTTCTTTGATCACAAAGGACGGAAGATATTGGCGTCTCTTTATTGTCCACACGAGCACAAAATGGAACACAATTCTAGTCTAATCGTCTTTTAAAAAAACTGACAATTAGGATTAGTATGAAAAATAGCTCCTCTATCTATAGAGAGTTACTAAAAATTCTAATGCTCTTATTTTGAAATTTTCCAAAATAAACCAAATCAACTATTTTAATTAAATAAAATATTATTATATTTAACTAAACTCTTTTAATAAAATAAAATAAAATATTAATCAAATTAAATCATATTTAATCAAACAAAATATATTTTTTGTAAATTTAAATAAATTAATATCTAACTAAATTAAATCATATTTAATTTTATCATTCGTTCCATTGTCAGTACTTTATACATGTGACCTTGTAGGTTCTCGTTATGCTGACAATAATATTGAATCACATATGTAATATTATAAACAGTGAGCATTATCTAGCAACACATCACTGCTACTCAAATAACAAGAATGTCATGTGATATGAGATAATCTTTCTATGATAATGATCATGCGACAATTTACCTTTTTTTTAATCTTATATAATTCAATATTATATTCATTGATCTCCGAGTATACTTGATAACAACAAATAAATTCAATATCTCATATTAACTTATTTGAGCCTGACCATTCATTCTACAATCATATTACTACAAAAAATACTTTTACCGTCGGACGCAAAATGAATTTTACCTCGGCTGAAGTAGCGAGGTAACGAAGGGCGTCATGAAAAGTAACGTCTTATCACCTCGATTTTTTAAACACCGAGGGGTATATTAATTTGCACATGGGTTCGAACCCCAGTATCAACATTTTTATTATTTATAAAACTAGCGCCTCATACATCTCGGTTTACAATAAAACCGAGAGGTAAGATAGATTATTTTTTTAATTGAAATTCGTTACATTGTTTACAAAAAAAAAATTGTTTACAAACTACAATGTTTGCCCAAAATATTACATTGTTTACACAGAATATTAAAATAAAAATTAATTTATCCCTGAAGATCATATTTTGGATCTTCGACTCCTTGATATTTGGGCAAGATCAAACGATTAACCTTGCAAGTATTTGTTTCTGATATAAAACAAAAAAAGGGTTAGAAAAATAAATGATTTTCTGCTCAAATAAATATTTAAAAACACAAACTTTAAACCCAAATAATTTTATGCACTTACAATCCATCATAGAAAACTCCTAATGACAAAATTTAAAGTGGGGGATGTGGATAGTTTCAAGCGCTTCATGACGTTTCTTTACCAATTATAGATATCAGAAGGTCTTTATAATGGAAATTTTTTATATTTCACGGGAATCACTAATGGTAGTGTCTTGAGCGTTGATAATCATGAAATGGACGACAAAGATTTGTTTAAGGACGGTGATCAATATCTAAAATTATCATGCTAAGTTATCCCCTCGGTTTTGTTAAAAACCAAGGTGAACATGATTTTTTAATAAAAAAATTACATTGTTTACACAGAATATTAAAAAATAATAATACAGTAAAAGAAGAACTTTGGTGTAAGGAGTTGTCTGTTCCAAATATTGCATGCATCCGATTTCTAGGAGTTATCTATTCCTAGCATTGAATGCATCCAACTTTTAAAGGAATTATATGTTCCAACATTGAAAAAATGTTTTTCTGCACTTGCAATCCATCATAGAAAACTTTTACAAGGTTCTAAATATAACAACAACAACAACACCATCAACACCCTTTTGTGAGATGTATCTTTTGGATTTTTAAGGAGGCGTTTGAGCTTCTCTAATTGTTTCACTTTCTATTCTCCACTTTATTTAAATATTATTCCTAGTTTCAACATCTCATTTCCAACTATTTGTGTCTTCAAAACTAGTTTCAATTTTTTTTTCTTCAAAAATGTCTTCAACAACCTTAGATAATTTTTTTTTGTTCGTTATCAATGAAAAGTTTGTTGATTTTAATGATTTGAAAGACAAAGATTTTGATCTAAGGAAAATTATTCGCAAATAAAAGTTGAATGGTTACTTTGACGTTCTTCATGGACCCATCTACATTAATCTTGTTAAAGAGTTTTGGTTAAATGTCTCTGTTGGGCCATCTGGTCATGATGCTAAGTCAATCCAGTCCTATGACAATGACTCTCCTATCACAATTACTCAGTCACTATTGCCCAGATAATAAACTGTGAAGAAGAAGATTGTTGTGTTGAACATTATAGATTCAACAATGCCTACTTAGATCACCCTCGCCTAATTTATGCAAACAACGATAATCTCAACAGTTTTGCTACTCTACTACCAATTGGTAATGTTTTGTATCAACATTTAGTGTCAAATCTCCGTCCAAGAGAGAAACAACTGGAAACGCTTACTTGGGATGACAAGCATCTCTTGTTATTCCTTACTAAGAACATCAGAGTTTATCTTCCTCTTACCATTTTTAACTTCTTCAAGGAAATGATATCATCTCTAGGGAGAAAATGACTTTTCTCATACCATATGAAAGAGTTCTTTCTGAATTTTTCTCTCAATTAGAGATAGTTAACAGTGATACTATTGAACTTGAGTGGAGTCAGAAATTTGAATATGTGAAATAGTTATTTGTTGTCCTGTTTTTAATTAATGAAATATTTTTTTTCATAATATTGTATATTCGTTTTTATTGATGTACAAAAATTTTGTGAATTACTAATTAACGAGAAAAAAAAATGAAAAACAAAATTAAGAAAAAAAAAGGGAAGATTGGAAGGCGCCAAGTGAAAAATTATTGAAAATAACCTTAAATGCACTTACATGGATTCGAAGCATGTTCCCTTATAGCTATATTTCCTCGGTTTTCAAAAACACCGAGGTAATAGGTTTATTATTTTTTTATGAAGAAAATCGAGCGCTCACTTATAGATATATTACCTCTGTTTTTTTATAAAACCGAGCGAAAAGGTTGTTTTTTAAATAATCAAACATGTCACTCCCAGGACCTATATGCTCGGTTTTGGCATGTTCGAGGTGAAAGCGTAGTCATAAAAAGTGTTATTTGTCATAGTGTCATACTCGATCAAGAGGACCGTAGATATTACTCTCATATATGTAGGAGGGGAAATGCCATCTATGCCACTCATGTCCCTCATCAAAATTTGTAGAGTATCAATCAACCATCTTTATGGTCATCCCATTACAGATAACGTTTGATTGACAATAAAGTACTCTACTTCACATATTGGGTCTATAGTGGTTTCAAGTCGAAGAGTGATATACATCATTATCACTATGAGAATAACTTACGACACTTACATAACAAACTATATAGTATTCTCATGATGGGCTAATCTAATACAAATATTACTCATAATATTTATACATATGTGAAGACTTGATATGTCATATCCATGACTCGTGAGATACAATCATCAGTCTACTCACATAATAATCTTTATGCATCACTATTGTCCTATGTGACAGTAAACCTTAACTACAAATACTTTAAGAATACCGTCCTTATGTTCAATGAGGACTCACGATTAAGTCATACTTAATAAGTCATTAAACAGACTAATTATTCTAAAGACTTTATTATATCATATACAAATAACACAATAAATATGATACCTAATATATATATATATATATATATATATATATATATATATATATATATATATATATATATATATATATATATATATATTAACAAACATGTATGTAAATGTCATGATACAAAAGTAAATACAACTAATACAAATTAGCTATCGGGGATTACTCCAACACATGTCTCTAGGATGACTTCTTCCTTATCATTTGAGAAGGAAGGTTGTCATATTGTCAAAAAGAAGTTGTATTTTCCCCGGTGATGTAGTAGCACTTAAAGTTCTTCGTGTCGTTGGGTTTAATGTCAGAAGTGACCATTAGCTTCTTGTTTCTTAATAAAATAGAAGGGAAAAATGAGTCATCATCTCTACCACCGCTACTATCAATATCATAGATAATGGAACTCTCGCAACTATCAAACATGCCTAACTCCAATAATTTGCAGTTAATCATCCTATCAAAATGTTTGACATTTTTATAACACTTATTCCACAGGGATATGTGCTCATCGCATGTTGAAGGCTCTATTAGGTTGTCATTATTGTCTAAATCTCTAATTATCGCCATAAACAAGAAAAGGGAAAAGAAAAGGTACCTGAGTTATACTTGTAACTGAAGAGATTAAGAACTTGAACTTAAGAATATTGGAGGGCTCTTGAAAGATTATGAGGAGATGTTCAAGAGATTCAGATAAGAAGGTTATTACCATTGTTGTCTTGGCTTGTCATCCTCTGATGTGCCAAAGTTAGGTGCCCTCTAAGACTATTGTTTTATCTTGATTGTTACTTTATAATAGAATACCATCTACAATGAATTTTTTTAGGCGTGGGATTATCATGGACCACGAAGGGGCCATTTTGTTATTTGCTCTTGTGATATAGAATATCGGTCATTTACTATAATACTTTTAGGTGGTTGTTGCGGTGCAAAAAAATACCACGAGCGCCCGCACGCTCGAAATAATAACAGAGTCGCCACCGAATTTTATTTATTCCAAAAGGAAAGGGAAAATATCAATAAAAATCTTAAAGAACAAAAGTATGGTCGTCACAACCAAATTCGAGTTCAGGAGTCGGTTATGCGAGTGGAAGATATTAACACCCCTCACATCTGTTGTACTCAACAGGAACAATTTAGTTAGTCTTGTGAATAGAATGATAGCTTACGTTATTTGTTTTCATCTAGTTATTAAAGTTTGAAAGGAAAAAGAAAAGGACTAATAAATAAGTTTTTATTAGGATGATTAACAGGATTGCGAGTCTTGCTCCTACGTATCCTCAAGTGCGATGAGGAATTCAAAGCTACGTAGTTCTCGGCAAGAAAAGTATATTTTTGGATTTTTTTTATAGTGTTTGACGAGACGTCGAATATTACTCTTGCGTATCTCCAGGTGCGATGGGGAACTCAAAGCTATGTAGTTTTGGGTATCAAATATTTGTGTGTTGGTTGATTTTAGCGAAGGATGCTTAGGTCGCATTCGACCGGAAAAAACATTGCTTGTCACCCAATCATGGAAGTAGGGAACGTTGTGAGTCCATCGCATCGGAATGGAAAAAACAAGATCCGAAATTCTCGTAGATCCTGTCTTAATCGTATTTCGTGCAGACAATGTTGTTTGCTACTCGCACATGAGAGGATTGAAGCGTTATTTTGTGCTTCACGTCGGAATAGATAAAATATAATTCGTTTATGAAAAGTTTTGAATCGAGCTAGGGTGAAAAATGAGTTTGATTGGTTAGATTTTTTAGGTAAATGACGAGCATTCGAATGGTCAAACTATACAACTTGTATCCAAATACTCGGGGAGGAAAGATGCATACACCCTATAAATCCTTTTTCATCCAATTATTGAATTAGATTGATTTCATTTTAATTATCGTGTTTTGAGTGGAAGACGAGTATCCGAATGGTCAAGTTATACGACTTGCATCCAAATACCCGAGGAAGAAAGAGAGGCATACGCTTAATTAATCATTTTTCATCCGATTTACTTGTGAAATAAGATCTTTGAATTTTTTGATTCTGAAAGGGGTTTGGTACAAATCAGGTCAAGATGACGAGCACTCAAATGGTCAAGCTATACGACTTATATCCAAATACTCGTGGAAAAAAATCATACGCCCAATTAGTCATTTTGAGCAGATGACGAATATTTGAATGGTCAAGCTATACGACTTGCATCCAAAATATTCGACAAAAAGAGAGGCATACGCCAAACTAGTCCTTTTTCATTTGATTATTAAAAAATGTTTGAAGTTAATTAAGTTTGAAAATGACTTGATGTTGATCAAATGTTTTTAATTTTTTGAAAGGTTGATTTTAATGTTTTTATTTTATTAACAATGATTGATTAAGCATCAACTAAAGGAATAAAATAAAATAAACTAAAAATAAAAATAATAAGAAACATAAAAGAAATAATAAGAAGGAGGGGGCATACTATCAAAACAAGCGGTGAAAGAAAAAAATGGGCTTAAGGCCCTTATTTTAAAAATAAAAGCAAACACAATAAAAAAAAATACAAAACATGAAATTGGGGGTGCAAAGAGGAAAATAGTCTAGACCCAAAACACAAGGGCCCAAAAGGGGCTGGTCAAACAAAAAATGATGCCACGTGGCACGATCTTAATCGTCAGATCGAAAGGTCCAAATTAAATCTAGAAATGAGCTAATCTTCCTCTTTGCAAAAGAACAAACTCATACCTCCACCATTTTTGAGCCATAACTTTTTTAAATTTTCATGAAATCACACAAAAGAATAATGAGAATTCATCTACTCAATCTCACAAACAACAATCCACGATCACAATGCCTCAATTAACAATAAAAAATGGATAAATTAGGATTTAAAGTGATGAAATTTGACTTCAAGTGGTTCGATTCGACCATTATTTGATGTTTTAGATAAAAATAATCATTGAATCATGCTTAGAAAGATGTTTTGAATCAATAAGCATTTTTAGTTTTCTCGAAACAGTTGATTTTTGAATTTTTCGAGTTTGTGTTCTTGAATGTTCATGAACACTCAAGAACACCAAGAACGCCAATTTTCTAGAAATTCACATTTCAAGTTATTTTACATAAATGATTAAAGGATATGAAACATACTAAGTGCATAAACAATTTTATTCAATTCCATTACAAAGAATCATGATAAATAGAGGTTACTTGGACGAAGAACGCGAAAAACATGATGAATTTTCCGGCGAGAAACCCGAATTCCGGCGAGGCTCCGACGATGCTCCGATGATGTGATTTTTCACTTTTATTTGCCGATCTAGACTCCTCTTGATATCGTCTACCTCATTCCATCATAATTTCACAATTTTGACAACTTTTTCGAAATCGAGTTCAAAATAGATTTGTACGAAGTTGTGTTTTATGAGTGGTTTTTGGTAGAGATTATGATGGTAGTGATGTTAAACAATGATCCAAAGGAAATGGATGGGAATTGCTCAAGATTTGAGGATTATTTGTGATATTTTCAAAGTTTCTTCAAGGTGAAGAAACTTGAATTTAGGAGATGAATTTGATTCAAGCTTTAGGCTAAGCTTAGAGGCGATTGTTGTTGAATTTTCACTCTACTTCTCATCTAAATTTATAGTAGAGATTTGTTGTAATTAGGAGGGAATGATGTGAGGAAATGAGAGGAAAAAACTAGTGAGAATTGTATGATAGAAATTGATAATCTATGTGAAAAAATTGGCAATTCTTGTGAGTGCACAAAGTGAAGGGTGTGTGGATTGCATCTTGGTAATGAGAGTTTGAAAGTGAGGAGTGAAGAGAATGTGGTTTTCTCCATAGCATGGATATGTATGACAATGGTGATGTATGTTGCAAATTGAAAATGTTCTACATGAGTTTTTTTTCGTTGGCTTGTAAAAAGATATGTATGGTATATATGTATGCATTACATGGTGATAAATGGAATGGGATTTTGGAGATATTTGTGTAAGAAGATAAAATTAAAAAAAAAAAAAAATAATAATAATAATTATATAAATAATTATAATAGTAATAATACTAAAATGATTTTTGTTATTATTATTTGGACTAAAAAAATGAATAAAAGAGAACCAAATCGAATAAAACGCAAACGCTGCGAACATGATAAAAGAAAATAAATGAATATACTAAAATAACACGTAGCAAATTCGAATAAAAAAATAATAACAGATCAATTACTACAGCTAAAAATACCCGGATAAAAGGACTCGAACTGATTAGAATACAATCGTGCGCAAATACGAAAAAAATTAAATATGCGCACAAGACTAAACTACGTGTAATGTTATTCAATAAAAAAGACAATAACTGGCCCGAACTTAAAATTTTCTGCTCGACGATCTTACGCACGATTGAAAATCATTTCAATCGATCTATCTGCAAAACTGTACTATTATTCTGACAAAATAAAACTAGTTGATTGAAAAAATGAAATGTCCTGACAAAATTAAGGTTCGACAATGGTTTAAACAAAGTTTGATTTTACCAAATGAATTAGATTTATTTTTTGAGATTTTCAAGACGTTAAAGACTAGGTCACAAGTAATAGTTGATTTGACATTCAATAATGTAGAATTGAGAAATTTTGCAATAATATTTTTCTACTAAAACTCCGTTTATGGGGGAATTGGTGGATATAATTATGAGATGTTTCCGAAAATATTATCCAGGTAAGTTTTGATGTTGTTCCTGTGCACTTTTTATGAGTGGATGGCGAATAATTTCCTTTGCTTGAATTGATAAAGAACTGAGGACTTGATTATCAGATTTCAGAGTTTTGGTTGGTTATGCAATGTACTTGGTTCTTGATTTTCTCCTAAGTGGTTTTGACTATTGTTATTCACTCTAAACACTTCAAGTACTCTTATATTTATATGTCTGAATATATATATATATATATATTATTATTATTATTATTATTATTATTAAAAAATACTTGTGTTTGTGGTTATTGGTAATCAAATGAATTGGAATATTGGATTTAACATTTTGTATTTCTAAAATATTTTATTTCACAAAATATAATATAGTTTGGTAACATATGTAATATGTGTGTATGAGTTCCAACTTCCAACACATAGCTCTCTTCTACTAAATTTTAGAATACTATGGGTGTGTTTGTTTCTAGGTCAGAAAAAATATTCTCGGGAATATGATTATGGGAATGCAATATTCTTATGTTTGATTTAAATTTTAAAAAATTATTCCAAGGTATTTTTTATTTTCAGAAATCATATTTACATATGATTTTTCTATTTTTATTCTAAAGCTTAAATGGTGGGAATATAACATTTTTATGGGAATAAGTTTAACCAACCATAACTTTCCACTACCAATCATATTTATTTAAATTTTTATTTTTTTAATTTTAAATTATATAATTTTATAATTATTCCTAAGAAATTTTAATTTTTACTAAACACATAAGTAGGAATAATATTTTTGAAAATAATAATCCTGAAAATATAATTCCAAAGAATATGATTTGATACCTTAAACAAACACACCCTAAATACCAAAACGTTTAACCAAACATTTAGTGAGAACAATATCTGAAATATTTTGTAAGAATAAGTATATCCTTACATCATAGTAATAAACATCCATCGTTCTTCTTATTAGATGGAAAGTCATGGTAATAACTAAAGAAATAAATCAACAAAATAATCACATGATATTACATTCTGAATCTATTAAATTATAATAGTATTTTTTTTGTCATTATTAGCTTTTGATGGTTGATAGAACCGTTACACTTGTAACTGTAGCTGCTACTTTTTGGCGTATAATTGCCTATTTTTTTTTAGAATTTCTTAATACATGATATTCTTAGATACCTAGCACATTTCTTTTTATGCTCTGTTATTGGAGATACATATTCGGATGCATATTTTTTTTTTTAAAATTTGATTTTTTTCGGAGTTACATCTACGAAATAATTTTAAATGGGTAAATGCTGGGAAAAACTTCAAAATAATTTAGTTCAGAGAAACTTTCGTAGATGCACCTCCAGAACGTCTAAGCGCCAGATTGTTCCGTAGATACAGCTCCGGAAGTTTCTGCTATATTTGAATCCTGCTTGATCACTCCCCCCATTGTTGTGTTTTCTTCTTCCACACTCACCTTCACCAACCTAAAAAACCCTACATTCTCAATATTAATTTCACTCCAAAACTTCAACTTTTTCGTGCAACAAATCAAAGGGAGCAAGAAAAGATCGAATTTCAGGTAAAGATTGCACTTTGTCCACTACATTGCTCACATTACTCATCAAACTTTTGGAAAAAAAGTACCGATGCTTCCGGAGCTGTACCTCCGGAACTTGTTGAAAATGAACACTTCCGGATGTACATCTCCGGAACGTGTATGTGACCTATTTTTTTACAGTAGATTTGTAATTTTTGTTTATTTTTCTTATTGTTTACAAATAGATATGGTGCACCCCGATAATATCTCAAAAGAATTAGTTTCTACAAACGATGTTTTTTCGAATGTTCAAGGGGTTGTCGTAAAGTCGGTATATGTCGGTGTTGACTTTAATAACAAACAAGAGTTTGATGATCGTGATAGCATGCTCACATGGATTCGTAGGACTGCAACTAGACTTGGTTTTGGTGTTGTTATAGGAAGATTGGATAATGGTTCGGAAAGAAGAAACACTTTTGTAACTTTGTTGTGCGAAAGAAGCGGGAAATATCAGACTCCTCTACAGAAGTTTAAAAGAGACGACACCGGTAGTAGAAAATGTGAATGCCCTTTTAAGATTCGTGGTTACATAAAAGTGGAAATTTAGCGTTATTTGTGGTTTGCATAACCATGAATTGTGCTTAAAGTAACAAGGTCATCCTAGTGTATGTCGGCTCAAGACGGAAGAGAAGACATGTATTAGTGATATAACCTTGAATCTTGTCCAACCGAAAAATATACTTGCCACATTGAAATGGAAGGAACCCTACAATATATCAAATATAAGGCAAGTGTATAACATTTGGTACCGCACCAACAAGGCGATTAGATGTAATACCCCGTATTTTATTACTCCGGATAATATTACATTGTGATCGACTGAGCCCAGTGTACCCTGAGAAATTATTTGATAAAATAATTAGAGTAACTGTGGAACTTAGGATAAATTCAATTAGTATTATCTGACTCTGGGGTATTTTATTAATTTGGACTTAAAGAGACTTTTTGGACATTTAGTAGTATTATTTCTAATACTAGTTTACTACATAATTCTTTTCCTCCCACTTTCCAAACATAAAGAAAAAGTTAGTAAGAAAGAGAGAAAGAAGAAAGGAAAGGAAGGAGAGAAAAGTGGAGAAGAGGAAATTTGAAGAACTTCAAGAACAAATAATCATCCATTCATCAAGCTTCACCCAATCTTCTCATCATCTTCATCTTGTTCATCTCAAGGTGGGTTCTAGTTAGAAACCTCATTTTAGATTTTTGGATAATATGAGTTTTTAGGTGAGAATGTTGAAAACAATGTTTTTACGGTTGGAATTTGTTATAAATCGAAATGAATGATCAATATACTTGTAGAAACATATATTGTTAATTGTTTTGAAGTTATGATTGTTTTAATTTGGTTGGAGATTTAGGGTTTATGAAGAATTTGTGATTTTGTGAAAAATTTGGTTTGTGAAGTTTGATGATAGAAACAGGTTGAATATGCCTATAGTGGGTTGTTGGAACTAGTATTGAGGGTTTAGAGGAGCTGATTTTGAACTGTTATAGCAGGTTTTTTTTTCTGAGTTTCGCAGAGCGCGCTTAGCGCGCAGAAGCCCGCTCAGCGCGGTGTTGAAATCCTGTAACGCCAGATGGAAGAGAGTTGCGCGCTTAGCGCGGACAGGGGCGCGCTTATCGCGACCTGGGACTTAAAGTTTTCTTCCAAAACGAGAAAATTCATAACTTTTGATTCGTTTATCATAATCGGACATTCTTTATATTGATGTAACGCCGAGAAGATATTCTATGCAATGGAGATGAAATATGTCGATTTTACCGACCGATTAAATAATCGAGAAAGTTCCAAAAGTGATATATTTAAGTTTTAATTGTTATATATTATTCTACTATGCAATTATGATATGTCTTGCCTATCCTATTATTGTTCAGCATGGTTGTAAGTGAATATGCATGCAAATATGAAAATGATATAGGAAGAGTGAGGAAACCTCAAACTTGAACTATAGGAGAATCTAGTAAGGAACTAGAAATTGTAGACAACTCTAGATGGCGATGCTCGGGCTCGTGTTGTTGGAAGATACATCCTTGCCGAGTATTGGCCTAGTTGAGAGTGTAACACTAGTATGGAACATGTTCTGGACTGGACCGAGATTTCCTACAATCAAATAGGCCCAATCCATACAACTTGAAGAAGCCCAATCAAGTCCTAGAGAAGGGCACATGACCGCCATACACGAACCCAAAAGCATGTCGGGCACCCTGAGAATCCGAGGACACTTGAAAATCCGAAGACAAAGGAAGGCATCACGCCCTGATAAGAGCCTCCACTACATGGTAGCCTCTCCCCGCGAGAATACTCCCAATCCCCACTGGCTCACAGGTCCTCGACATACATTGATCACCTCCATTAGGTCGAAGTCCAAACCGCGACCGCCACATCTCCTCGACATCATAGACTCTTCTCCGAGGAACCCTTCAACGGTCTTGTTCATACAAATACGTTTAATGTAACCGTCTAATAATGGCGTTAAAGGGACAGTTGCACTAGGGCGTTGACCACGAGCTGATCATTATTACTACACATAAGCCCTAGCAGTTACTTGGAACGGGTCACACGCTGGTCCCACCCGTTGCAAGTAACCGCTGGCCACGCCCTAGGGGTCTCCTATAAATACCCTCTCACTTGAGAGGGCAAGGATAAGTTAACTTCTTACTCTCATTCTTACTCTCTGTATTTGTTGTATACTCACTGACTTAAGCATCGGAGTGCCCTACAGGTACACCCCCCCGCTGTCTTTCATCATCATTGAAGTAGCAGTTATTCCAGACCTTGTTGGCCACTTTCAAATAATCTGATCCAGGTACGATCAGTGGCGCCGTCTGTGGAAATATCATAAACTTCCCCGTTTTTCCGTTGCGATAAACCAAAGTTTCCTAATTTAACTACCAGCAATGGCCAACCCGTCCGTAAATCAAGTTATAGATAATGTCATCGCACAGCCCGGTGGTAACACCCATGGCGATAACAATGTTCTTCAGCCTGTCGTGGAGAATGATATTAGAGATGGAGTCACCGCTTCCCCGTCTTCTGACGAGGTAGAGTACGAGACTGCTCAACAAGATGCACAGGAAGCAATCCTCCAGCCCACATACCATCCCATGGATCCACCACCAAATGCGGATCCGAGCACTGCTGCTTTGTTTGCGTTGGTCAATCAGACCAATCAAATGATCTTCAACCAAAACTTACGGATCGAGAAGCTAGAAAAGGGCAGTGGTCGATCTTCCTCGTGAAAGCACCGACCACCACCTTACCCCGGACGTTCACTGTCTCCGGTGGAATCTCGCAGTCCCTCCCCAGTAAATAAAGGGCGCAGGCCACGTTTGGAGCGCAACCAGACCGAGCATCCACTGAAGCGCCATCGCTCCCCGCCACCAAAAGCAGCCACTCGTCCCTTGAAGACTAAGAAGAGCAAGCCTTATGTCGAGGAGCCGAGATTCTGTCACCAAGAGAGCTCCCCAAGACGTCATTATATTCGGGGCCATATTTCTCCTTCTGTATCCCCAGGAGATAACAATGACGAAGACTACCGGACTCCCCTATCCAGACAAATAATGGAAGCCCATATTCCTAAAGGCTTGGAGAGACCTCCATCCTTGGGGACGTACGATGGGACATCTGATCCAGACGACCATGTCGAGAGCTTCGAGGCTCTTCTCGACTTTTGAAACGTCTCCGGCGCTATCAAATGTCGGCTATTCCCTACGACCCTTCGAAAAAGGGGCCATGGCTTGGTACAAAAACCTGGCACCTGAATCTATAACGTCCTGGAAAGCTCTGAGGGAACGCTTTAAGAAGCATTTTACGGCTTCTCGGAGGCATCCAAAAACTATATCATCCTTAGAGGCCATCTTCCAAGATAAGAAAGAATCTCTCCGGAGCTACATAGAGAGATTCAACAAGGAAGCGGTCGAGGTCCACACGACCGACCATATCAAATTATACCTTATCATCAAAGGACTGCGGGTCGGTTCCAAGTTCGCGGAATCTGTCGGGTTACACCGTCCTCGCAGCTTCGAAGGATTCCTCGAACGAGCTCAATCACATATCAAGTTCGAAGAAGCAGAAGCCGCCCAGATTGCCCTTAATTTAAGAAGCAGAGAAGGCCCCCGCGGCCGGAACCGGGAAGACTCCCCCACACCTTGACGAGGAGGGGATAAGAGAAGAGAAGATTCCCCTCCACCTAGACGAGGCGGGGAGAGGAAGAAAGAAAATCGGCATAAAGAGCCTCGGGAATCTCGAGGACCTGCCGGTCTTTTCAAAGATTACACTCCACTAAATATGTCCCGTGCACACATTTACAGCGAATGTGCAAATTCAGAGTTCGTGAAAGGGGGAATCCGCTTCCCAAAGCCAACGACTCCCAAACCGAATATTGATAAATCCAAATACTTCCGATTCCATCGCAGTCATGGACATGTTACTGAAGATTGCATCCACCTAAAGGATGCTATCGAAACGTTGATTAAAGAGGGCTACCTGAAAAAGTACGCCAAACAAGACAAAACTCCTCGACCGTCCGGCCAAGAAGCTCTGAATACCGAGGAGTCAAACCATCCGGACACCGGAAAACTACAGGTTGCCTTAAGCATCACCCTACCTGAAGACTTCGGTTTCCTTGGAAATATTAGCGATGCCGAAGCTGTTCGAAACATGTGGAAGAGCTTCCCAGCAGAAGAGATAGTAAGTGTTCGCAGTACCTGGGAAAGTTTTCCCCAAGCCCTCGTCATATCAGGCAGAGATCCTGAACGAGTGACAGTCAGTTCAATAAAGAGAAAGTTCGATGAACTAAAGACATCCACTCCTCGAGACCCAACTCTCAGCTTATCTCGAGGAAAATTATGCCCTATAAGTTTCTATCTCGAGGAATTACCAGGTGGATCCCCGAATGCTAATATACCCCTCCTAATTAGAGCACAAATGGCCAACTTTGATGTGCACCGGATTTTGGTCGATTAGGGAAGCTCGGTGGACATCATGTACACTCACCTCTTCGATACTCTCTAGCTGACAAAGCATCACCTATCCCCATACATGGGATTTGATCTACAAGGCTTCAACGACGCATCTACAAGACCTCGAGGTTATGTAGAATTGGTGGTCACATTCGGAGCAGGTGAAACAGCTCGACAGATGAAGACGCGTTTCCTAGTTGTTGACTGTCCTTCTCTCTACAACTGCATCTTGGGAAGAACCACCTTGGCCGAAATAACAGCTGTACCATCCACTGTCCACCTAAAAATGAAATATTATACTACTCAAGGATGGGTGGTAACCCTACACGGGGATATTAAAGCAGCCAAAAGATGTTTCGATGCAGCGATAAAAGGCCTTAGTGTCGTCGGTGGTGTCCACCCCAAAAGGGCAGCTGCAGATGTCGCACAAGTTCTACTGCCTCCGGTCAGCGCGGTCGACCTTGATAGCAGGTTCTCCGGGGAATAGGAGGAAGTCGCAGGCAAAGACCTCCCAGTTGAAGTCAACGGGCAGCCTACCTACCCAACGCACCCCATCCCAGACGGAGATTTTGAACTGATCCCTCTCGGCGACGACCCAAAGCGAACTGTGAAGATCGGCCATGGGCTCCCCGACTTGGCGAGGAGACAACTGAAAGCATGTCTCGGAGAGAATGCAGATTTGTTCGCTTGGAGCACTTCGGAAATGCCCGGATTAGATCCTCAGGTGGCTTGTCACCAGCTGACCATAGATCCAAATGCTAGGGTTGTAGCTCAACGTAGGCGTAAGCAGTCTCCAGAAAAAATGGAGGCTGCTGAAAAAGCTGTAAAAGACCTCCTAGAGGCAAACTTTATTTCGGAAGCCAAGTACACCACTTGGTTGTCCAATGTTGTACTTGTTAAAAAATCTAATGGAAAATGGAGGATGTGCATTGACTACACGGATCTTAATCGGGTATGCCCGAAAGACTCTTACCCATTGCCTAATATCGACCGATTGGTCGACAACTCTGCAGGATTTAAACTGTTATCTTTCATGGACGCTTATTCAGGATATAACCAAATCCCCATGGATGAGGCCGACAGAAAGCACACAGCTTTTATGACTGAGTCAGGCAATTACTATTATAATGTGATGCCCTTTGGTCTGAAGAACGCTGGCGCCACCTACCAACGGATGATGAACAAGGTCTTCTAAGCGGAAATTGGTGACATGCTCGAAGTCTATATGGACGACATGATCGTCAAATACGCAGAAGAAGTCGACCACGCCGCTCATCTTAAAAAGGTGTTCGACACAGCGAGGAAATGTCGCACGAGATTCAACCCCGAAAAGTGCACTTTCGGTGTTCGAGCAGGAAAATTCCTCGGATTCTACCTTACGGAGAAAGGAATTAAAGCGAATCCCGACAAATTTAAGGCCTTTTCCGAGATTCCCACTCCGAACTCAAAGAAATCGATACAGTCACTTAACGGGATGCTCACTGCTCTCTCCCGTTTTGTCGCTAAATCCGCCCAATACGCGCTCCCCTTTTTCAAACTTCTTCGACAAAAAGCAACATTTGAATGGAGTGAAGAATGCAAACAAGCCCTCCTCCATCTAAAACGAGTCTTATCGCAACCCCCGGTCTTGTCCCGACTAAACGACAGAGAAACACTTTTCTTATACCTGGCCATCACCGGCGAAGCGGTAAGTGCTGTCCTCATACGGGAAACCCTTGACGGACAGAAACCGGTTTATTTCACGAGCAAAGCTCTCCAGGGTCCCGAGCTCAGATACCAACAGATTGAAAAAGTCGCCTTGGCCCTCGTAACTGCAGCCAGAAGATTACGCCATTACTTCCTGGCCCACACAATTGTGGTGAGAACTTAGCAGCCTATCAGACAGCTCCTTAGTCGGCCAGATATGGCGGGGAGAATGCTCCGGTGGTCTCTCGAGCTATCCGAATTCGACGTTCGATACGAAGGGAGAAAAGCCCTGAAGGCTCAGGTACTGTCCGACTTCGTAGCTGAAATGACAATCCCCGAATCCTCGATCAATGGCTCCCAAAGATGGACAATTTACGTCGACGGAGCCTCCAGTGCAAAGGGCAGCGGGGCAGGCATTATCCTCGAAAACGAGGAAGGCATATTGATAGAAGTCTCACTAGAGCTATCTTTCAAAACATCAAATAACCAAGCCGAGTATGAAGCATTCCTCGCAGGACTTCGACTCGCAGAGGACCTTGGCGCAAAAGAAGTCAAAATCTTTACGGACTCTCAGCTCGTAGCATCACAAGTTAGGGGAGAATTTCAAGCCAAAAATGATAACCTCATTGAATACCTAACCTTGGTACAAGAAAAGTTGAAGAAATTTATCTCCGCGGAGGTGGCTCACATCCTGCGCGAGCTTAACACTCGAGCAGACGTGCTCTCCAAGCTAGCGAGCACTAAGAAGAAAGGAGGGAACAAATCAGTGATCCAAGAGATACTGACCCGTCCGAGCATCAACAAACCTACTTCGACCACTGAGGTGAACGTTATCGGGGACGCAAACTGTTGGATGACTCCAATTTACGAATACCTGATGACGGGCATACTGCCCGACAACCCTAAAGAAGCTGGGATAATTAGGAGGCGGGCATGTGCATACACCATAGTCGACGGTAAACTATATCGTCGAGGATTCTCCATCCCTCTACTCCGGTGCGTCGAGGAAAATAAAGTTTATGAGATTCTCCAGGAAATACATGAAGGAATCAACGCACAACATCTAGGCGGAAGAACCTTAGCTCGAAAAGCTATCCGAGCAGGATATTACTGGCCCACTATGCAACAAGACGCAAAGGAACACGTCAAAAAGTGTGACCATTGTCAGAGGCACGCGGACATGCACCTCGCTCCTCCAAACGAGCTTAAATCATTATCATCCCCGCGGCCCTTTGCGTGGTGGGGAATGGATATCCTCAGACCCTTTGTCGTAGGATCATACCAAAATAAGTACCTCATCGTCGGGGTAGATTACTTCACAAAATGGATCGAGGCAGAAGCACTAGCCAAGATCAATGCTTTCAACATATTACGTTTCTACAAGAGAAATATACTCGCCCGATTCGGCGTGCCTCAGGCCATTGTCACAGACAATGGGACACAGTTAACCGACGGAAACTTCCAAGACTTCGTTGCCAAACTGGGTACGAAACAACATTTTACGTCAGTCGAACACCCACAAACCAACGGGCAAGCTGAGGCAGCAAACAGAGTAATACTCCGAGGACTCAAACGACGACTCGACGAGGCCAAACAACGGTGGGTCGAGGAATTACACAGCGTCCTCTGGGCATATCGGACTACCCCTTATTCCACGATCGGGGAGACCTCGTTCCGGTTAACATATGGAACTGAGGCAGTAGTCCCCGTGGAAATCAGGGAACCATCGAGAAGGACAGAAGCTCCTCTCGACAAAGAAGCGAACGACGAAGCCCTTCGCGAAGAACTCGACCTGGTCGAAGAAATAAGGACGGGCGCATCCCTCCGAGAAGCCTCTTTAAAACAAAAAATAACTTTGCGTTATAATGACAAAGTCATCAAACGAGATTTCCAAGTAGGCAGTCTTGTCTTACGGCGAAATCAGAAAAACTCACGTGAAGGAAAGCTGGCAGCAAACTGGGAGGGCCCCTACCGCGTCATTGCAAAGACGGGGACATGTGCTTATTACCTCGAAAATCTCCAAGGTGAACAACTTGCTCGACCATGGAATGCTGAGAAGCTTAAACAATATTACAGTTGAATGCCACATGTAACTATATTAAAGTTGCCATTACGGGGAGCGTGCCATGGTACAAGCACGACACCTCTATACGCTAACGAAGGTCACAAGTCACGTTGTGTGTGTGGTGAACTTTTGGCCCGACGAGGGGTACTCTATCGAGCTCCATCGTCGACGTACCTTGCAGGCAAAACACCCAGCTCGCGATGGGAAGTTCACGCCATGAAACTAAGACCTCGATCGATCTCTTAGCTTCATCAAAGGTCGGGGTACAACCCCTGATAACTCGACCAGCCCCCTTCGCAGTCGAGGATCACTAGAGTCGAGCAAACTCCCAAGTATCCAGCAAAATCAAAATAACTTAGACAAAAACAAGTAAAATACCACACACAGAATAAATAAAGAGGCAAAAGTGAAAGTACTAAATCGGGCAAGCCCATTGTAAAGATATTACATAAAGCCCCGACCCTTAGGCCGGGCAAATAAAAAAGTATGGCACGCAGGCCAGTCAATACAAAAAATTGGCACGCAGGCCAAACTGAATTGAATACATCATCACTCAGCAGCAGCATCAGCTGCCTCAGGATTCTCCTGTTCCCCGCCGTCTGTTTGTCCGGGCAATACAATCTTGCCATCGACCACCTCAAACTTGGAATCAGCTCCGTCGGTCATGAGGTCCGGATTCAGGAGCTTAAGCCGCGCCACAGCGTTCTGGAACCCGACATCTGCAAACTCTAGAGCGTCATCTTCAGCCAATCGAAGGTCCTTCTCGACCTCCCTGAGCTTGCCTATCAGGGCTGCTCAAGAGGTCAACAGTTTTTCCTCCTCAGTCTCGTTCTCAGCTGGCCGAATAGCTTCTTCCAATTCAACTATCCTACCCTTAAGATGCTGCTCTTCCCCTTCCAATGCAGCAACCCGAGTAAGGTGGCCCTTCGCCGCGTCCTCCGCTTCCTTCAACTTCCTCTCCGACCGTTCTGGCTGCTCACGTTGTTCTCTATTCAGCTCCCTGCAATCCTTCAAATCCTTCTGCACACCGAGCAATTCAGCCCCCAAAGCCTGAAGCTTTTCTTCTAGTCGAGAAAGCTCAGATGCAGAACAACTCTCCTCATTCAGAACGAGGGCAACCGAACAGAGCCGCATAACGACAGACATATCCTCCATGATTATTTTCCTCCTCGCCTCTGGAGTACTCCCCAACAAAGCTTGAACTTCAGAAGGGGCGACACGAGGACAAACAACCTCGAGGAAATAACGACGCTGGAGGTGACATGGAGGAATCTCGAAGCTTGCAGGAGGAGGAGGAGGACTACCCTCCACGTCGACAACGAGCGGCCCAGTAGTCCTCGCCCGCTTAGGTGTCCCTTGATCCCCCGGGGACTGATCCTTAGAGGTCATGGGTGCAGCTAACGCTGCGTGAGCTTGCTCGAAACCCTTGGGCACTGCAGTAGAGGGAGCATTCTCGGGCACCGTCATAGAAGAGGCAGGCTGAGAGGTACTTTGTTCAGCTGGACGGGATTGTTCTTCCCTCGCCCTTTTTGCCCTCAGCTTCGAGTATCTTTCTGCAGCTTTGACCATTTTCTCTGCAAAAAGAAAGAAAAATATTAGTAAAACAGGATACACAAACAAGAAACAAATCTAACTCGAGGATCGTCATACCACCTAAAAGCTCGACAGCCTCCTCATCGGAGAAAGTCTCGAGCAAGACACGAGTATTAATCAGGCGACGGATCTTCGGCACCTGCTCATCACCACCGGTCGAGGTCTCTCCGCTCGCAGATACGCCGGAGATTTTATTCAAATTCTCCACGTACTCGACAATCTTGGCATAAGCCTCACGATCCTCGACGCTGAGCTTATTATGTCTCACCTTATATTTATCAACCCCTCTTTATAGTGCTCCTCTGTCCAATAGAGGGGAAATTTTGGCACCATCACTTCGGTAGGCAGCCCATTCACTTCTTGAGTCACCCGATCATAAATCGAATTAATGGCCTCGGGGAGACCGGCTTCACGAAATAATAACGCTACTTGAAATCCCGAACATAATCCAAGTAGGTATGAAATAGAGCTTTATTCTGTTTGAACGACACCCAGCTGTGTCGACCATCAGTCATAGAACGCTGCGGATGAAAAATCCGAAAAAAAAGGGGCACCATTGCCCTGACCTCCAAATACTTGCAGACGAGCTCAAAAGCCCGAAGAAAAGCCAAAGAATTCAGATGGATTTGCGATGGTGCCAACTTCAACCATTTAAAGAGCCCCTCTTGGAAATCTGTGAAGGGGAGCCTCCAACCCGCCTCTTGAAACATAAACTCGTACACCGGGAAGCGCATTCCCATATACGATGTACATATACGCTGATCCTCGTCGGGACGGTACACCTTCCAAGATTTCTCGGAACCAAGCAACCTATGCTCAACAGTGCAAAACCCATTTTCTTCGGGGAATGTGAAGACCAACGACATAGTGAGGGCCTCATCACATACCCAGTCCTCAAACGGACGCTCTTGCCTATAAGCCATGTGGGCCATCGGGATTTCAGCTTGGCTATCCTCCTCGAATTCACCTACGGCCACTTCAGTGGCCAATCTGTCCATCAACCTGAAAAGCAGAAGGGAACAGGTAAATTCGACGAGTCATACCAAACTAGCCAGTCGAAGACGAACGACAGATGTCCCCGGGAAACTCATCACGTCCCCGGATAATCTCGCCCCTTTCCCCGTAAAATCAACGAAAAAGAGTAATTATTGGGGACCCAAAACATTATCAGGTCCCCACGATGTCCATTACACTCCCCAGAAAGTTTCTATGAATCCCCAGAATATTCATCCAGCTCCTCGGTTTTATTCAACGGGTACAGAAACACGGAAAATCTCATAAACTCTTTCTCTTAAAACAACCAAAGATCCCTGCCGTACTCGCCAGGAATCTTTCCATTTCTCACGAGAACTTTCATCAGTTCATCAAAGAAACGGTTTCAAGCAAACTTAACTAAAGAAAATTACCAGAGAAAACAACAGTTTCAAGAAAATACCTTGTAAACGGCGGAATAGGGTTCAGACACGGCGTAGTGCGACGGTTAACGGCGAACTTGCGGCGGTTGACGGCGGGAAACGGAAAGTGAGAAAACGGAGAAAGAAGAAGAAGCAATTCTTGGACGAAATAACGGAAAATGAGAAATGAAGGGAAGGGAGAGTATTTATAGAGATATCACAGAACTCGAGAAACCTGCGACACTCGAGTACTCTACCCTAGGCAGCCACCCTATGCAATGATGACTAGTGACACGTGGCACACTGACACTGCTCAGAAAACCCACACGCGTCCTTTCGTCATCCCATCGTCTCAAAACGAAAACTTCTCCTCTCCCCGACATTTTAATCATATGCGACTCTCCGTCGGCCACGAGCCGCCAGTGCACGACGTCATAATAACCAAGGGAATTTCGACCATGCTGATATCCTCCTCGGATCATCCTTTGACATTCCCCCGACACAATTATCGACCCTCCAGTCATCACTCTAATACCTCAAAGCAACGACTTGGGGGGGACTCCTGCTCTGGATTGGACCAAGATTTCCTACAATCAAATAGGCCCAATCCATACAACTTGAAGAAGCCCAATAAAGTCCTAGAGAAGGGCACATGACCGCCATACACGAACCCAAAAGCATGTCGGGCACCCTGAGAATCCGAGGACACTTGAAAATCCGAAGACAAAGGAAGGCATCACGCCATGATAAGAGCCTCCACGACATGGTAGCCTCTCCCCGCGAGAATACTCCCAATCCCCACTGGCTCACAGGTCCTCGACATACATGGATCGCCTCCATTAGGTCGAAGTCCAGACCGCGACTGCCACATCTCCTCGACATCATAGACTCTTCTCCGAGGAACCCTTGAACGGTCTTGTTCATATAAATACGTTTCATGTAACCGTCTAATAATGGCGTTAAAAGGACAGTTACACTAGGGCGTTGACCACGAGATGATCATTATTACTACACGTAAGCCCTAGCAGTTACTTGGAACGGGTCACACGCTGGTCCCACCCGTTGCAAGTAACCGTTGGCCACGCGCTGGGGGTCTCCTATAAATACCCTCTCACTTGAGAGGGCAAGGATAAGTTAAATTCTTACTCTCATTCTTACTCTCTGTATTTGTTGTACACTCACTGACTTAAGCATCGGAGTGCCCTATAGGTACACCCCCTCCCCGGCTGTCTTTCATCATCATTGAAGTAGTAGGTATTCCAGACCTTGTTGGCCACTTTCAAATAATCTGATCCAGGTACGATCAGAACATGTGGTTAACTTTGTGGTTTTAGAAAGGCATGATAGGCCTTAAGGCATTATAGCCTTGTGATTGTCGAATACAATCGTATTGTTGTATGTGATCATGTAATCGTAACTGGTTTATCTTGAGTGTAGTTTCATGAGTCTCAGACTCCTCTGAAATGGATGCACAACTACTTGGCAGGTTTGATTCCCCGTATTGTACGAATGGTGCCCATGGAGCGTATGCTTGTGACAGTAAATGGCCCGTGTTAAGTGACGGTTCATAACGGTTAATGGCCCGTAGAACCCGAATCCATTCGTATGTCAAGTAGATTACAAGGATATATGACTCGGGTCGCCTTCTAGACGTAGAAGCGGACGGGAACAGGAGGTACCTTGGTATGGTTATCGATTAGTGATACTTTTGAGTTGATGAACTCATGGCATGTTTCCATATAGTGTGAGAATTGAATGTGAGCTCAAGAGTCCTTTCCCCTTTCCCCGGACTTGAGTTAGGATTGTTAGAACCTTATTAATCCGAGAGAATCCATAAGATAGGGAACTCACTGAGATTTGATGTATCTCACCCCACGTTGTTGATGTATTTCAGGTGCTTCAGGTTCCGAGAAGGGTAAGGATAAGGTCGTGTGATCTTTTCCTTGCTTGTTGATGGCTAGCTTCCGTAGCGGAGTTTATTTTGAGATCATTGTTGATCTAGTTCTTAGTTTTTATCTTTTGAACATCTTATGTATATTATGCCTTTAGAACTTTTAGTTGTTGTATTTTGGAGCATGTAATATATATAATGTGTTAACTAGGAGCTTATGGTGTTTCAGTACCAAACACTTGGATTCATATGTAACATTTATGCTTTGATGTATGAGTTTTATATATGGGTGTTACAGTTGGTATCAAAGCAGGTCGTATCCTCGACCTAGCCATGAAATAGTGTAAGTATTTCTTTCCGTTTCATATGCGTTGTGTCACCATTGGTCTTAAGTGTTATATGTATAGTATTGAGCCTGATCAACTTAATCCTATCTATATGACGTTTAGGAGCATGGCTGGCGGACGCAGAAACCGTGGTAGATCCGGAGCGAATCATCCCGTGGCAAATCCGCCGGGCGGCGATGGCAATGCTCCTCTGTATTAGTTTATGCAGCAGATGCAGCAGCAACAAAATCTATTCATGCAGCAAATGGTGCAACAAATGAATGGAGGTTTGCATCCTACGGTAGTTGTTCCAGAAGCTGAAGGTGGGAAATTCCGGGATTTTATATGCATGAATCCCCCAGAATTTCATGGTGGATTAGATCCCGTGAAGGCTCACGAATGGATTTCTGGTATGGAGAGGATTTTCTTGATAGTCTAATGCAGCGAAGAGAACAAGGTGTTGTTCGCTTCTCATTCACTGAAGGGTCCCGCTATGAGATGGTGGGAGAGCGCTTCGGCTTTGATGGCTATTCAGGAAGTGCCTAAGGTTTGGGAACAGTTCAAAGTTATTTTCATGGAGAAGTATTTTCCGAGCTCATTGAGGACCCAAAAAGAATTTGAATTTCAACAATTAAGACAAGGTAGTATGACTGTGGCTAGTTATGTTGAGAAATTTGAGGACATGGCTGCTTATTCTAGGCAGGCTATGTATGCTCCTGATGAAAGGTGGGAAATAGACCAGTTTCTGTTTGGACTAAAAGCTGAAATATCTCATAGTGTATCTCAGAGAGAGTTCACTACATATGCTGAAGTTTTAAGGCAATGCTATGTGGTCGAGCATAGTTTGAAGAAAGTCCAAGCTGAAGGTGTTGCGAGTAGAGTGAATCAAGGGGATCACGGAAGATCCAACCAACAATTCAGGCCTAGGCAACAATCCTTCAAAGGGAAACAAGTTCAAGATTCAAGGGCGAGTACACCTCCTGTGTGTCGCACTTGTGGCAAGAATCATTCTAGAAGGTGTAGTCTTGAAGGGGTAAAGTGTTTCCAATGTCAGAAGGTGGGTCATCTGAAAAGAGATTGTCCTCAGAATAGGACGCAGACACAAGGAAGAATTTATACCTTAGATGCAAGGAAGAAGAAGAGTGACAATTCCTTAATTTCTAGTACATGCTTCGTTAATGGATTTCCTTGTTTTGTTCTATTTGATTGCAGAGCTACACACTCTTTTGTATCGATGTAATGTATGAAGCGACTTGGGTTGCGGTCTGTTCCTTTGTCTCCTCCTATGGTGGTCACTACCGCCATGGATGAAATAGTCGAGACACCGTTGATGTGTGAAAACTGTGTTTTGTCTGTGGACGGGAGAGTTTTTCAGATTGATCTTATTTGTCTACTGCTTAAGAAAGTTGAAGTCGTTTTGGGAATGGATTGGCTTTCTGCTAATTCGGTGTTTATTGGGTGTGAAGAAAAGCTCATCATCATTCCATCTATTGATGCTACCCCGAAAGATGTCTTAACAACTATTCTAAAAGGTACGGTTGGAATGATAAATTTCTTGTTCGAAGAAGAGAAATCTGTTCTTTTGGTTCTCACTAAGGAAGGGAGTAGCGACCTTCAAGTTATGGATATTCCAGTAGTTTGCGAGTTTTCGGAAGTTTCCCCGAAGATGTCACTTCTCTCCCTCCGGAGAGGGAAGTGGAATTTTCTATTGACCTGGTACCGGGAACGGCTCCTATATCCGTTTCTCCGTATCGGATGGCACCGCTTGAATTCAGAGAACTGAAGGAACAATTGGAAGAGCTTATGGCTAAGCATTTTGTTAGACCTAGTGTCTCACCGTGGGGAGCTCCAGTATTGTTAGTAAAGAAGAAGGACAGTGGGATGCGGTTGTGTATCGACTATCGTCAGCTGAATAAAGTCATCATTAAGAACAAGTATCCCTTACCCAGGATAGACGACCTGTTAGATTAATTGAAAGGAGCCTGTGTGTTCTCGAAGATTGATTTGAGGTCGAGTTATCACCAGATTCGAGTGAAGAGTTCCGATGTACCTAAGAATGCATTTAGGACCCGTTATGGTCATTACGAATTCTTAGTGATGCCTTTCGGTGTGACTAATGCTCCATCTGTTTTTATGGACTACATAAACCGTATATTTCAAGCTTACTTGGACCAGTTTGTTGTAATCTTCATTGATGATATTCTTATTTATTCTCGTACTTCACAAGAGCATGAAGAGCATCTGAGAATTGTTTTATCCGTGTTGCAAGAGAAGCAACTTTTGCTAAGTTAAGTTTCTTGGTCACGTTATATCACAAGGTGGTGTAGCAGTGGATCCGTCGAAGGTAGAAGCAGTGATAAATTGGGAGAGGCCGAGAAATGCTTCGGAAGTCAGAAGTTTCTTGGGTATAGTAGGTTACTACAGAAGGTTTATCAAAGGCTTTTCGCAATTAGCGTTGCCAATGACTAAGCTTACTCGGAAGGATTGCCCCTTTGCGTGGGATTCGGCGTGTGAACAAAGTTTTATGAGTTTGAAGGAAAGTTTGACTACAGCTCCTGTTCTGATTATTCCCGATCCTAGCAAGTCATATGAAGTATTTTGTGACGTGTCTAAGATGGGATTAGGAGGCGTTTTAATGCAAGAAAGTCACGTGGTGGCTTATGCTTCTCGACAATTGAAAATTCACGAGAAGAATTATCCAACCCACGATTTGGAATTAGCGGCGATGGTGTTTACTTTGAAAGTGTGGCGTCACTATTTATATGAAGTACATTTTGAAATGTTTAGTGACCACAAGAGTTTAAAGTACCTCTTTGACCAAAAGGAGTTGAATATACGTCAAATGAGGTGGATGGAATATTTAAAGGGTTATGATCTAGAGCTAAAGTATCATCCAGGAAAAGCGAATAAGGTAGCAGATGCATTAAGTCGGAAAGTAGTTCATAGTGCGAAATTGATTATTTTGGAATATGCTTTGTTGGAAAATTTTAGAGATCTTAATCTTTAGTTTGTGTGGACTCAAGATGGTGTAATTATGGGAAATTTGAATGTAAATTCTACTTTAAGAGTTGAGATTCAACAAGGTCAAACGTTGGACGAGAAGTTGCAAGAAGTATTACTTCTACCGGGTTTTGTCCAGGCTGCCGACAGAATTATTATGTTCGACCAAAGAATTTGTGTTCCGAATGATGCGACATTGAAAAGAAGGATTTTGGAAGAAGCGCATAAAGGTGCTTTTACTATACATCCGGGTTCTTCAAAGATGTATCAAGATTTAAAGAAGGACTATTGGTGGTCCGGTATGAAAAGAGATGTTGCGGTCCTTGTGTCGGAATGTGCGGTGTGCCAACAAGTTAAGATTGAACATCAAAGACCGGGTGGGTTGTTGCAACCGTTAGACATTCCAGTGTGGAAGTGGGACAATATTTCTATGGACTTTGCAGTAGGTTTACCCCGTACGCAAGGTGGTTATGATTCGAATTGGAAGATTGTGGATCGACTAACGAAATCTGCTCATTTCTTAGCCGTGAAGACTACTTTCAAGGCAAGTCATCTTGCGAGGTTATTTATTGCGGAAATTGTAAGATTGCACGGTATTCCCTCAAATATTGTGTCGGATAGAGATCTGAAGTTTACTTCAAGGTTTTGGAAAGTTTTTCAACAAGCTATGGGTGCGGAGTTGTGTTTGAGCACGTCTAATCATCCTCAGACGGATGGTCAAACTGAACGAACAATACAAACCATGGAAGATATGTTGAGAGCTTGTGTACTAGGAAGTAAAAGTAATTGGAAAGAACTACTATCATTGATTGAATTTTCTTATAACAATAGTTACCATGCGAGCGTCGGAATGGCTCCTTATGAAGCTTTGTATGGAAGAAAATGTAGAACACCTTTGTGTTGGGTGGAGGTTGGTGAATATAGAATTTTGGGACCCAAAATTATCCAAGAGACTATACAAAAGATTCGAATGATCCGCGAGAAAATTAAGCAACTACAAGATCGACAAAAGACTTATGCGGACAATCGAAGGAGACCTTTAGAATTTGAAGAAGGTGACCATGTGTTTTGAAAGTCACTCCTAGATTGAGATTGAAAGGACCGTTTAAGTCACGCAAGTTAAGCCCGAGATACGTGGGACCGTATCAGACCTTAGAAAGGATTGGTGAAGTAGCTTACAGATTGGCCTTACCGCCTTCTATGTCGGAAATGCACGATGTTTTCCATGTATCTCAACTTCGGAGATTTGTTCCAGATCTTCTTCAGCCGATTCTACCGGATACGATTGAAATAGAAGCAGATTTAACTTTTGAACCTCAACTGAGTCGCATTGTGGGAAGAGAAACGAAAGTATTAAGGAACAAGGACATTTATCTCGTTAAGGTGCAGTGGGATGTAACACATCCGGGTGATTCAACCTGGGAACTTGAATCGGAAATGCGAGATGCTTACCCTCATCTGTTCAGGTAATCTTTAAATTCGAGGGCGAATTTCTATTTGGGGGGGGGGGGGGGGAGGATGTAATACCCCGTATTTTATTACTCCAGATAATATTACATTGTGATCGACTGGGCCCAGTGTACTCTGAGAAATTATTTGATAAAATAATTAGAGTAACTGTGGAACTTAGGATAAATCCAATTAATATTATCTGACTCTGGGGTATTTTATTAATTTGGACTTAAGAGACTTTTTAGACATTTAGTAGTATTATTTCTAATACTAGTTTACTACATAATTCTTTTCCCCCCACTTTCCAAACATAAAGAAAAAGTTAGTAAGAAAGAGAGAGAAAGAAGAAAGGAAAGGAAGGAGAGAAAAGTGGAGAAGAGGAAATTTGAAGAACTTCAAGAACAAATCATCATCCATTCATCAAGCTTCACCCAATCTTCTCATCATCTTCATCTTGCTCATCTCAAGGTGGGTTCTAGTTAGAAACCTCATTTTAGATTTTGGGATAATATGAGTTTTTAGGTGAGAATGTTGAAAACAATGTTTTTACGGTTGGAATTTGTTATAAATCGAAATGAATGATCAATATACTTGTAGAAACATATATTGTTAATTGTTTTAAAGTTATGATTGTTTTAATTTGGTTGGAGATTTAGGGTTTATGAAGAATTTGTGATTTTGTGGAAAATTTGGTTTGTGAAGTTTGATGATAGAAACAGGTTGAATATGCCTCTAGTGGGTTGTTGGAACTAGTATTGAGGGTTTAGAGGAGCTGGTTTTGAACTGTTATAGCAGGGTTTTTTCCTGAGTTTTGCAGAGCGCGCTTAGCGCGTAGAAGCCCGCTCAGCGCGGTGTTGAAATCATGCAACCCCAGATGGCGGAGAGTTGCGCGCTTAGCGCGACCTGGGACTTAAAGTTTTCTTCCAAAACGAGAAAATTCATAACTTTTGATTCGTTTATCAGAATCAGACATTCTTTATATCGATGTAACGCCGAGAAGATATTCTATGCAATGGAGATGAAATATGTCGATTTTACCGACCGATTAAATAATCGAGAAAGTTCCAAAACTGATATATTTATGTTTTAATTGTTATATATTATTCTACTATGCAATTATGATATGTCTTGCCTATCCTATTATTGTTCAGCATGGTTGTAAGTGAATATGCATGCAAATATGAAAATGATATAGGAAGAGTGAGGAAACCTCAAACTTGAACTATAGGAGAATCTAGTAAGGAACTAAAAATTGTAGACAACTCTAGTTGGCGATGCTCGGGCACGTGTTGTTGGAAGATACATCCTTGCCGAGTATTGGCCTAGTTGAGAGTGAAACAGTAGTATGGAACATGTGGTTAACTTTGTGGTTTTAGAAAGGCATGAGAGGCCTTAAGGTATTATTGCCTTGTGATTTTCGAATACAATCGTATTGTTGTATGTGATCATGTAATCGTAACCGGTTTATCTTGAGTGTAGTTTCATGAGTCTTGAACTCCTCTGAAATGGATGCACAACTACTTGGCATGTTTGATTCCCCGTACTGTACGAATGACGCCCATGGAGCGTATGCTTGTGACGGTAAATGGCCCGTGTGAAGTGACGGTTCATAACGGTTAATGGCCCGTAGAACCCGAATCCATTCGTATGTCAAGTAGATCACAAGGATCTATGACTCGGGTCGCCTTCAAGACGTAGAAGCAGACGGGAACAAGAAGTACCTTGGTATGGTTATCGATTAGTGAAACTTTTGAGTTGATGAACTCATGGCATGTTTCCATATAGTGTGAGAATTGAATGTGAACTCAAGAGTCTTTTCCCCTTTCCCCGGACTTGAGTTAGGATTGTTAGAACCTTATTAATTCGAGACAATCCATAAGATAGGGAACTCACTGAGATTTGATGTATCTCACCCCACGTTGTTGATGTATTTCAGGTGCTTCAGGTTCCGAGAAGGGTAAGGATAAGGTCGTGTGATCTTTTCCTTGCTTGTTGATGGCTAGCTTCCGTAGCGGAGTTTATTTTGAGATCATTGTTGATCTAGTTCTTAGTTTTTATCTTTTGAACATCTTATGTATATTATGCCTTTAGAACTTTTAGTTGTTGTATTTTGGGGCATGTTATATATATGTGTTAACTAGGAGCTTATGGTGTTTCAGTACCAAACACTTGGATTCATATATAACATTTATGATTTGATGTATGAGTTTTATATATGGGTGTTACATTAGAGGAGATAAAACTGAGATGTAACAACTATTGAAATTGTTGGATGATAACAGTCACGTATCCCGGTACAGAACTTGCGACGATGGAGTTACGGTCCGAGATATTTTTTAGACTCATCCGGATTCGATAAAGTTGTTCAACACGTTCTTGACAGTGCTCATTTTTTATTCTACCTACAAGACCAACAAGTATAGACTTCCTTTATTTGAGATGGTTGGTGTTACGTCTACCAAGAAGACATATGCCGTTGGTTTTGCTTTTCTGGAGTGTGAAAAAGAGGACAATTTTACATAGGCATTAGAGGTGTGTCAGTCACTTTTGAAGGACCAAGTTGAGATGCCTAAAGCGATTGTTACCGACTGCGATACCGCGTTGATGAATATGGTTGTAAAGGTATTTCCTTCTTCTAATGCATTTCTTTGTCGATATCACATAACAAAGAATGTGAGAAGTCGGGTTAAACCCGCGGTGGGGGCAAAACAAGTAGAGTCCGAATGTGGAAAATTGGTGAAGGCCGGTGTGATTGTTGAAAAAATAATGGATGCATGGAATCATATACTAAATTCTTTCCCAAAAGAATTATATGCCGATTCCGTCATTCAATTCCGAAAAGTGTGTGAAAAGTATCATACTTTATTGAAATACATTGAAAGCACCATTCTTGATCAAGTGAAGGAGAAGATAGTATGTGCATGGGCTGATAATGTCCGTCATCTTGGAAATACAACCACCAACAGAGTTGAGTCGGCCCATGCTAGTTTGAAAATTTGGCTGGGTAATAGCAAGGGAGATTTGTGTCGAGATTGGGACTCCGTAAATCTCTTGATTAAAAACCAACATAATGAGATACAAACAACATTTGGTCAGAGTATAACGGTATTGGAACATCGATTTAAAGACAACATTCTTTATTCTCAATTGATCGACAATATGTCTCGGCCGGGGTTGAACTATATTTTTCACAAGGCCAAACGAGCTAAAACTGTAGGTTACGATAGCACAAAGTGTGGTTGCACTATTGTGAAAACCTATGGTCTTCCGTGTGCTTGTGTTATTGCTAAAAAGTTGAAACTTGGTGAGCCAATAAGAATGGACAAAGTTTGCCTTCATTGGAAAAGACTTAGTTTTGATGATGATGGTTGCATGGAAGGAGGTAAACCGAATATCTATATTTTGACCGAATGGGAGCGATACAAGAGAGATTCTCAAAGGACGATGACAACATGAAACTCCACATCAAAGAATAATTGAGGAAGATTTCCTATTTCGAAACAACCGACATGAAACCGCATTCTCAACCGGTAAAGATAAAAGGTGTTCTGAAGAAAATAAAGCCTACACCGAATGACAACTCGACTACATGGTCTCCTTCTTATTGTGAGCACGTTGACAAAATTTATCCCGACTCACTGACTCCTAAATCTAAAAAAAGTGTCATGAAAGGTGCCCGCATAAGCAAACCGCCTCCGACCCCGATTCCACCAAAAATTCCATTCATTGACGAGATGCCGGTTTTTATGCCTAAATACATCGACCGTATCATTAATGTTGAAGGGGATGGTAATTGGGGTTACCGATCCGTTTCGGATTTGCTTAGTAAATGAGAGGATAGTCATGCGTTTGTCCGCCATCAACTAATCTAAGAGTTGAAGACGCATAAAGAATCGTACACGCGGTTGTATAGAAAGAAAGAAAAATTCGATGCGGTTTATGAATCTCTTGTTCCTTGCTTGAATGGTCCGACACCGATGTCGAAATGGATGACCTTCCCTGATATAGGTCACTTATTACACGTGCATATGATAGAGTGTGCATTGACTTGACGCGATATAGGTTTTCGAAAACTTTTTTTCCACTCCGCACCGCACCACCTCAAAATCCAAATGATCGCATCATGTGTATTGGATGGCTTGCAAAATCAAGACATTTTGTACAAGTTTACTTGAAACTGGGATGCCCCATACCACCTACATCACCGGAATGGGCGACTCATTCAACCGCAAATGCCGAGACGTGGCCGAATCATTTTGTTGAAAGGATGCATGAATTCGAAAGATTAAACAACATTGAAAAGGAATCGAATATGGAAAAGTCCAAAGGCGTACCACCAATAGATTTAGCTGGCAACACTTGTTTTGATTTGTTTTGAATTCTTGTATAATCGGACGACTAATTGTAAATTTTTGAAGTGCAAAATAGTCACTTTTTATTCTTATGCCTTATTTATGCACTTATGCCTTTTATTTGTCTATTATGATGTGCTTCTATATTGAGTTCTGGTTTAAAAATGTTGTAGGAAAAGTTCTGGATATGTATCCACGGAATGTTCTTAATTTTTCAGTTTCAGGGAAAGTTCCGGAGATACACCTCCGGAACAAATAATTATGGGGTCGTTTCGTGGATATAGCTCCGGAAAAAATTTTGACAGAAAATAGTTGGTCCATATTCACCTAGGTATTCTATAAATTTGGGATTTCATTTGTTATCTTTCACACAAATACAAAATGTCTCAATTATGTGAAATCAAGATCCGTTGGTATGTTGCAAGTGTCTCCTTTTCCGACAGCAAAACACCCGGGAGGACGTTCAAGCCCATGGATCTCACCCCCTCGCTGATATCATAGATGAGATCCAATATCACCTACCTTACAATGACAAACGAAAGGTTGTGAAGCTTGAGTATCGTTCACCTTCAGTTGACAACGAAGGGAACTTTGTTTACAGCAAGTTTGAGCTCAATAATCAAGACGATGTTAGGGCGATGTGGCGAACATATTTCAGTTTCGAAGAGAAAATTCCGCTCAAGTTGGAGGCGACGGTCCGAAGAACGGTTGATGACATTTTAGAGATGTGCAAGCGTCCACCAGGCTATTGAAATGTAGTACTTAAATTTCTGTCGAAATCATCAACGTAATGCCGATTTTATTTTATGAATGTTGATTTTATTGTTGCAATGTTGATTTTCTGGTATTCTGTTTCTGGTTTTCTTCCGTAAATACGCATACGAAAATATTCTGTAGATGCATCTATGGAATTAATTAAAAAAAGCAGAAAAAAGGTGCATCCGGAGATACATTTCTGAAATCAGGGGGTATTTTAGGCAGAGCGCATGGTGCCTAAGAAGGCCAAGGGGCGTGTAGTGCGATTTTCGTGACCGCCCACATCCGCCTGCGGATGGGATTTGGGTGCTACTTTCTGATTTCTTATTTATCCTGTGAAGTTGGAAAGGAAAGGGAAGCTATCTTAAACTAACCTTGCACGCAAATGTTTTCTTTAACAAGTGCTAAGAGATTGGGGAGTTCGGGGTCAGGTTATACAATGGGGAGTTGTCAACTACCCATCCTATACATGGTTATCCATGGGTTGAAAGCAATTTTCTACTGTTCTACTATTTTCTACTTGACGGTGTTTATCTGTTGTAAATGGGGAAAGTTCCTCCTTTGGGAAGGTTGAGAGATGTTGAAAAGATATTTTTGTTGTTTTCGGGTTTTTCGATGTTTTTGGTAAGGTACTGGACCTAAGGTTTTTGTTTAGTGTGCTCGCTAAGATTTCACAATCTTATGCCTACGTATTCCCATAATGATAACAGGGAAATCAGAGCAATCGTAGTTTCTCCTATTCTATGGGAGGAAAAAATGTTTTGGTGTCTTGTTCAAAGCCCAAGACGGAGGCTAAAAGGATGTTTGTGGGAATTGATTGAAAGAGTGAAGAGATTAAAGATTGAGATATGAATATCCGGGAAAAACGTCAGATGAAAATAGAAAGAATATCCGGAAAAGCGTTGGATGTAAAGAAAAGGATGCAAAAAACCAGATCTGGACATGTAGTTTTCGACATCTTTTCTCGTCAAACTTCCAACACGCATAACTCTCTCAATTTTTAACGAAATTAAAATCCGTAAGAACCTATCTTGACCGATTTTTCACAAGGAATCCAATGGTATAACTCATACATACTGAAACTTAATGTATAGAACACACGATTCAAAAAACCAGAACTGCACATGTAGTTTTCGACATCTTTTCTCGTCAAACTTCCAACACGCATAACTCTCTCAATTTTTAACGAAATTAAAATCCGTAAGAACCTTTCTTGACTGGTTTTTCACAAGAAATCCAATGGTACCACTAATACATACTGAAACTTAATGTACAGAACACACGAAGCAAAAAACCAGAACTGGACATGAATTTTAAAACAACATAAACTCCACATATAATCATGTTAAGGTGCAAACAGTAGGAGGATCACAACATGCTCATTAAGGACTACATTTTTGCTTCAAGAATTGTTCAATATGATGAATGTATATAGACATCAAAGGAAAGCACGATTCAAAGAATTCAAGTTGTGAAGCTTATCTCTCTTTTGGAGATCTTGTGCAACCTACCAAGTGCTTTGTTCCAGAAATGATTTGATGCTTTAGACACCCTTAAATGACCTCTTAGAAGCTTTTAGGATGGTTGGAATCAGCTGGAAACCTCTGGAGCAAGTTTGAGCTCTTTCTTGCAAAATGGGCAAAAGTGGCCAAAATGCCAACTCCCTCAAATGGTGTTTCAGATGGGGGGGGGGGGACCATTTGGGACAATTCAAGGATGATATTTGGAGTGTGTTTGAGGTCTTATCTGGTTTGGAAAGTGAATGAATCAAGACATGGCTTAAAAAAATGCAAAAAAGTCCAATTTTGAGGTTTTGAGAGGTGACTTTGTGATTTTGGTGTTATAGGTCACTTGTGAGAGTTTGGACAACTTAGATATGGCATATTGGATCTGTTTGGATCATGAGTTGTGATGGAAATGTTCTCTAACTCAAAAAGTCAGAATTACCTTGCTAAAGAAGGCATTTTGGAGCGAAAGAAGAGATTTTGAGGAAAGCAACAGTTTGATGGCTTTGGTGTACTCAAACTGAGCACAAATGAGCTCTATTTATAGTAGGACAAGTTTGTTTTGGCAGCAATAGTGAATGGCAACTACTGCAGAAGTTTGGCAAATGTTGAGCAATAGAAATCCAAGTCTCCTCTAGCCATTGACTAGAGGTTAGGGCACAGGCCGCTGGTCCCCTTGTTGTTGGATGAATCTTGACTGAATTCAGTTGGAGGAAGTTGAGTTCATGCCACCTCTAAGCATCCATTAAATGCTCCAAACCAAAATTGGAGTCTTATCCCTCTTTTAGGGTTTTCTAGGTTTGGCATGCTATTTGTGGAATCTTGGACTTGGAAGGCTTATGGATCAGATCATCCCCCTTGGATTTGATCCTCAGATGTGTCCAAAATGATGACAAGGCTTGAAAATTCATGTGGCACAAGAAATGTCCAAATCTGTCCTGAAACCTGTCTTAAAAATCAGCTGCAGCAAACCTTGTTGTAAAATCCATAACTTCTTGCTCAAGAATGATAAATGGATGTTCCAGGACTTTATGGAAAGCTGAGATGACATACTTCAACTTTGATGTTTGACCCTAGACTTGGTTCAACTTGGATCATGGAGAAAAACATCCTTGAAGTTGGGACATTCTTGCTGGAAAAATATTAATGATGTCCTATGAAATGTCGGAACATTTGACATTAAGAATTCCCAACTTTGATCACTTATATCTTTCAATCCTTATGATATTTTGAGTTGATTCCTTCTACAATGTTGAAGTATCATATACCTTCTTTAAAAGTAGCTCTTAAGCAAAATCAATGGATGCTTGGATCAATAGTTACAACCTTGAAAAATTGTGCACTTGAACATGATTTTAACTTAGAAAAAATTTCTAAGTTTCCTTCAATTTGATCAATTTTGCAATTTTGCATGATTTCTTGATTTAAATTTGATCAAATTAAATGATCCATCATATTTTCTTGAGTAATGGCTTGTGAAGCTCATAGTTGACAAAAAGTCAAATTTTGACTTTCTGCGTCAGTTGACTTTGTATTAGATGAACTTGAGGCTTGATCCACTTGAAATGTTGCACTCTTGTGCTTAATTCTTGAAGTAGAAGACCTCTTGATCCTTTTTGGATGTTTGAGAGGTTAGACAAGTTGAAGATCATGTCTTTCCTTGATTGACCCTTTGTCTAAGGGCTCTGAGAGGGCTTGAAACCCTAAGCTTGATTGTAGTGAATGCTCACCCATCTTTGGGGAGACTAATGAGGTATGATGGTTCATCCATATCGTGATGATGATTTGCACAATGATGGGAAATCTTGGTGGTCAAAATTTGGGGTATGACAGATGCCCCTATTTAATCTTCTTAGACCTGAAGGTATAAATAGCAAAGAGTTTTAGACATTCGAGGTATAAGAGGATTAAATATCAGAGTACCTAGAATTTTGACCGTGAATACATATGAAATGATATGCGATGAATGGAAGACTTTTGAACACTGTGGGGAATGATGCCACAGGAGACAGACCAACATAATTTTCTTGGGGATGTACGATATTGTGTAAATTTTTCGAGGGGACAAAGAGCATTCAGTAGTATTGAGAAAGAGGGATAAACTCTGGAACAAAGATACAGACATCCGGCAAAACATCAGATGCGAAAGAAGTAACACACTCTGGAAAACATATCCGCAACATCTAGAAAAGCATTAGATCTATTAAAAATAACTTTGAGGGTAAATCTGAAACATTTAGAAAAGCGTTAAATGTACAGGAAAAATTTTAGAAGACTAGCAGAATGACGGACATATACAGAAAAACATCAGATAAGCACATCAGAACAAAAGTTACATCTGGAAAAACATCAGATGAGGAAAAGTCATATCCGGGAGAGCATCAGATAGACATGTAAAGAGTTTCTAGAAGAGCATCAGAATAAAAGAGACATATCCGGAAGAGCATCGGATGAACACAAAGAAAGTTCTGGAAAATAATCAGAACGGGTTTTGGAAAAACTTCAAAACCAAAAGATACATCCGGAAGAACATTGGGTAGACACAGAGAAACGTTCAGGAAAAGCATCAGAACAGATAGACATATCCGGAAGAACATCGGATAAAGAAAGAAAGTTATATCTGGAAGAACATCAGATAAGACATAAAAGTATAGGTGCCAGATAAGTTGGACTTTGTAGAAAGGTAAGATGTTGATAATACCACGACCACTGATGAATGCAAAATGAGGATTAAAACACTCTTGAATGCATAGTATATGAAAATGTTATGATGTAATGCAAATGAAAATGCTGACAATAAGTTTAGACTATTTGAGGAGTGTAAATCAACAAGTTTATACTCTTTTGGGGAGTGACCGACAAAACCGATTCCTCAACATAGAGATCACTGCCATTGCTTAGGGCCTGAAAATGCTGTTTGTTAAACATCTCTTTGTCAGACTGGTAAACTGTATCAAGTTTATAATCCTTGGAGGAAGGTTTGAGAGCTGCTTTGGGATTTTTCCAAATAAATTGCCCCAGACTTGCTGACTGTTGTAGATGAACTGATCGTTGCCTCAGTTTGAATGATAATGACCGTATGCTGTATACTAGGAAGGCTTGCCCTAGTAATGAGTCTTGAAAGTTTTTATGAATAAACCAATTCTGAGAAGGACTTGCACTGAACAAATCTTGAACTGATTCTTAACAGGCTCTGGAAAGAACTTGCCCCTGATAGGATCACTGACCAAGTTTCTAAACTGTTTTGAAAATTCCTTGAGAGGAAAGCTAGTTTGCAATCAAAATTGTTTATTTAAACATGGTAAATTTAATGCAATGTTCATGCAAAATTTTCGAAAACACAATCATTGTTTAGAAAAAGTACAGTAATATGGATTACTAATTAAAAACACGGTGGTTTAAAACATTTCGAATGAAAAGTAAAACAGAGGTATAATATCAAAACAAATGATTTGCAAAAAAATGATTTTGGAGTCAGTTTACGCAACCTTGCTATAGTATACTTTCAAAATAACCTGACTTCAATTAGGTCTTTTGAGGGTTATAACGTGGTCTGGTTCACGGTTTATGAAAGAAAGATAAAGGCTCAAAATTTGCTTGTGCCCACCCCAACTTCGTGATGTTCTCCAGTCCTATGCTCAGTTAAACTTAAATTGTGCATTCAGGTTCAAAAAGGATTTGGAATTGTACTGATGATAGTGATGACGATGATCCAGAAGTTTTGACACAACAGCTACTGCTTATTTACAACATTTAGTTGTTTTTTGTCTTTGTGGACTTTTTTAAAGATCGAGGATTTAAAGACCTCTTTTATGTGTTATCCCTAACTTTTGCCTGAACTATTTCTTTTGAAATTTATAGTCAGCGGGATGCCCTAGTTTTTGCCAAAGTTTTTTTTTAACTTAGCGGGCTTTTTCTTTTTTATTTCTTCTTAGAAAGAAAGTGACTGCAAGATTTGATGATTACGACGGACCATCACTGGCTTTTGATTTGAAAGACGCTTTCAGTATCTGCTTGTTGTATGCAAACTTTCAAACTTGAATACACAACCCAAATTAAACTAAGAACTACCCTGCCCCGGGTTAAAATTGTGGGTTTTTTATAAAGAAAGAAACTCCTACTTCAAGGCTCAAAGGGGTTAATGAGGGATTATCTTCCTTATATCTCCAGTGTTAGGGAATTGAAAAAAAATGCCTTACATCCTCAGCAAAGTTTTTTATTTGAAAGCATACCGACAACAATTATGGGTATTATGTTTTTATCATCCTCCCACCAATATTTGCATAGTCAACAATTTGAAAAAGTGGTGCATTTTTTTTTTTGAAAGTTTTTATTTTTTTGAAAGAGAAAGTATAAAGATACAAATAAACAGATGATTTGAATCAAAATACCGTACATGCTCATTTCATTAAAACTGACACTTAAATATAAACAAGTTTGAAAGCAACTATGATACAAACAAGGAAAATGCAAAATAGTCAGAAACAAGGTCAGTGACTAATCAAACACAAGGATGAGCTGTCCTGTCTTTGGGAAGTAACTGAGCTGAAGTTGATTGAAGTTTCATTTCTTATGTTTAGGCAGAGGATTGAGCTGGACATTAGGACTTGTGTCACAAAAGCTGAGGAGGTTGTCTCTGATCTCGTACTCTAGCCTTTAGTGCATATCATCTTTCTAAATCGTGCCCCGCAGCTCCTTCATGGAATACGCAATGAAGGTCAGATCTGAATCCAGGTGGAAGTGGATTTGGAGGAAGAGGTGCTGCCTTAGTGGTAATCGCTCCTTTCTGAACCAAAATAGGCTATAGTTCAGTGTACGTAATAGGAATAGCATCAATGAGTCCTATTGTAATTCTGGTTTTGTCCAACAGTCGGACGTTGAGGAGTTTGAGCTGGTTGAGCAGCCATCAAAGGAGTGATAACATCAATATGAGCTTGATTAGGCTACTGAGGTCTGTAATGAGGTTTCCTATCCTCAACCAAGACAGAATTAGTCTAATATTCCCTCTTCTTTTGGAAGTTCCCATAGGGTTTCTTTACAGCGTTAGAAGATTCAGCGGTTTTAGAGACCTTTCCATTCTTGATACCTTCTTCAAGTCTCTGGCCAATAATGACTAAGTCTGTAAAGTTTGATGAAACACTGCCAATCATCTTTTCCCAAAAAATGGGAGATAAAGTGTCTAGGAATATTCCGGTAAGCTCTTTCTCAGCCAAAGGGGGTTCGACCTGAGAAGCTAACTCTCTCCAGCGTTGAGAATACTCTTTGAAAGATTCTTTCTCATTCTGAGTCGTGTTCTGGAGTTGACGACGGTCTGGAGTCATGTCCAGGTTGTACTAGTACTGATTCATGAAAGCATTGATAAGATCCTGCAAGCCATGAATGTTGCTTCGTTCAAGGCTCATGTACCACATGAGTGAAGCTCCACTTAAGCTATCTTGAAAGCAGTGGATGGGCAGCTTCTGGTTTTTGGTGTAGGCAGCCATCTTACGAAAGTACATTACCAAATGAGCCTTTGGGCAGGAGTCGCCTTTGTACTTTATAAACTTAGGGGTCTTAAATTTGGCTGGCATGACGAGGTTAGACACAAGACACATGTTGTCTGCATCAACGTTGAAGAATTCATTTCCTTCTACAGCTCTGAGCCTTTTCTCCAAAGTTTGATATTGTTAATTGGCATCTTCAGGCTCAATGTCCACATTGTCCTCACTTTGAGCACTAACATTGTAATCAAAGTTAGGATTCTCAAAGGGAATTCTCGGAGTCTGTACCAGAGGTCTAGGTTCTGAAACAATAGGGATTTGAAACTCTGGTCTTGGAGCTTGACCGACCAAAGTGGTAGTGACCTGTTGCGGAATGAAATCGTGAGGTAATCCAAATTTTGGCCATGTAGATGGTGGTATCTGAACAGGCGGAGGCTCAATAGCAGCACTCGTGATTTCTTGGATGACAGTCCTCTGAGGTGGCTCTCCTCTGGCAATTAGGACCTGAAGCATTTCTGTTAAATTAGTCATTCTTGACTTCAGATCGTCTATTTCCATCCTAATCTCTGCATTGTACACTTCTTGTTCTGACATTTTACACCTGACGTTAGCTCTAGTCCCGTATCAGTGATGAGGAATCAGTTTGACTACTTACAGATGACTGCAAGATAGAAGGTTGGAATGAATTGACGATGACCCAGACGTATGTATGAAATATGCAAGGGATGCATCTGCAATGCATAGATGCAACACACAAAAACATAGAAAAACATGGGGTCAAAGGTTCGGTGTCATGAAGTCAAGGCTCTACCCATCCCTAAAGGTTTATACTAGTGATTTTTTGTACCTGCCTCTCAAAATCATTGACTCTCTTGAGATAACATCAGCGGGTCGGGAACCGTGCTAGGTGATGTATCTTAGAGTAGTCTCAAATGAGGGTAGTATCGTGTGACAACTATTTCCGATAGCTTCCGCACTACAAAATGGCTTAAGTCTGCTAAAAACCTCAGCTTCTCAGATAACCCAGTCGACCACACTACTTTCAACAACCGAAGTTCTATAGGCAATGTATCTGCAAAGGGAGTCTCCACTGAGTTTGATGGTCGATCGGGGACTCTTAACTGGGATTCACTCCCCGCAAGATTACCCACATTGTCATCACCTATCTTAGGTGTATACTCAATCTTTCCACATGCGGCATCACACGCATTCCCATTAGCAGAAAAATAAACACGGATATCAAGTAGGAAAAGCGATATATATATATATATATACATATATATATATATATATATATATTTATATAGTATATTGTATATAGTATGATTGCTAACAACCTAGACCTCTTAGGAATTCTAATCCTAGTTTGCATCCCCAGCAGAGTCGCCGTTTATCTGTAGCGCGGTTCTCGTGACCGCCCACATCCGCCTGCGGATGGGATTTAGGTGCTACTTTTTGATTTCTTATTTATCCTGTGAAGCTAGAAAGGAATGGGAAGCTATCTTAAACTAACCTTGCACACAAATGTTTTCTTTAACAAGGGCTAAGAGATTGTGGAGTTCGGGGTCAGGTTATACAATGGGGAGTTGTCAACTACCCATCCTATACATGGTTATCCATGGGTTGAAAGCAATTTTCTACGGTTCTACTATTTTCTACTTGATGGTGTTTATCTATTGTAAATGGGGAAAGTTCCTCCTTTGGGAAGATTGAGAGATGTTGAAAAGATATTTTTGTTGTTTTCGGGTTTTTCGATGTTTTTGGTAAGGTACTGGACCTAAGGTTTTTATTTAGTGTGCTCGCTAAGATTTCATAATCTTATGCCTACGTATTCCCGTAATGATAACAGGGAAATCAGAGCAATCATAGTTCCTCCTATTCTATGGGAGGAAAAAATGTTTTGGTGTCTTGTTCAAAGCCCAAGACGGAGGCTAAATGGATGTTTGTGGGAATTGATTGAAAGAGTGAAGAGATTAAAGATTGAGATATGAATATCCGGGAATAACGTTGGATGAAAATAGAAGGAATATCCGGAAAAGCGTCAGATGTAAAGAAAGGGAATATCTGGGAAAACGTCGGATATTAAAAAAGAGGAAAGGGTTGCTTTGGTGTCTTGTTCAAAGCCCAAGACATGAAGCTAAAGGGTATGTTTGTATCTTGTTCAAAGCCCAAGATGTGAAGCTAAAGGTGATTTTTATCTTGTTTAAAGCCCAAGATGTGAAGCTAAAGGTGATTTGTATCTTGTTTAAAGCCCAAGATGTGAAACTAAAGGTGATTTGTATCTTGTTTAAAGCCCAAGATGTGAAGCTAAAAGGGTCCTAATTGAGGGGGATTTTGTCATCTCTAAAGAGGAGTTGTTGATGTTTGTCTGCTGTGAGAAAAGCATGTTTTGATGCTAAAAGATTGATTGACTCAATCGGGGATTTCTTTATACAAAGCCTAAGAGGAGGCTAACTTACTTAACAAGAGAGTGTTTATATGTGTATCTTGTACAATGCCCAAGATGGAGGCTAAAATGGTTTGACTCAACAAGAGAGCGTTTTTGTATGTATCTCGTACGAGGCCCGAGACAGAGGCTTAAAGGTGTTTGAGAATGTCTTTGAGACTCAAGGGTATTTAGACTGTCCAAGTCTACGGGGTGTGTCCTTGTTCAATTCCCAAGAGGAGGCAAATGATGATCTAGACTCAATTGAAAAACTGCTCTATCAAGATGACTAGTTTCTGTTTAAGAGGTCGTCGGGATAATTTGTACAAAGCCAAAGAGAAGGCAGAAGACACTTCTAAGAAGCCGAAGGGTCCTTGTACAACGCCCAAGAGGAGGCGGGGATGCTTTTAAGAAGCCCGTGGGTCCCCAAACCCTGAGAAGTTCAAGACATGCCATTCACAGAGAATAGATCAAGCCAGGAAAGTCCGAGAATTTGGATGAAACTCAAGAGATGCCATTAACGGAGAAAAGATCATTTCTGGGGAGTAGAGTTTCTTTGACGATTTATAAGGGTGACAGTCTGAGAAAGGGTTCACTGAGAATGCTGCCTTTCACGTCTCCCATATTGTTTAACCCCAAGAGGAGGAAAGACTGTGTCTGGTAATCCTATGGGGATCTAGTTTTGTTTGTATTTAAGAGTGACCAATAGGGCTTCACCTAGTGCTAGACGTAGTTTCCGGGGAAAACTCTAAATAACTATACTAGTATATATACAATTGATATATGACTGGTATGTAAAAGTTTATGAAAGGAGACTTACAGTGAGCAGCCCCACAATACAGTTATATATATGAAAGCAGTAAAAAAGCCGGTAAACACTTACTCGGTTGTAGAGCTTCCATGCTGTTTGGTTAGTTGTTCAACAAAGAAAATTTGGATAACAACAGTATATTCAAAATCAAAGGAGAAAGTGTTTTTGAAAAGACGACGACCGCGTCATTGTTTTGAATTTGTACAGAGGGACTTATACAAGTGACTGAGGCCCAAAAAGGTTTTCTGTACAAAGGGGTTGGGTTTTAAACTCTAATAGAGGCCCATAAGTGTTTGAAAAAGATTTGTTAGGGTGAAAATCAAAGAAACCCCAATTTCATTTTTTAAAGGCATTTTTCAAAGAAAAATAAAATAAAAAATGATAAAAATATCAAATAAAATCATTAATCATGTTATAAACAATGATTAAGGTTTATAAAAAAGTATTTTATCCACATGAATATTTAAAATCATTTTGGTTTCAAAAATCAAGAAAAAGAAATCATTTTAAAAGTATTTAAAACAATTTAAAACAATATTTTTGAATATATTAAAAATATATCAAATAATAATATTTTTTGTATTTTTTGGTGGATTAAAATATTATGGAGTATGAATAAGAAGTGTGTAAAACAAAATTGGAAAATGATGATTTTTGCTATGTAAAAGAATTGGTTGAGTTTTGGAAAATAAAATAAGAAAAAGAGGAAAAATGTCACAACATCACATTCGACATCTCTTTTAGTTTTCAACTTCTTTTTTATCAAACTTCCAACACTCATAACTCTCTCAATTTTTAACGAAATTAAAATCCGTAAGAACCTATCTTGGCCAATTTTTCGCAAGGAATCCAACGGTATCACTCATACATATTGAAACTTAATGTATAAAACACACGATGCAAAAAACCAGAACTGCACATGTAGTTTTCGACATCTTTTCTCGTCAAACTTCCAACACACATAACTCTCTCAATTTTTAACGAAATTAAAATCCGTAAGAACCTATCTTGACCGATTTTTCATAAGGAATCTAATGGTATTACTCATACATACTGAAACTTAATGTACAGAATACACGATGCAAAAAACTAGAACTGCACATGTAGTTTTCGACATCTTTTCTCGTCAAACTTCCAACACGCATAACTCTCTCAATTTTTAACGAAATTAAAATCCGTAAGAACCTATCTTGACCAATTTTTCACAAGGAATCCAATGGTATCACTCATACATACTGAAAATTAATATACAGAACACACGATGGAAAAAAAGAACTGCACATGTAGTTTTCGACATCTTTTCTCGTCAAACTTCCAACACGCATAACTCAATTTTTAACGAAATTAAAATCCGTAAGAACCTATCTTGACCAATTTTTCGCAAGGAATCCAATGGTACCACTCATACAAACTGAAACTTAATGTACAGAATGCACGAAGCAAAAAACCAGAACTGGACATGAATTTTAAAACAACATAAACTCCACATATAAACATGTTAAAGTGCAAACAGTAGGAGGATCACAACATGCACATTAAGCACTACATTTTTGCTTCAAGAATTATTCAATATGATGCATGTATATGGACATCAAAAGAAAACACGATTCAAAGAATTCAAGTTGTGAAGCTTACCTCTTTTTTGGAGATCTTGTGCAACCTACGAAGTGCTTTGTTCCAGAAATGATTTGATGCTTTGGACACCCTCAATTGACCTTTTAGAAGCTTTTAGGATAGTTGGAATCAGCTGGAAACCTCTGGAGCAAGTTTGAGCTCTTTCTCGCAAAATGGGCAAAAGTGGCCAAAATGCTAACTCCCTCAAATGGTGTTTCAGATAGGGGGCATTTGGGACAGTTCAAGGATGATATTTGGAGTGTGTTTAAGGTCTTATCTGGTTTTGAAAGTGACTGAATCAAGACATGGCTTGAAAAATGCAAAAAAGTCTAATTTTGAGGTTTTGAGAGGTGTCTTTGTGATTTTGGTGTTATAGGTCACTTGTGAGAGTTTGGACAGCTTAGATATGACATATTGGTGTGTTTGGATCATGAGTTGTGATGGAAATGCTCCCTAACTCAAAAACTCAGAATTACCTTGTTAAAGAAGGCATTTTGGAGTGAAAGAAGAGATTTTGAGGAAAGCATCAGTTTTGATGGCTTTGGTGTACTCAAACTGAGCACAAATGAGCTCTATTTATAGTAGAGCAAGTTTGTTTTGGCAGCAATAGTGAATGGAAACTGCTGCAGAAGTTTGGCAAATGTTGAGCAATAGAAATCCAAGTCTCCTCTAGCCATTGAATAGAGGTTAGGGCACAGGCTGCTGGTCCCCTTGTTGTTGGATGAATCTTGACTGAATTCAGTTGGAGGAAGCTCAGTTCATGCCACCTCTAAGCATCCATTAAATTCTCCAAACCAAAATTGGAGTGTTGTCCCTCTTTTAGGGTTTTCTAGGTTTGGTATGCTATTTGTGGAATCTTGGACTTGGGAGGCTTATGGATCAGATCACCCCCCTTGGATTTGATCCTCACATGTGTCCAAAATGATGACAAGGCTTGAAAATTTGTGTGGCACAAGAAATATGCAAATCTGTCCTGAAACCTGTCTTAAAAATCAGCTGTAGTAAGCCTTGTTGTAAAATCCATAACTTCTTGCTCAAGAATGATAAATGGCTATTCCAGGACTTTATTGAAAGCTGAGATGACATACTTCAACTTTGATGTTTGACCCTAGACTTGGTTCAACTTGGATCATGGAGAAAAACATCCTTAAAGTTAGGACATTCTTGTTGGAAAAATATTAATGATGTCCTATGAAATGTCGGAACATTTGACATTAAGAATTCCCAACTTTGAACACTTATATCTTTCAATCCTTATGATATTTTGAGTTGATTCCTTCTACAATGTTGAAGTATCATATACCCTCTTTAAAAGTAGCTCTTAAGCTAAATCAATGGATGCTTGGATCTATAGTTACAACCTTGAAAAGTTGTGCACTTGAACATGATTTTAACTTAGAAAAAATTTCTAAGTTTCCTTCAATTTGATCAATTTTGCAATTTTGCATGATTTATTGATTTAAATTTGTTCAAATTAAATCATCCATCATATTTTCTAGAGTAATGGCTTGTGAAGCTCATAGTTGACCAAAAGTCAAATTTTGACTTTCTGCGTCAGTTGACTTTGTATTAGATGAACTTGAGGCTTGATCCACTTGAAATGTTGCACTCTTGTGCTTAATTCTTGAAGTAGGAAACCTCTTGATCCTTTGTGGATGTTTGAGAGGTTAGACAAGTTGAAGATCATGTCTTTCCTTGATTGACCCTTTGTCTAAGGGCTCTGAGAGGGCTTGAAACCCTAAGCTTGATTGTAGTGAATGCTCACCCATCTTTGGGGAGACTAATGAGGTATGATGGTTCATCCATATCGTGATGATGCTTTGCACAATGATGGGAAATATTGGTGGTTAAAATTTGGGGTATGACAGATGCCCCTATTTAATCTTCTTAGACCTGAAGGTATAAATAGCAAAGAGTTTTAGACATTCGAGGTATAAGAGGATTAAATATGAGAGTACCTAGAATTTTGATCGTGAATACATATGAAATGATATGTGATGAATGGAAGACTTTTGAACACTGTGGGGAATGATGCCACAGGAGACAGACCAACAATATTTTCTTGGGGATGTAAGATATTGTGTAAATTTTTCGAGGTGACAAAGAGCATTTAGTAGTATTTGGAAAGAGGGATAAACCCTGGAACAAAGATACAGACATCCGGCAAAACATCAGATGCGAAAGAAGTAACACACTCTGGAAGACATATCCGCAACATCTAGAAAAGCATTAGATGTATTAAAAATAACTTTGAGGGTAAATCTGAAACATTTAGAAAAGCGTTAAATGTACAGGAAAAAATTTAGAAGACTGGCAGAATGACGGACATATCCGGAAAAACATCAGATAAGCACATCAGAACAAAAGTTACATCTGGAAAAACATCAGATGAGGAAAAGTCATATCCGAGAGAGCATCAGTTAGACATGTAAAGAGTTCATGCAAAATTTTTGAAAACACAATCATTGTTTAGAAAAAGTACAGTAATATGGATTACTAATTAAAAACACGGTGGTTTAAAACATTTCGAATGAAAAGTAAAACAGAGGTATAATATCAAAACAAATGATTTGCAAAAAAATGATTTTGGAGTCAGTTTACGCAACCTTGCTGTAGTATACTTTCAAAATAACCTTACTTCAATTAGGTCTTTTGAGGGTTATAACGTGGTCTGGTTCACGGTTTATGAAAGAAAGATAAAGGCTCAAAATTTGTTTGTGCCCACCCCAACTTCGTGATGTTCTCCAGTCCTATGCTCAGTTAAACTTAAATTGTGCATTCAGGTTCAAAAAAGATTCGGAATTGTACTGATGATAGTGATGACGATGATCCAGAAGTTTTGACACAACAGCTACTGCTTATTTACAACATTTTGTTGTTTTTCGTCTTTGTGGACTTTTTTAAAGATCGAGGATTTAAAGACCTCTTCTATGTGTTATCCCTAACTTTTGCCTGAACTATTTCTTTTGAAATTTATAGTCAGCGGGATGCCCTAGTTTTTGCCTAAGTTTTTTTTTAACTTAGCGGGCTTTTTCTTTTTGATTTCTTCTTAGAAAGAAAGTGACTGCAAGATTTGATGATTACGACGGACCATCACTGGCTTTTGATTTGAAAGACGCTTTCAGTATCTGCTTGTTGTATGTAAACTTTCAAACTTGAATACACAACCCAAATTAAACTAAGAACTACCCTGCCCCGGGTTAAAATTGTGGGTTTTTTATATAGAAAGAAACTCCTACTTCAAGGCTCAAAGGGGTTAACGAGGGATTATCTTCCTTATATCTCCAGTGTTAGGGAATTGAAAAAAAATGCCTTACATCCTCAACAAAGTTTTTTATTTGAAAGCATACCGACAACAATTATGGGTGTTATGTTTTTATCATCCTCCCACCAATATTTGCATAGTCAACAATTTGAAAAAGTGGTGCATTTTTTTTTGAAAGTTTTTATTTTTTGGAAAGAGAAAGTATAAAGATACAAATAAACAAATGATTTAAATCAAAATACCGTACATGCTCATTTCATTAAAACTTGCATTTAAATATATACAAGTTTGAAAGCAACTATGATACAAACAAGGAAAATGCAAAATAGACTGAAACAAGGTCAGTGACTAATCAAACACAAGGATGAGCTGTCCTGTCTTTGGGAAGTAACTGAGCTGAAGTTGATTGAAGTTTCATTTCTTATGTTCAGGCAGAGGATTGAGCTGGACATTAGGACTTGTGTCACGAAAGCTGAGGAGGTTGTCTCTGATCTCGCACTCTAGCCTTTAGTTCATATCATATTTCTAAATCGTGCCCCGCAGCTCCTTCATGGAATACGCAATGAAGGTCAGATCTGAATCCAGGTGGAAGTGGATTTGGAGGAAGAGGTGCTGCCTTAGTGGTAATCGCTCATTTTTGAACCAAAATAGGCTATAGTTCAGTGTACGTAATAGGAATAGGATCAATGAGTCCTATTGTAATTCTGGTTTTGTCCAACTGCCGGACGTTGAGGAGTTTGAGCTGGTTGAGTAGCCAACAAAGGAGTGATAACAGAAATATGAGCTTGATTAGGCTACTGAGGTCTGTAATGAGGTTTCCTATCCTCAACCAAGACAAAATTAGTCTGATCTTCCCTCTTCTTTTGGAAGTTCCCATAGGGTTTCTTTACAGCGTTAGAAGATTCAGCGGTTTTAGAGACCTTTCCATTCTTGATACCTTCTTCGAGTCTCTGGCCAATAATGACTAAGTCTGTAAAGTTTGATGAAACACTGCTGATAGTTCCTGGATAGGCTGGAATTTTGGTAAAACAAAGGTTATTCAATGTTGATGTCAAGGTGTTGATGTTGTAACATTGAAGTCTTAACACTGGGCTGTGTTAAGTAGTTAAGTGTTGAAGTTGGATGTCTGATGTCACACAGGTGATGTTGTAACATCAGACCTGCAGAATTAATAACAACAGCAGGTTATTAGGGCACGCGTATTAGCTGGAATTGTGGAGAGTGGTTGACTCATTGGATGAGAATATCTTGGGATAGATATTTTCTGTTACATGGGAGATTTGATTGCAGATCTGTTGGAGAATTAAAAGGTTGAAGATTTAAAAAGATTTTGGGGATAAAATCTGTTTTGAAGATTCAGTTTTAATTAACAAATTTGATCAAATATTGTGACAAGTCTAAGCCCAATTCAGGAGCTATATAAAGCGCACAAGACCAAAGGGAAAAAGCGACAGAAAACATTCAGAAGATCAAGAGCAGAAGGCCTAGTGTCTAGAGTTTGTTTAAAGTGCTTGTATTTACACTATTCTAGGGTTTGAATAGGTGTCGAGTTTCTGTCCTCTCTAAAGCTGTGAAGCAAAGAGAGTTGTGTGATTTGATCAAAGCTGTGAAGTAAGATCAAGGGTACTTAAAGTGGTTTCTTTGAGTGTTTGTAAGGGATTGAGTGGTGTTCTCATACCTAAGTGGTTTCTTAGGTAGTAAGTCATTAGTAGAGTATAAGTTTAGGAGATTGTCAACGGGTTGTTGAGTCTGTAAATTATATCTACAAGTAGTGAATTCCATCCCTGACTTGGTAGCCCCCAGAGTAGGTTGGTTGTAACCGAACTGGGTCAACAATTCTTGGTGTTATTTTACTGTTATTGCTGTCCATTGTGCAGAGTGTGTTGTTGTGACATCACACCTTAACATCACACGTCTAATACCATAATTTCAATTGGTATCAGAGCAGGCATCCTGTCTGTCTCTGGGAGAGATCTAGGGAAGTTACTTTCTGGTGAAAAGATGGACAAAGAAGTTGGAGGATTCGTCAACAGACCCCCTATTTTGGATGGATCCAATTATGACTATTGGAAGCCAAGGATGACCACCTTCTTAAAATCCTTGGACAGTAGGGCTTGGAAGGCTGTTATTAAAGAGTGGAAAGCACCTGTCATGTGTGAGAAGGATGATGCTGGCAAAGATAAAGAAGGCACCTCTAAGCTAAAGCCTGAAGAAGAGTGGACCAAGGAGGAAGATGAGCTTGCCCTTGGAAATTCCAAAGCTCTGAATGCTATCTTCAATGGAGTGGATAAGAATATCTTCAGGTTAATCAATACCTGTGAAGTTGTTAAAGAAGTGTGGGATATCTTGCAGGCTACTCATGAAGGAACATCTAGAGTCAAGATGTCACGACTTCAGATTTTAACTTCTAAATTTGAAAGCCTGAAGATGAAGGATGATGAGACCATTCATGACTTCCACATGAATGTTCTGGAACTGGCTAATGCATCCAGTGCTCTTGGTGAGAAGATGTCAGAGGAAAAGCTCATTAGGAAGATCCTTAGGTCCTTACCTAAGAGATACAAGATGAAAGTGACTGCCATTGAAGAAGCTCAAGACACCAGCAAGATGAGAGTAGATGAGCTCATTAGATCTCTTCAAACCTTTGAGCTTGGGTTGAATGAGGAAGAACCAGAAAAGAAGCCAAAGAGTATAGCCCTGGTGACAAATGGTGAAGAAGAGAAAGGGAAGAAATCTGAATCCCAGGAGGATCTTTCTCAGGCCATAGTGATGTTGGGAAGACAGTTCACCAAAGTATTCAAGAGAATGAATAATAACTCCAGGCCTAATGTCAAGAACATGACTTCTGACACCAGCAAGAAGGATGAAGAGAAAACTGCCCAAGACAAAGGAGTGCAGTGCTTAGAGTGCGAAGGGTATGGACATGTCAAGAAAGAATGTCCCACCTTCTTGAAAAAGCAGAAGAAGGGCATGACAGTTTCCTGGTCTGACTCTGATAGTGAAAGTGAAGGCGAGTCAGCAAAGCATGTGAGAGCTTTAACAGGAGTTGTTGTTTCTGATGATGATTCTAGTGATGGAGAAGTTACTTATGAGGAGTTGGCATCCACCTATCAAGAGCTGTGTTTAAAGAGTGCTGAGATTTGTCAAGAAAAAAAGTGCCACAAGTAACAGATTGCTCAGCTAGAGAATGAAAAGACTGATCTTGAAAATGAAGTGGTGCTAGTTAGAGCTCATCTTGATCAAATAACCAAGTCTGTTAGGATGCTGAGCTGAGGAACAGACACCCTTGACAAGATACTTCAGTCAGAAAAAGCTGCTGGAGATAAAGCTGGGATAGGTTATGTGGCTGAGGACAAGGGAACTTCAGAAGGAAGCACTTCAGGTTTAAAGAAGGAAGTGTCACAACCTTCATCTCAACATCAGCCAAAGAAGCAGGGTCCTACCCTTAAGAAAGCTGATGTTTCACAACCTAAGAAGAAGACTGGTCCCTATCAGAAGAGAAAGCAGCCACAGGGAGCTAGTCAGTATATGCCCCCACATTACCATGAGAGCATGCAAGCTGCTCAGTTCAAACAGCACATGTCTCATCAGATGTCTCAACATCAGGACAACTGGTATGGGTATGGTTATGGATACACCAATGCTGTTCCTTATGTATATGGAAGAAGAAAGCCACACCATCATGGGAGACAATCCAGGAAATAGCATTTTCAGCCGTCTTATGGGAGAAGATATCAACAGAATAGATGGCAGGGCAGTTATGGTAGGAGGAGACCACATCATGGATGGCAGCATAGGCAATCTCATCATGGCAGAAGATTTAGAGATGAAAGGGTGAGATGCTATTATTGTGGAAGATTTGGACATATGCAGTACTCTTGCTACAAGCTGCATGGATACCCTCAGCCTCAAAATAGATGGAGAGAACACAGGCCCAAAGTTGTTAAACAATGGGTACCTAAGGAGAAGGTGAAGTGTTTATTGGCTCACATGGGTGATAAAGAAGGAACATGGTATTTTGACAGTGGGTGTTCCAAGCACATGTCTGGATGTAGATCCATGTTTGATGATCTTAGACCTTGTCCCTCTCATGAGGTCATATTTGGCAATGGAGAAAAAGGTGTTGTTGCAGGAGTTGGGAAAGTGCAAGGTAATGGTAGACCTGAACTTGACAATGTTCTGTTTGTCAGTGGCTTAAGTGCAAATTTGATCAGCATAAGCCAGTTGTGTGATGAAGGTTACAAGGTAAACTACACTAAGCATGAGTGTGTGGTTTCTGATGAGCATAATCAGATTGTTATGAAGGGTGCCAGAACCAAAGACAACTGTTATCAGTGGACCTCTCTTGAAGGAGATTCAACTAGTGATGTACAAGTTGATGTTATAACATCAGACTATGACATCAGGATGCTGAAAGGTCACTCAAAGTTAACAAGTTCTGATGTGAGTGTTTTAAAAGGAAAGTTTTTGTGGAGGGAAAAAGTCATTGACACTCCAAATCAAGCTCCTAGCCTCAGAACCCCCTTTCCCGGTACTACAACATCTCGCGTCTTCAAAGCTCTGCTCTCGCAACGAATCAACTCCTTCGACTTCAAGAATCAATTCTCACTGAAAAGAGTCATGGCGTCTCCGTCCAAGAAATCTGAGTGTCAAAACTCCACAAAAGAAAGTGCTAGGGTTTCCCCTGACGAAGGTTCAGCATTCAATCCCATGGACATTGAGCCCCTCTCAACCATTCTTCCTGAATCAGGTAAATCTAGACCTTCCAAACTTGTTCCAAAAAGGGCTGGGACTATTTTTAGAAATAATGAAACGAAAAAGCTTGTTACGAGTGTGCTATTTAGTAATAAAACAACACCTAGGTCATCCACTTCTCAAACTGTTGAGGAAAGGGAAGACGTGGATAAAAGCTTAGGTATATCTAGACCACTGAGACAAATGCCTGCAGAACATTCTGAAAGGGAAAAGAGCGACATGCAAGGTGCAGCTACAAATCTTCATAGACTTGCTATGTCTGTTATTGAGGATTCTGAAAGAGGAGGAGAAGAAGAAGATGTGCATGAGGAAATTAATGATAGAACTACTCCTGAAAAAGAAAAGAGTGAGAAGGTGATCAATGTGGATGACTTATCTGACAATGAAGTCATTGGAAATGCTGTTCCAAGTATTGCCAAGAGATTACAGACAAGGAAAGGGAAGACCAATGAATCCTCTCCCAAGAAGCCTACTAAAGGAAAGAAGAGAACTGCTGTTGGGCCAACAAAAGCATGTAGTAAGGTTGATGTGAATCCCAGAAAAAGGAAGCTAATGGAAGAATCCGAATCAGAGTATCATGTTGAGGATGATGTTCAAGACATCACTCCTGTCAGAAAGACAATCTTGAAGAGAATTGCTGACAAGATCCCTGAGGTTCCGGTTGATAACATTTCATTCCATTATGCAAGCAGTGCGTCGATGTGGAAGTTCATCTATCAAAGAAAACTTGCTCTTGAGAGAGAGATTGGGAAAGAAATTATGGAGATCAAAGAAATCATAGAGGTGATTAAGACTGCTGGTCTGATGAAGACGGTTCATGGGTTCTCCGAGTGCTATGACAACTTGGTTAAGGAATTTGTGGTAAATATTCCTGTGAAGATTTCAGACAAAAGCAGTGTGGACTACATGAAAGTGTTTGTGAGAAGAAAATGTGTTGATTTCTCTCCTGAAGTTATAAACAAATATCTAGGAAGAAAAGATGAAGTATTTGCTGAGCTAGAAGCCACTGAGAATGATGTCTGCAAGGAAATAACTGCTGGTCAAGTTAAGGTGTGGCCCTTGAAAGGGAAACTGCCAACTAGCAAACTCAGTGTTAAGTATGCTGTCTTACACAGAATTGGAGCCGCAAATTGGGTGTCTACCAATCATAAAACCATAACATCTGTGGGACTAGGGAGGTTTATTTATGCTATGGGTACTAAGAAGAAGTTTGACTATGGAGCATATGTGTTTGAGCAGACTGCAAGACATGCCACCACTAATGCTATCAAACTGCCTATAGCATTTCCTTCGCTCATCTGTGGAGTTATGATGAAACAACATCCAGGCATCTTAACAAGTTCAGACACAGCATGTAAGAGGAAATCAGCTTTATCTTTGCATCCCAAACTGTTTGCTGGGAGCCATGTTCCAGACATTGTTGAAACATCAAGCTCTGGGATTAAGAAGGTCAGTACAAAATCTGAACTGATTAAAGAATTAAGGGCGACCTGCAAGGATCTTGATATGGTTATCAAGACTAGCACTGACAGGAAAATGAAGATTGAGCAGATGATTAAAGACTTGGAACAGGGGGAAGACAATGGGAATGGTGACACTGAGGACTCCAGGTCAGAAGAGGGTGAAGAAGATGCTGATGGTACTAGCTCAAATGAAGACTAATCTCTATCTGTTGTCCTTAGATATTAGTTTTGTATTAGTTCAGTTTTTGCTTTGCTTGGTTTGTAATTTGAATATTGTGCTATTTTATGCACTGGTTATGGTTTTAGTTTCCTTCTATGATTTGTTTTGCCTGTTTACTAATTGAGAGGCTAACAATGAGAGCTAGGGTATACTGACTATAGTTAATAGGGCTTCTAACTGAAGTTTGCCTAATTATGGCTAAAAAGGGGGAGAACATAGCCAAGATAGTCAAGAGGATTATTGCCATATGCTGCTAATGTGATGCAGATATTAAGAGGGAGATAAATTGATGCTGATGCTGCTAAAAGGAGTTTAGTTGATAAATTGTTGCTGCATTAATGGGGAGTTTTGACTGAAGATATTTTGACATTTGAAGAGTGCAGCCAAGCAGATATCAAGGGGGAGTAAATTGCTGCACATTGTGAGCTACTGAACAGCTGTGATGCTGATTCATGTTTTCGAGGGGGAGCACCAATTGGCTGTTGTCAATAATGAAGATGGTGCTGCAGCAGATCAAGTAATGAAGACTATGAAGATTGTCAAACTGCTGCTAATGAGTTTCAAATGATTGAAGATTATTCCGCTGCTGAAATCTATGAAGGTGCAGAGTGCAGAAGTTGATTGCAGAGTGCAGAGATTGTTTTAGCCAAAATTAGCCAAAGGGGGAGATTGATAGTTCCTGGATTGGCTGGAATTTTGGTAAAATAAAGGTTATTCAATGTTGATGTCAAGGTGCTGATGTTGTAACATTAAAGTCTTAACATTGGGTTGTGTTAAGTAGTTAAGTGCTGAAGTTGGATGTCTGATGTCACACAGGTGATGTTGTAACATCAGACCTGCAGAATTAATAACAACAGCAGGTTATTAGGGCACGCGTATTAGCTGGAATTGTGGAGAGTGGTTGACTCATTGGATGAGAATATCTTGGGATAGATATTTTCTGTTACATGGGAGATTTGATTACAGATCTGTTGGAGAATTAAAAGGTTGAAGACTTAAAAAGATTTTGGGGATAAAATCTGTTTTGAAGATTCAGTTTTAATTAACAAATCTGATCAAATATTGTGACAAGTCCAAGCCCAATTCAGGAGCTATATAAAGCGCACAAGACCAAAGGGAAAAAGCGACAGAAAACATTCAGAAGATCAAGAGCAGAAGGTTTAGTGTCTAGAGTTTGTTTAAAGTGCTTGTATTTACACTATTCTAGGGTTTGAATAGGTGTCGAGTTTCTGTCCTCTCTAAAGCTGTGAAGCAAAGAGAGTTGTGTGATTTGATCAAAGCTGTGAAGTAAGATCAAGGGTACTCAAAGTGGTTTCTTTGAGTGTTTGTAAGGGATTGAGTGGTGTTCTCATACCTAAGTGGTTTCTTAGGTAGGAAGTCATTAGTAGAGTATAAGTTTAGGAGATTGTCAACGGGTTGTTGAGTCTGTAAATTATATCTACAAGTAGTGAATTCCATCCCTGGCTTGGTAGCCCCCAGAGTAGGTTGGTTGTAACTGAACTGGGTCAACAATTCTTGGTGTTATTTTACTGTTATTGTTGTCCATTGTGCAGAGTGTGTTGTTGTGACATCACACCTTAACATCACACGTCTGATACCAGAATTTCAACTGCCAATCATCTTTTACCAAAAAATGGGAGATAAAGTGTCTAGGAATATTCCGGTAAGCTCTTTCTCAGCCAAAGGGGGTTCGACCTGAGAAGCTAACTCTCTCCAGCGTTGAGCATACTCTTTGAAAGATTCTTTCTCGTTCTGAGTCGTGTTCTGGAGTTGACGACGGCCTGGAGTCATGTCCAGGTTGTACTAGTACTGATTCATGAAAGCATTGATAAGATCCTGCAAGCCATGAATGTTGCTTCGTTCAAGGCTCATGTACTATATGAGTGAAGCTCCACTTAAGCTATCTTGAAAGCAGTGGATGGGCAGCTTCTGGTTTTTGGTGTAGGCAGCCATCTTACGAAAGTACATTACCAAATGAGCCTTTGGGCAGGAGTTGCCTTTGTACTTTATAAACTTAGGGGTCTTAAATTTGGCTAGCATGACGAGGTTAGACACAAGACACATGTTGTCTGCATCAACGTTGAAGAAGTCATTTCCTTCTACAGCTCTGAGCCTTTTCTCCAAAGTTTGATATTGTTCATTGGCATCTTCAGGCTCAATGTCCACATTGTCCTCACTTTGAGCACTAGCATTGTAATCAAAGTTAGGATTCTCAAAGGGAATTCTGGGAGTCTGTACCAGAGGTCTAGGTTCTGAGACAATAGGGATTTGAAACTCTGGTCTTGGAGCTTGACCGACCAAAGTGGTAGTGACCTGTTGCGGAATGAAATCGTGAGGTAATCCAAATTCTGGCCATGTAGATGGTGGTATCTGAACAGGCGGAGGCTCAATAGCAGCACTCGTGATTTCTTGGATGACAGTCCTCTAAGGTGGCTCTCCTATAGCAATTAGGACCTGAAGTATTTCTGTTAAATTAGTCATTCTTGACTTCAGATCATCTATTTCCATCCTAATCTCTGCATTGTACACTTCTTGTTCTGACATTTTACACCTGATGTTAGCTCTAGTCCTGTATCAGTGATGAGGAATCAGTTTGACGACTTACAGATGACTGCAAGACAGAAGGTTGGAATGAATTGACGATGACCCAGACGTATGTATGAAATATGCAATGGATGCATCTGCAATGCACGGATGCAACACACAAAAACATAGAAAAAACATGGGGTCAAAGGTTCGGTGTCATGAAGTCAAGGCTCTACCCATCCCTAAAGGTTTATACTGGTGATTTTTTGTACCTGTCTCTCAAAATCATTGACTCTCTTGAGATAACATCAGTGGGTCGGGAACCGTGCTAGGTGATGTATCTTAGAGTAGTCTCAAATGAGGGTAGTATCGTGTGACAACTATTTCCGATAGCTTCCGCACTACAAAATGGCTTAAGTTTGCTAAAAACCTCAGCTTCTCAGATAACCCAGTCGACCACACTACTTTCAACAACCGAAGTTGTATAGGCAATGTATCTGCAAAGGGAGTCTCCACTGAGTTTGACGGTCGATCGGGGACTCTTAAATGGGATTCACACCCCGCAAGATTACCCATATTGCCATCACCTATCTTAGGTGTATACTCAATCTTTCCACATGTGGCATCACACGCATTCCCATTAGCAAAAAAATAAACACGGATATCAAGTAGGAAAAGCGATATATATATATATATATTTATATAGTATATAGTATATAGTATGATTGCTAAAAGCCTAGACCTCTTAGGAATTCTAATCCTTGTCTTGCGTCCCCAGCAGAGTCGCCATTTTTTTGTAACGCGATTTTCGTGACCGCCCACATCCGCATGCGGATGGGATTTGGGTGCTACTTTCTGATTTCTTATTTATCCTGTGAAGCTAGAAAGGAAAGGGAAGCTATCTTAAACTAACCTTGCACACAAATGTTTTCTTTAACAAGTGCTAAGAGATTGGGGAGTTCGGGGTCAGGTTATACAATGGGGAGTTGTCAACTACCCATCCTATACATGGTTATCCATGGGTTGAAAGCAATTTTCTACTGTTCTACTGTTTTCTACTTGATGGTGTTTATCTGTTGTAAATGGGGAAAGTTCCTCCTTTGGGAAGATTGAGAGATGTTGAAAAGATATTTTTGTTGTTTTCGGGTTTTTCGATGTTTTTGGTAAGGTACTGGACCTAAGGTTTTTATTTAGTGTTCTCGCTAAGATTTCATAATCTTATGCCTACGTATTCCCGTAATGATAACAGGGAAATCAGAGCAATCGTGGTTCCTCCTATTCTATGGGAGGAAAATATGTTTTGGTGTCTTGTTCAAAGCCCAAGACGGAGGCTAAAAGGATGTTTGTGGGAAATGATTGAAAGAGTGAAGAGATTAAAGATTGAGATATGAATATCTGGGAAAAACGTTGGATGAAAATAGAAGGAATATCCGGAAAAGCGTCGGATGTAAAGAAAAGGAATATCTGGGAAAACGTCGGATATTAAAAAAGAGGAAAGGGTTGCTTTGGTGTCTTGTTCAAAGCCCAAGACATGAAGCTAAAGGGTAAGTTTGTATCTTGTTCAAAGCCCAAGATGTGAAGCTAAAGGTGATTTGTATCTTGTTTAAAGCCCAAGATGTGAAGCTAAAGGTGATTTGTATCTTGTTTAAAGCCCAAGATGTGAAACTAAAGGTGATTTGTATCTTGTTTAAAGCCCAAGATGTGAAGCTAAAAGGTTCCTAATTGAGGGGGATTTTGTCATCTCTAAAGAGGAGTTGTTGATGTTTGTCTGCTGTGAGAAAAACATGTTTTGATGCTAAAAGGTTGATTGACTCAACCGGGGATTTCTTTATACAAAGCCTAAGAGGAGGATAACTTACTTAACAAGAGAGTGTTTATATGTGTATCTTGTACAATGCCCAAGATGGAGGCTAAAAGGGTTTGACTCAACAAGAGAGCGTTTTTGTATGTATCTCGTACGAGGCCCAAGACAGAGGCTTAAAGGTGTTTGAGAATGTCTTTGAGACTCAAGGGTATTTAGACTGTCCAAGTCTACGGGGTGTGTCCTTGTACAATGCCCAAGAGGAGGCAAATGCATATCTAGACTCAATTGAAAAACTGCTCTATCAAGATGACTAGTTTCTGTTCCTATAACTTTAAGAGGTCGTCGGGACAATTTGTACAAAGCCCAAGAGAAGGCAGAAGACACTTCTAAGAAGCCGAAGGGTCCTTGTACAATGCCCAAGAGGAGGCGGGGATGCTTTTAAGAAGCCCGTGGGTCCCCAAACCCTGAGAAGGTCAAGACATGCCATTCACAGAGAATAGATCAAGCCAGGAAAGTCCGAGAATTTGGATGAAACTCAAGAGATGCCATTAACGGAGAAAAGATCATTTCTGGGGAGTAGAGTTTCTTTGACGATTTCTAAGGGTGACAGTCTGAGAAAGGGTTCACTGAGAATGCTGCCTTTCACGTCTCCATATTGTTTAACCCCAAGAGGAGGAAAGACTGTGTCTGGTAATCCTATGGGGATCTAGTTTTGTTTGTATTTAAGAGTGACCAACAGGGCTTCACCTAGTGCTAGACGTAGTTTCTGGGGAAAACTCTAAATAACTATACTAGTATATATACAATTGATATATGACTGGTATGTAAAAGTTTATGAAAGGAGACTTACAGTGAGCAGCCCCACAATACATTTATATATATGAAAGCAGTAAAAAAGCCGGTAAACACTTACTCGGTTGTAGAGCTTCCATGCTGTTTGGTTAGTTGTTCAACAAAGAAAATTTGGATAACAAAAGTATATTCAAAATCGAAGAAGAAAGTGTTTTTGAAAAGACGACGATCGCGTCATTGTTTTGAATTTGTACAGAGGGACTTATACAAGTGACTGAGGCCCAAAAAGGTTTTCTGTACAAAGGGGTTGGGTCTTAAACTCTAATAGAGGCCCATAAGTGTTTGAAAAAGATTTGTTAGGGTGAAAATCAAAGAAACCCCAATTTCATTTTTTAAAGGCATTTTTCAAAGAAAAATCAAATAAAAAATGATAAAAATATCAAATAAAATCATTAATCATGTTATAAACAATGATTAAGGTTTATAAAAAAGTATTTTATCCACATGAATATTTAAAATCATTTTGGTTTCAAAAATAAAGAAAAAGAAATCATTTTAAAAGCATTTAAAACAATTTAAAACAATATTTTTGAATATATTAAAAATATATCAAATAATAATATTTTTTGTATTTTTTGGTGGATTAAAATATTATGGAGTATGAATAAGAAGTGTGTAAAACAAAATTGGAAAATGATGATTTTTGCTATGTAAAAGAATTGGTTGAGTTTTGGAAAATAAAATAAGAAAAAGAGGAAAAATGTCACAACATCACATTCGACATCTCTTTTAGTTTTCAACTTCTTTTTTATCAAACTTCCAACACTCATAACTCTCTCAATTTTTAACGAAATTAAAATCCGTAAGAACCTATCTTGACCAATTTTTCGCAAGGAATCCAACGGTATCACTCATACATATTTAAACTTAATGTACATAACACACGATGCAAAAAACCAGAACTGCACATGTAGTTTTCGACATCTTTTCTCGTCAAACTTCCAACACGCATAACTCTCTCAATTTTTAACGAAATTAAAATCCGTAAGAACCTATCTCGACCGATTTTTCACAAGGAATCCAATGGTATTACTCATACATACTGAAACTTAATGTACAGAACACACGATGCAAAAAACCAGAACTGCACATGTAGTTTTCGACATCTTTTCTCGTCAAACTTCCAACACGCATAACTCTCTCAATTTTTAACGAAATTAAAATCCATAAGAACCTATCTTGACCGATTTTTCGCAAGGAATCTAATGGTATCACTCATGCATACTAAAAATAAATATACAGAACACACGATGGAAAAAACCAGAACTGCACATGTAGTTTTCGACATCTTTTCTCGTCAAACTTCCAACACGCATAACTCTCTCAATTTTTAACGAAATTAAAATCCGTAAGAACCTATCTTGACCGATTTTTCGCAAGGAATCCAATTGTACCACTCATACAAACTGAAACTTAATGTACAGAATGCACGAAGCAAAAAACCAGAACTGGACATGAATTTTAAAACAACATAAACTCCACATATAAACATGTTAAAGTGCAAACAGTAGGAGGATCACAACATGCACATTAAGCACTACATTTTTGCTTCAAGAATTTTTCAATATGATGCATGTATATGGACATCAAAAGAAAGCACGATTCAAAGAATTCAAGTTGTGAAGCTTACCTCTTTTTTGGAGATCTTGTGCAACCTACGAAGTGCTTTGTTCTAGAAATGATTTGATGCTTTGGACACCCTCAAATGACCTTTTAGAAGCTTTTAGGATGGCTGGAATCAGCTAGAAAACTCTGGAGCAAGTTTGAGCTCTTTCTCGCAAAATGGGCAAAAGTGGCCAAAATGCCAACTCCCTCAAATGGTGTTTCAGATTGGAGGGCATTTGGGACAGTTCAAGGATGATATTTGGAGTGTGTTTGAGGTCTTATCTGGTTTGGAAAGTGACTGAATCAAGATATGGCTTGAAAAATGCAAAAAAGTCTAATTTTGAGGTTTTGAGAGGTGTCTTTGTGATTTTGGTGTTATAGGTCACTTGTGAGAGTTTGGACAGCTTAGATATGACATATTGGATGTGTTTGGATCATGAGTTGTGATGGAAATGCTCTCTAACTCAAAAACTCAAAATTACCTTGTTAAAGAAGGCATTTTGGTGTGAAAGAAGAGATTTTGAGGAAAGCATCAGTTTGACGGCTTTGGTGTACTCAAACTGAGCACAAATAAGCTCTATTTATAGTAGAGCAAGTTTGTTTTGGCATCAATAGTGAATGGCAACTGCTGCAGAAGTTTGGCAAATGTTGAGCAATAGAAATCCAAGTCTCCTCTAGCCATTGACTAGAGGTTAGGGCACAGGCTGCTGGTCCCCTTGTTGGATGAATCTTGACTGAATTCAGTTGGAGGAAGTTCAGTTCATGCCACCTCTAAGCATCCATTAAATTCTCCAAACCAAAATTGGAGTCTTGTCCCTCTTTTAGGGTTTTCTAGGTTTGGCATGCTATTTGTGGAATCTTGGACTTGGGAGGCTTATGGATCAGATCACCCCCCTTGGATTGGATCCTCACATGTGTCCAAAATGATGACAAGGCTTGAAAATTCGTGTGGCCAAAGAAATATGCAAATCTGTCCTGAAACCTGTCTTAAAAATCAGCTGCAGCAAGCCTTGTTGTAAAATCCATAACTTCTTGCTCAAGAATGATAAATGGATGTTCCAGGACTTTATAGAAAGTTGATATGACATACTTCAACTTTGATGTTTGACCCTAGACTTGGTTCAACTTGGATCATGGAGAAAAACATCCTTGAAGTTAGGACATTCTTGTTGGAAAAATATTAATGATGTCCTATGAAATGTCGGAACATTTGACATTCAGAATTCCCAACTTTGATCACTTATATCTTTCAATCCTTATGATATTTTGAGTTGATTCCTTCTACAATGTTGAAGTATCATATACCCTCTTTAAAAGTAGCTCTTAAGCTAAATCATTGGATGCTTGGATCAATAGTTACAACCTTGAAAAGTTGTGCACTTGAACATGATTTTAACTTAGAAAAAATTTCTAAGTTTCCTTCAATTTGATCAATTTTGCAATTTTGCATGATTTCTTGATTTAAATTTGATCAAATTAAATCATCCATCATATTTTCTTGAGTAATGGCTTCTGAAGCTCATAGTTGACCAAAAGTCAAATTTTGACTTTCTGCGTCAGTTGACTTTGTATTAGATGAATTTGAGGCTTGATCCACTTGAAATGTTGCACTCTTGTGCTTAATTCTTGAAGTAGGAGACCTCTTGATCCTTTGTGGATGTTTGAGAGGTTAGACAAGTTGAAGATCATGTCTTTCCTTGATTGACCCTTTGTCTAAGGGCTCTAAGAGGGCTTGAAACCCTAAGCTTGTTTGTAGTGAATGCTCACCCATCTTTGGGGAGACTAATGAGGTATGATGGTTCATCCATATCGTGATGATGATTTACACAATGATGGGAAATCTTGGTGGTCAAAATTTGGGGTATGACAGATGCCCCTATTTAATCTTCTTAGACCTGAAGGTATAAATAACAAAGAGTTTTAGACATTCGAGGTATAAGAGGATTAAATATCAGAGTACCTAGAATTTTGTCCGTGAATACAGATGAAATGATATGTGATGAATGGAAGACTTTTGAACACTGTGGGGAATGATGCCACAGGAGACAGACCAACAAAATTTTCTTGGGGATGTAAGATATTGTGTAAAATTTTCGAGGTGACAAAGAGCATTCAGTAGTATTTGGAAAGAGGGATAAACCCTGGAACAAAGATACAGACATCCGGCAAAACATCAGATGCGAAAGAAGTAACACACTCTGGAAAACATATCCGCAACATCTAGAAAAGCATTAGATGTATTAAAAATAACTTTGAGGGTAAATCTGAAACATTTAGAAAAGCGTTAAATGTACAGGAAAAAATTTAGAAGACTGGCAGAATGACGGACATATCCGGAAAAACATCAGATAAGCACATCAGAACAAAAGTTACATCAGGAAAAAATCAGATGAGGAAAAGTCATATCCGGGAGATCATCAGATAGACATGTAAAGAGTTTCTGGAAGAGCATCAGAATAAAAGAGACATATCCGAAAGAGCATCAGATGAACACAAAGAAAGTTCTGGAAAAGCATCAGAACGGGTTTTGGAAAAACTTCAAAACCAAAAGATATATCCGGAAGAACATCGGGTAGACACAGAGAAACGTTCTGGAAAAGCATCAGAACAGATAGACATATCCGGAAGAACATCGGATAAGGAAAGAAAGTTATATCTGGAAGAACATCAGATAAGACATAAAAGTATAGGTGCCAGATAAGTTGGACTTTGTAGAAAGGTAAGATGTTGATAATACTACGACCACTGATGAATGCAAAATGAGGTTTAAAACACTCTTGAATGCATAGTATATGAAAATGTTATGATGTAATACATATGAATATGCTGAAATAAGTTTAGACTATTTGAGGAGTGTAAATCAACAAGTTTATACTCTTTTGGGGAGTGACAGACAAAACTGATTCCTCAACACAGAGATCACTGCCATTGCTTAGGGACTGAAAATGCTGTTTGTTAAACATCTGTTTGTCAGACTGGTAAATTGTATCAAGTTTATAATCCTTGGAGGAAGGTTTGAGAGCTGCTTTGGGATTTTTCCAAATAAATTGCCCCAGACTTGCTGACTGTTGTAGATGAACTGACCGTTGCCTCAGTTTGAATGATAATGACTGTATGCTGTATACTAGGAAGGCTTGCCCCAGTAATGAGTCTTGAAAGTTTTTATGAATAAACCAATTCTGAGAAGGACTTGCACAGAACAAATCTTGAACTGATTCTTAACAGGCTCTGGAAAGAACTTGCCCCTGATAGGATCACTGACCAAGTTTCTAAACTGTTTTGAAAATTCCTTGAGAGGAAAGCTAATTTGCAATCAAAATTATTTATTTAAACATGGCAAATTTAATGCAAAGTTCATGCAAAATTTTCGAAAACACAATCATTGTTTAGAAAAAGTACAGTAATATGGATTACTGATTAAAAACGCGGTGGTTTAAAACATTTCGAATGAAAAGTAAAACAGAGGTATAATATCAAAGGAAGAAGGAAAAAGTGCGGCAGCTTTAGTGCAAAGGCAGAAGGGAGCTTGACTGCAAGACCCACCCGTCGAGCAGGGACGAAAGTCGGCCGGGTGTCAATTCCCTCGTCAACTAATTTTCTAACTCCGCATCACTCTTAAAATGAATCTTAAAAGTAGATGTAGTGGATAAGCCCGGGACGCAGCTCGATTGCCTTTCGTGCAGAGGAACCTTCGACTAGGGTTCGTACGATGCCCAAAACCTTACAGTAGTATACTTACAAAATAACCTTACTTCAATTAGGTCTTTTGAGTGTTATAACGTGGTCTGGTTCATGATTTATGAAAGAAAGATAAAGGCTCAAAATTTGTTTGTGCCCACCCCAACTTCGTGATGTTCTCCAGTCCTATGCTCAGTTAAACTTAAATTGTGCATTCAGGTTAAAAAAGGATTCGGAATTGTACTGATGATAGTGATGACGATGATCCAGAAGTCTTGAGACAACAACTACTGCTTCTTTACAACATTTAGTTGTTTTTCGTCTTTGTGGAATTTTTTAAAGATCGAGGATTTAAGGACCTCTTCTATGTGTTATCCCTAACTTTTGCCTGAACTATTTCTTTTGAAATTTATAGTCAGCGGGATGCCCTAGTTTTTGCCTAAGTTTTTTTTTTACTTAGCGGGCTTTTTCTTTTTGATTTCTTCTTAGAAAGAAAGTGACTGCAAGATTTGATGATTACGACGGACCATCACTGGCTTTTGATTTGAAGGACGCTTTCAGTATCTGCTTGTTGTATGTAAACTTTCAAACTTGAATACACAACCCAAATTAAACTGAGAACTACCCTGCCCCGGGTTCAAATTGTGGGTTTTTTATAAAGAAAGAAACTCCTACTTCAAGGCTCAAAGGGGTTAACGAGGGATTATCTTCCTTATATCTCCAGTGTTAGGGAATTGAAAAAAAATGCCTTACATCCTCAGCAAAGTTTTTTATTTGAAAGCATACCGACAACAATTATGGGTATTATGTTTTTATCATCCTCCCACCAATATTTGCATAGTCAGCAATTTGAAAAAGTGGTGCATTTTTTTTGAAAGTTTTTATTTTTTTGAAAGAGAAAGTTTAAAGATACAAATAAACAGATGATTTAAATCAAAATACCGTACATGCTCATTTCATTAAAACTGACATTTAAAGATAAACAAGTTTGAAAGCAACTATGATACAAACAAGGAAAATGCAAAATAGACAGAAACAAGGTCAGTGACTAATCAAACACAAGGATGAGCTGTCCTGTCTTTGGGAAGTAACTGAGCTGAAGTTGATTGAAGTTTCAGTTCATATGTTCAGGCAGAGGATTGAGCTGGACATTAGGACTTGTGTCACGAAAGCTGAGGAGGTTGTCTCTGATCAGATCTCGCACTCTAGCCTTTAGTGCATATCATCTTTCTAAATCGTGGTCCGCAGCTCCTTCATGGAATACGCAATGAAGGTCAGATCTGAATCCAGGTGGAAGATGATTTAGAGGAAGAGGTGCTGCCTTAGTGGTAATCGCTCCTTTCTGAACCAAAATAGGCTACAGTTCAGTGTACGTAATAGGAATAGGATCAATGAGTCCTATTGTAATTCTGGTTTTGTCCAACAGCCGGACGTTGAGGAGCTTAAGCTGGTTGAGCAGCCAACAGAGGAGTGATAGCAGCAATATGAGCTTGATTAGGCTACTGAGGTCTGTAATGAGGTTTCCTATCCTCAACCAAGACAGAATTAGTATGATCTTCCCTCTTCTTTTGGAAGTTCCCATAGGGTTTCTTTACAGCGTTAGAAGATTCAGCGGTTTTAGAGAACTTTCCATTCTTGATACCTTCTTCAAGTCTCTGGCCAATAATGACCAAGTCTGTAAAGTTTGATGAAACACTGCCAATCATCTTTTCCCAAAAAATGGGAGATAAAGTGTCTAGGAATATTCTGGTAAGCTCTTTCTCAGCCAAAGGGGGTTCGACCTGAGAAGCTAACTCTCTCCAGCGTTGAGCATACACTTTGAAAGATTCTTTCTCGTTCTAAGTCGTGTTCTGGAGTTGACGACGGTCTGGAGTCATGTCCAGGTTGTACTAGTACTGATTCATGAAAGCATTGATAAGATCCTGCAAGCCATGAATGTTGCTTCGTTCAAGGCTCATGTACCACATGAGTGAAGCTCCACTTCAGCTATCTTGAAAGCAGTGGATGAGCAGCTTCTGGCTTTTGATGTAGGCAGCCATCTTACGAAAGTACATTACCAAATGAGCCTTTGGGCAGGAGTCACCTTTGTACTTTATAAACTTAGGTGTCTTAAATTTGGCTGGCATGACGAGGTTAGACACAAGACACATGTTGTCTGCATCAACGTTGAAGAAGTCATTTCCTTCTACAGCTCTGAGCCTTTTCTCCAAAGTTTGATATTGTTCATTGGCATCTTCAGGCTCAATGTCCACATTCTCGTCACTTTGAGCACTAGCATTGTAATCAAAGTTAGGATTCTCAAAGGGAATTCTGGCAGTCCGTACCAGAGGTCTAGGTTCTGAGACAATAGGGATTTGAAACTCTGGTCTTGGAGCTTGACCGACCAAAGTGGTTGTGACCTGTTGCGGAATGAAATCGTGAGGTAATCCAAATTCCGGCCATGTAGATGGTGGTATCTGAACAGGCGGAGGCTCAATAGCAGCACTTGTGATTTCTTGGATGACAATCCTCTGAGGTGGCTCTCCTCTGGCAATTAGGACCTGAAGCATTTCCGTTAAATTAGTCATTCTTGACTTCAGATCGTCTATTTCCATCCTAATCTCTGCATTGTGCACTTCTTGTTCTGACAGTTTGCACCTGACGTTAGCTCTAGTCCCGTATCGGTGATGAGGAATCAGTTTGACGACTTACAGATGACTGCAAGACAGAAGGTTGGAATGAATTGACGATGACCCGGACGTATGTACGAAATATGCAAGGGATGCAACTGCAATGCATGGATGCAACACACAAAAACATAGAAAAAACATGGGGTCAAAGGTTCGGTGTCATTAAGTCAAGGCTCTACCCATCCCTAAAGGTTTATACTGGTGATTTTTTGTACCTGTCTCTCAAAATCATTGACTCTCTTGAGATAACATCAGCGGGCCGGGAACTGTGCTAGGTGATGTATCTTAGATTAGTCTCAAATGAGGGTAGTATCGTGTGACAACTATTTCCGATAGCTTCCGCATTACAAAATGGCTTAAGTCTGCGAAAAACCTCAGCTTCTCAGATAACCCAGTCGACCACACTACTTTCAACAACCGAAGGTGTATAGGTAATGTATCTGCAAAGGGAGTCTCCATTGAGTTTGATGGTCGATCGGGGACTCTTAACTGGGATTCACTCCCCGCAAGATTACCCGCATTGCCATCACCTATCTTAGGTGTATACTCAATCTTTCCACATGCGACATTACACGCATTCCCATTAGACGAAAAATAAACACGGATATCAAGTAGGAAAAGCGATATATATATATATATATATATATATATATATATAAATATATATATATATATATTTATATAGTATATAGTATGATTGCTAACAACCTAGACCTCTTAGGAATTCTAATCCTAGTTTGCGTCCCCAGCAGAGTCGCCATTTTTCTGTAGCGCGGTTTTCGTGACCGCCCACATCCGCCTGCGGATGGGATTTGGGTGCTACTTTCTGATTTCTTATTTATCCTGTGAAGCTAGAAAGGAAAGGGAAGCTATCTTAAACTAACCTTGCACACAAATGTTTTCTTTAACAAGTGCTAAGAGATTGGGGAGTTCGGGGCCAGGTTATACAATGGGGAGTTGTCAACTACCCATCCTATACATGGTTATCCATGGGTTGAAAGCAATTTTCTACTGTTCTACTGTTTTCTACTTGATGGTGTTTATCTGTTGTAACTGGGGAAAGTTCCTCCTTTGGGAAGGTTGAGAGATGTTGAAAAGATATTTTTGTTGTTTTCGGGTTTTTCGATGTTTTTGGTAAGGTACTGGACCTAAAGTTTTTGTTTAGTGTGCTCGCTAAGATTTCACAATTTTATGCCTACGTATTCCCGTAATGATAACAGGGAAATCAGAGCAATCGTAGTTCCTCCTATTCTATGGGAGGAAAAAATGTTTTGGTGTCTTGTTCAAAGCCCAAGACGGAGGCTAAAAGGATGTTTGTGGGAATTGATTGAAAGAGTGAAGAGATTAAAGATTGAGATATGAATATCCGAGAAAAAGGTTGGATGAAAATAGAAGGAATATCCGGAAAAGCGTCGGATGTACAGAAAAGGAATATCTGGGAAAACGTCGGATATTAAAAAAGAGGAAAGAGTTGCTTTGGTGTCTTGTTCAAATCCCAAGACATGAAGCTAAAGGGTATGTTTGTATCTTGTTCAAAGCCCAAGATGTGAAGCTAAAGGTGATTTGTATCTTGTTTAAAGCCTAAGATGTGAAGCTAAAGGTGATTTGTATCTTGTTTAAAGCCCAAGATGTGAAGCTAAAGGTGATTTGTATCTTGTTTAAAGCCCAATATATGAAGCTAAAGGTGATTTGTATCTTGTTTAAAGCCCAAGATGTGAAGCTAAAGGGGTCCTAATTGAGGGGGATTTTGTCATCTCTAAAGAGGAGTTGTTGATGTTTGTCTGCTGTGAGCAAAGCATGTTTTGATGCTAAAAGGTTGATTGACTCAACCGGGGATTTCTTTATAAAGAGCCTAAGAGGAGGCTAACTTACTTAACAAGAGAGTCTTTATATGTGTATCTTGTACAATGCCCAAGATGGAGGTTAAAAGGGTTTGACTCAACAAGAGAGTGTTTTTGTATGTATCTCGTACGAGGCCCGAGACGGAGGCTTAAAGGTGTTTGAGAATGTCTTTGAGACTCAAGGGTATTTAGACTGTCCAAGTATACGGGGTGTGTCCTTGTACAATGCCCAAGAGGAGGCAAATGAAGATCTAGACTCAATTGAAAAACTGCTCTATCAAGATGACTAGTTTCTGTTCCTATACCTTTAAGAGGTCGTCGGGACAATTTGTACAAAGCCCAAGAGAAGACAGAAGACACTTCTAAGAAGCCGAAGGGTGCTTGTACAACGCCCAAGAGGAGGCGGGGATGCTTTTAAGAAGCCTGTGGGTACCCAAACCCCGAGAAGTTCAAGACATGCCATTCACCGAGAATAGATCAAGCCAGGAAAGTCCGAGAATTTGGAAGAAACTCAAGAGATGCCATTCACGGAGAAAAGATCATCTCTGGGGAGTAGAGTTTCTTTGATGATTTCTAAGGGTGACTGTCTGAGAAAAGGTTCACTGAGAATGCTGCCTTTCACGTCTCCATATTGTTTAACCCCAAGAGGAGGAAATACTGTGTCTGGTAATCCTATGGGGATCTAGTTTTGTTTGTATTTAAGAATGACCAACAGGGCTTCACCTAGTGCTAGACGTAGTTTCCGGGGAAAACTCTAAATAACTATACTAGTATATATACAATTGATATATGACTGGTATGTAAAAGTTTATGAAAGGAGACTTACCCCCACAATACAGTTATATATATGAAAGTAGTAAAGAAAGCCGGTAAACACTTACTCGGTTGTAGAGCTTCCATGCTGTTTGGTTAGTTGTTCAACAAAGAAAATTTGGATAACAACAGTATATTCAAAATCAAAGGAGAAAGTGTTTTTGAAAAGGCGACGATCGCGTCATTGTTTTGAATTTGTACAGAGGGACTTATACAAGTGACTGAGGCCCAAAAAGGTTTTCTGTACAAAGGGGTTGGGTCTTATACTCTAATAGAGGCCCATAAGTGTTTGAAAAAGATTTGTTAGGGTGAAAATCAAAGAAACCCCAATTTCATTGTTTAAAGGCATTTTTCAAAGAAAAATCAAATAAAAAAATGATAAAAATATCAAATAAAATCATTAATCATGTTATAAACAATGATTAAGGTTTATAAAAAAGTATTTTATCCACATGAATATTTAAAATAATTTTGGTTTTAAAAATCAAGAAAAATAAATCATTTTAAAAGCATTTAAAACAATTTAAAACAATATTTTTGAATATATTAAAAATATATCAAAAAATAATATTTTTTGTATTTTTTGGTGGATTAAAATATTATGGAGTATGAATAAGAAGTGTGTAAAATAAAATTGGAAAATGATGATTTTTGCTATGTAAAAGAATTGGTTGAGTTTTGGAAAATAAAATAAGAAAAAGAGGAAAGATGTCACAACATCACATTCGACATCTCTTTTAGTTTTCAACTTCTTTTTTATCAAACTTCCAACACTCATAACTCTCTCAATTTTTAACGAAATTAAAATCCGTAAGAACCTATCTTGACCAATTTTTCGCAAGGAATCCAATGGTATCACTCATACATATTGAAACTTAATGTACAGAACACACGATGGAAAAAACCAGAACTGCACATGTAGTTTTTGATATCTTTTCTCGTCAAACATCCAACACTCATAACTCTCTCAATTTTTAGCGAAATTAAAATCCGTAAGAACCTATCTTAACCGATTTTTCACAAGGAATCCAATGGTATTACTCATACATACTAAAACTTAATTTACAAAACACACAATGCAAAAAACCAGAACTGCACATGTAGTTTTCGACATCTTTTCTCGTCAAACTTCCAACACGCATAACTCTCTCAAATTTTAACGAAATTAAAATCCGTAAGAACCTATCTTGACCGATTTTTTGCAAGGAATCCAATGGTATCACTCATACATACTAAAACTTAATGTACAAAACACACGATGCAAAAAACCAGAACTGCACATGTAGTTTTCGACATCTTTTCTCGTCAAACTTCCAACACGCATAACTCTCTCAAATTTTAACGAAATTAAAATCCGTAAGAACCTATCTTGACCGATTTTTTGCAAGGAATCCAATGGTATCACTCATACATACTAAAACTTAATGTACAAAACACACGATGCAAAAAACCAGAACTGCACATGTAGTTTTCGACATCTTTTCTCGTCAAACTTCCAACACGCATAACTCTCTCAATTTTTAACGAAATTAAAATCCGTAAGAACCTATCTTGACTGATTTTTCGCAAGGAATCCAATGGTACCACTCATACATAATGAAACTTAATGTACAGAACGCACGAAGCAAAAAACCAGAACTGGACATGAATATTAAAACAACATAAACTCCACATATAAACATGTTAAAGTGCAAACAGTAGGAGGATCACAACATGCACATTAAGCACTACATTTTTTATTCAAGAATTGTTCAATATGATGCATGTATATGGACATCAAAAGAAAGCACGATTCAAAGAATTCAAGTTGTGAAGCTTACCTCTTTTTTGGAGATCTAGTGCAACTTACCAAGTGCTTTGTTCCAGAAATGATTTGATGCTTTGAACACCCTCAAATGACCTCTTAGAAGCTTTTAGGATGGTTGGAATTAGCTGGAAACCTCTGGAGCAAGTTTGAGCTCTTTCTTGCAAAATGGGCAAAAATGGCCAAAATGCCAACTCCCTCAAATGGTGTTTCAGATGGGGGGACCATTTGGGACAGTTCAAGGATGATATTTGGAGTGTGTTTGAGGTCTTATCTGGTTTGGAAAGTGGCTGAATCAAGACATGGCTTGAAAAATGCAAAAAAGTCCAATTTTGAGGTTTTGAGAGGTGTCTTTGTGATTTTGGTGTTATAGGTCACTTGTGAGGTTTGGACAGCTTAGATATGACATATTGGATGTGTTTGGATCATGAGTTGTGATGGAAATGCTCTCTAACTCAAAAACTCAGAATTACATTGCTAAAGAAGGCATTTTGGAGTGAAAAAAGAGATTTTGAGGAATAGTGAATGGCAACTGCTGTAGAAGTTTGGAAAATGTTGAGCAATAGAAATCCAAGTCTCCTCTAGCCATTGACTAGAGGTTAGGGTACAGGCTGCTGGTCCCCTTGTTGTTGGATGAGTCTTGACTGAATTCAGTTGGAGGAAGCTCAGTTCATGCCACCTCTAAGCATCCATTAAATTCTCCAAACCAAAATTGGAGTCTTGTCCCTCTTTTAGGGTTTTCTAGGTTTGGCATGCTATTTGTGGAATCCTGGACTTGGGAGGCTTATGGGTCAGATCACCCCCCTTGGATTTGATCCTTAGATGTGTCCAAAATGATGACAAGGCTTGAAAATTCGTGTGGCACAAGAAATGTGCTAATCTGTCCTGAAACCTATCTTAAAAGTCAGCTGCAGCAAGCCTTGTTGTAAAATCCATAACTTCTTGCTCAAGAATGATAAATGGATGTTCCAGGACTTTATAGAAAGTTGATATGACATACTTCAACTTTGATGTTTGACCCTAGACTTGGTTCAACTTGGATCATGGAGAAAAACATCCTTGAAGTTAGGACATTCTTGTTGGAAAAATATTAATGATGTCCTATGAAATGTCGGAACATTTGACATTCAGAATTCCCAACTTTGATCACTTATATCTTTCAATCCTTATGATATTTTGAGTTGATTCCTTCTACAATGTTGAAGTATCATATACCCTCTTTAAAAGTAGCTCTTAAGCTAAATCATTGGATGCTTGGATCAATAGTTACAACCTTGAAAAGTTGTGCACTTGAACATGATTTTAACTTAGAAAAAATTTCTAAGTTTCCTTCAATTTGATCAATTTTGCAATTTTGCATGATTTCTTGATTTAAATTTGATCAAATTAAATCATCCATCATATTTTCTTGAGTAATGGCTTGTGAAGCTCATAGTTGACCAAAAGTCAAATTTTGACTTTCTGCGTCAGTTGACTTTGTATTAGATGAATTTGAGGCTTGATCCACTTGAAATGTTGCACTCTTGTGCTTAATTCTTGAAGTAGGAGACCTCTTGATCCTTTGTGGATGTTTGAGAGGTTAGACAAGTTGAAGATCATGTCTTTCCTTGATTGACCCTTTGTCTAAGGGCTCTAAGAGGGCTTGAAACCCTAAGCTTGTTTGTAGTGAATGCTCACCCATCTTTGGGGAGACTAATGAGGTATGATGGTTCATCCATATCGTGATGATGATTTACACAATGATGGGAAATCTTGGTGGTCAAAATTTGGGGTATGACAGATGCCCCTATTTAATCTTCTTAGACCTGAAGGTATAAATAACAAAGAGTTTTAGACATTCGAGGTATAAGAGGATTAAATATCAGAGTACCTAGAATTTTGTCCGTGAATACAGATGAAATGATATGTGATGAATGGAAGACTTTTGAACACTGTGGGGAATGATGCCACAGGAGACAGACCAACAAAATTTTCTTGGGGATGTAAGATATTGTGTAAAATTTTCGAGGTGACAAAGAGCATTCAGTAGTATTTGGAAAGAGGGATAAACCCTGGAACAAAGATACAGACATCCGGCAAAACATCAGATGCGAAAGAAGTAACACACTCTGGAAAACATATCCGCAACATCTAGAAAAGCATTAGATGTATTAAAAATAACTTTGAGGGTAAATCTGAAACATTTAGAAAAGCGTTAAATGTACAGGAAAAAATTTAGAAGACTGGCAGAATGACGGACATATCCGGAAAAACATCAGATAAGCACATCAGAACAAAAGTTACATCAGGAAAAAATCAGATGAGGAAAAGTCATATCCGGGAGATCATCAGATAGACATGTAAAGAGTTTCTGGAAGAGCATCAGAATAAAAGAGACATATCCGAAAGAGCATCAGATGAACACAAATAAAGTTCTGGAAAAGCATCAGAACGGGTTTTGGAAAAACTTCAAAACCAAAGATACATCCGGAAGAACATCGGGTAGACACAGAGAAACGTTCTGGAAAAGCATCAGAACAGATAGACATATCTGGAAGAACATCGGATAAGGAAAGAAAGTTATATCTGGAAGAACATCAGATAAGACATAAAAGTATAGGTGCCAGATAAGTTGGACTTTGTAGAAAGGTAAGATGTTGATAATACTACGACCACTGATGAATGCAAAATGAGGTTTAAAACACTCTTGAATGCATAGTATATGAAAATGTTATGATGTAATACATATGAAAATGCTGAAATAAGTTTAGACTATTTGAGGAGTGTAAATCAACAAGTTTATACTCTTTTGGGGAGTGACAGACAAAACCGATTCCTCAACACAGAGATCACTGCCATTGCTTAGGGACTGAAAATGCTGTTTGTTAAACATCTGTTTGTCAGACTGGTAAATTGTATCAAGTTTATAATCCTTGGAGGAAGGTTTGAGAGCTGCTTTGGGATTTTTCCAAATAAATTTCCCCAGACTTGCTGACTGTTGTAGATGAACTGACCGTTGCCTCAGTTTGAATGATAATGACTGTATGTTGTATACTAGGAAGGCTTGCCCCAGTAATGAGTCTTGAAAGTTTTTATGAATAAACCAATTCTGAGAAGGACTTGCACTGAACAAATCTTGAACTGATTCTTAACAGGCTCTGGAAAGAACTTGCCCTTGATAGGATCACTGACCAAGTTTCTAAACTGTTTTGAAAATTCCTTGAGAGGAAAGCTAATTTGCAATCAAAATTATTTATTTAAACATGGCAAATTTAATGCAAAGTTCATGCAAAATTTTCGAAAACACAATCATTGTTTAGAAAAAGTACAGTAATATGGATTACTGATTAAAAACGCGGTGGTTTAAAAACATTTCGAATGAAAAGTAAAACAGAGGTATAATATCAAAATAAATGATTTGTAAAAAAATGATTTTGGAGTCAGTTTACGCAACCTTGCTGTAGTATACTTACAAAATAACCTTACTTCAATTAGGTCTTTTGAGGGTTATAACGTGGTCTGGTTCACGATTTATGAAAGAAAGATAAAGGCTCAAAATTTGTTTGTGCCCACCCCAACTTCGTGATGTTCTCCAGTCCTATGCTCAGTTAAACTTAAATTGTGCATTCAGGTTAAAAAAGGATTCGGAATTGTACTGATGATAGTGATGACGATGATCCAGAAGTCTTGAGACAACAACTACTGCTTCTTTACAACATTTAGTGGTTTTTCGTTTTTGTGGACTTTTTTAAATATCGAGGATTTAAGGACCTCTTCTATGTGTTATCCCTAACTTTTTCCTGAACTATTTCTTTTGAAATTTATAGTCAGCGGGATGCCCTAGTTTTTGCCTAAGTTTTTTTTTGACTTAGCGGGCTTTTTCTTTTTGATTTCTTCTTAGAAAGAAAGTGACTGCAAGATTTGATGATTACGACGGATCATCACTGGCTTTTGATTTGAAAGGCTCTTTCAGTATCTGCTTGTTGTATGTAAACTTTCAAACTTGAATACACAACCCAAATTAAACTGAGAACTACCCTGCCCCGGGTTCAAATTGTGGGTTTTTTTATAAAGAAAGAAACTCCTACTTCAAGGCTCAAAGGGGTTAACGAGGGATTATCTTCCTTATATCTCTAGTGTTAGGGAATTGAAAAAAAATGCCTTACATCCTCAGCAAAGTTTTTTATTTGAAAGCATACCGACAACAATTATGGGTATTATGTTTTTATCATCCTCCCACCAATATTTGCATAGTCAACAATTTGAAAAAGTGGTGCATTTTTTTTTGAAAGTTTTTATTTTTTTGAAAGAGAAAGTATAAAGATACAAATAAACAGATGATTTAAATCAAAATACCGTACATGTTCATTTCATTAAAACTGACATTTAAAGATAAACTGACATATAGTATATAGTATGATTGTTAACAACCTAGACCTCTTAGGAATTCTAATCCTAGTTTACGTCCCCAGCAGAGTCGCCATTTTTCTGTAGCGCGGTTTTCGTGACTGCCCACATCTGCCTGCGGATGGGATTTGGGTGCTACTTTCTGATTTCTTATTTATCCTGTGAAGCTAGAAAGGAAAGGGAAGCTATCTTAAACTAACCTTGCACACAAATGTTTTCTTTAACAAGTGCTAAGAGATTGGGGAGTTCGGGGTCAAGTTATACAATGGGGAGTTGTCAGCTACCCATCCTATACATGGTTATCCATGGGTTGAAAGCAATTTTCTACTGTTCTACTGTTTTCTACTTGATGGTGTTTATCTGTTGTAAATGGGGAAAGTTCCTCCTTTGGGAAGGTTGAGAGATGTTGAAAAGATATTTGTGTTGTTTTCGGGTTTATCGATGTTTTTGGTAAGGTACTGGACCTAAGGTTTTTGTTTAGTGTGCTCGCTAAGATTTCACAATCTTATGCCTACGTATTCCCGTAATGATAACATGGAAATCATAACAATCGTAGTTCCTCCTATTCGATGGGAGGAAAAAATGTTTTGGTGTCTTGTTCAAAGCTCAAGACGGAGGCTAAAAGGATATTTGTGGGAATTGAATGAAAGAGTGAAGAGATTAAAGATTGAGATATGAATATCCGGGAAAAAGGTTGGATGAAAATAGAAGGAATATCCGGAAAAGCGTCGGATGTAAAGAAAAGGAATATCTGGGAAAACGTCGGATATTAAAAAAGAGGAAAGGGTTGCTTTGGTGTCTTGTTCAAATCCCAAGACATGAAGCTAAAGGGTATGTTTGTATCTTGTTCAAAGCCCAAGATGTGAAGCTAAAGGTGATTTGTATCTTGTTTAAAGCCCAAGATGTGAAGCTAAAGGTGATTTGTATCTTGTTTAAAGCCCAAGATGTGAAGCTAAAGGTGATTTGTATCTTGTTTAAAGCCCAAGATGTGAAGCTAAAGGGGTCCAAATTGAGGGGGATTTTGTCACCTCTAAATGGGAGTTGTTGATGTTTGTCTGCTGTGAGCAAAGCATGTTTTGATGCTAAAAGGTTGATTGACTCAACCGGGGATTTCTTTATACAAAACCTAAGAGGAGGCTAACTTAACAAGAGAGTGTTTATATGTGTATCTTGTACAATTCCCAAGATGGAGGCTAAAAGGGTTTGACTCAACAAGAGAGTGTTTTTGTATGTATCTCGTACGAGACCCGAGACGGAGGTTTAAAGGTGTTTGAGAATGTCTTTGAGACTCAAGGGTATTTAGACTGTCCAAGTCTACGGGGTGTGTCCTTGTACAATGCCCAAGAGGAGGCAAATGAAGATCTAGACTCAATTGTAAAACTGCTCTATCAAGATGACTAGTTTCTGTTCCTATACCTTTAAGAGGTCGTCGGGACAATTTGTACAAAGCCCAAGAGAAGGCAGAAGACACTTCTAAGAAGCCGAAGGGTCCCTGTACAACGCCCAAGAGGAGGCAGGGATGCTTTTAAGAAGCCTGTGAGTCCCCAAACCCCGAGAAGTTTAAGACATGTCATTCACCGAGAATAGATCAAGCCAGGAAAGTCCGAGAATTTGGAAGAAACTCAAGAGATGCCATTCACAGAGAAAAGATCATCTCTGGGGAGTAGAGTTTCTTTGACGATTTCTAAGCGTGACAGTCTGAGAAAGGGTGCACTGAGAATGCTGCATTTCACGTCTCCATATTGTTTAACCCCAAGAGGAGGAAAGACTGTGTCTGGTAATCCTATGGGGATCTAGTTTTTTTTTTGTATTTAACAGTGACCAACAGGGCTTCACCTAGTGATAGACGTAGTTTCCGGGGAAAACTCTAAATAACTATACTAGTATATATACAATTGATATATGACTGGTATGTAAAAGTTTATGAAAGGAGACTTACAATGAGCAGCCGCACAATACAATTATATATATGAAAGCAGTAAAGAAAGCCGGTAAACACTTACTCGGTTGTAGAGCTTCCATGCTGTTTGGTTAGTTGTTCAACAAAGAAAATTTGGATAACAACAGTATATTCAAAATCAAAAGAGATAGTGTTTTTGAAAAGGCGACGATCGCGCCATTGTTTTGAATTTGTACAGAGGGACTTATACAAGTGACTGAGGCCGAAAAAGGTTTTCTGTACAAAGGGGTTAGGTCTTACACTCTAATAGAGGCCCATATGTGTTTGAAAAAGATTTGTCAGGGTGAAAATCAAAGAAACCCCAATTTCATTTTTTAAAGGCATTTTTCAAAGAAAAATCAAATAAAAAATGATAAAAATATCAAATAAAATCATTAATCATGTTATAAACAATGATTAAGGTTTATAAAAAAGTATTTTATCCACATGAATATTTAAAATCATTTTGGTTTGAAAAATCAAGAAAAAGAAATCATTTTAAAAGCATTTAAAACAATTTAAAACAATAATTTTGAATATATTAAAAATATATCAAATAATAATATTTTTTGTATTTTTTGGTGGATTAAAATATTATGAAGTATGAATAAGATGTGTGTAAAACAAAATTGGAAAATGATGATTTTTGCTATGTAAAGGAATTGGTTGAGTTTTGGAAAATAAAATAAGAAAAGGAGGAAAGATGTCACAACATCACATTCGACATCTCTTTTAGTTTTCAACTTCTTTTTTATCAAACTTCCAACACTCATAACTCTCTCAGTTTTTAACGAAATTAAAATCCGTAAGAACCTATCTTGACCAATTTTTTGCAAGGAATCCAATGGTATCACTCATACATATTGAAACTTAATGTACATAACACACGATGCAAAAAACCAGAACTGCACATGTAGTTTTCGACATCTTTTCTCGTCAAACTTGCAACACGCATAACTCTCTCAATTTTTAACGAAATTAAAATCCGTAAGAACCTATCTTGACCGATTTTTCACAAGAAATCCAATGGTATTACTCATACATACTAAAACTTAATATACATAACACACGATGCAAAAAACCAGAACTGCACATGTAGTTTTCGACATCTTTTCTTGTCAAACTTCCAACACGCATAACTCTCTCAATTTTTAATGAAATTAAAATCCGTAAGAACCTATCTTGACCGATTATTCGCACGGAATCCAATGGTATCACTCATACATACTGAAACTTAATGTACAGAAGACACGATGCAAAAAACCAGAACTGCACATGTAGTTTTCGACATCTTTTCTCGTCAAACTTCCAACATGCATAACTCTCTCAATTTTTAACGAAATTAAAATCCGTAAGAACCTATATTGACAGAATTTTCGCAAGGAATCCAATGGTACCACTCATACATACTGAAACTTAATGTATAAAACGCACGAAGCTAAAAACCAGAACTGGACATGAATTTTAAAACAACATAAACTCCACATATAAACATGTTAAAGTGCAAACAGTAGGAGGATCACAACATGCACATTAAGCACTGCATTTTTGCTTCAAGAATTGTTCAATATTATGCATGTATATGGACATCAAAAGAAAGCACGATTCAAAGAATTCAAGTTGTGAAGCTTACCTCTTTTTTGGAAATCTTGTGCAACCTACCAAGTGCTTTGTTCCAGAAATGATTTGATGCTTTGGACACCCTCAAATGACCTCTTAGAAGCTTTTAGGATGGTTGGAGTCAGCTGGAAACCTCTGGAGCAAGTTTGAGCTCTTTCTTGCAAAATGGGCAAAAGTGGCCAAAATGCCAACTCCCTCAAATGGTGTTTCAGATGGGGGGACCATTTGGGACAGTTCAAGGATGATATTTGGAGTGTGTTTCTTAGCTGGTTTGGAAAGTGACTGAATCAAGACATGGCTTGAAAAATGCAAAAAAGTCCAATTTTGAGGTTTTGAGAGGTGTCTTTGTGATTTTGGTGTTATAGGTCACTTGTGAGAGTTTGGACAGCTTAGATATGACATATTGGATGTGTTTGGATCATGAGTTGTAATGGAAATGCTCTCTAACTCAAAAAATTCAGAATTACCTTGCTAAAGAAGGCATTTTTGAGTGAAAGAAGTGATTTTGAGGAAAGCATCAGTTTGATGGCTTTAGTGTACTCAAACTGGGCACAAATGAGCTCTATTTATAGTAGAGCAAGTTTGTTTTGGCAGCAATAGTGAATGGCAACTGCTGCAGAATTTTTGCAAATGTTGAGCAATAGAAATCCAAGTATCCTCTACCCATTGACTAGAGGTTAGGGCACAGGCTGCTGGTCCCCTTGTTGTTGGATGAATCTTGACTGAATTCAGTTGGAGGAAGCTCAGTTCATGTCACCTCTAAGCATCCATTAAATTCTCCAAACCAAAATTGGAGTCTTGTCCCTCTTTTAGGGTTTTCTAGGTTTGGCATGCTATTTGTGGAATCTTGGACTTGGGAGGCTTATGGGTCAGATCACCCCCCTTGGATTTGATCCTTAGATGTGTCCAAAATGATGACAAGGCTTGAAAATTCGTGTGGCACAAGAAATGTGCTAATCTGTCCTAAAACCTATCTTAAAAGTCAGCTGCAGCAAGCCTTGTTGTAAAGTCCATAACTTCTTGCTCAGGAATGATAAATGGCTGTTCCAGGACTTTATGGAAATCTGAGATGACATACTTCAACTTTGATGTTTGACCCTAGACTTTGTTCAACTTGGATCATGGAGAAAAACATCCTTGAAGTTGGGACATTCTTGTTGGAAAAATATTAATGATGTCCTATGAAATGTCAGAACATTTGACATTAAGAATTCCCAACTTTGATCACTTATATCTTTCAATCCTTATGATATTTTGAGTTGATTCCTTCTACAATGTTGAAGTATCATATACCCTCTTTAAAAGTAGCTCTTAAGCAAAATCAATGGATGCTTGGATCAATAGTTACAACCTTGAAAAGTTGTGCACTTGAACATGATTTTAACTTAGAAAAAATTTCTAAGTTTCCTTCAATTTGATCAATTTTGCAATTTTGCATGATTTCTTGATTTAAATTTGATCAAATTAAATCATCCATCATATTTTCTTGAGTAATGGCTTGTGAAGCTCATAGTTGACCAAAAGTCAAATTTTGACTTTCTGCGTCAGTTGACTTTGTATTAGATGAACTTGAGGCTTGATCCACTTGAAATGTTGCACTCTTGTGCTTAATTCTTGAATTGGGAGACCTCTTGATCCTTTGTGGATGTTTGAGAGGTTAGACAAGTTGAAGATCATGTCTTTCGTTGATTGACCCTTGGTCTAAGGGCTCTGAGAGGGCTTGAAACCGTACGCTTGATTGTAGAGAATGCTTACCCATCTTTGGGGAGACTAATGAGGTATGATGGTTCATCCATATCGTGATGATAATTTGCACAATGATGGAAAATTTTGGTGGTCAAAATTTGGGGTATGACAGAGTGGGATAAGAAATTCTCTTTTTTTTTTTAAGGCAAAAAAGGGAAATGATATAAATGAGGGCACAAGATATACCACTAAAGAATACAATCAGTTCAGCAGAATTCATCAAGCCAAAGACACCATCCAAATACACCAGAAGAGAGGCATAACTCCACCCAAAACAAAATAAATAAACAACATCAATATAGAAACCCCCTTACAGAGCAGTAAAACCAACAAATCAACAAAAACAAAAAAGGCCGCAAAACTGCCACGTTAGCCACCAAACAAACTACTACATAGAAAATGTTGTGCACCACTCTAGCAGACGATCAATCCAAAACGGAAAACCCACAATAAGCCCCCCAAGATCAATAACTCCAATCGAAGATAACTAACCTATCAATCAACTCTTAAGATCACAAAGCCTTTCAAGAAACCAAGGCAGACGAGGACACCCAATAAACAACAAGCCAACAGAACCACATGATAAGCAATAATAAATAGTATCATAATAGAACTACAACTACACCACAACACCCAAAACAAACAAAGATAGAACTCTAAGGGGAACTCCCAACTGTAGCCAACAACCGATCCAACAAAAAAATAGAAAAAAAGATCTAATTATAAATCCAGGCAAATGAGCCAGGCACCCTATCATTGGCAAGCATGCTGAAACGAGACTAAACCAGCCAAAACGGATATGATGCCGAAAGACTGGGGTATAGATACCAAAAATAATACAACAGCAGCATGAGCGAAGAGATGCCCAAACTCCCCACACCAAAATCTACCATGTGAACCAACCTGATGCCTAACTCTCCCAACCTAAGACTAAATCGCGAATGAATACAACGATGCGCCAACACAAAATGGACTGCTAAACTAAATTTCCTGAATGCCCAAACAGGATAAAGGGTTCGAGCACGATGAGGCCAAATCATCCAGAATCAGGTCTGCTTTTGATCTAAGCCATTTCCATGGCGCAATTTTCACTTCTTATGTAAATTTCTCAATATCAATTTCCTAATTTTGGAAAATGGACACATTCCTGTATCTCCAGATAATCCAAACGCTTGCACACCAAATTGCCAACATTTTCAAGTTTCGAGAATTACCGGTGCCCAATAATTTCTAAAAATGTTCCATATACTGCCACCCCTCTTTATGCAGGGTTGTCTTCACTCCTAACTAATTACATATAGCACTCCAAACACCTGCAAAAAGTGAAAACTCAAAAAACCATGTGAAACTATCTCCTCACTCCCACACCCTCTGATGCAACTACTACGGTCTTGCGTTAAAATCACCCTTCTAACTAAATTATCCTTAATCGGGATTTTATTTTGGATCATTCTCCAGATCAAGCACGAGACTTTTAAAGGAGTAGCCTTATTCCACACCTTAGCCCACAACGTGGTAGGCGGGACATGGTCGACGTCCAATATATTCTTATAAACCTCCTTAACAAAGTATTCAGCTGAGGTTACATATCTCTCTATATCAACCTGGCCTATCTCCTTCCATAAATTAGACGAATCTCTATTGATATCGATACTTCCACTTTCTCTCTCCCCATATCTATTTGTGATCGCCCGGAACCACAACCCACTCCTTTCATTTTTAAGTTTCCAAACCCATTTACCTAGCAGTGCAATATTGAACACCCTCAGATTCTTTATTCCCAACCCCTCTTCTACAAGTGCTCTTCATACCGTATCCCATTTGAACCAATTTATTTTTCGCGCTTCCTCGCCCCTCCCCAAAAAATTGTTTAAACATCGATTCAAGTTTATAAATGATACCTATCAACACTTTGAAAAATGAGAGAAAATAAACCGGAAGAGTCGACAAGACTGACTTTATGATGACCATTCGACCACCTATTAATAACTGATTATTCTTCCACCTCGATAATTTTGATCTCATTGAATCCAAAACCAGTTTCCACATTGCTTTTCTTCTTGAATTATTTCTTATTGGCAGCCCTAGGTAAGAGAATGGTGTGGCACCAATTCTTTATTTTAGCACCTTAGCAGCTTCATCTAAGCACTGTTGGGATACATTTACACCAATTAACAGACTCTTATGGAAGTTAACCTTAAGACCCGACATTACTTCAAATAACACGAGGTTCGACTTGATAGCTCTGATATTCAACCAGCTTTTAACTCCGATAATTAAGGTATCGTCAGCATATTGTAACTATGAAAATTGATCCTCCCCTCCTTCAAATCTATATCCACTAAATCTCCATAGCTCCATACCCTTATTCATCAATTAGTTAAAACCTTGTGCTATTATGAGAAAAAATAAAATGCGATATAGGATCACCTTGTCTTAGGCTTTTCTCCATCTTGAACTCCTTCGTAGGACTCCCGTTCACCAATACCGAGATTGTTGCTGATCTTAAACATTCTGATATCCAGTATCTCCATCTCTCATGAAACCCCATCTTATCCATAACGAAATCAAGAAACTTCCAATCCTTTGAATCGTAAGTGATATGAGGTGATCGAAATGGATCTTCGTGGCCTTCCGTGTAAGGCAGTGATGATGGTTGTAGGAGAGGAGAGGGGTGTACCTGCAAGGTACTCCGATGCCAAAGTAAGTTTTTGGGCTAGAGAAAGCAAGTACAAAACGTTTAGGTATGAGCTAGTGAATATTGGATATTGATCAAACCTGGCCCTCTCAAGTGAGAGGGTATTTATAGAAAACCCCTAGTGCGGGGCCAAGGTCTCCTGTAACGCCCCAATCAGTTTTGTCGTTTTAATTAATCGAGTCATTATGAGTATTTTATTATTATTTTATTTTATCTCTGACTTTTATGTGAAAATATGTTATTTTTCATCGTGATTATATTTTATCGGGTTTTGGGAACATTTGCGAGATATTTGAGTGTGGGGGTATTTTGGTCATTTCACTTTATTTTGATTAAGTTAGAATAAATAGAAAGAATAGAAAGAAAAAAAAGAGAGAAAAGAAAAGTAGAGAAGAAGAAAAGAAAGGAGAAGAGAAGAAAAAGAGAGAATTGGGAAAACTTGGAAATCAATAAACCGACTTTCTAGAACACGATTAAATCGGGTAAGGGTGTGAAACTCGATTATCTTATGCTTGTGTATGATTATGTAGGTGTATGTTTGCATATTTCTATTGTCTTTCCATAGTTTAGATTCTAGGTTGAAATGAGAAATATGATGAGGAATCGATGTTTTCGCGGTTGGAAATCGGTGTAAATGTGGTAGAATACTTGTTACCATGCTTGGGTTATGTTTTGACTGTTATATGTTGGGTTGGAAATGTTTTGGGTGGAGAAAATATGGTTTTGGGATGATCTGGTACGCTGCTGGGTTTTGCTGAAATCGCAGGTTCGCACTACGAATGGCCAGCGAATGGGTGGCGAGCGTTCGCGTGAGGTTCGCACTGCGAACGTTGTATTATTTTTCATTCTGCCACTGTTCGCTGGAGGATTTGCATTGCGAATGGGGTAGCGAGCATTCGCTGGGAGTTCGCACTGTGAACGTGGGGAATTTTCTGGGCTATTTTGCTTCTGCCACTATTCGCTAGGACATTCGCACTACGAATGAGTGAGCGAAGGACTCGCTAGGAGCTTCGCACTGCGAACATGACAGTTTGTTCCAATTTGTTTTCTCTGTAACTTTTGATCCGTGGTTCGGTTTGAGGCGTGGTTTGATGCGTTAGAAAGCTTATAAAATGTTCTTTTTACGATGATGGTTTTGAGATTGTTGGCCGATTAAATTATGTCGAGAATTAGGAAATGTGTTGTTTTGTTGTCGACTTTTGCCGTTTAATTGGGTGAACTTGATGTGTATGTGCAATATGTTGTTGGTGTGGATATTTTATGACTTGCGTACGGTGGTGTGATGTAATTGCATGAAATACATATTGTGATAAGGATTGGTGGCCTTAGGGCAAGAAAATGAAATGTGTGGTAATTGTGGATATATGCATGATTATACAATGTGTATACGTGTGCATTTGAATGTCATGAGTCATTGTATGCTAAGCATCATGATATGAATTTTGAGTGACGGATTGATTCCAGAGAGAATCCGCTATAACATCGTGTGCCTTTAAAATAAGAGGTGTGAGCGATCGGATGGACCGTGTGCCTTAAAAATAAGAGGTGTGAGCGATGATTATAGACGATCGTGTGCCTTATACAAAGAGGTGTGAGCGATCGGGTCGTGTACCTTATACAAAGAGGTGTGAGCGATCCATAAATGTCGTGTGCCTTATACAAAGAGGTGTGAGCGACGGGGAACATCGTATGCCCGACGGGGAGTTACACTATGTAACGAGCGATGGTTCCAGCAGAGTTCCTGAGTGAACTAGTGATGAGAAATATTGGAAGTCGGTACCGCATGTGCATTGCATAAGAGTCGTTGTGTCGGTCTCTGTGCATTTGCATAAATCATGGATTAATTGGGTATGGATTTGTGATGTGATTGATGAGATGGAATATGTGTAATTGTATTGATGATGAGTGTATTGTGTATGATTGAAGTGTAGTGGTATTTGATACTTGAGAATTGTACTGTGTTGTGTTGTATTTGATTGTGGTGCATTTGTGGTGAGAATATTTTACTTGTGCATTTCTGTGTTAATATATAATTATATGCAACTGTATTATGATTGTGTTTCTCACCCTTCTGTTATTTTATAACGCTCTATGAGGCATTGCAGATTAGAGTTGCTGGAGGTCTTTTTGTGAAGCTAGGGTCTTCATTCTTTTGTCGGTCGGCTCTGATATGTGACACCGAGTAGTTAGGGAGGCCGTTTGTGATTATTTGTATTATGTATATCTATCTTTTATATTGTACATGTATGGTTGTATACGACACATACACTTCTATGATATATATATATATATATATATATATATATATATATATATATATATATATATATATATATATATATATATATATATATATATGAGATTCAGTTACAGATTTTTCTGCTTTTATTCTGTTTCTGAATTGTGGGTGTATTACTACCTGAATTGTTGCATATCTTTATGAGCAGGTGTTGTATGTTTGTTTCAAATTGATGTGGCGTCTCCAGTCTATGTCGTGAATGTGTAAATATACTCTGATGAAATTTTGTATTTTATATATATCGCTTTAATACCTTGGGGGTGTTACATTAAGTGGTATCAGAGCCAGTCCGTGTCAGTTCGTGTCTGGTTGTGTCAGTCCTGGTCTGTGTGGCGTGTGGAGTGAGCTATTTGTTTAACCATAGTTGTTGTTATTGGAAATGAATAGAATATGGCTGGTAGGAACGACGCTGCTTTGGCTGCTGCGATGCAAGCTATGGCTCGGGCTGTGCAGGGTGCACCTAATGCTGCTGGTAATGATGAGTTCAGGAAGAACAAACCGTTTGTCTTCAAAGGGAGACATGATCCCGATGGTGCACAGATTTGGTTGAAAGAGATTGAAAGGATTTTCTGAGTTATGGATTCTGCTGAGAACAGTAAGGTGAGAATGGGAACTCACATGTTACAGGAAGAAGCTGATGACTGGTGGGTTAGTACTCGTCAGGTGTTGGAAGCTGGGGATGAAGAAGTTACTTGGGAACTGTTTAGCCAGGAGTTTCTGAGGAAGTATTTTCCCGAAGATGTAAGAGGAAAGAAGGAAATTGAGTTCTTGGAACTGAAACAAGGTAATATGACTGTTGTTGATTATACGGCTAAGTTTGTGGAGCTTGTGCAGTTTTATCCTCATTATGCTGAAGCGACTGCAGAGTTTTCTAAGTGTGTGAAGTATGAGAGCGGATTGCATCCTGAGATTAAGCAAGCAATCAGTTATCAAAGGATTAGAAGGTTTTCTGATTTGGTAGAATGTTGTAGGATTTATGAAGAGAATAGTAAGGCTCGTTCTACTCACTACAAGAGTGTGAGTGACAGAAAAGGGAAGCAACAGTTCCGTGGTGGTCCGTATGTGACACCAGCTGATAAGGGTAAGCAAAGGGGTACTTTTGATCGAAGGTCAAGTGGTGGAGGTATATCTGGTCCTTTGAGGTGTTATAGATGTGGTGATGTGGGACATCGTCAGTTCGAATGTAAGAAAGATTTTAGGAAGTGTTCTAACTGTGGAGGTATAGGACACATTGCAGCTGATTGTAAGAGGAACGTGGTGAAATGCTTTAATTGTGGTGAGCTTGGACATGTTAGTACGTAGTTTTAGAAACCGAAGCAAGCTCCAGTTGGTGGGAAAGTTTTTGCCTTGGCGGGAACTCAGACTTCAAGTGCAGACCGTCTGATCAGAGGTACTTGTTTTATTAATAGTACGCCTTTAGTTGCTATTATTGATATTGGAGCGACTCATTCATTTATTTCGTCTGAATGCACTAAGCGTTTGAATCTTGTGTTGTCTTTGATGGATGGTGAGATGGTTATTGATACTTCAGCGATGGGGTCAGTAACTACTTCTTTGGTTTGTTTAAGTTGTCCTTTGACCATTTATAGTAAAGACTTTGAGATGGATTTGGTGTGTTTACCGTTGGAAGGTTTAGATATGGTTCTGGGAATGAATTGGTTGCAATTCAATTGGGTTCATATTGATTGTTATCATAAGCTAGTAAGGTTTCCTTCTCTTGAGGAAGACGAGGACTCGAGTTTCTTATCTACCAAAGAGTTGAAGAGACTTTTGGCGGATGAAGCTCAGTTGTTCGGGTTGTTTGCGTCGTTGACGGTGGATAGTCAAGTTTCACTTGATGTGTTTCCTGTTGTGTGTGATTTTCCAGAAGTGTTTCCAGAGGGTATTTCGGACTTGCCGCCAGAGAGAGAGGTGGAGTTTTCTATAGATCTAGTTCCTGGTACTAGACCTGTATCGATGGCACCATATCGTATATCGGCATCGGAGTTGGTTGAGTTGAAGAAACAGTTGAATGAATTGTTGGAAATGAGGTTTGTGAGACCAAGCGTTTCTCCTTGGGGTGCTCCAGTTTTATTGGTGAAAAAGAAAGACAGAAGTATGCGGTTGTGTATTGATTATCGCCAGTTGAATAAGGTGACGATTAAGAATAAGTATCCTCTTCCCAGAATTGATGATCTGATGGATCAGTTGGTTGGTGCTTGTGTGTTCAGTAAGATTGACTTAAGGTCGGGATATCATCAGATTAGGGTGAAAGAGGAAGATATTCAGAAGACGGCTTTTAGGACACGTTAAGGTCATTATGAATATTCGGTGATGCCGTTCGGGGTTTCTAATGCGCCAGGTGTGTTTATGGAGTACATGAATCGTATTTTCCACGAGCATTTGGATCGATTTGTTGTTGTGTTTATTGATGACATATTGATTTATTCTAAGTCTCGGGAGGAGCACGCAGAGCATTTGCGTATTGTTTTGCAGGTTTTGAAAGAAACAAAGCTTTTTGCCAAATTGTCCAAGTGTGAGTTCTGGTTGTCGGAAGTGAGTTTTCTTGGGAACGTAATTTCAGGTAATGGTATTTCTGTGGATCCATCTAAAGTAGAAGAAGTTCTACAATGGGAGGCTCCGAGATCTGCTACTGAAATTCTAAGCTTTTTGGGTTTGGCCGGATATTATCGAAGGTTCATTGAAGGTTTTTCTAAGCTAGCACTTCCTTTGACCCAGTTGACTTGTAAAGGGCAAGCGTTCATTTGGGATATTCGGTGTGAGGAAAGTTTTAATGAGCTGAAGAGAAGATTGACGTCAGCTCCGATTTTGACTTTATCGGATCCTAATGAACCATTTGTGGTGTATTGTGATGCGTCTTTGATTGGTCTAGGTGGTGTTCTAATGCAAGACGGTAAGGTCGTGGCGTATGCTTCGAGGCAGTTAAGAGTGCATGAGAAAAATTATCCTACTCATGATCTTGAATTAGCGGCTGTGGTTTTTGTGTTGAAGATTTGGAGGCATTATCTCTACGGTGCAAGATTTGAAGTCTTTAGTGATCATAAAAGTTTGAAATATTTGTTTGATCAGAAAGAATTGAATATGAGGCAACGAAGATGGTTGGAATTTTTGAAGGACTACGACATTGGCTTAAATTACCATCCTGGTAAAGCTAACGTGGTAGCCGATGCGTTGAGCCGGAAATCGTTGCATATGTCCGCTTTAATGGTTAAGGAGTGGGAGCTTTTGGAATCGTTTAGAGATTTAAGTTTGGTATGTGAAGTGACGTCGGATAGTGTGAGGTTGGGTATGTTGAAGGTTACGAATGATTTTCTGTTGACGGTAAGTGAGAAACAGAAGTTGGATGTGAAATTAGTGGATTTGATGTTGGTGGGAGAAAATGATGCGAATAGTGATTTTCAAGTGGATGTTAATGGTGTGTTGACGTTCCGTGGGCGAATTTGCATTCCGGATGATTTGGATTTGAAACGGATGATTTTTGAAGAAGGACACCGGAGTAATTTGAGTATACATCCGGGAGCTAATAAGATGTATCAGGATTTGAAGAAGATTTTCTGGTGGTCTGGATTGAAGGGAGATGTGGCTCAGTTTGTTTATGCATGTTTGACTTGTCAGAAATCAAAGGTAGAACATCTGAGGCCTAGTGGTTTGTTGCAACCATTGGATATTCCTGAGTGGAAGTGGGATAGCATTTCCATGGATTTTGTGACAGGGTTACCGAATACACATCGAGGGCATAATGCTATTTGGGTGGTTGTGGATAGGCTGACTAAATCAGCTCATTTCATTCCGATTGACATCAGTTTTTCTTTGGAGCGGTTTGCTGAGATTTACATCAGTGTGATTGTGAAGTTGCATGGAGTTCCGTTAAGTATTATTTCGGATCGAGATCCGAGGTTCACTTCGAGATTTTGGGAAAGTTTACAGAAGGCGTTGGGTTCTAAATTGAGATTGAGTTTGACTTATCACCCGCAGATGGATGGGCAGGCGGAGAGAACGATTCAGTCTTTGGAAGATTTGTTGCGAGCTTGTGTTCTTGAACAAGGTGGTGCGTGGGATAGTTATCTTGCGTTGATTGAATTCACGTATAATAACAGTTTTCATTCTAGTATTGGAATGGCACCGTTTGAAGCATTATATGGACGAAGATGTCAGACACCATTGTGTTGGCATAAATTTGGTGAGAGGATGGTGGTTGGACCAGAGTTGGTGCAACAGACTACAGACAAAGAGAAGCTTATTCGTGAGAAATTGAAGGCTTCTCAAAGTAGGCAAAAGAGTTATCATGATCGGAGACGGAAGGATCTTGAGTTTCAAGAGGGCGATCATGTATTTCTAAGGGTTACGCCGGTAACGGGTGTTGGTCGTGCATTGAAATCGAAGAAGCTTACTTCTCGATTTATTGGTCCTTACCAGATATCTGCGAGAGTGGGTGCTGTGGCTTATAGGGTGGCGTTGCCGCCGAGTCTGTCGAATTTGCATGATGTGTTCCATGTTTCACAGCTTCGGAAGTATATTCCAGATCCGTCGCATGTGATTCCGATGGATGAAGTTGAGGTAAGGGAGAACCTTACGGTCGAGGCTTTACCGGTGAGTATTTTGGATCGCGAGGTGAAGCGGTTGCGGGGCAAGGATATTGCACTTGTGAAGGTAGCGTGGGGAGGCGCTGCTGAGGGCAATTTGACTTGGGAGTTGGAGAGTCGGATGCGGGAGTCGTATCCAGAGTTGTTCGTCTCAGGTAAGATTTTCGAGGACGAAAATTTCTAAGTGGGGGAGAGTTGTAACGCCCCAGTCAGTTTTGTCAATTTTGTCGTTTTAATTAATCGAGTCGTTTTGAGTATTTTATTATTTTATCTCTGACTTTTATGTGAAAATATGTTATTTTTCATCGTGATTATATTTTATCGGGTTTTGGGAACGTTTGCGAGATATTTGAGTGTGGGGGTATTTTGGTCATTTCACTTTATTTTGATTAAGTTAGAATAAATAGAAAGAATAGAAAGAAAAAAAAGAGAGAAAAGAAAAGTAGAGAAAAAGAAAAGAAAGGAGAAGAGAAGAAAAAGAGAGAATTGGGAAAACTTGGAAATCAATAAACCGACTTTCTAGAACACGATTAAATCGGGTAAGGGTGTGAAACTCGACTATCTTATGCTTGTGTATGATTATGTAGGTGTATGTTTGCATATTTCTATTGTCTTTCCATAGTTTAGATTCTAGGTTGAAATGAGAAATATGATGAGGAATCGATGTTTTCGCGGTTGGAAATCGGTGTAAATGCGGTAGAATACTTGTTACCATGCTTGGGTTATGTTTTGACTGTTATATGTTGGGTTGGAAATGTTTTGGGTGGAGAAAATATGGTTTTGGGATGATCTGGTACGCTGCTGGGTTTTGCTGAAATCGCAGGTTCGCACTGCGAATGGCCAGCGAATGGGTGGCAAGCATTCGCGTGAGGTTCGCACTGTGAACGTTGTATTATTTTTCATTCTGCCACTGTTCGCTGGAGGATTCGCATTGCGAATGGGGTAGCGAGCATTCGTTGGGAGTTCGCACTGCGAACGTGGGGAATTTTCTGGGCTATTTTGCTTCTGCCACTGTTCGCTAGGACATTCGCACTGCGAATGAGTGCGCGAAGGATTCGCTAGGAGCTTCGCACTGCGAACATGACAGTTTGTTCCAATTTGTTTTCTCTGTAACTTTTGATCCGTGGTTCGGTTTGAGGAGTGGTTTGATGCGTTAGAAAGCTTATAAAATGTTCTTTTTATGATGATGGTTTTGAGATTGTTGGCCGATTAAATTATGTCGGGAATTAGGAAATGTGTTGTTTTGTTGTCGACTTTTGCCGTTTAATTGGGTGAACTTGATGTGTATGTGCAATATGCTGTTGGTGTGGATATTTTATGACATGCGTACGGTGGTGTGATGTAATTGCATGAAATACATATTGTGATAAGGATTGGTGGCCTTAGGGCAAGAAAATGAAATGTGTGGTAATTGTGGATATATGCATGATTATAGAATGTGTATACGTGTGCAATTGAATGTCATGAGTCATTGTATGCTGAGCATCATGATATGCATTTTGGTAACATCCTGAGTGACGGATTGATTCCAGAGAGAATCCGCTATAACATTGTGTGCCTTAAAAATAAGAGGTGTGAGTGATCGGATGGATCGTGTGCCTTAAAAATAAGAGGTGTGAGCGATGATTATAGACGATCTTGTGCCTTATACAAAGAGGTGTGAGCGATCGGGTCGTGTGCCTTATACAAAGAGGTGTGAGCGATCCATAAACGTCGTGTGCCTTATACAAAGAGGTGTGAGCGACGGGGAACATCGTATGCCCGACGGGGAGTTACACTATGTAACGAGCGATGGTTCCAGCAGAGTTCATGAGTGAACTAGTGATGAGAAATATTGGAAGTCGGTACCGCATGTGCATTGCATAAGAGTCGTTGTGTCGGTCTCTGTGCATTTGCATAAATCATGGATTAATTGGGTATGGATTTGTGAATGTGATTGATGAGATGGAATATGTGTAATTGTATTGATGATGAGTGTATTGTGTATGATTAAAGTGTAGTGGTATTTGATACTTGAGAATTGTACTGTGCTATGTTGTATTTGATTGTGGTGCATTTGTGGTGAGAATATTTTACTTGTGCATTTCTGTGTTAATATAGAATTATATGCAACTGTATTATGATTGTGTTTCTCACCCTTCTGCTATTTTATAATGCTCTATGAGGCATTGCAGATTAGAGGTGCTGGAGGTCTTTTTGTGAAGCTAGGGTCTTCATTCTTTTGTCGGTCGGCTCTGATATGTGACACCGGGTAGTTAGGGAGGCCGTTTTTTATTATTTTTATTATGTATATGTATCTTTTAGATTGTACATGTATGGTTGTATACGACGCATACACTTCTATGATATATATATATATATATATATATATATATATATATATGTATATATATATATATATATATATATGAGATTCAGTTACAGATTTTTCCGCTTTTATTCTGTTTCTGAATTGTGGGTGTATTACTACCTGAATTGTTGCATATCTTTATGAGCAGGTGTTGTATGTTTGTTTCAAATTGATGTGGCGTCTCCAGTCTATGCCGTGAATGTGTAAATATACTCTGATGAAATTTTGTATTTTATATATATCGCTTTAATAGCTTGGGGTATAGATTGGGGGTGTTACATCTCCCATATTGTCGAAATATCTGGTCGACCAATGGAAGACTGTCAGGTGGAAGGTCTAGCGCGTGACCTTATGACCTGGCCCAACTATCCCCGTGAACTCCAGAGGGGCAGTTGGTCGCGTGAACCGTCAAGCGCGTGAGGAAGACGTCCCCAACGACTATATTCTTCCTAACGGCTATATTGTGCCCAACGGATAGTTTGTGCCCAACGACTATATTGGCTGAATCTCATTATTGGGCTTTGTCCTACTGTGGCCCATGTGCCTGCCCAGTCCAGAACAGGAGCCCCCCAAGTCTTTGCTCTAAGGTGAAGAGTAATGACTTGAGATAACCTTGTTGGTCGACCGAGGGGCAAGAGTTGCGATGCGGGGTAGCTTTTTGAGGTCGTTACTTTCGAATGATAGTGTTCGGGGACATGCCCTTCGCTTGTATATGGCAAGCGTTGTCCACAACTGGTCGCTTATGAGCCCGACAGTTCCCTAGTATGCAAGGGCATGCTCGCGAAAAAGACGTTTTTGTGTCGACTAGGCTTTGTGAGGACGCACCCGCGAAAAAGACGCTTTATGTCGACCAGCCTTGATGAGGATGTGTCAGTAGAAAAGACGCTTTGCATGTTGACCAGCCCTGATGAGGAGGTGATTTGTATGAATTCTCGAGGAGGTATGCCCGTGGAGAGCTGGAGAGGACTTGCCTTGGGGAATGCAACGTTTTAGCCTTGAGAATGCTAAACAAAGATTACCTTCTGACACGTGTGACGACGTAATTAATTTTTGTCAAGGCATAGGGGGTCTAGGCTATGATTGCTTGTCTTTTGCACTTCCCATGCGAGAAAATGCTTATAAAAAGGGGGAACAAGGATTTATTTGCACACTTCGCACAAATTTCTCTCCCCCCCTCTTTTGCTCTGCAACTTATTTCTTCGCCGGTGTTCATCTCGTCGCCATCAACCTTCATCTTCTACCTCCAGATCTTCATATTTAACCTCCATATCTTCATCTTCTATCCTCCAGATTCAAGTAAGTTCTTCATCATTGCTTGTTAGTCTTAGGATAATTCTTGATTTTCTAGGAATTAGTTTGAATTTCCCTACAATGCATGAATTTTCCGGTTGAAGTTCATGCGTTCATTGATGAACACATGAATTTTCTGGGAAATTCATGAAGATCTTGAAGAACGTGATGAACCTAGGATGAATGTTTTTGGATGTTGCGTAGGACTGTGTAGATCTTCCTAAGTTTCTGGTTAGAAGTAGCTCATGTTTGTAGTCGGACATTGAGCCCCCTCGGCGCGAGAACTGATTTTCGCGTACCTGGTAAGTTTTAATTGTCGAGGAGACTTGGCCTCCAAGGAGCCTTTCGTAGAGTCGCAGAGACTCGTCCCCGTCTTTCGAGGAGAGGATTTTGCCGTGTCCCGATACTGTCGGCTAGGGCTTGAGGGCATCCTCGTATTTATTCCTCGCCATTTCACTTGATTTGTGGTGGAAGGGTGGATTTGATCTCTGTCATTAAATTCACTTTTGCTTCCTCTGCTTTTCATGTGAAATGGCCGATAGGAACAAGGAAGTCGTCCCCGACGTTGGGATTGCTAACGGGGAGGTTGCTTAACTTGTCGAGCATGTCAACGTCAGGGTAGGTGAAGGGGATCTTAGCTGGATCGCCCAAGAGCCGTTGGTGACAAGATCAACCTTTACCGAGGAGGAGGCCCGTTCATTCCCTTTCCTTGAGGACCGAGCAAAGGATACACCCCAGGCTAGAAAGCGATCTGCCCCTTAGAGGATGACCGGATATGCTCGGTGTATCAGGGGATGAGATTTCTGATGTACGAATTCGATTTTACAGAGGCGGGGTATCGTGCGCCCTTTACTGATTTTCAAGGGGTTATTTTTTGTCACCTCAAGTTGTGTCCTGCCCAGCTTTACCCGAACGCTTTGGCGTTTATTCGGGCCTCGAGCTGGTGTGCCGGTATCTGAAGATCGGAGCTACAGTGGAGCTCTTTTTCTACATCTTCCAGATTCAGAGGAACACGGCTGGTCCAAAGCAATGTTGGGTGTCTTTTAAACAACAGAGCAGGCTGTTCTGGCCATATTCGGAGTTTGTCAGAAACTTTAAATTCAGGTTTTTGGTCGTGAAGCCTGTCTCGGAGGCAACCAAGGAATCTTTGGCCATCATGGAAGTCGTGGAGGAAAATGGTCGGGAAGTAATGAGATCGTTGTCAAAATTCCCACTAGAATGGGTGTTTGCTCATATTAGATATAGGACCAACCAGTTCATCGTTAAGCATGACCAACTGAGCACTGAGGACAAGAAATCCTTTCGAGCATTGACGGTGTTCGTGGAGGACAAGGACAAGAAATCCTTTCGAGCATTGACGGTGTTCGTGGAGGACAAGAAATCCCTGCTTTTGTAGTGGACAAGGACAACAATGTGATGTACGGGGAGGACGGGGAGCTTGCTCGGGCGGCCCGCTACATAAATACTAAGGCCTTCCTCGAATGTGAGAACAAGGATGTCGCGTTCTAGCTTCTTGGTACAGATTAACCTTTTGCCCATACTGTTAATGTCTTATGCAATGTGTTAATCCTTTTTTATTTCTGCAGGGAAAATGTCAAACATGTGTGAGCGCCTAGTCAGGTCCGCCGCGGCCAAGAATCTCAATAAGGAGCTGATGCTGAAGGTCGACGCGGCTAAGCAGCAGGCGATGCTGGAGAAGTTAGTCGACGGTTCTACCTTCTTTCCGGGAAGCACGTTGAATCCCCCTACCCCGGATACTCAGAAGAAAAGGAAGCGGGACGATCTTAGTTCTCCCCCAGCTGATGGTTTGAGCGGCTTTGTCGGGGGCAAGTTTGTTCTACCCCATGTTATTTGCAAGGAAATATTTTTGATAGGGAGGGATCAGTCGTTGTCCCCGACCTTGATGTGTCGGCCATTCTGTCTGCTGATCCTAAGGTGAGGAGGAAACTCCTGTGCCAGGGTGCAGCGGCTGTGATGAGAGTACTGGAAGCGGTGCTGGCCCTTGGGTACGCGGAGACAGTTCCGATCGCGGAGTTTAAGAAGGTCAAGGCAAGGGAAACTGAGCTTGAGCTGGAAACTACTGAGTTGTTCAATAAACTGACGACCCTCCAGGGCAATTACGAGGCCAAGGTCGACCTTCTAAAAGAGATGAATCAGACCAGGTGTAACACCACAAAATTTTCCCTTTTGTTTTTATACTAATTGGCTTATGTTTCTTTTCATTTCTTGCATTTGCATTGTGCATAGCATTGGTTCTTAGCATGGGATCAAGGTACTTGGCCCATATTCTCAAGTCTTAAGCTTCAAAGTGACTCATGGGGTTCATCATATCTTCTTAAGGTCAAGCATGGCAAAGGATTTCAAGTGGATCTCTCCCTCCTAACCAGAGGGACCAATTAGGGTTTGTGAATCAAAAGGACTTCTTGAAGGGCTTTGTATGTTCAAGCATGATGCTATGAGGCCTTTATGCTCACAAGTGTTCATGGATGAGGGTTTGGTTGGTGATTCATTATGGAGGATGTTCAGTGGATCAGTTGCTTGTGAACTAAGCAAAGGTCAAATGTAAAGGAGAAAGTCAACTGTGGAATTTTGAGGTTCTTTTCATGGTTTTCAAGGTCTCACCTCCTCATATGGTCTTCAATTGTCAAGATTCATGCCATTCTTCAAGAATCAAGAGTTTGTGCAAAAGTTACTAAATTTGGAAAATGACCTATAATGAGAACTTTCCATTTTTGGCAATTTTTACATTACATTCAACTTGACTTTTCATCATCAAGGAAGCTCCAAATGAATTTTCATCCAACATGAAAGTTGAAGATCTTTCTCTCCCATTTCTAAAAAGTACTAGAACATCTCCATATCATTTGTGGAACTCTAGTTATGGTCAAAACAATGCAAGGTGCATTTCATGGATTTCTTATATGTCAAATTTTCCACCATTTGCATTTTCACTCAAAAGGACTTATGATGTTCCCAATTGCTTTATGTCACATTACAACATCAAAATACAAGTCAAGAGGATCATTTTTGGCCTTTGAATCAATTCATTCCATGACTTATTTCTCACTTATTTCACATTATGCAAAATTGCAAATGGATTCAAATCTCATGAACCAAGTCATTGCAAGGCCCAAATTCAATTCAGAGGTGATCAATAAGTAAATTGGAGGTGAATCATGCTGATTACAAGGATCTAGCACGTGTGGTTTAGTGGATGCAACCCAAAATGCATTTTTGCAAATTCATCCAAATCGCATTAACCAAGGTTCTAATCACTTGCTAATCCTAATCAGTGGAATAATCAAGAGTATATAAGCTTACTCATACCCTCACAGCTAGGTCAGAGACTCTCATTTGTTCAGTTTTGATTTTTTTCTCTCACACTTCCTCTCTTAGAAACTCACTCTCCTTGGAGCTTCTTTGAGATTTCTCTTCACATTCTTGATAAGTGAAGAGAATAGAGCAAGAATCAATCACTGGTTGGAGCTCATACCGAAGATTTCACCATGTTCCATTCAAGAGGATTCAAATTCAAATCTTAAGATCTAGCACGATTTCAAGCTCTAGTTGCATTTATTTTGCAACTAGAGGTTCCAAGGAGTAGATCTGCAGTTTTTGGAGGGATTTCTTGGAGGATTTCAAGCTCTTCAAGGTTCAGGTTGGTGTTGATTTCATACTCATAGAACTCAGTTTTATTGTGTGCATTATGATATGTGGACTTCACTGAGCATGTTGATCTATTTTATTTTAAGTTTGGACGTGTATCATGGATGAATTTTGAGTTTGAAGTTTTGGATCCAAACTTTATTCTGTTTCATTTGCATTATATGTTGATTGTTTGATGAAATGGATTTGATATTCTTAATCCTCATGATTTTTTGGTCAAAATGATGTACTCGTATGCAATTTCTGGAGAGATTTTTGTTGCAGCTCACCGGAGAGGGTGACCGGAGCCCTAGCTCCGGCGACTGGTTATTGCTCCGGCCGGTGAAGGGTTTAGACGAAGAAGATACAATCTTAGCCATTGATGTGCTTGATCCTGTGGTCCTCAGCTTGCCACGTTTTTGTTTTTTTCTGATTTTATTTAATGATTTCATGTGTGCTTCTCCATGCGTGTTACCATGTGTCACCAGATCTGGCCTCTTATCTTAATTAATTTGTGAATTGTTTGACTTAATGTGAAGCGTTGATTAAATCATGTGGTTGATATTATGCCAACGAATTAAAAAGTCACATGCTGCTCACGTGGGATCCTATGGTGTCTGGGTAATTGTGTACGCGCGTGTGTGTGTATTAGTTATGGTGTGCATGTGAATCTGAACCATTGATCATGATTACCTTGTGATATGTTTGACTGATGATGAGCGTGAGATTGATCCATTGGCTGATATTGAGTCTGATTATTTGATTGAAATCCATGCTATGCTTTGACTTGCACTGACTTTTGATTGGGCTGGACTTGCTTCTTGCACCCCCCTCTTTGGGCCTTTATTTCTTTCAACGTGTTTTCTTGCTGTTTGGAACCCCCCATGCTTATTTCTTTTTTTTTTTTGCTTAGTGTTGGTTTTGCATTTTATTTTTTTTAAATCATTTTAATGCATCCAAAAATCCTAAAAAAAATCATGAAGCTTGTCTTGAGTTTTATAAAAATTTTCCAAATTTTATTTTATTTTTTATTTTATTTCTGACATCTGAATTAATTAATTGTTTAATTTTTCTTTGTGGATTATTTCATTTGCACACTTCTACTTGTTGATTTTGTTTCTCATCATCTATACATGATCTACATCTCATTCTTTTTGAATTTGTTAGATGACATATTGAAGTGCATAAAAACATTTTTGTTTAATTTTTAAAACTTTTTCATATTGCATTTTGGTCCCGCTCTTTTGCATATTGAATCATGTTTCCTATGTGGTCTTTGCCTAATTGTTTGAGGTGCTTAACATGTGAATTTTTGTGAGATCTTTTGGTATGTGATTAGTATTTGACTTAGGTCATTTGAGTTTAAATTTCACAATTTTAGAATTTCATTTGATGCATGTTTGATTATTTGTGCTTAAGTGAATTATGCATGACTATTTCTTGACATCTCTTTGCACAAGTTGACTTACCATGCCCATTTGCTTGAGTTTCTTGCTGGTTATTTGCATGTGATTTTGATATAATGTCTACCCCTGGTTGAGGTCCTTTGGGACTTAATTTTTCACTTTGTGGATCTTGTTTGGTGTTTCCTAAGTGTTGGAACTTTGAGCTTACTTTTGTGGACTTTCTTTAGTGCATATTGCTCCATGTTTTGGTCTTCTCTTGCATATTTGAATTGTTGATGATAATATGATCTTGGTTATGACCTTATCTCATCTTCATATTATTTTGTTCATTTCATTTTGATATGAAGTCCATGTATGCTTAATTGTGCATTTCATTCAAGTATGCTTGCACTCTTTCATGATTATCTTTGCATGCTTAATTGAATTGTTTTGCACTGATCTTCGAAACATGTTTGTTGATTTGAGTTGGACATTTATGATATGATGTGCTTGCTACCATTTATTATATCTTATCTTTTCCTTCTCATTCTTCTTCTTCTCTTTCACTCTCTCCCTCCCATGGATCTCAAGACTTGTTTAAGTCTTGGATTCTCTCCCTTTAAAGCTACCTAATCCAACTTAATTTTTGATTAAGCTTGGAGTAGGATTAGCATTAGGTTTTAGGTAGTGGTTCTTCCTAAGCCTCACTAACCATAGGTCATCCATGCATGATAACATTAGGACTCTTTGTTTTCCCTTTAGAGTTTCCTTTGTGTCTTCTCTCTTCTCATCTCAAAACTTTTTGAAAACACTTAATAAAGATAAGGTGTATTGCGCACGAGCCTTAAGCTTGGGGAATGAGAAATGAGGGGCTTCCTCTCATCTTTCTAGAGTGCTTAGCGAGCGTCCTGTCTTGGGACGATTCGTTAAGTATTCGTCCCTGTGCCCTAGACTTTGGTGCAATGCAAGTTACAAGCTAACTTAAAAAACACTTCTGTCTAAAAAACTTCAAACAATCACTAACGTATTTCCTTCGGGAATTATTTTCTCATCTTACTCACTCTCAACGTACGAACGCCCTCCTTCTCATTCTCTCGCAAGACGGTAACGCCTAAGTCTCCATACAGCGAGCTGCAACACCTGAGCTAGAACGTAAGTCGTTCCCTAAAAAACACAATCCACCCCTAGTGAGGGGAACTACGTCGCTTTGATTCTCATGCTCCCGATGGACGTGTTGGGTGCTAGCACCTTCCCTTCACGTAACCGACTCCCGTACCCATTTCTCTTGGTCGTGAGACCATGTTCTTTCCCTTCTTTCAGGTTTATGCAGTGTTTCCTTTCCCTCTCTTGGGATAAATACACTTTACTGGCGACTCTGTGTTTTCTGCGCCACTCTCGCGTTTGTACCGTTGGATGCGAATCTTTCGGGAGCGACAACTGGAGACTCTGCTGGGGACTCTGGTTGAACTCTTGCTGGTCCATCCCCTTTAACGAGTCGATCCTAGCGCTTGTTTGTTGTTTTCGTTGGGTGTTTATTTTGTGGTGCTTTATTTTACTATATATTACTGTAGTACTGTTTTATTTGTTGTATATTACTGTTTTACAGCTTTTATTGCATCGCATTTCATTTTATTACTGTCATACTAGATATTGTTGTGCTGTGCTGGCTGGTTTTCTATTTTGCAGGTTGGATTGTTCTGAGAGATAAGCCCAATACCCAGGCTTGAGTATACCCTAGGACTAGAGTGGAAAGTAGTGGGACCTATGTGCCCGCTTGGTACGTTTGTGTGTTCACGAAATTCACAACCAGACGAGGCTATCTTGGGACGCATTCTGACGTGTGTGTCTTGCGCATGTTAGGGTGTTGATCTAGAGAGCTGTCGACTCTGGTGACCGTTTCTCCGATACCTCAGTTGCGCCTCTCCTCCCGAGATGTGACTGTGGCAGACCACGTTCCGTGACAAACCCATTGCACATTCTCGATCCGAGGACCCAATGCTGAGGGACTCGCATAGGATGACCTTATTTTTTGAGAGGAATCAGTTGAGGCCTCCTCGATTGATGATGATGCCAAACCAGAAATGGTGAACGTATCATCGTTTCTCGACCTGAGAGCCCGGGATATTGAGGATCCTCGCCTTTCTAGAACCCACATGTGAGAGGGGATGGGTGTTTGTAGGTTTGCAGGAAACCGAAACCTTTAATCTACCCGGTTTTTTGGATTTCTCATCAGTGTTTGATTATCTGGGTTTCCGGTTATCTCAGTGGTTTGGTATTCTGGAATTCTGGTTTTCTAGTTGTGGTTCTCGTCCAGTTAATAGCACAGCACATCCAGCAGTGATGCCTTGATCCCATGCTTGCATGTGCATATCATTTTTCTTGCATTCTAACATGTTTGACATTTTTCAGGGCTTGCATCTTACTCTTGATTCCGGTTTTCTGAGGTTTCCTTAGCATGGATGTCCAGAGAAAGAAGACTATCGCTTATTCGTTTCCAGACCCGACCTTGACATTGATTCACAAGCTGATTAGTATGGCTGGTCCCAGAGTTCGTACAGAGTTCAGTGGAGGGTATGGGAGACTTCTGAAGTTTGTCTACAACATCTCCAAGTATGAGAAGGATGCCATTCATACACTTCTTCAGTTCTATGATCCGTCTTTGCATTGCTTCACTTTTCCAGACTACATCTTGGCTCCAACATTGGAGGAGTTCTCATTTATTTTGGGAATCCCCATCAGGAATGACATAGTTTTCTTTTCTGAAGAACACCCTGGGATAAAAGAGATGGCCACTGCTCTCCATATTGGTGAATCCGTTCTGAGCAATAATATTGTGGAGAAACAAGGAGCTAAGGGTTTCTTATTGAAGTTCTTGTTTGATCAAGCTTGCATGCATGTTAAAGAGAAGAATTGGACTGCTTTCCAAGCTATTCTGGCTATGTGCATCTATGGGATCGTCCTGTTTCCCAATGTTCCTGATCTGGTGGATATGCATGCTGTCAGGATCTTTATTTCAAAGAATCCTATACCTACCTTGCTAGGTGATGTGTATCACTCAGTCCACTACAAGAATGAGAATAGGCGTGGAAAAACTGTGAGTTGCTGTGCACCACTCTTATCTACTTGGTTTCTGAGTCATCTTCCCGAAGCTGGCGCTTTCGTTGACATGAGAGATTCTCTGAAGTGGTCAAAGAGGTTAATGGGCTTGACTGCTGACAACATTGTTTGGTTCAACCATGACTTGCTAGGAATGGAGATTATTTGCAAGTGCGGAGAATTTCCTAATGTACCCTTGATAGGGAGAAGAGGTGGAATTAATTATAATCCTTCCCTTGTTATCAGGCAGTTTGGTTATCCTTTGAGAGGTCCACCAGAAGAGCGAGATATCAGAGAATCCTTATTCTTCAATGGTACCGAGGATCAAGAGATGATAAGGAAGATTGTGAATGCTTGGAAGCAGGTGATCAAGAAGGGAAAAACTTCATTTGGGAAATGTAACAACCAGGCCTTTCCTTCCTATGAAGAGTGGATTAACAAAAGAGAAGAAGAGGAGCTTCTTCCTTTCCCGGTGGAACCACCTTTGTATCCTTTGATGATCGAGGCTCCCACAACTGTTGATATAGAGAAGTATGACAAGTTATGGGCTGAGAAGGAGAAACTCCAAGAAGAGAATCGTGAGCTGGGCAGAGAGGTTGGTCAGTTGAAGCACAAGATAGGTGAAGCTATCCATGCTGCCAAGTTGAAATCAGAACTGTTGGCTGCAAAGGAGAAAGATTTATCTAAAGAAGCCACAGCCAAAGAGAAAGTGGCTCAAGCGTTGAAAGGTGTTAGCAAGGTCCTTTCGTCCAAGAAGAAAGAGTTAGCTTATGCTATGTCAAGAATTCACAAGTTCCATGACCGTCGAAATAGAGCAATTACTGCCAACAGGTTGAAAGAAGACAAGTATCTGGAACAGATTGAAGGTTTGAAGACAGAGCTTCGGAAAAAGGATAAGGAGATTTTATCAGGGGTCTTTGAGAGGAGAGAAGTTGAGGAAAAGCTCAAGGAAGCCATGGCAAATATGGAACAGCTGAAGATCCAAGCCGAAGTGAAAAGAGCCAGGAGCGAGGGTCCAAGTTCAGGTGGAGCTTTTGGAGAAGATGATTGGGAGTTGCATAGTCATTATTTGACGGGAATCTTGCATAGGAGAGATCTTTTGATTCAGGAGTTGATTCAGAGACCAGAGCATCCTAATACCAAGAAGCTTCTCAAAGAAGTGCAGAATTGGTGCAAGAAGAATGACGAATGGGGAATTCTAGCACGACTGAATCTTGATGATATGCTTCAGTTTCTTTACTGTTGTTTTCCTTGTATTTCTGGGATCACCGCCAGGCTTGTTGGTCGAGATCTTTGTTTATGCTTATTCAGCCTTGTGTTGTAACAGATGCTTATTCTCTTTATATGATCAGAAATTCAGTTCTCTTTTGTTGTTAAAACTGGAATCAAGGGATAGATCGCCTTGATAATGTTCATACATGTTTGCATTTGCATTTGCATATTCATCTCTGTTTTGCATTGCAGGTTGTCTTGGTTTCTCTGGTTTTCTTATGCTCTCTCTTTTTTCAGTCAGGATTGATCAACAAACTCATCGGCATTCTACCAGGCTTAATCAAAGCAGAGTGATGGAAAAAGTTCAGGCAGACATGGCAGCTTTGCAAGCTCGCATCGATCAGTTCATGGAGATGATGCAGGGTGTGGTGCAAAGTCAGAATGAATTCAGAACTCTGGTTCAGCCTTTGGTGTCACAAGTTGATGAGAATAGTATCTTAGACGGTGGTTTTCTTAACCGTGTTGTTCCTCCGGGCGGAGGTGGTGCTGGTATCAACATTCCTATCCCTGGTGCTGGGGGACAGGGTGGTATTCCTTCAGTGATTGGAGAGGGAAGTACTATTCGAGCTATCCATGGCCATCGTTTTGATGACCAACAGGATGATGTGTTTTCAGTCAGAAGCTTGGATGCTGGTCTGGCGGTGGTCAGTGATGAGAGAATCCGTTTAATTGAGGCCCAGCTGAAAGGGGTTGTGAAACAGGATGATTTGGGGATAGATTTGGACGACCTAGGGTTGGTCCCTGATATTGTCATTCCACACAAGATTCAGATTCCTACACTGGAGAAGTATAATGGTTCTACCTGCCCGAGAACTCATATAAAGGCCTATACCCGGAAGATGGCTGCTCATGCTAAGGATGAAAAGTTAATGATGCACTTTTTCCAAGACAGCCTGTCTGGCGCGTCTTTGGAATGGTACATGGGGATGGAAAGTAGAGATGTTCGTACCTGGAGAGAGCTAGTTGCAGCTTTTATTAAGCATTACCAGTACAACACAGACATGGCGCCCAACAGAACTCAGCTGTTGAGCATGTCTCAGAAAAGTGATGAGAGTTTCAAGGAATACGCGCAAAGGTGGCGTGAATTGGCGGCTAGGGTGCAACCACCAATGCTGGAAAAAGAGATGTTGGACATGTTTATGGACACACTGCCTAAGCACTATTATGAGAATCTTTTGCCTTGTTCTCTAGGCAAGTTTGCAGATGTGATCGCTATTGGACAAAAGATAGAGGTTGGAATTAAGGCTGGAAAAGTGTCTAGTGGTGATGAATCGTCCTCCGGACATGGAAAGAAGTCGTTTGATGGTTATAAGAAGAAAGGAGAGGCCAACGCTGTATCATCTCACAGAGGAAAAGGGAAACAACATCAGGGTAATAATCAACAGGTAGCATCGGTAACTATCCCAGCAACGTTACCTCCACCACAACAACAAAACAACAATGCTAATCAATATCAGAACGGGAAACAGGGCCAATATCAGAATAGACAGAGAAGAGTAGATAGGCACTTTGATCAGCCACCAATGTCATACGCCCAGTTGTTGCAACATTTGCTGCAGTTGCGTCTAGTTGAGCTCCGTACCCTGGCTCCACCAAAAGGGGAATTGGCACGAAGTTATGACACTAACGCACATTGCAACTTCCACTCTGGTGCTCCTGGGCATACTGTAGAGAAGTGTAAAGCCTTCATGCACAAGGTGCAGGATCTTGTAGACTCCAAAGCTATCAATTTCTCGAATGTTGGGCCCAATGTTATTCAAAACCCTATGCCTGATCATAATAGGCCGAGAGTGAATGCGATAATTGAGGAATGTGAAGCTCTGAATTTGATCATGGATGTGGAAGAGCTGAAGACTCCGTTGGCTGTGGTTAAAAACAGGTTATTGAAGGGTGGCATCTATCCGGGTTGTAAGGAGAACTGTTCAGATTGTTTGACAAAGGTTAATGGTTGTGATTCGTTGAAGAGGGGTATTCAGAATCTGATTGATGAGGGCTGTTTACAGTTTGACAGAGGTAATCAGCAAGAAGAGATTGTTAGTGAGAAGGTTGCTACTATCACCATTCCGTTCAAAACAATTACTATTTATGGTCCAGCAAGGCCACCTCCAGTCATTATCACAAGGGCTGGACCCATTCCGTATGAGAGTTCTAAGGCTATTCCGTGGAATTACGGTGCAGAGGTGTTTGTCAATGGACAAAGCAGGAATTAATGAATACTTCACCAGTGAGTTCTAGTTCAGAGGTTGAAGTTGAGACTGATGCTATAACCAGAAGTGGTAGAGTGCTTACTCCTGTTAATGATCAACCCAGTACCTCTAGGCAAGATAGGGGAAAACAGGCGGTAGATGGTTCTGTTCAGACTCCAGTGGTTATTGATTCTACAGTGAAGCCGGTTGATGATGCTTTTTCTGAAAATGTTAAGGAGTTTATGAGGCTCATCCGGAAAAGTGATTACAAGATTGTGTACCAGTTACATCAGACCCCGTCCAAGATCTCTATTTTGTCTTTGCTATTGTGTTCTGAAGCTCACATGAATGCTCTTCTGAAAGTCTTGAATGCAGCCTACGTTCCTCAAGAGATTTCTGTTAACCAGCTGGAAGGAGTTGTAGCACATGTGAACGCTGGCAATGGCTTGGGTTTCACAGATCTTGACTTGACTACCGCTGGCAGGAATCATAACAATGCCCTGCATATTTCGATTGAGTGCCGTGGTTCACTGATGTCGCATATTTTGGTGGATACTGGATCATCGTTGAACGTATTACCCAAGAAAGCGTTAATGAAGTTGGATACCCGGGGACTTATTTGTACACCAAGCGACTTGGTGGTGCGAGCTTTTGATGGCTCGAAGAGATCTGTCTTTGGTGAAATCGTGCTTCCGATCAAAGTTAGACCGGAAGTTTTTGATGCAACATTTTACATTATGGATATTCAGCCAGCGTACAGGTGTTTATTGGGTCGTCCTTGGATCCATGGTGCAGGCGCTGTAACCTCCACTTTGCATCAAAAGCTGAAATACATGGTTGATGGTCATGTAGTGATGGTGTGTGAAGAAGAAGACATAATGATCAGTCAGTTGTCAACCTTCAAATACGTGGAAGTGGATGGTGAAATCCATGAGACGTTGTGCCAGGGGTTTGAAAAGGTGAAGGTTTCTGAAGAGGTTGTCCAGTCTGAAGCTATAGAGCAGCCCGCAGGGGCAGATCAACCTGAGGTTTCCATGTCTTCGTTTAGAGACGCCAAAGCTGTGGTTGAAGCTGGTAGCTCACAGAGGTGGGGCCAGGTGGTTGAAGTCCAGGAGAAGAGGGACACTTATGGATTGGGATACAAGCCATCCAGGAGATATGGGGATCCTCCCAAATTCTATGGCCCAGTCCGTTTCACTAGTACCGGTGTTTTCTTCGACAGGGTTAATGCCATTGAAGAAGAAGGGGACAGTGATTGTGACATGGATAGCTGGATCCGTCCTTGCGTCCCAGGAGAAAGTCTGTGCAACTGGTCTTCCGAGAGAGTCATTCAAGTGACAGGCTTCGAGTAATTGCTTTGTTTTCATATTATGTTAATCCCGCGTTCTGCCCAAGACGCAGTGATTTTGTTTGTAGGGCTTTTAACTATTGCATGTTTTGCTTTATCATCAATAAAGGACTTTTCACACTCAAATATTTTGATCTCTGTCTTTCTGTTTTTACTTTTTATGCATTAAAAACCCACATCAAAATGGTAATGTGTTTCTTTTGTTGCATACATAATAAAACATACCTCATCAATCATGCATGTCTTTTTGTTCAGATGACACCGATCATGACTCAGCTATAGCTCGGTATGACTTTGAAAATCCAATCTATCAGGCTGAAGAAGAGACTGACGAAGATTGTGAACTTCCCAAAGAGTTGGCCAGATTGTTGAAGCAAGAGGAGAGAGTCATCCTACCTCATCAAGAGGAAATTGAGATTGTGAATCTGGGAACCGAGGACTCCAGAAAGGAAGTAAGAGTAGGGGCTGCATTGGAAGACAGTGTCAAGGGAAGATTGATTGAAATGCTCCGTGAGTATGTGGACATCTTCGCCTGGTCTTACCAAGACATGCCTAGGCTCGATACTGATATTGTTGTACACCGGCTACCACTTAAAGAAGGTTGTGCTCCGCTCAAGCAAAAGTTGAGAAGAACTAAACCGGAGATGTCTGTCAAAATCAAGGAAGAAGTTCAGAAACAGCTAGATGCCGATTTTCTTGTCGTGACAAATTATCCTCCATGGGTTGCTAACATCGTGCCTGTACCTAAGAAGGATGGGAAGGTCACGATGTGTGTTGATTACAGGGATTTGAACATAGCAAGCCCAAAGGATGATTTCCCGCTCCCTCACATTGACGTGTTAGTTGACAATACTGCTCAGTATTCTGTGTTTTCCTTCATGGATGGCTTCTCTGGGTATAACCAAATCAAGATGGCCCCAGAGGATATGGAGAAAACAACATTCATAACACTGTGGGGAAATTTTTGCTACAAAGTGATGCCCTTTGGATTGAAAAATGCAGGGGCAACTTACCAGCGGGCGATGGTGACTCTCTTTCATGATATGATTCACAAAGAGATTGAAGTCTATGTTGATGACATGATTGCGAAGTCACAGACGGAAGAAGGACATTTGGTGAATCTTCAGAAGTTGTTTGAAAGATTGAGAAAGTTCAGACTGAGGTTGAATCCAAACAAGTGCACCTTCGGGGTGAGATCAGGAAAATTGCTGGGGTTTATTGTTAGTGAAAAAGGTATTGAGGTTGATCCTGCAAAGGTAAAAGCCATACAAGAAATGCCTATGCCGAAAACAGAAAAAGAGGTTCGTGGTTTCTTGGGGAGATTAAACTACATTGCTAGGTTCATCTCACATCTCACAGCCACGTGTGAACCAATCTTCAAGCTGTTATGAAAAGATCAAGCGGTCAGGTGGAATGAAAATTGTCAAAAGGAATTTGAAAAGATAAAAGAATACTTGCAGGAACCTCCGGTCCTTATGCCGCCAGTGCCAGGAAGGCCTTTGATTATGTATCTCACGGTTCTTGAGAATTCAATGGGTTGTGTGCTCGGTCAACAAGACGAGTCAGGTAGAAAAGAGCACGCCATCTACTACCTGAGTAAGAAGTTTACTGATTGTGAGTCAAGGTACTCGATGTTGGAGAAAACATGTTGTGCACTCGCTTGGGCCGCTAAGCATTTGAGGCCGTCTATGTTAAACCATACAACCCTCTTGATTTCAAAGATGGATCCGATTAAGTATGTGTTTGAGAAGCAAGCAATTTCTGGTAGAATAGCCCGTTGGCAGATGGTTCTGACAGAATACGATATTCAATATGTTTCCCAAAAGGCCATTAAGGGAAGTGTTTTGTCAGAATATCTTGCTGAACAGCCAATTGAGGATTATCAACCGATGAAGTTTGAATTTCCTAACGAGCATATCATGTATCTGAAGATGAAGGATTGTGAAGAACCTTTGCCTGATGAAGGACCCGAGATTGGGTCTCAGTGGAAGATGGTTTTTTATGGAGCTGTTAATTCATATGGTAACGGAATCGGGGTAATTATTACGACTCCACAGGGTTCTCATATACCCTTTACTGCCCGGTTAGCGTTCATATGCACCAACAATGAGGCAGAGTATAAAGCTTGCATCATGGGGTTAGAAGAAGCAATTGATTTGAGAATCAAGAACCTCGATGTTTATGGTGATTCTGCGTTGGTGGTTAATCAGATTACAGGTGAATGGGAGACTCGTCAAGCAAATCTTGTTCCGTATAACAACTATGCCAGAAGGTTGTTACCTTTCTTTGACAGAGTGGACTTCCATCACATTCCCCGGATAGAGAATCAGATGGCTGATGCGTTGGCAACGTTGTCATCAATGTATAAAGTGAATCTTTGGAATGAAGCTCCTTCAATCAGAATCATGCGCTTGGACAGACCTGCTTTTGTATTTGCAGTTGAAGGGGTATCAGATGGCAAGCCTTGGTATCATGACATCAAAGTCTTCTTGAAGAGTCAGGAATACCCAGCTGGGGCATCTTCCAAGAATAAAAAGACATTGAGGAGGTTATCAGGAAACTTCTTTTTGAACAAGGATGATGTGTTGTACAAGAGAAACTTTGACATGGTCTTGCTACGTTGTGTTGATGAACACGAGAAAGGCCTGTTAATGGAAGAGGTTCACAAAGGTTCCTTCGGTACTCATGCCAATGGGCATGCTATGGCAAGAAAATTGTTGAGATCGGGGTATTACTGGATGACTATGGAGTCTGATTATTTTAAATACGCCCGAAAATGTCATAAATGCCAGATTTATGCTGACAAGGTGCACTACCGCCTACTCCTCTGAATGTTTTGTCGTCACCTTGGCCTTTTGCCATGTGGGGCATTGACATGATTGGAAAGATCGAGCCGACTGCTTCGAATGGACATCGCTTTATCTTGGTGGCTATTGATTATTTCACGAAGTGGGTAGAAGCTGCATCGTATGCCAATGTCACCCGACAAGTGGTAGCCCGGTTTATTAAGAAGGACATCATCTGCCGTTATGGAGTCCCGGAGAGAATCATTACTGATAATGGTTCAAATTTGAACAACAAGATGATGAAGGAGCTATGCCAGAGCTTTAAAATCGAACATCACAATTCTTCTCCCTATCGTCCGAAGATGAATGGGGCTGTTGAAGCGGCTAATAAGAACATAAAGAAGATTGTGCAGAAGATGGTAGTGACATACAAAGACTGGCATGAGATGTTGCCTTACGCTTTGCATGGATATCGTACTTCGGTACGCACATCAACTGGGGCAACTCCCTTCTCACTGGTGTATGGTATGGAAGCAGTCCTGCCATTAGAAGTTGAGATTCCTTCTTTGAGAATTCTTACAGACGTGAAGCTTGATGAAGCTGAGTGGGTGCGTTCCTGGCTGAATGAACTGAACCTCATTGAAGAGAAGAGATTGAAAGCCATTGCGCATGGCCGGTTGTATCAAAGCAGGATGAAGGAAGCCTTTGATCAGAAAGTGCGTCCTCGGTGTTTCCAAGCTGGTGAATTAGTTCTGAAAAGGATCATTCCTCTTCAAATAGATCACAGGGGCAAGTGGACTCCAAATTACGAGGAGCCATATGTAGTAAGACAGGTTTTCTCCGGTGGAGCCTTATTACTTTCAACTATGGATGGCGAAGATTTTACGTCCCCTGTGAACGCGGATGTAGTCAAAAAATACTTTGCATAAAAGAGACCCGCTGAACATAAAAAGAAGGTTCAGGAAAAAATGGGGCATCTTGGCGAACCATAAAAAGAAGAGGTTCGGGCAAAAATTAGGGATAAGAAGAAAAGAATAAACCCGCAAGGTTGAAAACCTGAAAAGGCAACTTTGGCAAAAATGGGTATCCCGGTGGATTAAAAACCCGAAAAGGGCGATCCAGGCAAAAGTTAGGGATTTAAAAGCAAAGACTACGATCCGCGTTCGATCTGTGATCACTATTCACACTTGGAAAATTCGAAGGAAAGGAATCAGTCCAGTCAGTCATTTTCAAAGGCCAAAGTATCTGCGGATAAACAAGTCATATAGGTTATAGCTGAGTCGAGTCATGGTGGATGTCTGTTCCCCGCATTGCCGACATTTGTATTATCTTTTGCTTTTTGCGCAATTACCTCTTTTCAGGAATTGCTTCCAGATGTAAATGCCTATTTACAGGCCAATTCATTCAATAAAGTTTGCATTTCAGTCAAAGAGCTTTTGTTTTTGCTTTACCTATTTTGTTTGTGAAAATGTCCGATATTTTTGATAAAAACATTACATGATAAAATGTTGAGCTCTGTGAAACAAGTTGGAAAATAGTGGCAATTGCTTAGGCGGCCGTTACTATGATGATAATCAAAGTAATCATTTTTGCATGTAGACCTTTCTTTTGGTTTTGCAGGATAACAGGTGTACCTCCACAGAGTTGCTCTCTCCAATTTTGAAGCCTGATCATCCTCAGCAGTTTGCTGCTATCCCCAGTAGAGTTGCTCTATCCAATTTTGAAGTCTGATCTTCCTCGTGCAGTTTATTACTCTTCCCCGTCAGAGTATCAAGGATCGTCTTTCCTCGGCAGAGTATAAAGGAGTAATTCCCCAAGCGGAGGCGTTGAGGATTGTCCCCCTCAGCAGGGTATAAGAGGTTAACCCCGGCCAGAGTTGTGATTTGGCTCATCTTTCCTCGGCAGGTAGTCAGGAGTTGTTATTGCTGCGAGAGATTGATGGAACATATTCTTTGATTAAAGATGGTGTTCCCCCACAGGGTATGGGGAATTCGTTTTTCCCAGCTAGTCAGGAAACAAGGTGTTTATCCCCTAGCAGGGTGGATGTTGACAACTCCTTTTCTCCCAAGCGGAGTCGTTGAGGATTGTCCCCCTCAGCAGAGTATAGAGGATTGTATGCCCAGCCGAAGTTGTGTTTGGACTACTATTCCCCAGCAAGTATTCAGAAGTTGATTGCTCTAAGGTGGATGTTTTGTATCTCCAGTAGGAAGTTCGTGGACAAAGATGTTATTATCCCCACAGAGTCCTGGTATCTACTTTCCTCAGTTGGTCAGAAAGTATATTCTCAACGACAACGGTTTGATCTAATCCCCAACAGGGTGAGGGTAAAGCTATTTCCCAAGCAGCAGATTAAGCTCACTGACATCCCAAAGCAGAGTCTGGTGGTGAGTGGTATTCCCAGCAGGTCTTAAGTCCAATCATTTTTGGCAGGCGTCAAATCCAAGTTCTGAAACAGTTGGTCATTCCCAGCGGAGGAGTTTCCATCTTCAGTATTCATTTCCCTACCCAGCTGAATGGGTATCCTCTCGGAGTTCCGTCCATCTCCAACAGAGTTGTTGATCCTGACATTCCCCGACAGAGTGGGTATTCTCTCGGAGTTTCGTCCATCCCCGACCGAATTGGTGATTTTGTTTCTTCCTAGTAGGGCGAAGTATACCTCATCAGGATCTCTTGGTTAAGAATGACATGTCAGTTTGCCATACCCCGGAGCTGCCTTTGTCCTTAGCGTTTATTTCGCTAGGACGCCCTTTTTTGCATTGTATAAGCATCTTTTGCATGGCATCCTCCCAAACGCGTAGCATTCCATTTCGTATGGAGCATTACGGTAAAATTCAAACATATGCATTTGAAGCATAAGCCAAGTTTGGTACTTTATTGCAGGGTTTCTTTTGCCAGCAGAAAAGGATACGCTCCAAGGGTTGTTGTTTAACAACACGACTGCATCTGGTGATTTCTTCTTATTGTACTTCCCCCGCAGAGGTTGATGTTCAGGTCTCTCTCATGTGAAGTCATGTAGAAGATTTCTTATTGCACTTCCCCCGCAGAGGTAGATGTTCAGGTCTCTCTCATGTGAAGTCATGTCGAAGATTTCTTATTGCACTTCCCACGCAGAGGTAGATGTTCAGGTCTCTCTCATGTGAAGTCATGTTGAAGATTTCTTATTGCGCTTCCCCCGCAGAGGTTGATGTTCAGGTCTCTCTCATGTGAAGTCATGCAGAAGATTTCTTATTGCACTTCCCCCGCAGAGGTAGATGTTCAGGTCTCTCTCTTGTGAAGTCATGTCGAAGATTTCTTATTGCACTTCCCACGCAGAGGTAGATGTTCAGGTCTCTCTCATGTAAAGTCATGTTGAAGATTTCTTATTGCGCTTCCCCCGCAGAGGTTGATATTCAGGTCTCTCTCATGTGAAGTCATGTTGAAGATTTCTTATTGCACTTCCCCCGCAGAGGTAGATGTTCAGGTCTCTCTCATGTGAAGTCATGTTGAAGATTTCTTATTGCACTTCCCCCACAGAGGTTGATGTTCAGGTCTCTCTCATGTGAAGTCATGTTGAAGATTTCTTATTGCACTTCCCCCGCAGAGGTAGATGTTCAGGTCTCTCTCATGTGAAGTCATGTCGAGGATTTCTTATTGCACTTCCCCCGCAGAGGTTGATGTTCAGGTCTCTCTCAGGTGAAGTCATGTCGAAGATTTCTTATTGTACTTCCCCCGCAGAGGTTGACTTCGGGTCTCTCTCATGTGAAGTCATGTTGAAGGTTTCTTATTGCGCTTCCCCCGCAGAGGTTGACGTTCGGGTCTCTCTCATGTGAAGTCATGTCGAAGATTTTCTTCATCAATTCCCTCTATCAGCAGGGATAGTGTTCTTTATGCAAATTTTAGGTTTCTTTTGGTATTCAATCTCCATGCATCCTTTGAACGCATGACAGCCGTTGCTATCATACCTTCAGGACCAAGTTGATTGAATAGGGGCAGCTGTAACACCCCAAAATTTGCCCTTTTGTTTTTATACTAATTGGCTTATGTTTCTTTTCATTTCTTGCCTTTGCATTGTGCATAGCATTGGTTCTTAGCATGGGATCAAGGTACTTGGCCCATATTCTCAAGTCTCAAGCTTCAAAGTGACTCATGGGGTTCATCATATCTTCTTAAGGTCAAGCATGGCAAAGGATTTCAAGTCGATCTCTCCCTCCTAACCAGAGGGACCAATTAGGGTTTGTGAATCAAAAGGACTTCTTGAAGGGCTTTGTATGTTCAAGCATGATTCTATGAGGCCTTTATACTCACAAGTGTTCATGGATGAGGGTTTGGTTGGTGATTCATTGTGGAGGATGTTCAGTGGATCAGTTGCTTGTGAACTAAGCAAAAGTCAAATGTAAAGGAGAAAGTCAACTGTGGAATTTTGAGGTTCTTTTCATGGTTTTCAAGGTCTCACCTCCTCATATGGTCTTCAATTGTCAAGATTCATGCCATTCTTCAAGAATCAAGAGTTTGTGCAAAAGTTACTAAATTTGGAAAATGACCTATAATGAGAACTTTCCATTTTTGGCAATTTTTCCATTAAATTCAACTTGAATTTTCATCATCAAGTAAGCTCCAAATGAATTTTCCTCCAACATGAAAGTTGAAGATCTTTCTCTCCCATTTCCAAAAAGTACTAGAACATCTCCATATCATTTGTGGAACTCTAGTTATGGTCAAAACAATGCAAGGTGCATTTCATGGATTTCTTATATGTCAAATTTTCCACCATTTGCATTTTCACTCAAAAGGACTTGTGATGTTCCCAATTGCTTTATGTCACATTACAACATCAAAATACAAGTCAAGAGGATCATTTTTTGCCTTTGAATCAATTCATTCCATGACTTATTTCTCACTTATTTCACATTATGCAAAATTGCAAATGGATTCAAATCTCATGAACCAAGTCATTGCAAGGCCCAAATTCAATTCAGAGGTGATCAATAAGTAAATTGGAGGTTAATCATGTTGATTACAAGGATCTAGCACGTGTGGTTTAGTGGATGCAACCCAAAATTCATTTTTGCAAATTCATCCAAATCTCATTAACCAAGGTTCTAATCACTTGCTAATCCTAATCAGTGGAATAATCAAGAGTATATAAGCTTACTCATACCCTCACAGCTAGGTCAGAGACTCTCATTTGCTCAGTTTTGATTTTTTTCTCTCACACTTCCTCTCTTAGAAACTCACTCTCCTTGGAGCTTCTTTGAGATTTCTCTTCACATTCTTGATCAGTGAAGAGAAAGAGCAAGAATCAATCACTGGTTGGAGCTCATACCGAAGATTTCACCAAGTTCCATTCAAGAGGATTCAAATTCAAATCTCAAGATCTAGCACGATTTCAAGCTTTAGTTGCATTTATTTTGCAACTAGAGGTTCCAAGGAGTAGATCTGCAATTTTTGGAGGGATTTCTTGGAGGATTTCAAGCTCTTCAAGGTTCAGGTTGGTGTTGATTTCATACTCATAGAACTCAGTTTTATTGTGTGCATTATAATCTGTGGACTTCACTGAGCATGTTGATCTATTTTATTTTAAGTTTGGACGTGTATCATGGATGAATTTTGAGTTTGAAGTTTTGGATCCAAACTTTATTCTGTTCGATTTGCATTATATATTGATTGTTTGATGAAATGGATTTGATACTCTTAATCCTCATGATTTTCTGGTCAAAATGATGTACTCGTATGCAATTTCTGGAGAGATTTTTGTTGCAGCTCACCGGAGAGGATGTCCGGAGCCCTAGCTCCGGCGACTGGTTATTGCTCCGGCCGGTGAATGGTTTAGACGAAGAACATACAATCTGAGCCGTTGATGTGCTTGATCCTGTGGTCCTCAGCTTGCCACGTTTTTGTTTTTTCTGATTTTATTTAATGATTTCATGTGTGCTTCTCCATGCGTGTTACCATGTATCACCAGATCTGGCCTCTTATCTTAATTAATTTGTGAATTGTTTGACTTAATGTGAAGCGTTGATTGAATCATGTGGTTGATATTATGCCAACGAATTAAAAAGTCACATGCTGCTCACGTGGGATCCTATGGTGTCTGGGTAATTGTGTACGCGCGTGTGTGTATTAGTTATGGTGTGCATGTGAATCTGAACCATTGATCATGATTACCTTGTGATATGTTTGACTGATGATGAGCGTGAGATTGATCCATTGGCTGATATTGAGTCTGATTGTTTGATTGAAATCCATGCTATGCTTTGACTTGCGCTGACTTTTGATTAGGCTGGACTTGCTTCTTGCACCCCCCTCTTTGGGCCTTTATTTCTTTCAACGTGTTTTCTTGCTGTTTGGACCCCCCATGTTTATTTCTTTTTTATTTATTTTCTTAGTGTTGGTTTTGCATTTTATTTTTTTAAAATCATTTTAATGCATCCAAAAATCCTAAAAAAAAATCATGAAGCTTGTCTTGAGTTTTATAAAATTTTTCCAAATTTTATTTTATTTTTTATTTTATTTCTGACATCTGAATTAATTAATTGTTTAATTTTTCTTTGTGGATTATTTCATTTGCACACTTCTACTTGTTGATTTTGTGTCTCATCATCTATACATAATTTGCATCTCATTCTTTTTGCATTTGTTAGATGACATATTGAAGTGCATAAAAACATTTTTGTTTCATTTTTAAAACTTTTTCATATTGCATTTTGGTCCCTCTCTTTTGAATATTGAATGATGTTTCCTATGTGGTCTTTGCCTAATTGTTTGAGGTGCTTAACATGTGAATTTTTGTGAGATCTTTTGGCATGTGATTAGTATCTAAATTAGGTAATTTGAGTTTAAATTTCACAATTTTAGAATGTCATTTGATGCATGTTTGATTATTTGTGCTTAAGTGAATTATGCATGACTATTTCTTGACATCTCTTTGCACAAGTTGACTTGCCATGCCCATTTACTTGAGTTTCTTGCTGGTTCTTTGCATGTGCTTTTGATATAATGTCTACCCCTGGTTGAGGTCCTTTGGGACTTAATTTTGCACTTTGTGGATCTTGTTTGGTGTTGCCTAAGTGTTGGAACTTTGAGCTTACTTTTGTGGACTTTCTTTGGTGCATATTGCTCCATGTTTTGGTCTTCTCTTGCATATGTGAATTGTTGATGATAATATGATCTTGGTTCTGACCTTCTCTCATCTTCATCTTATTTCGTTCATTTCATTTTGATATGAAGTCCAGGTATGCTTAATTGTGCATTTCATTCAAGTATGATTGCATTCTTTCATGATTATCTTTGCATGCTTACTTGAATTGTTTTGCACTGATCTTTGAAACATGTTTGTTGATTTGAGTTGGACATTTATGATATGATGTGCTTGCTACCATTTATTATATCTTATCTTTTCCTTCTCATTCTTCTTCTTCTCTTTCACTCTCTCCCTCCCATGGATCTCAAGACTTGTTTAAGTCTTGGATTCTCTCCCTTTAAAGCTACCTAATCCAACTTAATTTTTGATTAAGCTTGGAGTAGGATTAGCATTAGGTTTTAGGTAGTGGTTCTTCCTAAGCCTTACTAACCATAGGTCATCCATGCATGATAACATTAGGACTCTTTGTTTTCCCTTTAGAGTTTCCTTTGTGTCTTCTCTCTTCTCATCTCAAAACATTTTGAAAACACTTAATAAAGATAAGGTGTATTGCGCACGAGCCTTAAGCTTGGGGAATGAGAAATGAGGGGCTTCCTCTCATCTTTCTAGAGTGCTTAGCGAGCGTCCTGTCTTGGGACGATTCGTTAAGTATTCGTCCCTGTGCCCTAGACTTTGGTGCAATGCAAGTTACAAGCTAACTTAAAAAACACTTATGTCTAAAAAACTTCAAACAATCACTAACGTATTTCCTTCGGGAATTATTTTCTCATCTTACTCACTCTCAACGTACGAACGCCCTCCTTCTCATTCTCTCGCAAGACGGTAACGCCTAAGTCTCCATACAGCGAGCTGCAACACCTGAGCTTGAACGTAAGTCGTTCCCTAAAAAACACAATCCACCCCTAGTGAGGGGAACTAAGTCGCTCTAATTCTCATGCTCCCGATGAGATACGTAGGCAGTGGGGTAGGGCCCATGCGAGTACTTCTTTTATTTTCCCTACATTTGTTTTTTTCGTTTCTCTCCGTTCTCGTTTCTTCTCCGGTCCAGTAGCAGTGGAGTTCCAGTTGACGACACCCTTTGATGCAGACAGCAAGCGTGGATCCCATCGAGTACGATGGACGTGTTGGGTGCTAGCACCTTCCCTTCGCATAACCGACTCCCGTACCCATTTCTCTTGGTCGTGAGACCATGCTCTTTCCCTTCTTTCAGGTTTATGCAGTGTTTCCTTTCCCTCTCTTGGGATAAATACACTTTGCTGGCGACTCTGTGTTTTCTGTGCCACTCTCGCGTTTGTACCGTTGGATGCGAATCTTTTGGGAGCGACACCAGGGAGGAGATGCAATGCTTGAAAGAGGAGAACGCTGAGCTGAAGGCGAAGATTGCTGGGTTGGAAGGCTCCTCGGCTGCCGGCCAAGATGAAACAGAGAAGGAAAGAGCTCTAAAGACCCGGCCAAACCTAATCGGGAGAATTCGCATCCTCGAGCAGGATAACCTAGGGGCAACCGAGTTCAGATTTAGCGCAGCCGTGGAGCAGATGAAGGCCTTGAATTCTGATGTCCAGCTGGTCACCGAGGGAATGGGCGTTTTGCACTAAGTTATTGACGGCCAGGTGGTTCCTCCCAAGCTTCCCGCCTATGAAGTTTAGCTTTTATTTGTTGTACCTTAGTATTTTGTTGGCCTGCGTGCCATTTTGGTTGTAATTGATGATTGGGCTTGGCCCACTTTTTGTAATTTATTAACAACTTTCTGGCCTTGTGGTGGGACTTATATATATGTTTGTGTTCGACATTGTATGCCTTGCATCTTATTTTTTGTGTATGCTTTGATATTTGCGAGTTGTGCTCACTAACTGTAGGAGTTTACTAGACTCGATATGATGCTCGGGAGTTTAGGGAAATCATCGAGGAGGCGAAGTAGTTTCGCCAGTCATGGGACTAGGATCTCAGTCGAGGTCCTGATCACACAGGGCTTGGACTATTCCCATCGCGAGCTAGGTGTCCTGCCATGCTGGTACGGCAACGGCGAAGCTCGATTGAGGTATCTCCGTTGGGCACGCAGTCTGCTCATTCCATGAGCAGAAACTTACCTTCGTTGTTATTTTGAGGATTGTGCTTGCACCAGGGCACGCTCCTGTGGCCGGGCAACCTCTCTGTTGTGGGGGAAGTTTGTCGTCAGTCAGTCCCGACTGATCGTTGGTCCTAACTGTAATATTGTTTGAGCTTTTTAGCATTCCATGGTTGAGTAAACGGTTCTCCGTCCAACTATTCGAGGTAGTAAGCGCCGATGCCTATTTTTGATTTGACCCTGTATGGTCCTTCCTAGTTTGCAGGCAGCTTGCCCTCGTGTGAATCCTTTTGATTTCTGCATAGGACCAGGCTGTCAACTTGGAAGTCGCGCTTTATGACTTTGGCATCATAGTTTAGAGTTAATTTTTGTTTTAGCGAAGCTTCGCGAAGAGTTTCCCATGATCGGATCTCTTCGACCAGGTCGAGTTCTTCTCTTAAAGCTTCATCGTTCAGTTCCTCGTCGAGAGGAGCTTCTACTTGCTTGGAGGGTTCCCTGATCTCCACCGGGATTACTGCCTCGGTTCCGTACGCTAGTTGGAAGGGAGTCTACCGAGTGATTGAGTGTGGGGTTATTCTATAGGCCCATAGCACGCTATGTAGCTCCTCGACCCATCTCTTTTTGGCTTCGCCTATACTTCATTTTAGACCTTGAAGGATCACCCTGTTCGCGGTCTCTGCCTGCCCGTTAGTCTGGGGATGTTCGACGGATGTGAAGTGTTGTTTGGTGCCTACGTTGGTGACGAAGTCTTGAAACTTCCTGTCCGTGAATTGGGTCCCGTTGTCGGTCACAAGGGCCTGGGGAACCCTAAATCATGCGAGGACATTCCTTTTGTAAAAAAGAAGTATGTTGAAGGTTGTAATCTTGTCGAGAGCTTCGACTTCGATCCATTTTGTAAAGTAATTGACGGCCACAATCAGAAATTTGTTCTGATAGGACCCCATTGTGAAGGGGCCGAGGATGTCCATCCCCCACCAAGCGAAGGGCCATGGGGAGGTCAAAGTCTTTAATTCGTTAGGAGGTTCCAAGTGTATGTCACAGTGGCGCTCGCATCTGTCACATTTCTTGACATGCTCCTTATCGTCGTGTTGCATGGTCGGCCAGTAGTATCCTGCTCGCAGGGCCTTTCATGCCAAGGATCTCCTTCCCAAGTGTTGTGCGTTGATCCCGTCGTGAATTTCTTGGAGAACGTCGGGGACCTTATCCTCCTCAAAACATTTTAGGAGGGGGATGGAGAATCCTCGTCGGTAGAGCTTGTCGTCGACCAGGACGTATGAGCAGGCCCTTCACTTGGTTATGCTGGCCTCTTTGCTGTCTTCGGGCAACTCCCTTGTGCTGAGGTAGTTGTATAATGGGGTTATCCAGCAGCAACTATTGCCAATGGCGTGGACGTCGAGCAACCCCGATGGCTTTTCGATACTTAGGCGGGGAAGTATCTCTTGTATGACAAACTTATTGCCACCTTTCTTTCTGGTGCTGGCCAATTTTGACAAGACATCTGCTCAAGTGTTTCGTTTGTGGGGGATGTGCTAGACTTCTCACATGTCGAGCCTAGTTATCTTTTCTTATACCAGCGCCAGTTATTCGATGAGATGATCACTTTTGGCCTGATACTCTCCTCGTACTTGGGATGCCACGAGTTGGGAATCAGTGAAAATCTTCACTTCCTTAGCGCCCAGGTCCTCGGCCAGCCGTAAGCCTACAAGGAATGCTTCGTATTTGGCTTTATTGTTCGAGGTAGGGAAGGACAGAACTAATGATACTTCGATTAGGATTCCTTTTTCATTCTCGAGGATGATGCTGCACCACTACATGTGGAGCTGAAAGCTCCGTCGACGAAGATGTTCCATTTGTGTGCTCCGTTTGATGGGGACGCTGAAGGCGTCATTTCTGCCACGAAATCGGCCAGGACTTGTGCCTTGAGGGCCTTCCTGATCTCGTAATGGATGTCAAACTCTGACAGCTCCAAAGACCATTTAAGCATTCTGCCGGCCATGTCTGGCCGACTAAGCAATTGTCTTATGGGCTGGTATGTTCGCACCACTATTGTGTGAGCCAGGAAGTAGTGCCTTAATATTCTCGCAGCGTTGATGAGGGCCACAACAACTTTTTCGATCTACTGGTATCTGGGTTCTGGCCCTTGCAAGGCCTTGCTGGTGAAATATATTGGCTTCTGCGCATCAAGGGTTTCTCAAATGAGGGCGGCACTAATGGCCTCACTAGTGATGGAGAGGTACATGTACATCGTCTCCCCGCTGTCTGGTCGTGACAAAATAGGAGGTTCAGACAAGGCTCGCTTGAGGTAGAGCAGAGCCTGCTCGCATTCCTTTGTCCATTCGAATGTTGCCTCTTTTAGTAGGAGCTTGAAGAAGGGCAATGCGTGTTGGGCAGACTTGGCCACGAAGCGAGATAGTGAGGCGAGCATCCCGTTGAGGGATTGTATGGATTTTTTCGACTTTGGCGTGGGGAATTCAGCAAACGCTCAACATTTGTCTAGGTTGGCCTCGATCCCCCTCTCGGTGAGGTAGAAGCCAAGGAACGTCCCTGCTCGCACGGCGAAGTTGCATTTTTCTAGGTTAAACTACATCTTGCATTTCCTTGTTTGGTCGAAGACCTTTTACAAGTGAATCATATGATCAGATTCCTCTTGGGACTTCACGATCATGCCGTCCATATATACCTCGAGCATGTCTTCGATTTTTTATCGGAAGACTTTGTTCATCATGCGCTGGTACGTGGCCCCAATGTTTTTCAGATCGAAGGGCATTACATTGTAGTAATAGTTCCCCGATGAGGTCATGAAAGCGGTACATCTCTTGTCCTTTTTGGCCATGGGAATTTAGTTGTATCCCGAGTAGGCATCCATGAAGGGCAAGAGTTTGAAACCTGCAGAATTATCTACCAACTTATCAATGCTAGGCAAAGGATAAACTTCTATTGGGCAAGCCCGGTTGAGATTAGTGTAATCAATGCACATCCTCCACTTTCCATTATGTTTTATGACTATTACAATATTGGACAGACAGGTTGTATACTTAGCCTCCGAGATAAATTTCGCCTCTAAGAGGTCTTTTACAAGTTTTTGGCAGCCTGTGCCTTTTCGTCAGACTGTTTGCGTCTGCGCTGCGCTACCGCTCGAGTTGTTGGGTCGATGTGAGTTGATGGAAAGCAGTTTCAGGGTCGAGGCTGGGCATGTCCGCGGTGCTCCAAGAAAATAGGTCTGCGTTGTCTCTCAGGCATGTCTTCAGCTGCTCTTTTACCTCTTTGGGCAACCCTACGCCTATCTTGACTCCTCTGTTGGGGTTGTCCCCAAAGGTGATCACTTCGAATTCCCCATCTGGCATAGGACGGACGATGGTTGATGCAGGGGAGCTGCCTATTACTGCTAGAGTGTCTTCACCGCTGTCCTCCTCGCCTTCTTCAGAGATTCGGCTGTCGAGGTCAATGGTGTGCACTGGGAGAGATGGATTTTTGTCAGGCTGACCCTCTTTCCTGAGAAGATCTTCGTCTCTTACCCATTTGACAGCTTTTGGTGCTGCGCTAATGAGATTTGTTCTCTGGTGGCTGCTTCAAAGCATCTTTTGGCAACCTCTATATCTCCATGCAAAGTCGCGACGTGACCCTTCTCCATGTAATATTTCATCTTGATATGAATTATTGAAGGAGTGGCGATCAGCTTAGCGAGGGTTGGTCTCCCTAGGATACACTGGCATAACGATGGACAGTCGATGATAAGAATTGTGTTTTGATCTTCTTGGAGGCCTCCTCCTCCCCGAATTTGACTCGGAGCTCCATGTACCCCCTGGCTTGGCAGGCGCCCCATTGAATCCTTGCAAGTCTGATCCCACGTACAGAGATAAATTCTTCTGGTTGAGCTTTAGGGCCCGGAACAAATTGGTGTACAAGATGTTCACCGAACTGCCCTGGTCGACCAGGATTTGTCGGACATCTGTGCTAGCCAGTCTGGCCCTGATGAGTAGAGGGATATGTGAGTTTGGGGAACCTCCAAGAAGTTCTTCACGATAGAACGTGGTGGGCAGAGAACGTCCTCGGAACTTCTTGAGGGTGGACAGTCGGCCAGGGCTGCAATCGATCAGCTGGTCGAACTTCCTTTTGATTGACCCTACGGTGAGCTCATTGTACGTGCCACAAGAGATGACCATCTCCGTGGGGAAGGCCTCCCAGGAACCGTGTGTGGCAAACTGGGGAGGATCCTCGAGATAGTAAGGGATGAAGAAGTCCTTCGGCCGCGTGATAGACATGGCAACTTGCGGGGGATGACTAGATGGCGAAGCTTCCGTTTCCTTCTTAGACTCAGAGGTCTCTCACCGGGAAGCTTCTCCCTTCTTCGTGTACTGTTTCAAGTGATCCTCCTTGATGAGGATCTCGATGGAGTCCTTTAGATGAACGCAAACTTCGGTCACGTGACCGTGACTACGATGGAAGCGGCAATATTTTCTCTTGTTCGTGTTGCTCTTCGATGCTGTTGGTTTGGGGAAACAGACACCCCCTTACTTAAACTCAGCGCTAATGCATTCGGAGAGAATATGCTCGCAGGGAGCTGTCAGCAATGTGTATTCTGTGAAGCGACCAACATGTCCCTTATGCTCGTAAGGACGATCGTCTCGTCGTCTCTCCTTGTCGCGTCGGGGACCCTCTGACTCGTCCTTTTTGTTGTCCTGGAATTCTCCTGATCCCTTGAATCCCGGGCCTTGTAGACGGCTTCTTTTTCCTCATATTGTATATAAGCTTAGGCCTTACAGAGGAGTTCGGCTAGGGTACGAGGTGTTTCGATGCCCACTGCTTTGCGGAACTCACTTTTCAGCCTCAGCCTCTTCTCGAGGAGGTATTTCTTCATGTGGTCCGTTGTGTGGACCTCTACAGCTTCCTTGTTGAACCTCTCAATATAGGCATGCAGGGGCTCATCCTTGCCCTGAATAATGCCTTCGAGAGTGGCTTCCGACTTGGGATGACATCTGGAAGTAGTGAAGTGTCGAACGAACTGGTTCTTCAGGTCCTTCCACGAGGTGACTGAGCCTCGGGGAAGACTCTTATACCAGGTCATGGCTCCCTTTCTGAGGGTGATAGGGAACAACCTGCACTTAATGGCTCCGCTCACATTATGATAATATAGCATGGCTTCAATGTTTTCTATGTGGTCGCCAGGATCTGTGGTACCATCATAGAAAGCTAAAGGGGGAGGCTTCTCCAGCCCGCGAGGGATACAGGTGTCCATGATCTCTTGGGATAGAGGTCCACGGACGTCGTCATCGTCGCTCGTGCTCAAGGACCTGCATGAGAAGTGACTGCGCCTGCGACTTCTACTGCGTCGAGGAGAGTGTCTGCGCTGACGACGATATTCACGGTGTTTTTCTAAGGGCTTGGTCCTCTTGGGGGCAAGAGAACGTCTGACCTCCGAGGTGGGGTACGGTGTCGTCTCCTAGTGACCTCTTGCTCAAGTTCTTCCGACTTCGATCGTCCCCTAATGGGGGGAATGCTCCGGAATTTGTCTCATCGACGTTTCTGAGGGGGAGACTGAGGGCATGGAGATGGACTGCGAGGCCTTTCTGAAGGAAGTCTCTCTTGAAGGGCAAGTTCCAGCATGTGGATCTTCTCGCCCTGATGGAAGATCAAGTAGTTGGACTTGTTGAGAGAGGCGATGAGGTCCGCATTGCTGGGATCAGCGTCTTGAGGGACATGTATGGGCTCAAAGACGTGACCGAAAGTCTGCATGCGTGGTTTCACGTCGTCGGAGGCAGGAGATGCAGTCTTTTCATCCCTGTGGTAGGTCTCATGGACCGCAACTCCGGGGTTGTGGTGGTCGACGTTATCCAATGTGACGGCGATAATAGAATCTTGATGGACATCATCGTTTCGGTTAGAGGCCATGATGATCGAGGAAATTTTAGAGAGCACTCTTTGGTCTTTAGGTTGAAAAGATGAGGGATCTCGGTTTAAAAAGACGGGGAAGCGATGTTTCCCATAGACGGCGCCACTAATCTGAGGTGATCAGAATGGATCTTCGTGGCCTTCCGTGTAGGGCAGCGATGATGGTTGTAGGAGAGGAGGGGGTGTACCTGCAAGGTACTCCTATGCCAAAGTAAGTTTTTGGGCTAGAGAAAGCAAGTACAAAACGTTTAGGTATGAGTTAGTGAATATTGGATATTGATCAAACCTGACCCTCTCAAGTGAGAGGGTATTTATAGAAAACCCCAAGCGCGGGGGCCAAGGTCTCCCACGTGGCCAAAATATCTGGTTGACCAATAGGAGATTTCCAGGTGGAAGGTCTACCGCGTGGCCTTATGACCTGGTCCAACTCTCCCCGTGAACTCCGGAGGGACAGTTGGTCGCGTGAACCGTCAAGCGCATGAGAAGGACGTCCCCAACGACTATATTATTCCTAACGACTATATCGTGCCCAACGGCTAGTTCGTGCCCAACGACTATATTGGCTGAATCTCATTAGTTGGCCTTGCCAAAAGTAGGGATGGCAGGCAGACCCAAACCTGCGGGGACCACCCGCACCTGAACCCGAGTCAACGCGTGAAAACCCGAGTTGACTGGGTTCGGACTCGGGTTCGGGTGCCACCCGATATTTCGGGTGCGGGTTTGGATAGTGTGAAACCCGCGCCTGAAACCCGAAACCACACCCGCTATATATATATATATATATATATATATATATATATATATATATATATATATATATATATATATATATATATATATATATATATATATATATATATATATTTATATATTGTGTTTTTGCTACGGGTTCGGGTTTGGGTGAAAAAACCCGAACCCAATGGGTGTGGGCGTGGGTGTTATTTTGCCACCCAAATAGCTTTTGGGTTCGGGTTCGGGTTCGAGTGGTGATTTCGGGTGCGGGTTTGGGTAGTGTGAAACCCGCACCCGACCCGACCCATTGCCATCCCTAGCCAAAAGCTGGACTGGGTTGGCCTTGCCCTACTATGGGCCATGTGCCTGCCCAGTCCAGAACAGTAAGCTTTATCGAAATCCACCTTGAACAAGACGACTTCCTTCTTTTTTTCCTCGCTTCGTCTACTATCTTGTTTGCAATAATGATTCCCTCAGTAATATGTCTCCCACTAATAAATGCAGATTGTGTTTCCGATATGACTTTACCAGTCACTTTTTTTAGTCTATTCGTTAAAACTTTTGATATAACCTTATAAATACACCCGATTAGAGATATGGGCCTATAATCTGAGATTTTTAACGGAGTTTTCCTTTTTGGAGTTAACACCACAAATGAACTGTTAGCCCCTTTAACTGTCCTCTCGTTTTTATGAAATTCTGCCATTACTCTAAAAAAGTCAACCTCTATTTCCTTCCAAAACTCCTTCACAAAACCGAAATTTACCCCGTGAGGCCCCGAACTTTTGTCGTTATCACACTCCCAAACCGTAATTCGAACTTCCTCTTCTGAAAATTCCTTAATAAGCATTTCATTATCACTTACTTCGACTCTTTTGAAATTCATGTTGGCGGGAACATGGCTCACTCCCGAAGCTAAGAATTGGCAACAAAAGTGTTCCTCAATTGCACTTTTGATCTCTACTACTCCTGTCAACTGTCTACCTTTGATAAGTGCAAATTGTAGCTATTTTTGTATATAAGTTTTTTTGTACTTATCGATACTTTTTGTTAACATCATTCGAATAAACCCCGCTTTGTTTGTAAATACGTTTACTTTACGTTATAGTGTATATATTGCGTTATTGTGTAAATATCATTGAGTTTAACTATTTTCCATTTATTTTTGAAGGTATTCAAGCAAGTATATCTTGTCATATTCATAAAGAGCATTTAATAAGCTTTCCAACGCTTCGAACCAGGCGAAAAACGGAGTTACGGTTCGAAAGTTATGGGCGAAACAAAGAAACAGAAAATGTTGTCTGTCTACTCTCGCCCCGGGCTCGCCGGGCGAAGCAGAAGCGAGCCAGACAGACAAAAACGTGAAAAAACTCCAAAATAAGCCGCCTTAGCTCGCCGGGCGAACTAGAACTTCGCCGGGTGAATCTGGACGGACAGAAACACCATTTAAGGGCTAAAAACACATTTTTTAGAGGATGATTGGGTATTATTTGTTCCCAATGCATTAAACTTTCATTTTTTGGTAGATTTAGCTTGAAAACAACATTGGAGCTTGCATACGGATGATCCGGAGTGGATTGATCATCGATCGACGCTGACAAACTGGGAGATTTTTGGTTAATTTCTCTTCTTCTTTGTGTATTCTTCATTTGTTGGGTTTTGTATTTGTATTTACTTTGATCTTATGTATATTTATCGCTCATGGCATTGTATAAAATATGCTTTACAAATCTTTATCGGTGATTGTCCTTGATTTTTACTTTCTGCTTGAGATTTGGGTTGTGATAGAGATATGCTTCACAAATCTTTATTAGGGATGATTATCTGTTAGTTTCTGGATTATAGAGATAGATTTAGATCTAACAATCTTGATGGGTGTCGAAGCTTAATGACTTCCGTGCTTCGAGTCGGGTGAGAGATCGTCGACGAGAGTAATATAGTTGTTCTCTCAACTCAGTGTGTCAGAGATGGACACTATTGTGAGCGATGCCGGATGATATTGACGAGTATTATAGGTTGAGTATGATTGGTCGATAATTTTAAGTTTGTGACGAGTGGATTATATGCATGCTGGATAAGTTTCTTCTCTCTGAAGAATGAATTCTTTTTGTGTTAATATTTACTTTTCTCTTTCTATGTTTGAAATATTTTAAACCAAACTCAGAATTGCAGAAATTGTCGAACGGCAGTTCAATAACACCGATCTCTGTGGACACAATAAATTCCAGGAAAAATACTTCCAAAAACTTTTGTTGCTTGCCACTTTACCGCTTCAGCAAAATCGCGTCGTTTCTGGGGATTGGTTTTGATATTGAATTGCATTGCGATAGTTTCGATGTTTTGGAGCTTTGTACATAATTGTTTATATTGTATATATGCTTGTATAGATACTTGTTTTGCTTTTATTTTCCATTATGGTTTTTCAAGTGTTGTATACATTTTGTTCCCATAACGTTTGTTCAAGTGTTTGGGTAGGGACACATGCTTTTGGTTTCCGCGGTGAGGCATCACCATGGCATGAAGGGAGGAAGTTACTAGCTAAGCATAGTAAAGGCGTCGAGCTTACGACGTAAAACAAGCATGTTTCATCGTTTTTTGTTTCGTTATTACTTTTTCATTCTAGCTTAGGTAGTGTGGCGAACATTCATTAAATAAGTTGTACTCGGATTGTTCATAAAATTCTCAAATCTTGACTTTACAACTTGTTTAATCCATTTTTTGCCAGTCTTTTAGTTTGTTTATATTAATAGTTTTTGTGTTTGTCTAAGAGCTTGTTTTGAGTAGCTTGAGGAAATTTGAGGTGATGTTCCAAGTTTGATCATTTCAACTTGCAGATGTATGGTAATGATATTGTTAAGTTTTGTACACGTCCAAGGTATGTGTTTATCGATTTATAGACTTTAGCATATTCATGATACTTAGGCTTTTTACAAACTTCCATGCCATTCATTCTTTTGTATACTTGTTCTTGATGTGAATCACTTTAGTTCCCACCCTTTTTGTGAGGTAGCTTTCCATTGTTCATATACGCGCGGAGTACCAACATTCTTGTTCTAACTGGAATTTATTATGCTTAATCTTTTTTTTTTGTGTTGATTATATGAAAGCATGAAAATGATCTAGGCATTTTGTTTCATTTTGAGCACAACTACCTAGCCAAATAGTCAATTCACCCTGTGAGTGTGTGAGCATTTGTTAAACCCCTTTGTGCCTTTCTATCATTATCCATGTTGTTTGAACTTAATGCTTGTCTATGAGTATTGAATTTACTTTTTATATGGATTTTGATTGATTGTTTTTTCTTGAACCCTCAACTTTGTGTTGTTGTATGAATTTTTACCTTGCCTTAGAAAGTAGGGAGTATTCACATGATGATGTGGTTGAATTCAAGTTGGGGAGAGAATGATTGTTTACTCATTGGTTGGTTTCTATGAGGTTGAAAAAGAAAAGAAAAAAGAGAAAAATATGAAAAAGAAAAGAAAAGAAAAGAAGAAAAAAAGAAAGAAAAAGAAAATCCTTGAGAAAGGAAACAAAAAGAGTTCAAATAATTGTGCTAAATAAGTATTGTGTTTTGTGTAACACTTGGGATTTTGGAAGAAGTTGATTGGAATTTTGTGTTTGAGTCTTTGTGAGTTGATCACTCCCTTAGGTTTAGACAAGTTTTTGTTTCAATTACCTTTAGCAATTGTGTAGCGAGCGATTTTAGACCTGTTTCAATTCTCTTTGGATGAATGCATAATTTAGTCTTTCGTTTGCAAGATTGTTGTGTGAGTGAAAAGTACCTCATTTTGTGTTTTTCATCAACCGATGATTGTTTTTTGCTAGGTGTGATTCACGTATGAACTTGTGTTATTTTAGGATGTTTGGCATGATTTTTGTATTTAGCATTTGTTTTGTGCCTATGTTGCCGTTGTAGTTTAGTGGTAAGTATTTACTTTGTGTGTACCATTTTTCATTTGAACCATTCATTTGTTTCTGTTTTTCAAAACCTGTTGATTCGTGACTCTTTGCTTGTCACTCTGTTTCTTTGTGTCGCTTGATTCTTATTTAGGGACAAACAAGTTTAAGTTGGGGAGAGTTTGATAAGTGCAAATTGTAGCTATTTTTGTATAGAATTTTTGTTGCACTTATCGATACTTTTTGTTAATATCGTTCGAATAAACCCCACTTTGTTTGTAAATACGTTTACTTTACGTAATAGTGTATATATTACGTTATTGTGTAAATATCATTGAGTTTAATTGTTTTCCATTTATTTTTATAGGTATTCAAGCAAGGATATCTTGTCATATTCATAAATAGCATTTAATAAGCTTTCCAACGCTTCGAACTGGGCGAAAAATGGAGTTACGGTTCGAAAGTTATGGGCGAAACAAGAAAACAGAAAATGATGTCTGTCTGCTCTCGCCCCGGGCTCGCCGGGCGAAGCAGAAGCGAGCCAGATAGACAGAAACATGCAGAAAACTCCACAATAAGCTGCCTTAGCTCGTCGGGCGAACCAGAACCTCTCCGGGCGAATCTGGACGGACAGAAACACCATTTAAGGGCTAAAAACACATTTTTAGAGGATGATTGGGTATTATTTGTTCCCAATGCATCAAACTTTCATTTTTTGGTAAATTTAGCTTGAAAACAACATTGGAGCTTGCATACGGATGATCCAGAGTGGATTGATCATCGATCTGCGTTGACAAACCGGGAGATTTTTGGTTCATTTCTCTTCTTCTTTGTGTATTCTTCATTTGTTGGGTTTTGTATATGTATTTACTTTGATCTTATGTATATTTATTGCTTATGGCGTTGTATAAAATCTGCTTTACAAATCTTTATCGGTGATTGTCCTTGATTTTTACTTTCTGCTTGAGATTTGGGTTGTGATAGAGATATGCTTCACAAATCTTTATTAGGGATGATTTTCTGTTAGTTTCTGGATGCTAAAGATAGATTTAGAGCTAACAATCTTTATGGGTGTCGAAGCTTAATGACTTCCGTGTTTCGAGTCGGGTGAGAGATCGTCGACGAGAGTAATATGGTTGTTCTCTCAGGTAAGTGTGTCAGAGATGGACACTGTTGTGGGCGATGCCGGATGATATTGACGAGTATTATAGGTTGAGTATGACTGGTCGATAATTTTAAATTTGTGAATGTGGATTATATGCATGCCGGATAAGTTTCAAGGATACAAATCCTAATGTTCTCACAAACCCAGTGCCTCAAGAAGTGCATACCATCAATAAAGATGATTCCTCTAATATGGAGGAAGAATGGGAGTCCTATCTTAACAAGGACGATTATATGTCTCAGGAAGAAGTGCTTGCGCCATTTTGCTATCCCGCACAAAGTCCGAGATTTATACCCAGGTCAGATGTTGAAATGATATACGGAGATTGTGATCCGGAAGGATGCCGTGCTCCACCAAACTCATTAGAGGAGGACGCTCTGATGAAGGACAACTTTGACCACAACTATTATGGCCTGATGGATGGCCTGCCAATGTGGCAGCCGTATCCAGGAGACTTAGGGCAAGGAAATCAGCCGAACAATGAAAATTAGTTGAGCATCATTGAAAAGAATACCTGCGTTCCCACCATGTCATGGGATCAACAATCAGGACATTCAAAAAATTCCCAGCACGACGATGAATCCACAACATTTACAGGACTATAATTCATTAACTATGCTTTTCCCAAGGTCAACGTCATCGAAAGGGATGACTCCTCCAGTTCCAAAGAAGTGTGGGACACCTTGGGACAACCGAGTGGAAAGTATGACTTCATGGTCAAGTACACTACTCCTGAAAGCTCTCGTATCAGGTTCGAAGATATCCAGCCAACTAGATGGGGAGATTTGCCCGAGAGCGCAAAAACTATGCAAAATGCAACAGAGGAATCCTCCTACGACAATTCTGCCTGGGAGACAGATTCCAATGATCCTGCTCCACCAGAAATCAGCGTTATTTCTGAAGACAAATCAAGGAAGGTGCCAAACTTTGTGATTCACCGAGGAGTTCGCCGCCAATGGGTTGTTGTCGATGTTCCGAAGATTGTTCATAAGTCAAAGTAATTGCCGTCTTTAACCTTTCACCTCGCCCAGGTAAAACGGATGTGTTGATAGGGCTCACTTTTCTGTAAATTTCCCTCTTCGCTTCGCCCAAAGCGACAGAGCTTTGTTTTATAGGGTTGTAGTTTCAAGAATCGACTTGTTCATTAATAAAATAACATCGTTCTGTAATTTCCTCATTTTGTTGCTGTTTTCTCTTTTTGCTTTTCTCAGAAAATGGTAATCCTAAGGAACAAATCAATAATAAAAAACAAGCAGTTTCCCAAAGAAATACACTGCACACACTCTTGCATTTCCTCTATCTCTTCTAAACACAAATCATATCGTCATGCAGATTGCTTGTTTTAAACCCCGTTGAAACATACGATCCGATGCCTTCTCCCAACTTTGAGTTCCCGATATTTGGAGCTGAAGAAGAGAATGACGACAAAATTCCAGAAGAGATCTCCCGATTACTCAGACAGGAGGAAAGGTCCATTGAACCTCAAAAAGAGCCGTTGGAAACGGTAAACTTAGGTTCGAAAAAAGAGAGAAAAGAAATCAGGATTGGGGCACTGCTCAGTCCAACTGCCAGAGAGGGTTTGGTAAAGCATCTCAAAGAATTCCCCGATGTATTCGCTTGGTCCTATTAGGATATGCCAGGGTTGGATGCCAGTATCATGGAACATCATTTACCGTTGAGATCGGAATGTCTGCCAGTAAAACAGAGGTTGAGACGGACTCACCCGGACATGGCCATCAAAATCAAAGAGGAGGTACAGAAACAGATTGACGCGGGTTTCCTCGCCACATCAAAATATCCTCAATGGTTAGCCAACATCGTACCTGTTCCAAAAAAGGACGGAAAGGTCAGAATGTGTGTAGACTACAGGAATCTAAACAAGGCAAGTCCAAAGGACGACTTTCCTTTACAACACATCGACATGCTAGTAGACAGTACGGCAAAGTTCAAAGTTTTCTCCTTCATGGATGGATTCTCGGGCTATAATCAACTTAAAATGGTGCCAAAAGACATGGGGAAAACTTTGTTCATTACCCCATGGGGTACCTTTTGTTACAAGGTAATGCCGTTCGGTTTGAAGAACACCGGGGAAACCTATCAAAGGGCCATGACTACTCTGTTTCATGACATGATACACAAAGAGATAGAGGTATATGTCGATGATATGATTGCAAAATCTAAGACAGAGGAGGAGCATGTGACCCACCTGTCAAAACTATTCGAGCTTTGAGAAAGTACAAACTCCTCTTGAATCCCAATAAATGCACCTTTGGTGTCTGTTCAGGGAAACTCTTGGGGTTCATCTTCAGCCGGAAAGGAATTGAGGTTGATCCTGACAAGATCAAGGCCATTTGAGAAATGCCTTCTCCAAAAACTGAAAAACAAGTCAGAGGATTCCTGGGATGTTTGAATTACATTTCCAGATTTATGTTCCTCATGACCGCGACATGTGCGCCGATTTTCAAACTGCTAAAAAAGAATCAGGACTGCGTTTGGACAGAAGATTGCCAAATCGCCTTCGACAATATTAAGGAATACCTGTTGAACCCTCCGATTCTATCACCTCCAGTGGAAGGAAAACCATTGATTATCTACCTCACCATCCTAGAGGACTCAATGGGATGTGTACTTGGCCAACAAGACGAAACCAAAAGGAAGGAGTCTGCCATCTACTATTTGAGTAAGAAATTCACCGACTGCGAGACTCGGTACACTATGCTTGAGAAAACTTGTTGCGCTTTGGCTTGGGCAGCCAAACGTCTGCGCCAGTACATGATTCGTCACACTACTTGGTTGGTCTCCGAGATGGATCCAATCAAGTATGTCTTTGAAAAGCCTGCTCTCACAGGAAGGATTGCCCGTTGGCAGATGTTGCTATCAGAATATGACATAGAGTACCATGCTCAAAAAGTCGTTAAGGGGAGTATTTTAGCCGATCACTTGGCTCATCAACCGATTGACGATCGGGAATCAATCGGGTTTGACTTCCCAGACGAAGATGTCATGTATCTAAAAATGAAAGACTGCGATGAACCGCTACCCAGTGAAGGGCCAGAACTAGGTTCCCAATGGGGACTTATCTTTGACGGAGCTGTCAATCATTACGGAAACGGAATTGGGCAATCATCATAACACCTCAGGGTACCCACATTCCTTTCACTGCCTGAATTAAGTTCAAGTGTACGAACAATGAGGCTGAATACGAAGCTTGTATTATGGGTCTCGAGGAAGCAATTGATTTGAGGATAAAAAACTTGGACGTATATGGCGACTCAGCCCTGGTTATCAATCAGATTAAAGGAGATTGGAACACATACCAATCAGGATTGATTCCTTACAAAGACTACGCGAGAAGGTTGCTACCCTTCTTCAACATAATTGAGTTTCATCACATCCCTCGTGAGGAGAATCACATGGCTGATGCATTAGGCACTCTCTCTTCCATGATTAGTGTAGGTTGTTGCTCCCGGGATTTTCATCCAAGTACAAACGTGAAAGTGGCACCAAAACAGAGTCGCCAGCAATGTGTATTTATCCCAAGAGAGGGAAAGGAAACACTGCATAAACTTGAGGGGAAGGAAAGAGCATGGTCTTGCGACCAAGAGATCTGGGTTCGGGAGTCGGTTACGCGAAGGGAAGGTGTTAGCACCCCCACGCGTCCATCGTACTCGATGGGATCCATGCTTGCTGCTTCAATCAAAGGGTGTAAGGAAAAGATACTGGAAAAGGAACTGCTAGCTGGAGAACTGGAAAAGGAAAGGAGAGAGAAAAAGAAACAAATGTAGGGAAAATAAAAGAAGTGCTCGTATGGGCCCTACCCCACTGCCTACGTATCTCATCGGGAACATGAGAATCAGAGCGACGTAGTTCCCCTCAGCTAAGGGTAAATTGTTTGTGTTTTTTTAGTGGAATATGTCAACGTTCGCGTCCTAGCAGTTAGGTGTTGCAGCTCGCTGTATGGAGACTTAGGCTTTACCTGTTTGCGGTAGAACGGAAATGACGCATCCTTAATGAAAGAGTGAGTGAGATGAGGAGAGAAATTCCCGAAGGAAAGACGTTATTGTTTGTTTTTTGTCTTTTAAGAAGAAGTGTTTTAATTGTTTTTGTGTTTACAACGCATATTGTATTTAAGTCTCTCATGTAGGATCGAATGCATCGCATATCGACCCAAGACGGGACGTACGCTAAACATTCTAAGAAAGTGAGAGAAGACACCTCACTATCTCATTCTCACATGAAAGGCTCAAATACAATATTTGTTATGCCTTTTATTAAGTGTTTTTTGCTTTTTGTTTTGAGATGAGAAAAAGAGAGACTCAAAGGTTGAGAAAGGTAAAATCTAATGAGGGAGACTACGACTCAAACCCTAAAGTTATCATACATGGATGTTCCTAATGGTTATGTGTGGTTTAAAACCTAACTCTAAAAGAAGAGAGAAGAACATAAGAAGCAACTTATTTCAAAGATGGAAGTTAAGTTGATCTTAAAGAGGGATGAAGAAGATTAAGCAAGCAAAGAAGCCATTAATCAGGAACTAAACAGAAAGTAATCAAGATAATCCAAGTTAGAATTAAAATGCTAAGAAAAAGCAATATAAAAAAATGGTAAACAGTAACCAAGTTAGAGTTAAAATGCGAAGTAAAAATCAAGATTAAATTCTAACAAGAAAAGCTAATTTCAAATTGAAAACTAATTCTAAAATTAATCCTAAAATTAATTCAAGTTAAATCTAAACTAAATCTAAAGAAAATTAATCCTAAAATTAATTCCAATTAATTTCTAATTAAAACTATTTCTAAAATTAACCTAATTAAAAGAAAATTAATTCTAAAATTAAAATCTAATTAATTTCTAATCTGTTTCTAAAACTAAAATTAAGATCTAACTTCTAATTAAAGTATAATAACCACCAACTATTTAACTAAAAATATAAAAATAAAAACAAAAATCTAAACCAAAGCTAAGGGGGGTGCAGACAGCATATGGAGGTGCGCAGGGATCAGTTATGCGCATAGGCTTATCTTAGCCCCAAAGATTTTTTATGAGTCCAAGGGAGGTGCATAGAGTAAAATAGGGGGTGCGAAAATGAAATGAATACGGGCTTAATACACCCGGCCCAAACACTAGCACAACCTGGTTAAAAAGAAACCCTAAAAACTAACACTCCCTCAGCCAAAACCAGCCGTGCTTCTTCTTCACCATTGCGTCCTCTCCGATCAACCTTCTTATAACCGCCGGCTTTCTCCTCGGCAACTTCTTCTTCTTCGCTTCACATTCTTCCTCCGGCCACCACAACAACGCTTTTCTTCCGCACCATCAACCTCCTTTAGTTTGCATCCCCCACTCTCCTCGACGGCGAGACAACAACACTCGCCCATTCTCCTCTCACCTCTATTCAACCTGCATGTTCTCACAACCTCAGAATTCTTCTCTCCATCATCACATCACATTACGCAACAATCTAATCGTCGCCGCAAACTCAATTGCCTCTCCATCTTCATCGTGCTCAACGTACCGCCACCATTCTCTCCGTCAAAACAACACGGCCTCCATCACAACAACTCTTCGCTGGAAGAGATAACAGAAAGTCGTTCATCTCAACTCCTCTCTCTGTTCGCTCTTCTTCATAGTGCGTTGCGACTCCAACTTCTCCTTCAACACCGTCCTCTTCTCCGAATCTCCGACGATACAAATCAATTCTCGGTTCAACCATCTTCTCCGTTCAAAACCGCCGGCAACACGGTTTCATCTTCTCTCGTTCGTCTCTCACAAAGGAAAATGCTCATCTCTCTCAAACGAAGTCACAAAATTAAACAAGTCGTCGCAAATTAACCAATGCAGATACGAAAATCACAGAGATATTACATCATGAAGTTGAAGTTTGGATCGAGGACGTACCTACCGGAGCAGTTCTGGTGACTCTTCAAAATTGAGGAAAACGACGACGAGAAAACTAGAGATCTTTTTCAGGTATGCGCATTCTACGTTCTTGCTTCCGTCTTCTTCGATTTACTCTCGCTGGATCTCTTCTTCTCCATTTGAATTCCGCTCTATGATGTTGAGCGTTCTTGGATTCTTCTTTGCATGAATCGTGTTGATGTTTTGAATCTGAGAAATCGTTGTTAAACTGATGCGTGCGTGAATTCTTTGTTCTTGTGATCAGTGACTCTGCTGAATTCTTGAGTTGCAGAGATTGATGGAGTTGTTTTGAATTTGGTTGCAGGTTTTTGTTGAATTGATTATGGTGAGTTGAATTGTGGATGAAGAAATTGAAGATGGTGAAGAGCGTATGAGTGGTGGATCGAGAAAAATGAAGAATCCCCCTCCAATTCTATTGCAGCTGCTCTTATATGGAGTGAATTGAGAGGGTAGCATAGGAAAATGGATTGAAATTCTGTTAGAGGAATCCACGCGATATCTGTTATGGAGTTTTTGAATTTGTAATTTTCTGTTTTTTTAATTTTCTAATATGAATCAATTCTGCTGAACTTTTCCTTTTGTTTTTGGACTGATATGGAATGTGAACTGTAATGAAATCTCTTTTTTCTCAATGATTTTCCTGCTGTATCCTTTTTTGTTGCTACTACTTTTTTCCTTTGTTGTGTATTGTATGGCTTGTTTTGCAAAAGTGTGTAACAGTTTGGTGACGTGGTTTGCGTGTAGGATCATGGCTCATGTGAAAAAGGTTTCTTCTCTTGTTTTGGCTGAGAGCTCATGGTTTGTAGGTGTAAGATTGGTGTCTTCATGGCTAAAAAAAATGGCGTGAATGGCTATAGTATGGGATTTACCTATGGATTATGCAATGTATGGATTCATGGATAATGTAAATAAAAATGGATTAGAAATGGATTATTAAAAATATGGAAAATTGGATAGAAATGGATTATGAATATGAATTGGATAATGGAGGGATATCAAAATGATTTTTATGGATATAGAATTGAAATAAGTGGATATTTATAATGAAATGTGGTTATGAGATGAAATGGATATTAAAAATGATGTGGATAAATTGGTTTAGAAAAAGGATATTAAGATGAAATGAATATGGACCAAAAAGTGGTTTTGGATATTTGAATATGGATATTAGACTTGGATAATAAAAAATGGTTAGAAATGGATTAACAAATAATTTGGATTCAAGAAAGAAAATAAAAATGGATATGGATTGGATAAAAATGTGGTTTTAGTTTATGGATCCAAAATGGTTCTAAAGTGGATTATGGATATTGAATAATGGTTTACGGTTGAAATGGGTATCAAAAGTGGATTATGGTTTATGATAAGGGGTGGATTACGAACTTGTATCTGGAATTCCAAATATCTTTAAGTGCTTGTCTAATCCAAATTCAAACTCAAATACTTCATGAATCTTCATTTCGAATCAACTTCAATCTCCTCCCTCATTTGCTTGTATTATATGCCATGAACAATAAGCAACTGAGAGAACAACGCTGTCCACAATATAAATCCACAACTGGATCTCATGTCAAGATGCCTTCGCCATGAACCCTGACCACCATTTTCAATTGATGAATATCAACAAAGTTGCACAGAAGATACGAAACCATGATCCCACACCTCAGGAGCCCAATGCAAATGAATGAATGAGTATGACCTAATGGATATGCAGAATGAATGCGAAGCGGAAGCCATAAAAAGTTAGAAACAATGGGGCAAATTTTGGGGTGCTACAGCTGCCCCTATTCAATCAACTTGGACCTGAAAGGATGATAGCAACTGCTTTCAGACATTCAAGGTACAAGGTGATTGAATACAAAAAGAACCGCAAAATTTGCTAACTGCGAGGAGAGAAAATAATACTGGAGCCAAGTCACACTTTTCAAAGGAATCTGACGGAAAGACAACATACCTAGCGAACCACATCGTCAAAGGGATTTGACGGACATAAACAATGGAACCCCACCGAAAGGACACATCATCAAAGTGATTTGATGGCAGGAAGACTCAACTGAAGGAACATATTGTCATGGGGATGACAGAAAGAAGACTCGACCAAAGGAAACACCTTGTCATAGGGATGACAGGAAGGAAGTCTAAACGAAGATAACACATTGTCATAGGGATGACAGAAAGAAGACTCAACCAAACGAAGCACATCGTCAAAGGGGTTTGACAGAAAGAAACCAGACTGAAAGAAACACGTTGTCATAGGGATGACAGAAAGAAGATGAAACCCACGAAACACCTCGTCAAAGGGTTGACGGGAAGAAAAGATACCTCACGCACCACATCGTCAAAGAATTGACGGAAAGACAGCCCGAACACCCAACCGAAGGGACACATCGTTATGGGGATGACAGAAGGAAAACCTAAAAAGGACACGTCGTCAAAGGGTTGACGGGAAGAAAACTTGACCGAAGATTACACATTGTCATAGGGATGACAGAAAGAAAACCTGGCCGAGGAAACACATTGTCATAAGGATGACAGGAAGAAAATTCCACCGTAGGGGCACATCGTCATGGGGATGACGGAAAGAAAATCTGAACGAAGATAACACACTGTCATAGGGATGACAGGAAGAAAATTCCACCGTAGGGGCACATCGTCATGGAAATGACGGAAAGGAAACCATACAAAGAAACACATCGTCATAGAAATGACGGAAAGGAAACTTGTTTTTGGAATGTCGTCATCAAAGGGTTGATGGGCAAGGACTGATCGAGGGTAAGATCGACGTATGATCTACGACCCAAAAGAAGTAGGCAGAGGGATTGATAGAAATGCCTGCTGGGGATATGTCACCGTCTTGACTGAAATTTGATTTGGGGTTTCGCGCAAGGTACCAAATATGGCTTATGCTTCGCATGCATATGTTTGAATTTTCTTTCTATGGCGTAATGCTCCACATCAAATGGAAATGCTACGCGATTTGAGGATGCAATGATTGCTATATGCTGAAAACCGACATATGCTCGGGCTACCGGGAAAAGAAGGATGTGCCAAGTATGATTGGACTTTGCTAGCAAGGACAGGTGAAACCTGATGGTGATTGTTTTTTCAAAGGCGAAATCTTTCTGGGTACCAATAGGGATTGGATTTTGCAGGAAGGTGCCAATTGGGATTGGACTTTTGGTGGTCGCCAATAAGGATCAGGTTTCAGGTTTTTCAAAGATGCCAGCAAAGTGGGCTGTGGATGAAGGATACCGAGCAAGGTTGGAGTGTGGATTTTCTGTTCGGTTTTACAAGGCTTCATGAAATGCTATGCTGATGATTATGCAATGACAATGATTATGCCATGATGTGCAACAGGACCACTCCAGCAAAATAAATGCTAAAGAGACGAGGCTAACTCCGCTGGGGATAACAAACTGAATCACCTTCAAGGTCATAATTGCTCGAGATCCCGACCAAACCTCCATTCGGCAGGAAAGCATGAATAACAACCGTCTGCTGGAGAAACATCCCAGGACTCTACTAAAGAAACGTGCCAATGAAAATCAGTCTTTGACTTGCTGGGGAAAGCTAACCACCACCCAAAAATATGCTTGGGGGATAATGGTTGAGGATATCAGCTCTGCTAGGGGACAAGATCAGACTTGGTCCTCTGTTGGGAATTTACGTTCTACCCTTACTCTGTTGGGGGGACGGAAACAACTTTACCGCAAACTGGTGAAGCACAAACCCAACACTCTTATCCTGTACTGGGATATGAACTCTTGCTGAAAAGCAATAACTTCGTCACACTGGCCAGGGGAGAGCGAACTCCTGAACTCTTGCTGGGGAGAATGATTCACAATCTTCATAATGCTCTGCTGAATGTGACAAAAACTTCAGCTATTTCTGTCGAGGAGAGAGAGACTCTACTAGGGACGTCACATGTTACACTCTATATGAGGAACTTTGACATGAGTACCCACCTGGGGCACTAAAGAAAGACAGAAAAACCCTCAGAAGGCTGGCAGGAAGTTTCTTCCTGAGCGGTGATACACTCTATACGAGGAACTTTGACATGGTCTTGCTCCGATACGTCGACAGACCAGAAGCAGACATGCTGATAAAAGACATTCACGAAGGGTCCTTTGGCACTCATGCCAACGGACATACAATGGCGAGAAAAATTCTAAGAGCAGGCTACTATTAGTTGACAATGGAATCTGACTGCTACAAGTACATGAGGAAGTGTCACAAGTGTCCGATATACTCCAACAAATTTCATGTACCGCCAACGCATCTCAAAGTTCTTTCTTCCCAATGGCCTTTTTCCATATGGGGAATCGACATGATTGGCTTGATTGACCCTAAGGCTTCGAACGGACATCGGTTCATCCTGGTAGCCATTGATTACTTCACCAAGTGGGTCGAAGCAGCATCGTACGCTAATGTAACCCGACAAGTGGTGGTCCGATTTATCAAAAACAATATCATCTGCCGTTATGGTGTTCCAAGCCAGATCATTACTAATAATGGATCTAACTTAAACAATAAGATGATGAAAGAGTTGTGCGTTGAGTTCAAGATCGAACACCATAACTCATCTCCCTACCAACCTAAGATGAACAGAGCGGTAGAAGCGGCTAACAAGAACATCAAGAGGATTGTTCAGAAGATGGTTGTAACCTATAATGATTGGCACGAGATGCTACCCTTTGCTCTTCACGGTTATCGCACATCTGTCTGCACTTCAACAGGGGCAACCCCTTTCTCTCTAGTATATGGCATGGAAGCAGTGCTCCCCATAGAGGTAGAGATCCCATCAATCCGGGTATTGATGGGAGCTAAGCTTGTAGAAGCTGAATGGTGTCAAAGTCGACACGACGAACTCAATCTGATCGAAGAAAAGAGAATCACGACACTATGCCATGGTCAGTTGTATCAACAAAGAATGAAGAAGGCGTTCGACAAAAAGGTTCGACCTCGTGTCTTCAGAAAAGGAGACCTTGTGCTCAAGAAGATACAATCGTTTCTCACTGACTCTCGGGGCAAATGGACTCCGAATTATGACGGCCCCTATGTGGTCAAGAAAGCTTTCTCAGGCGGCGCCTTGAGACTCGCAACCATGGACGGGGAGGAATTTTCCTACCCCACGAATGTTGATGTAGTCAAGAAATACTTCGCCTAAACTAAAAAAAATGTCTCGGTGGATTGAAAACCCGAAAGGGCGGTCCAGGCAAAAATTAGAGACATGATCAAAAATCATCCCGGTGGATTGGAAACATCACAGTACAATCCAGGAAAAAATTAGGGATAATGGCAAGTAACTACGTCCAATAGGGGCAAGTCCCTCAGCAGCAGTTACATCATCCGTCACGAAAGCTCCAGTCAGGGTCATCTTCGACAGAAGCTCAGGATGCCCAGAATTCAAAGTTGGTAGAAGGATAGTGGTCGTTATGTTTCAATGTAGCCCTTTCCCTTAAATTACCATTTTCTTAACTTTGTAAATACTCTATGGAATCACGCGTTTGGCTGATTTCCATCCTATCAATAAAATTTGAACCCTTGTGCTTTTGTTTGCAATTCATATTTGTTTTAGCTTTACAGGACGACATTTTAACATGATCAACGATTCTTGAAATAAAAGAAAAATGAATTTACTTGTTAAAATTGTTCTGCTTTTAAAAATAAAGACGACAATTTCTTTTGCCGGTTGAACATAGAAAGAACATTGATCGCTCCTCCAAAGGTATTCGAGCCTCAAAGTGCAGAATCAAAGTACTCCTTCTAAACCAGTATGCCTGAATGAAGGATCAGCTATGTCAGATGTGAATGCTCCATCTGACCTCTTCGGCCGAGTTCTCATCTCCTAAGCCCGACCAACGGTTGTTCCCCGCAGGGACTACTTCTCCTAAGCAAGGCAGAATTGCTACTTTTGGACCAGCGGTACTTCTTTGCCCCGCGATGGCTGAGTATCCAGTCGTGTTCATCTATTAGTCTGTATGTCGTGTCAGTTTTGTCAGCATAAATATACATACATCATGCATTATTGATTTACATTCGCATTCATATTGCATCACTATCACTCTAGTCGGTCTTATCCCCTAGTGATAATAGTCCTCTCAATCAAGTTGTCAGTTCTTTCCTCGTCAGGAAATGTTGCGTCTGAACAATCTCTCTCCTCCAGTTTATTTCTAGATTAGAGTTGGCCCTTGACCACTTTGATAACTTGAACCTCTGAAAAGGCCAGAGAAACTTTTGACAAATGTCACTCTTCGCCATCGAAGATGATATCGTTGTTTTCCCGAATTAAGGAAAACCCTCAGAGAAAGCCTCACAACTAAAGACTTTCAGCAACACATTGATTCTGCTCTCTGGAGAGTCGATGTAAATGAAGTCATCAGCACCTCAAAATTGGATCACATCATACGGCATTTCTCCGGGAAGATCCCGAGAAAAGTATGATGTAATATCCCCGAGCGTGAAAGCAGTCTCTCAAGAGACTCGTTTTCCCCAGTAGAGTCGGCAAATGGCGTCTCCAACGAAGAAGGTTGTACACCTCTGCAGCTCAGACAAACGGGTTTCCCCAGTAAGTCTGACATCAAAACTTTTTCTATCAAATGGCATCTCTCCAGGAAAATTCGGCGAGAAGTTTGAGGAAAATCGCTATGAATAGCGTCCCTTGTCAAGAAATTTTATTGACAAAAGAAACTGAGACCAGTTCCATGGCTGAAGACCAGGATCGAGGGGAGGTTTAGTCCAAAAGAAAACTAAGACCAGTTCCTTGGTAGGAAACCAGGATCGAGGGGAAGTTTACATCAGAAACTAAGACCAGTTCCTTGGTAGGAAACCAGGATCGAGGGGAAGTTTACATCAGAAAATAAGACCAGTTCCTTGGTAGGAAACCAGGATCGAGGGGAAGTTTATTTCAGAAACTAAGACCAGTTCCTTGGTAGGAAATCAGGATCGAGGGGAAGTTTTTACCTTTTCTGAGCATCATTGCTTAACAAAAGAGGATGAATGTGTAAGCTACCATTCATAATCACCATCAAAATTTTGGGTATTCCGATATTTAATCCTCTTGCACCCTGAATGCCCGAATACCTTCGCCATTCACACCATCAGGTCCAAGAAGATTAAATAGGGGCATCTGTCATACCCCAAATTTTGACCACTAAGATTTCCCATCATTGTGCAAATCATCATCACATTATGGATGAACCATCTTGCCTCATCAGTCTCCCCAAAGATGGGTGAACACTTACTACAGTCAAAATTAGGGTTTCAAGCCCTCTCAGAGTTCTTAGACAAAGGATCAATCAAGAAATGACATGATCTTCAACTTGTCTAACCTCCCAAACATCTACAATGGATCAAGAAGACTCCCACTTTAAGGATTAAGTACAAGGCTGCTCCCTTCCAGGTGGATCAAGCCTCAAGATCGCCAATGTCACCAAATTAGGGTTTGGTCGACCACGGCCTCCAGATGGAAATTTTCCTCTGGGCATGAGCCAATGCTTCAAAGCATATCCTAAAATACTCCATGGAACCTCATGGGCCCAAGCATCAAGTCAATTTGACCTCAGGGGATGCATACATAAAAAATCAGGAATTAGGGTTCTTGACCTAATTCACCCCTAAGTTAAATTTTGGGACAAATCAAGAGCCAAGACCTCAAGACATGATTTGAGGGTCTCTAACATACTACATTGATCCATTTGTAACAATGGATTGATCCAGGAAGCTTGAGCAGCAAGTCTCAATTTCATCAGTACCACAATTAGGGTTTCGCGAGAAAAGTTAACTGTAGCTTTAACTTTTGACCAGGACATGCTCCCAAACCCTAGGACATGAATCAATACACCCTATAACACCAATGAAATCAATCCATCAAGTTTGACTTAGGTCAAGTACTTGATTTCATAGAGGATCGCACAGTTTGGAATTCATCTGATAAAAAGTCAACTGTGCACAAAAGACAACTTTGACTTTTTGAGATTTTTCACAAAAATGGTTTTTTAACCCTAAAATGATGTTAGCGTATGATTTGAATCATCATTCATCAAGAAAAATCAAGAAAAGTGGGATAGCTTGTAAAAGGGTTAACCATAAAAACTTAGAAAATTTTCTGTTATGAACAAAGTGGCAAGGGTACCAACTTTGGAGGATCATAACTCCTAAACCACAAGGCCATTTTCCCCATCCAAAGCTAGATTTGTAGCTCTCATTACCCTCTACAAAAGCTTAAAACTGACCTCCTTCCAAATTCATCATAGATTTTGAGTTATGGAATGATCGAAATCACAAAAAGTGAAAATGTCACTTTTTTCCAACACTTAGTGAAATTTTCACTAAGTCAGAATCTGCCTTCACTTTTTTCCAAATGTAGGGGGATTTTTCACTTGGATACAAAAGGTATCAAAACCAAATATGACCAAACAGTTGTTGTATCATATGAGGGCTTTCCAAAATGGCCAAGAACATCACCAAATTCCACTTGGGCCATGAGATATGACAATGGAAATATGCCTTGCTGAAAACTGCCAAGGCTAGGCAGAATTTTGCATTTTTGCTCGATTTGGCAAAATCAAATAATTCCAAGCCTTGTCATCACTTTGGACACATTTGAGGATCAAATTTAAAGGGGACAAACACTGAGCCAAGCCTCCAAAGTCCTTGGAATAAGAAGTAGCATGCCAAACCTAGAAATGCCTAAAAGAGGGACAAGACTCCAATTTTGTTTTGGAGCATTCAATGCATACACCAAGGTGGCATGGACTGAGCCATTTCCAACTGAATTCAGTCAAGACTTATCCAAGACCAAGGGAACCACAGCCCTGTGCCCTAACCTCTAGTCAATGGCTAGAGGAGACTTGGATTCCAAAGTGCAACCATTGGCCAAACCTCTGTTGCAGTTGCCATTCACTATTGATCCCAAAACAAACTTCCGCTACTATAAATAGAGCTCATTTGTGCTCAGTTTGAGTACACCAAAGCCATCAAACAGATGCTTTCCTCAAAATCCCTCTCTTTAGGCCAACATGCCTTCTTTAGCAAGGTAACTCTGAGTTTTTAAGTTAGAGAGCATTTCCATCGCAACTCATGATCCTAACACCTCATAAACATCATATGTAGGTGATCCAAACTATCAAAAGTGACTTGTAACACCAAAATCACAAAGTCACCTCTCAAAACCTCAAAATAGGCCTTTTGTGCATTTTTCAAGCCATGTCTTGATTCAGTCACTTTCCAAATCAGATAAAACCTCAAACACACTCCAAATAACATCCTTGAACTGTCCCAAATGGTTCCCCCCATCTGGAACACCATTTGAGAGAGTTGCAATTTTGGTCATTTTAACCCCTTTTGCAAGAAAGGGCCAGTTTGTGTTTTTGCAGGTTCCAGCTGATTCCAACCATCCTCAAAGCTTCTAAGGGATCATTTGAGAGTGTCCAAAGCATAAAACCATTTCTGGAACAAGAAGTTTAGCAGATTGCACAGAAAACTCCAAAAGCTCAAAAAGAGGTAAGTATCATGACTTGAACTTTCCAAAATATGCATTGATTTGAAGTCCACTGATCATACACACCTCATACATGTTATATATGTTGTGTTTGAACCAATTCATCATGTAATTCATGCATGTATCAAAGTGTAGCATAGAAAATGCAATTATAGGCCTTTTTCAAAACCATTATTGGATTTTGAGGAGGGAGTATGATCTGAAAAAAAATACCACCACCATTGGATTCCTTGTGAAATTCTAGACCTGATGCATATAAATTTTGTCCCCAACCATTGAGAAATGAGAAAGTTATGGACCTTCCCGTTTCTTGGCAAAACTTGCCTTGCCTTGCCTTGACCAGGCCTAGAAAACAAGGCATGCCTTGTATATTTGTGGTTTCACTTCAAGCAATGGATGTATCACCACCCCAGTGGTAAGGCGCGTGCCTTATAACCTTGAGGTCGTGGGTTCAAACCCCACCCATGCCATTTTGTGTTTTCTCACATTTTTGCTATTTTTTCCAATATTTTCATGTTTTATTAATTAATTGGAAAATTAATAACTCCTTCAATTTTAATTATTTTTTATTGGTTCTTTTTGCAAAAAATCACAAAAATGTTGAAATATTTTATTCCACAAAAAAATTAAGTTTATATTATTTATTTTATATAATTAGTATTTTTGTGAATAAATTCCTTTTTAATGTTTTTAAACATTTTAAAAGTGAATATTTACTTTGAAAATCAAAACCAAGTGAGTTTTAATTCACCTTGTGATTAATCCCTCATTTCTCAAACCTTAAACAAAAATAAAAAATGGTTTATTCAAACTTATTTGGTATTTTATTTGATTTTCTTTAAATATTTACTTTTAAAGAATAACAAATTAGGGTTTCTTTGATTTTCACCCTCATCAAACAATTTCAAACACTTTTGGGCCTCTAATAGAGTGTAAGACCCAATCCTTTGTAAATACAAAACTTTTTGGGCCTCACTTATTGTATAAGTCCCGTTGTACTTCAAAAAGTTCGACGCGATTATCGTCCGTTGAAAAACAAACCCTGGGCCTCTCCTCGAGCTATAAGACCCATTCAAAATTTCTTGGGCCTCTATTAGAGTGTAAGACCCAACCCCCATTGAAAATCAAACCATTTTGGGCCTCAATGCATTGTATAAGACCCACCGCGTTTTCAAAAATCTCGGCGCGATCGCCATTTTCAAACAAATGACCCTGGGCCTCTCCTTGAACTATAAGCCCCACCACTTGTACAAAAATAAATCTCTTAGGCCTCTATTAGAGTGTAAGACCCAATCCCCTTTTAACCAAAACATTTTGGGCCTCTGACATTGTATAAGTCCCCCTGCGTTAAAAGAAAACCTCGACGCGATCGCCAATAAAAAAACCAATCATCTGGGCCTACCCTCGTGTTGCAAGCCCCATTCTTTTTCTTTAAACACTTGGGCCTATTGAGAGAGTGTAAGACCCATCCCCTTGTACAAAAAACCTTTCTTGGGCCTCAGTCACTTGTATAAGTCCCTCTGTACAAAACGACAGTGCGATCATTGATAAACCTTGGGCCTCTCCTTGAGCTGTAAGCCCCAACATCTTTTCAAAATACTTTCTCCTTTAATTTTGAATATACTGTTGTTTTCAATCTTTCTTTGTCGAACAACTAACCAAACAGCATGGAAGCTCTACAACCGAGTAAGTGTTTATATACTTTCTTTATCCGATTTCATATACATATAACTATATTGTGGGGATGTTTCACTGTAAGTCTTCTTTCATAAACTCATATCAACTGTGTAATACTAGTATAGATATTTAGAGTTTCCCTAGTAACTACGTCTAGCACTAAGCTCTGTTGATCACTCTAAAATAGACAAAAATAGATCCCCATAGGATTACCAGATACAGTCTTCCCTCCTCTTAGGGTTAAACAATATGGAGACGTGAAAGGCATCATTCTCGGTGTACCCTTTCTCAGACTATCACTCTTAGACATTGTCAAAGAAACTCTAACTCCCCAGAGATGATCTTTTCTCTGTGAATGGCATCTCTTGAGTTTCTTCCAAATTCTCGTACTTTCCGGGCTTGATCTATTCTCTGTGAATAGCCTGTCTTGAATTTCTCGGGGTTTGGGGACCCACAGGCTTCCTAAAAGCATCCTCGCCTCCTCTTGGGCGTTGTACAAGGACCCTACGGCTTCTTAGAAGTATTCACAGCCTCCTCTTAGGCTTCGTATAAGGATTCTTCCTTCGGGAAGAGAGCCTCCTCTTGGGCTTTGTACAAATTGTCTCTCGGCTTCTTAAAAGTTTCCTGCCTCCTCTTGGGCTTCGACAAATTGTCCCGACGACCTCCTAGAGGTATAGGAACATAAATTAGTCATCTTAATAGAACAGTCTTTCAAAGAGTCTAGATCTTTCTACCGTGAACGTACTACTACTGTTTCGTTAATCATAGTACAAAAGATAAAACTCTAGACTTGGATAGTCTAATCTCCTTGAGTCTCGAAGGCATTCTCAAGTAGGGAAAAACACCAGTAGACTCGGACAGTCTCCAATACCCTCTAGATTCCCCATTTCCTTAAAGAACAGGAAATAACCCTGATCCTCTGATCAATCCCAAAGCATAGCCTTACCTTTAATCAGTCTCTTTATAAGAACTAATTTTCTCTTTTAACCAACCTACTGTACCTGTCACTCAACTGAAACAGCAATCCTTTTAGCCTCTATCTCGGGCTTCGTACGAGATACAAAAAGACTCTCTTGTTGAGTCAATAATCCTTTTAGCCTCTATCTCGGGCTTCGTACGAGATACAAAAAGACTCTCTTGTTGAGTCAACCTTTAGCCTCCATCTTGGGCTTCGTACAAGACACATCTAAAATCACTCTCTTGTTGAGTCAACTCCTTTTAACCTCCCTCTCGGGCTTCATACGAGACACAAAAGCATCCTCTTGTTGGGTCAATAGCCCCCTCTTAGGCTTTATATAAGAAAACCCCCGGTTGAGTCAATCAACCTTTTAGCATCAAAACTGTGCCTCGTTCACAGAATACAAACATCAACAACTCCTTTCATCTAATCGCTGTAAGCGGCAAGCCTCAGGATTATTTACATCCACGCCACTGTCCCTCTTTTAGCATGAGAAATTACTAAGGAAAGATAACATTGCTCTACACTGAGTTAAAGTCTTCTCCTTCAGGTTAAAACCCCCTATAAAGGAAATTATGGCATTGCTAGGATTCACACATCCCGGTTAAAGTAATCCTCCTTTAGAGTCAGTCACCCAACAGCTGTGACAAACAGACCCCCTTTAGAGATGACAAATTCTCTCTAAAGACAACACCTTTTTAGCTTCACATCTTGGGCTTCGAACAAGATACAAATTGACCCTTCAGCTTCACATCTTGGGCTTTGAACAAGATATAAACCACCTTTTCAGCTTCACGTCTTGGGCTTTGAACAAGACACCAAAACACCATTTCCTCCCATTGAATAGGAGGAACTACGATCGCTCTAATTTCCCTGTTTCAGTAAATGGGAATACGTAGGCATAAGATTGAAAGAAAAATCTTAGCTAGCACACTAATCCAAAACCCCAAATCCCGTACCTTCACATATCAATCGAAAAGCATCCATCCTAGCATCCTAACAAAATTCCCCATGAACATTCCTGGTGTTTCGTTTTAAACAAAGTAAGAAGAAAGAGGCCCAATTACCATATAGCATTCGTAACCTAACAGACCGCTGTTTAAACTCAGTATACAAGCAGGGTTAATTGGAGACATCTATTTCCCTTCCTTAGTCAGCTCAATAGGATAAAAAATGAATCGACCTGTAGTAACCCCAGAGCGACAGTGCTTAAGAACCGCGTCCAAAATCGCTCGCTACACTTCAAAGGTGATCTTTAAATAGATTCTTCCTGGGGGACAAAGTGCAAAATGAATGCATGCTCAATCTAGGTTCAAGAGCCTAGAGAGACTCAAAGTTGTGATTGTCAGGGACCAAAGTTCAATCCAGGAAATAACTGAAGAGAAACGGTCAAGCAAGACTCTATCCAGTGAGGAATGAACTCAACCGGGGTTTATCTTTATCCAAAAATGGACAAGAAAACTAAAGCAACCATCTTCCACGAGGATCAAACTCAGTGGGGAAACTGGAAAGGATGTGCTCTTTCTGCTTAGGGCTGACGACTCTACTTGGAGGGAGAAGACAAAACCAGTCACTTGGGGATAAACACAACCAAAGTGAATAAACAAGCAAACAGACAAGCATCACAAAAATGAAAAATGCACAGATGCCATGAATCTATATGAATGAATGTATGTCATGCTATGTTTATGTTGATAAAACAAAACGAAGAGAAGTAAACTGGAGATGAAATAAACATCTCGACAAGGATACTCGGCCAATCTTTACAAGGTAGAAGCATCACTGAGGATGAAAGGAGAGCCACATCTGGGATCACAGTCCTGCATCAGGGCTTCAAACTTCTCTGGGGAAAAGAGATCACTCCACTAGGGGATGAACATCATGACCTCACTGAGGGGATTGTCAAGATGAATCTTGCTACTCTGTTGGAGATGAGAAAGATCCACTAGGAACGGATCAAACTCACAATTAGAGAGACTTCATAGGGGATAAAATAAATATCCACGACAAACTGAAGTAGTCTGAAAGAGAGTTGGAGATGCCATAGTTGAGGCCTCACAGAGGATAAAATAAATATCCACCTCTTTGGGGAAACTTGAATCAATGTTGTAGCTGTAGATGTCAGAGTTGACTCCATGGGGATGAAATAAACATCCACTTTGCTGGGGAAGATTGAAGCTGTAATAAATCCACTGGGGAGTGAGATGACATTCACTTCACTTGGGGAAGGTTGAGCCAAGGAAGTTCACTGAGGAATTCTTAGGTCACCAATTGGGGAAATCTTGCATCAAATCTGCCATAACCACTTGAAAGTGAAGATATACCGGGGAGTTATCATGACCACCTGAATTGACTTACTGGGGTCAACTACACCATCTGAAACAGAATCCCTCTGGGACATGGGTGAAGCGAGTCAAAAAACAACATAGTTCCGCATTTCGAGGTCTGTCATTCTTGGTAAGACCATCATCATCCCTTTTGCGTCCATAAATCAAAGTAAAAAACACACGCATTTAAAAAGTTTTAAAATTGTTTTGAAAACTGCTATAAAAAATAAAAGACATTTTTGCAGAAATAAGAATAACATAGAGATTGCCAATAAATGGAAAAGGCTCAATTTATTAATGGAATGGTAGTCGGTAAATGGCGCGACTCCATGGATCATTACAAAGTTGGAAAAACAGTAAATAATGGAAAAGGTTACATCAAAACAATGTCCACTATTCTCCTAAACCACTCTGAATTTCCTGTACTCTAACCTTTTAATGATCTGACTGACGAACCTGGCGAGAAGGAAGACTTTTGATAATCCAATCTGATCTGATGCAGTGAACTAGCCTGATCCCTGACTTTTGCCTAAGTTTCCTTTTCAGGTTTTCAACCTAGTGGGATAATTTCTTTCTGTTTATGTCTCTAACTTTTTCCTGGACCGCCCTTTCGGGTTTTCAGCCCACCGAGACGCTCATTTTTGCCTAAGCCTCCCTTTCAGGTTTTCAACTTAGCGAGCTGTTCTTTTCATTTTTTAGGCATAGTACTTTTTTACTGCATCGACATTCATGGGACGAGTGATTTCCTCTCCATACATAGTCGCTAACATCAAAGCTCCTCCTGAGAAGACCCTCCTAACAACATACGGACCATCATAATTAGGAATCCACTTGCCCCTAGAATCAGTGAGGAAAGATTGGATTTTCTTAAGTACAAAGTCACCTTCTCTGAATTCCCGAGGTCGCACTTTTTTGTCAAAAGCTCTCTTCATCCTCTGTTGGTACAACTGTCCATGGAATAAGGCCGCCATCCTTTTCTCTTCGATCAAATTCAGCTGGTCATATATACTTTGACACCATTTAACCTCTGAGAGTTTTGCCTCCATCAGAACTCGAATGGAAGGAATCTCGACTTCTATTGGGAGTACAACTTCCATACTGTAAACAAGTGAAAAAGGATTTGCTCATATCGATGTGCGTACCGAAGTACGTTACCCATGTAAAGCAAATGGGAGCATTTCATGCCAATCCTTATAGGTGACAACCATCTTCTGAATGATCTTCTTTATGTTCTTGTTCGCCGCCTCAACATCCCCATTCATCTTTGGTCGGTAAGGAGAGGAATTGTGATGTTCAATCTTGAACTCTTCACACAAATCCTTCATCATCTTATTATTCAGATTTGACCCATTATTAGTGATGATTTTTCTTGGAACACCATAACGGCAGATGAGTAGATTCTTGATAAATCTGACCACTACTTGCCTGGTGACATTTGCATACAAAGCTGCTTCAACCCACTTGGTGAAGTAATCAATTGCCACTAAGATGAAGCGATGTCCGCTAGACGCTTTCGGCTCAATCATGCCAATCATGTCGATACCCCACATGGAGAATGGCCACTGAGACGATATCACATTGAGAAGAGTTAGCAGTACATGAGTCTTATCCGCGTAGATTTGGCACTTGTGGCACTTCTTAGCAAATTGATAACAATCTGACTCCATTGTCATCCAATAATAACCCGCCCTCAAGAGTTTCTTTTCCATAGCGTGTCCATTGGCATGAGTACTAAAGGACCCTTCATGAATCTTAGTTATTAACATGTCTGCTTCTCTTTTGTAGACATATCTCAGCAGGACCATGTCAATATTCCTTTTGTAAAGTATGTTATTGCTCAAGAGAAAGTTACCATCCAATCTCCTCAACGTCTTCTTATCCTTATTGGAGGCCCCAACTGGGTATCCTTGTCTTTGGAGGAACATCTCAATTTCATGATACCAAGGTTTACCGTCATCAGCTTCTTCTATTGAAAACACATAGGCAGGTCTGTCGAGACGCATAACATGGAGGTTAGGACAATTATTTCAACGGTTTACCACAATCATAGAAGCCAAAGTTGCTAAAGCATCCGCCATCCTATTCTCGTCACGAGGGATGTGATGAAACTCCACCCTATTGAAGAAAGGGAGCAGTCTCCTTGCATAATCTTTGTACGGAAGTAAATGATCTTGGCGAGTTTCCCATTCTCCTTTAATTTGATAAATTACCAGGGTAGAATCGCCATACACGTCCAAATTCTTGATTCTTAAATCCATAGCCTCTTCGAGACCCATAATGCACGCCTCATACTCAGCTTCATTATTTGTGCATGTGAATGCTAATCGGGAAATAAATGGGATATGGGATCCATGAGGAGTCACAAAGATTGCCCCAATTCCTTTCCCATACTTGTTGACAGCACCATAAAAAATCAGACCCCATTGGGAATCCGGCTCAGGCCCTTCATCTGGCAAAGGTTATTCCTAATCCTTCATTTTCAAATACATCACGTCTTCATCAAGGAAATCATCCTCAATAGGCTGATGGTCTTCAAGTGGTTGATAAGCTAAGTGATCAGCCAAAACTCTTCCTTTGACCGCCTTTTGAGTGTGGTACTCAATATCATATTTTGACAATAACATCTTCCATCTGGCTATTCTTCCTGTCATAGCGGGCTTCTCGAAAATATACTTGATGGGATCCATCTTGGAAATCAACCAAGTGGTGTGGTTCAACATGTACTGACGCAAACGTCGTGTAGCCCAAGCTAGGGCGCAACAAGTTTTCTCCAACATGGTGTACCGAGACTCACAGTCGGTGAATTTCTTACTCAAATAATAGATAACGTGCCCCTTCTTTCCTGACTCATCTTGTTGACCAAGTACACACCCCATGAAATCTTCCAAAATGGTCAGATATATGATCAAAGGTCTTCCTTCAACCGGAGGGATCAAGATAGGAGGCTCTCGAAGATACTCTTTGATATTGTTGAATGCTTTCTGACAATCATCGGTCCAAAAACATCCCCGATATTTTCTGAGAAGCTTGAAAATTGGCCCACAAGTGGCTTTCATATTTGAGATAAACCAGGAGATGTAATTCAACCGTCCCAAGAAACCTCTAACCTATTTTTCTGTAGTCGGAGCTGGCATCTCTTGTATGGCCTTAACTTTATCAGGATCCACTTCAATACCCTTCTGGCTGACAACGAAACCTAAGAGCTTGCCCGAACGAACACCAAACATACATTTGTTAGGATTCAAACGGAGCTGATAATTCCTAAACCGCTGAAACAACTTCAACAAATACTCAACATGGTCTTCTTCAGTCTTGGACTTGGCTATCATGTCATCCACATACACCTCAATCTATTTGTGCATCATATCATGAAAAAGGGTAGTCATTGCCCTTTGATATATTGCCCCAACATTTTTCAAACCAAACGGCATAACTCTATAGCAGAAAGTGCCCAAAGGTGTAATGAATAATGTCTTCTCCATATCTCCGGGAGCCATTCTAATCTGATTCTAACCTAAAAAACCATCCATGAAAGAGAATACCTTGTACTTTACAATGTTATCTACCAGTATATCAATGTGTGGCAGAGGAAAGTCATCTTTCGGACTGGCTTTATTCAAGTCTATGTAGTCAACACACATGCGGACTTTTCCATCTTTTTTCGGAACGGGCACAATGTTAGCCATCCACTGCGGATACTCAGACATAACGAGGAAACCAATGTCAATTTGCTTCTGTACCTCTTCTTTAATCTTCAGGGCCATGTCAGGACGAGTTCTCCGAAGCTCCTGTTTGATAGGAGGACATTCTGGCTTCAAAGGCAGACGATGCTCCACTATAGAGGTGTCGAGACCAGGCATATATTGGTATGACCAAGCAAACACATCAATGTACTCCTTAAGTAATTCAACCAGTCTTTCTTTCACATCGGTCACAAGTAAAGCTCCAACTTTCACTTCCTTATGGTCTTCAGTTGTACCCAAATTGATGACTTCCACATGCTCTTTGTAAGGCTGAATAGCTCTATCTTCATTCTCAAGCAGTTGAGATATTTCCTCGGGAACCTCTTCTTCTTCCTCTTCGGCTTCGAACACTGGAAACTCAAAGTTCGGAGAAGGCATTGGGTCATTTTTTTTATGGTTTGTTCGGGCAATAATCTACACATGTGATTTGGCTTTATTTTATATTTTATGAAAGTGCAAGTGTGTGCATAAAATATGCAAAGTGATAAAAATGGGTTTTTTATGATTACCGTTTTTTCCAAAAAAGTAAAAAAAGTAACACAGATAAAATGGAATCACAAAATGACAATTTTATTAATGATAGCAATTTGCTAAACAAAAGGCATAACACAAAACCACCTTTACCTTGGGCAGAGCAAAGGGAATTACGAAAATAAGCCCACACAACAAAATCTTTCGCCTTGGGCAGAGCGAAGAGCTACCAAAAAACATAGCAAAAAAACAATTACTTTGATAAATGGACTACAACAGGAATGTTATCAGCACTCTAGTTCTGAGTGACCACTCCATGCATCACAAAGTTAGGCTAATCTTCGTCGGACTTGTCTTCAAGTAAAGCCCAAGCTTCATACTCAGGTCCCTTGTGTCTTGATCGAGGAGAATAGAAAGGACAATAAGCATCTTCAGTTTCAGACCCATATCCGGGATCCTCCAAATAAGGCTACCAATCTTCAGCAGGGATGTAATCACTTTCAGAGCCGAATGGTATGTACCCCTCATAGTCGTCTTCTTCAGTTATAACATTAACCCTTGATGGATGAATAACTCCTCCACTATGAAAGACATCCTCAATGGGAGGAATAATCATATTTCCCGTGGCTGGTTCATCAGAACTGGGACCTAAAAACCTGAGACCCTTTTTCTTTTTGTTTCCGGACACTGATGTCACTTACCCCCACCCTTCTTGGGAACCACTTGCTACGACCCACTGCGCATCCTTGAAAGATGAAATTGAAGCCCCGCTCTTTTTGGCACTACCACCATCAATTGAAAGAGCTTGGAACTGGGTTCCTATTTCTTCATCAACATCAATGTATGAAAAAGAAGAAAGATGACTCACCACCTGAGCCCTCTCTCCACAGACTGTAACCAATTTCCCTTCATTAACAAACTTCAATTTCTGGTGTAGCGTAGATGTGACGTCCCCAACATCATGTATCCATAGCCTACCCAGTAAGCAACTGTAAGCAGCATGAATATCCATGACTTAGAATGTGATTTCAAAAAGATGGGGACCAATAGTCATAGGCAAAACAACTTCTCCGATGACCGTCTTCCTTAATCCATCGAAAGCCTTTACAACAATACCACTAGGCCTCAGAGGTGCCCCTTGGTAGGATAATCTTGTGAGAGTAGTCTTTGGAATCACATTCAACGATGAGCCAGTGTCGACTAACACACTAGATAATGTGTCGTCCATACAATTCATTGAGATATGCAATGCCATATTATGCTTCTTCCCTTCTTCAGGGAGCTCTTCTTCACAGAAAATAAGATTATTACATGAAGTGATGTTGCCTATAATCCCATCAAACTGGTCAATTGTTACGTCATGATCGACGTAGGCTTGGTCAAGGACATTCTGCAAAGCCTCCCTATGGGCCTCAGAACTCATCAATAGTTGCAGCACATAAATCTTGGAAGGAGTCTGCAGAAGTTGGTCTACAATCTTATACTCGCTCCTCTTGATCATCTTCAAGAATTCATCAGCTTTAGAGGAAGAATTAGTCCCACTAGACTGCCCTAGAGTTGAATGATTTACAACAGACTGCTCAACAGAAATTCCCTTATCCTTTAGAGGTGTTGCAGAGAAAACACGACCGCTTCTAGTCACTCTACTGATGTCAGCGATACTAACGACTGACAGTTGTATAGGCAAGGGTACCTCTTTCCCGTTTTCCATCATAATGGCATTGTACCTATAAGGGACTGCTTTGTTGGTGATGTAAGGAGTCGGGCCAGGAACATTAATGACCAAAGGAGTTGGAGCATACTTCCTGCTGTCATAAACAATCTCAATACGTTCCACTTCATTGAAATGAGGTACAATCACCAAGACCTCCTCTTCTTCATTCTCATTTTTATCAATAAGATCTTTATCAAGAGTGATTGCAATAACCTTTCGGTCCAACAAATCTTGAATATCTTCCTTTATGAGCTCACATCCTCGTGGATCAGTAGAACAAACCAGACATACAGTATAATCATGACCCTCATGGTTAAAGGAAAACATCTTGGGCAAACCTTCATGCATTTTCACTAAGGATCCTTGAACATCTTTGACATCAAACACAACATTCTTACTAGAAGACCCATGTAACATGTTAACATTGGCTGACCCATGCGGAGGGAGAGGGTTAGTTTATACATTAGGATTAGAATCCTTGAAAGTGAGAATTCCACACTTAACCAATCTTTGGACATCCGCTTTCAAACCAATACAATTCTCAATATTATGTCGGTGCACCTTAGTGGAATGGGCAGAACTGATAAGGTTTATACCAAAAAGGGAGATCCTTAGGTACCTCGGGTGGAGATTTGGTTTGGATATGCCCCTTATGCAGCAAGGCTGGGAACAATTCAACATATGGCATTGGAATTGGATCAAAATCTGGCATTCTCTTTGCACGGTATTGGTTGTTGAATGTGGTCGAGCCTGTTGTAAAGGCTGTTGATTCTGAGCACGTTGTGGTTGCTATTGCTGTTGTTGAACTGATTGAACTGGTTGATATGGTTGTGCGAAATGTAGCTGATAAACTGGAGTGTTAAAAACCGGTGTCACTGCTGCAACATGTGTAGCGTGCGATTTTTGTCGGTGACGCGACCACCTTACCGCAATGGTTGGAATTGGGTGCTACTTTCTGATTTCTTATTTATCCTATGAAGCAGGAAAGGAAAGGGAAGATATCTAAAACTAACCTTGCACGCAAATGTTTTCTTTACTAAATGCTAAGAGATTGGGGTTTCGGGGTCAGGTTATACAAAGGGAAGTTGTCAATCACCCAGTGTATATATGGTTATCATAGACCTTTTATGGCATGTTATTCTATTGGTTTAAATACTTTCTGATGTTTATCTGCTGTGGGTTGGGAAAGTTTCTCCTTTAGGAGTGTTTGAGAGAGTATTTTTGTTATTTTCGGGTTTTCTGATATTTTTGTGAAGGTACTGGACCTAAGATTTTGGATTTGTGTGCTCGCTAAGATTTCGCAATCTTATGCCTACTGTCGCGGCCGGCAAAAATATTCGAGTCGCCATCATATTTTTTAAGGAAAATAATGATAAACCTAAAAAATCCTAATCCTAAAGGTAGAGATTCCTACGGTTCGGGAGTCAGTTAAGTGAGGGGAAGGTGTTAGGCACCCCTCACCTCCATTGTACTCAATGGGATCCTCCTTAAGTTCTAGGGTATGTTTGTTTGTTTGTCTAAATTTTCTATTTACAAAAAAAATCCTAAGTTTTTTTTATAATTGTACTCGCTAGGGTTTACAACCCTATGCCTACGCACCTTCAATTTTGAAGGATCAGAGTAACTATAGTTCATCTCCCCTATTCCTACCCCCTAATCCTATTCCCATTCCTAATCCTAAACCCAATCCACTATTTATACTCTTGGATAAAGAGTTCTATCTCTTGATCTATTATTTATACTCCTAGATAAGGAGTTTTATCCCTTGTCCATTGTTTATGCTCTCGGACGGAGAGCTCTATCCCTTAATCCATTTATTTATACTCTCGGATATCAAGAGTTCTATCCCCTAATCCATTATTTATGCTCTCGGATATCAAGAGCTCTATCCCTTATCCCATCCCTTATTTAGGCTCTCGGACCAAGAGCATTATCCCTTGATTTTATATCCCAAAAAAAAAATCCCTTATTTATGTTGTTAAAATATTCCTTTAATTTATTTAGAAAAACAGAAAATTACTTATAAAAAAAAAATCCTATTTTATCCCCTATCCCAAAGGTCCTATTCCTTTGTTTATGCTCTCGGAAATTAGAGCTCTATCCCATGTTTAAACCCTTACATGTCCCTCTAGATGAATTTCCAAACATCCAAAAACATTATAGTGAAAATATCCCAACAACCCCTTTATTTCTCCCATTAAAAGGCAATTTACCAAAAAGTGTTAAATAGTTGAGTTAATTAATTAGAAACTTAATTTTATAATTAAGTTAAGGAGTTAACTTAATTACAAAAAAAAAAATATTTAATTAGATAGTTGAGTTGAAGAATTAATTTAATTATTACCAAAACCCTAAATTTAAAACACCCATTAAGTTAAGGAATTAACTTAATTATCCCAAATCCTAATTTTTTTTAAAACCCCAATTAAGTTAAGGAATTAACTTAATTATACCAAAAAACTAAATTTAAGACCCTAATTAAGTTAAGGAATTAACTTAATTATCCCAAAAAAACCTAAATTTAAAACCCCAATTAAGTTAAGGAATTAACTTAATTATCCAAAAAAAAAACCTAAATTTAAAACCCCAATTAAGTTAAGGAATTAACTTAATTATCCCCAAAAGCCCTAAATTTAAAACCCCAATTAAGTTAAGGAATTAACTTAATTATCCCCAAAAACCCTAAATTTAAAACCCCAATTAAGTCAAGGAATTAACTTAATTATCTAACAAAAATAAAATTAAAAAAAAAATCCTAATTAAAACTAATTTATGGCTTTATTTAAAAAAACAGGGGGGGGGGGGGGGGTGTATTCCCTTGAAGAAGAAGTAGTTGGGCTTCTGGGAGGGTGTTGATAGTGATTAGGGCGCAAGGCCCAATCACACAAAAAAAATGATCCCGAGAGAAAAAAAAAAGAAAGAAAAAAATCCACGGTGGGGGGGGGGGGGGGTGTCAGCGCGTTGACTCTCCATGGATCGTTGGATCCATCTACGCATCGTAAGGTGTTTGGACTTCAGAACTGTTATATCTGCATACCCTCCAGATGAAGGGCCCAGATGATGAGTCTAATGAGGAGCAGGATAACCACCTGCACACTGGATATGTCCAAGTACCTTGATCTCGCGGCCATGAAGAAGCCACGTGGGGGGAATCAGAGCGCTTGCTGAGGGAATACAAAACCCTCACCCTCTTCAATTTGCTCTCATTTTCCCCTCTCGCTTCTCTCTGTAATGTTCTCTCCCTCTCTCTACTTCTTTGCTCTCCCTTATCTCTAAACCAACCACCGCCGGTGAGCCTTCAGGCCACCGTGCACCACCCCAAATCACCCTCTATTTTCCAGAATCCGGTTGAGGATTCAACCGGAAACATCAAACATCAAGAACCCTAATCCAGTTTTGTGAACCCTAACCCCAAATTCCATGAACCCTAACCCACCTTCAACCAAAACCCAGAAAAACCTAAGAACCCCAAGGGTTCTGGGATGAACCCTAACCCTAAACCGTAGGAACCCTAACCCTCCCTTCATCCAAAACCCAGAAACCCCAAGAACCCTAACCCTCTACCCCATGAACCCTAACCCTAATTTTCCAAAAAAACCCAAAACCGTAACTCCAAAACCCAGATCCAAGACAATCAAACACGAACAAGCAGCAGTAACTCAGAATCAAAGGCAAACAACAAAAAAAGCTACGTTCTATTTTGTCTTACCGTCCGTGCAGTGAAACTGGTTGTATTTTTGTTTATCCCTTTCCCTTCTAATCCCCTTTTGTTTCTTATTCGCAGGTTAAAAAAGAGGTTTTGCTCAGGGGATTTAGGGTTCTGGTGATGAACCCTAGTCCTCTACGTTATTGAGCTTTGAGTGATGGGTGTGGAAGTGCGCAGCTGCAAAAATTTCTTTGCTTCGGGTCTTTTTTTTCCATCTGAATTTTTGTCTTAGTTTTATATGTAAAAATTAGGTTTAGACATTCAATTAGATTTATGTTTAGTTAGGAAATTTTTTATGTAATTTGATTTGATTTGTAAATCTGTGATTTGAATTTGTAATATGTTGTAATTTGATTCCAAAAATCAATGAAAATATATGGATTTGATTTGATGATTTGATTTTGTTTTCCGTTTTGATGTACGATAATCCCAAATTTGCGCACCATTAGGGTTAGCAATGGGGAAGAGGAAGGCCCAATTTGGGTCAACTATTTTGACCGAAAAATAAATAATAATAATAAAAAATAATAATAACAATGGACATATCCCAACCGTACAAAAACATTATCAAGCTTAAAATAAAATCCGCAAAACAAATAATAATTAATAACTAATAAACTCCAATACTAATCCCTCTTGACCCTAATTAATAATTAATAGCATAAAATTATCCCTAATAATATATACTTTAAAATCTAAATCTTAATTAAACAAAGCTCTTAAAAAAAAGTAAATAGACATTTGATAAAATGCAATAAGGCGCTAGTAAAAATCCTTAAAACTAATTAACACTAAATAACCTGATTATTCTATCTTAATGGTAAATAATAACCCATACAAAAATATTCTAAAATGACTTAACAATAAATACTAAAATCCTATTATCTAAAAAAACACACCTTTTTTCTAACAAAACCTATTTTATTTTTCCCTAAAATCCAACATAATAAATTCTAAAAAGAGAAGAAAACTTTTTTTAAAAATAGATAAAGTGACTAATAAAATCACACCTAAAATAAAACCTTATAGAAACCCACATCCCCAAAATAGGCCCAAAAGTACTAATAAACACCAAAAGCCTAGATGACACCCCTATTAACATCAAAAACCCTAAAAAGATGAAAAAACATTGGTCAAAATTTGGGGGTACTACAGCTGCCCCTATTTAATCAACTTCAACTTGGGATGATGATGACAGTGAGTCTTCATCTTCGCGAGGAGGAGATGATTAAATAAAAAGGAACCCTAATTTTGACCGCGAAATTGATAGGTTCAGAGTCTGCGTGAACCGATTCCAGACGCTACGTTAGTATCTTAATATCCATGTGTATAATATCCCTGGTAATAACCCTTGGCAAAATACCCGATTGAACCCCTTTAACCCTGAGCGTAAGCTACAAGCCCTATGCCATGTATGCATGTTTAAAAGTATGTATGCTTTGAATTCATGTATGGTTTTATGAATGATGCATTATTTGGGCCGATGCCTCTTTTATGATATGCGGTGCATGTGTTTCCGGAAACCAAATCCTCTTGCAATATTCCAGCTTCCCGACCCTTGAACCCTTGACTCCTTTGATGAGTGTAACAAGTCATATGCTCTTGCTATCTGGAGATGCGTATTATTCTTTATAAAGAAACTTCCATAATGATTAACTTGTGACTGTTAGTATGTAGACCTTGTGCTTAACTTGGAAGAAATATGATCCCTTTCCTATCTCCAAATCGAAGTAAAATACCTTTCTCCTTTTTTGAAAGCTTTTAATTTTTGCCCAATGCTTCAATGCATTATTCTATAATTAATCGACATTTTGTAATCAAGCGGCGTAATTAGAAAGAAAAGAAAAAAAAAATTATTTATTGAAAAGATGGCCCATAAACAGGCAATAGTACATAAGGGAAGTAATCCTCATAAGGAGGAAATACTACGAATTTACAAGACGAAAAGAAATGGCAATACGAAAAGCAAATTTATCTATGTCCCTATTGAATTCAAACACCCACTAATATCTCTAAGTCTCCGAGGCCATGACACTTCACTTCTGAAGATGACGATTGGATTGCTCATTCCTTTTCGAATCCCGTTGCGTGACCTGTAAGTGGCATCAATCATATGCCTTTTGGATATCCTTACTTTTGCCTGGACCGTTCTTTTTGAGTCTTAGTCCATCAGGATAATATACCATTTTTTTCAACTAGCCACCCTTTAGGGTTTTCGACTTGTCAGGTATCATTTTTTTTAGTCCCTAATTTTTGCCTAAGTCGCCCTTTCGGGTTTTCGACTTAGCGGGCTCTTATCCTCTTTTCCTAGGCATAGTATTTTTTGACTAAATCGGAATTGACCGGTCGCGGTAAATCTGCTCCATCCATAGTAGTCAACATTAAAGCTCCACCAGATAAGGCGCTCTTTACAACATATGGTCCTTCATAGTTTAGGGCCCATTTGCCACGAGGATCTTTATAGATGGGTAGCACTTTCCTTAATACCAGGTCCCCTTCTTCGAATAGGCGAGGACAAACTTTCTTATCGAACGCCTTCTTAAGTCTCCACTGATATAACTGACCATGACATACAGCGGCCATGCGCTTCTCCTCTATGTGATTAAGTTGATTAAGTCTATTTTGTACCCACTCCGCTTCATCCAACTTAGTCTCCATTATAACCCTAAGTGAAGGAATTTCTACTTCAATAGGGAGTACCGCTTCTGTGCCATATACCAAGGAAAAAGGCGTAGCTCCTGTCGAAGTACGAACTGAGGTTCTGTAGTCATGTAGTGCGAAAGGGAGCATTTCGTGCCAATCCTTGTAGGTCTTCACCATTTTCTGGATAATCTTCTTGATGTTCTTATTGGCTGCTTCTACCACGCCGTTCATCTTTAGGAGATAAGGCGATGAGTTATGATGGTCGATTTTGAAACTCTCGCATAGCTCGTGCATTACTTTGTTATTTAGATTGAGCCCATTATCCGTGATAATCTTGTTAGGAACCCCATAGCGACAAATTACCTCTTTCCTGATGAATCGTGCAATTACTTGTCTTGTCACATTAGTATAGGAAGCAGCTTCTACCCATTTGGTGAAGTAGTCGATAGCGACTAGAATAAACCGGTGTCCATTTGATGCTTTTGGCTCGATCATCCCTATTATGTCTATCCCCCACATAGAGAAAGGCCAAGGGGCAGTTAATACATTCAGGGGAGTTGGCGGCACATGAATCTTATCCGTGTAGATTTGACACTTGTGGCACTTCTTGACATATTTAAAGCAGCCGGACTCCATAGTCAACCAATAGTACCCAGCTCGGAGAATCTTCTTAGCCATAGTATGCCCATTTGCATGAGTTCCGAAGGATCCTTCGTGTATTTCTCTAATGAGCATGTCCTGTTCATGTCCATCTAAACACCGGAGTAACACCATGTCATGATTCCTTTTATATAGTACCTCTCCATCAAGGAAAAACTGGGCAACCAGTCTTCTAAGTGTTTTCTTATCCCCACTTGAGGCATTTGCAGGATATTCTTGTTTCTGGAGGAACTGTTTTATATCGTAAAACCACAGTTTGTTATCTACTTCGGCCTCTACTGCTGCACAATACGATGGTTCATCTAGGCGGTTAATTCTTATAGTTGGTGCTTCGTTATACCATTTGACTTTGAACATGGACACCAAAGTCGCCAAAGCGTCTGCCAGTTGATTCTCATCTCTGGGGATATGATGGAAGATGATCTCATCAAAGTACTCTATCCTTTTCCAGACACAATCTCGGTATCGAGTCAACTTGGCGTTAAGTGTTCTACATTCTCCTTTGACCTGATTGATGACGAGGGCCGAATCTCCATATACTTCTAAGATTTTGATTCCGAGGTTAATGGCTTCGTTAATTCCCAAGATACACGCCTCATATTCCGCCATATTGTTAGTACATGTGAAGCATATTCTTGCAGTGAAGGGTGTGTGAAATCCCGTTGGAGAAGTTATAACAGCTCCTACCCCATGTCTTTCTGCATTTGAGGCTCCATCGAATATAAGCTTCCATCGAGATTCGGGCTCAGGTCCTTCATAAGAATCTGGAATATCATCGTCTCTTACAGCCATCACATCCTCGTCGGAGAAGTCAAATTGCATAGGTTGATAGTCATCTACTGGCTGATGAGCGAGATGATCTGCTAACACGCTTCCTTTTATGGCTTTTTGGGTAACATACTGGATGTCATATTCAGTCAGTAACATCTGCCACCGAGCCACCCTCCCAGTAACTGCAGGCTTCTCGAATATATACTTGATGGGGTCCATCCTGGATATTAAGAAAGTAGTATGGCACACCATGTATTGTCTTAATCGTCGCTCGGCCCATACAAGAGCACAACAGGTCTTCTCCAAGAGTGAGTATCTGGATTCACAATCCGTGAATTTCTTACTCAAGTAATAGATTGCGTGCTCTTTTCTTCCTGTATCGTCTTGTTGTCCGAGTACACAACCCATCGAATTGTCAAGCACCGTTAGGTACATTATGAGTGGTCTTCCAGGTATGGGTGGTATCAATATGGGTGGCTCTTGTAAGTATTCCTTGATTCGATCGAAGGCCTTTTGACAGTTTTCACCCCACTCGAGGCTTTGACCTTTCCTCAACAACTTGAAGATTGGTTCACAAGTTACAGTAAGGTGTGAGATGAACCTGGCGATGTAGTTTACCCAGGAACCCACGTACTTCTTTTTCAGTCCTTGGTGCTGGCATTTCTTGGATGGCCTTTACTTTATCAGGATCAACTTCTATACCTCTTTGACTGACTATGAACCCCAACAACTTCCCAGACCTGACCCCAAAAGTACACTTTGCAGGATTTAGTCTTAGCTTGAACTTCCTTAGCCGTTCAAACAACTTCTGTAAATTGACTATGTGCTCTTCCTCAGTTTGTGATTTTGCAATCATGTCATCGACGTAAACCTCTATTCCTTGTGCATCATGTCGTGAAAGAGAGTTACCATTGCCCTTTGATAAGTTGCCTCGGCAGTTTTTAACCCGAAGGGCATTACCTTGTAACAGAAGGTTCCCCATGGAGTAATGAAAGTGGTCTTTTCCATGTCGGAGGGAGCCATCTTGATCTGATTGTATCCTGAAAACCCATCCATAAATGAGAAGACTGAGAATTGAGCTGTGTTATTTACCAGTACATCAATGTGGGGCAGTGAAAGTCATCTTTAGGACTTGCTCTGTTGAGATCTCGATAGTCTACACACATTCTGACCTTTCCATCCTTCTTTGGTATGGGCACAATGTTGGCTACCCATTCTGGATAATTTACTGCAGCTAAGAACCCTGCGTCAAACTGCTTTTTAACCTCTTCCTTGATTTTGAGAGTCATATCTGGTCTAATCCGTCTTAACTTTTGTTTGACCGGTGGACATTCGGGTTTAAGCGGTAGCTTATGTTCAACGATGTCCGTGTCTAAATCGGGCATATCTTGGTAAGACCAAGCGAACACATCCACATACTCTTGTAGTAACTTGATCAACATCTCCTTTACATACATGTCTAAAGAGGCAGCAATTTTAACCTCCTTTTTGTCCTCTTCAGTTCCCAGATTGATCACATCCACTGGTTCCTAATGAGGTTGTATCACTTTATCCTCTTGCTTTAATAGTCTGGCCAACTCTTCAGGGAGTTCACAATCGTCCTCATCACCCTCTTCTGCTTGGTTAATCGGGAACTCGAAGTTGTAAGGAATTATAGCGGTGTCGTTTTCAATAGGTTCATTTTTAAATCTGCATGAGGGAGATTTTTATGCTTATTATTTTTTTTTTTGAGTTGGTGCAAATGAAAGTATTGAAAAGAAAGTGTATTGCCATTTGAAAAAAAAAGAATAACTAAAAAAAAACAAAAAGATCTTGATTGAAAACAAAATGCGATTTTATTATTAAATAATTCAAAGAAACAAAAGGTGGCCCTACAAAGCTTGTCCATTTGCCTTGGGCATAGCAAAGGACTTATTATTATTTTTTAAGAAAGGTAAATTACTTTGAAATAGAAATCATCTCAGGAATCTCGATGGCTCTCCAATTGTTGAGAACAGTATCTGGTGTGCAACGGCGCACCCAATCTGGTACCCCTATATTTTCCTCTTCAATTGCAGTCACTTGATCTTCATCTGTGAATCCAGCACTACGGAAAGTTTCTTCAAGAGGAGGAAACGTCATTTGTTGAGACTTCTGAACCTCTTTATTAGCTAGTTTGCAACCCAACCCGAATTGATCCTTCTTTTCATGTATCTCTATTACTTTGCCCCAGCCCCTAGTATCCCCATTCTGAATCAAGTCTGTGATCCTTCTCGGCCTTTCCTCCTGTCGAACGACATGCTTATGACAGACCGTCGCCACCTCCAAAGCTTGGAACGGTATAACAAATGTCTCCCCATCCACTTCTATGTATCTGAATGACGAGAGATGGCTGACGAACATGTCTTCCTCCCCATCAACAATTATTAAATTGTCCCCAGATATGAACTTTAATTTCTGATGAAGTGTGGAAGTAACTGCGCCCACAGCATGAATCCAAGGTCGTCCTAGGAGACAGGTGTAGGAGGGATTGATGTCCATGACTTGGAAAGTGATCATGAAGGTATATGATCCCACCACTGTAGGTATGTCTACTTCCCCATTTACCATCCTTTTCGAACCGTCGAAAGCCCTAACAATCAGGGAACTGGTCTTCATAAAGGTCCTTACAGATGTTAATTTCATAAGGGTATCCTTAGGCATGACATTCAGAGCAGACCCTGTATCTACTAGCACCCTTGAGAGAATAGTGTCCTGACATTTGACTGATATATGCAAGGCCTTGTTATGTGCTTGCCCCTCGGGAGGTAATTCTTCACTGCTGAAACCCAGGCAGGTGTTGGCGGCGATATTAGCGACTACCTCGTCGAACTGAATCTCTGATATGTCTTTGGTGACATGGGCTTCATTTAGAACCTTCAGCAGGGATTCCCTATGTGCCTCTGAGCATAACAACAAAGATAGAATAGAGATTTTGGACGGTGTTTGATTTAGTTGGTCCACCACCCTATAATCACTTTTCTTTATGATTCTTAAAAATTCCTCGGCGTCTTCTTGAGGTATGCCCTTCTTGGACGGTCCCTCGCCTGTACTTGTGGTCTCTTTCCCCTTTGAGCTTTCAGGGATATCCTTCTTGGGTTGTTCTGACGAGTATACCCTTCCACTACGTGTCATTCCTCCAATACCAGCTATGTTAGTAACTGCTGGTGACGGCACTATAGTCTTTCCTCCCACTGACGCAGTGATGTCATATTTCCAAGGTACAGTCTTGGAGCTTTCATATGGAAATGGCGTTGGTACATGGAACATGATAGGACCTTCTGACATTACAGGCATCGGAGCTTTGACTGGCGCAGGAACAGGTATTTGAATTGGTGTTCACGCAGGCACCGGAATTGTTATCTGAATGGGAACCTGTGCAGGACTCGAAACTGGTATTTGGATAGGCACTTGTGGAGGCCTTGGGATTGGTATTTGAATAGGAGTTGTGACTCCTCTTTTAGGGTATGGAATCTCACAAGGTACTTGCCCCTGGGAGTCTAAGGCAGCCACTTCATTCATATTCCTTGAGTACCTAATCTGTACTATCCCTTGGTCCATTAGTTGTTGGAGGACCTCCTTCATCTTCTACAGCTATTGGGATTAACCGCGCAATTCTCACAGTCACCGTGCAGCCTTTCGAACTCCTCGTACCCAATTAATACTTCCCTCACTTTCATCATAGGGGTCTTTACTTGCTCCACCCCTCTAATTAGGACGTTCTCTCGTAGTCCCTCAATGGAGTTAACAGTTGGTCCAGCGTGCCCTGGGAAAGGGTTCTCTCCTACATTTGGAGTGTCATAACTGAAGTTAATAACCTTCTGATCCAGCAAATCTTGCACCCTAAACTTGAGAGCCAAACACTTTTCAGTCGTGTGCCCTGGCGATCCAGCATGGTAATCGCATCTAGCATTGGTGTCATACCCTCGAGAAGGAGGCGTAGGAGGGGGCCCTAACGGCTTGATTTCTACCAATCCCTTTTGGATTAACATTGGCAGGATTTGAGTATATGTAGTGGGTATAGGGTCAAAGTCTTTCCATGGCCTCCTTTGTTCCCTTTGGGGATGCTTCTGTTGTTACTGATTTTGAGGGGGTGGCGCCCTTGGCTGTTGGATCTGGAGCGCAGGAGACGCTTGGCCGGAGGCCGTGGCCGCCACGTAAGGGTTATAAGGCACTTGAGTATACCTATCAGCAGAAATGGCATTGGCCTCCTTCTTCGAACGGTTTCCGGAGTACCTTTTGTCGTTATGTTGATTGGAAGACAGTGTTCCAATCTTTCCACTTTTTAACCCATTCTCGATCCTTTCCCCAATGATAACCAAATCCGCAAATCCTATTAAGACAGATCCAATCATCTTTTCATAGTATAATCCTTGCAGAGTTCCCATGAATGTATCTACTAGCTCGTTTTCCCGCAATGGGGGTTGCACACGAGAGGCTAGCTCCCTCCATCTTTGGGCATACTCCTTAAAAGACTCATCCCTTTTCTGAGACATGTTTTGCAATTGCATGCGATTAGGGGCCATGTCTACATTATATTGGTATTGCCTTATGAAGGCACTTGCCAAATCCTCCCAGTTTTTGATGTAGGTCCTTTCCAGCTGCATGTACCAGTCCAAGGATGCCCCACTCAGGCTGTCTTGGAAAACATGCATCATCAGCTTTTCGTTCTTAGCGTGTACCCCCATCTTTCGGGAAAACATCAGAATCTGACTTTTAGGACAACTAACCCCTTTATACATCTCGAAGCTAGGTGCCTTAAACTTAGGAGGCACGACCACGTCGGGTACCAAACACATTTCCAAGGTATCAATCCCAAAGATCTTGGATCCTTCCACAGCCCTTAACCGTTCCTCAATTATCTTATACTTTTCATCCTCCTTTCTTCCTTCCATGGCAGCTAGTTTGGTTTCACGAACTACTTGCCTAGAGTCTTCCTCTCCATATTGGAGGTGCCAGTCATCATAGACTTCACGAGTAACAGGTATCTGTATAGGTCGTGATTCTCCATTGTGCTCGGGTGGGGGAACAGACCCCACAGGAGGTTGAGTGTTAGTCTTCCCTTTATTAGCCTCTAATGCCTCGCGTTCCAAGTCAGCCGCAAACCCCAAGAGAGGATTACTATCTTCATACTGGGGAGGAGGGGTAGGGACACTTCTACGATTACTAGCCTCGGTGTCTCTTGCTATCATGTTCTGAATAGCTCGAGTCAGCTGATCGATTTTGTCTTTCATTTCCTCCACATTTCCTTTGACGACATCCACATCTCCCTTTAGAGCGGCGTGGTTCAGCTCCATTTGTTCCATAGCTTCCTTCTGGTGAGCACGGGTGCGAGGTTGGGAAGTCAGATTGTTGCGATGATTCTGAGAGAAGATATCAAAAGGTGATTTCCGTTTGATGTTTATTTTTTGAATTATGTTATGCATGCATGAATGTATGAGTATGCAAAAATTATTTTTGTTTCAGGAATCTTAAACTTTCGTTTATTAAGATTAAAGCCAAGGGTAATGGAAAGCAAATACTTTTATTAATGGAAAGAAAGTACTAGGGTCGAAGCCCCATTTATTACATAAGGAAAACCAAACTAGGGATAAACCCTTAAATTATTCGTAACAAAAACCAAACGTAAGAAGTCATTACATAGAAAAGCTAAATCCTCCTCCTAATCATGGCCCTAAAATCCTCCACCATCTCACGACAAAGTGCAAGAAAATCGGCAATCTCTTTGGCCGGCTTGAAGATGCCAGCCGTGTACTCAGCCTCCTTTAATCTTTGAGGGATCTCGTGGATGAGATCGTTAGATAGTAGGACCAACTTCTGATACCTTTCTTGATAATATGCCTCGTCCTCTCGTAACTTTGCCATGATCTCTAAATCCTCCCTAGTAGTTTGCTATAGCTGTTGGTTATGTTCTTCTACATAAATGGCCCATGCCCTTAGATCTTCGTAGGAATCCTGAAGCTCCCCATATAGCCTTCTAAGTTCCTGGTTCTCCTCTTGAGTTTCTAACCATCCTTCTGGCCGTAGGGCAAGAAGTTCTTCGGCTGATCTCAATTGCACAGTTGCATCTAGGGCTTGCCTTTTGCTCTCGAGAAGAGCACTAGATAAGCTTTGAACTTCAGCTTTAAGGTGGTGGATACGCCTATCATATTCCTCTTTGAATTCTTTTTGCGTTGACGTCATCCAAATGTCTCTCCACTCGTCCCTTTGACGCTAGGCTCTATCTAGTTGCTCTTTGTGGTCTTTGAGACGTGAACTCACAACTTGAAGGTCGGCATAAGCTTGTTCCTTCTTTTCTTTCTCCATCTGAGCTATCCCCTTATTGATCTTTGATTGCTCCATAACTTCATTGAGACTCCTTTTTAGCTGGCTACTTTCTCCAGTGGCTTGGTAATATTTGCCTTCCCACTCTTTTTTTTCTTTTTATAATTGTGCAATAGTCTCTTTGAGTCTTTCACTTTCCTCCATGGAGATTACGACAGGTGGGGGGAACCCTTGGATTAACAGGACGATCCAGAGCAAAGGGCAACTTCACTAGGCTCACCCTTTCTTTCATCCATTGCAGATATGGTACCCTAGATTCTTCTCTTGGTCTTTTAAGGCTGCCCTTCCCTTTGATACTTAACTTCCAAGCTTGAGCAATCTTTAGAACATCGGGATGATTTCCAGCTACATTTTGTAGGATGAAGCCTTCTAACAACCTATCATCTGGCTTGTAGGCCAATGGATGCCCCAATTGCCTCATTAATAAGACCAGATTGTAACTTATGCACCTTCTTGATCCTATCAAAGGTACATTAGGGAAATCCCCACAACTTAGGACCACGTTGTCTCGAAGGAGTATTTGAGGGAACCACAAGATGTCTTTATCACCAAGAGATACCAAATATTGAGACCAATCATAGGCTTTCATTTTTCCCATATCCTTTAGATCCCTTACTAGATGAGAACACAACCATTTGTACAATAACTGAGAGCAACACAACATAGTCCCTCCCCTTCTTTCAAATTTCTGGTGAAGGGTAAAGTATATATCTGCAAGGAGGGCCGGTGTAGGATCTTCTTCTCCAACGGTCACAACCAAGAATAAATTAATGGCATCGATGTCTACAAAGTTCTTCGCGCTAGGGAAAAGAACTAACCCAAAGATGAGGAGTACCATGATAGCGTCCATGGCTGCCCAATTTTTGCAAGCAGCAAAATGATTGGCTTTCTTCTCCAAGAACCCCTTAGAGAACCCATGAAAGTTTTCTTGAACCTTTAAGTTGGCTTGCAAGTCTTCTTCACGGATATGAAAACCACTTGCCATTTCTTTGAAGGTAGGGCGATACCCTAATGCCTTGAATGAACCTTTGTTGTTCTTGGGGAGACCTAGTATCCTACGAACTTCTTCTAGAGTGGGGGCTATTTGAAAGTCTTGAAACTGGAAGCACCTTAACTTTGTGTCGTAAAACTAAGCCAAGGCAGTTAGGCCCTCTTCTTGAATAGGAGTAGTGACCAGATCTAGTATATCCCCATACCTACGAATTAGGGGCTTTCTCCTTTCCTTAGGCAATCCCCTAGCATAAGCTTTTAAGCTCCCTATGTCAGACGTTCTTACTTTGATCGTGATAGTCTTCTTTTTCCCGAATTCCATTGTCTTTGACTTTAACCTTTTTTTGAAAAATATTTAAGATTCCTGTGACATGATAATGCAAAAAGAATTTATGAGGATGATGAATGCAAATTATACTTTAGTTAGGGTAAGGTAATATGCAATCATGCCCTAGCGAGGTGGGCTCCCTATAATAGGTTAGATCTAAGTTTAGACTACCCAATCCCCTCACATGTAGGTTATAAAAATTTGGATAGCATAACGGCCCCAAAATGTTTAGACTATACCCTTGTTTTACCATGAGAAGGAGCAAGCCTTCCTATGGTAATCCTTCGGGATAAGTCTCATTTGGGGTAAGGCCCTAGTAACAGCCCTCGAGGGTTGAATACATAAGGTTCATGATTTGGTAAGGGGTAGGCTGAAAGTTCTCAGAGTCTCGGACCACATTCAAATCATCCTCTACGTCAGAGGCTAGCCCTTCCATGAGGACACCTTTGAAAGGATCTATTCTGAGTGTAGCATCAATGCATTGTTGGGGATTTTGCATCCCTCCCAAAAACATTTCCGTTCCACATGTTAATCTAGGGTTATCCTCCAAGCTTGGGCTTTAGCTTCATTCATTATTTGCCCCAATCCCATGCTTAAGGCCAAAAATAAGAACACAACGGTTAAATAAAATAAATAAACAAAATATAAAATAAAACAAAACAAAAAACAAAAACATTAGAAAAATAAAAACCAAAACCCAAGACAAACAAACAGGATCCTAAATTATAAGGATAGGATGGACTCTCTTTAGGTGTCCCCAGCAGAGTCGCCAGTTGTCGCGGCCGGCAAAAATATTCGAGTCGCCATCATATTTTTTAAGGAAAGTAATGATAAACCTAAAAAATCCTAATCCTAAAGGTAGAGATTCCTACGGTTCGGGAGTCAGTTAAGTGAGGGGAAGGTGTTAGGCACCCCTCACCTCCATTGTACTCAATGGGATCCTCCTTAAGTTCTAGGGTATGTTTGTTTGTTTCTCTAAATTTTCTATTTACAAAAAAAATCCTAAGTTTTTTTTATAATTGTACTCGCTAGGGTTTACAACCCTATGCCTACGCACCTTCAATTTTGAAGGATCAGAGTAACCGTAGTTCACCTCCCCTATTCCTACCCCCTAATCCTATTCCCATTCATAATCCTAAACCCAATCCACTATTTATACTCTTGGATAAAGAGTTCTATCTCTTGATCTATTATTTATACTCCTAGATAAGGAGTTTTATCCCTTGTCCATTATTTATGCTCTCGGACGGAGAGCTCTATCCCTTAATCCATTTATTTATACTCTCGGATATCAAGAGTTCTATCCCCTAATCCATTATTTATGCTCTCGGATATCAAGAGCTCTATCCCTTATCTCATCCCTTATTTAGGCTCTCGGACCAAGAGCATTATCCCTTGATTTTATATCCCAAAAAAAAAAAATCCCTTATTTATCTTGTTATAATATTCCTTTAATTTATTTAGAAAAACAGAAAATTACTTATAAAAAAAAATCCTATTTTATCCCCTATCCCAAAGGTCCTATTCTTTTGTTTATGCTCTCGGAAATTAGAGCTCTATCACATGTTTAAACCCTTACATATCCCTCTAGATGAATTTCCAAACATCCAAAAACATTATAGTGAAAATATCCCAACAACCCCTTTATTTCTCCCATTAAAAGGTAATTTACCAAAAAGTGTTAAATAAGTAAGTTAATTAATTAGAAACTTAATTTTATAATTAAGCTAAGGAGTTAACTTGATTACAAAAAAAAAATTAATATTTAATTAGATAGTTGAGTTGAAGAATTAATTTAATTATCACCAAAATCCTAAATTTAAAACACCCATTAAGTTAAGGAATTAACTTAATTATCCCAAATCCTAATTTTTTTTAAAACCCCAATTAAGTTAAGGAATTAACTTAATTATACCAAAAAACTAAATTTAAGACCCTAATTAAGTTAAGGAATTAACTTAATTTTCCCAAAAAAAACCTAAATTTAAAACCCCAATTAAGTTAAAGAATTAACTTAATTATCCCCAAAAGCCCTAAATTTAAAACCCCAATTAAGTTAAGGAATTAACTTAATTATCCCCAAAAACCCTAAATTAAAAACCCCAATTAAGTCAAGGAATTAATTTAATTATCTAACAAAAATAAAATTAAAAAAAAAATCCTAATTAAAACTAATTTATGGCTTTATTTAAAAAAACAGGGGGGGTGTATTCCCTTTGAAGAAGAAGTAGTTGGGCTTCTGGGAGGGTGTTGATAGTGATTAGGGCGCAAGGCCCAATCACACCAAAAAAATGATCCTGAGAGAAAAAAATCCACGGTGGGGGGGGGGGGGGGGGGGGAGGGTTAGCGCGTTGACTCTCCATGGATCGTTGGATCCATCTACGCATCGTAAAGTGTTTGGACTTCAGAACCGTTAGATCTGCATACCCTCTAGATGAAGGGCCCAGATGATGAGTCTAATGAGGAACAGGATAACCACCTGCACACTGGATATGTCCAAGTACCTTGATCTCGCGGCCATGAAGAAGCCACATGGGGGGAATCAGAGCGCTTGCTGAGGGAATACAAAACCCTCACCCTCTTCAATTTGCTCTCATTTTCCCCTCTCGCTTCTCTCTGTAATGTTCTCTCCCTCTCTCTACTTCTTTGCTCTCCCTTCTCTCTAAACCAACCACCGCCGGTGAGCCTTCAGGCCACCGTGCACCACCCCAAATCACCCTCTATTTTCCAGAATCCGGTTGAGGATTCAACCGGAAACATCAAACATCAAGAACCCTAATCCAGTTTCGGGAACCCTAACCCCAAATTCCATGAACCCTAACCCACCTTCAACCAAAACTCAGAAAACCCTAAGAACCCCAAGGGTTCTGGGATGAACCCTAACCCTAAACCGCAGGAACCCTAACCCTCCCTTCATCCAAAACCCAGAAACCCCAAGAACCCTAACCCTAATTTTCCAAAAAAACCCAAAATCGTAACTCCAAAACCTAGATCCAAGACAATCAAACACGAACAAGCAGCAGTAACTCAGAATCAAAGGCAAACAACAAAAAAAAAGCTACATTCTATTTTGTCTTACCGTCCGTGCAGGGAAACTTGTTGTATTTTTGTTTATCCCTTTCCCTTCTAATCCCCTTTCGTTTCTTATTCGCGGGTTAAAAAAGAGGTTTTGCTCAGGGGATTTAGGGTTCTGGTGATGAACCCTAGTCCTCTACGTTATTGAGCTTTGAGTGATGGGTGTGGAAGCGCGCAACTGCAAAAATTTCTTTGCTTCGGGTCTTTTTTTTCCATCTGAATTTTTGTCTTAGTTTTATATGTAAAAATTAGGTTTAGTCATTCAATTAGATTTTGGTTTAGTTAGGAAATTTTTTATGTAATTTGATTTGATTTGTAAATCTATGATTTGAATTTGTAATATGTTGTAATTTGATTCCAAAAATCAATGAAAAGATATGGATTTGATTTGATGATTTGATTTTGTTTTCCGTTTTGATCTACTACAATCCTAAATTTGCGCACCATTAGGGTTAGCAATGGGGAAGAGGAAAGCCCAATTTGGGTCAACTATTTTGACCGAAAAATAAATAATAATAATAAAAAATAATAATAACAATGGACATATCCCAACCGTACAAAAACATTATCAAGCTTAAAATAAAATCCCCAAAACAAATAATAATTAATAACTAATAAACTCCAATACTAATCCCTCTTGACCCTAATTAATAATTAATAGCATAAAATTATCCCTAATACTATATACTTTAAAATCTAATTCTTAATTAAACAAAGCTCTTAAAAAAAAGTAAATAGACATTTGATAAAATGCAATAAGGCGCTAGTAAAATTCCTTAAAACTAATTAACACTAAATAACCTGATTATTCTATCTTAATGGTAAATAATAACCCATACAAAAATATTCTAAAATGACTTAACAATAAATACTAAAATCCTATTATCTAAATAATCCCACCTTTTTCTAACAAAACCTATTTTATTTTTCCCTAAAATCCAACATAATAAATTCTAAAAAGAGAAGAAAACTTTTTTTAAAAATAGATAAAGTGACTAATAAAATCACACCTAAAATAAAACCTTATAGAAACCCACATCCCCAAAATAGGCCCAAAAGTACTAATAAACACCCAAAGCCTAGATGACACCCCCTATTAACACCAAAAACCCTAAAAAGATGAAAAAACATTGGTCAAAATTTGGGGTACTACACCTACGTATTCCCGTAAAGAGATTTGGGAAATCAGAGCAATCGTAGTTCCTCCTATTTCTATGGGAGGAAAGATGTTTGGTGTCTTGTTCAAATCCCAAGATTGAAGCTGAAGGGTATTTGTGTCTTGTTTAAAGCCCAAGATTGAAGCTAAAGGTTTGACTGAGAGAGAATTTGTCATCTCTAAAGGGAGTTATCTCTCCTATTCATAACAAAAATGTTGGGTAACTGATTATAATGGGGAATTACTTTAACTGGAATGTATGGAATCCAACAATGCCATAATTTCCTTTATAAGGGAATTGTCCTGAAGGAAGAAACTTTAACTCAGTGTAGAGCAATGTCATTTTTCCTTAGGAGTCTTTCATGTTAAGAGAGGGACATTGGCTTGGATGTAAATAATATAGAGGGTTGCCACTTACAACAATTAGATGAAAGATGATTTTTGACCAGGATAAGAGAAGGACCACAGCTTGGATTTTTGAATCAACAAGTGTGCCACTTACAACAGTTATCTGGAATTATGGTTTTTTGATTGCCTGTTTTGATATGTGATGTACAGAGAAATGTCTTCCTATAGAGAAGACTCTTGATATCCTCTGAGGGAATGTTGATTTTTGTGTGCCTTGATCAAAGCCCAAGGTTGAAGCTAAAAAGAATGGACTCTACTTAGGGAGTTTTATATCTGTCTTGTATAAAGCCCAAGATTGAGGCTGAAAAGAGATTGACCCAGCTGAAGAGTATGATCTGTCTTGTACAAAGCCCAAGATTGAGGCTGAAAAGAGATAGACTCTACCGGGGAGGTTTTATCTGTCTTATACAAAGCCCAAGATTGAGGCTGAAAAGAGATAGACTCTACCGGGGAGGTTTTATCTGTCTTGTACAAAGCCTAAGATTGATGCTGAATCTACTGAGGAAAATCGTTATACAAAGCCTAAGAGAAGGCTGGTTGGGGGAAAGTCTTATATGAAGCCTAAAAGGAGGCTGACTTCTGCAGAGGATTGTTGAAATCCAGAGGCAGGTCCCATATGTATTGGGGAATCCCAAAGGTATTAATCTTTCTGGGGATCAAAGGGGGAGTTACAGTTTCAGATACCTTGACCCTCAATAGAGACAACAGTCCTTCGTGCTTAGCTCTGAAAGCCTCGGGATTGGTAATCATCCTTCCCAATTTCCTTAAGTCTTCTAGTTTCGGAGCCTTGAAGGTGTACTTGTGCATTTTTCTTCTACCGAAATCCATAACGCAACCTCTGATATTTACAATTATTGTTTTAGTTCTTTTGAAAAAAGATTTTTTTTCTTGTTTGAAAAGAGTTTTTAAATGAATGCATGAATGCAGCAAACAAAAACATTTGAAAACATGGGTTTAGGGTTTCAACGTCACGAGCATGGAGTCATGGCTCTACCCATCCCCAAAGGTTGTACTATTTTGGTCAATTTTGTACCTGTAGAATGGGTTCTAAAAGGTTCCCAAAGTCATTGACCCCTCCTAGGGATATCAACAACAAGCTGATTCACTCGAACGAGCTGTAATATCCTAGGATGAATCTCTTTTGAGTGTAGTATCGCGTATCAACTATTCCCGATAGTTACCACACTACCAAATGGCCATATGGTTAAATGTCTACTAAATCCTCAGGGTCATGGGTACCGCACTGGGATAAATGATGTTTTCACGACAATCGGTCGTTCAACATCAATATTTCCACACGGGTACCTCGCCTGATTCGGTGGACTGCCCAGTTAGCTTGGTCGGGATTCACTCCCTATAAGCGTTTCCCAGATATGCCACCACTTATGTTAATGTTCTCTCAAACTTTCCACATGCGTATTAATCGCATTCCCTGTTAACAGAAATTTAAACACAGGTATCAAGTAATATAACAGTAAATGATATATATATATATATATATATATAGTAGAAAGTATGTAAATAAAAAAATAAATGCCAAGCAAAGCCTAGACCTCTTAGGAACTCTAATCCTAGAACTTCCCCAGCAGAGTCGCCATTTTTCTGTAGCGTGCGATTTTTGTCGGTGACACGACCACCTTACCGTAATGGTTGGAATTGGGTGCTACTTTCTGATTTCTTATTTATCCTATGAAGCTGGAAAGGAAAGGGAAGCTATCTAAAACTAACCTTGCACGTGAATGTTTTCTTTAACAAATCCTAAGAGATTAGGGGTTCGAGGTCAGGTTATACAAAGGGAAGTTGTCAATCACCCAGTGTATATATGGTTATCCATAGACCTTTTATGGCATGTTTTTCTATTGGTTTAAATACTTTCTGGTGTTTATCTGCTGTGGGTTGGGAAAGTTTCTCCTTTGGGAGTGTTTGAGAGAGTATTTTTGTTGTTTTTGGGTTTTCTGATATTTTTGTGAAGGTACTGGATCTAAGATTTTGGATTTGTGTGCTCGCTAATATTTCGCAATCTTATACCTATGTATTCCCGTAAAGAGATTTGGGAAATCAGAGCAATCGTAGTTCCTCCTATTTCTATGAGAGTAAAGATGTTTGGTGTCTTGTTCAAAGCCCAAGATTGAAGCTGAAGGGTATTTGTGTCTTGTTTGAAGGCCAAGATTGAAGCTAAAGGTTTGACTGAGAGAGAATTTTTCATCTCTAAAGGGAGGTATCTCTCCTATTCATTACAAAAATGTTGGGTAGCTGATTATAAAGGGGAATTACTTTAACTGGAATGTATGGAATCCAACAATGCTATAATTTCCTTTATAAGGGAATTGGCCTGAAGGAAGAAACTTTAACTCAGTGTAGAGCAATGTCATTTTTCCTTAGGAGTCATTCATGTTAAGAGAGGGACATTGGCTTGGATGTAAATAATCCAGAGGCTTGCCACTTACAACAATTAGATGAAAGATGATTTTTGACCAGGATAAGAGAAGAACCACAGCTTGGATTTTTGAATCAACAAGTGTGCCACTCACAACAGTTATCTGGAATTAGGGTTTTTTTATTGTCTGTTTTGATATGTGGTGTACAGAGAAATGTCTTCCTACAGAGAGAACTCTTGATATCCCCTGAGGAAATGTTTATTTGTGTATGCCGTGATCAAATCCCAAGGTTGAAGCTAAAAATAATGGACTCTACTTAGGGAGTTTTATATCTGTCTTGTATAAAGCCCAAGATTGAGGCTGAAAAGAGATTGACTCAGCTGGAGAGTATGCTCTGTCTTGTACAAAGCCCAAGATTGAGGCTGAAAAGAGATAGGCTCTACCGGGGAGGTTTTATCTGTCTTGTACAAAACCCAAGATTGAGGCTAAAAAGAGATAGACTCTACCGGGGAGGTTTTATCTGTCTTGTACAAAGCCCAAGATTGAGGCTGAATCTACTGAGGAAAATCATTATACAAAGTCGAGAGAAGGCTAGTTGGGGGAAATTCTTATATGAAGCCTAAGAGGAGGCTGACTTCTGCAGAGGATTGTTGAAATCCAGAGGCAGGTCCCATATGTATTGGGGAATCCCAAAGGTATTACTCTTTCTGGGGATCAAATGGGGAGTTACAGTATCAGATACCATGAGGCCCTGATTCTGTTAGGGTTTTGTTGATGGTAAATTGACCCTGGCTGGGGATTTTTAAGGTGAAGGTTAAAGATTGTGTTTGAAAAATCTATAGTGGTTTTAACACTACTGGAGATTAGTGAAATAATCAGGGTATTTTCCTGTGCTTTTAGGAAACTTGAGGGTTTTTCTTGGTGAGGTCCAAGGGGAGATGAGACTTTCCAAGTCTACTGGTATGAAGAGGTTAACTCTTAGTTGGAGAATAATCTTTGTATGATTCCCAAGAGGAGGCTGATGTTTTTAAGGGATGAGAATCAACCCTAGAATGGTCCGATGTTTTGGAATTCTGAATCTCTGAGGGATTGAACTAGTAAAGATGACTAGTTTCGGTCCTATACCTGTAGGAGGTCTTCGGGTCCTTGTACTAAGCCTAAGAGGAGGCTGAGAGCTTTTAAGAAGCCTGTGGGTCCTTGTACAAAGCCTAAGAGGAGGCTGAGGATGCTTTTAGGAAGCCTTAGGGTACAAGCCTAAGAAATGTTCAAGAAAGGTTTCACCGGGAATTAATCCTTTCTTTGCAGAACAGTTCTAAAGTTTGAAGAAATTCAGGAGAGGTTTCACCGAGAATTAATCCTCTATGGGGAAATGAATTTCTTGTACAAATATTTCTAAGTTAGGACAGTCTTGAGAAAAGTTTCACCGGGAATAATTCCTTTCTGTGTTCCATATTGTATAAACACAAGAGGAGACAAGACTGCATCTGGAATTTCGGGGAACTAGTTTTGACTATGTTGAAAGAGTAACCACTGGTTTGACCTAAATCTAGAACTAACTGATGGGGAAAACTCTAAACAATTATATACAAGCACACATATATATATATATATATAGATATAGATATATAGATATATAGATATAGATATATGTTAGTTTCTTGGATTGGCTGGAATTTTGGTAAAACAAAAGTTGTTCAATGTTTGATGTCATATGGGTGATGTCACAACATTGAGTCTTGACACTGGGCTATGTTAAGTGTTTAAGTTGGATGTCTGATGTCACATGCGATGTTGTGACATCAGGTCTGCAGAATTAATAACATCAGGTTTAGTGATGTTGTTAGGGTTTGCGTTTTAGCTGGAATTGTGGAGAGCTGGTAGTCTCATTGGATGCGAATATCTTGGGTTAGATATTCTCTGTTGCATAGAGATTTGATGCAGATTTGTAGGAGATTTAAAAGTTTGAAGATTTGAAAAGATTTTGGGGATAAAATCTGTTTTGAAGATTCAGTTTTAAATAACAAATCAGATCAAATATTGCAAGGAGTCCAAGCCCAATTCAGGTGGCTATATAAAGCGCATAGATCAAAGGAAGAAGGTACAGAAAGCAGACAGAAGATTGAGAGCATTAACTGGAGGTTAATCATAGTCTTTGTGCGTGTTTTTGTGTACACCATTCAAGAGTGAATTGGTAAGTTCTATCCTCTCTTAAAGCTGTAAAGCAAAGAGAGTTTGTGTAACTTGATTAAAGCTGTGAAGCAGGATCAAGGTTTCTCAATGAGGGTGTTCTTTGAGAGTTTTTAGGGATTGAGTAGTGTTCACATATCTAAGTGGTTCCTTAGGTAGAAAGTCACTAGTTGGAATTAAGATTTAGAGATTGTCAACTGGGTTGTTGAGTATGTAATTTAATTCTACAAGTAGTGAAATTCATCACTGGCTTGGTAGCCCCCAGATTAGTTGTTTGAACTGAACTGGGTTAACAATTCTGTGTGTTTTTATTGTCCATTGTTCAGAGTGTGTTGTTGTGACATCGTGTGTGACATCACATATCTGGTACCAAAATTTCAATTGGTATCAAAGCAGGCATCCTGTCTGTCTCTGGGTGAGATCTGGGGAAGTTACTTTCTGGTGTAAAGATGGACAAATAGGTTGGAGGATTTGTCAACAGACCCCCTATATTGGATGGTTCCAATTATGATTATTGGAAGCCTAGGATGACCACCTTCTTGAAATCCTTGGACAGCAGGGCTTGGAAGGCCATTATTAAAGAATGGAAAGCACCTGTTGTGTGTGAGAAGGATGATGCTGGTAAAGATAAAGAAGGCACCTCTAAGCTGAAGGCTGAAGAAGAATGGACCAAGGAAGAAGATGAGCTTGCCCTTGGAAATTCAAAAGCCCTAAATGATATCTTCAATGGAGTTGACAAGAACATATTCAGGTTGATCAACTCATGTGAATCTGCTAAAGATGCATGGGATATTTTGAAGGCTACACATGAAGAATCATTTAGAGTAAAGATGTCAAGACTTCAGATTCTAACATCTAAGTTTGACAGTCTGAAGATGAAGGAAGATGAGACTATCCATGACTTCCATATGAGTGTTCTTGAGCTGGCCAATGCATCCAGTGCTCTTGGTGAAAGGATGTCAGAAGAAAAGCTTGTAAAGAAGATCCTTAGGTCTCTTCCTAAGAAGTACAAGATGAAGGTGACTGCCATTGAAGAAGCACATGACATCTGCCAGATGAGGGTAGATGAGCTCATTGGATCTCTTCAAACTTTTGAGCTTGGTTTGAATGATGAAGAACCAGAAAAGAAGCCCAAAAGTATAGCTTTGGTCTCCACTCCTGCAGAAGCTAAGAAAGTCAAAGATGATGATTCTCAGGAAGATCTTTCTCAGGCCATTGCAATGTTGGGAAGGCAGTTCAACAAGGTGTTCAAGAGAATGAACAATAACTACAAGCCTAATGTCAAGAACATCTCTTCTGACATCAGCAAGTCAAAAGAGAAAGATGAAGAAAAGACTGCTCAAGAGAAAGGTGTTCAGTGCTTTGAATGTGAAGGTTATGGACATGTCAAGAAAGAATGTCCCACATTCTTGAAGAAGCAGAAGAAGGGCATGCCAGTTTCCTGGTCTGAATCTGATAGTGAAAGTGAAGGTGAGTCAGCAAAGCATGTTAGAGCTTTAACAGGAACTGTTGTTTCTGATGATGATAGTGATGGAGAAATAACTTATGAGGAGTTAGCATCTACTTATCAAGAGCTGTGTTTAAAAAGTGCTGAGATTTGTCAAGAAAACAAGTGTCACAAGCAACAGATTGCTCAGCTTGAGAATGTAAAAGCTGATATGGAAAATGAAGTTGTACTAGTTAAATCTCAACTTGATCAGATGACAAAATCTGTTAGGATGATGAACAGTGGTACAACCACTCTTGATAAGATTCTTCAGTCAGAGAAAGTTGCTGGAGATAAATCAGGTATAGGATATGAGAAAAAGAGTTCTACAGAAGCAAGCACTTCTGGAACAAAGAAGGAGGTGTCCCAACCAATGTCTCAGCATCAAACAAAGAGACATGATTCTACACCTAAGAAGGTTACTCATCCACAGCCTCAGAATGTTGAGAAGAAGAATGCTCATCATCAGAAGAAGGTGCAGTCTCAGGGAGCTAGTCAGTATATGCCACCTCAATATCACAAGAGCATGAAGGTTGCTAGGTTCAATCAGAACATGTTTCATCAACATCAGGGGAACATGTATGAATATGGACATGGATACAACAATATTGTGCCTCATTACTATGGAAGAAGAAAGCCTCATCACCATAGGAGACAGTTCAAAAGACAGTATCCTTACCATAGAAGACAATCAAACTATGGTAGTAGAAGACAACAGCCTTACCATAGAATAAGAAATCAACACTATGGATGGCAGCACCATCAACATCATCATCATGGTGGCAGAAGGTTTAACCACTTTAGAGATGACAGAGTTAGGTGCTTCTACTGTGGAAGGTTTGGACATATGCAGTACTCGTGTTTTAAACTACATGGTTATCCACAATATGCTCCTCAAACCAAACTAAAGGAGGTCAGACCCAAAGTTGCTAAACAATGGGTTCCTAAGGAGAAAGTGAAATGTCTTTTAGCCCACACCTCAGATAGACAGGTTGATAAGGATACATGGTACTTTGACAATGGTTGTTCAAAGCATATGACTGGATTCAAAACTCTGTTAGTTGAAGTCAGTCATTGTCCCTCACATGAGGTTATTTTTGGCAATGGTGAAAAAGGTGCAGTTGCAGAAGTTGGAAAAGTGAAGAATCATGATGGTCTTACTCTTGATAATGTAGTTATTGTCCAAGGGTTGAATGCTAATTTGATTAGCATAAGTCAACTTTGTGATGAAGGTTATAAAGTAAGCTACACCAAAGATGAGTGTGTGGTAGCTGATGAGCAAAATGAGGTAGTGATGAAGGGAGTAAGATCCAAAGATAATTGCTATCAGTGGATACCTCAAGTGGACATCATATCTAGTGATGTTAAGGTTGATGTTGTAACATCAGATGGCGACATCAAGTGTGAAAGTATGGTGAAAAGTCAATCTGGGTTAATGACTTATGGTGCTGTTACTCCTAAGTTGGATGATGTGTTAAAAGCCAACTTGAGTAGTCAGTTATGTGAGCAAGATGAAGGAGTCAACTATGCTGATGGAAGGATCAAAAGTTGTGACCTTAAGAAGTGTTGGGAGCTGAATACTTGCAAGGCCAAGAAAGATGACAACCTGACTAATGACTCCTGTAGTTCAGAAGAAAAATTTCACAAGTTGACAATCCTTAGGTTGGAAGATGCAGATGTTAGAGCTGATGTTAAAACATCTCAAGTCAAGAAAGGTACTTCTAGCCTTAAAATAAAGAAGAGTGATGATGAACTAATTGCAAAAGTGGTTCCTGGGGTTGCTAAACGACTGAAATCAAGGAAGAGGAAAGCTATTGAGTCACCTCCAAAGATGAGAACTGATAAGCAGAAGATCTATGTGGACGGTACTACAAAATCCAGGAGTAAAGTGTTCATCTCTTCCAGAAATAGGAAGATCAGAGATAAGTCTGATGATAATGTCCAGGATATCTCTCAAATGAAGGAAGTCGTTGTTGCTAGAACTTCTGAGAACATTCAAAAGGCCATACTAGATAACATTCCTGTGCTTTTCATAAAATGGTGGAAGTATGTTCTGGAAAAAGAATTTGGTATAGATACTCTGGATATGGTTGAGTTTGCTAGGATATGGTTCAGAGAGGGTGTGGGAACTTATGGTATTCAGGTGTGTATGAATAAGTTGCTCTGTCTGTGTTTTATTGGGAGCTTCTTGAAGGACTTCTTTGTGCAATGAGTCCTTTGAATGGTGATGAGAAGTTGATGTCCCAAAAGATGTTATAACATCATGTTTGCTAGTGGTTATATCTGGAAGATGATTAAGATTGGACATGTGGATTTGGATGCTCTAGCAGTTTTGGTCAGAAGAGGTGGAGATTATGGTCATGTGTTTAGTAGTTTGTTCTGGCAAAGCATGACTACTGTCTTTAAAGACTTCACCAGTTTCAACAACTACTGGTGGATGTAAGGATAGAGGAATTGTGATCTCTTGAAGAGACTGGATCTCAGTAAAGCTTATAAGTAAGCTGTGAATTTGTGGAGTTTGTGACACAGTGTTGAGTTTGGATTATTTTGCTGATAGTAAATCCAGTAGTGGAGCATATGTAATACCCTGGTGTCAAGAGTGTCAAGAGTATCCTTGGTGAAGGATGTCTTTGTTCTGGATCTGAAGCTTAGTGCTTACATTATATCTAAGGAGCATCTACATAGTCATACGGGAGAATGATGAAGTAGAAGGTTTGCCTTGGATGGTGAAGATGAATTGTATGATAGCCTTTGGAGAAAGGGACAGTGGTACCAAAATGCATGTACTCAGAAATTGTGCTCAAATGTTCATCTCCATCTAGAGCATTTGTTAATCAGGACAGGGGGAGTACTTGTCTATGGATTTTGCAGCAAAGGTGCATTTATTTTGAAGATTGAATGCTGATCAAGCTTGTGGAGATTGGTTGCCTCTTATGAGGATATAATGTCAGATAACATGTTATGACATTAGGCTGTTGATTGGTGTTTTGGTGTGGCCTTGAATGGTTCTAGTCATATGAAGCAACTTGTTTGAATCTTGTGCGCACATGCTTCTGAGGAGATGTCTGAAGACAAGATTAAATCATGGCCTTGAATAGATTGTACACTTGTCTTGGTGTGTGTTATTCTAAGTGTGAGGAGTTGACTTAGAGTTTAGTGGAAGGCATTGTGTGTGTGCTTCAGATCTTGTGGATGATTGTGTGAAGCCTTCATAACTGGATGGATGAAGAATATGTCTGGATTTTCAAAATGTGGATATTGCTGACAGAAGAAGTATGGTTTTGTACAGGGTGTCATAAGACTTACTTGTTGAGGTTTGTCCAATAGTGGCTAAAAAGGGGGAGAAATAGTCAAGAGTCAGTCAAGATACAAAAGGTGCTGCAATGACAAGGAGTGCTGCTAGTTGTGATGCAGAAGTGCAGATATTGAGGGGGAGAGTTGTTGAATAGCTTGTATGCTGGTTCTTGCCTTGAGAGGGGGAGATTTATTCCATGCTGCTGGTTAGTGTTGAAGTTTGTGTACAGCAGAGTATAGAAGTGTTTGTGCAGCATGCTAAAAGCATTGTGAAGTATAGATTGTGCTGCTACTGCAAAGGTTGGAAAAATCATATTTTTATCCACTGCTAAAGTCTCTGAAGATGCAGAGATTGTTTTAGCCAAAATTAGCCAAAGGGGGAGATTGTTAGTTTCTTGGATTGGCTGGAATTTTGGTAAAACAAAAGCTGTTCAATGTTTGATGTCATATGGGTGATGTCACAACATTGAGTCTTAACACTGGGCTATGTTAAGTGTTTGAGTTGGATGTCTGATGTCACATGCGATGTTGTGACACCAGGTCTGCAGAATTAATAACATCAGGTTTAGTGATGTTGTTAGGGTTTGCATTTTAGCTGGAATTGTGGAGAGCTGGTAGTCTCATTGGATGCGAATATCTTGGGTTAGATATTCTCTGTTGCATAGAGATTTGATGCAGATTTGTAGGAGATTTAAAAGTTTGAAGATTTGAAAAGATTTTGGGGATAAAATCTGTTTTGAAGATTCGGTTTTAAATAACAAATCAGATCAAATATTGCAAGGAGTCCAAGCCCAATTCAGGTGGCTATATAAAGCGCATAGATCAAAGGAAGAAGGTACAGAAAGCAGACAGAAGATTGAGAGCATTAACTGGACGTTAATCATAGTCTTTGTGCATGTTTTTGTGTACACCATTCAAGAGTGAATTGGTAAGTTCTGTCCTCTCTTAAAGCTGTGAAGCAAAGAGAGTTTGTGTAACTTGATCAAAGCTGTGAAGCAGGATCAAGGTTTCTCAAAGAGGGTGTTCTTTGAGAGTTTTTAGGGATTGAGTAGTGTTCTCATATCTAAGTGGTTCCTTAGGTAGAAAGTCACTAGTAGGAATTAAGATTAGGAGATTGTCAACTGGGTTGTTGAGTTTGTAATTTAATTCTACAAGTAGTGAAATTCATCCCTGGCTTGGTAGCCCCCAGATTAGTTGTTTGAACTGAACTGGGTTAACAATTATGTGTGTTTTTATTGTCCATTGTTCAGAGTGTGTTGTTGTGACATCGTGTGTGACATCACATATCTGGTACCAGAATTTCAATATATATATATATATATATATATATATATATATATATATATATAAACAAGTATGTATTGAAAAGATAGTGTAACTTACAGTTGTGCAAGCCCAAGCATAGTGTATTTGACTACAGCTGTATGGTTAGATTTTCAAGAAATTGAAGAAAGTTTTGATAAAACTTTGAACTTGAATTTGAATCAAAAAGGAAAGTTGTTTTAAAGGAAGTTTGGGGCTTATACTCAAGGAGAGGCCCAGATAAATGATTTTGAAAAGGCGATGACTGTGTCGTAGTTTTGAAAATCACAGAGGGACTTATACAATGACTGAGGCCCAAATGATTTATGTACAAAAGAGGTTGGGTCTTACACTATTAGAAGTCCAAAAGTTTATTTTTATATAAGAGATGGGACTTATAGCTCTAGGAGAGACCCAAATTAAAAACAGCGATCATACCGTTTATTGTGAAAATTGTACCGGGACTTATACAATGACAAGAGGCCCAAAAATGTTTTGAAAAATGTTTGATAAATTAAAATTAAGAGAAACCCTAATTTTAATTAAAAAAATATAGTTTTTTTTAAAGGAAATTAAATATAAAATGATACAAAATAGCAAATATATTCAAAAACAAGTTGTCAACTTTAAAGAATATTTTGAAAAATCATGTTAAATCACATGAAAGCTTGAAATCCAATTGGTTTTGAAAAATCAAGGTGAGAATTTTCTTTTAAAAATGTTTAAAACAAATAAAAATGAAATTTAATTCAAAAATCAAACTTTATTAAATAAATAATATAAATGTGATTTTTTTGTAGAATAAAATATTTAAACATTTTTGTGACTTTTTAAAAAAAGAACCAATAAAAAATGATGAAAAATGAGAGAGAAATTAAATTTTGAAATCATTTAATAAAAATATCAAATATTCAAAAATTCAAATATTTGAAAATGGCGCCAAGGCCATCTTCTTCTTCCTCACGACTATCCGCCATAGCCAATTTGCAAAACCTCACATATCTCTCTGATTACTCAATGAAAATGACTTTTGTAAACATGAAATTTGCTCGTTTTTGAACAAGGATTCCAATGGTACCAATTAATTGCATTTATATTAAGTGTGGAGTGAGAAATCGGAAGATGAACTCAAGAACCCTAATTTCTGCAAGAACACTATGAAATCCTATACACGATTCATACATAGCAATTGATTTAGGGGAAACACTCTACATAAGTGCAAAAACATGTTTGTAACTTGAAAACACAGTTATGATGCATGGATTATAGAGTTTGAGAGTGTCAGCCTTACCTCTTGCAGCTGGTGATCGGATTTGATGATGGAGATGTTACAGATGTGTTGTGAGGACTTGGACAGCTTCACTATACCTTATGGAGTGTGTTAAGATGTCTGGCAATGATTGGAGATGCTTGGATCACCTTGTGGTATCTCAACTGCAAATAGGCCTCAAGTGGATTTTGAGGTCTATGATTCTGGTGTTCCAGATGAAGTATGAGTGTTTGAACATCTTATATATGATATATTAGATGTGTTTAGATCATAAGCTATGGTGGAATTGCTCTCTAACTCAAAATTTGATGGTGACTTGTAAAATAAGGCATTTCTGGTTTTTTGAAAGAGATTTTAAAGAAAGCAAGTGTTGTCAAGCTTTGGTGTACTCAAACTAATCACAAATGACCTCTATTTATAGTGTGTCAAGTTTGTTTTGGCAAAAATAGTGAATGGTGGCTGGTACAGTCCATTGTCCAATGGTTGCATAAAGGAATCTCAAGTCTTCTCTAGCCATTAACTTGGGTCAATCTTGCATGCCTATGGTATTCTAATGCTTGAGTTTATCTTGACTCATTTGCAATGTTGTGGACTGATACATGTCAGCTCTATGCATCCATTCAATGCCTCATGACAAATTTGAAAGTTTTGGATTTGAACTTTGAATGTCACATGCCAAATGACGAGGTTTTGGACTTGCAAGGCTCTATGGTGTTGTAGCTCTACAGAGATCATGTTCATTGCACTTTAGAAACTTGTCTTGTATGGTGACAAGGCTTGCCAAGTCATGGAAATGACAAAATCGCGGGGCAAGTGCAAGACTGTCTTGCAAAACCAGTCTTGGAGGTGTCATGTTTCCATGCTCATAACTCCCTACTCAAGTTGAATTAGGATGAGTTCTGGTACTCTTTGGAAAGCTTTTATATCCTAATTTAACTTTGATGTCCAACAATGGTCTTGATTCAACTTGGATCAAGGTGAAAATGGCCTCAAAGTTGGTGAAAATCCAAGACAGATTCTGTCCAAAATTTTCACTAAGTGTTGGAAAAAGTGGTCATTTTCATGTTTTTGTGATTTTGATCAATCCATAACTCAAAATCCATGAGATTTAGAATCTTTTGTAGTTGACAATTTTGAAGTATGTCATGTGAAATTTCATTTGAGCTTTGGATGGAAGAAAAAGGCCTTGTAGTTTGGAAGTTATGACCTTGCAAAGTTGGTACCAAATCACTTTTGTCCCATAACTTAGAAAATTTTAAGTTTCCTATGGTTGCCCCTTTTGCAAGTAACCCTATTTTTTCTTGATTTCTTGATGGATAATGATCAAAACCATGCATTAACATTGTTTTTGAGTTGGGGGAGCCACATTTGTGGAAAATTTTCAAAAAGTAAAACTTGATTTTGGGCACAGTTGACTTTTTGTCAGATGAATTCCAAACTGTGTGATCTTCTATGCAATCAAGTTCTTGACCTAATTCAAACCTAATGGGTGGATTCCATAGGTGTTTTACGGTGTCTTGAATCATGTACCAAGGTTTGGGAACATGTCTTGGTCAAAAGTCAAAGGTATAGTTGACTTTTTCTTCAAAACCCTAATTGTGGTCCAAATGAATTTGAAACTTGTGAATCAAGCTTCTTGGATCAATCCATTGTTGTAAATGGATCAATGTGGTGTATTTTAGGCCCTCAAATCATGTCTTGAGGTCTTGGTTCATGTCTTGCCTCAAAAGTCAACTTAGGGGTGAATTAGGTCGAGAAACCCTAATTCCTGATTTTTGATGAATGCTTCCTCTGAAGCTATTTTGGCTTGATAATTGGACTCATAAGGTCCCTTTGAGCATTTTGGATCATGTTTTGAAGTATTGGCTCATGCCCAGATGAAAATTTTCCTCTAGAGGCCTTGGTCGACCAAAACCCTAATTTGGTGACACTATGGATCTCGAGGCTTGATAAGCTTGAGATGTTGTACTCTTGTGCTTGATTCTTGATATGGGAGACCTCTTGATCCTTCATGGATATTTGAGAGGCTTACAAGTTGAAGATCATGTCAATTCTTGATTGATCCTTTGTCTGAGTGCTCTGAGAAGGCTCAAAACCCTAATTCTTGATTGTAGTGAATGCTCAATAATCCTTGAGGAGATTGATGAGGTATGATGGTACATCCATATTATGGTAATAACCTTCACAATGATGGGAAATCTTGTGGTCAAAATTTGGGGTATGATAACATACTGAGACCGTTGATGTTGCGGGTTTCTCCTCCAGGGTCGACGATGGTGTATGGAACTCACATCTTGTTCCTTCTTCTTCGCAAAATTACTTCCGTGCTTTTTCACATTGCCGGAAGTGCCAGCCTCTTTTTTGTCAACCTACCTTCACGAATTCCTTTCTCCAAGCGCATCCCCATTTTTACCATTTCAGTAAAGTCACTCGGAGCGCTGGCCACCATTCTCTCATAGAAAAAGTTACTCAGAGTCTTCAAGAAAATCTTGGTCATTTCCTTCTCTTCAAGGGGCGGTGCAATCTGAGGGGCCACTTCGCGCCATCGTTAGGCGTACTCTTTGAAATTTTCTCTTTCCTTTTGGGTCATAGCCCTCAGTTGATCCCTTTCCGGTTCCATATCAACATTTTATTTATACTGTCTGATAAAAGCGTTACAAACATCGTTGAAAGTATGGATCTTCAGATTGTCAAGCCCCATATACCACTTGAATGTCGCACCTGTCAAACTATCTTGGAAATAATGGATCAACAGCTGATCATTATCTGTCTGTGCTGACATCTTACAGACATACATAATGAGATGGCTCTGAGGACAAGAATTGCCCTTATATTTTTTCAAAATTAGGTACCTTGAACTTTGGAGGAACCTTGACATTATGAACCAAACACAAGTCAGAAGCACTTTTTCTAAACAAATCCTTCTCTCTTAGGGCTTTGATCTCTTTTTACATCTCTAGGAATTTATCCTGAAATTCATCTATCCTCTCATCAAATCTGACACTCTCACTTGCGGTGGTGTGGAATACGGGCTCTTCCAACTGATATGGGACAGTGTTCACTACGGGAGGTGGCATAGTCATGACAATGGTTACAGCAGGGGCTTCAGGAACTGGTGGATGATAGCCAACGAGAGTGAAATGAGGTGGCATTCCCCATGGAAAACAAGGAGGCATGGTATAATATGGTTCACTGACAGGCGCCGCTGGGAACGACGCAGAGACAATCTCTGAGATAACGGTTCTTGGAATCTGGTCTTGTGAATTATGCGACGACTGATTCTGAGCAGCCGCCAGTGCTTCCATCTTTCTGTTCAACCTCTTCAAACTCTCTTTCAAGGTTGTAACTTCTTCGCAGAGAGCTCTGTTTTCCTGCTCGAGTTGATCCATCCTCTTTTGGTGACCGGCTCGGGTGTTATATCTGTGATTCAGCTTGTCTCTCTGAAGAAGAAGCAAGGGTGAGAACCTAAAATGCAAAGATGCAATGCAAATGAAGTATGCGAATACGATGCATAGATGAATCAAGGAACTCAAAACATGTGTTTGTAAACATTGTAGACATTGAGGATACGTCTTAAATCAAACTCATTTCATTAATCAACTTGCAAGTATTACAAAATAAGCAGTACACCTCCAAGGTCCATTACATAAGCAAACAAAAATACAACATAAAAGGAACTAAGAATCTAATCCATCTGATGACGGTCCTTCTCCTCCACAGAGTTCCTTCATGAGCTTGTCAATCTGTTCTTGCATCCTCGCTTTGTCAAGGATCGGCTCTTCCAATGCTTTCTTCATCTTCAGCTATTCACTTGTATGGACTACAGGGGGCTTATGACGCGGATATGACATCCTCATCACGAGGGCTTTTTCACGGGCCCACTCTAAGCAAGTTTCTGTGACAGTACAATTAGGGTGGCCTAATGCAGTCCTTCCTTATTTGTTTATGTGACGCCAAGCATGCGTAATTTTGGCTTTAAGCTCAGGGTTTTCCCCTTCTTCAAGGAAAAGTCTCGTTAGGTTTCTAGGATCAGGCTATTCATCCATTAGGTGACCAAGTTCTTGGCGAGCGACAATGGGGTTATAACTGATGCATCCCTTTGTGCCAAAAAGAGGCACATTGGGGAAGTCCCCACAGCTGTGAATCATAATGATCTCCCCATATATCGGATCTTACCACTCGATATCTGAATGGGTAAGCTCCACGAGTCTCTTGGAACAAATTGAAGTATCTTTCACATCGCAGAAGGTTGCGGTTCTTGGTAGGTGCGAAATACACCACCTATAAAGGAGAGCAACGCAGCAAACGATCTGTCCTTTTTCTTGCAGAATCTTCGAGTGAATGGCATGATAGGCATCGGCCAACAGGGTAGGAACCAGATTCTTGAGCATAAAAATCTGGATGGCGTTGACGTCGACAAAGTCTTCGATGTTAGGAGATAGGAATAATCCATAAGCCAACAATGCGAAGGTGGACTCAAAGAGCACAATGTTCTTCATATCAGCGAAATACTGAGCCTTCTCAAACAAGAATTGAGCAGGCAAACTGGAAAGTCCTCCTTTGATAGTCATGTTGTTTTGAACGTCAAACAACTGTAGGCTCGTTCCTCTTGCAATATATTTCTCACTGAGTTCATTCTCTAGTCCGGAGAATGGAGGGAAGTCGTTGACATGGAGACCCATCAAAGCAGAGTATTCTTCCAAAGTTGGCATCAACTGGTAATTAGGGAATATGAAGCAATAATAAATGGGATTGTAGAGCTGAACCAGCGTGTCTAACAGTCCATCAACCCTTTGAAGCTTCAGCAGTGGGAGAATCCTTCCATATCTCTCTGAGAAAGCCAACAGGTCTTCAATCAGTTCTCCTAGTTCCTTTAGTCACTCAACATTAGGAACCTTGAAGTTGTATGGAAAAGTGACTCTCTTTCCAAAATCCATCTTACAATGTCTGCAAAACAAGTTTTCAGTTCCTTGACAGGGTTAGCAAAAAAATGCAAAATGCAAAGCAAAAGTTTCATGGAACTCGGCTATTTGTAAATATCAAGGAATATCAAAAGAATCATTCTCATTAATGATAACATGGATTACAAAAAGTCGGTACATATCACAAGAGTCTTAAACAACAAGCTAAATAAAAGCTAATCAAAAGGACCTAAGGAGATTCTCCTAACAGCCTCGTGTTGAGCTTCCTAATCTCTTCCTCCATCTGAGCTTTTTCCTTAACGAGCTTATCAACGATCAACTTCCACGGAGTCGACTGAGGGTCAGAGGTGCTTGGATCTTCTTGTTTCTTCCTTTTGTTGCAGGAGACTACTTCTTTATTCTTTGCTTGTAGCTGCTTTTGGAGTTCTAGATTCTCCTCGACAACTACTTGGTATTTATGCTTCCAAGCCTCTCCTGTCTGTTGGGCTTGGTTCAAAGCAATATGATGAGTCCAAGCCCTTGAGGTTGGCATCAATTTTGGTAAAACTAACTTAGAAGAAAGATGTTGGACAAGATGTCCTGACATGATGATTTAACTGCAGGTTAAAGATGTTAGACAAGATATCCTATCAGGTGGATTCGACATCTTTGTCTGATACAGTTTTGGAATAACTATATTTAGGTTCCAGGTGTGATTGGAATATGACTTGATCCCAGGTGGCATCAGAGATTGAGAAATCAGAGATTCTGATTCTAAAAGGAATATGCAGTTTCCATGTAAGGAGACATTTTTGGAAACTTGGGATTGAAGAAACTAATAGGTCGCAGATTCTGTGGAGCAGAATTGTTGCGTTTTTGAAGCCCAAATCCAGTTCTGTTTTGAAATATAAATAGGATGGATTTAACCTAGTAAGGTGTTGAATATTGCAGCTGTTATAGAGTACTAGGGTTTGTACTTTTGTGATCCTCTCGTGTATTGTGTGAATACTAGAGAAGGACAGTTTATTGAGTTGTAATATTTTCAGTCACTCCTGTGATAGGAAGGGAATTGAGAAGGGTCTCATACCTAGAAGTGTCTTAGGTAGAAATCTAGGAATGGTAGTTTCTAGATACTAAGTTGTAAACGTTGGAGTTTAGCTTAGAATAAATTCTATTTAGTTGATTTCATTCTTGGCTTGGTAGCCCCCAGACGTAGGTGTTGTTGATCACCGAACTTGGTTAACAATTTCTGTGTGTTGTTTTTCTTTCTGCTATTTCTTTCTGCTCTTCCTTAATCCTTGTGAAAAGCAGAGATCAAGTGTCACGACATCCTGTCTGACATCTTAGTGATCTACTTAAACAAGAATTTTAATTGGTATCAGAGCAGGCATCCTGCTCTGTATCTGGGTGAAATTCAGGGACGTTACTTTCTGGTTCGATGGATAAAGAAGGAGGAATTCTGAATAGACCACATATACTTGATGGTTCCAATTATGAATATTGGAAAGTACAGATGGTGGCGTTTATCAAGTCCATGGATGTTAAAGCTTGGAAGTCTGTGGTTAAAGGGTGGGATCCACCAAAGATCAAAGACAAAGACGGGAAGCTCACTGATGAGCTGAAACCTGAAGAAGACTGGAATGATGAAGATGATAAGCTTGCCCAAGGAAATTCAAAAGCATTGAATGCCTTGTTTAATGGGGTGGACAAGAACATCTTCAGACTAATCAAGAACTGCACTTTTGCAAAGGATGCTTAGGAAATCCTGAAGACTGCTCATGAAAGTACATCTTGGGTTAAATCTTCAAGACTTCAGCTTCTCACCACTAAGTTTGAGAACTTGAGAATGAGAGAAGATGAAAGTATACATGACTTTCACATGAACATTGTTGATATTGCCAACACATCTAGTGACCTTAAAGAGAAAATTCCTGAAGCCAAGTTGGTCCATAAAATTCTAAGGTCTCTTCCCAAGAGATTTGACATGAAGGTGACTGCTATAGAGGAAGCTCAGGATATAGCTACTATGAAAGTTGATGAGCTTATGGGATCTCTTCAAACCTTTGAAATGGTAATAAATGAAAGGACTGAGAATAAGAAAAGCTTAGCCTTAGTGTCTGACGGAGGTAAGACAAACTCCAAGATAGAGATGTCTAAGGCAGTTGTGTTCCTGGGAAAACAGTACAGCCAATTACAAACAAAGATTGAGGGAGAGTAAAAAAATAGTGCCAGGACTCAGATGCCCAGCAACTTAAAAAGGAACAATTATGGAAGGAATTCTCATTATAAAAAGAGAATTGGTAAAGAAAAGGGGACCAAATGTCTAGAATGTGAGGGATTCGGACATATTAATTAAGAGTGTCCCACATTTCTCAAGAAAGAAAGGAAATGCCTCCATACATCTTGGTCTGAAGATGATTCTGCTAGTGATGGAGAATCACCGAAGCAGGTTCCTGCACTCACAGGAGCGTTTGACACTAATGTAGGATCAGACATTGCAGATCTTTCTTATGATGCTCTAGTCAACTCTTACAGGGAGTTGTACACAAGAAGTGCAGAAATCTGTCATCTAGGAGAAGATCAACATAAGATTATCATGCTTCTTGAGGTTGAAAGATTGGAGTATCTTGGCATCATATCTGATCTTCAAGAGGAAATTGCTCTACTCAAATCTAAACCTGATAATGTCAACAGCAGATCTGACAAGATACTACAAGAACTTGGGTACAATAATCAAAGAAAGAAAAGAGAACCTGAATACAATCCTGAAATAAGACAAAAGATATCTAACAGAATGTCACAACATCATTACAAACACTAGAGGAAACAAGACTGGAAATGTCATTACTGTGGCAAGTATGGCCACATTAAACGTTATTGTTACAAACTACATGGATATTCCAAGGGTAGGATTGCTGGAAAGAAAAGAAGTTCCAAGAACGAGTTTATGGCTCTGATGGCTCATTCCACTCAAAAGGAATACACTGAAGAGAAGTGGTACTTTGATAGTGGATGTTCGAGACATATGACTGATGTAAAGAACTATCTGGTGAATATAAAGCTTCATTCCTCCAACTATGTCACTTTTGGAGATGGATCCAAAGGAAAGATTAAAGGAGTTGGGAGAATGGTCCAAGCAGGAAATCCTAGGCTTGACAATTTCTGTATGTCGAAGGACTAACTGCTAATCTAATTAGTATTAGTCAACTCTGTAATCAAGGCCTGAAGGTTAACTTTACAAAATCTGAATGTTTGGTCGTAAATGATAAAAATAAAGTACTCATGAGGGGTGTTAGATCAAAAAATAATTGTTATGTATGGACCCCCTTACTAACAGAGTGCTCCTCTACAACAATTAGAGAACATCAGAAATTCCCCTCAGAACTAAACTTTGATAAGTGGGAAATTGGTAGATTAACCAAGAAGACACACAGAAAGACCATCTTAAGGATTCAGGATTTGCTTCATAAGGCCTCTATGATAAATGATCTGGAAGAAAGAAGATGTGTATTTATGGCCACTATTGACTCGACTACAGAAAGTGATTACCCTGCCACCATATTCAGCAGCTTTCAGTACCCAGGAATGACGCAGATGCCAACAAGGGAAAATGTCACACAAAATGTTGTGACATTCTCCCATGATAACCTGAGAGCTCTTGAAAAGTTTGGGAAACTGAAGGGTAAAATAAGATTTTTCATAACCAGGGGCCTAAAGGGATTAACCTGTAAGAATACTGGTCAAGAAGGTGATTGTTTTCAACAAACGAAATGAGGGTTTCAAAAACGATCATTTCAAATCAACTTAAACCGCTCTTAATCCACTCTCCTCGTCACAATAACCTCGTTCTTTCGGTGTAAAGAAAAATCCAATCGTGTCCCTTCTATGATGTCTCAACAACAATCCTCAACTGAAAGAGGAGTGAAGAGACCTCTACATCTTCCGCTGTTAGGGCAAAACTGGGGAAGGAGTCTACTAAAGATGCGATCAATGTTGTCCCCCTTTCTATGGTACCATGCAAGCCTGAGAAATTTCCTACACGAAGAGCTAGAAATCTCCTTGTAGGTAATACTTCTGAACCTATTAATGCCCCTCATGATCCTAGAAATAAGGAAGAAATTATTGAAACGGATAAGAGAATAAGGAAAATTGTAGCTGGACAATTAAATATAAGAAGTAAACTGAATACAGATTGGCATATGCCAATCACATTTGCTCCTGTTGAGAAACAAGGTGTTAGAGATAATAATGAAGGAGATGGTAATACAATGTCAGAAGAGAATCACCACATATGTGTTGAAACTAGTCAGAAAAATGATGGACCAGATAGTGGAACATCCTTGTCTCTAGAGGAATCACTTGAATAGCGTCTAGGGGATGTTGATAAAGACGTGACTGACAAGGTAATCAACATTGATGGTTCATCTTATGATGATGAGATCATTGCTAATGTGATCAAGAGATTTAAGACAAGAAAAAAGAAAAATGTGGATACTGAAAACAATAATATCAGAAGAAACATTGCATCTGTAGTTGGACCTCAGAAACCTTGGAGCAAGGTTGCAATTGTATCCAAGAAAAGAAAGGCTAAGTGTGACACTGAGTCAGACTATGATGTCACAAATGATGACCAGGACATCATACTTCCAAAGGCTCCTGGGGTAAAGAAAAAGACTGTTAGTATTCCTAAAGTTCCCTTGGATAATATCTCGTTCCATGCTCCTGAGTATGTACACAGATGGCCATATGTGTACCAAAGAAGAATAACATTGTAAAGTGAACTAGGGAAGGATGCATTAGTGTGCCATGAAGTGATGAAACTGATCAATGACTCTGGGCTAACCAGGACAGTTACCAATCTTGGAAATTGTTATGAAAAGCTTGTGAAGGAATTTGTAGTAAACATTCCTGACCACGGTAATGATGCAACCAACAGGACAGTGTATGTCAGAGGAAATGCTGTGACATTTTCTCCCACAATGATTAATAGGTTTCTGGAAAGATCTGAAGAGTCTCAGTCTGAATATGGAGACACTGATGACCAAGTTTGTCAAGAGCTCACCTGCAACACTGTGAAATAGTGGCCTAGCAATGGGAAACTCTTAGCCGGGAAAATGAGTGTGAAGTATGCAATTCTGCATAGAATTGGTACCATCAACTGGGTGCCCACCAATCATACTTCAACCATCTTTGGGGGTCTAGGCAGATTTATCTATATGATTGGCAAAGGAAGACGGTTTGACTTTGGAACTCACATCTTCAATAAAATTTTGAAGCAATCTACATCAACTATAGTGAAACTCCCTATATGCTTTCCTTCACTCATTTGTGGGATAATTCTGAATCAGTTCCCAAGCCTTCGAGTTACCACAGATCATGTAATGAAAAGGGCATCTCCCTTGACTCTGCACTATAAATTGTTTACTGGTAACCATGTACCAGATATTGCTTCAACAGTTGCACCGACATCTGCTACAACAACTACAAAAGCGGAAACTATAGCCCAGCTCAAAAACACAAGTAAGGAGCTTGATGACATTATCAAGACCAGCACTGCCAGAAAGGAGAAGCTAGAAAAACTGATACAAGCCTTGTCTGCTGAGCAGATCAAGGACAATGGAGTCAACACTAGCGATGCCGAGATGGCAACTAAGGAGAACAGTGATGCATGTGAAGAAGATGCTGATAATGGCTCTGATAGAAGTGCAGGAGAAGAAGAAGATGATGAGGAAACAGAAGATGACTTTTGATAGTTGTCTTTTTTTTACGGTTTTTGTTTTTGGTTGTGTATGGGCTGAATGCCCAGGATAGTTTTTATTTTTTTTGTTGGGTGTGTAATTTAACTACTATGAACTGTTTAATTGGTTTTTGAGTTAGTCATTTTGCCTTTGTCATATTGTGGTAAAAAAGGGGGAGAAATACTAATATCACTAACCACTGATATTCTACTAACCACTAAGAGGGAGTAGATCTGTACTGCTTGTAGGAGGTACTGATTGAGGGTAAGACAAAGTTTTGTTTTCGATGCTGTTTTGATAGTGGTCTCTCTGATATGCTTCTGCAGGTCAATGAAAGTTAGTTTTAGCCAAAATCTGCCAAAGGGGGAGATTGATGAGTCCAAGCCCTTGAGGTTGGCATCAATTTTGGTAAAACTAACTTAGCATAAAGATGTTGGACAAGATGTCCTGACATGATGATTTAACTGCAGGTTAAAGATGTTAGACAAAATGTCCTATCAGGTGGATTCGACATCTTTGTCTGATACAGTTTTGGAATAACTGTATATAGGTTTCAGGTGTGATTGGAATATGACTTGATCCCAGGTGGCATCAGAGATTGAGGAATCAGAGATTCTGATTCTAAAAGGAATATGCGGTTTCCATGCAAGGAGACATTTTTTGAAACTTGGGATTGAAGAAAAGAATAGGTCGCAGATTCTGTGGAGCAGAATTGATGCGTTTTTTAAGCTCAAATCCAGTTCTATTTTACAATATAAATATGATGGATTTAACCTAGTAAGATGTTGAATATTGCAGCTGTTATAGAGTACTAGGGTTTGTACTTTTGTGATCCTCTCTTGTATTGTGTGAATACCAGAGAAGGACAGTTTATTGAGTTGTAATATTTTCAGTCACTGCTGTGATTGGAAGGGAATTGAGAAGGGTCTCATACCTAGAAGTGTCTTAGGTAGAAATCTATGAAAGGTAGTTTCTAGGTACTAAGTTGTAAACATTGGAGTTTAGCTTAGAACCAATTCTACTTAGTTGATTTTATTCCTGGCTTGGTAGCCCCCAGACGTAGGTGTTATTGTCATACCCCAAATTTTGACCACAAGATTTCCCATCATTGTGCAAATCATCATTACAATATGGATGTACCATCATGCCTCATCAATCTCCTAAAAGATAGTTGAGCATTCACCACAATCAAGAATTAGGGTTTTAAGCCCTCTCAGAGCACTTAGAAAAAGGATCGATCAAGAAATGACATGATCTTCAACTTGTCTAACCTATCAAACACCCATAAATGATCAAGAGGACTCCCACATCAAGAATCAGTCATAGGAGTGCAACATTCCAAGGGGATCAAGCCTCGAGATCGCCAGTGTCACCAAATTAGGGTTTTGGTCGACCAAGGCCTCCAGATGAAAATTTTCTTCTGGGCATGAGCCAATACTGCAAGGCATAACCCAAAATGCTCAAAGAGACCTCATGGACCCAATCATCAAGTCAAAACAACCTCAGGGGATGCATTCATCAAAAATCAGGAATTAGGGTTTCTTGACCTAGTTCACCCCTACTAAGTTGACTTTGGAACAAAGCATGAGTTAAAACCTAAGACATGATTTGAGGACCTCAAACACACTACATTGATCCATTTACAACAATGGATTGATCCAAGAAGCTTGATTCACAAGTTTCATTTTCATCTGGACCACAATTAGGGTTTTAAGGAAAAAGTCAACTGTGTCGTTGACTTTTTACCAAGACATGCTCCCAAACCTTGGGACATGATTCAAGACACCCTAAAACACCTATGGAATCCATCCATTAGGTTTGAATTGGGTCAAGAACTTGATTTCACAAAGGATCACACAGTTTGTATTTCATCTAACAAAAAGTCAACTGTGCCCAAAATCAAGTTTGACTTTTTGGAATTTTTCACAAATATGGTTCCCCTAAGTCAAAAATAATGTTAATGTATGATTTTGATCATCACTTATCAAGAAAAATCAAGAAAAGTGAGGTTTCTTGCAAAGGGGGCAACCATGAGAAACCAAATTTTTTCTAAGTTATGGAACAAAAGTGATTTTGTACCAACTTTGCAAGATCATAACTCCTAAACCACAAAGCCTTTTTCTCCCATTCAAAGCTCAAATGAAAGTTCACATGACATATTTCAAATATGTCAACTAGAAAAGATTCCAAATCCTCATGGATTTTGAGTTATGGATTGATCAAAATCACAAAAATGGGAAATGGCCACTTTTTCCAACACTTAGTAAAATTTTCAACAAGTCAGAATCTGTTTCACTTTTTCCAAACTTTGAGGTCATTTGTCACTTTGATCCAAGCTGAACCAGGTCCATTTGTGAAAATAAAAGTTAAATTATATCACGAGGGCTTTCCAACAAGTACCAGATCATCTCCAAATTCAATTTGAGTAAGGAATTACAACCCTTGGAACATGGCATCAAAGATTGATTTTGTCCAAGGCAGATTATAGGTCATTTGCTCGAATTGGACAAATCAGATAATTACAAGCCTTGTCATCCATTTGGACACCTCAGGGATAACATCAAAGGAAAAATAACTGATCCACAAGCCTTCCAAGTCCAAGGATCTACATGTAGCTATGTCACCCTAAAAAGGCTAAAAATCTCAAAGACTCTAATTTTGTTCCAATGCATTCAATGGATTCACAAGGTGGCAAGCATCAAGACACTGCTAACTGAATTGAGTTAAGCCTTATCTCTGAACCTAAGCTACAATAACCTGCTGCACTGAGCCAAGTCAATGGCTAGAGAAGACCAATGATTCCTTGTGATCAACATGAACCAAGGGGCTGTACCAGTTGTCATTCACTTTTCATTTGTGATCAGTTTGAGTACACCAAAGCACCCAAACTGATGCTTTACTCAAAATCTCTCTTTCACTCCAAAAAACACCTTCTCTTGCAAGTCACTATCGGGTTTTGCATTTGAGAACAATTATGTCCAAACCAATGATGCAAACACCTCACATACATTATATGTAAGTGATTCAAACACTAAAACAACACCTGGAACATCATAATCACAAAGTGGTATCCCATTTCCTCAAGTTCAAGAACCTTCTGCAGAAGGATTCGAGCTAGTCAGACCAAGAAGTTTCCAACCACTCCAAGCATTCAAACACATTCCTTGACACCTAAGGAAGCTGTCCAAATCATTGAAACACATTTGTAACATCACCATCATCAAACTCGATCACCATCTGTAAGAGGTAAGCCTGAAACCTTCAAACTCTATATTACATGCATCATAAATGTATTTTTGAGTTACCATCTTGTTTCTGCATGTAAGTAGAATAATAACCCTCAATCAATTGCCATGAATCAATCGTGTATGGAATTTCATTGTGTTCATGCTGAAATTAGGGTTCTTTAGGTTATCCTTTGATTTCTCACTCAACACTTAATATAAATGCAATTAATCTATATGGTTGTGATCCTTGTTCAAAAACGAGTGAGATTGGTGTTTGAATCGTGCAAAACCATTGAGTAATCAGAGAGAAAAGTGAGAAAATGCAAATCATCCATGGCGTGGTCACGAGGAAGAAGAAAGTCACCGTTGGTGCCATAATTCAAATTTTTAAATATTTGAATTTTGGTTATTTTGTTTAATTGATTCAAAAATTAAGTTTTCTCTGAGTTTTTATGTTTTTGGATTGATTCATTTTTTCAAAACTCATAAAAATGTTAAATTATTTTATTTTACAAAAAAATCCAATTTATATTATTTTTTTAATATAGTTAGAATTTATGTAATTAATTTCATTTATTTGTTTTTTAAACATTTTAAATGAAATTCTCACCTTGATTTTTCAACTTCAAATGAATTTCAAGCTTTCATGTGATTAAACATGACTTTTTAAAATTTTTTTCAGAGTTGATAGCTTGTTTTTGAATATATTTGATATTTTATATCATTTTTTATTTAATTTCCTTTGAAAATTGTGTCTTTTAAATTCAAAATTAGGGTTTTCTTTAATTTTTTATTTTTCAAACTTCACATAAACACTTTTGGGCCTCTAATAGAGTGTAAGACCCAACCCCATTTTGTACAGAATAGTTTTTGGGCCTCAGTCATTGTATAAGTCCCAACACGATTTTCGAAACGACAGTGCGATCACTGTCTTTTATCTGGGTCTCTCCTTGAGTTGTAAGCCCCATATTTTGTATAAATAAATACTCTTTGGGCCTCTAATAGAGTGTAAGACCCATCCCTTGAAAATTAAAACCTTTTTTGGGCCTCAGTCATTGTATAAGTCCTAGTATGTTAAAAATCTCAGCGTGATCGCCGTTTTCAAAACTAAATCATTTGGACCCCCCTTTGTATTGTAAGTCCCATTTTTCTTCTTTTTCAAACATTTTTTGGGCCTCTAATAGAATGTAAGACCCAACCTCATTTGTACATAAACAATTTTTGGGCCTCAGTCATTGTATAAGTCCCGACACGATTTTCAGAACAACGGTGCGATCACTGTCTTATTTCTGGGCCTCGACTTGAGTATAAGCCCCAATCTTCTTTTCAAAACAACTTCCCCTATTGATTTAGATTCAAATTCATAGTTGTTATCAAAACTTTCTTTAATTTCTTGAATAACTAACTATACAACTGTAGTACTGGAAGCTTGCTCGCCTGTAAGTTCTAACAACTTTCTTTTACATACTTGTATATATTTCATTTGTGTGTATATTTATATATACATATATATATATATATATATATATATATATATATATATGCCTGTATATTATCTGCTTAGAGTTTTCCCCGGTAATTAGGTCTAGGATTAGATCAAACCAGTGGTCACTCTTTCAACACAGTCAAAACTAGTTCTCCGTAGGAAATTCCAGATACAGTCTTGCCTCCTATTGGGCTTATACAATATGGAACAGAGAAAGGCATTATTCACGGTGAAACTTTTCTCAAGACTGTCACTACTAGAAATTTATCTAAGAAATTTATTTCCCACAAAGAGGATTAATTCCTGGTGAAACCTCTCTTGAATTTCTTCAAACCCTAAAATTGTTCAATAAAGGAAGGATTATTCCCGGTGAAACCTTTCTTGAATTTTTCTTAGGTTTGGACCCACAGGCTTCCTAAAAGCATCCCCAACCTTCTCTTGGGCTTTGTACAAGGACCCTCAGGCTTCTTAGAAGTTATCATGCCTCCTCTTGGATTTAATACAAGGACCCAAAGACCTCCTACAAGTATAGGACAGAACCTAGTCATCCTTTGTTAGAGCAGTCTTCCAAAGAGTCAAAGCATCAGACCAATTTAGGGTTGATTCTCATCCCTTAAAACACCAGCCTCCTCTTGGGCTTCATACAAGCAGACTTGGACAGTCTTAGCCTCCTCTTGGGCTTCATACAAGTAGACTTGGACAGTCTCAGCCTCCTCTTGGGCATCATACAAAGATAAACCTTTTCATACCAGTAGACTTGGACAGTCTCACCTCATTTTGGATCTCAAGAAACCCTCAAGTTTCCTAAAGACACAAGATAAACCCTGATCATTTCATCAATCATCAACAGAGTTAAAACCTCTATAGGTTTTTTTAACTCAATCTTTAAACTCTCACTTTATTTTCCCCCAGCTAGGGACAAATCACGGCTCATAAACCCTCTATCAGAACCTCATGGTCTCTGATATTTCAACTCTTCTGTAATCCTCAGCAAGAGTTGATTCCTCAAATTTGGACCTGTTTTTGGATCTCAATAATCCTCAGCAAAAGTTAGACTCCTCTTAGGCTTTATATAAGAAATTCCTCAACCAGCCTCCTCTTAGGCTTTGTATAATGACCATCCCTCAGCACTTTTTAGCCTTAATCTTGGGCTTTGTACAAGACACCTACAAATTTCCTCAGCTAAGTCAGTCGAATCCCTTTAGCCTCAATCTTGGGCTTTGTACACAACACATATAAACTCTCTCTAGAGAAGTTAAAACCTTCTAGCCTCTTTTTAGGCTTTGTATAATGATTTCTCCAGCAGAGTCAATACCTCTTTTAGCCTCAATCTTGGGCCTTGTACAAGACACATATAAAATCTCCCCAATGGAGTCAATCCTCTTTTAGCCTCAATCTTGGGCTTTGTACAAGACAGATAAAACCTCTCTTCAGTAGAGTCAGTTCCTTTTAGCCTCAATCTTGGGCTTTGTACAAGACAGACAAAATATTTCCCTGGAAGAGTCAATTCCTTCCAGCCTCCTGTTAGGCTTTGTATAATGATCTCCCCAAAAGAGTCAGACTCTTTTCAGCCTCAATCTTGGACCTTGTACAAGACAGATATAAAACTCCCTAATAGAGTCAACCTTTTAGCTTCGACCTTGGGCTTTGATCAAGGCACACAAAAAACAACATCCCCTCAGAGGAAATCAAAAATCTCTCTATAGGAAGACATTTCTCTGTATAATCACATAGCAAAACAGAAAATCAAACAAACCTTAATCCCAGATAACTGTTGTAAGTGGCACACTTGTTAATTCAAATATCCAAGCTGTAGTCCATCTCTTATCCTGGTAAATCCCCTTCTTTCATCTAAATTGCTGTAAGTGGCAAGCCTCTGGAATATTTACATCCAAGCCCATGTCCCTCTCTTAGTTTGAAAGATTCCTAAGGAAAAATGGCATTGCTCAACACTGAGTTAAAGTTTTCTCCTTCAGGACATCTCCCTCGTAAAGGAAATTATAGCATTGTTGGATTCACATATCCCAGTTAAAGTAATTCTCCTTTATAATCAGTCACCCAGCGTATGATAAACAGATGAGATATCTCCCTTTAGAGATGACAAATTCTCTCTCAGTCAAACCATTTAGCTTCAATCTTGGGCTTTTAACAAGACACAAATAACCTTTAGCTTCAATCTTGGGCTTTGACCAAGACACCAAAACATCTCTTTCCTCCCATAGAATAGGAGGAACTACGATTGCTCTGATTTCCCTGTTTTCTTTAACGGGAATACGTAGGCATAAGATTGCGAAATCTTAGCGAGCACACATAACAAAAACCTTAGGTCCAGTACCTTACCAAAAACTTTGGAAAAACCCGACATCAACAAAAATACTCCCTCTCTCAACATTCCCAAAGGAGAAACTTTCCCAATAAACAGACAAACACCAGTAAGTAGAAAATAGTAGAAATTGCTAACGATCTATGGATAACCATATATAGGATGGGTAATTGACAACTCCCCATTGTATAACCTGACCCGGACCCCCCAATCTCTTAGCATTTGTTAAAGAAAACATTTGTGTGCAAGGTTAGTTTTAGATAGCTTCCCTTTCCTTTCCAGCTTCATAGGATAAATAAGAATTCAGAAAGTAGCACCCAATTCCAACCATGGCGATAAGGTGGTCGCGTCACCGACAAAAATCGCACGCTACAGAAAAATGGCGACTCTGTTGGGGAGAAACCGAACTAGGATTAGAATTCCTAAGAGGTCCAGGTTGTTTAGCATATATATATATATATATACTGCTTTTCCTACTTGATATCCGTATTTATTTTTCTATCAATGGGAATGCGATTGATACGCATGTGGAAAGTTTGAGAGAACCCTAAGATAAGGGGTGGCATAGACGGAGGAACTTATAAGGAGTGAATCCCGAACAAGCAATCCTGGTAGACCACCAAATCAGGCGAGGGCCCGTGTGGATACTTACTATTGAACGACCGATTGTCGTGAAAGTAGAGTTTTCCCAAGGCGGCACCCGTGACCTGAGGATATAGTAGACATTAACCCTATGACCATTTGGTAGTGCGGTGACTATCGGGAATAGTTGATACGCGATACTACACTCAAATGAGATTCACCCTAGGACGTTACAGCTCACTCGGGTGAACCAGCTTGCTGTTGATATCCCTAGGAGGGGTCAATGATTTTGGGAACCTGGAACCCGTTCTACAGGTACAAAAGATTGAACCTTTGGGGATAGGTAGAGCCATGACTCCATGCTCGTGACGTTGAACCCTTGAACCCATGTTTTTTCAATGTTTTTGTGTGTTGCATTCACGCATTCATCTAAAAAACTCTTAAAAAAATTCAAAATAAACTAAAACAATAATTGCAAATATCAGAGAGATTGCGTTATGGATTTTGGTAGAAGAAAGACGCACAAGTACACCTTCAAGGCTCCAAAACTAGAGGATTTAAGGAGGTTGGCAAGGATGATTACCAATCCTGATGCTTTCAGAGCTAAGCATGAAGGACTATTGTCTCTGTTAAGGGTCCATGTGGTTGAAGGATTTCTGTCTACGCTGATTCAATTCTACGATCCGGTTTATCACTGCTTTACGTTTCCAGATTACCAACTGGCACCAACACTTGAGGAGTACTCTCATCTGATTGATTTACCTATCACTGATCAAGCTCCGTTTTCTGGACTGGAAGAAATTCCAAAGAATCAGGTCATTGCAGGAGCAATCTCTTTGGACGAGTCAGAAGTTAGGACTCACATGACCACCAAAGGAGAAATCCAGGGTTTACCAGCTAAATTCCTGATAGAGAAAGCTCTGTACTTTGCTATTTTAGGAAACGTAACTGCTTTCGAAGATATCTTTGTCCTACTCACATATGGGTTTTTCCTCTTTTCTAACATCGACAACTTCGTTGATACCAACGTTGTTAAGATATTTCTGATTGGAAACCTCGTACCAACCCTACTCGCAGATGCTTATTATTCCGTACACTTAAGGAATTTGTATAGCGGAGGAATGATCACATGTTGTGTACCCTTACTCTACAAATGGTTCATTTCCCATTTACCTAAGTCTGCTGCTTTTTAAGATCATAAAAGTACTCTATGTTGGTCACAAAGGATTATGTCCCTTACCAACTCTGACATAGATTGGTATAATAGGATTTACGAAGGGATAGAGATCAGCGAAAAATGTGGAAATTTTCCTAATGTACCCCTCATTGGAACTAAAGGAGGAATCAACTATCATCTAATTTTAGTTCGTCGTCAACTCGGATATCTGATGAAGAATATCCCGCATAATGTTCATCTAGAAGGTCTTTTCTTCAAGGAAGGGGAAAATGACAGGGCACTAAAGAAGGAAATAGTGCATGCCTGGCAACATATTCACAGAAAAGGAAGAGAGTCTCTAGGAAGACCAAACTGTATCTCCATGGAACCTTATCTCCACTGGGTGCAAACTAGAGCCCTCAAGCTGAGGATGCCTTACCCTCACCAAGAAGTTTTTCCGTTAAAGGAATCTGTCCTTTATTTCATGTCTGATACGGAAAAACTCCAGGTAGCTCTCAACAAAGTTCAACGTGAAAAGAGCTCTTGGAAAAACAAGTACCGAATCCTCAATTTAGAGTGTACCAAGATTCAGGAACTGTTAAAGGAAAAGGATGCTCTGATTGAGATATTAGAACATCATGCTATAGAGAGTCAAGAAGACCGAAGAAATTTGCTCGCTCCTTTCACTTGGCAAAGGACTGACAACCCAAAAACGGCTAAAGATCCGCGGTCAAAGAAAAGGAAAGTAACAGAACCAGCATCTGAGCTCTCTTCCGAGAGGACTCAGGATCCATAAGCTTAGCCATTTTCCTTACAGCACTTTGTAAAATACTGTACTTTTCCTTGTAACATACTGCAATCTTTCGAATTCAATAACAGGGGTCTCCACCCTTCACTGTATAATATTTGCAATCTATTTGTTGAAGTTTATTTTTGATTAAAAACAAAACTAAAAAAATACGTCTTTGCATATCGTTCATCATTCTCGCATAACGCGTTCTTCTTATCTTTGAGTCTCACGTATGTGTCACGATTCTAGAGTCAAACTGTCTCACTCATACAATACTCGGGCCAATCGACAAAAGAAAATGGACGGTCTCGAGGAAGAGAACAGAGAGTTGAGAGAAGAAATCGACGCTCTAAAGGAAAGTTTGGAAAAACTTCACAGTGACATGCAATCCCTAGCAGCAGCTCAGAAGCAACAACAAAGGACTGCGATCTCAGAGATTACATCTACGCCCATATGATGCTCCGCAAGTGCACGGATTTATCGAAGTAATATAAAAGATTGTCAAACCCACAGAGACCAATGTCAACCTTGTGTAATCTATCATTGCTCTGTAAAGCTAAGGCTATGATTAAAATGGTACGAATGAAAATATAAACGCTAATTACTAAAGGTTTGAAAATAACGATAAAACGAGGCCGAAATATGATTTCCGCGCGCCTAAGGGACTTGTAGAATATGGGTACTGATTATGGCTATACTACCATTCCATAGGAAATGCCAACTTAAAGACTCTGTCTCACACTCTCGCGCTATTGACAAAAGTCACGCCTAATGACCCCAAGACTTTGCTCTCGCTCGCTTGATAATTAAAAAACGCATTTTGAAAACCAACAAAACCTAAACGAAGCCTAAAGCGCTCTCGCTATATTTAGGATCGATGCTCAGTGTCTACTATCTGGTGCGTACCTTAAACTCTCGCTCTATTGGACACACCTTAATGCATTTCTCACTCTCGTGACAAAACACTGTTAAGCAACCTCTCGCTCTCACGACAAAGTCACCTAAATTAAACTTAGACACTAAAACTAGAATATCGAACAACCATATTTTCATACCGATGGTTCCTACAGAGACCCGTCGGAACGACGGCCCTCATACGACGGTCTCTAATTATAATTAGCCGGACATAATTAAATCTGATCTTAACATGTTAAAGCATTCAAATTCTGGAACTATCATGTTAAAACAAATTCAAATATAATCTATACTATAATGCAGTCAATAAAGAACCTGTAAAAATGCGGTAAATGGAACTGAACTCGAATACGAAAATGATGGCAAGATTTGTATTGATACTTGAAGTGATACAACAATACAAGGAAATAGAAAATACAAAGTGCAGCAATTCCTCAGTGTGAGTAATTGCTACTTTGAAACTGAAAATATATGCCTAAGTTCTAAAACGCGATTCGGCAGCGCTTCCGCGCAACTTCCGGATCTGCAAAACACACACCAGTAGGGCCTATAAATAGGGAAATTCTGGCTCCAAAAGACCTGGTTCGAATTTGAATTTGAACTGAATAAAACTGGTAAACTGATGCAGGAAAACTGCTCCCGCCACAAACGGCGACTGCCGTATGCCTAATGGCGACCGCCATTAGTTCAAATGGTGATTTCCCTCCTTTTTTGGACATGGCGAATGCCTTTCTCCCCTGTAGGGGAAAATGGCGAGCGCCATTCACTTGGGGAGCGCCAAAACTTGCATTTTTGCTGTTTTTCTTCACTCTTCAGCTCTGTTTTCGCTCTTTTTTCCATACTTGCCGATTAAACACCTGTCGACCTAAAAAACAAAGGAAAAATAAAAAATCAAAGCAAATAGTATGAAAGACTCGATAAAACAGTACTAAAAGTGTGCGTAATGAGTCGAAAAATACGATACGAATTCGAGTTATCAAACTCCCCCACACTTAAACCATTGCTTGTCCTCAAGCAATTAACCAACACGGTAAAAAGAAAAATAAGCACGGTTCGTAACATAGGCACAACGAGACTCTAATCATACGTGGTTGCTAGGCTAATGTTTGATCGATAGGTACTAAATAGTGAAAACAAGGATATCGTAACGACACATTTCCACATTTGCGGACAAAGAACTCCCTCCTATACAATACCAAAATCAAATCATGACATTATAACTCGACCTACATCCTTCATCCTATTTCACCTCTTTTTCATTCTCGCACAATCACATTAAGCCCGTTATCCTTTGTACTTACATGGTAAGTGAACCTGTTAGTGTTTTATGATCTCTTATTCAACACTTTTTTTGTTCACATTATGTTTTCTTGTGCTTACGAATTTCAAGAGTCCGAACCTTTAGGCTAAATGGTCGGGTGAGGACCACCTAACTTAGCAGGAACATGTCTTTCATTCGTTTTTCTATAAAAATCACATTATTCAAATTTTTGAGATCAACACATATTTGCATCGGTTCGTTACTTAGTTTGTACATAAGGATGGTGCTGACTACTAGTATAAACTAATCAAGAGGCTACTTTAAGAAGCTAGGCACAAGGTCTTGGCATAATACCTATTTAAATCAATATCACATACTTAGGGAATCTAAGGTGTAGGAACGGTACCGATATTTACCAAACTTTCCCAAGTCTATCTAACGCATCCTAAACAACCTATATACTTTCAGAGTGTCGTGCCATGAATCGAAACAAAAAAATAGTTAGAGGTTAAAATCTTTTTTAAAATTTCGGAGAAATTGAATAACAAGCGAAAACCACGCATAAAGACTCGACAACACATGCAAAGACTCGACAAAACATTAAAAACAAATAAGATTCCTAAAAGTAAGAAATAACCTAGAAAATGATAACCTAATTAGAAAGCGGTAAAGTTAAAGCGGTAGAGTTCCTCCCCCACCTTAAACCAAACATTGTCCCCAATGTTTTGATAAAAGGTGGAAAAAGGAAAGATGGAACCTGTATGAATGCTACTGCTTACCACCATGGGCTAAATCTACTCTGATCCTGCTCTTTTTGTCCCTGTCTTCACTGACCATTTCTACTTTGGCGTCTGGCATTTTATGACATCTTTAATTACACAATTCTTGAATCAGCTCATCATATTCGCCCGCTTCCGGAGGAAGTACCTGCAAAAATGTTAGAAAGATATGGTGCAGTGTGTGTAGGTTGAACATGACTAAGAGAAGAACGCAGAAGAGGTGAGTTACTGACGGGAGAGACATGCTCTCTCTTATCATACTCATCGTTGATGTCACCACCAGCAGCGACATTCTTAGGAATGTCCGTGGGCACCAACTCGTCTCCAGGATTGAGAATTTTTTTTCCTAAATGTAGCTAAGACATGACAAGCAATACATTTCTTTATTTCCTTCAAACACAAACAATAAAAGTAAAACATTAAATTAAAAATCTAGTGGGTTGCCTCCCACGCAGCGCTTTATTTAACGTCGCTAGCCCGAAGGCTAATAATCTTCGGTTTCCGTGGCCACTTATCAAGCCATCTCACATATCCCTCACCTTTTCTTTTCTTTCTTCTGTGGGGTGGTTCATTCTTTTGAACTTGTGGTGGTGGTTCTGGATCTATCCTGAGTATCACCTTTTCAATTTTAGGCTTAGTTCTTTCATCCACTACCTCAAAATCTAATCTTACCCTCTTAACAGTAATGATATCCCTAGTTTCATGCTCCTCAAATTTTCTCTTTTCATGCAGGACCTCAGACAAAGGTGTATCGGTGTGGATATTTTCCAATACCTCCACATATGTTTTGGATTTGGAGTCTACCTTAACTTCTACAAACCTTTGCGGGAAAGGAATTGGTGGGGTATAGGGAGGAGTAACAAAAATAGATGCTTCCTTCTCTACCTCTTCGACAACCTCCCTTTCGGGTGGCATCGGTGGATTTTTCTCAATCTCTACACTTTTCTCACCATAACTCTCCTCAAATTCATTATCACTCTCCCTAGGATTTTCTATTTGTTCTTCACTACTGGTTGTTACAACATCCACATGTTTCTCAAAGGAAGGTCCTATAGGTGTCTGGGCAAACAGAGAGATTTGAGCCTCCAACGCCTCAGTGTGAGTCGCGAGGGACACGACCACCGTGTTCATCTGCCTAAAGGTTTCATAAGTATCAAGATGTTGTTTTCTAAACTCTTCATTCTGGAGAGTTTGTGTCTCCACAAAGAGGTCCATCATAGATTCTAGCCTAGAATTAGTTGTTGTTTCAATGAAATCCTCCATTAATTTTTCGAGGTTGGAATTATGGTATTCTTGCGGATCCTCAAAATATTCGGAGTGGTAATCATAGAGGAAATTTGGTTGAGAGTGAGTGAGCGTCGCATTGAAATCCTCCATCAACATTTCGAGGTCAGGATTATGGGATTCTTGTGGTTCCTTAAAATATTGGGAGTGGTAATTGTAGAGGTAATTTGGACGCGGTTCCTCGAGATATTGTGAGTGGTAGTCATAGAGAAACTGTGGGTGATACATAGTTTTTATTTCAAACAAGAGTGCCTTAGTCTATACGATGCAACAACGGAATCACAATATTGACCGTTGGTCCCCGGCAACGGCGCCAAAAAATTGATGCTCTGCAAGTGCACGAATTTATCGAAGTAATATAAAAGATTTTCGAACCCACAGAGACCTATGTCAACCTAGTGTAATCTATCGTTGCTTTGTAAAGCTAAGGCTATGATTAAAATGGTACGAATGAAAATATAAACACTAATTACTAAAGGTTTGAAAATAACGATAAAACGAGGCCGAAATATGATTTCCGCGCGCCTAAGGGACTTGTAGAATATGGGTACTGATTATGGCTATACTACCATTCCGTAGGAAATGCCAACTTAAAGACTCCGTCTCACACTCTCGCATTATTGACAAAAGCCACGCCTAATGACCCCAAGATTTTGCTCTCGCTCGCTCGATAATTAAAAGACGCATTTTGAAAACCAATAAAACCTAAACGAAGCCTAAAGCGCTCTCGTTGTGTTTAGGATCGATGCTCAGTGTGTACTATCTGGTGCGTACCTCAAACTCTCGCTCTATCGGACACACCTTAATGCATTTCTCACTCTCGTGACAAAACATTGTTAAGCAACCCCTCGCTCTCACGACAAAGTCACCTAAATTAAACTTAGACACTAAAACTAGAATATCAAACAACCATATTTTCATACCGATGGTTCCTACAGAGTCCCATCGGAACGATGGTCCTCATACGACGGTCTCTAATTATAATTAGCCGGACATAATTAAATCTGATCTTAACATGTTAAAGCATTCAAATTCTAGAACTATCATGTTAAAACAAATTCAAATATAATCTATACTATAATGCAGTAAATAAAGAACCTGTAAAAATGTGGTAAATGGAACTGAACTCGAATACGAAAATGACGGCAAGATTTGTATTGATACTTGAAGTGATACAGCATTACAAGGAAATAGAAAATACAAAGTGCAGCAATTCCTCAGTGTGAGTAATTGCTGCTTTGAAACTGAAAATATATGCCTAAGTTTTAAAACGCGATTCAGAAACGCTTCCGCGTAACTTCCAGATCTGCAAAACACACACCAGAGGGGCTTATAAATAGAGAAATTCTGGCTCCAAAAGACCTGGTTCGAATTTGAATTTGAACTGAACAAAACTGCCAAACTACTGCAGGAAAACAGCTCCCGCCACAAACGGCGGCCGCCGTATGCCTAATGGCGACCGCCATTAGTTCAAATTGTGATTTCCCTCCTTTTTTGGGACATGGCGAACGCCTTTCTCCTCTGTAGGGGCAAATGGCGAGCGCCATTCAGTTGGGGAGGCCAAAACTTGCATTTTTGCTATTTTTCTTCACTCTTCAGCTCTGTTTTCGCTCTTTTTTCCATACTTGCCGATTAAACACCCGTCGACATATAAACAAAGGAAAACATAATAAATCAATGCAAATAATATGAAAGACTCGATAAAACGGTACTAAAAGTGCGCGTAATGAGTCGGAAAATATGATACGAATTCGAGTTATCACCATAATGAAGACGCATGAGAATCATCGTCGGTACAACATGCCTAAAGGTCGCCCCTGGGGCATGCCTCTCAACTTTTTCCCTGAAGTATATATCCCACCAGTCACTAAAGACCCAGAAACTGCAGCAGGAACCACTGGGCCTGAAGGTTACAAACTTCGGGAAAGTGAAGACGTAAGGTTTATAATAGCAACTCCTGAAGGTTACAAACTTCAGGGCACTGAAGCTCCAAGAGTCACCACTATAATGTCTATACCACTGCCAGTGGTACACACTGTCCTGGAAGGACAGATTCCATAAGTAATTTCTGGTGGAAACGAAGACATGTACGAAAGAATGAATGAGTTCCAGGAACAATTCTTGGAAATGCAGAAGGAACTGCATGCCATTCACGGTCAAGACTTATTCGGAAAGGAAGCCGCATACCTCTGTTTGGTCCCTAATGTAAAGATCCCGCACAAATTCAAGGTGCCTAACTTTGAAAAATGTAAAGGCAACTTTTTCCCTCAAAGTCATTTGGTGATGTACGCTCGAAAATGTCAACTCAGACAGAAAATCAACAGCTACTGATCCATTATTTCTAAGACAGTTTAACCGGTGCCGCACTCAAATGGTACATGGGTTTAAACCGCACCAAGATCAGTACTTTCAGAGATCTCGGTGCAGCCTTCGTTCAATAGTATAAATACAATTTAGACATGGCACCAGATAGGGATCAATTCAAAGCAATGTCGCAGAAGGATAAAGAAACTTTCAAAGAATATGCTCAGAGATAGCACGAAATTGTCGCCTAGATCTACCCCCTATTGAGGAAAAAGAGATGACAAAGATCCTTTTGAAAACCTTAAGCTCATTCTATTACGACCGAATAGTTGCAAGTGCACCCAGTGACTTCACTGAGATGGTGAACATGGGAGTACGCCTTGAAGAAGCAGTCCGAGAAGGACGATTGGTAAAAAATGCAGAGCCATCTAGCAGCACTAAGAGATACGGTAGTGCTTTCCAAAAGAAAAAAGAGCAAGATATTAGTAATATCTCTCTGGGAAAGCAAAGGCGAAGGTATCAACCAATAGCGGCAATAACTCCGGCTATTAACCCAACGCCGGCTCCGACTTATCAACCTCAGGTTGCTCAGAGCCAACCAAATCAACAACAGTATCAGCAAAGGAAATAACAGCCTCTTCAGCAGACTCGTCAATAGTACAACAATAGTAATCTTACGACACAACCATCAGGATTTAGCCTTATACCGATGTTGTACACAGAACTATTTCCACTTCTACTGGCCAAGGGGCACGTCAAAACCAGGTCTCATCTTACAGTACCAGAAAATCCGTCTTTATGGTTCAAAACGGATCAAACTTGCCCTTATCATCAAGGAGGATCGGGGCATAACATTGAGAACTGCCTCAGTTTCAAGTCTGAGGTACAGAAGCTTAATAGGAACGAGATCTTATCTTTCAAAGATACTAATTTAAATGTTTAGACGAACCCGTTGCTGCAACACGGAAAGACTGTAGTAAATTTAATAGAAAAAGAATTTAGCCGCAGTTATCAAATTCACGATGTACTCCTATTAGGAACCAATCTGGTCAGGACGCATTGCAGACAGAGTGGGTACGGTCATGTACCGCCTCACAATTATCACCAGTGTGATATCTGCTCAAAGAATAACCAAGGGTGTTCCATAGTGCAATCAACCCTACAAGAATAGATGGATCTGGGCTGGATCCAGGACCACCTAATCCATGAAGTCAACATGGCCCATACATATCCCCACATTGTTCAGAACCGCAACATTTCGGCAATGAACGTCAATCTAGTGGTGATGTACTCAAGGCAAAGTCAATACCATAATCTGCCACGGCACGATTACAGTTCTTGTCCGGTCTGCTCAACAAGCAATCAAGGATGCACATACGCTTGATGAATACCAGTATGATAGAATTACACGCTAAGCAAGTCAGACTCGTCTTTCTGGATTCACATGATTATCTGGACTGTGAACAATGCCGTGAAGACGACCAAGGGTGTGCACTTGTCCAAAGAACACTTCAACATTTGTTGGACCACTGGTGGCTTCCAATCTACTTGGATGAAGCTACACAACAGATTAGTATGATTGACGAGAATCCTGATAGGCATCAAAGCCAATATCTCTACTCGATGGAAACATATCTAGTAAAGATACACTGCATACAAAGCAGACGAGGTCGGGTGCCACCCCACAACTATGAGCTCTGTAGAGTTTGTTCAAAGAACAACTAAGGATGCTACCTCGTACGAGCGACTCTTCAAAATCAATTGGACCAAAAAGAGATCTGACCGTGTTCAAGTTCTGGGTCGATCAATATGATGCCAGACTATCTCCCTGATCAAAGCAAAGACGTTGTCGTAATCTCCGATCATGGGAGGACCAAAGACGTTTGTGCCATAATCCCTCTACTCGATGAATCAAGAGTTCGTCTTGATAGTAGACAAGTTCCCAACTAGGAACTGATTGAGGTTTCCTATAATGGTCAGAAAAATCAGAAAGCTCATGTGGTTATCTACCTGCCAGGACCAATACCATACAAATCGGATAAGGCTATCCCTTACAAGTACGGTGTAACAACTATCGAAATGGAAAGGAAACTCCATTACCCTCCGTCGTGAATATTGCCGACATCAGTCGAGTAACACGGAGCGGTCGGATCTTCAACATAGGAGTTGGAGAACCCACCAAAGAGAAGGAACCTCAAACCGAAGTTCCCAATTAACCAGTCAGACAATCTAGTGATCCAGAACCGATAAAAAATAGCGATGAGATGCTGAAGCTCATCCAGAAAAGTGAGTACAACATTGTAGACCAATTGTTGCAAACTCCATCTAGAATCTCTGTGCTATCTCTCTTACTCTGTTCCGAAGCTCACAGGGAAGCTCTGCAGAAAGTCTTGGAGCAAGCTTTCGTAGAGCAAGATGTGACGATAAGGCAGTTTGATAGCATCATTTCCTACATCACTTCCTGCAACAATTTAGGATTCAGTGATGAAGAACTGCCGGAAGAAGGCAAGAATCACAATATGGCGCTTAACATTACAGTCAACTTCCAGGATGATGCTCTAGCCAGCGTACTGGTAGACACAGGATCAGCTCTGAATGTTATGCCAAAATCAACTTTAATATGACTATCATTTCAAGGAGCTCTGATGAGAGGCAGTAAAATCATCGTCAAAGCCTTTGACGGATCTAGAAAAACAGTTATCGACGAAGTCGATCTTCCCATAACCATTATTCCTCACACTTTCCAAGTCACTTTCCAATCATGGATATCCGGGCATCATACAACTATTTATTAGGAAGACCTTGGATACACGAAGTTGGGGCAGTCACTTAGACACTTCACGAGAAGCTGAAGTTCGTCAAGAACGACAAATTAGTCACAGTATGCGGAGAGCAGGCCTTAATCGTAAGCAACTTATCATCATTTTCTTGCATAGAACAAGAGGAGGTTGTTGGAACTCAATTTCAAGCACTCTCGGTGAGCAATGAGAATCGATAAGAAAGAGGGACATCGATTTCCTCATACAAGGATGCTCTCGAAGTAATCAAGGGTAACGACATAAAAGGATGGGGACAGCTCATAATTCCTACGGATAACAAGACAAAGAAAGCTCTTGGTTTCTCCTCAGCCTGTACCCCCAGACTACTACTAAAGATGAAAGTTTTCATCCCATTCAGGATTTCTTCCACAGTGGAGGCTTCCTCCACCCAGTTTCTCAAGAAGTACACACATCAATAAGAGTGACTCCTCCAATACGGACAAGGAATGTAAATCTTATCTCAACCACAATGGTTACATGTCTCAGGAAGAAACGCACATGCCATTCAGTTTTGCCAAGCAGTGCCCGAGATATATACCAAGATCAAATGTTTGAATGATTTACGGAGATTGTGATCCTGAGGGATGTCGTGCTCCACCTAACTCATTAGAAGATGATCTAATGAAGGACAACTTCGATCAAGATTATTATGATCCCCTGGATGACTTGCCTATCTGGAAGCCGTACCTAGAGGACTTGGGGCAAAAGAGTCAGCCAAACAATGCCTATCAGCTGAGTAATATTGAAAGGAATACCCACGTCCCCACTGAGTCATGTGATCATTACTCAGAACATTCTAAAGATATCTAACACAACGATGAATCTGTTAAGATTGCAGGACAAGAGTTCATCAACTATGCTTTTCCTGAGGTCAACGTCATTGAGAAGGATGGCTCTTCTAGCCCCACAGAAGTATTGGACACCTTAGGACAGACGAGTGGCAAGTACAGCTTCTTGGTCAAGTACACCGCTCCTGAAAGCTCTCGCAACAGATATGAGGATATCCAGCCAACTGGATGGGGAGATCCTCTCGAGAACACTAAGGAAGATACAACAAAAGAGTTCGTTTATGACAAATCTACATGGGAGGAAGACTCCAATGATTGTGCTCCGCCAGAAATCAATGTCATTTCTGAGGACAAACCGAGAAAGAAGGTACCAGACTTTGTGATTCACCGAGGGGTTCGTCGCCAATGGGTTGTTGTTGATGTCCCGAAAGTCGTCCATAAGTATAAGTAATTGCCATCTTTGTTTTAACCTTTCACCTTGACCAGGTGAAACAAATGTTTTTATAGGGCTCACTTTTCTGTAAATGTCCCTCTTCACTTCGCCCAAAGCGACAGAGTTTTTGTTTTATAGGGTTGTATTTCAAGAATCGACAAATCATAAATAAATAAATGTCGTTCTGTCATTCTCGCATTTATTGCTGTTTTCACTTTTCGTTTTTCAGAAAACGGCAATCCTAAAACAACCCAAAATAATAACAAGCATTTTTCATAAAATACACTGCACACACTCTTGCATTTTCTCTATCTCTTCTAAAAAACGAATCATCACGACATGCAGATTGCTAGTTTTAAACCTCGTTGAAACATACGATCCAATGCCTTCTCCCAACTTTGAATTCCCGGTATTTGAGGCTGAAGAAGAAGAGGACACAGAGATTCCAGAAGAGATCTCCCGGCTACTCAGGCAAGAGGAAAGGTCTATTGAACCTTACAAAGAGCCGTTGGGAACGGTCAATTTGGGTTCAGAGGAAGAAAAGAAAGAAGTTAAGATTGCAGCATTGCTCAGTCCGATTGACAAAGAAAGCTTGATAAAACTTCTCAAAGAGTTTCCAGATGTGTTTACTTGGTCCTATCAGGACATGCCAGGGTTGGATACCAGTATCGTGGAACATCATCTACTGCTAAAGATAGAATATCCTCCGGTGAAACAAAGGTTGAGACGGACTCACCCGGATATGGCTATCAAAATCAAGGAGGAAGTGCAGAAACAGATTGATGCAGGTTTCCTTGCCACCTCAGATATCCTCAATGGTTGGCCAACATAGTGCCAGTTCCGAAAAAGGACGGAAAAGTCAGAATGTGCGTAGACTACAGGGATCTGAACAAAGCAAGTCTGAATGATGACTTCCCCTTACCACACATTGACATGCTGGTTGACAGTATAGCAAAGTTCAAAGTCTTCTCCTTCATGGATGGATTCTCGGGCTATAATCAAATCAAAATGGCGCCGGAAGACATGGAGAAAACTTCATTCATCACCCCATGCGGCACCTTTTGTTATAAGGTAATATCGGTCGGCTTGAAGAATGTCGGGGCAACCTATCAAAGGGCCATGACTACTCTGTTTCATGACATGATGCACAAAGAAATTGAGGTGTATGTCGATGATATGAATGCCAAATCTAAAATAGAAGAAGAGCATGTGACTCACCTGTCCAAGTTATTCGAGCGTCTGAGGAAATACAAACTCCGCTTGAATCCCAACAAATGCATGTTTGGTGTCTAAAAAACTTTTAGGGTTCATCGTCAGCCAGAAAGGAATTGAGGTTGATCTTGACAAGGTCAAGGCCATTCAAGAAATGCCTTCACCAAAGACTGAAAAACAGGTCGGAGGATTTTTGGGACGTCTGAATTACATCTCAAGGTTTATATCCCTCATGACCGTGACATGCGCTCCAATTTTCAAACTTCTCAGAAAGAATCAAAGTTGTGTATGGACAAAAGATTGCCAAGAGGCATTCGACAGTATCAAAGAATATCTGTTGAATCCACCAATCCTGTCACCTCCAGTGGAGGAAAGACTGCTGATCATCTACTTAAAAGTCTTGGAAGACTCTATGGGTTGTGTACTTGGCAAACAAGATGAAACCAAAAGAAAATAGTCTACCAGCTACTATTTGAGCAAGACATTTACTGACTGTGAAACTCGGTACACTATGCTCGATAAAACTTGATGCGGTTTGGCTTGGGCACCCAAACGTCTTCGCCAGTACATGATTTGTCACACTACTTATTTAATCTCCAAAATGGATCCGATTAAGTACGTCTTTGAAAAGCCTGCTCTCACGGGAAGGATCGATCTTTGGCAGATGTTATTATCAGAATACGACATCGAGTACCATGCTCAGAAAGCCGTCAAAGGGAGTATTTTAGCCGATCATTTGGCTCATCAACCGATTGACGATCAAGAATCAGTCAGATTTAACTTCCCAGACAAAGATGTCAACCGCTACCCAATGAAGAGCAAGAACCAGGTTCCCAATAGGGACTAATTTTTTACGGAGCTGCCAACAATTATGGAAACGGAATTGGGGCAATCATCGTAACACCTCAGGGTACCCATATTCCTTTCACCGCCCGACTGACATTCAAATGTACAAACAATGAGGTCGAATATGAAGCTTGTATCATGAGTCTCAAAGAAGCGATTGACTTAAGGGTTAAGAACTTGGATGTGTATGGAGACTCAGCCCTGATTATCAATCAGATCAAAGGAGATTGGAACACTGTTTACCTTGGAAATTGGTAAACAACCGCTGATCTTCTAAAATAATAAAGTTCTAGTAACTTACAGGATCGATCAGATTGATCCTAGGACATATGCTATAAGTGTATTTAAAATGTTTCACAAATGCGTAAAGCAAACATTTCGACCTGCTGGCAAACAAAAAGGACGCTATGAAACGTAAAACAAAAAGTGATAAAGGCAGAAAAGTGTTTAAGTCGAACAAGAAACTTAGAGAAAACAATGTAAAAGCAAATTCAATGAAAGACTGAAGTTTAAATGGTAAAGAAAATGCATAAAGTCTTGAATAAACTGCAGAAATGTAAATGCTTGAAGGTAAAGGCTTCTTAATGTAAAAACTGCAAAGTAAAAACTTTGTAATATGAAATGCTTGGAAGTAACAGACTGAATTAAAGGACTTCAAAGTAAAGGATCTAAGGTAGAAACTTCAAAGTAAATTGCATTGCAATGAAAGATAATGGTGATTACAATCACGTACATTCTCGCCTCACTCTTTTCTCTACACGCTGGATACTTTGAGTGATTACAGAGTTACTTGTACAACACGATTTTTTCACACATTCTAACTCTAGAACTAACCTACTTATAATACTCTAAAATAACCACCATTTGACGGTTTACTCCTAGAACACGCCACTTGGCACTTTGCATGTCTTCAACTTCTAGATATTCGCCACTTGTCCTCTTTTCAAATTCAAATAGTAGAACTTCCCTCCAATAATTAACTATAACTGCAGCGCATTATCCATAGCCATTTTACCCTGTCGAATTGACTCTTTGGACTTGGAAATGTTTGAAGTCTTAAAATCATTCTCTTCGACTCAGGCTTTCAACAAATATGGTCGAAGCCTTCTGGTCGAAGCCTTCTTCTCCTTTAGCTTATTATTTAAAAGAATAACTTCTTTAAAAGCCAAATCTATTTGAAATCATGTAGCGTCGAAATTAGGAGCTAACAAATTGCCCCCAAAAATGTCCTTTCGCCAGTGTTGGTAGGAAGGTCATTTTTTGATAGAACCATTTTCGACGCTTATGCATTCGACTATGAGAAGATGTGGTCATAACTGACCAACCCACTATCCAGAAACTATTCAGTTTCTTTCAATCACGCTTATGACGTCATACCATAATGGCAAATCTTCAAACGTCTTTTCCGCCGTATCCTTGAACAGTTTTCATCATCACCTTTCTTGGAACTAGACATTTGCAGTCTGATCATAACTGCCACCACTCAAACAATTTTTGCAAAAAACAGACACACGTCCCACTACCCACTTTGCTCCATTGGTGGATTTACAACCTTTTTAACTTCCAAACGCCTATAAATACCCTTTTTCCATAACTTATTAAACTTTTGCATTCTCATAATTTCTTGCAACCCTATTTCTTCATCCTTCAAACTCTCTCAAGAAAAAACCCAGAACGCATTCTCACTTTTCTTCAACTTCCAACAATGGCGTCTTCACAAACCATTTCCCAAGAAACAAAAGGTCAAAAAGGTAGAGCCACACAGTTCAAGCAATCCCTTCCACCATTTTCGAACATTCCAGGACCCAAGGTGGTGAAGAATCAACAGTTCATGCCAGAACCCCTTCTTGCGGAAGCGATGAGCATTTACGAGTCACAGATAATGATTCCTCTCATTGTTTCTGATAAACCTTATGCTTTATGTGGCCCCTTAGCCGATGTTAAGCCCACCGATGAAAAACTTTGTGAATTTTTCCCTTCTTACCGTAAATCAAGACCTTTAGGGCAAAAGAGCAACCCTAAGGAAGATGAAGCTTCCCCTGATACACCCACCTTGACTAAGATGGATCTTAGGTATCTTCATGATGGTACTAGATTGGTAAGAGTTGTTAACCAGTTAAAGGATTTTGACCTTTGGATGACCAGGATGGAAAAGGTCAAAGCTGATAATTGGAAAACCATTGGAATTTATGATCTGCTTATGCTGTCGAAGACCAATATTCCTTATTGTTGCACCTGCTGGCAACATCACTTTACTTTTGGGATAGTACCCACTACACTTTTCATCTTCCTTTTGGGATGGTTACCCCCACACTCTTCGACCTGGATGCCATTGCAGGGCTTTGACCAGATGGTATTTCATATGATCCTGAAACTGATGCAGAGGATACCATAGGGATCTCTGATTCCAAGCTTACATACACCCACTTCATAAACCACCACAAACGTGACACTGAAGAAATAACTGACAAGGAACACATTGCATTCCTCACCGTATGGTTGTCGAGGTATATATTTTGTTCAAAATCCCTACAGGTGGCCAAGAAATATCTTACCCCAGCCAACCAACTTCACAACAACAGAGGAGTTTGCCTTAGTGGGTTGATTTTGGAAAACCTCTATGAGTCTCTCAGCGAAGGGGCAGCTCTACTCAAAGACTTGGAGGCCCAGGGCACTATACACCTGAATGGCCCCCTCTGGCTGCTTCAATTATGGGTTAATGCAACTTTCGAAGCTAGCCTTCTCAGGAAAGGGCAAGTCGATGAGGACTCTACTGAAATCAAAGAAAGGAGGGTCGAAGGTACTCGCTTGGTGAAACTCACGCCCAATGATGATGGGGAAACTCTCAAAGGAGCCTTCTCTAGTTACATTATGATGTTTGCCAAGCGGTATGATTTCACACCCAGTATGACCCCTTTTGTTGAAAGAAAATGTGGACTTGAGTGGTTTACAAGGACATTCCCTAATTCATCCAAAAAACTCCATACTGAATCTGTTTCAATCTGGGAAGCCTTTTTGATTCCTAGATTTATGATTCAGAGGTTGAATCTTTGAAGAGATATCACAGCCTTGATTGCTTACCAACCAAACCTTATCTCTCGATAGTTTGGGTTGGCTCAAATTTTCCACAAGTGTATGTATGAGAAGAAAGGCCATGTAGTCCTTCATACTGCCAGTTTTGATGAAGGAGGTGCTGCAATCCCTTTCGACCGGTGGAACGCTAGAAAAGCAACTCTTTCCCCTGTGCACTTTCAACCCACATTTTTGTGCACTAAACCATTTCACAACTGGTAGTCGAAGTACTACAGTGAACAATTTCTTGATGTTGTTGCCTTCTCTTTATTACTTGACCAAGCTTTTCTTGATGTGCAGGAGAAAACCAAGAAGAGTAAGTTCATTCATGTCAAAGAAATCCAGGCCTTCCAAAAGTACTTTGAAACTGTCTATCGACCAGATGATATTAGTCGAACCGTTCGTGAGGCTGCTGTCACTTTGAAGGAGAAATTTCTACAAAAAATGGATCAGTTGAAAATCCCTTCAAACGTTCCTCTTGAGAAACGTTATGAGGTGGCATTTGAACTCTTTCCTCCAAAGTTCCCTCGACTGCCTAACGCTGATTTTGGAGTGGCACTTGCCCCCCCATTTCCAGACTGGTTTGTCTGTGGTGAGCACCTAAAACTCATTCGACAGCAGTCTCAACTGAAAGCTCAACAGGTGGTTGCGACTAAACATACACTGGACAGTTTCAAAGGACACCTTCATATAGGGGTCGAGGATGTTCGTGTCGAATCCGAAATATATGAAGGTTTGAGGCCCTCGATTTGTGATTTTTAACTAACCACTCAATTATTAATCTTGTAATAATCATCTGTCTTTCAGCTATGGCCAGGAAGACCAGGTCATCGAAGGGTGATGCAAGAGTCGAAAAGGAAATCGAAGTCACAAAGGTATTTTATATCCCTTGCCTAAATCTTTTTGTGTAACCAACTTCTAATATTTGCATCACCTTTTAGATTGCTCGAAAACCTCCAACGCCTTTGAAAAAGGGCAAGAAAGGTGCTCAAACAGTTGTCCCTTCAGATGCTGATGATGAATCCCCTGAGGAGGTAGTGGCTAAAAAGAAAAGGAAGCTTACCAAAGCTTCTAGAGATACCACCCAATCCTCCTCAAAGGCAGCCAGAATTCTTGAGAAGACACTTGCTGATAGTGGTGTCAAGAAACAACTCTCTAAGATTGCATCAAAAACGACTACTGGTGATCTTGAGAGCGCAAACTCAAGTCCTGATGCCGCAACTGTACAGGTATGCACACTATCTTTACTCAACATTTGCATTCCTTACTCAGATTTCTTTCAATCTTATTCTCTTTACTTGTGGTTTTCAGGCTGATGTAGGTGGTTCTAACCCACCACAAGCTTCATTCAGCTTTGCAACAACTATCCTGAATAGCCAAGGTGAGCCAACTTATCACCCTACCTCTGACCTTGGTTCTGGATATAGTTCACTGAGCAAAATTAACCAACCTATCCCTCTTACAGTTCCTCCTTCTGAAGCAGATGAAACAAACAAAAACTCGCCCACCCAGACCAACACTCAACAATCCCAAACAGATGGCTCTGAACATGAAGAGGATGATGTTTCTAACCAACAACCTCTCGACCATACAGAGACCATTGCCATGGACGTAGAAGGGACGCCAATTGAAGAGGAAGAAGAGGAGGTCGAAAATGAAGAAGAACAAGAAGAAGAGAGGGAAAGGACTGAGCAGGATCAGACCCATTCACCCGTGGCTGAATAAGGTCCTGTGAACAATCCAACTCCTGGGCCTACAGTCACTTCGACTACTAGAGGATCCCCCACTAGAGACCCACTGGTTGCCCTTAAATGGTCGAATCCTCGAGAGTATGCCAGAATGATACTTGGGAAGAAGTACAGCTCTTCATGTACTAGCCTTAGTACTTCGACCAGTTATGGGGGTCCAGCTCCAGATGACTTTGCTAGCCCTATCCTTCAAAAGATCAAAGACAAATTTTTCAAGGGAGACATCCACAATGTCTTACTTTCAGATCGAACTGGTCCCCTCTTCCTGAAAGATAGCCTCCAAAAATTGGACCTCTCGACTCTTAGTAAAGATGTGTCTGAATTCCTAGTGGAGTCAACTGCTTTAGTAAATCAGATGTCTGAGGACTTCAAACTTCTTCCCAAGATCCAACACACCATTGAAATTACAACTGGACTGGAACATTCAGCTTGGGATGAAGCACACGCATCAGAAGCTAAGGTCGAAAATATGGAGATTGACCAAAACAAAAGGCAGACAGAGATAGAGTCGAACCAAAAGGACATTGATACCTAGAAGCAGCAAATTGAAGAACTGCAAAACAAGATTTCTAACGCTGAAAAGCGCAACCTTGAGCTGAAAGACTTAGACGATACTGAAATGGCCAGAGAGCTAAAGCGCACTATAGACTTCCTTGATAAAGCCCAAACGCTTGAAAAGGAATTTTCAACAGCTAAGCTCAACAAAGCTCTGTGTGAGAAACACCTTAAGACTCACAAGGTCAACTTTCTTGAGTTGAAGTCGAAGCTCCCTTTTTTATTGTCCTATGATTTCTTATTTGTAGTTCTTTTTTTATCATCATGTTTTCTGGCCCTTTTGAGGCCCTATGTAAAGACAATCTCAATGCCCCCTGGCATCTATCTAAATACTTCTGTTTGCTATTAGCTCTTCGACTTGCAAAATCTTTGATAAAATCATGGTGTATTTTCTCTTAAACTTTGTTAATCTTTGTAATTAAAGTACTCTGCCTCTTTTCTTGGAAATTATGAAAATAACGCAGCTTTTAACAGCTTAGCGTTCCAACGGCACAAGTTTCTATTCCATAAAGGAATATTAATAGCGTAACCCTAGGGTATATTCCCAAAAGCAATTTCACGTGTTTCCATTGTTGACTGGCCAATCCTTACAAGGCTTTGCCTCTATAAAATCCTCTTCACCTGAGCCATATTTTGCACCCACTGAAGCAAGCATGAGTATTTCCTCAAAGAAGGCAGTGACCAAGAAAGTGGCTGAGGAGACAAAGAAAGTTGAGGCAACAACTACTGCCTACAATGATACTTCAACTGGAGCAACCTCTCGCACCAAGAAGCGAGAAACTAAGATGAAGGTCCCCAAGAAAGGACATTCTAAAGCACAAAACTCTGATGATGAAGCTGACGAAGATTATGTCACCTTCCTCAACTCTATTAATTGGAGAGACTATGAATAATCTTTCTCCTAGGTTTCATGTTGTTGTACTTGTTTCCTTTCCTTTGTATGCCATTTCGGCCTCACATGGCCTATTTTGGCTTTTACAATCTTAATAAGACTTATGTTCTAATATGAATCTCTTGCAAAATAGGCTTATATTTTTTTAAATATTTCCCATTTACCCTTAAGACTCTTAGATCACCCTCAATCTCCTGAACCTCGTAAGCATTATTACTGAATGCCTTAATAATTTGAAAGGGACCTTCCCACTTAGGAGACCACTTCCCTAAAGATCTGGTATTTCGATCCATAAGCAAGATCACTTTCCACACCAATTCCCCAGCTAAAAAGGTTTTAATCTTGACCTTTTTGTTATAAGACTTCTCCACCCTTTTCTTTTACCTTTTCAGCAACTCCAACGCATGGAGCCTTTCTTCGTCTAAATCCACAAACTCATCAAGCATCATATTCCAATAAGACTCAGATGGGATCTCATGATGCCTTTGGATCCTTATGGACTGAAGATGAATTTCTACAGGCAAAACTGCATCATGACCAAATGTCAGTCGAAATGGGGTAGTATTAGTTGCCTCTTTTGGGGACATTCGACATGCCCAGAGTATTTGGTCCAATGTTTTATGTCAATTTCTTGGCCTTTTTCCCACATGTTTTTTTATCAACCCAATAACTACTTTATTTTCCGCTTTGACTTGGCCATTAGCTTGAGCATAATAAGGTGTGGACGTTAAAAGCTTGAACCCCATGTCTTTAGAAAACTCTTGCATTTTCCGACCAGTGAAGACTGATCCTTGGTCTGTTGTAATTGTCTCTGGGATTCCAAACTTATAGATGATGTGTTTCTGGATAAATTCAATCACATCTTCTTGATCAACATTTGGTAAAGGGATAGCTTCGACCCATTTGGTAAAATAATCAATACCCACCAAAATGTACTTATGATTTTTAGATGATGCTGTTCGAATTTCTCCAACTAAATCCAAAGCCCATCCTCTAAAAGGCCAAGGTTTCACTATAGAGTGCAATTCACTTGCAGGGACGTGTTGAATGCCAGCGTGAACTTGACATTCCTGACAACCCTTAGCAAATTTGATACAATCTTTTAACATGGTAGGCCAATACATGCCTTGTCGAAATAACAACCATTTCATTTTATGGCCTGCCTGATGTGTTCCACATGTCCCACCATGGACAGTCGAAAGGGCCAAGTACGCTTCTGCCTCACTAAGGCACTTAAGCAATACTCCCTCAGGAGTCTTTTTGAATAATTCATTACCCAACAAGACATAACTCAAAGCTTGATACTTGATTTTCCTTTCTGTCGAAGATATTGAATTTTTCAGATAATCTACTATAGGTTTTCTCCAATCCTTGTCAGTTATGCTATCAACTGCTAGAATTGTAAAATTGTCTTCATCAGCGTATCCAAGCTTAGTTTCTTCCAAATCTGATGGGGCTAATCCTACTGACATCACCCTTCCTCTGACTTCAACTTGGCTTGCATCTTGTAATTTGTCTTTCGAAACTTTATACCCTGATGCGATCTGAGCCAAGTCATTAGCGACCTGGTTTTCCAGTCTAGGGATGTGTCGAAAACTAACTGCGTCGAACTTTTTCAACAGTCGATTCACAACTACAAAGAACATAATCAAGTTTTCTTTTATGCACTTGTATTCCTTGGTAACTTTTTTATGACCAGTTCTGAATCTCCCATTATTTCAACATGAGTTGCCCCCAATTCCAACAATACTTCAAGTCCAGCAATTAAAGCTTCATATTCAGCTTCGTTGTTTGAACAATAGCCTTCAATTTTATACTTAAGTGTAGTTGGAATTTTATTAGGAGAAATAACAAGCACTCCTATGCCTGTCCCATCTATGTGGCTCGACCCGTCGAAGTATAACTTCCAAGGTTCCACTTCAAGATAGTTCAGAGGGGTCTCATTTGTAGAATGGTCAACTATATAGTCTGCCACTACTTGTCCTTTAACAGCTTTTAAAGGCTTATAAGTTAAGGAATATTCAGTTAATGCTAATGCCCATTTTCCAATTCGACTATGCAAAATAGGTTTGAACAACATATGTTTAATAACGTCATAACGAGAAGAAACATAAACATCAACTAGTTTTATATAATGCTTCAATTTTGTACAAGAGTAATACAAACATAAACATAATTTTTCAATCATGCTATATCTAGTTTCTGCATCATTTAGAACTCTACTAAGGTAATAGACGGCCCTTTTGACACCATCATCATCCTCTTGAGCTAACATGCTCCCTAAAGTTCTCTCTAACGCAGCTATGTACAATCTCATACTCTTATTGCCACAAGGTGGTGAAAGAATCGGGGGGTGACTCAGGTACTCTTTGATCTTGTCGAAGGGTTCATGTTGAGCCTGCCCCCAATTGAACCCATCCTTGCTAGCTCGAAGCAATGGCGAAAAGGCTTGCGTTTTCCCACTCAAGTTGGATATAAACCTCCTCCAGAAATTTATTTTGCCCAAGAGAGACTGCAATTCCTTCTTTGTTGATGGCGCTTTTGCTTCCATAATGGCTTTGGTTTTATTCTGGTTAATTTCGTTCCCCTTCTTGGGGACCACAAAGCCTAAGAAATCCCCTTCCTGCACACAAAAAGCACATTTGAGAGGATTCATTTTAAGACCATGCTTTCTCATCCTTTCAAAGGAATGTCGAAGATGGCTTAAGTGATCTTTCCCTGAAAAAGACTTAACAATAATATCATCAATATAGATTTGCATAAAAGTCTCAATAAAATCATGAAAGATCGAATTCATTGCTCGCTGATAAGTTGCCCCAGCATTTTTTAGACCAAAAGGCATTACTACCCATTCGTAGGTGCGTAATGCCCCTGGACATCGAAAAACAGTCTTTGGGACATCTTCCTCGGCAATGAATATTTGGTTATAACCAGAATAACCATCCAACATACTCAAGTATTCATGTCCTGCAGCAGAATCAATCAACATTTCTGCCACAGGCATAGCATATTCGTCTTTAGAGGTTGCAGAATTTAGATCTCTAAAATCTATACAGACCCTTAAAGAACCATTATTTTTAATGACTGGTACAATATTAGCTAGCCATTCGACATACCTAGCTGTACGGATGAACTTGCATCTAAGTAACTTTTCAATTTCCTCTTTGATCTTTGAAAGGATTGTTGGGGCAAACCATCTTGGATTTTGCTTGACTGGCTTTTTCCCAGGTATGATTGGCAACTTATGTTCAACAAGCTCTCTCTTCAAACCAGGCATTTCATCATAGTCCCAAGCGAAGCAATCCTTAAATTCCTTCAATAGTTGGACCATTTCGACTTTGAGTTGTGGGTCAAGGTTAGCACTAACATAAGTAGGCCTTTTTACTCCCCTTTCACCCAAGTCAATTTCTTCCAAAGGATCTTGCGCCAGCATTCTAATGTTATCTGACACTGAATCCCTTTCAAAACCCAAAGGCTCATTATCATAAATAGCACCAAGCCTTTGATTTTGGTGTTCGATTCGAGACCCATCAGGTGGTTCAGGCTCAAAGTCCTTACCAGGGCCTACTTCATAAATTTGAGTTGTGGCTTCGACAACCATGCGGTTGTGTGCAGCCTCCAAGGCCGCTTGTAATTTAGATTCGGCCACATAGGCCAAAATTCTTTGTATTGCATCGAATTCAGTCATTATTACTGAATTCACTTCCCCAACCTGTGGGGTCTACATCAGGCTCCCCACAGTATGGGACATTGCCTTTTCCCTTATGACCTCTCTATCCCATCGAAATCCCTCCACAGGGTGCAGGTGTAATGAGCAGAATGCATGGTCATCTGGGGTGAAATCAAATTCTGCTGGAGTACAAGGCGCAATATGCGCCAAGTTTTTGTCAAACTCCACACCATCAACATGATTAACAGGCACCTTAAAGTACCCTTGATCACCTTCAATGTTTTCTACTATGCCATCAGGCCTCCAGATTGTGATCCGCTGGTGCATTGACGAAGGTACTGCTCCAACACCATAGATCTATTCCCTCCCCAGCAGAAGGTTATAGTTAGCTTTGCTTTCGACTACCATAAACAAGGTAGGTCTTGTTATTGTTCCCACAGTTATATCAACCTGCAGAACGCCAAGAGTGGTACCAATTTTCCCTTCATAGTTAGAAAGGACCATGTTGTGGGGCTTAAGATCAGAGTCAGATTTACCGATCTTGCTTAGTAGGAAATGTGGCATTAAATTGACTGTAGCCCCACAATCCACCAAGATTTTATTCACAGCCACGTTCTCTTCTTTCCCTGTAATGTACAGAGGTTTCAAGTGCCCTTTCATGGCCTCAGTTGGTCGTTCAAATAAAGCATTCTGCTCTTCGACACAGCCATTGTTCATCACATAGTAGCACACAGGTTGGTGTGCTGTCATTTCAGCCTCAGCGTTGGCGTCTAAGTTTTCTACTTCATTTATCCTATCATATTCTATTGGCATCACCGAAACCACATTAACAATGATGTTTAAAGAGGCATCAGAGTCGGAATCAAAGTTGTGAGTCAAATCTTCGTCCTCAGCTGCTTCGACTGGAAACCTATCAGCTTCTTCCTTCTTGGAAGCAAATAACCTACGCCCCTCAGGCATCTTATTTGTTATTTTTATCCCAACATCTTTATTGCTAGCAGGCAGAACGTTGGTACTATTTTCAGTTAGATCTTTGGCCTGAGCTTCCCTCAAAGCCTTCCTTTGTCTCTGTTCCCTTCTCAACTGGGACCTAGACATAGGATTTTTGCCTTTGTAATTCTCAAAAATATAGGCAACTTTATTGGAGGACTTGAATTCTTTCTGGTACTCCATTAAAGAACCTCTAGCTACGTCGAAATTCTTCCATCTCTGTTTCCCTTTCCCTGCTGCTTCAACTAGTTTGACCCACTTTCCAGTTGGTACCTCACTACTAGGCTTGAAAGTAGCCTGCTTAGCCCTTGGCATTTGTGGCCTTTGGCCATATTGTTTTTTAGTAGCTTTTCTTGGGTCGAAACGCCCTGGCCTTTGAGCAGCTCTTTTCTTGCGTCCAGATTTGGCTTCTTTCCCCGCTTTGAGGCTATGAGCAGCTTCTTTGTCAAAGATAGCACTGCATCGAGGGCACAACATGACTTCAGAGTTCTTCCCCTGGCATCTGTGGAGAAAATCAACAATGGTTTCATCTTCTCTAGGGTAAGCCAACTTGTTGCAGTCTTCTTGACGAACCTGTTCATCAATATCCATGGCCTGTCCGTTAGTAACTTCGACCATATTTATGTCAATTTCATCTTTTAAACGCATTTTGGAGAAGTGGACATCAAGGCCTTCAGCAGCCTCATCCATCTGTCTGAAATGGTCAGCAGTCTCTTTTGTCACCATCTGCAATTTTGATGCTTCAGCTTCGTCATGGATCTCGATTGTAGCCTCAGCGTCGAACCTTTGAACTTCAGAAGATGTCCTAAAGTAGTGTTCAGCAGCCATACATATCAAATGCTCAAGCTGGCAGCCATCCATTTCCTCGACTTCTCTAATGAACATAACATCATTGGTAAGGTCCTCAGTAACCTCAACCACTGTGGCATTTCTGCCAAGAGCTTCGTTGGTGCTAACACTATCTGAGCTACTGTCAGATTCCTCAACTAGTTCGACCATGTTAACCTCCTCAGGCTCTGTGTAATTTGCTTCAGCTACTTGGAGAGGGTCAGCATCAATTCTCATCTGGGTCTTAGTCTTCTCCCCAAATTTGAGTCTACCTTCCTATATAGCATTCTGCACCAGATCCCTGAAAAGAAAACATTGAGAAGTTTTATGACCCAAATAATTATGGTATTTACAAAAGCCTCTCTTTTTTATTTGCTCTAAAGGTGGTATTTTAGCACCAGGAGGCACTGGTATTTGACCATCCTTAACTAACAAATCAAAAATTTCGTCACATTTAGTGAGGTCGAAAGTGTATGTTTTCTTTGGGAACCTATCGTTCTTTTCGGTTTTGACAGGGTTTTTCCCATTTGAAGGGACTAATAATTTACAAGAATAAGGAGGACCTTGCTTAAGTTCAGCAAGATCTATTTCACTTTCGTCGAACCTAACAGGCTTGTCATACAACTCTTCGATGCCCTCTTGGTATTCGACGTAAGCTACCTTCTTATTTTTGTTCACCCTAGCTTTCTCATCCTTGAGACGCTCTAGCTGTCGAACTCTGTCAGCTAACTGGGCCATATCCCTTAGATATTGGGTGTCCAGTTTTTTCCTGATAGAGTAATCAAGGCCACCAGCGGCCATTTCGACAAGTTCATGCTCAGGCACTTGTGTAAAGCACCTAGCCTTGAGTAGTCGAAACCTGTTCAAGTAATCATCTATTGGCTCATTGAACTTTCGTTTCACACTAGCCAATTCTTTCAAACTAATTTTAGTCTGCCCCATGTAAAATTGCTCATGGAACAAATGTTCTAACTGGGTCCAATTACAAATCGAACCAGATGGTAACGCAGTGAACCACGTGAATGCATTTTTAGTGAGGGAACTAGGGAAATACTTCACCCTTAGACTCTCATCATTCGCAATCTCACCAGCTTCGATCAGGTAGCGCGCCACATGTTCGACGTTAGATTATGTAGTATCTCCTGAAAACTTAGTAAACTTTGGTACTTTTGTCCTGGGGGCAATTCAACTTGGAGTATATAGTCTACTATAGGCGAGGTGAAGTTTGGCCTAGAAAAACCCATATTCAGGCCATTTCGAGCTATTATTTTCTCGACCATGGCTGCCAAATTGTTCTCCGCTGCTACATTATTGTGTTGAACCTGATTCACCACATGATCAGCGTTTTGATTTCTGTTTACTAGCACCATCCTTGGTTCCTCCTCTTCAAGTATAGGTATTTGATTCCTAGGAGGCTCCTCCCTAGGTGGTTCGACCAACTCTGGATTCACCGGATTCACTTGTTGAGCGATTTCCCTCATCTCGACTCCTTGATTTTGGTGTTGAACAGGAGCGGGCATTCCCATGAATTCTGCTATACACGCCATCTGGGTTGTCATCATTTGATTGGTTTGAGTAGTATTTTGGATCAATGGCTGGAAAATCTCTCCCATTGTCTAAGACAAAGTATGTACCATTTGCATGTTGCTCTCATCCATCTGTTGCCTCAAATATGCTGCAGATTCATTTGGTAAGTTGGGTCCTTGAGCAGAATATCCCAAACCTATGGACTGGCTGTTTCGACCCATGTTAATTCCAGAACCTGACTCCTGTAAAGGGGAAGATATCACATTCTCTGAAAATATTGGGGGCGCAGTACGCAAATTCTGTATCATTTCCGTTGGCATGCCATAGATTGGGTTCCTAGGCAAAGGCTGTGAAAATCCTGGGGGAGGAAACTGCCTATACGTCAAAACTCCTCCTGGCGGAGTCTGAGGATTTGTCACTGATGGGCCAATGTACTCCAGGACTGGCTGAGTGTAAGGCCTCACATATGTCGCCCCTGGTCCTGCTGTCGAAGGCGCTGGCTCTGTCACCATGGTTAACACTGTTGACCCTCTTGTCGAAGGAACTGGAGTTGGCCACACAGTACTTCTTGGTATTTCTTGAGGATTGATGGTGTTGTTCTGAACGCTTGAACTGCTTGGTTGAGGATTAGTCCCAGTAGAACTAAGATTTGAATTCCCTTAGCCAGATGCCATTTTCCTCGTGTTTCTTCTCTTTGGTCTATATTCGTTTGAATTGGCTACCTTTCCACTTCTCAAGTGCATACAATGAAGTTTGCCACAATCTCGACCAATGAAACGAAAAAATTTCAAAGAGGTAGTTATGAAACTTCCTTTTGACAGTTATTTAAAAGTTATAAACTTCCAAATACACGTTTAGCACCGTCCCACTGGGCGTGCCAATTTGTTTACCTTGGAAATTGGTAAACAACCGCTGATCTTCTAAAACAATAAAGTTCTAGTAACTTACAGGATCAATCAGATTGATCCTAGGACATATGCTATAAGTGTATTTAAAATGTTTCACAAATGCGTAAAGCAAACATTTCGACCATGCTGGCAAACAAAAAGGACGCTATGAAACGTAAAACAAAAAGTGATAAAGGCAGAAAAGTGTTTAAGTCAAACAAGAAACTTAGAGAAAACAATGTAAAAGCAAATTCAATGAAAGACTGAAGTTTAAATGGTAAAGAAAATGCATAAAGTCTTGAATAAACTGCAGAAATGTAAATGTTTGAAGGTAAAGGCTTCTTAATGTAAAAACTGCAAAGTAAAAACTTTGTAATATGAAATGCTTGGAAGTAACAGACTGAATTAAAGGACTTCAAATTAAAGGATCTAATGTAGAAACTTCAAAGTAAATTGCATTGCAATGAAAGATAATGGTGATTACAATCACGTACATTCTCGCCTCACTCTTTTCTCTACATGCTGGATACTTTGAGTGATTGCAGAGTTACTTGTACAACACGATTTTTTCACACATTCTAACTCTAGAACTAACCTATTTATAATACTCTAAAATAACCACCATTTGACGGTTTACTCCTAGAACACGCCACTTGGCACTTTGCATGTCTTCAACTTCTGGATATTCGCCACTTGTCCTCTTTTCAAATTCAAATAGTAAAACTTCCCTCCAATAATTAACTGTAACTGCAGTGCATTATCCATAGCCATTTTACCCTGTCGAATTGACTCTTTGGACTTGGAAATGTTTGAAGTCTTAAAATCATTCTCTTCGACTCAGGCTTTCAACAAATATGGTCGAAGCCTTCTTCTCCTTTAGCTTATTATTTTAAAAAATAACTTCTTTAAAAGCCAAATCTATTTGAAATCATGTAGTGTCGAAATTAGGAGCTAACAAATACATACCAATCAGGATTGATTCCTTACAAAGACTACGCGAGAAGGTTGTTACCCTTCTTCAACATAATCGAGTTTCATCATATCCCTCGTGAAGAAAATCACATGGTTGATGCACTAGCCACTCTCTCTTCCATGATTAGTGTAGGTCAATGGAATGACGTACCTAAGATCGACATAATGCACCTAGAACGGCCCGCTTACATCTTCACGATCGAAGCAGTCATATATGACAAAACTTGGTATCACGGTATCAAATGCTTCCTTCAGAAACAAGAGTACCCGCCTGGGGCATCAAGAAAAGTCAGGAAAACCATCAGAAGACTGGTAGGAAATTTCTTCCTGAACGGCGATACACTCTATAAGAGAAACTTCGACATGGTCTTGCTCCGATGCGTAGACAGACTAGAAGAAAACATGCTGATGAAAGAAATTCACGAAGGATCCTTTGGCACTCATGCCAATGGACACACAATGGCGAGAAAAATTCTGAGAGCAGGATACTATTGGTTGACCCTGGAATCCGATTGCTACAAGTACATGAGGAGGCGTCACAAGTGTCAGATATACGCTGACAAAATCCATGTACCGCCAACGCATCTCAAAGTTCTTTCTTCTCCATGGCCTTTTTCTATATGGGGAATCGACATGATTGGCATGATTGAACCCAAAGCTTCAAACGGACATCGGTTCATCCTGGTAGCCATTGACTACTTCACCAAGTGGGTCGAAGCAGCGCCATACGCCAATGTAACCCAACAAGTGGTAGTTCGCTTTATCAAAAACAATCTCATATGCCGTTATGGTGTTCCAAGCAAGATCATTACTGACAATGGATCTAACTTGAACAACAAGATGATGAAAGAGTTGGGTGTTGAGTTCAAGATCGAACACTATAACTCATCTCCCTACTGGAATAAGATGAACGGAGCGGTAGAAGCAGCTAATAAGAACATCAAGAAGATTGTTCAAAAGATGGTTGTAACCTATAAAGACTGGCATGAGATGCTACCCTTTGCTCTTCACGGTTATCGCACATCTGTCGCACTTCAACAGGGGCAACCCCTTTCTCTCTAGTATATGGCATGGAGGCAATGCTTCCCATAGAAGTAGAGATACCATCAATTAGGGTATTGATGAAAGCTAAGCTAACAGAGGCTGAATGGTGTCAAAGTCGACACGATGAACTGAACCTAATCGAAGAAAAGCGAATAACGGCTCTGTGCCATGGTCAGTTGTACCAACAAAGGATGAAGAAGGAGTTCGACAAAAATATTCGACCCCGTGTCTTCAGGAAAGGAGACCTTGTGCTCAAAAAGATACAATCATTCCTCACTGATTCCCGGGGTAAGTGGACTCCGAATTACGATGGCCCCTATGTGGTCAAGAAAGTCTTCTCAGGCGGCGCCTTGAGACTCGCAACCATGGATGGAGAGGAATTTGCCTACCCCACAAATGTTAATGTAGTCAAGAAATACTTCTCCTAAATTAAATAAATAAATAAAACGTCTCGGTGGATTGAAAATCCAAAAGGGCGGTCCAGGCAAAAATTAGAGACATAAGCCAAAATCATCCCGATGGATTGGAAACCTCAAAAGACAATCCAGGAAAAAGTTAGGGATTTATGGCAAGTAACTAAGTCTGACAAGGTTAAATCCCCAGCGGTAACACTATTCGCCGAAAAACTTCCAGTCAAGGTCATCTTCGACAGAAGCTCAGGATGTCCAGAATTCAAAGTTGGTAGAAGGATAACGGTTGTTATGTTTCAATGTAGCCCTTTTCCCTTAAATTACCATTTTCTAAACTTTGTAAATACTCTATGGGATCACGCGCTTGGCTGATTTCCATCCTATCAATAAAATTTGAGCCTTAGTGCTTTTGTTTGCAATTCTCATTTGTTTTAGCTTTACAGAGTGACATTTTTAACATGATCAATGATTCTTGAAATAAAACAAAAATGAATTTACTTGTAAAAAAATTTCTGCTTTTAAAATAAAGATGGCAATTCCTTTTGACTTTGAACATAAAAAAAAAAACATCGATAGTTTCTCCAAACCTGATTGAACCTCAGAGTGCAGAATCAAAGTACTCCTTCTAAACCAGTACACCTGAATGAATGATCAACTGGGTCAGATGTAATGTCTCATCTGATATCCCTGGAAAATTTCATATCTCTTAAGACCGATTGACGATTCTCTTTTCCCCACAGGGTCTACCTCTCCTAAGCAAGGCAGGATTGCTATCTTGAACTGATGATCCTTTTCATCCCCCGTAGTGGCTGAGTATCTAGTCGTGTTCATTCACTATTCTGTATGTCGCGTCAATTTTGTTAGCATAAACATACATACATCATGCATATTTGATTCACATTCATAATCGTATCGCATTATTATCACTCTGGTCATCCTCATTTCCCCAAGTGATAAAATCCTATTGTTAATCAAGTTGTCAGTTGTCCTTTTCGTGTCGGATAAGACAAAATCCCGGTTTAAGTCCTTTCCTCGTCAGGAAATGTATCGTCTGAGCAATCTCTCCCCCAGTTTATTTCTGGATCGGAGACGGTCCTCGACCACTTTGATAACTTGAACCTCTGAAAGGAAAGAAGACATTCGACAGACGTCACTCTTCACCATTGAAGATGATATTTTCTCTTTCCCGGATTAAGGAAAATCCCCAGAGAAAGCCTCTTAACCGAAGACTCTCGGCAATGCATCAGTTTTTCTCCCAAGAAAGTCAATGTTAATAAAGTCATTAGCACCTCAAAATTGGATTACATCACATGGCATTTCTCCAAAAAGATCTCGAAGAAAAGTATGATGTAATATCCCTAAGCAGAAAACGGTCTTTCAAGAGACTCGTTTTCCCCAGTAGAGTCAACAAATGGCATCTCCAATAGAGAAGTTTGAACACCTCTACAGCTCAGACAAATGGGTGTCCCCGGCAAGTCTGACCTCAAAACTTTTCCATCAAATGGCGTCTCCCCCAGTAAACTCGGCGAGAAGTTTGATGAAAACCGCTACGCATAGCATCCCTTGTCAAGGAAGAAACTTGACAAGAATAGACTGAGACCAGTTCCGTGGCTAAAGACCAGGATTGAGGGGAGGTTTATTTCAAAAGAAACTAAGACCAGTTCCATGGCTAAAGACCAGAATCGAGGGGAAGTTTATTTCAAAGACTGAGACCAGTTTCGTGGCTGAAAACCAGGATCGAGGAGAGGTTTATTACAAAAAGAAACTAAGACCAGTTCCGTGGCTGAAAACCAGGATCGAGGGGAAGTTTTACCCTTTTCTAAGTATCATTGCTTAGCAAAAGAAGATGGATGAACAAACGGCTAACATTCATAACCACCATCAAAATTTCGGGTATTCCGATATTTAATCCTCTTGCACCCTGAATGTCCGAACATCTTCGCCATTCACACCTTCGGGTCCAAGAAGATTAAATAGGGGCATCTTCATACCCCAAATTTTGACCACAAGATTTCCCATCATTGTGCAAATCACCACCACAATATGGATGTACCATCATGCCTCATCAATCTCCTCAAAGATGGTTGAGCATTCACCACAATCAAGAATTAGGGTTTTAAGCCCTCTCAAAGCACTTAGACAAATGATCGATCATTAAATGACATGATCTTCAACTTGTCTAACCTCTCAAACACCCATAAAGGATCAAGAGGACTCCCATATCAAGAATCAGTCACAGGAGTGCAACATTCCAAGTGGATCAAGCCTCGAGGTCGCTAGTGTCACCAAATTAAGGTTTTGGTCGACCAAGGCCTCTAGATGAAAATTTTCTTCTGGGAATGAGCCAATACTACAAGGCATAACCCAAAATGCTCAAAGGGACCTCATGGACCCAATCATCAAGTCAAAACATCCTCAGGGGATGCATTCATAAAAAATCAGGAATTAGGGTTTCTTAACCTAGTTCACCCCTAAGTTGACTTTTGGAACAAAGCATGAGCTAAAACCTCAAGACATGATTTGAGTACCTCAAACACACTACATTGATCCATTTACAATAATGGATTGATCCAAGAAGCTTGATTCACAAGTTTCATTTTCATCTGGACCACAATTAGGGTTTTGGGGAAAAAGTCAATTGTTCCTTTGACTTTTGACCAAGACATGCTCCCAAACCTTGGGACATGATTCAAGACACCCTAAAACACCTATGGAATCCATCCATTAGGTTTGAATTGGGTCAAGAACTTGATTGCACAAAGGATCATACAGTTTGGATTTCATCTGACAAAAAGTCAACTGTGCCCAAAATCAAGTTTGACTTTTTGGAATTTTTCACAAATATGGTTCCCCTAAGTCAAAAACAATGTTAATGTATGATTTTGATCATCACTTATAAAAAAAAATCAAGAAAAGTGAGGTTTCTTGCAAAAGGGGAAACCATGAGAAACCAAAATTTTTCTAAGTTATGGAACAAAAATGATTTTGTACCAACTTTGCAAGATCATAACTCCTAAACCACAAGGCCTTTTTCTCCCATTCAAAGCTTAAATGAAAGTTCACATGACATACTTCAAATATGTCAACTACAAAAGATTCCAAATCCTCATGGATTTTGAGTTATGGATTGATCAAAATCACAAAAATTGGAAATGACCACTTTTTCCAACACTTAGTAAAATTTTCAACAATCAGGATCTGTTTCACTTTTTCCAAACTTTGAGGTCATTTTTCACTTTCATCCAAGCTGAACCAGGTCCATTTGTGAACATCAAAGTTAAAGTATGTCATGAGGGCTTTCCAACAAGCACCAGATTATCTCTGAATTCAATTTGAGTTGGGAATTACAACCCTTGGAACATGGCATCAAAGACTGATTTTATCCAAGGAAAATTATAGGTCATTTGCTCGAATTGGACAAATCATACTATTACAAGCCTTGTCATCCATTTGGACACCTCAAGGGATAACATTAAAGGAAAAATATCTGATCCACAAGCCTCCCAAGTCTAAGGATATACATGTAGCTATGTCACCCTAAAAAGGCTAAAAATCTCAAAGACTCCAATTTTGTTCCAATGGATTCACAAGGTGGAAAGCATCAAGACATTGCTAACTGAATTGAGTCAAGCCTTATCTCTGAACCTAAGCTACAATAACCTGTTGCACTGAGCCAAGTCAATGGCTAGAGAAGACCAATGATTCCTTATGATCAACATGAACCAAGGGGTTGTACCAATTATCATTCACTATTCCTTGAAAAACAAACTTGCTCTACTATAAATAGAGCTCATTTGTGATCAGTTTGAGTACACCAAAGCACCCAAACTGATGCTTTACTCACAATCTCTCTTTCACTCCAAAAAACACCTTCTCTTGCAAGTCACTATCGCGTTTTACATTTGAGAACAATTCTGTCCGAACCAATGATGCAAACACCTCACATACATCATATGTAAGTGATTCAAACACTAAAACAACACCTGGAACATCAGAATCACAAAGTGGTATCCCATTTGCTCAAGTTCAAGAACCTTCTGCAGAAGGATTCGAGCTGGTTAGACCAAGAAGTTTCCAACCACTCCAAGCATTCAAACATATTCCTTGACACCTAAGGAAGTTGTCCAGATCATTGGAACACATCTGTAACATCTCCATCATCAAACTCGATCACCAGCTATAAGAGGTAAGCCTGAAGCCTTCAAACTCTATATTACATGCATCATAAATGAATTTTTGAGTTACCATCTTGTTTCTGCATGTATTTAGAGTAATAACCCTCAATCAATTGCCATGAATCAATCGTGTATGGAATTTCATTGTGTTCATGCTGAAATTAGGGTTCTTAAGGTTATCCTTTGATTTCTCACTCCACACTTAATATAAATGCAATTAATCTATATGGTTGTGATCCTTGTTCAAAAACGAGTGAGATCGGTGTTTGAATCGTGCAAAACCATTGAGTAATCAAAGAGAAAAGTGAGAAAATGCAAATCATCCATGGCGCGGTCACGAGGAAGAAGAAAGTGACTGTTGGCGCCATAATTCAAATTTTTAAATATTTGAATTTTGGTTATTTTGTTTAATTGATTCAAAAATTAATTTCTCTCTGAGTTTTTATGTTTTTGGATTGATTCTTTTTTTCAAAATTCATAAAAATGTTAAATTATTTTATTTTACAAAAAAATCCAATTTATATTATTTTTTTAATATAGTTAGAATTTTTGTAATTAATTTCATTTATTTATTTTTTAAACATTTTAAATGAAATTCTCACCTTGATTTTTCAACCTCAAATGAATTTCAAACTTTCATGTGATTAAACATGACTTTTCAAAATATTTTTCAAAGTTGATAGCTTGTTTTTGAATATATTTGAAATTTTATATCATTTTTTATTTAATTTCCTTTGAAAATTATGTCTTTTAAATTCAAAATTAGGGTTTTCTCTAATTTTTTATTTTTCAAACTTCACATAAACACTTTTGGGCCTCTAATAGAGTGTAAGACCCAACCCCCTTTTGTACAGAATAATTTTTGGGCCTCAGTCATTGTATAAGCCTCGACACGATTTTCGAAACGACGGTGCGATTACTGTCTTTTATATGTGCCTCTCCTTGAGTTGTAAGCCCCATATTTTGTATAAATAAATACTCTTTGGGCCTCTAATAGAGTGTAAGACCCATCCCTTGTAAATAAACACCTTTTTTGGGCCTTAGTCATTGTATAAGTCCTAGTACGTTAAAAATCTCGACACGATCGCCGTTTTCAAAACAAAATCATTTGGGCCTCCCCTTTGTGTTGTAAGTCCCGTTTTTCTTCTTTTTCAAACATTTTTTTGGGCCTCTAATAGAGTGTAAGACCCTACCTCCTTTGTACATAAATAATTTTTGGGCCTCAGTCATTGTATAAGTGCCGACACGATTTTCAGAACAACGGTGTGATCACTGTCTTATTTCTAGGTCTTTCCTTGAGTATAAGCCCCAATCTTCTTTTCAAAACAACTTCCCCTTTTGATTTAGATTCAAATTCATAGTTGTTATCAAAACTTTCTTTAATTTCTTGATTAACTAACCATACAACTGTAGTACTGGAAGCTTGCTCGCCTGTAAGTTCTACCAGCTTTCTTTTACATACTTGTGTATATATATATGCCTGTATATTATCTGCTTAGAGTTTAACCCGGTAATTAGGTCTAGGATTAGACCAAACCAGTGGTCACTCTTTCAACAGAGTCAAAACTAGTTCCTCGTAGGAAATTCCAGATATAGTCTTGCCTCCTCTTGGGATTATACAATATGGAACAGAGAAAGGCATTATTCCCAGTGAAACTTTTCTCAAGACTTACACTACTAGAAACTTGTCTAAGAAATTCATTTCCCCCAGAGAGGATTAATTCCCGATGAAACCTCTCTTGAATTTCTTCAAACCCTAGAATTGTTCACTAAAGGAAGGATTATTCCCGGTGAAACCTTTCTTGAACTTTTCTTTGGTTTGGACCCACAGGCTTCCTAAAAGCATCCCCTGCCTCCTATTGGGCTTTGTACAAGGACCCTCAGGCTTCTTAGAAGTTCTCATGCCTCCTCTTGGGCTTAATACAAGGACCCAAAGACCTCCTACAAGTATAGGACAGAACCTAGTCATCCTTTGTTAGAGCAGTCTTCCAAAGAGTCAAAGCATCAGACCAATTTAGGGTTGATTCTTATCCCTTAAAACACCAGCCTCCTCTTGGGCTTCATACAAGCAGACTTGGACAGTCTCAGCCTCCAATTGGGCATCATACAAAGATAAACCTTTTCATACCAGTAGACTTGGACAGTCTCACCTCCTTTTGGATCTCAAGAAACCCTTAAGTTTCCTAAAGACACGGGATAAACCCTGATCATTTCATCAATCATCAACAGAGTTAAAACCTCTATAGGTTTTTTAACACAATCTTTAAACTCTCACTTTATTTTTCCCTAGCTAGGGACAAATCACAACTCATAAACCCTCTATCAGAACCTCATGGTCTCTGATATTTCAACTCTTATGTAATCCTCAGCAAGAGTTGATTCCTCAAATTTGGACCTGTCTTTGGATCTCAATAATCCTCAGCGCAAGTTATCCTCCTCTTAGGCTTTATATAAGAAAATCCCCAACCAACCTCCTCTTAGGCTTTGTATAATTACCATCCCTCAGCACTTTTTAGCCTCAATCTTGGGCTTTGTACAAGACACCTACAAATATCCTCAGCTGAGTCAGTCGAATCCCTTTAGCCTCAATCTTGGGCTTTGTACAAGACACATATAAACTCTCTCCAAAGAAGTCAAATCCTTCTAGCCTCCTTTTAGGCTTTGTATTATGATTTCTCTAGCAGAGTAAATACCTCTTTTAGCCTCAATTTTAGGCTTTGTACAAGACACATATACAATCTCCCCAGTGGAGTCAATCCTCTTTTAGCCTCAATCTTGGGCTTTGTACAAGACAGATAAAACCTCTCTTCAGTAGAGTCAGTCCCTTTTAGCCTCAACCTTAGGATTTGTACAAGACAGACAAAATATTTCCCCAGAAGAGTCAATTCCTTCCAGCCTCCTCTTAGGCTTTGTATAATGATCTCCCCAAAAGAGTCAGTCTCTTTTCAGCCTCAATCTTGGGCCTTGTACAAGACATATATAAAACTCCCTAATAAAGTCAACCTTTTAGCTTCAACCTTGGGCTTTGATCAAGGCACACAAAAATCAACATCCCCTCAGAGGAAATCAAAAATCTCTCTGTAGGAAGACATTTCTCTGTATAATCACACAACAAAACAGAAAATCAATCAAACATTAATCCCAGATAACTGCTGTAAGTGGCACACTTGTTGATTCAAATATCCAAGCTGTAGTCCATCTTTTATCCTGGTAAATCCCCTTCTTTCATCTAAATTGCTGTAAGTGGTAAGCCTCTGGATTATTTACATCCAAGCCCATATCCCTCTCTTGGCATGAAAGATTCCTAAGGGAAAATGGCATTGCTCAACACTGAGTTAAAGTTTTCTCCTTCAGGACATCTCCCTCGTAAAGGAAATTATGGCATTGTTGGATTCACATATCCCAGTTAAAGTAATTCTCCTTTATAATCAGTCACCTAGCGTGTGATAAACATATGAGATATCTTCCTTTAGAGATGACAAATTCTCTCTCAGTCAAACCATTTAGCTTCAATCTTAAGCTTTTAACAAGACACAAATAACCTTTAGCTTCAATCTTGGGCTTTGAACAAGACACCAAAACATCTCTCTACGATTGCTCTGATTTCCCTGTTTTCTTTAACGGGATTACGTACGCATAAGATTGCGAAATCTTAGCGAGCACACATAACAAAAACCTTAGGTCCAGTACCTTACCAAAAACATCGGAAAAACCCGACATCAACAAAAATACTCCCTCTCTCAACATTCCCAAAGGAGAAACTTTCCCAATAAACAGACAAACACCAGTAAGTAGAAAACAATAGAAATTGCTAACGATCTATGGATGGGTAATTGACAACTCCCCATTTTATAACATGACCCTAGACCCCCCAATCACTTAGCATTTGTTAAAGAAAACATTTGCGTGCAAGGTTAGTTTTAGATAGCTTCCCTTTCCTTTCCAGCTTCATAGGATAAATAAGAAATCAGAAAGTAGCACCTAATTCCAACCATGGCGATAAGGTGGTCGCGTCACTGACAAAAATCGCACGCTACAGTTGTTGATCACCGAACTAGGTTAACAATTTCTGTGTGTTGTTTCTGTTCTTCCTTAATCCTTGTGAAAAGCAGAGATCAAGTGTCACAACATCCTGTCTGACATCTTAGTGATCTGCTTAAACGTGAATTTCACAATCCTTAACTCCTCTGCTTCAGACATGGAAATTAGGATAGGTTCCTCCTTCAAGGCCATTGGCCCTTGACGGGAATAGGGCATCTTTAGCTCAATAGCCCTCTTCCGAACCCATTGGAGATAAGGCTCCAAGGTTACGCAATTAGGCTTCCCTATATCATTCTTGCCTTTCTTGTGCCTATGCCCCCAAGCACTTAAGATCTTCCCTTTTAGCTCCTCATGCTTCCCATACTCTTCAAAAAAGATGTCTTCCACATGAACACTGAGAGGCTTATACTTCAAAGGGTATCCCAATTGTCGACGAGCCAAAACTGGGCTATAGCTTATTTCCCCTTTGGTGCCAAGAAGAGGCATATTCCCAATGTCTCCACAACTATCAGTGATCATCACCCCATCGTAAACGCGGTTGTACTAGTCAATATCGGAGTGGGTGAGAGCCATAACCTTCTTTGACCACCAACCTTTCTTAGGGTCCCAAAATGCGTTCGCCTTCAGTAAATGTGAAGAAAACCACTTGTACTACAAAGGAGTTCAACAAGCGATCTGTCCTCCATTGCGAGCATTCCTCAGATGAACGGAATAATAGGCATCAGCTAGCAAGGTGGGTACGAGGTTCCTATTTAAGAATATCTTGATGGCATTAAGATCTACAAAGTTCTTGAAGCTAGGAAACAGAAAGAATCCTTAGACAAGCAAGGCAAAGATGACCTCGAACACATCCATACTCAGGTGGTTGGCATAATACTGAGCTTTCCCAACTAAGAATTCCGTAGTCAAACCAAATACTCCTCCTTTGGTAGTCATGTTGTTTCGGATATCAACTAACTCCAAATGTTTGGCCTTAGCTATCTCTTTCTCCTTGGGATCTTTCTCGAAGATTGGGAATGGAGATTTGTCTAGAATAGGCAGGCCAACTAGCTAAGAATACTCTTCAAGTGTGGGCAAGAGCTGGTAATCAGGAAAGGCGAAACAATGGTAAACCGGGTCGTAAAACAGAAGTAGAGTAGAAAGGAGCCCCTCATCAACCTTCATCTTCAATAGAGACAATAGCTTCCCATATTTATTCTTGAACCCTTCAGGATCTGTTAGCAAAGTCCCCAACCTCCTTAGGTCGTCCAGTTTAAGACTCTTGAAAGTATACTTCACGGTGTTCTTCATTTTACTGTCCATGATAACCCTATGATATTCACAAACAAAAGTCTAAGTTCCATGAAACTCTTATGAAATGGATGCTTATGAATGCATGAGTGCACAACCACAGATAAACACAGATTCACATATTCACATATTCACAAATATACAGACAAAGGGCCTAGGTTTGGGTCATGAGCATGGAGCCATGGTCTACCCATCCCAATAGGTATGTACTATGGGTTTATCATTTGTAGAACAGTGTTATAAAAAGTTCTTAGAGCCCACAACCCATCTTTTGGATATTATCGATTTCCCGAATGACTCGGTAGTCAATAATATTCTCAAGAGAGTCTCGTCCGAGTGTAGTATCGTGTATCAACTATTTTGGGAATAGACTCCCTCATATCCATCACACTACATCCTAAAAGGCCAAGTGGGGTTAAAAGGTGACTAATGGTCATCAGTGTCATGGGCTCCTAGGTCAAGAGTAGTAACGTTTTCACGAATAGACTCGTTCAACATGACTAACTCTCAAGAGGGCCTCAACTGAGTGGTGGTTTCTCAAGTCAAATTTTTCGGGAATTGACTCCCTCAAAGTCTCCTTGAATGTACCACCTTCATATCATAGGTGCACTCAAATCCGGGTATAGGACACCCTCACCACTCAAAGTAGCAACCCTGCATACAGAAAACACAAGTAAGCAGATATATACAGATATACAAGTATACAAATATACAACAAAAATAAGTATACAAACAAATAACACATATAAAACAAGATAGGTGTAACCCTCTTAGGGGAACAAGGTCCCCAGTGAAGTCGCCATTTCTGTCGCGGTGAGAATTGGATATCAAGCTATTGATTAACTTGAATCGTAAATCATAATTCACCACTGAACTTTGATTTATCCAAAGAAAAGGGGAAAGATAGAAAGCCCTAATTGCAAAGCAAAGCAATGCAAGAGATATAAGGTTCGGGGGTTGATTATACCTAGGGAAGGTGCTAGCATCCTAAGTATCTGTAGTACTCTACAAGAACCTCTTGTTTTAATGTGTTATTTGTTTTGTTTGCTAAGGGTGAAAAGAAAAGACCTAGGGGTATATACACTAAGTGTGCTCGCCAAGATGTCGCATCTCGTGCCTACGTATCTTGTCTAAAAGAATCAGAGCACTCGCAGTTCCCCTCAATAAGGGTAAACAAAGGGTTTGTTGATTGGTTTAGGAGAAGAGACAAGTCATCACCTTAAGGGAAAACTCAACTGAAACCACCACAAACACGTGGAAGATGCATCTTGCTTCACATTAAGAGAAGGGCTCTAACTCGGATATCGGATCGACGAGTATGCCATATACCTCTCTCAAGTGGAAAGAATCTACAACTTTCTCAGCTATGTCATGGGGTAGGAGATTTACATCTCAACTAGGGATGACTCATGTCTAATTCTCTCATGGGAGAAAAGGGGAGACTAACACTAAGTTGTCTAAATTAAACATCCTAAGGGGAAACTAACCTAAGGGGAGACTATCCTAAAGGAATAAGGATCAAGCCTAAAAAAAAGAAGTCTAAACTATCTAAAAGATGACTAAAGAGTCAACAAGGTAATCTTTCCTTTGGAAGAAGGAACAACTACTTGTAAAACAAGTGTTGAGAAAGGGGAGTCTCAAAGTGAAGATGATTAAGAGTCAATGAGCCAAAGCTAAAGATCAAAAAGAGATGACATATCATAAGGGGCAGCAAGTATATCACACTATGTTCAACATGTAAACATGCTCATGAATGAGACTAAACAAGCACCAAAACATCAAACAAACTTGCCACAAGTTCACCATTCAAAGACAAATGAAAAAGGGAGTTCAACAAGGAACTTATGACTCAAAAACAAAGAGGGCAGTAGCATCAACAACTCATGAACCTCATATTCAATACCAATATGTCAAGATAAACATCAATATGGATCACACTTAGGCATGAGCAGGATTGTATGCAAATGACAATCCAAAACATCATGGAATGGTTCATACAAAGTAAATCATGCATAAATGATCAAATGGACAAATAAATGCACCCTTGAACCATGAATTCAGAAATGAAACATGCTTCTCAACCATGAACAAACACGTACTTAAACCAAGCTGACACCTCAAGGTGTGTGCCCAAGAAACTAGGTCAAAACTAGCTCAAAACATGAGTAAAAGGTGATCACATTAGCATGGTGTTTAAAAATAGAAAAAATGAGTGAACAAATCTCAAACCAGAACCCAAACGCATGCTTAGACATTCAAATGTTTGTGTGTGCAAGGTTGCCAAGAGAAAGGCACAAGAGCTATCCCAAAACGATTCATCAAGGTGAGGTACAAAAGGGATCGAGTACAAATCGAGCGTCAAGAATAAGCAAATAGAAACCAAGTCAAACAAACCCATACCATAACCAACCCCAATGTGTGTACTAAGACACTCTAAAAGACCAGCACAAGAAACAATTGGGAAGAACCTTTTACAAGGCAAAAGTTCAAAACTAGGTCAAAACACCACTTTGAATCATAAAATTAGAAATAAATATCAAAATAAAATAAAACAGAAATTAAAAAATATAGAAAATTAAATAAGACATTAAAATATAATCATGAAATTTTTTGGGATTTTATAACATTTAGAAATATTTTAATATAAATCAAAACAAAATATGAAGAGAAAATAAAATAAATAGGAAAAGAGTGAGACGGGGGGTGTTGTAGTAAAAACATTCTGAACTGGAAAGGACTTAGGCCCAAAAATCAAAGCGTAACAAAAAAAACAAAAAAAAGAGTTGTTTTAATGAAACGAAGCGTTTTGCTCACAAACCAAATTCAGCATACCATGTACACGCGAGCAAAGTCAAACAAGGTCAAATCCACCTCAGCCTCCACCCCAGATGCAGGAGCCCTAGCTCTGGTCATCTTCCCTGGTGAGTCTCACCGGCGGTGACTGTGAATCATCATGAAAACAGAAAGCAAATATACTACCTTACGCGAAATCTCACAAGGATCATAAATCCACCATTAGTTCTTTAAAATAACACCAATATCATGGTGAAAACCAGCCACGACAGCTTGACATCAAAACTGAAACTTTGTCCAAATGAAACACCAAACATAGGGAAACATTCTAGGCTACTTCAGTGCATCAATCATGTGAAACACAAGCATATTTGACATGCATTGTGGGAGAATAGGGGTGATGAAAGCTTACCAACAATGAAGCTCGTATGCTTGCTACTTTGCTTTTTGCTCCCAAATGAACCATGGTATTGCTTCCTTGTGTCCCAAAGATGATGAGAGTGGTGAGAAAATAAATGAAACTGGTCTCAAAAGGCTGATTCGAAGAGAGGAAGTCAAGGGTGAAAAATGGACTATGGTTTGTGTTTTTTGGTTGCAGTCAGCATGAGCTCTCTAGGGTTTTGCTCTTAAGCTTAAATATGGAGAGTTTTTGAGGTGGTAGACACATGTTATTGAGGTAAAATAACTGTGGTTAAACTTTGGTGAAATTTGAAAAAATGGGAGGGAAAAAGAGCATGGTACGCATGGTTGGTGGAGGAGGTTTGTCATGTTGTGTAGAGGTGATAGAGTGAACAACATGAAGCAGGGTAGGATCAGAATTCTTGCTGCACAAGTTTGGAGAATTTGGATCTTTTCCAAGTTTGGAACAATTTGTTAATGTAGGGTGAAAAAGGTACATGCCATGTTAGTACACTTTTGGCAATACTTTGGGACAAAATCAGAGTGAAAATGATCATCAAAATGTGAGACCTTTAAGAGAACAAATTGCTGCATGAAGGGTTAATGATATGCATGGAAATTGTGACAAGAAATATGTGTAACCACCATTCTACAAAGCTCACTTTGTATGGCAATAATTCATTTAAATTGGCTTCATTTCACGTGACACTTGATCCAATGCAAAGTAGGAATATCATGGAATGACTTTCATTTGGAAATCACAATGAAATAAGCCTTAGAGAGTGAGAACAAATTACTTGAAATCATGTCCATTAATATGCCAAAAAAGAAGACTTAGAAAAATTCCAAGTTATAAGATTTTGACCTATTTGTGACACCAACTTTGAAGCCTTGTAACTTGGTGAATATTTGTCCAAATGAGAAGTTCTAGTAATGGATAGAAAGCTTGGAAAGATCTCTACAACTTTCATGTCCAAGGAAAATTGAAACAAATCTCGTATCATGATGAAAAATGCCTTGAAAGATTGGACCACAAAGTTTCCAAAACTTGTCAAGTGAAAAACCCTAACTTGGTGACTTCATAACTTGAGTTGTACACATCTAATGGAGGAGTTCTAGTACTCAAATGAAATATAGAAGAACACTCTACACCTTTCATGACCAAATAAAATTGAAATAAAGCTTGGATCATAGTGAAAAATGTCTTGGAAAGTTAGTCCCTGAAATTGAGATTCTATACTTAGATAAATTTCTAAGTACAAAATATCACATCTTTGATTTTTCTCAACTTTAAGCCCCCATATCTTGAAATCCATGAATCTCTTGAACACTTTCCTTTCTTCAAACTCGAAGTACATTTTGTCCTCTTTAATTTGATAGTCAATTTGCTCCATTTGGATCAAGGATGAAGAAGTTATAGATGTTACAAAATGGCCAAGAATTGAGATTCTCCCCCTTAGAAACTTCTTTTCCAAAACCCTAATCTTTCAAAATTCTTGATTTTTTGTTTCCTCTTGACTTCCTTTGATTCAAAAACCACAAACACACTCAATATGATGTGTCATGATCATGGTTGACCTCAATCTTTGAGTTTGACTTTTCAGACACAACTGACTTCCTTGAGTATATGCAACTCCAACTTGATCTTCAACTAACCAATACATCTTCTGGGCTACTTGGACATCTCACATGGACTTCATGGGTGTCTTAATGAGTCTTGGATCATGTCTTAGGGCTTGTGGCCAATTCTTGACCAAGATTCATGAGTGCATTTGACTTTGTCTTGAAGAAACCCTAATTCTTGATTAGGTACCAATGAAACCTTGAGGAGCTCAATGTGAGACCATATTGTGCTTGTTTCTTTGATGGGAATGAGCCTCCTATGTGTGTAAGGACTTGCTTGACTGATGATGTTCTCAAAACTTGACTGGTTAAACCCTTGAGGCCCTTTGAGGTAAACCCTAATTCAAAAGCAAACAAAAACAAACAAAACAAAACAACAAAAGGTTAGCTATGCATGAGATGCTTGGCCTAAAGAGATGGGATATTAGGGTTAAAAATTAGGGTGTGACACTTGTGTCATTGGATCACAAGCAAGGAAGTCTCGAGCCAAGATGCTTGAGCCACGTAAGTCTCTTGCTATGTGCTTGAGTTGTGAAAGTCTTAATCAAGTAGATTGATTGAGCAGGTTTGCTGAGTACATGAAACTGGAGCAGTAAGTCTTGAACCAGAGGGGTTCAAGCAGGGAGGCTTGTTTCATGGAATACAAAAAGTAATAAATTTGCATTCCCCTTTCATTGTCCAAGTGACAACCAATTAAATTTGAGGGAAGACCTCAGAGATTTGCAATAGGATAAAATCCAGAGCCATGCACTCAAGATAATATAAAAACACCTTAAAAGAGTAACAAAATAATTCCATTTAATATAGAAGTATTACATATACACTTCCTATTACAATATACCAACAAATAAGTACCACACAAAAAAGGAAGTGCTTCGACACTCCAGCAAACCTACTTCCACAGAGAAACGATCATCATGTCAACGAAAACTTGATGTTGGGTGAGAATATGAAAACAAAAATGTATAAAAGGGTGGGGGATGAATAGACCTAAAATCCCTTTAGACAATTTGAAAAACTTTTTAGGTTCGATATAATGAAATCTAGATTTTGAGAAGCGCGAAAGCAAAATACAAAAGTGAGAGCTTGGAAGCATCTCAATGTCTAGTGCAAATTACTTACATGACAACCAAAGCCGCTTTAAACGAAGCAATTTAAAAATACATTACTTAGATGTTCTTAACAATGCATAATTGACTTCATGATGATTCCTTAAGATTAATACACCACAAAACTAAGCTTATAAACTAAATTTCTATAAGCATGGTCTAACCTATATGGTATACAATGCAACATCAAATATAAATGAATGAATGCTTGTAAAGTAAAAGGATAGGAAAAGGGAAAGATACATAGAGATATATAGTGCTTCGAAATTCTTCCTCGCTTTGCCTACATGAACCTTTAATGGATGATGCCATCAGAACATAATCATGATCTTCCACTATGATAATAAAATGTTTACAGTGTTTTAATTACAAAGAATCATCACACGATAATTTCCTCTGATGATGCAGACATTAAACTGCTAACACATTACAAGTTACCTCAAGATCTTGATCCAATAACATGCTCAAAGTATTCGTGTGTAGCGATCCCCCTGATCCCACCAATTTCTTGTCCGAGTGATTGCCATAAACTGAGTGTATATTGGACAACTCCCAACTTTGTCTGCAAGCAATATTTCTCCAACGCCATCAAAGAAGGACAACTTCCAAAATCCGCATTACGGACCGTTGATACTTGAATCTGCCAAAGTCTTCATTGAAGTATAATGGAAACTCTCATCTTGTTAGATAACAACTTAATGCCAAACTGCACTCAAGAAATGATACATGCACCTGTTACAAATAAAAAAAATAGCTACACACAAAGATATTAGATACCCTAATGTACCATTATTCTCCCTTACACTCAATCATTAGAGAAGGATCCAAAAAGAAGCAAAAAGACTAAGGATGAAAATGGTGAAAAGTGCTAGATAATATCAACAACAACTGACATTACAAGCAATTAGTCAAGTAATTCAGTTTTGATGAATGAACAATACACACATAAGGTTCAATCAAATTTATAGATGAGTGGGTCTTGGTTCTTAATTGTTATCAAGAGCTGGATCAATTTTCAACAAGATTGATCAACTCATTCTAAAATTCACACAAGAACATCAACCAAATTGCACAAAACAAGATGCAACTAAAAAAGTTAAAGAATTGACATGGGTTCAATATCAAATGGCTGGCATTTTGGGAAGAAGAGAAAAGAATGGTGTAAAGAAGAACACACTAAGAAAAAAAGACAAAAATCACAATTTTTATCTCTATGGATCACCACAGATTTCCCACAATTATTACTTTCACCATAAGAAACAATCACTTAAATAAGTGATGGAAAATTGGATCTTTTAAGGTTTGATTCGAATCAAGAAGAATATGTGATTCGAATCAATATGGACAGTGTTAAAAAGGGCCTTTTTTAAAGCTAATGATTTGAATCATTATTTGCACTTGATTCGAACCAAATGAGGTTATGATTCGAATCATGTTCAATTTTTTTATCCGAATAATTTGATCCAGAATGATATTTCAATTTTCAGTAGGTGATTGATTCAAATCAAATATAACACATGATTCAAATAAAATACAAAATCATAAAAATTCAAATGTTCTAACTTATTATTCAAGCTACTCATTTGGAAATGAAAAAACAATAACTTTCATAGGCTCAAAAATGAAATAACTAACTAGGATCAAATGAATATATCATGAAATGTAAAGGATTCTCAGTGGTACGATTAAGTAGTTGAAGCGATTACAATCACATGAAAGGAATATTACAATCACACATATGAATTGAAATAACAGACAAATTACAAATACGCAGTGAAATAATAATCGAATTGTAAATCATCCAAACACAATTGATACTTAAAGCACGTAAACATTACCAAATGATATTATGTACTTTTAGTCTCCCCCTTTTTGATGTTTGGCAAAACTGTGAGATTAATTTTGATGAACTAACTCAAAGTGAGATTTGGAATTTGGTGGAACATAGTAAATCCGATGACTATCACACAATACTTCCTTTAAGTCGTAAAAGTTGTAAAGCTCCCCCTGCATTAAACTCTTAATGCGCAGAAATATCGACAATATCTCAGCTACTTCTCTCCCTTTGTCAAATATCAAAAACGAGGTAACCAAATTAAAAAATGCACAATAAAATCCAAGCTAGCACAAAAGCCAATACACAAGATGTCATACATAGTGAATCATAAACACAAACCATACAAATCACATATAAGAAATAACACAAATATGAAATATGAAAAAGATAACAAGATAACATTAGCAACATAATGAATATCATATATTCTAAACTAACCTGAATTAAAATCACATACATGGTACACAAAAGTTGTTCAAATGACAGAATATCATCAAAAGATCACAATATAGTTGTTCAAACAATACAAGACCAAAATAACATAATTAAAATGAAAATTCTAAATGAGATGCATGAAAATGAAATCATAAAACATCATAAGGAATGAAATCACTAGAAGGTGGATGAGGTGCAGGAGCAGTGTCTTCCGGAACTAGAATTCTTGCTCAGCAGTGTCATGATGAAAGATGAAACTATTACCACCAAGATAATCAATCGAGCTCTTCAAAGCTTCAATCCAAATAACTAGACATACTTTCGAAGGTTAAATCTCTTCCTTTACCTCAATCTTCAGCTCAGTTTTCATCCTCAGTTTGCTCTCCTCACTAACATAGGCAAGCACATCAATGCGTGCCATGATCTGATCCTCCCTAACATGATTTTCTGCAAGTAATGTATGAAGCATGCCATCAATGAGTGTCATTCAAATCCTTATAATATCTCATCTTGGACACAACACCATAATCAAGAATCTTAGGAGATTCAGTGAGATCTTTATCTTTGCACTCAATGTCATTCAGCTGCAGTATCATCTGAACAAAAGAAGGAAAGAAGATAGGTTTCTTAGGATTATCCTTGCAATAGATCATCATACTTATGATAAATCTAACCCAAATATTTTTGTTTTATGAATTAGACCCCACATCAAAAAAGAGATCACTATCATTAGCTCTACTAGAATTAGTTGGTTTCCCAGCAAGAATCTTCACCATAATCCAATGTAGCAACCTTATATCAAACTTAATTTGACTAATCCTTAAGTTTAACATTTCCATGTGCTCACAAACAGATTTAGAAATATCCAAAAAAAATGTAACTTTGTCATATTCAGATTCCTTTGCATTAGAAATATTAGAACCTTCATATTTCAAACCAAAGTACTGGATGAAATCAGAATAATCAAATTTGGCAACTTTGTTCTTGAACCTACTCTCAAGATGTGCATAAGTGAGTTCCAAGTTGCAATAGAAAGCCTTGATATAGTCTGGATTATATTTTCTTTTATCAATAAATTTGTCAACAAAAGGTTTCAAGAATTTTGTTTTCAATTCAGCCTCTGCAGTAACATCAACAAATTACTCATGATCTACTGGCTTATAAAGAAACTTATCTTACTATTTTTCTAAACTGTCTTCTGGAAACAAATGAGAAACTTTACTACACAACATTGTCAGTGAAAATGAACTTGAAGAAGATTAGCGTTTGACCTTGTTGCTCAAAACCCCATCAGTGGATACCTTGCTACCTTGGACTTTTGTCCTTGACGTCTTTGGAATAGGTTTGTGATGATCAAAAGAAAAAATGATGGAATGAAATTTGAAAAAATGAAAAATAAAAACAAGTGAGTTTGTAACTTTTCAAATCAAATTGAACAGTCTTGAATCTCAGAAAAAAATGATTCAAATCACGGGAAAATTTAAAAAGTTTTGATTCGAATAAAAAATGAAACGCCTCAAGTATCAAGGGAATGATTCGAATCAAAAAACCAAATTTTTAAAAAATTTGAAAAAAAAAAAGACTTTTTACAAACAACCAAAACACTTAAAATTATATTTAATGCTTATGAGGGAAAAATGGATTTCATGTTATGTATGAATGAAAAAATAATTTAGCCTAAATTTAATGCAAATGCGTTTTAGTGTGAATGCTAAAATCTTTTTGAAGCACAAAAATAATGATGATGCATGAATGTATTAAAGATGCAGATGAATGCAATGAACGGAGGACGTAAATTTCAAACTGATGCATTGAATAATTTAGCAATTAAGAGATGAATGTACAAACATATCACATACACTGACAGTCAATTACGAATTAGATAGAACTCCTCTTGCACATCTGAAGAACATTGTTAAACTATTCTTCATAATGCTTCAGATGAACTTTGAAACGCCAATACTATGATCATTACTGATTGACACAACTTGTCAATCCTGAATCACTGATTCAACTCTTGGAAGATTGATTAGAACTTCAAGTATATTCCTTGAATCTTTTGTAGTTTGTTGAAACTTCGGAAAATCGTTTCCAATAATCACAAATATGCCTTCTTATTTTTTTACAATGACCTTGAAAGACTAGGTCACTAAAAGATGCTTTTGTTTTCATCTCCTTTTCTCGTAATAATTTCCAGCATATTGTAGTGTGCATGCATGACATTTAATTAGGATCGATCTGGAAACAGCCTTTAAAAAATAGTGTCACAAACATACTGCACATATGTTATAAAAATTGTTAGTTCAATCCTGGATGAATCAAAACTTAGAGAATATCTTAAGTGTAATTAATGCCTTGTAGAAAATTCTAGTAAGGTTTTAGTTTGAATTAATCTATGTATTGCATTGTAATGAATAATAAAACACAAGTAACTCAATTTAGTTTCATTGGGATTCATTTAATTGCATAAGCTTCCAAAACATTTGAGAAAACTCGTCTAGGATTGAAGGAACCATATCCTCAACTTTTGGAGTCGCTAGACTTTGATCAAAAATCGGGCTCTGATACCAATTGTTGGGTGAGAGTATGGAAACAACAATGTCTTGAAGGGTGGGGAGTTAAGTAGGCCTAAAAGCCCTTTAGAATATTTGAAAAAACAAACTACGTTCTATATAACGAAATCAAATATTTTATGAAGCGCGAAAGAAAAATACAAAAATGAGAGCTTGGAAGTATCTCAATGAATCAATGCCATATGAAATGGTACATGAGGTTACCGTGAGATTGAATTATTCTAGTGCAAATCACTTACATGACAACCAAAGCTGCTTTAAACGAAGCGATTTAAAAACACATCATTTAAATGTTCTTAACAATGAATAATTGATTTCATGATGATTCCTTAAGATCGATACACCATAGACCTAAGCTTATACATTAAATCATATAAGCATGGTATAAGCTATATGGTATACAATAAATGAAATCTTGCAAATATGCAACAACAAATTTGAATGAATGAATTCTTGTAAAGTAAAAGGATAGGGAAAGTGAAAGATATACATATATATATTATGCATCGGCATTCGTCATCGCTTTGCCTACATGCACTCATCAATGGATGATGTCATTGAAACATAATCACAGTTTTCCACTATGATGATAAAATGTTTATATTGTTTTGATTACAAAGAACTATCACATGATAATTCCCTCTGATGATGTAAACACTAAACTGCTAACACAATACAAGACCCCTCAAGATCTTTATCCAATAACTTTGCTATTCACAATAACCTACTCCAAGTATTCGTGTGTGGTTATCCCCATGATCCCACTGATTTCTTGTCTGGGCAATTGCCATTAATTGAGCATATATTGGACAACTCCCAACTTTGTCTGCAAGCAATCTTTCTCCAACACCACCAAAGAAGGGAAACTTCCAACTCCTCTTTACATACCGTTGTTGCTTGATTTCGCCAAATTCTTCCTTGGAGTATAATGGAAACTCTCATCTTGTTAGATAATAATTCAATGCCAAACTACACTCAAGAAACGATACATGCACCTGTTACAAATAAAACCCAGCTACACAACAAAAAAACATTAGATACCTAATGTACCACTAGTCTCCCTTACACTTAATCTTTAGAGGAGGATCCATAAAGAAGGAAAAAGACTAAAGATGAAGATGCAGTAAATCTTAACAACAACTCGCATTACAAGCGACTAGTCAAGTAATTCTATTTTGATGAATGAAGAAGACACAAACACACACACACACACACACACACACACACACACACACACACACAAAGTTCAATCAAGTTTCTAGATGAATAGATCTTGGTTCTTAATTGTTATCAAGCGCTTGATCAATTTTCAACAAGATTGATCAACTCATTCTCAAATTTGCTCAAGAACAACAACCAAATTGCACAAAACAAGATGCAACAAAAAAAAAGAATTGACATGGGTTCAATATCAAAGGTTGGTGTTTTGAGAAGAAGAGAGATGAATGGTGTGAAGATGAACAAACTAAGAAGAGAAGACAAAAATCATAATTTTTGTCTCTATGGATCACCGTATATTTCCCACAATTCTTACTTTCACCATAAGAAACAATCATTTAAATAAGTGATATAAAAATAGATTTTTTTTAAGGTTTGATTTGAATCAAGAAGGATTTGTGATTCAAATCAATATGGACAGTGTCAAAAGGGCGATTTCTAAAGTTAATGATTCGAATTATTATTTGCACTTGATTTGTATCAAATGAGGTTATGATTCGAATCATGTTCAGTTTTTTATCCAAATCATTTGATCCATAATTATATTCTAATTTTCAATAGGGGATTGATTCGAATCAAATATAACATATGATTCGAATCAAATACCAAATCATCAAAATTCAAATGTTATAACTTATGATTCAAGCTACTCATGTGGATATGACAAAACAATAACTTTTATAGGCTCAAAAAGGAAATAGCTTACAAGGATAAAATGAATATATCATGAAATGTAAAGGGTTCTGTCATACCCTAATTTTGACCATAAAATTCCACCTCTTTGTGCATCATCTCGCATATCTGCATGCTTTATTACTAACATATTTGTGTAGGAACATTGTTTTCAAGTGGAGTTGGTGTTCATTCTCTCAGTCAAGTACCTCAAGACGTGATCAACGGATTCTGATTAATGGGGTCGTAAGGTTTTCTACTGGTTATTTTCCTCTGAGTTTCTCAGAAGTTTCAGTGTGTACTTCAGGGAGAATTAGGGCTTTTCTTCTATTGACATTAAACTTGGACATTTGAAGACTGGTTAGGGTTTCATGGCAAATGGTATTACAAGTCATATCTTTATGGTTCGGACATCAAGTTTCATCATCGTCTAAACGGGCCGGGTCATCTTTCCAACCCAATGTTCCTTCTCATATGGGCTTCAGTCCTTGTTTTGAAGAGAGGCCCACTAAACACTTCTTTGTTTTTTTAGAATTTAAGTTAATTACTAGAATTTAGTTTAAATAGATTTTGATTAAAATTTAGTTTTTAGTTTAATTATTTTAATTAGAACTTAATTTATTATTTTAATTAAATTTTATTTTAGTTTCAATTAGAATTTTAGTTCATTTAGTTTTCAATTATATTTAAGTATTTAGTTTAAATAGATTTTTATTAAAATTTAGTTTCTAGTTTAATTAATTTAATTAGAACTTAATTTATTCATAATCGGTGTTAATTTAGCTTTCAATTAGATTTTTCATTAGTTTCGAATTAGATGATTAGCTTAATTAATTAATTAGTTTTTAATTTAAACTTTGGTTTAAATAGATTTTATTTATCTTGACAATTTATATTTTTCATCAGTAGAAGAACCATGATCCATAGGTATATGAATATCCGAATGTAGTAAAGCTGCGAAGTATGATGGAGAAAATGGGATTTGAATCTTATCATATATATCCTTAATTGATTTTTTCCTTTTACACTTTGGGAACCTTCCTTCACCACCCTTGATCAATCCTTCGTTGGACCTTCCTTTGTCATACTCTATAACCATCAGATTATCTTCTCTTATTCCGGGATCTCCCATTTCCTGTCCAGAGTTTCCTAACATTCTCACTGCTGTCGATTCAACCACTTCTATGTCCTGACTCAGAGTCCTATCCAAACCATGTAATTTCTCCTCTATAAGATTATCTCCATTGCATATAACCCCTTTCTCAGCTCTGCTAATCTGATCTTGTTTCACAAGATTAGCTTGTGACATTTGTTCTTTGTCCATATCACCATCAATTTCTTCATCTGAGTTTTCCCACCCTTCTCCACCCTTACTATATCCATCCTCACTATTGAGTTCATCCTCATCTTCATCATTTGTCGATTCACTAATCACTTCATCACCCTCCTCCACCAATATCCTTTTGGGCCCATGAAATTCCTCAATCAGTTTGATATTGTAAATATCATCATTGACACCAAAGTTGAATGACTCATTCAAGTTTAATACGCATTTTAGCTTCTATCAAATTAATCCCACACGAAAATAGAACCTCGCCTGAACGTCAAATTACTAGAGGTATCTCTCCTTTAACAGTATAAGTCTTAGATTTTGTTCGTTCAATTATACAATAGAGTCTCTAAAAGTGTTGTAACTTCAAGGAAAAAAAATTTAAAGTAAGGGGTTTTTCCTCATACACTCATGCTACATAAGGCACATGTCGTAAAATATTAGTAAAACCTTTGACTACTAATATTAAAGTAATTATGAAATAAATAAAAAAGAAATAAACTAATAATTTATACCTACTGGTTTGATTGGTGTAGTAACTTTATGTCATTAATGGTGTGGTAAATTGAATTATGCTTTTGTAGTCTTTTCCGACATAATTCCATTAGCTTATACAAGTATCTTTGATTTGAAAATAATATCTATCTTTATTTGATTTCTACATATGTATATATATAGAGAACATTAGTTTAAGCCATTCAAATTGTATGTTTCTGTATATATGTTGGTAATGTACATGTTGCATGATTTATATATATATATATATATATATATATATATATATATATATATATATATATATATATATATATATATATATATATATATATATATATATATATATATATATATAAAATTAGGTGGTTCCAATACAATACAACCATGGTGTGTGGGAGTTACTTACTGTTACTATTATGCATATAATATTTGTTTATAAATATGTTTATATAAAAGTGACCCTATATAAGTAACAGCATCGCAACATTCACACAAGTAAAGGAAGAAATGATATTTCATTATTGATTAATTGAATACAGTTACATAGAGTAGTAAGTATATATATACATTGTACATTATAACTGAAACCACTAGAATAAAATACAAGTACATAACAAGCTATATGACTTGGGCTTAGACTATTATGTATTAGGTGTTGATACCTCCCCACAAGTTAGAATATGGATATTGCATAGGCCTAACTTCGACAGAAGGGAAGAGAATAAAGGAGCATGAGGTGGTTTTGTCAATACATCAGGAAGTTGAGAACTGGACGGGATAGGAAGGAGGTGGATGAGCTTGGTGATAGGTGCAAAATGTACCTATTTTTGTATATAAGTTTTGTTGCACTTATCATTACTTTGTGTTAAAATTGGTTGAATAAACCCCGCATTGTTCGTAAATACGTTTACTTTACGTTTTCGGTGTATAGTACGGTACCGTGTAAATATCATTGAGTTTAATTGATTTTCATTTATTTTTACAGGTGTTCCAACAATGGGATTTTTCCATATTCATAAATAGCATTGAATAAGCTTTCCAACGCTTTAAACCGTGCGTCAATCGGAGTTACGGTTCATGAGTTATGATCAAAACAAATTCTGGTTTGCTGTCATGTTCGCACTGCGAACCCCCGTGGCGAGCACTCGCTAGCGAGTTCGCACTGCGACCCCGGGGTGAATAAAAAGTGCCTGGAAGCATGAAAAACACCATTTTGGAGGAAGTTAAGGCGGCATATGTTCGCAGTGCGAACGGGGGTTCGCAATGCGAACCTGGGCAGCAAAAACCACCTATAAACTTCATTTTTCAGCATTTTTTAGAGGATGGTTTTGGGGATTCTTGCTCCAACTCCATCAAACTTCCTTTTTTCAGTAGATTAGCTTAGAAAACAACATGGAAGCTTGCATGTGGATGATCCGAGGTGGATTTCTCATCGATCGGCTCCGACAATCCGTGAAGTGTTTGGTTCATTTCTTTTCTTCTTTGTGTTTTTCTTCTATGTTGGGTTTTGTATATGTATTGACTACGATCTCATGTATATTTGTCGCCCATGGCGTTGTATAAAACTTGCTTTACAAATCTTTATTGGTGATTGTCTCTGATTTTTGCTTTATGCGCGGGGTTTGGGTTGCGTTAGAGATAACCGTCGCAAACTTCGATTAGGGATGATTGTCTGTTAGTTTCTTGATTCTAGAGATAGATTTAGAGCTAACAATCTTCAATAGGCGTCGAAGCTTAATGCCTTCCGTGTTTTGAGGCTTCGCTCGCGAGTGTGACGAAGAGAGTGACACGGTTGTTATCTCAATTATGCGTTAGACATAACCTTTGTTGTGAGCGATGCTGGGTGATATTGAGGAGTATTGTAGGTGGAGTATAACTGGTCGGTAAGTTTAAGTTTGTGAGGAGTGATTTATATGCATTGCCGGACGAGTTTTTCTTGCTGAAGAATGAATTTGTTTTTATGTTTTAATGTTTACTTTTCTGTTTTCATGTTTTAAACCATTTTAATCTAAACTCATTACCGCGAGAGACTATCGAACGACATTCTTTCCCTCGAACCGATCTCTGTGGACACGACATAAATCCCGGAGGGAATTATTCTAAAAATAAATATTTTTGCTGCTTGCCCTATTCTGCATCCAACAAAATGGCGTTGTTGTCGGGGATTGGTTTTGATATTGAATCGCATTGCTATTGTTTCTTTGTTTTTGAGTTTTGTAAATATCGTACATTTTGTATATTTTCACTTGTTAATTATGATACTTGTACATTTTTGACGTTTGTTCAAGTGTTTGGTTAGGACGCTTGCTTTTGGTTGCGCGCTGAGACATCACCATGGCATGAATTAAGGAAGTTACTAATTAAGCACCTTAAAGGCGTCGAGCTTACGACGTAAAACAAGCATGTTTTTATTGTTTTTCATTTCTAATGTTTTTGGTTGTTGTTTGCTCGCAAATTATGATCGACTTATTTGAGGATGCTTTTGTGATTTTCCAAGTTGGTTCGTTTCAACTTGCGGATGTATGGTAATGATATTGTTAAGTTTTGTACACGTCCGAGGTATGTATTTATCGCTTTCTATACTTTAGCATATTCATGATACTTAGGCATTTTACAAACTTCCATGCCATCCATTCTTTTGTATACTTGTTCTATTGTGAATCACTTTAGTTCCCAACCTTTTTGTGAGGTGGCTTTCCATTGTTCATATATGCGCGGAGAACCAACATTCTTGTTCTAACTGGATTTTATTATGTTGAATCTTTTATTTGTGTTGATTATATGAATGCATGAAAAGGATCAAGGCAATTGTTTCATTTTGAGCACAACCACCTTAGCCAAATAGTCAATTCACCTTGTGAGTGTGTGAGAATTCGTAACCCATTTGAGCTTTTTGATCCATGTTTCTATTTGAACTTAATGCTTGTCTATGAGTATTTAGTTCACTTATTTTTGAATGGATTTTGTTTTTTCTTGGACCTCAACTTTGTGTTGTTGTATGGATTTTTTCCTTGCCTTAGAAAGTAGGGAGTATTCACATGATGGTGCGGTTGAATTCAAGTTGGGGAGAGAATGATTGTGTATTCATTAGTTGGATTCTATGAGGATTGAAAAAGAAAAGAAAAAAGAGAGAAATATGACAAAGAAAAGAAAAGAAAAAAGTGAAAAAGAAGAAAAAGAAAAATCCTTGAAAAAGGAAACAAAAAGAGTTTCAATAATTGTGCTAAATAAGTATTGTGTGTTGTGTAGCACTTGGGATTTTGGAAGAAGTTGGTTGAAATTTTGTGTGTGAATCTTTGTGAGTTTTCACTCCCTTAGGTTTAGGAAAGTTTTTGTTTCAATTACCTTTAGAAATTTCCCCTTGTTTGTTTACCCGACCACGCTACAACCTTGAAAAGCCCTTGTGATTCTTGCCTTTGTATTTTCAATGTGAATTTGTGGATGTATGCATAATTTAGTCTTTTGTTTGCATGAATGTTGTGTGAGTGTAAAGTACCTTATTATGTGTTTTTCATCTACCGATGATTGTTTTTACTAGGTGTGATTCACTTTGGAACTTGTGTTGTTTTAGAATTTTTGGCATGATTTTTGTATTTTGCATTTGTTTCGTGACTATGTTATCGTTGCAGTTTAGTGGTAAGTATTTACTTTTTGTGTGTACCGTTTTCATTTGAACCATTCATTCGTTTCCGTTTTTCAAAACCTGTTGATTCTTCATTCTTTGGATATTGCTTGTGCATTTTCAAGTTCGTTTGATTCTTGTCTGTGGACAAACAATTATATAAGTTCGGGAGAGTTTGATAAGTTCAAAATGTACCTATTTTTTTATATAAGTTTTGTTGCACTTATCATTACTTTGTGTTAAAATTGGTTGAATAAACCCCGCATTGTTCGTAAATACGTTTACTTTACGTTTTCGGTGTATAGTGCGGTACCGTGTAAATATCATTGAGTTTAATTGATTTTCATTTATTTTTACAGGTGTTCCAACAATGGGATTTTTCCATATTCATAAAGAACATTGAATAATCTTTCCAACGCAAAAAACCGTGCGTCAATCGGAGTTACGGTTCATGAGTTATGATCAAAACAAATTCTGGTTTGCTGTCATGTTCGCACTGCGAACCCCCGTGGCGAGCACTCGCTAGCGAGTTCGCACTGCGAACCCGGGGCGAATAAAAAGTGCCTAGAAGCATGAAAAACACCATTCTGGAGGAAGTTAAGGCGGCATATGTTCGCAGTGCGAACGGGGGTTCGCAATGCGAACCTGGGCAGCAAAAACCACCTATAAACTTCATTTTTCAGCATTTTTTAGAGGATGGTTTTGGGGATTCTTGCTCCAACTCCATCAAACTTCATTTTTTCAGTAGATTAGCTTAGAAAACAACATGGAAGCTTGCATGTGGATGATCCGAGGTGGATTTCTCATCGATCGGCTCCAACAATCCATGAAGTGTTTGGTTCATTTCTTTTCTTCTTTGTGTTTTTCTTCTATGTTGGGTTTTGTATATGTATTGACTACAATCTCATGTATATTTGTCGCCCATGGCATTGTATAAAACTTGCTTACAAATCTTTATTGGTGATTGTCTCTGATTTTTGCTTTATGCGCGGGGTTTGGGTTGCGTTAGAGATAACCGTCGCAAACTTCGATTAGGGATGATTGTCTGTTAGTTTCTTGATTCTAGAGATAGATTTAGAGCTAACAATCTTCAATAGGCGTCGAAGCTTAATGCCTTCCGTATTTTGAGGCTTCGCTCGCGAGAGTGACGAAGAGAGTGACACGGTTGTTATCTCAACTGTGCGTTAGACATAACCTTTGTTGTGAGCGATGTTGGGTGATATTGAGGAGTATTGTAGGTGGAGTAAAACTGGTCGGTAAGTTTAAGTTTGTGAGGAGTGATTTATATGCATATGCCGGACGAGTTTTTCTTGCTGAAGAATGAATTTGTTTTTATGTTTTAATGTTTACTTTTTTGTTTTCATGTTTTAAACCATTTTAATCTAAACTCATTACCGCGAGAGACTGTCGAACGGCATTCTTTCCCTCGAACCGATCTCTGTGGACACGACATAAATCTCGGAGGGAATTCTTCCGAAAATAAATATTTTTGGTGCTTGCCCTATTCTGTATCCAACACTTAGACTGTAATTTCTCCCAGATGACATGACAGTCTAGCTCAATGTGTTTACTGCGTTCGTGAAAAGTGGGGTTGTGCGCGAGATAGATTGCGGATTTGCTGTCACAATATAAAGAAGCAGGAGCACTAAATTGAATGTGAAAAACATTAAGCAGGTATCGCAACCACTGAATTTCACAAGTCAAGGATGCTAATGCACGGTACTTCTCTTCAGTAGAGGATCTAGAAATAGTGTTCTGCTTTTTCGAACGCCAGGAAATAAGAGAATTGTCGAGTAAGACGCAATAACCTGTTACAGACTTGCGTGTGTTCGGGCATCGAGCCAAGTCAGAATCTGCAAATCCTTGTAGCCTAAGAGGACTGGAATTGTCAAAGAAGATCCCTTGCGCAGGAAAAGCTTTCAAGTACCTTAAAATTCTGGTAGCAGCTTGATAGTGTGAGATAAAAGGTTTGGCTACATACTGGCTGAGGTGCGGAACAGAGTAAGAGATGTCTGGCCTTGTGTTTGTGAGATACAAGAGTCATCCAATGATCTTTCTATATGATGATGGATCATCCATGAGAACTCCATCAGTAGAGGAGAGCTTCACATTAGGGTCACATGGAGTGGAGGCAGGTTTAGCTCCAAGAAAACCAGTGTCCTCAAGTAATTCTAGAACATACTTTCTTTGATTGAGAAAGATGCCCTTGCTAGACCTAGCAATCTCCAAGCCAAGAAAAAATTTGAGTTGGCCAAGATCCTTGATGCGAAACTTATTGTGTAAGAAAGCTTTGACATGTTGAATTTCATCCATTGAATCACCTGTTAGCACAATGTCATCAACATAAACTAATAATGCAGTAAAGCCAGAGTCAGACAACTTAGTGTATAGTGAGTGATCAGCCTCAGAATGAAAATATCCCAAAGAAAGTAATGAGGAAGAGAGTTTAGCATGCCATTGTCTACTAGTCTGCTTTAAACCATAAAGAGATTTTGTTAGTTTACACACTTTGTTAGAATCAGGAGAGCCATAGCCAGGAGGGAGAGACATGTAAACTTCTTCATGGAGATCCCCATGAAGGAAAGCATTATTGACATCAAGTTGTTCAAGATTCCAATGCTTGACAGCTGCAAGAGATAGAAGGACTCTTACTGTAGTAATTTTGGCAACTGGGGAGAAAGTGTCAAAGTAATCAACTCCTTCTAATTGAGTATATCCTTTGGCCACTAACCTGGCTTTAAATTTCTCTATGGTTCCATTGGCATGATACTTAACCTTATAAACCCATTTGCAACCAACTGGTACCTTACCTGCAGGGAGATCCATAATTTCCCAAGTTTGGTTTTCCTCAAGTGCAGCCATTTCTGCATCCATGGCCTTTTTCCAACAATCAGATTTGGATGGTATATGTTTTTGATTCAGTGATAGAGGATATGGTGCAACAGAACTGCCTATAATTTTGAGAGCAGTTATGATATGATAAAGAAGTGGAAATAGGGTAAGAGGCTGATGTGGAGAGATTTATGGAAGAATTGGGAAGAAGACTACAATGATAGTCTTTAAGATATGTGGGAGGATTTTTAAACTTGGTGGATCTTCTAACTAAGGGCATAGATACAACAGTTGGAACATTAGAAGGATTTGTATCTGAACTTACAGCAGGTACAACAATAGAGGAGTTAGGGTCTGAGTCTACAATGGCAGGACTAGGAGGACTTGGTGAGGGAAAAGATGCATCAGGCATAGGTGAAGTGATATCTATATCAGAAGTACAAGGGTGTATAGGAGGGGGATGTGTAGCAGCAGGGATTATATCAAAAGCATTAGTAGGTGGATCAGGTGTAGCAGTAGGGACAGTACTATCATGCCAGAGTGTAGCAGGAGGGGTAATGGCAAAAATTACATCAGAATCAACGAAGGACTGAGTATTATCCAAGGGATAATTGGGTTGTTCAGGAGTAGGTTGAGTAGGCTGTTTGAATGGGAAAAAGGATTCATAGAAAACCACATTTCTTGAGAGAAATATTTCATGTGATTGTAAATCATAAAGAAGGAAACCCTTAGTACCATCTTTAAACCCCAGAAAGGCAGTTTTTCTTGCTCTAGGCTGAAACTTAGTCCTATGGTTTTGTAGGGTGGTAGCAAAGCATAGACAACCAAAACATTTTAGATGAATAATGACAGGAAATGTATTAAAGAGTTTCTCATAAGGACACTTAGATTTCAATAAGGGACTAGGGATGCGGTTGATTAGATGAACAACATGTTTAATGCTAAAATTCCACAAGGTGGGAGGGAGATTAGAATGAAAAGTGATTGCTCTAGCCACATTAAGTATGTGTTGGTGTTTTCTCTCAACAACCCCATTTTGTTGGGGGGTTTCTACACATGATTTTTGGTGGTGAATGCCTTTGGAAAGAAAGAATGATTGTAGGGAGAGGACTTCAGAGCCATTGTCAGACCTAAAACATTTGAGGTTAGTTTTGAACTGATTCTCTAATGAGGCAACAAAGTGAATTATGTGTTGTTTGGTTTCAGATTTATTTTTGAGAAAGATAACCCAAGTAAACCTAGAGTAATCATCTACAAGGGTTAAGAAGTATTTGTGTCCCATGATAAATTCAGTGGCAAAAAGTCCCCACAAATCAGCATGTAGAAGATCAAAAGGAGAATTAATGCAAGTATTACTAATGGGGAAAGGTAATTTCTTTTGTTTAGCATAATGACATGAATCATAAGGATGCATATTGTATTTACAAGGAATAAGTGGACAAGTTTTAGCCATTATTTGTATACTAGAATGAGAAGCATGGCCTAATCTTAGGTGCCAAGTTTCAAAGGGATTTGAAGTAACAGAATTACAAGTAGAAAAAATAGCATGTGTGTCAAGAATGTAGAGACCCCTCTGCAAGCTAGTTGTACCAATCGTTTTCTTCGAATGGTTCTGCAAAATATGGCACACATTGGAAGAGAAATTGAGATGACAGTTATTGTTAATAGTTAACTTAGGAACAGATATAAGATTGACATGAAATGAGGGAATGTAGAGAACATGTAACAGGGTGAGATAGGGAGATATGGTAATATTCCCAGCTATACAGGCATTCACATGTGACCCATCTGGTAAAGTAACAGGAATAGGAGTAATGGAACTATAAGAGGTGAAAAAATTAAGACTAAAGGTGATGTGCTCAGTGGCACCTGTGTCTAATATCCAAAGATTGGAGTTCTTACCAATGTTTGGAGAGTGAGAGTTCAAAGTTAAAGGAGATGTGAGAATTGAGTTTGCAGTAGGGCTAGGCTTCGATTGTTGGAGCAAGGCACGAATTCTGAGAAGCTCTTCTTGAGTAAAGCCAAATGAGGATTGTGAGTCATCCAGAGGGGGAGCAGTTGAAGCATGATGAGCCTGTGAAGGAGAAACACCATCATTCTGAGAATTGCGCCCTTTCTGCTTGAACTCGGGTGGGTAGCCATGTTTTAGGAAGCATGTGTCCACAGTGTGGTTAGTCCTCTTACAATGAGTGCAAATGCGACCAGCTCCTTTAGATTGTTGAGACCATTTACCTCTTTGAGACTGATATCCTTTTCTATTGGAGGTTTGAACCTGTAAAGCAGACACGGCTGATTCATTTGAATCATTGGAAGATACAAGATCCAATTCCCTTTCCTGTTGAATAACCAGAGAGAAGACCTTGTCTATGTTGGGCAAATGGTGCATCATCATTATCTGCGATTTGGAGCTAGCGAACTTTTCATTTAATCCTTTCAAGAACCGAATCACATAATCTTCTTCACGATAAATTTTTGCAGAATCAACCGCACCACATGAGCTGGCAAACGAGCATTTACAACAAGGAAGGGGACGATAGTTTTCGAGTTCATCCCAAAGCATTTTCAATTGAGTAAAATAGTCGGAAACATTGAGAGTACCTTGACGGAATCGATACAATTCCTCTTGAATATCAGAAATGCATAACACATCACTCTGCGAAAACCTAATTTGGAGATTCTTCCAAACTCCCGCCGCTGTGTCGATCCAAAGCACTAATTTTGCAATCGATTCAGAAATTGATCGTTGGATCCAAGATAGGACCATCTTGTTGCAGCGAATCCACTGTGCAAATAATGGATCAGTGACGAATAGTTTAGGGAAAGATCCATCGATAAACTTCTCTTTATTCTTGGAAATCAGCGCAAGAAGCATAGAGCGTGACCAGGTATGATAATTCTTGGAATCCAATGGTGGAGCAACAAGAATCAATGCAGGACTCTCGTTTGGATGGAGGTAATAGGGATTCGCAAAGTTTGTTGCGAAATATGTATAGCTCTGGTGATCCATGAAAGGAGGAGAAGAACTTCTGCGAAGGAGAAAGGGAATCGATGTCGCGGGGTAAAAAGAGATTCAAGAACGCAAGGTGCGAAGAAAGAGAGAAAAAAAATTGAAGAAGAAGAGGTTTCTAGAATTGTGTGACAAAGACGAAGAAGAAAGGATGATCACCAGAGCTCATTGAGCTCTAATACCATAACAGCATCGCAACATTCACACAAGTAAAGGAAGAAATGATATTTCATTATTGATTAATTGAATACAGTTACATAGAGTAGTAAGTATATATATATATATATATATATATATATATATATATATATATATATATATATATATATATATATATATATATATATATATATTGTACATTATAACTGAAACCACTAGAATAAAATACAAGTACATAACAAGCTATATGACTTGGGCTTAGACTACTATGTATTAGGTGTTGATAATAAGAAAAGAGGTGTCCTATTTGACACCAATTTTCATTACACCGTATTCATACACCGTAGGTAACAAAACAACAAAATAATTTTGCACATTAACCAAAGTAAAATAAATTATTAAAAAATAAAATATGTATGTTTAATGTATACAACTACGGTATGGTGTCAAAAAAGAGTGTAAACATATCTTTCCCCTTAAGAAAAAGAATAAAATTTAATGTTATGCTCTGTTTGGTGGTTCCGCGCTTATGCTACTGTTATCGTTAGTAATCTATGATAAAGATATGCTACTTCTATGAATATACTAATAATAAACAATGGATATTATTATACTGCTATGTGTTTGGAATTTATGATTCTGATATCTCTATTTGAGTGAATAATAGAAAATAATATATATGGATGACTTGGAAATCGTTTGGGTGAGAAATACAAATAGATAAAGTAGTTAGAGAGTTTTTATATTATTGAGACACATGCATCATATAGAATGTGTTAGTAGAGTCGATGTATTTTGTTGTTGTAGTGAGTTCGACGATTTCAAGCCTTTGTGGCAGGAGTTTTTGTGGCATGTTTGACGTTTTTCGGGCCTTTGTGGTAGATTATCCCATTGGAATGGGTTTACATATCCGGATCATTAGTGTCTCATATAGTGTTAGTCACATTGCATTTCATATCACATAAAATCAAAATTTAAAACTATTAATTATATTTTAATTATGAATGGTCTTTGTTATTATTTTATGATATTATCTTATGGTGAGTATGATTCAATGTGGATATGGAATCTGACCTTTACAATTAACATTTTAGGTACTCAAGGAGATATACATGAGTAAATGTGTTGCTTGAAGCGCGTAAGGGGAAAAACAGGGTTTTTGCAAAGTTGAAACTTTATTTAATAATTTGTCGTTGTGGTTCACTATTTTACTTTATTTATTTTAGCATCTAAATTCATTTAGAAGTGTGGATAGGAATGTTCTTCCACTAGGAACTTTCAAACCATTACTCAATTTTGTTAAATCTACATTTCTTGAAACTATATTTTGTTATTGTTATAATCAGATCATTTTATAATTTTTATTAAAAAAAATAACCGCAAATTTTTATAGAAATTCTAAGTAATATCTTGGAGAAAATCTGAGATGTTACAAAAATACCACAAAACTAAAAAAGTTTGAAGTTTACCAAAAATGGTTATTCTCTCTTCCCAAGATTACACTTTTACTAATAACAGAATATCAATGAGACACTTTAAACGTTTCTTATTACCCCCGGGCAATGGGATAACTCCTATTATATATCTCATATTACCAAATGACTTTTTTCATTTTGAGCCTCTTCTGAAAGTTCTTTCTCACTATATGTGAAAAAGTTGTTTCCCAGCAAAAAGTGACCCTCGGTCCAATACTTGGGAAATATAGGTTGGTGCATTGGCCTTCCACTCCATTTACAGCATCTTAAATTGTAGCATGAGCTCTAGGGATGATGGGGGTCACTAGGACAAATCGATCCAAAAAAGACAAGAGCTCCAAAAGTGCTTTGAAACAATCAATGATCGTCTTGAAGCGAAGTAATCCTCTACCCCTAGCTGGAGACGCGGGTCTCAGATAAACTTGAAAGCCCATGCCTACCTATACCTCGTTAAGGGCTTGGGGGGAAACTATTTTGGGCCGATCAAAAAGACCCCGAACGAAATTAACTGACCATATCGTCACAACCTACAATCTAATAAAGGTTCCACTCCATCAAGAATCTTCCTAATAAGTGAAGATATTTACTTTGATGATCGTAAGAGATCTCAACCGTAAAGCACATACAACAGTCATCCGTAAAGAACGGCAAGCAAATAACTAGTTCATTATTTTCCTATCTCTCTCTCTCTCTCTCTCTCTCTGTCACTCTCACTTTCTCCATTAAGAATCTTCCTAATAAGTGAAGATATTTACTTTGACAATCCTAAGAGATCTCAATCGTAAAGTACATACAACGGTCATCCACAAAGAACGAAGAGCAAGTAACTAGTTCATTCTTTTTCATTTCTCTCTTTCTCTTTCTCTCTCTCTCTCTCTCTATATATATATATATATATATATATTAGGTGCCAAATCAAGGTAACAAGTTTCAAATAAAATTTAATTTCGCTCTTCTCTTTCATATAGTGACTTGATCGTTAGTGTGATAACCATGCAACCCCCCCCCCCCCCCCACTCCACCGTATCAGAGGCTACAATCCACCGACACCTCCGTCCAACTTCTTATTCCTGGTTCATAAATAGAACAATGACTAATGTGAAGACATCTTAATCCTCATCAATTATGAGACTCAAAGTTCCACTAAAGTGCTTATCTGATCGATTTATCTGAAAAAGGAACTTCAAAGCCTCAGAGTTGTGAAGAGAGAGGAAGCGCGAAATACCATTTGGTCATGTCTATCAGAGTGATCAGAGTCTTGTGAAAGTATAACAGTAACTCCTAAGATACTAATTCAACTCAGATACAGACTTAAAACTTCTTTAAAAACCTCTTTTCACTAACAAAACACCTAAAAATGGATTTAAGCCCTAACTAGTTGATTAGGAAACTGTCAGCTTCATTAAAAGAATTTTTTTGAACTATCTAACCGATTAGGTCTAAAAGCTAATTGATTAGATTAAGAAAATAAATTACATAATCAACTATGACAATGTCTTAATGATTGGTAGTAATGACTCTATCCAAACATACCAAAATAGGCTCAAATAAACGATTATTTGTGATATCTAACCGATTAGGCTTATGAACTAATCGATTATGAACTAACCGATTATTTGCAATATCTAACTGATTAGGCTTATGAACTAAATAAAGGAGGCGTCTCTCCTCTTCATTTCACACCAAAATTATGAATTTCTCCCTTTCTTTGGAATTTCTCTCTCTCTCTTTCTCTCTCTCTCTCTCTCTCTCTCTCTCTCTCTCTCTCTCTCTCTCTATCTATCTATATATATATATATATTTTATTTTTTTCCTTTCACCAAAGTTGCCTTAGTGCCTTGTGAGTAAAAACTACTTGTGAGCAAGAAGTTTTATTGGTGTCATTCCATTATTCTTATTATCAAGAGTGTGATATTCTAATTGTCCTAAGAGATTAGGGAATTATAGCTTATAATAGGGAGTTACACACTAAGAGATTGGGTACAATAGATTAGTTAAGCTGTTGTGGTAATTGAAATAATCATCATAAAAGTAGATAGACGCTAACATTAACAATAACATTTAGAGGATTTAAGATAAAACCAAATCACACTTTGCACTTCGATAACCATTCTATTTACTTTTTGCATTCAAACTCGAACGCCCCTTGTACTTTTAATTAGCACAATCGTACACCTTGTTAAATTTTAATCCTTGTGGAAATGATCTTCGACACTATCGGTACACTTGCCAATTTATTAATAAGTTTTTGGCACCGTTGTCGGGGATTTTTGAAATTTTGACAAGGCAATTTTTGTGCGACATTTTAATTTATTAATTTGTTTTATTTTTTTTACTATTTGATTGTTTTTTGGTGCACTACTACTAAGGCGTCTTTGTTTAAGTGAGGTTCAAGATCATGGCTAGTACCATTTGATTCAGAAATCGAAAAGACCGCACGAGCAAACTGGAAAGCAGCGCGAACAATAGTTTTAGTGCGAGAGATTTAGTAGAGGAAAATACAACTGTTTCTTCTGATAACAAAAGTGAACAAGAAGAAGCAACCATGGAGGCGCAACAACAAAAAACCATGGGAGACTACTGCAAACAAATTAATGTAGGGAAAATTTTATGGGTTTCGTACCTGCTAACCTTGCTACTTTTGACATCAAAAAATTTGTGCTTTCAAGTTTAAGGTATAATCCGTTCAATGGAAGTGTGATCCGAGATCCTTTGGAGCATGTAGCTGGCTTTTATGAAACAAGTTCAATGTGTATATCAACTAGTGTGACTGATGATCAAGTGAACTTGAGGTTATTCAATTTTTTGTTGGTTGGGAGAGCAAAAGATTGGTTATTATGTCTTCCCAACAGAACTATTGGAACTTATAAGGAGCTAGAAGACAATATTTGGAAAGGTTTTTCATGAGTACCCAATTTTGTGAGAGAAGGGCCGAGATCACAAACTTTGAACAACAAGCGACTAAATCCTTGTATTACTCATGGAAGAGGTTTAAACTATTATTATGAAGGTTTCCTAATTACAACATGAGCAGCAAGAAATAAATGCAAAATTTCATAAAAGGTTTCAAAATTCTAACAAGGATGCTTTTGGATGCCTCAACTAAAGGTACAATCTGACTCTTAACTGAAGCACTTGTAAAAGATCTAGTTGAGAATATGTGTTTGAACGAATACCGCTCAAAGAGTGAAAGAGGGGCCAAGGTGGAAAGTACCGGTACGTCTAAGGGTGTGCTGGCATTGGATTCCCACAAAACTTTACTAACTCAAATTGAACTTTTCAACACGAAGTTGGCTGAAAGCAACCTTAATCAGGCCAATCTAAGTTAGGTACAACTTTTGAAATGTGAATTATCCAGAGAAGGACATGAGAATGGGATGTGTGTTCCAGAAGGGAGCAGTGAACAAGTTCAATTTGCCAATTTCCAAAAGAACAACCGTTACTCCAACACTTATGATCCAGATTGGAAAGATCATCCCAACTTAAAATGGAGCATAAAATAAAACCTCTAATGTAAATCAAGGCACTCAGAAAGCACAACAAGTTCCTTTCTAGAGGAAGCCAACACCACTTGAAGAAACTCTAAGTAAATTTACCTAGATGACTCAAAGTTGTTTTGATCAGGTAAACAAGCAACATGAAACCATGAGCAAGAACCATGTGACATTAATAAAAAATTTAGAGATGCAGATAGGGAAATTGTCTCAACAGGTAGTAGCAATACCAGGTTCTAGTGGAGGATTTATGGGTAACATTATTGTTAATCCAAAGAATGAGACTTGTAAGGCAATAGAGTTGGAAAATGGAGTACCATCTTCAGAGCGGAGTCCTAGTATTATGAGAAAAGAAGTGAGTCATAATGAGATTGAAGAAGTAGATGAAGCATGGGATATGGAAGAATGCAGAGAAGTTGAAAAGTGAAAAGAGGTGAGTGAAAAAATGAGTGAATACTCTATGAGGGGGGATACACTTGATAAGTTGATGATAGAAACCCACCCTTGAGAAGAACCAAGAAACAAATCCTCAATGATCAAAGTCCCAAACTACCTTACTATGTCATGCCGTCTTACCCAATCATCAATAAGAAACAAAAGATGGAAGGAGATGAAGGGCTTTTCAAAAAGTCCAAAGAGATACTTGCCAAACTCCAAGTAAAGAGTGTGTTTCATGAAATTTTATAACTAATGCCTAAATATGCTAAATTCATGAAAGAGTTTTTGTCAAGAAATAAGAAATCAAATTTGGGTGAGAATGTAGCTTTGAAGGAAGAGTGTAGTGCTATAATACAAATAAAACATCCACCCAAGATAGAAGATCCAGGAAGGTTCACCATACCTTGTACCATAGGTGAAGTTAAGATTACACACGCGCTTTGTGATTTAGGGGCTAGCAATAACTTAATTCCTCTTACATTAGTAAAAAAAATTGAATTTGGTATATCTAAAACCAACAAATATGTCTCTTACATTGGTTGATCTCTCAATTACTTATCTTTGTGGGGTCATACAAGATGTGCTAGTTAAAGTGGATGGATTGGTATTCCTAGCTGATTTTGTGATAATGGATATAAAAGAAGATTCTGATGCTTCAGTAAAACTGGGAAGACCTTTCTTAGCAACTAGAGAAGCATTGATTGATGTGGATTCGGGTGAACTAATCCTAAAGTTTAATAATGAGAAGGTAGTTTTCAACCCATTTGAATGGACACAACATATTGAAGACAATGGTGAATGTTACAAGGTTGGGAAAACAAAATGGATGAAAAAATTGATCGGAGGTAAATTAATCAGCGCGAGGGTATCTCTTGCGCCTAGAAAACCTTAAGATATTGCAGTCAAGCTAATGACGGTAAAGAAGCCCTTAATGGGATGCAACCCATTAGGTTTGAAAAACATATGAGAAATTATAGCATGATCATGAAGCCCTTCAATCATGATTAATATTGTGATTATCTTTAAATTATAGCATGATCATGAATTAGTTGATTGGAAGAAGATAAAGAAATATGAAGAATTGTGAAACTTAGAAGGAAAAAACAAGGAAAAGAAGCAATCCATCGCTGGAATTTTCGCGGCGCCATCTTGACCATGAAATGGTATCATTGAGGCGCAATGGAAAGCATCGTGGCTGCGATCTTGCCTTTGTCAGTGTATCGTGGATGTGATTGATTTATTAGTGGTCGTGATTTGATGATTTTCCAACATGTTTTGGAGTTGTCTAAAAGGATAAAAGGCATATTCTTTTAGGGTTACAGATTTTGGAGTTAGAAAGTCACGACAAAGCAATTATGGAGCTGAGGAATTGGAATTTTCAGCCATTTGAGACCTTATTCTTCATTGAGTTTCATGTAATTTTGTTTTAAAACTCATGATATTGACTTGTATTACTATGTGTAGCTAATTTACTCTTGATTAAGTTTTGTTAGACAAAACTGATTTAATTTGTTAAACTATGTAATTAGTTTTGTACTATTTTTCTTGATTTTATTTTCTAGTTATTATTCTGTTATTCTTGATCTTAATGTTATTTATGTGTTGACAAGCATATGAATTGAAATTAGGTTTGTAGCAATTAGTGACCCTAATGTTGTGAACCTGAAATAGAGTAATTGTTCAAACTTAGTAATTTCTTTAGGAATAAATAATTATAAATTTGTGATTTAAAAATTAACAAGCGCCCTTGTTTGATTTTACTTCGAATTCGCCTATGGAATTAGGGAGTTATCGTTAAGAGTGAGTTATACACCAATAAATTAGGTATGGCGATTGTGTTAATTTATTGCAATTCTAGAAAATCATTTCAAGAAAATAGAGGCAGATACCAACAGTGATAATAAGTGGACTCGAAATGAAACTTGATCGCTTTATCAATCTCGTGTTTTCCTAAAATTTTATTCTCGCAATTTATTTGGTTGCAAAGTTCATCTTGAAAACCCCTTATTTACTTTCCTAGAACACAAATAACCTTGTTAAAATGAATCAACTCGTATGGAGACAAACTTATAATTTTATTACGTCGATACAATTAGTACACTTGGTAATTTGTCATCAAATTTTTGGCACCGTTGCTCGAGACTGGTGGATTATTTCAACAAGGAATTTTTGTACTTTGTTTGTTACTTTTTAATTTTTAAGTTTAATTTTAAATTTTTTCTTTCTTTCTATTTATTTTCTCTTTTATTATTATTCTAGGCAGTTTTTATGTTTGGTTTGTTATTTTTGAATTTTAAGTTTTATTTTTAAATTTTATTTGTTGCTATTTATTTTCTCTTTTATTGTTATTCTTGTTTTATTTTCTTTTTTTATTATTTTTTTCCTCTTTTTGTTTTTATTTATTTTTTACTTTTAATTTCTGTATTTTATTTTAGACTCTTATTCAGTTTTTGTTTGGTTTAGTGCTACTAAGTTATTTTCTATTGTGTATGCAAGGTAAAGGGTTTAGCGTATTGCTTTTTGATTCAAGACATGTATGATGGAGCTTGGTTTTTAACTTGCTCTTTTAGCATAACTTGAAGCCTTATTAAAGCAATTAACGTCTTTAAATGTAGTTCCAGCATATGTTAATCCATTCAGGGAATTCCAATGTGGTTTATGTGGTGAATGTCACGCCAATGGCTATTCTGTAACAGATGGATGTAGAGGCGCATTATCCAAGAAATTATCAAGAGCCAGATCCTTACTTCAACACCTATAATCCATGGTGGAATGATCATTCAAATCTTAACTAAAGTACCAATTAGTTTCCATATTATAACCAAGAAGCTCCTCAAGATCCACCACCAAAGAAGTCATCCCTTCTAGAAGATATTTTAAACGAATTCAAGAAGTTTACTAAATGAAAACTTGAAGCAATAAAGGTCACTTAAGAAATACTTAAAAGATAGTCATATCTTCTAGAAGAGACTATGAACCAATTCATGAAGATGACTCAAAGTAACTTGGAAGCAATGAACTCAAACATTGAAGTATCCAACAAGAATATTGAAGCATCCATGAAGAATCTTGAAAATCAAATTGGGCAATTATCTAAACAAGTGGTAGCTCACTCAATCCAGTGGAGGTTTTAATGGGAATATGTTGGATAATCTTATGGAAGGTGAAGTTGAGAGCGAAGTTGAAGATGAATGAAAAGTAGTCGATGAATGAGGAGTTGAAAAAGAAAAATAAGAAGAAAATTTCATGACAACAGATGAAAAAACTGAATCAAGAATAGAGGAATCTGAGGTGAAAATAGATATGGGAAAAAATTAAGAAAGCAAAGTGAGGATGATCTAGTTTTGGATGAATCTCCAAATGCAATAATCTCTTTTGATTTAGATATCCAAAAATAAAATCTTCAATAAAATCATGTCCCAATAAGGTATTTTAGCAACAATGTAAATAAAAGAAAAGAAATTGATAAAGTATTAGATGTCATTTAAGCCTTGTTCGCTACTACAAAGTTGAATAAGATATGAGAGAAACATCATCAATACCTCAAATTCTTAGGAGTCCCACCAAACAAAAGGAAAAAGAAAGGTGATGTGTTTGTTGTGTCATACATGCCTCCCTAATAAAGAATTAAACGACCAAGCTGAGGATCTTAAATAAGTGCTACGTGGGAAGCAATCCACATATTAGTGTTATTTTTTTTCATTTTGTCTTTAAAGTTTTAATTTTAATTTTTAATAAGTATGTTTTTCCTATTTGTAAATTTTCTGTTCTTTATTTAACGAGTGAATTTGTTTCTGTTGTGTTCTTCAATTCATAGTATGATGTCTTACAATTGACAAAAAGTGAAAAGATACTAAGAAAAAAAGTTCAAGAAAATATAACATGTTGTGAAAAATGATACCGGAATAACAAAGTATATTTGGTTTCTTGAACACCAAGAAATCCACAGGGGTAGAAAAGAAGAAAAAACTTGAACAAACACACGAAACCCTATTAGGGTTCACAAAGGAAGAGAAAAGAGGAAGAAGAATAGAGAATTGGTTAAATCTATTTTACTATTCACTTTCTCAATAGGGTTCAAAGATTACAAGTGAATACCAACAATTAACCTCTCTCAACCTAATAATGTTTTGTCACGCCTTATGAAGAGAGACTAGTGTGTTATTTCTAATAAACCTAACATACTAAACTAATGGGCTTTTAACAATTACCCATTACAAGCTAACTTACGGTACAAGCTAACTTACGGTACAAGCTAACTTAAACAATTGGATCCATAACACAAAGACCAATTTGATCTCCTACATAATAGAACACAATTCGACTATAGCATGTAGGTCTTTGACAACAGCATGTGAGCAGACTTCGACGACATGCTAAACTAGAGTTCGATCCAATATCTCACATAATAAACAAATATCCAAGTGGTCAAAGAAATTCCAAAGCAAAGAGACAAAATGCTAAAAGGAGTAATATTTAACAATGTTGTACTCGATCACCAGATACCTCAGCAAGTAAGGTTTGAATCAAATAACTCTTTTGTTTACCATTTTCTTGTATGAGTGTCCGTACAATTGTATATCTGCTAGGAATCATATTACTATAGAATAATTGTCTGTTTGTTTGATTACACGCTGAGGCAAAAAAAATATGTTTAAGCTTAAAACCTTTCTTAGGAAAACCATATAAATAAATTGTTTATTTGTTGCAAAACGTTTATTTGTTGCAAACCCTTTGAGCCCAAGCCATTTGTTTTGGTGACTTAGCCACATATTTAGTCGATTAACTTGAAGAGAAATCTTTCCACCCTCTCCTTAGAGTTAGGTAGATAGTACTTTTCTATGCAATGTTTTGAGATACACAAAAAGCTAAGTTTAGTGTTGCTTCTATAATGAGCAACAATTTGAGGTTTGGGGGTTGGGGGTACTAGAAGAGTTGAAAAAAAATAATGCATGAAAATCTTGAATAGAAGTTAGAAATCGTTTAAAAATACTAAAATTTTAGAACTTTCTGGAAAAAAAATAGAAAAAAAATTATAATGTGGAAACTTCTAGTACCCATAAGTGGAAACATATGAAGACCTTTGGTAGACGAGTGTCAAATGAGAGGGTAGCACATACCTAAACCCAAGGACTTGAACCTACTGGCCAAATTCATATCCCACCCTTACATAAGCAAAAGTTACAACCGACTAAAGACCTCAAAAGCATGTTTTCTAATAGAAAGTGATAATTTTTTTAGAAGTTTTAAAAACTCATGTGTTTGAATATCAATTGTAAGTGAATGAAAGTTTACCATATTATTTCAATATGAGTGAACAGTGAGATAGAGAGAAGATTGAGTACATGGAGAGTCGAAGAAAAATGTTTTGAAGTGTGATGAATCTATGCTAGGAATATAAGTGATTAACTCTACTATCATTAGTGTTTGTCAATGGTTTGGTAAGTACAGCGTTCTGAGGAAGATTGTGTGAGAACAAGATTGGTTATGCAATATTATCTCTAAGTTTTGATGATATCAAATGAGTATTTCTGCTATGAACAATTTTGTACAACTAATGTTTGCTATTTGTGAGAACTTAACAAGCAGGTTATTGCTTCCGTAAATTGGAGCGAACACAATGCTTTAAAGGAAAATAATCCGCCTATACACTTGAAAAGCAAGAACTCATTTTAAGCTAATATGAAGTTCGCAAGACTCTGATACAAAAGGAAAAGAGAACGAGTTTGAAGATCTGAAGACAAAGGTTCTGATTGAACGAAGTCCAGATGATGAAGACTTATGCTCTCTGATCAAGGTTCTAAAGACCTAACCACAGTCTCTACTCATGCTTCAACCAGATACTATCAGAAACCTCTGAAGATATGAAGACAACGCACCAAGCGAACAAGGTTCTGAAGACCAAGTGCTGAAGACTCTGAAGGCGCTGCTCTAAGGATTCGAAGACTTGATAATATTAAGAACCAAGCTATGTTTTCCCTTCTTACTCATGCTCGTAAAAAGCCTCTGAGTTGAGAAGCCAAGGAAGACAAAGCTACATAGTACAACTGTACCCAATACAATGTGAAAATATCTTGGTAACAAGTGCAACGGCACAAACGAAGATATTCTGACAAAACAGGACACGCAACACGCAAAAGTTTTTATTTGTCCTCTCACGCCCCCTTCTAGCCGCCAGCCTAGTTAGCTAATCATGATTAAACTTCAACGACTCTTTTTTACACGGCTTATAAAAGGAAGCAAAAGACTTGAAGAAAGAGATACACACTGAACGAACTGCAAAAATACTTTTCCACTGAAATCTTTCTTAAGTCATTCTGGTCAAAACTGGTTTACATATTTCAGCTTGTATTAAGAACCATTTTTCTGTAAACTTAACTTATTCAAACTAGGTTTGTGTTCCTTAAGAAAGACCGTGTGGTTGTATTTCTTTGAGAAGTATAGGATGTGTTGTCTTAGAGGTTGTTCATTGAGTAAGACCTGTGAGGTTTTGTATTACTTGAGAAGTCTAAAACTTGAGAGTTTTAGAGGTTGTGTCAGTCACCAGCATTTTGGCTAGTGCATTGTACTGATTTGATTGAATAGTGGATTAAGACCTCGTTGAGAGAGGCAAAATCACCTTGGCGGATAGACTAGATTAACTTGAGTATTTCTCAAGTGAACTAGTATAAACATAACGTGTTCATCTCTTTGTTCTCAACAAAAGTCATTATAGTTAAAAGAAAGAGTCTTATAAAAGCAATTTATTTTAAAGAAACAATTTTATTTTGAAAAACCAATTCAACCCCCCCTTTCTTATGTTTTTCACACCATCAATTGGCATCTGAGCTCCCGGTTCTGAGGTGATAAAGAGGTTGAATTTTTATCAAGCACTTAACAGTGTTCAGTACCGATCCAAGTGTGAAAAAACAATGGGTACACCAACTCCTGAGTCAAGTGTCATTGTGAATGAAAGAGACTCTTATACTACAAAAACCTCCTATCGTTGATGGGGAAAAATTTGAGTATTGGAAAGATAGAATTGAAAGTTACTTTTTGTCATTTTGATTTAGACCTATGGGATCTGATAGTTGATGGCTACAGTTACCCTGAAGATTCTGCAGGCAAAAAGATTGAAAGAAGTGCATTTACAGATATACAAAGAAAAAATTACAAGAATCATCACAAAGTAAGAACTATTCTGTAAGTGCAATTTCATATACAGAATATGAAAAAATTACAAACAGAGAAACTGCAAAGTCTATTTTTGACTCTCTTCGTATGACTCACGAAGGCAACGCTCAAGTCAAGGAGACGAAGGCTCTTGCACTAATTCAAAAATATGAGGTCTTCAAAATGGAAGAGATGAATCTGTGGAAACCATGTTCTCAAGGTTTCAAATGCTTGTTGCAGGACTCAGAGTTCTGGATAAAGGATATTCTACTACTGATCATGTCAAGAAAATTATCAGAAGTCTACCTGTCAAATGGAGACCAATGGTGACTGCTTTGAAACTGGCAAAGGATTTGAATAGTATAAGTCTTGAGGAGCCTTATCAGTTCTTTAAGAAGTCATGAGATAGAGCTTCAAGGAGATAAACCTCAGAAGAAAAATAAATCCATTGCCCTAAAGGCCAGAAGTCCGAGAAGAAAAAGGCAGATCAGGGCAGAAGAAGAAGTGGAAGAATCTGAAGAAGATTCAGATAAAGATGATATATCTCTCATATCAAGGAAAATAAGTTAATTATGGGAAATACAGAAAGAATAAGTTCAGAGGACCAAGAAGAAGATCTGAATCTAACATATGGTCAAAGGAGAAATTATGGAAGAGATGTTTACGTGTTTTGAATGCAAGGAACCTGGACATATAAAAAATTATTGTCCAAAATTTAAGAAAGAGGAGAGGCCTAGAAAGCCAAAAGGGGTCTTATGGCAACCTGGGATGATTCAGAATCTGAGGATGATCTAGATGGAGAACATGTCAACATGGCATTCATGGCATAAACCAACGATGTTTTATCAGAAGAAGATCTATCAGACTCTGACGACGAAAGAGAGGTACTTTCTTCCCTATCCCGTTCTGAACTTGAAAATAGGATTATCTGAACTTATGGAAAGATATCAAATCCTTCTAAGAAAACACAAAACTCTGAAAAAGACGTTGTGGTTCCTCCAGAAGATCTTACTAAAAGCAAACAAACCATCTCTAAATTAAAATGAAAAATTATTTGTCTTGGAAAAAATCAAATGTTGTTTTAAAAAATAAAGTCTCTAAGTTAGAAGAAGAAATCACTTCCAACATAACTAACACTAATGAAGTAGTCAGATATGATAAAGCCTTTCAACACTTCCTTGCTAAAAGCATAGATAGAAGTAAAATGGCTTCAATGATCTATGGAAATCAGCAGGAATGGCAATAGAGGTTGGGATACTGTTGCGGTGAAAATCGGATAACAAATTGTTAAATTAATTTGCATCATATTCTTTTACAACCGACTTTGATTTATCCAAAGGAAAGGTTCAAGATCGTTGGAAAAACCTAAGGGGGGGAGATCTAAGGTTCGGGGGTTGGTTACGTGTAGCGAAGGTATTAGCACCCTAAACGTCCGGTGGTACTCTACGGGAACCTCTTGTTCTATTGTTATCTTACGTTTGCTAAAGGTTCTATGCTAAAGGTTTGATACCCTAGGGGGTTAGTATCTAAGTATACTCGATAAGGCAATCGCACCTTACGCCTACGTATCCTCGGGTGTAGAATCAGAGTATGCGTAGTTCTACTTCTACTGAATGATTGACTATGGTCAATATTCAGAGGGGAAAATGAGTGTGACCTCATTGTAGAGTTCAAGAACTCTCTAGATCTAGTTGAAATGGACCTATGTTATGTTTTAGTCAGTAGGGGAAAGTGATGACTCATTATGATGAATATCACTAAGAGTTTAAGAACTCTCTCCTAAAGCTAGTTGTAATTTCTGTGGCTCTGATGAGGCCAAGAAATAGGGGTTTCTCCTAAGAGGTTACTTAGGTTAAGCTGGGAGGTCAATGACTTTAAGAGTCAACAATAATCACCTTCCTTTGGAATGGGGAAAAAGTAGTAGGATAACATAACAATAGATAAAGACATAATAACAGATAAAACATTGATACAATATGATGAGATAAAAGCAACACAAGCATAAGGATGGCAAGATGTTTCATGATAAAGCATGGATAAAAGTGGACATAATCATTATAGAAACATGTAAACAAAGACATATCAATATGTTTCAATCTTAAGGAAGACAAACATAAATAACAATCACAAGATAAGGAGAATGATATTACTCAAGGATAGAATTCACATTAAAGTCAAATATATGATAAATCAAGCATGGATGGATTAGTTCAAAATTTAAACAAACATTAGTGAAACAAGCCCTTAAAAGGTCAACAATGATGCTCAAAAATAAATGTTAACAATTAATCCAAGAGTGATAATCAATTAACATTTAACAATTAAAATACATATTGATAATTTAAAGTTAACAACACAATTAAAAATAACAATTGTCAATTAAATTAAAATACACAATTAACACAACAAAATGATTAACAATTAACAATTAAGTTAAAAATACAAATTGATAAACAATTAACAAATTAACAATTAAGATACTATTAACTAACAATTGACAATTAAAATTAAAATTAACAATCAAGATACTAATTAACAATGAAGATTTTGAAAATGTTTTTGGAGTTTTGAAATAGAGAAAATATCTTAAATAAATAAAATAAAATAAAAAGGTTTTTTCTAAAAAAAGAAAATGATTAAAAATAGAAAAATAAATTAAAAAAAGAAGCGCATGGGGGGGGGGGGGGGGGGGGGGGGGTATGAAAAGAAACTGGATTAGTTAAAAAAACAAGAGAGTGTGACTTGGGCCAGAAATAGGGGGGTGGCGCTAGCAATCTTGCCACAAGGCCCAGGCGAAAGTCCAAGAAGGAAAAAAAAATAAATACAGGCGAAATTGAGAAAATGACCAAAAGGGTTGATCCGCAGGATCGAACCCATGTCATGTGAGTGAAAGGCAATGATATGTGCATGTGTGTGACCGTTGGGATGGCGTGTTTCATCCAACATATATTGGCTTCAATTACATGACCTGGGTTCGATCCTGCGTGAAGTTAAATATCATTTTGAAGCATTCAAAACAAAGAACAATAATACACCCTCATCTGGACAAGATAATGACCATATTATGAACAAAAAGCAAGAGCAAAACATGGTCCAAAAACTGAAACACAGTTTAAGAAAAAGGGGGTAAAACACAATCTGTTTCAAATCTGAACCAAACATACTTGTTTTTTAAACTTGACAGCAACATGTAATAAACCACAAACTCCTGACCTCCCTCACACGATATCATGAACAAGCATTAACAGTTAAAACTCAAATGAGTTGGAATAAACACCATATAGCCAGCATACATTTAAGCTACCAGTTCAAACAAACTCAATGCATAATATGGACATGGAAGAGGTATGAAAGACAAAGACAAGGCATAATACCAACATTAAACAACATTACTACCATTATTTCAACTTGTCATTAAGAGTAAAGGTTTTACCATCATAACCAAAATGGAGCTTAACTAAACTTGTATACGTGAGCATGATAGAATACAAGATGGAAAACCATATTAGTAATGGAAATAAAAATAGCATGAACAACAACATAAACCACATCAGTGCAGAATACACATGAGTTAATAAACCGCATGGAAGGCTACGACCGACATGAACGGCCGTAACGCATAACAAATAATACGAACATCAAACAAAACGGCATTCTCGTGACGATACAGGTTGCAAACTAACAATGATCATGACAACTTACACACGACGTCCAAACCATATACAACACAATCATTCTCATGAAAACATAGTGGAATAAAACATAAATGGGTGAGAAACAAAAGGAATACCTCCACTTGTGAGGTGTAAATACCACGGTTGAATCCAAAACATCGTAACCGTCAAAGTGGGCTATGAAAAAGGAAACCGTGGTGATGAAAGGAAAGCAACGTAGGTGATAATATGGAGTGTTGGTTGTTTGGTTGTGTTGAAGAAAAAGGTCCTCTACGATCGAGTCAAAGTGGTTGTTGGATTTTTTTTTTAATGTGTCCCAGATGATGGAGGGAGTATTATGGAGTCCTCAGGTGCATAGCGAGAGAGAGAGAAGACGGGGGTAAGGTTTTTACGTAAAAGGAAAGAAAAGTTTATGTTGTTGTTTCGAGTTTCACAGCAGGGTGGTGTGTTGTTCTTCATGCGTTGGTGTCCTCCTCTTTTGGTGAAGGGTTCTCTCTATTTATCCTCAAGATTCAGCCAGTTTTTCCCAATACTACCGTTAAGACTTGTGGGTTTTGAAAGAAAAGAGTCGTTACATGTTGGTATGAGGTACATTGCCCAGCATGGAAAGAGGAGCAGGGTCTGACTTGGTACCATTTTGATGAAATAATATCATAGGATGCTTAACGTGACTTCTACACATAAACTTGTTTTGGTGCAAGGTTGAAGGGACGTGGGCCATGCTTGAGGCATATTGTTTTTGTGCTTCTTTATTACTTGTATTTTATAAAACGGACCTTTGTGAAGTTTGGAATTTTGAATTGAAATTGGTCATAATATAAGATGGGTTAATGGGCTTAGAGACAAAAATCGTGAATGGGTTTATGAAGTGAAATTGAGATGGAAAAGGTAATTGAAAATGAATAACATCTTTCTCCTTTATTTTTAAAACGGATTAATATATAATGAAATTGAATAATAATAAATTTGAACAAAAATTAGATAGTTAGAAACAAAAACTAGATTAACAATTAATATGATTAATTAACTAATTTTTTAAAACTAAATTAAATTGAGATTAATAAAAAAAATAACTTAAATATAAATAAAATTTAAAAATAGGCCAAATTGGAATAAAAATAAAAACAAATAGAATATTAATAAAATAAAAGAAACAAATAAAACATTAAAATAAATATTAAATAAAATAACAATAAATAAATAAAAAGCATATTAAATTGAAGTGCAGAGAAAAATAAATCAAACGACAATTAGCAGGAAATGAGGGTAAAATTTGGGGTATAACAGTTGCCCCTATTTAAATATCTTCACCTGATGACATGAGAGATGAAGATCCTCATGTAATCAACAGTGAAGGATATTTAAATACAGATAACTGAAAATTTTACCCTCAGATGCGCAAACATGCAATGCAACAAACATGATGCCAAGAAGATGCAAAGATGCAAACACAACGAGACACCAAAGGACAAACAAGAAGCAAAAAGATGAGCTTCACTGGGGAAGGAGGAAGGTTAGTATCCATGAGAAATACTCACTGGGGATACAAGCCAATCAACAAAAGAGACCCACTGGGGAGACTCCAAAGAAACACTGGGGAAAAGACCACAGACAAACTTCACTGGGGAAAGATCCGGGGAGATAGACTACTGGGGACAAAACAAACCCACACTCTTCCTGGGCACGAAACCAGAAAGAAAAACCTGATCACTGGGGATCAGTCCAAGAGAGACAGACAACCAAGCAAAGACTTCCTGGGGATCCTATACTGAAGAGTTCAAAATGGGATCTTCATAGAAAGGCCAGGAGGACAAAGACAAACCCTGCACACCAACTAGGAGTCTTATAAGGTTGAAGAAATTTGTTCCAAGAAGCTTATCTTAAAGCAAGTTTTCAAAAAAACCAAGGTAAGGGTTCAATGTCCGACACGATTCGAACAAAGAACGGTTTTAAAACCAGAAGACAGTGCTTGACACAATTCAAACAAAGTCCAAGTTCAAGTTTGACACGATTCAAACGAGAACAATTTTACAAAATCTTTAATGTTAAACTTCTTGGGGAACAGAAAAAGGTTTAAAGATTCAAATCTGGTGCGCAAAGGTTAAGACCGAACAAGCACGACACAAAGCAAACTGGGAAAGTCTTTACTTTACTGGGGAAATAATGACAGATACCAACAACAAAACACAAGCAAAACAGAGCACAAAGACGCGAAGATGCTAGGGTATGATGCATATGCTTAGCAATATGCTAGAAACGACGCGCGAACGACGCAAAATAGGTAAGAAGAAAGGATAACACAAGCCAACACCCTAAAACCCAAACATCAAGGATAACCGGGGCAATCTTCTTTTCCCTGGAGATGGCAGATCCAAGCCAAAGATACAGTACTACTAACTCTTCCTGTACCAACTTGATTCCATAAAACATCTTGATACTAGAGTAAAACTTAGTTCATCTTTTGTGTTTTCTTAAAAATCTTCCGCTTCCAAGAATCAGATGAAAATGATGAAGTTATTGTATTCAAAGACCAATAACAATTCTAGTGACTAAGAATTCTGTCGTCTAACAGTTAACTTCTCTGGGGACTCCTGCATAAAGAGCTGGGGTTTAAATGGGAACATGGTTAATGAGTCAAGAATAGACTCTGGTACTCAAATAAGAGTTGGTTGAGATAACACATAATCTGCTTCATGAAGGAAAACCGGTAGGAGCCAGAAAGGTAACCTCATTAGAGATAGAACCAAGAAATGGGCTCCAATAAAGGTATCTAGAATGATTGATCGTCAAGGCTAAACGCAACTAGATGACATTCTAGAAAGGATCCGCAATGAAGGTTGAACCGAAAAACGGTCTTCACTGGGAAAAGACATCCAAAGTGATGGAACAACAGGTTCAAGCATGACCAGTTGGCACTTTGGAAAAAGAAGAACCTTATTGGAGATTGAACCAAGAAATGGGCCCCAATAAAGTATCTAGAATGATTGATCATCAAGTCTAACGTGACTAAATGACATCCTAGAAACACCTCTAAAGTGATGGAACAACAGGTTCAAGTATGACCGGTTGGCTCTTTAGAAGTAACCTCTAAAGTGATGGAACAACATGTTTAAGCATGACCGGTTGGCACTTTAGAAGTAACCTTATTGGAGGTAGAACCAAAAAAATGGGCTCCGATAAAGTATCTAGAATGATTGATCATCAAGGCTAAACGCGACTAGATGACATTCTAGAAAGAATCAGCAATGAAGGTTGAACCGAAAAACGGTCTTCACTGGGGAAAAGACATCCAAAGTGATGGAACAACAGGTTCAAGCATGACCGGTTGGCACTTTGGAAAAAGAAGAACCTTATTGGAGATTGAACCAAGAAATGGGCCCCAATAAAGGTATAGAATCTGATAGGTTAGTACCGGGATTGCATAACCAAAGATAAAGCTTCCTGGGGAATACCCAATTACGGTTGCGAAGAGGTTGAATAGTACCAGAGATAAATAAGCTTCTTATAAGAGACTGCCACTTATCGCCATAGAAAAACAAGCTTCTTCAAGAGATTGCTGCTTCAAAGATATGTTGATATCACAACAATGTTGGAGAAATAATTCTGTCTTTAATGAGGATCTTCTAAGATATTCTTCTGAGACACGGTGCAAAATAAATGCACGTTCAAAGATACGCCTGCCAGGGACCAAAGTTCAATCTAGGAACAAGCTAGAAAGAAACGGTCAAACAAGACTCCAATTGAGGAATGAACTCAAATGGGAATTTATCTTATCCAAATGTGGAAAAGATAACTGAACCAACCATCATCCACGAGAATCAAACTCTGTGGGGAATTCAGAAAAGATGGGCACTTTCTGCCTAGGGCTGACTTTCTATTGGAGTGAATAGACAAACCCAGTCACTTGGGGAGACAAACACCAAAGTGAACCAAAGACAGGAAAACGCCAGAAAGGGAAGCAGAGATGCTAAGATGCTACACATGAGTGCTTATGCCATGCTTATGCTTATGCTGACAAAACAGACAAAAGGAAGCGAGACCGGAGATGAAATAAACATCTCGACAAGGATACCCAGCCAAACTCAACAGGTTGGACCAATACTGGGGATGAAGAAGAATCAACAACTTCATTGGTGAAAATAGTATTCCACTTGAGGTATAACATCATGAGTATTGCCATCATGAGCTTGATTCCTTTGTTGGTGGAGAATCCATAGAGAATGGCCAAGATTAGCTGAAGTAACAGCTTATTGGGGAGCTAACAAAGTAATTATGCATTCCACTGGCATAACTACCATCTTCAAATCTTATCTGCCCCAGGCTAGACGGTCTATCAAAATACGATAACTAGAGGATTTTATAGAAGAATTGGCATACAAGGTATTTCAATATCTTCAAACTCTTGGAGAGATCTCGGCATAACTGCCCCAGATTCACTGCGTTCACACAACAAGGTCCTTGGACTTGCTTCAGACTGGTTTTTTTGACGACTGGGGAAGATATGCCCCAGACTGATTGGCCTTTTAGAGATTTACCGAATCTCGACTTAACTGCCTCTGATTAACTAGTCTATGAGGGTAAGTCATCAAAAGGATTTCACAGAAGAATTGACGCAGCAGATGCTTCAATGTCTTCAATCTTTTGAAAAGAAATGAACCTAGACACGATTGTCCCAGTTCAACCGTATTCGTGATACTCAAACTGCAGTAGAAACGACTGGGGAACAACACTTGCCCCTGATTATGGGTTACTGAAGTCAAAACTAGTCATAAGATGATCTCAAGAAGATTTGCCCCAATATTCTGAATTGCAGCGTTCTGCCCCTGATTCACCAACTCCTGGGATGATGGATTGGCAAACCTCACACTTGGTTGCCCCTGACTGAGCCAAATTCCCTTTATCGAGTTCAATTCCTTGACTGACCGCGTTTGTTGGGATTCCTTGATATCGAATGGTATTGCAAACAAGTGTTGTTCATTAAAATTGGCAAAATTTAATGCAAAGGTTTAAGGCAAAGTTTGAAAAAAAAGCTTTGATAAAAAAACGCACAGTGAAATTATTAAAATAGTCAAAATAAAGGTGGGTTTAGTCATTAAGGAAGTGACTAACACACGCGAGTAACAAAGATTATTAGGAGTCAGATTACTCAACCTTGCTGTAGTATGCTTTTCAAAACAACCTTACCTCGATTAGGTCTTTTAGGGGTTGTAATGTGGTATGGTTCGTGGTTTACGAAACAAAGGATGAATTTCAATCCTACGCTCAGTTAATTCAAGATATACGTTCAAATCTCCAAAAGTAGGAAGTCACTTGATTTGAAAGCTGACTGGCGCTTTATATGAAGCGCTCGTGTTTGAATGCATAACCGAGTTAAACTGAGAACTACCCTGCCCCAAGGTTGAGATTTGAGGGTTTTTTTTTTGTGTAAGGAAAGAAAACTCCTACTTCTAGGCTCGAAAGGGGTTAACAAGGGATGAATTGAAACAATGCCTTACATCCTCAGCGAGATTAATTTGAAAGTATACCACAGCAATTATGAACATGAGGTTTTCATCATCCTCCCTAATCCTTGCTTTAACGAAAGTTTGAAAAAGGTGAAAAAGGATATATATTTTTTGCTTTTATGAAAATAAAAGTAAATGAGTGAAACGAATGGATTTAACCAAAAAATGCATAAATATTTCATTAATGTTGCCAATTTAAAGGTACAACAAAGCTTATAAGCAAATACAAATTCAAAGTGCAAAGGAAATACAAAAAAATTGCTGAAACAGCCAAAAGATTGCCAGCTTTAGGGAATCAAATACAGAAAATCAAAGAGGAGCTCAATCACAGTCCATCTTTGTCTTGATACATCCTCCACAACATTACTTATCTCATGAGCGGGTAAGGATTGTTCTTGATATAAGGCTGTGAGCCGTCGAAAGACAAAATGTTTCTCTCCACTAAGTCCTTCACAATATGCTTCAAAGCAAAGCAACCTTCTAAATTATGGCCTGGTGCACCTTCATGGAATGCACAATGAGCATTGGGATTGTAAGAAGGTGGAAGCGGATCAGGAGGTGGGCCTGATGACCTTGTAGTTATTAATCCTTGTTGTACCAAAACAGGATACAATGCTGTGTACGTCATTGGAATGGGAGGAATCGGAGGCCTTCCACCCTTTCTTTTTCCTGGAATGTTCTGATGAGAAACTTGAGTCTGTCGTGAATAAGCAGGAGCGTTGGGCGCTCGTTGATACATTGGTGGTTGAGGAACCGACTGATAACCAGAAGCTTGACTGTTGAATGTTGGCGCGATGGCGGCCACATAAGGTTGCTGAACAAAATAACACTATTGTTGCTGCTGACGCTTCCAGAACTGATTTTTCTTCTTGTTGTTTGTCATCACTGCACTGGTTTCTCCTTCCCTTTTGAAGGATTTCTTGGCATTGTCGCTCGAACTAACAGCTCTCTTGGTCATTTTCCCACTCTTCAGACCAAGCTCTACTTTAATCCCCACAGCCACAATGTCGGAAAAATTAGCAGACACGCTACTGATCATCCTTTCATAGAATTTCGGTCTAACTGTGTCGACAAACCAATCAGTTAACTCTTTTTCAAACAAAGATGGCTCTACCTGTGAAGCCAGCTCTCTCCATCTTTGTGCATATTCTTTAAAAGACTCAGTATCGCGCTGTGACATACTCAGTAGTTGTCTTCGATCTGGCGCCAGGTCCATGTTATATCTGTAATGCTTTACAAAAGCATCAGATACATCTTGAAAGCATTGGATCTTAGATTGGTCCAAAGTCAAATACCACTTTGCAGCAGCTCCTTTCAAACTATCTTGGAAGCAGTGGATCATCAACTTATCATTATCCATAAATGCAGCCATTCGTCGGTAATACATGACCAAATGCGACTTAGGACAGGTCGCTCCTGAGTAGAGGTCGAAATTGGGTAGTTTGAACTTAGGTGGAATTACCAAACCTGAGACTAAGCACATGTCTTTAACATTAGTATTAGATACATTGCTCCTCTCCATTGCTTCCAATTTCCTCCGCATTGTCTCTACACTTTCCTTCAGCCTTTCATGTTTATTGTCTCTTTCTTCGGACACATTGACATAATCATAAACCGGATACGGGTTCTGAAAAACTGGGAGCGCCTGAGCTTGCACTATTGCTGGAACGAAGGTAGGAATAGCCTGAAAAGCCTCATTAACCAAAGGAACAGTTTGTTGAGTAGAGTTGACGGTCGGAGCACGTATAAAGTTAAAAGGCATACCCAAAGTGGGGTTCACAATAGTAACGGGAGGTTCTACAGTTGTAGCAACGACTTCTGAGACTACGGTTACCTGCGTATCCACCTTTGCTCATATAACATTCAAAACTTCCATGATCTGACCCATTCCTCCTCGGAGCTCACTCAATTCATTGTTGACTCTGTCCATTTCACCGTATTGTTCAGACATCCTTTGTCGAGTTTGGCTCGGGTGACGGTTCAAAGACGACTCTGAAGGGAAAACGACGACATAAGACGAAGACAGAGAGGAAATGCACATGCTGTGACATGATGCAAATGCAAGCCAAATGATTTCAAGGAACTCAAAGGCAAGTTGAGAAACATTTTTGGGAAAATTGAAGAGTTTTTGTTTTTAAAATCCAAGCTCTGTTGAAAAGGAAACGAACATTTGAGTTCCTCGAAACCAAAGGGCTAAGAATGCTTGAATGTAGAGATGTGCAAAGCACACAAGCACAAACATATGTACACACAACAAAACATACAAATCCTAGGTTTATAGGTCTCATGAATGGAGCCATGGTCTACTCATCCCAATAGGTATGTACTACTGGTTTTCATTTACTGAACGAGGTTCTAGAGACTTCCCAGAGTCTACAATCCATCTTTCGGATTTTATCGACTTCCCAAATGACTTGGTAATCAACAAAATTCTCAAAAGAATCTCGTCTGAGTGTAGTATCGCGTGACAACCAATTCAGAAATAGACTCCATCATGATCACCGCACTACATCCTAAAAGGCCAAGTGGGGTTTGGTAACTACGGTTCTCAACCTCACTGGCACATACATTGAGAGTAGCACGCTTTCACGAAAAGGATCGTTCAACATGACTAAACTCTCAAGAGGGCCTAAGCTGAGTGATGGTGTCTCAAGTTAACTTTTTCAGGAATCGACTCCTTCAAAGCCTCCTTGAATATACCATCGTCCTATCATAAGTGCACTCGAAATTTGGGTATAGGATTTATCTCACTCATAGATATCATATCAACCCAAGATAAACAGGATAAAAAGTCAAGCAAGAACAGATATACAGATACATAAGCAAATATGACATACATAAGCATATACAAGTAAATAAGCAAACATGAATAACATAAAAACAAGATAGGCTTAACCCTCTTAGGAAAGGAACAACAATAGGTCTAACTACTCCCCAGTGAAGTCGCCATTTCTGTTGCGCTGAAAATCAAATAAAAAATATTAATTAATTTGCATCATATTATTTTACAACCGACTTTGATTTATCCAAAGGAAAGGTTCAAGATCGTTGGAAAAACCTAAAGGGGGGAGATCTAAGGTTCGGGGGTTGGTTACGTCTAGGGAAGGTATTAGCACCCTAAACGTCCGTAGTACTCTACGGGAACCTCTTGTTCTATTGTTATCTTACATTTTCTAAAGGTTCTATGCTAAAGGTTTGAAACCCTAGGGGTTAGTATCTAAGTATACTCGATAAGGCATCGCACCTTACGCCTACTTATCCTCGGGTGTAGAATCAGAGTATGCGTAGTTCTACTTCTACTGAATGATTGACTATGGTCAATATTCATAGGGGAAATGAGTGTGACCTCATTGTAGAGTTCAAGAACTCTCTAGATCTAGTTGAAATGGACCTATGTTATGTTTTAGTCAGTAGGGGAAAGTGATGACTCATTATGATGAATATCACTAAGAGTTTAAGAACTCTCTCCTAAAGCTAGTTGTAATTTTTGTGGCTCTGATGAGGCCAAGAAATAGGGTTTCTCCTAAGAGGTTACTTAGGTTAAGGTGGGAGGTCAATGACTTTAAGAGTCAACAATAATCACCTTCCTTTGGAATGGGGAAAAAGTAGTAGGATAACATAACAATAGATAAAGACATAATAACAGATAAAACATTGATACAATATGATGAGATAAAAGCAACACAAGCATAAGGATGGCAAGATGTTTCATGATAAAGCATGGATAAAAGTGGACATAATCATTATAGAAACATGTAAACAAAGACATATCAATATGTTTCAATCTTAAGGAAGACAAACATAAATAACAATCACAAGATAAAGAGAATGATATTACTCAAGGATAGAATTCACATTAAAGTCAAATATATGATAAATCAAGCATGGATGGATTAGTTCAAAATTTAAACAAACATTAGTGAAACAAACCCTTAAAAGGTCAACAATGATGCTCAAAAATAAATGTTAACAATTAATCCAAAGGTGATAATCAATTAACATTTAACAATTAAAATACATATTGATAATTTAAAGTTAACAACACAATTAAAAATAACAATTGTCAATTAAATTAAAATACACAATTAACACAACAAAATGATTAACAATTAACAATTAAGTTAAAATACAAATTGATAAACAATTAACAAATTAACAATTAAGATACTATTAACTAACAATTGACAATTAAAATTAAAATTAACAATTAAGATACTAATTAACAATGAAGATTTAGAAAATGTTTTTGGAGTTTTGAAATAGAGAAAATATCTTAAATAAATAAAATAAAATAAAAAGGTTTTTTCTAAAAAAAGAAAATGATTAAAAACAGAAAAATAAATTAAAAAAAGAAGCGCAGGGGGGTTATGAAAAGAAACTGGGTTAGTTAAAAAAACAAGAGAGTGTGACTTGGGCCAGAAATAGGGGGGTGGCGTTAGCAATCTTGCACAAGGCCCAGGCGAAAGTCCAAGAAGGAAAAAAAAAAAAATACAGGCGAAACTGAGAAAATGACCAAAAGGGTTGATCAGCAGGATCGAACCCAGGTCATGTGAGTGAAAGGCAATGATATGTGCATATGTGTGACCGTTGGGACGGCGTGTTTCATCCAACATATATTGGCTTCAATTACATTATAACCCAAACGAATCATTCAAATATTTTAAACGGAAAAACATGCGCGCACATACTGAACGTGTAGCGTACATGATATCAATTGGTCATTGTTTTATTAAAACACTACCCGACAAAACCATACCGCAGCCAATCAAACTCACGCATGGATTATGAAACATGCAACACAAACCAGAAACCATCGTGTTCAATTTGAAACAACCTCAAAACAACATCAATCTTCAAACTCACATACAACCTTCAAATCACAACCAAACCTCGTGAAGTAAAATATCATTTTGAAGCATTCAAAACAAAGAACAATAATACACCCTCATCTGGACAAGATAATGACCATATTATGAACAAAAAGCAAGAGCAAAACATGGTCCAAAACTGAAACGCAGTTTAAGAAAAAGGGATAAAACACAATCTGTTTCAAATCTGAACCAAACATACTTGTTTTAAAACTTGACAGCAACATGTAATAAACCACAAACTCCTGACCTCCCTCACACGATATCATGAACAAGCATTAACAGTTAAAACTCAAATGAGTTGGAATAACACCATATAGCCAGCATACATTTAAGCTACCAATTCAAACAAACTCAATGCATAATATGGACATGGCAGAGGTAAGAAAGACAAAGACAAGGCATAATACCAACATTAAACAACATTACCAGCATTATTTCAACTCGTCATTAAGAGTAAAGGTTTTACCATCATAACCAAAATGGAGCTTAACTAAACTTGTATACGTGAGCATGATAGAATACAAGATGGAAAACCATATTAGTAATGGAAATAAAAATAGCATGAACAACAACATAAACCACATCAGTGCAGAATACACATGAGTTAATAAACTGAATGGAAGGCTACGACCGACATGAACGGCCGTAACGCATAACAAATAATACGAACAGCAAACAAAACGACATTCTCGTGATGATACAGGTTGCAAACTAACAATGATCATGACAACTTACACACGACGTCCAAACCATATACAACACAATCATTCTCATGAAAACATAGTGGAATAAACATAAAAGGGTGAGAAACAAAGGAATACCTCCACTTGTGAGGTGTAAATACCGCGGTTGAATCCAAAACATCGTAACCGTCAAAGTGGGCTATGAAAAAGGAAACCGTGGTGATGAAAGGAAAGCAACGGAGGTGATAATATGGAGTGTTGGTTGTTTGGTTGTGTTGAAGAAAAAGGTCCTCTACGATCGATTCAAAGTGGTTGTTGGGTTGTGTTAGACGACAGAATTCTTAGTCACTAGAATTGTTATTGGTCTTTGAATACAATAACTTCGTCATTTTCATCTGATTCTTGGAAACGGAAGAGTTTTAAGAAAACACAAAAGATGAACTAAGTTTTACTCTAGTATCAAGATGTTTTATGGAATCAAGTTGGTACATGAAGAGTTAGTAGTACTGTATCTTTGGCTTGGATCTGCCATCTCCAGGGAAAAGAAGATTGCCCCGGTTATCCTTGATGTTTGGGTTTCAGGGTGTTGGCTTGTGTTATCCTTTCTTCTTTCCTGTTTTGCGTCGTTCGCGTCGTTTCTAGCATATTGCTAAGCATATGCATCATACCCTAGCATCTTCGCGTCTTTGTACTCTGTTTTGCTTGTGGTTTGTTGTTGGCGTCTGTCATTATTTCCCCAGTGAAGTAAAGACTTTCCCAGTTTGCTTTGTGTCGTGCTTGTTCGGTCTTCACCTTTGCGCGCCAGATTTGAATCTTGAAACCGTTTTTTGTTCCCCAAGAATTTTAACATTAAAGATTTTGTAAAATTGTTCTCGTTTGAATCGTGTCAAACTTGAACTTGGACTTTGTTTGAATCATGTAAAGCACTGTCTTCTGGCTTTAAAACCGTTCTTGTTCGAGTCGTGTCTGACATTGAACCCTTACCTTGGTTTTTTTGAAAACTTGCTTTAATATAAGCTTCTTGGAACAAATTTCTTCAACCTTATAAGACTCCTAGTTGGTGCGCAGGGTTTGTCTTTGTCCTCCTGGCCTTTCTATGAAGATCCCATTTTGAACTCTTCAGTATAGGATCCCCAGGAAGTCTTTGCTTGGTTGTCTGTCTCTCTTGGACTGATCCCCAGTGATCAGGTTTTTCTTTCTGGTTTCGTGCCCAGGAAGAGTGTGGGTTTGTTTTGTCCCCAGTAGTCTATCTCCCCGGATCTTTCCCCAGTGAAGTTTGTCTGTGGTCTTTTCCCCAGTGTTTCTTTGGAGTCTCCCCGGTGGATCTCTTTTGTTGATTGGCTTGTATCTCTAGTGAGTGTTTCTCATGGATACTAACCTTCCTCCTTCCCCAGTGAAGCTCATCTTTTTGCTTCCTGTTTGTCCTTTGGTGTCTCGTTGTGTCTGCATCTTTGCATCTTCTTGGCATCATGTTTGTTGCATTGCATGTTTGCGCATCTGAGGGCAAAATTTTCGGTTATCTGTATTTAAATATCCTTCACTGTTGATTACATGAGGATCTTCATCTCTCATGTCATTAGGTGAAGATATTTAAATAGGGGCAACTGTTGTACCCCAAATTTTACCCTCATTTCCTGCTAATTGTCGTTTGATTTATTTTTCTCTGCACTTCAATTTAATATGCTTTTTTTTTATTTATTGTTATTTTATTTAATATTTATTTTAATGTTTTATTTGTTTCTTTTATTTTATTAATATTCTATTTGTTTTTATTTTTATTCCAATTTGGCCTATTTTTAAATTTTATTTATATTTATGTTGTTTTTTTATTAATCTCAATTTAATTTAGTTTTAAAAAATTAGTTAATTAATCATATTAATTGTTAATCTAGTTTTTGTTTCTAACTATCTAATTTTTGTTCAAATTTATTTTTATTCAATTTCATTATATATTAATCCCTTTTAAAAAAAAAAGGAGAAAGATGTTATTCATTTTCAATTACCTTTTCCATCTCAATTTCACTTCATAAACCCATTCACAATTTTTGTCTCTAAGCCCATTAACCCATCTTATATTATGACCAATTTCAATTCAAATTTCCAAACTTCACAAAAGGTCCGTTTTATAAAATACAAGTAATAAAGAAGCACAAAAACAATATGCCTCAAGCATGGCCCACGTCCCTTCAACCTTGCACCAAAACAAGTTTATGTGTAGAAGTCACTTTAAGCATCCTATGATATTATTTCATCAAAATGATACCAAGTCAGACCCTGCTCCTCTTTCCATGCTGGGCGATGTACCTCATACCAACATGTAACGACTCTTTTCTTTCAAAACCCACAAGTCTTAACGGTAGTATTGGGAAAAACTGGCTGAATCTTAAGGATAAATAGAGAGAACCCTTCACCAACAGAGGAGGACACCAATGCATGAAGAACAACACACCACCCTGCTGTGAAACTCGAAACAACAGCATCAACTTTTCTTTCCTTTTACATAAAAACCTTACCCCCGTCTTCTCTCTCTCGCTATGCACCTGAGGACTCCATAATACTCCCTCCATCATCTGCGACACATTAAAAAAAAATCCAACAACCACTTTGACTCGATCGTAGAGGACCTTTTTCTTCAACACAACCAAACAACCAACACTCCATATTATCACCTCCGTTGCTTTCCTTTCATCACCACGGTTTCCTTTTTCATAGCCCACTTTGACGGTTATGACGTTTTGGATTCAACCGCGGTATTTACACCTCACAAGTGGAGGTATTACTTTGTTTCTCACCCTTTTATGTTTATTCCACTATGTTTTCATGAGAATGATTGTGTTGTATATGGTTTGGACGTCATGTGTAAGTTGTCATGATCATTGTTAGTTTGCAACCTGTATCGTCACGAGAATGTCGTTTTGTTTGTTGTTCGTATTATTTGTTATGCGTTACGGCCGTTCATGTCGGTCGTTGCCTTCCATGCGGTTTATTAACTCATGTGTATTCTGCACTGATGTGGTTTATGTTGTTGTTCATACTATTTTTATTTCCATTACTAATATGGTTTTCCATCTTGTATTCTATCGTGCTCACGTATACAAGTTTAGTTAAGCTCCATTTTAGTTATGACGGTAAAACCTTTACTCTTAATGACAAGTTGAAATAATGCTGGTAATGTTGTTTAATGTTGGTATTATGCCTTGTCTTTGTCTTTCATACCTCTGCCATGTCCATATTATGCATTGAGTTTGTTTGAACTGGTAGCTTAAATGTATGCTGGCTATATGGTGTTATTCCAACTCATTTGAGTTTTAACTATTAATGTTTGTTCATGATATCGTGTAAGGGAGGTCAGGAGTTTGTGGTTTATTACATGTTGCTGTCAAGTTTTAAAACAAGTAGTTTGGTTCAGATTTGAAACAGATTGTGTTTTATCCCTTTTTCTTAAACTGCGTTTCAGTTTTGGACCATGTTTTGCTCTTGGTTTTTGTTCATAATATGGTCATTATCTTGTCCAGATGAGGGTGTATTATTGTTCTTTGTTTTGAATGCTTCAAAATGATATTTTACTTCACGAGGTTTGGTTGTGATTTGAAGGTTGTATGTGAGTTTGAAGATTGATGTTGTTTTGAGGTTGTTTCAAATTGAACACGATGGTTTCTGGTTTGTGTTACATGTTTCATAATCCATGCGTGAGTTTGATTGGCTGCGGTATGGTTTTGTCGGGTAGTGTTTTAATAAAACAATGACCAATTGATATCATGTATGCTATACGTTCAGTATGTGCGCGCATGTTTTTCCGTTTAAAATATTTGAATGATTCGTTTGGGTTATAATGTAATTGAAGCCAATATATGTTGGATGAAACACGCCGTCCCAACGGTCACACACATGCACATATCATTGCCTTTCACTCACATGACCTGGGTTCGATCCTGCGGATCAACCCTTTTGGTCATTTTCTCAATTTCGCCTATATTTCTTTTTTTTTCCTTCTTGGACTTTCGCCTGGGCCTTGTGCAAGATTGCTAGCGCCACCCCCTATTTCTGGCCCAAGTCACACTCTCTTGTTTTTTTAACTAACCCAGTCTCTTTTCATACCCCCCCTGCGCTTCTTTTTTTAATTTATTTTTCTGTTTTTAATCATTTTCTTTTTTTAGAAAAAACCTTTTTATTTTATTTTATTTATTTAAGATATTTTCTCTATTTCAAAACTCCAAAAACATTTTCTAAATCTTCATTGTTAATTAGTATCTTAATTGTTAATTTTAATTTTAATTGTCAATTGTTAGTTAATAGTATCTTAATTGTTAATTTGTTAATTGTTTATCAATTTGTATTTTAACTTAATTGTTATTGTTAATCATTTTGTTGTGTTAATTGGGTATTTTAATTTAATTGACAATTGTTATTTTTAATTGTGTTGTTAACTTTAAATTATCAATATGTATTTTAATTTTTAAATGTTAATTGATTATCACCTTTGGATTAATTGTTAACATTTATTTTTTAGCATCATTGTTGACCTTTTAAGGGCTTGTTTCACTAATGTTTGTTTAAATTTTGAACTAATCCATCCATGCTTGATTTATCATATATTTGACTTTAATGTGAATTCTATCCTTGAGTAATATCATTCTCCTTATCTTGTGATTGTTATTTATGTTTGTCTTCCTTAAGATTGAAACATATTGATATGTCTTTGTTTACATGTTTCTATAATGATTATGTCCACTTTTATCCATGCTTTATCATGAAACATCTTGCCATCCTTATGCTTGTGTTGCTTTTATCTCATCATATTGTATCAATGTTTTATCTGTTATTATGTCTTTATCTATTGTTATGTTATCCTACTACTTTTTCCCCATTCCAAAGGAAGGTGATTATTGTTGACTCTTAAAGTCATTGACCTCCCACCTTAACCTAAGTAACCTCTTAGGAGAAACCCTATTTCTTGGCCTCATCAGAGCCACAGAAATTACAACTAGCTTTAGGAGAGAGTTCTTAAACTCTTAGTGATATTCATCATAATGAGTCATCACTTTCCCCTACTGACTAAAACATAACATAGGTCCATTTCAATTAGATCTAGAGAGTTCTTGAACTCTACAATGAGGTCACACTCATTTCCCCTCTGAATATTGACCATAGTCAATCATTCAGTAGAAGTAGAACTACGCATACTCTGATTCTACACCCGAGGATACGTAGGCGTAAGGTGCGATGCCTTATCGAGTATACTTAGATACTAACCCCTAGGGTTTCAAACCTTTAGCATAGAACCTTGAGCAAACGTAAGATAACAATAGAACAAGAGGTTCCCGTAGAGTACTACGGACGTTTAGGGTACTAATGCCTTCCCTAAGCGTAACCAACCCCCGAACCTTAGATCTCCCCCCTTTAGGTTTTTCCAACGATCTTGAACCTTTCCTTTGGATAAATCAAAGTCGGTTGTAAAAGAATATGATGCAAATTAATTAATAATTTGTTATCCGATTTTCACCGCAACAGAAATGGCGACTTCACTGGGGACTCCTGTAACGCCCCAGTTTTGCCAGTCTTGTTTGTTGAGTCCTTTTTGATTATTTTGTTATTATTTTATTATGTTTTCGGCTTTTGTGCGAAATTGTGTTATTTTTAGTCGTGAATATATTTTATCGCGTTTTGGGAACATTTGCGAGATAATTGAGTGTAGGGGTATTTTGGGCATTTCACATCTTATTTTTGATAAGTTAGAAAATAGAAAGAAAAATAGTAAGAGAAAAGAGAAAAGAAGAAGAAAAGAGAGAAAGAGAAGAAAAGAGAGAAAGAAGAAGAAAGTGGGAAAAATTCAACAAGAACAAGTTTTAAGAATCGATTAATCGGGTAAGGGTGCGAAACTCGATTATTCTATGATTGTATACGATTATGTATGTGTTTTGTTGTTGTTTTTTTTTGGATTGATTTGGAGAATATTAGTAAAACCTAGATTGTGTAAAAATTGATTAGAAATGAATTTGATTGTGGTAAAAATCTTGTCGAATGCATTGTTGATTGTTCATACATGTTTGTGGTATGCTATTACACTTCAAATTGCTGTTTTTCTGAGTTTTAGGTGAAGAAATTGGTTGATGTTGGGTTGGAAAACGCAGAAATTGTTCTGCAGAATTTTTCTGGGTATGCTCTGGCCATACGCGTAAGGGGCATGTCCATACGCGTATGAGCCAAGGCGATACGCGTATCATTGGCTTGTTTTTGGGCCAATACGCGTATGAATCTTGGCATTACGCGTAACATGGGCGAGCCATGGGCCAATACGCGTATGGGTTTTGGAACGAGGAATTTGTGAAGGAAATGGGTTCTGTCCGTACGCGTATGGACATGAGTGATACGCGTATGGACAGGAGAATGTCAAAAATGTGATTTTTCAAAAATGTGTTTTCGGTTTTGTCCGTAACTTTGGTTCCGATTATCCGATTTTTGCATTCTTGGTGTCGTTGGAAAGGTATCGAACTGTACTTTGTGAATATGAGGTTTTGAGAATCGTTAGCCGATTAAATTTGGTCGGAAAATGTGAATAGTGTCGAATCTCGACTTTTGTCGTTTTTAATAGTGCGTATTTGACTTGTATTGTGTTATATGTTTGTGCTTTGGATGTGTATGCCTTATGTGCTGTTGTGATGACGATTTGTGGCCGAGAGGCAAGAAAATGCTAAGTGTGGTATATTGGTGTTTGTGGCCATTTTGGGCAATATGTTTGTGCATTACTTTGTGTGCACTTGAAATACATGAATATTGTTGATGCATGAGTATTTGATGTTGGCATGAGTCATTAATGTGTCAAGTATCATGATATGTATTCTTGCATGGGAAGATTCATAGATGAATCAGTTTTATAGTCTTACGCCATGAAATATTGGTAGAAGCGATTAATCCCAATTGATTGTGCGCCCTGAAATACTGGTAGAAAGCAATCGGATTGTGCGCCCTGAAATACTGGTAGAAAGCAATCCATAAACGTCGTTCGCCCTGAAATATTGGTTTATAGCGACGGGGAACATCGTAGGCCCGACGGGGAGTTACTCTATGTAACGAGCGATGATTCCAAGAGTTCCTGGGGGACTAATGAATTACAAGATTTGAAGTCGGTACCCGCATGGCATGTGCATAGAGTCGTTGTGTCGGTCTATGTGCATTGCATAAATCATGAGTAATTGTGCTTGGAACGTGTTTGATTGTATTGTGAATGATTGATGTGATGTGGTATACGATAAGTGAGAATTGTACCGTGTGATATTATATGCGACTGTTGAGCATTTGTGGTGAGAATGTGTTGCTTGTGTATTTTTGTGTTAATATATATAATTTTATGCAATTATATTATGGTTGTTTTTCTCACCCTTCTGCTGTTTTATAACGCTCTATGAGGCGTTGCAGATTAGGTTTGCTGGAGGTATTCTTTTTGTGAAGCTTTGCATCTTCATTATTTTGGTCGGTCGGCTCTGATATGTGACTCCGGGTAGTTAGGGTGGCCGCGTGCTATTGTTTTGTATATCTGATGATATATTATATTTTGGTTGTACATATGCTACTTGATGTATGACAAACTGTTTATATGTGTATATGTTAATCAGATTTTAGATTTTCCGTTTTATTTCTAATTTCTGAAAAGTGGGTGTAAGGAACGAAGTTTCCTCTGTATGATTGCTACCCCACAGTTGCATATCATTATGGGCAGGTGTTGCATGTTATGTGTATATTTTGGTTACGTTGATGGGATGTCTCCTTTCTATGCCGTGTTTTCAAATGTACTCTGATCAATTTTTTGAATTTTTCTTTTAACTGCTTTAAATGCATGCTAATTGGGGGTATTAGATTGGGGGCGTCACATTAAGTGGTATCAGAGCTGTTTGTGTCAGTTTGTGTCAGTTGTGGTTGTTGTGTCTGGCATATTGGGCGAGTTACGTTGGACGAGTTGTTGTTTAACCATAATTTGTTATCATTGGAAACGTTCAGATTATGGCTGGAAGACGTGATGCTGCTATGACTGCGGCCATGCAAGCTATGGCGCAGGCGATGCAGAATTTACCGAATGCTGCGGCGGACGACGAGTCGCGTAGTATGGATAAGTTTCAGAAGAATAACCCACCGAGCTTCAATGGTACTCATGATCCTGAGGGAGCACAGATTTGGCTGAAGAAGATTGAGAAGATCTTCCGTTTCATTAAGTGTTCCGAGGATCAGAAAGTGCAGTTTGGTACTCATGTGCTGGAAAAGGAAGCTGAAGATTGGTGGATAAATGCTTCTCAGAGGTTTGAGGAGGATGAAATAGTGGTTACGTGGGCTGTGTTCAAGGATGCTTTTCTCGAAAAGTATTTTCCGGAAGATGAGAGAGGTAAGAAGGAAATTGAATTTCTTGAACTGAAACAGGATAATTCCTCTGTTGCGGATTATGCTGCTAAGTTTGAGGAACTTGTGAAGTTCTGTCCTAATTATAATACAGCGGGTTCAGAGAGGTCGAAGTGTTTGAAGTTTGTGAATGGCTTGAGGCCAGAAATCAAGCAGGGTATCGGTTATCAGGAGATAAGACAGTTTTCAGTGTTGGTGAACAAGAGTCGGATCTTTGATGAGGATAGCAAAGCACGTGCTACTCATTACAAGAATCTGAATGATAAGAAAGGAAAGGGGCAGTTCAGAGGTAGTCCTTATGTTACCCCTGTTGACAAAGGGAAACAGAAGTTTGCTTTTGATAGGAAGCCTAGTGGTGGAGGAATGAATTCTGCTGTGAAATGTTACAATTGTGGTGGTTTAGGACATCGTATATCGGAATGTAAGAGGAAAATGAATAATGTGGATATGTGTGCTAGTTGTGGTTTGAAAGGTCATGTGGCTGCTGATTGTAGGAGGAAGAATGGAGTTACATGTTATAATTGTGGGGAAGTTGGTCATGTTAGTACAAGGTGTACGAAACCAAGACAGGCTCAACCTAGAGGAAAAGTGTTTGCACTAGCAGGAACTCAGACCTCGAATGCAGATCGTTTGATTAGAGGTACTTGCTTTATTAATAATACGCCTTTAATTGCTATTATTGATACTGGAGCGACTCATTCGTTTATTTCGTCTGAGTGCGCGAAGAGTTTGAATCTTGTGTTGTCTGTGATGGGTGTTGAGATGGTTATTGATACTCCAGCGATGGGATCAGTAACTACTTCTATGGTTTGTCTAAATTGTCCTTTAGCCATTTATGGTAAAGATTTTGTGATGGATTTGGTGTGTTTACCATTGGAAGGGTTAGATGTGGTGTTGGGAATGAACTGGTTACAATTTAATCGGGTTCACATTGATTGTTATCATAAGCTAGTAAGGTTTCCTTCTCTGGAGGAAGACGAAGACTCGAGTTTCTTATCTACCAAAGAGTTGAAGAGACTTTTGGCGGATGAGGCTCAGTTGTTCGGTGTGTTTGCATCGTTGTCGGTGGAGAGTAAAGTTTCTCTTGAGGTGTTTCCTGTTGTGTGTGATTTTCCTGAGGTATTTCCTGAAGATATTTCAGATGTACCGCCGGAGAGAGAGGTGGAATTCTCGATAGATCTAGTCCCTGGTACTAGACCTGTTTCTATGGCACCTTATCGAATGTCGGCATCTGAATTGGTGGAGTTGAAAAAGCAGTTGAATGACTTACTGGAAAAGAGGTTCGTAAGACCAAGTGTTTCTCCTTGGGGTGCTCCAGTTTTGTTGGTGAAAAAGAAAGATGGGAGTATGCGATTATGTATTGATTATCGCCAGCTGAATAAAGTGACGATTAAGAACAAATATCCGCTTCCAAGGATTGATGATCTGATGGATCAGTTGGTTGGTGCTTGTGTATTTAGTAAGATTGACTTGAGATCGGGGTACCATCAGATAAGGGTGAAAGAAGAAGATATTCAGAAGACGGCCTTTAGGACACGCTACGGGCATTACGAGTTTGCTGTGATGCCGTTCGGGGTTTCTAATGCGCCTGGTGTGTTCATGGAATACATGAATCGGATTTTCCACGAGCATTTGGATCGTTTTGTGGTGGTGTTTATTGATGATATTTTAATCTATTCTAAGTCTCGTGAGGAACATGCAGAGCATTTACGTATTGTTTTGCAGGTTTTGAGAGAAAGGAAGCTTTTTGCCAAATTGTCCAAGTGTGAATTTTGGTTGTCGGAGGTGAGTTTTCTCGGGCACGTGATTTCAGGTAATGGTATTGCTGTGGATCCATCTAAAGTAGAAGCAGTTCTACGATGGGAGGCTCCTAGATCCGTTACTGAAATTCGAAGCTTTTTGGGTTTGGCTGGTTATTATCGGAGGTTCATTGAAGGTTTTTCCAAGCTAGCATTACCTTTGACGCAGTTGACTTGTAAGGGCAAAGCGTTCATTTGGGATATTCAGTGTGAAGAGAGTTTTTGTGAGCTGAAGAGAAGATTGACGACAGCTCCGATTCTTATTTTACCTAATCCTAATGAACCATTCGTTGTGTATTGTGATGCTTCTTTAATTGGTTTGGGTGGTGTTTTGATGCAGGAAGGTAAAGTTGTAGCTTATGCTTCAAGGCAATTAAGAGTTCATGAGAAAAACTATCCTACTCATGATCTTGAATTAGCTGCTGTGGTTTTTGTGTTAAAGATTTGGAGACACTATCTCTATGGTGCGAGGTTCGAAGTCTTTAGTGATCATAAAAGCTTGAAATATCTATTTGATCAGAAAGAGTTGAACATGAGGCAACGGAGATGGTTGGAATTCTTGAAAGACTACGACTTTGGCTTGAATTACCATCCTGGTAAAGCTAATGTGGTAGCTGATGCATTGAGCCGTAAGTCTTTGCATATGTCCGCATTGATGGCGAAAGAGTGGGAACTTTTGGAATCATTTAGAGACTTGAGTTTAGTTTGCGAAGTGACATCGGTGAGTGTGAGACTTGGTATGTTGAAAGTTACGAATGAGTTTTTGTTGTCGATTTGTGAGAAACAAAAGCTGGATTTGAAATTTGTTGATTTGATGATGAACGAGAATGAGGATTTCAAGGTTGATAAGTTTGGCGTTTTGAGATTTCGTGATCGTATTTGTATTCCTGACGATGCGGAGTTGAAAAGAATGATTTTGGAGGAAGGACACCGGAGTATTTTAAGTATTCATCCCGGAGCGAATAAAATGTACCAAGATTTGAGGAAGATTTTCTGGTGGTCTGGTTTGAAAAGAGATGTGGCTCAATTTGTTTATGCTTGTTTAACTTGTCAGAAATCGAAAGTGGAACATTTGAGGCCTAGTGGTTTGTTGCAACCATTAGACATTCCTGAGTGGAAATGGGATAGCATTTCGATGGATTTTGTAACGGGGTTACCGAATACTCAGCGAGGGCATAATGCTATTTGGGTGATTGTGGATAGGCTGACTAAATCGGCGCATTTCATTCCGATTGACATCAGTTTTTCTTTGGAGAGGTTAGCTGAGATTTATGTCGGTGTGGTTGTGAAATTGCATGGTGTCCCGTTGAGCATTGTTTCTGATAGAGATCCGAGGTTTACATCGAGATTTTGGGAGAGTCTACAGAAGGCTTTGGGTTCTAGATTGAAGTTGAGTTCGGCCTATCATCCGCAGACGGATGGTCAGACCGAAAGAACTATTCAGTCTTTGGAGGATTTGTTGAGATCGTGTGTTTTGGAACAAGGTGGTACGTGGGACAGTTATCTTGCTTTGGTTGAGTTCACGTACAATAACAGTTTCCATTCTAGTATTGGAATGGCACCTTTTGAGGCTTTATATGGGCGAAGATGTCGAACGCCGTTGTGTTGGCACGAAACAGGTGAGAGTTCTGTGGTTGGACCGGAATTGGTGCAACAGACGACGGAAAAGGTAAAGTTTATTCGTGAGAAAATGAAGGCTTCTCAGAGTAGGCAGAAGAGTTATCATGATAAGAGACGGAAGGATCTTGAGTTTCAAGAGGGTGATCACGTATTTCTGAGGGTTACGCCGGTTACGGGTGTTGGTCGTGCTTTGAAATCTAAGAAACTTACTCCTCGATTTATTGGTCCTTACCAGATATCTGCGAGAGTTGGTGCTGTAGCGTATCGGGTGGCGTTACCGCCGAATCTGTCGAATTTACATGATGTGTTTCATGTTTCGCAGTTGCGGAAGTATGTTTCAGACCCTTCACATGTGATTCCTATGGACGAGGTTGAGGTAAGAGATAACCTTACGGTCGAGGCATTACCAGTTAGTATTGTGGATCGCGAGGTGAAGCGGTTGAGGGGTAAAGAGATTGCACTTGTGAAAGTGGCGTGGGGAGGCGCTGCTGATGGTAATCTGACGTGGGAGTTGGAGAGTAGGATGCGAGAATCGTATCCAGAGTTATCTGAATCAGGTAAGATTTTCGAGGACGAAAATTTCTAAGTGGGGGAGAATTGTAACGCCCCAGTTTTGCCAGTCTTGTTTATTGAGTCCTTTTTGATTATTTTGTTATTATTTTATTATGTTTTCGGCTTTTGTGCGAAATTGTGTTATTTTTAGTCGTGAATATATTTTATCGCGTTTTGGGAACATTTGCGAGATAATTGAGTGTAGGGGTATTTTGGGCATTTCACATCTTATTTTTGATAAGTTAGAAAATAGAAAGAAAAATAGTAAGAGAAAAGAGAAAAGAAGAAGAAAAGAGAGAAAGAGAAGAAAAGAGAGAAAGAAGAAGAAAGTGGGAAAAATTCAACAAGAACAAGTTTTAAGAATCGATTAATCGGGTAAGGGTGCGAAACTCGATTATTCTATGATTGTATACGATTATGTATGTGTTTTGTTGTTGTTTTTTTTGGATTGATTTGGAGAATATTAGTAAAACCTAGATTGTGTAAAAATTGATTAGAAATGAATTTGATTGTGGTAAAAATCTTGTCGAATGCATTGTTGATTGTTCATACATGTTTGTGGTATGCTATTACACTTCAAATTGCTGTTTTTCTGAGTTTTAGGTGAAGAAATTGGTTGATGTTGGGTTGGAAAACGCAGAAATTGTTCTGCAGAATTTTTCTGGGTATGCTCTGGCCATACGCGTAAGGGGCATGTCCATACGCGTATGAGCCAAGGCGATACGCGTATCATTGGCTTGTTTTTGGGCCAATACGCGTATGAATCTTGGCATTACGCGTAACATGGGCGAGCCATGGGCCAATACGCGTATGGGTTTTGGAACGAGGAATTTGTGAAGGAAATGGGTTCTGTCCGTACGCGTATGGACATGAGTGATACGCGTATGGACAGGAGAATGTCAAAAATGTGATTTTTCAAAAATGTGTTTTCGGTTTTGTCCGTAACTTTGGTTCCGATTATCCGATTTTTGCATTCTTGGTGTCGTTGGAAAGGTATCGAACTGTACTTTGTGAATATGAGGTTTTGAGAATCGTTAGCCGATTAAATTTGGTCGGAAAATGTGAATAGTGTCGAATCTCGACTTTTGTCGTTTTTAATAGTGCGTATTTGACTTGTATTGTGTTATATGTTTGTGCTTTGGATGTGTATGCCTTATGTGCTGTTGTGATGACGATTTGTGGCCGAGAGGCAAGAAAATGCTAAGTGTGGTATATTGGTGTTTGTGGCCATTTTGGGCAATATGTTTGTGCATTACTTTGTGTGCACTTGAAATACATGAATATTGTTGATGCATGAGTATTTGATGTTGGCATGAGTCATTAATGTGTCAAGTATCATGATATGTATTCTTGCATGGGAAGATTCATAGATGAATCAGTTTTATAGTCTTACGCCATGAAATATTGGTAGAAGCGATTAATCCCAATTGATTGTGCGCCCTGAAATACTGGTAGAAAGCAATCGGATTGTGCGCCCTGAAATACTGGTAGAAAGCAATCCATAAACGTCGTTCGCCCTGAAATATTGGTTTATAGCGACGGGGAACATCGTAGGCCCGACGGGGAGTTACTCTATGTAACGAGCGATGATTCCAAGAGTTCCTGGGGGACTAATGAATTACAAGATTTGAAGTCGGTACCGCATGGCATGTGCATAGAGTCGTTGTGTCGGTCTATGTGCATTGCATAAATCATGAGTAATTGTGCTTGGAACGTGTTTGATTGTATTGTGAATGATTGATGTGATGTGGTATACGATAAGTGAGAATTGTACCGTGTGATATTATATGCGACTGTTGAGCATTTGTGGTGAGAATGTGTTGCTTGTGTATTTTTGTGTTAATATATATAATTTTATGCAATTATATTATGGTTGTTTTTCTCACCCTTCTGCTGTTTTATAACGCTCTATGAGGCGTTGCAGATTAGGTTTGCTGGAGGTATTCTTTTTGTGAAGCTTTGCATCTTCATTATTTTGGTCGGTCGGCTCTGATATGTGACTCCGGGTAGTTAGGGTGGCCGCGTGCTATTGTTTTGTATATCTGATGATATATTATATTTTGGTTGTACATATGCTACTTGATGTATGACAAACTGTTTATATGTGTATATGTTAATCAGATTTTAGATTTTCCGTTTTATTTCTAATTTCTGAAAAGTGGGTGTAAGGAACGAAGTTTCCTCTGTATGATTGCTACCCCACAGTTGCATATCATTATGGGCAGGTGTTGCATGTTATGTGTATATTTTGGTTACGTTGATGGGATGTCTCCTTTCTATGCCGTGTTTTCAAATGTACTCTGATCAATTTTTTGAATTTTTCTTTTAACTGCTTTAAATGCATGCTAATTGGGGGTATTAGATTGGGGGCGTCACAACTCCTGCATAAAGAGTTGGGGTTTAAATAGGAACATGGTTAATGAGTCAAGAATAGACTCTGGTACTCAAATAGGAGTTGGTTGAGATAACACATAATATGCTTCATGAAGGAAAACTGGTAGAAGCCAGAAAGGTAACCTCATTGGACATAGAACCAAGAAATGGGCTCCAATAAAGGTATCTAGAATGATTGATCATCAAGGCTAAACGCAACTAGATGACATTCTAGAAAAGATCCGCAATGAAGGTTGAACCGAAAAACGGTCTTCACTGGGAAAAGATATCCAAAGTGATGGAACAACAGGCTCAAGCATGACCGGTTGGCACTTTGGAAAAAGGAGAACCTTATTGGAGATTGAACCAAGAAATGGGCCCCAATAAAGTATCTAGGATGATTGATCATCAAGTCAAAACATGACTAAATGACATCCTAGAAACACCTCTAAAGTGATGGAACAATGGGTTCAAGTATGACCGGTTGGCGCTTTAGAAGTAACCTTATTGGAGGTAGAACCAAAGAAATGGGCTCCAATAAAGTATCTAGAATGATTGATCATCAAGGCTAAACGCAACTAGATGACATTCTAGAAAGAATCTGCAATGAAGGTTGAACCGAAAAAACGGTCTTCACTGGGAAAAGACATCCAAAGTGATGGAACAACAGGTTCAAGCATGACCGGTTGGCACTTTGGAAAAAGCAGACCCTTATTGGAGATTGAACCAAAAAAGATGGGCCCCAATAAAGGTATAGAATCTGATAGGTTAGTACTGGGATTGCATAACCGAAGATAAAGCTTCCTGGGGAATACCCAATTACGGTTGCGAAGAGGTTGAATAGTACCAGAGATAAATAAGCTTCTTATAAGAGACTGCCACTTATCGCCATAGAAAAACAAGCTTCTTCAAGAGATTGCTGCTTCAAAGATATGTTGATATCACAATAATGTTGGAGAAATAATTCTGTCTTCAATGAGGATCTTGTAAGAGATTCTTCTGAGACACGGTGCAAAATAAATGCACGTTCAAAGATAGGTTAAAAATCACACCTGTCAGGGACCAAAGTTCAATCTAGGAACAAGCTAGAAAGAAACGGTCAAACAAGACTCCAATTGAGGAAAGAACTCAAATGGGGATTTATCTTATCCAAATGTGGAAAAGATAACTGAACCAACCATCATCCACGAGAATCAAACTCTGTGGGGAATTCAGAAAAGAATGGTCACTTTATGCCTAAGGGTTGACAACTCTATTGGAGGGAATAGACAAACCCGGTCACTTGAGGAGATAAACGCCAAAGTGAACCCAAAACAGGTAAACACCAGAAAAAGAAGCAGAAATGCTAAAATGGTATGCATATGAGTGCTTATGCTGACAAAACATACAAGAAGCGAAACTTGAGATGAAACGAAATAAACATCTCGACCAGGATACCCAGCCAAACTCAATAGGTTAGACCAATACTGGGGATGAAGAAGAATCAACCACTTCATTGGTGAAAAGAGTATTCCACCTGAGGTATAACATTATGAGGATTGCCGTCATGAGCTAGATTTCTTTGTTGGAGAAGGATCCAAGATTAGCTGAAGTAACAGCTTAATGGGGAGCTAACAAGGAATATCACAAGAACCAAGTAATCCTGCATCCCACTGGCATAATGACCATCTTCAAATCTTATCTGCCCCAGGCTATATGATCTGTCAGAAGATGATAACAAGAGGATTTTATAGAAGAATTGGCATACAAGGTGTTTCAATATCTTCAAACTCCTGGAGAGATCTCGGCGTAACTGCCCCAGATTAACTGCATTCACACAACAGGGTCCTTGAACTTGCTCTTCAGAATGGTTGTTGACAACTGGGGAAGAGATGCCCCGGACTTATTGGCCCTTTAGAGATTTACCGAATCTCGACTTATCTGCCTTTGATTAACTGGTAGGTAATCAAAAGGATTTTACAGAAGAATTGGCATACCAGATGCCTCAATATCTTTAAACTTTTGAAAAGAGATGAACCTAGACATGATTGCCCCAGTTCAACTGTATTCGTGATACTCAAACTATAGTAGAAACGGCTGGGGAACAAAACTTGCCCCTGATGATGGGTCACTGGAGTTCATACTTGTCATAAGATGACCTCGAGAAGACTTGCTCCAATATTTTGAACTTTGACGAGTTCTGATCCAATACTTTGAACTTTGACGAGTTCTGCCCCTGATTCGGTAGATTGGTAAATCCTTCCGCTTGGTTGCCCGTGACTGAGCTTCCTTTATCAAGTTGAATCCCTTAGCTGGCTGCGTTTGTTGGGATTCCTTTGATATTGAATTGTTTTTGCAAACAAGTATCGTTCATAAAAAAAATTGGCAAAATTTAATGCAAAGTTTGAAAACAAAGCCTTGATAAAAAACGCACAGTGAAATGATTAAATAGTCAAAAACAAAGGTGGGTCTAGTCATTACGGAAGTGACCAACACACGTGAGCAACAAAGATTATTAGGAGTCAGGTTAGTCAACCTTGTTGTAGTATGCTTTTCAAAACAACCTTACCTCAATTAGGTCTTTTAGGGGTTGTAATGTGGTATGGTTCATGGTTTACGAAACAAAGGATGAATTCCAACCCTACGCTCAGTTAACTCAAGATATACGTTCAAATCTCCAAAAGTAGAAAGTCACTTGATTTGAAAGCTGACTGGTGCCTTATATGAAGCGCTCATGTTCGAATGCATAACCGAGTTAAACTGAGAACTACCCTACCCCCAAGGTTGAGATTTAAGGGTTTTTTGTGTAAGGAAAGAAAACTCCTACTTCTAGGCTCGAAAGGGGTTAACAAGGGATTATCATCCTTACTTGGGAATTGAAACAATGCCTTACATCCTCGGCGAGGTTTAATTGAAAGCATATCACAGCAATTATGAACATGAGGTCTTCATCATCCTCCCCAATCTTTGTTTAAACAAACATTTTGATAAAGGGAAAGAAACAAGATGGAGATATTATAATATTTTTTGTATAGCGATAAAAGTATATGAGTGAAACGAATGGACTTAATCCAAAAGATGCACAAACATTTCATTAACCTTGCCAATTTGAAAGTACAACAAAGCTTATAAGCAAATACAAATTCAAAGTGCAAAGGAAATACAATAAAATTGCTGAAACAGCCAAAAGATTGTCAGCTTTAGGGAATCAAATAAAGAAAATCAAAGGGGAGCTCAATTGCAGACACCTAATCCAACTTTGTCTTGATACATCCTTTACTTATCTCGTGAGCGGGTAAGGATTGTTCTTGATATTAGGCTGAGAGCCGTCGAAAGACAAAATGTTTCTCTCCACTAAGTCCTTCACAATATGCTTCAAAGCAAAGCAACCTTCTAAATTATGGCATGGTGCACCTACATGGAATGCACAATGAGCGTTGGGATTGTAAGAAGGTGGAAGCGGATCAGGAGGTGGGCCTAACGACCTTGTAGTTATTAATCCTTGTTGCATCAAAACAGGATACAATATTGTATACATCATAGGAATGGGAGGAATCGGAGGCCTTCCACCCTTTCTTTTGCCTGGAATATTCTGACGAGAAACTTGAGTCCGTGGTGGATAAGCAGAAGCGTTGGGCGCTCGTTGATACACTGGTGGTTGAGGAACCGGTTGATAAACAGAAGCTTGACTGTTGAATGTTGGCGTAATGGCGGCCACATAAGGTTGCTGAACAGAATAACACTGTTGTTGCTGCTGACGTTTCCAGAACTGATTTTTCTTCTTTTTGTTTGTCATCACCACATTAGTATCCCCTTCCCTTTTAAAGGATATCTTGGCATCGTCGCTCTAACTATCAGCTCTCTTGGTCATTTTCCCACTCTTCAGACTAAGCTCTACTTTAACCCCCGCAGCAACAATATCGGAAAAACTAGCAGACACGCTACTGATCATCCTTTCGTAGAATTCCAGTCTCACCGTGTCAACAAACCAATCAGTTAACTCCTTTTCAGATAAAGGTGGCTCTACCTGTGAAGCCAACTCTCTCCATCTTTGTGCATACTCCTTAAAAGACTCAGTATCGCACTGTGACATACTCAGTAGTTGTCTACGATCTGGCGCTAGGTCCATGTTGTATTTGTAATGCTTTACAAAAGCATCAGATACATCTTGAAAACATCGGATCCTAGATTAGTCCAAAGTCAAATACCACTTTGCAGCAACCCCTTTCAAACTATCTTGGAAGCAGTGGATCATCAACTTATCATTATCCATAAATGCAGACATTCGTCGGTAATACATGACCAAATGCGACTTAGGACAGGTCGCACCTGAGTAGAGATCGAAATTGGGTAGTTTGAACTTGGGTGGAATTACCAAGCCTGAGACTAAGCACATATCTTTAACATTTATATTAGACACATTACTTTCTTCCATTGCTTCCAATTTCCTCTGCATTATCTCTACACTTTCCTTTAGCCTTTCATGTCGATTATCTCCTTCTTCGGACATATTGACATGATCATAAACCAGATGTGGGTTCTGAAAAATTGGGCGCACCTGAGCTTGCACTGTTGCTGGAGTGAAGGTATGAATAGCTTGAAAAGCCTCATTAACCAAGGGAACAGTTTGTTGAGTAGAAGTGACGGCCGGAGCACGCATAAAGTTAAAAGGCATGCCTAAAGTGGGGTTCACAATAGTAACGGGAGGTTCTACAGTTGTAGTGATAATCTCGGAGACCACCGTCGCTTGTGTATCCATCCTTGCACTCATAACTTGAATTGCTTCCAGAATCTGCCCCATTCCTCCTCGGAGCTCACTCAATTCATTGTTGACTCTGTCCATTTCACCGTATTGTTCAGACATCCTTTGTCGAGTTTGGCTCGGGTGACGGTTCAAAGACGACTCTGAAGGGAAAACGACGACATAAGACGAAGACAGACAGGAAATGCACATGCTGTGACATGATGCAAATGCAAGCCAAATGGTTTCAAGGAACTCAAAGGCAAGTTGCGAAACATTTTTGGGAAAATTGAAGAGTTTTTGTTTTTAAAATCTAAGCTCTGTTGAAAAGGAAACGAACATTTGAGTTCCTCGAAACCAAAGGGCTAAGAATGCTTGAATGTAGAGATGCACAAAGCACACAAGCACAAACATATGTACACACAACAAAACATACAAATCCTAGGTTTATAGGTCTCATGAATAGAGCCATGGTCTACCCATCCCAATAGGTATGTACTACTGGTTTTCATTTGCTGAACGAGGTTCTAGAGAGTTCCCAGAGTCTACAATCCATTTTTCGGATTTTATCGACTTCCCAAATGACTTGGTAATCAACAAAATTCTCAAGAGAATCTCGTCTGAGTGTAGTATCGCGTGATAACCAATTCAGAAATAGACTCCATCATGGTCACCACACTACATCCTAAAAGGCCAAGTGGGGTTTGGTAACTACGGTTCTCAACCTCACTGGCACATACATTGAGAGTAGCACGCTTTCACGAAAAGGATCGTTCAACATGACTAAACTCTCAAGAGGGCCTAAGCTGAGTGATGGTGTCTCAAGTTAACTTTTTCAGGAATCGACTCCTTCAAAGCCTCCTTGAATATACCATCGTTTTATCATAAGTGCACTCGAAATCCGGGTATAGGATTTATCTCACTCATAGATATCATATCAACCCAAGATAAACAGGATAAAAAGTCAAGCAAGAACAGATATACAGATATATAAGCAAATATGACATACATAAGCATATACAAGTAAATAAGCAAACATGAATAACATAAAAACAAGATAGGCTTAATCCTCTTAGGAAAGGACCAGCAATAGGTCTAACTACTCCCCAGTGAAGTCGCCATTTCTGTTGCAGTGAAAATCGGATAAAAACTTATTAATTAATTTGCATCATATTATTTTACAACCGACTTTGATTTATCCAAAGGAAAGGTTCAAGATCGTTGGAAAAACCTAAAGGGGGAGATCTAAGGCTCGGGGGTTGGTTACGCCTAGGGAAGGTATTAGCACCCTAAACGTCCGTAGTACTCTACGGGAACCTCTTGTTCTATTGTTATCTTACATTTGCTAAAGGTTCTATGCTAAAGGTTTGAAACCCTAGGACTTAGTATCTAAGTATACTCGATAAGGCATCGCACCTTACGCCTACGTATCCTCGGGTGTAGAATCAGAGTATGCGTAGTTCTACTTCTACTGAATGATTGACTATGGTCAATATTCAGAGGGGAAATGTGTGTGACCTCATTATAGAGTTCAAGAACTCTCTAGATCTAATTGAAATGGACCTATGTTATGTTTTATTCAGTAGGGGAAAGTGATGACTCATTATGATGAATATCACTAAGAGTTTAAGAACTCTCTCCTAAAGCTAGTTGTAATTTTTGTGGCTCTGATGAGGCCAAGAAATAGGGTTTCTCCTAAGAGGTTACTTAGGTTAAGGTGGGAGGTCAATGACTTTAAGAGTCAACAATAATCACCTTCCTTTGGAATGGGGAAAAAGTAGTAGGATAACATAACAATAGATAAAGACATAATAACAGATAAAACATTGATACAATATGATGAGATAAAAGCAACACAAGCATAAGGATGGCAAGATGTTTCATGATAAAGCATGGATAAAAGTGGACATAATCATTATAGAAACATGTAAACAAAGACATATCAATATGTTTCAATCTATCTTAAGGAAGACAAACATAAATAACAATCACAAGATAAAGAGAATGATATTACTCAAGGATAGAATTCACATTAAAGTCAAATATATGATAAATCAAGCATGGATGGATTAGTTCAAAATTTAAACAAACATTAGTGAAACAAGCCCTTAAAAGGTCAACAATGATGCTCAAAAATAAATGTTAACAATTAATCCAAAGGTGATAATCAATTAACATTTAACAATTAAAATACATATTGATAATTTAAAGTTAACAACACAATTAAAAATAACAATTGTCAATTAAATTAAAATACACAATTAATACAACAAAATGATTAACAATTAACAATTAAGTTAAAATACAAATTGATAAACAATTAACAAATTAACAATTAAGATACTATTAACTAACAATTGACAATTAAAATTAAAATTAACAATTAAGATACTAATTAACAATGAAGATTTAGAAAATGTTTTTGGAGTTTTGAAATAGAGAAAATATCTTAAATAAATCAAATAAAATAAAAAGGTTTTTTCTAAAAAAAGAAAATGATTAAAAACAGAAAAATAAATTACAAAAAGAAGCGCAGGGGGGGTATGAAAAGAAACTGGGTTAGTTAAAAAAACAAGAGAGTGTGACTTGGGCCAGAAATAGGGGGGTGGCGCTAGAAAATCTTGCACAAGGCCCAGGCAAAAGTCCTAGAAGGAAAAAAAAAAGAAATACAGGCGAAATTGAGAAAATGACCAAAAGGGTTGGTCCGCAGGATCGAACCCAGGTCATATGAGAGAAAGGCAATGATATGTGCATGTGTGTGACCATTGGGACGACGTGTTTCATCCAACATATATTGGCTTCAATTACATTATAACCCAAACGAATCATTCAAATATTTTAAACGGAAAAACATGTGCGCACATACTGAACGTGTAGCATACATGATATCAATTGGTCATTGTTTTATTAAAACACTACCCGACAAAACCATACCGCAACCAATCAAACTCACGCATGGATTATGAAACATGTAACACATACCAAAAACCATCGTGTTCAATTTGAAACAACCTCAAAACAACATCAATCTTCAAACTCACATACAACCTTCAAATCACAACCAAACCTCGTGATGTAAAATATCATTTTGAAGCATTCAAAACAAAGAACAATAATACACCCTCATCTGGACAAGATAATGACCATATTATGAACAAAAAGCAAGAGCAAAACATGGTCCAAAACTGAAATTGTTTAAGACAAAGGGATAAAACACAATCTGTTTCAAATCTGAACCAAACATACTTGTTTTAAAACTTGACAGGAACATGTAATAAACTACAAACTCCTGACCTCCCTCACACGATATCATGAACAAGCATTAACAGTTAAAACTCAAATGAGTTGGAATAACACCATATAGCCAGCATACATTTAAGCTACCAGTTCAAACAAACTCAATGCATAATATGGACATGGCAGAGGTATGAAAGACGAAGACAAGGCATAATACCAACATTAAACAACATTACCAGCATGGAGCTTAACTAAACTTGTATACGTGAGCACGATAGAATACAAGATGGAAAACCATATTAGTAATGGAAATAAAAATAGCATGAACAACAACATAAACCACATCAGTGCAGAATACACATGAGTTAATAAACCGCATGGAAGGCTACGACCGACATGAACGGCTGTAACGCATAACAAATAATACGAACTGCAAACAAAACGGCATTCTCGTGACGATACAGGTTGCAAATTAACAATGATCATGACAACTTACACACGACATCCAAACCATATACAACACAATCATTCTCATGAAAACATAGTGGAATAAACATAAAAGGGTGAGAAACAAAGGAATACCTCCACTTGTGAGGTGTAAATACCGCGGTTGAATCCAAAACGTCGTAACCGTCAAAGTGGGCTATGAAAAAGGAAACTGTGGTGATGAAAGGAAAGCAACGGAGGTGATAATATGGAGTGTTGGTTGTTTGGTTGTGTTGAAGAAAAAGGTCCTCTACGATCGAGTCAAAGTGGTTGTTGGATTTTTTTTTTAATGTGTCGCAGATGATGGAGGGAGTATTATGGAGTCCTCAAGTGCATAGCGAGAGAGAGAAGACGGGGGTAAGGTTTTTACGTAAAAGGAAAGAAAAGTTGATGTTGTTGTTTCGAGTTTCACAGCAGGGTGGTGTGTTGTTCTTCATGCGTTGGTGTCCTCCTCTTTTGGTGAAGGGTTCTCTCTATTTATCCTTAAGATTCAGCCAGTTTTTTCCAATACTACCGTTAAGACTTGTGGGTTTTGAAAGAAAAGAGTCGTTACATGTTGGTATGAGGTACATCGCCCAGCATGGAAAGAGGAGCAGGGTCTGACTTGGTACCATTTTGATGAAATAATATCATAGGATGCTTAAAGTGACTTCTACACATAAACTTGTTTTGGTGCAAGGTTGAAGGGACGTGGGCCATGCTTGAGGCATATTGTTTTTGTGCTTCTTTATTACTTGTATTTTATAAAACGGACCTTTTGTGAAGTTTGGAAATTTGAATTGAAATTGGTCATAATATAAGATGGGTTAATGGGCTTAGAGACAAAAATTGTGAATGGGTTTATGAAGTGAAATTGAGATGGAAAAGGTAATTGAAAATGAATAACATCTTTCTCCTTTTTTTTAAAACGGATTAATATATAATGAAATTGAATAAAAATAAATTTGAACAAAAATTAGATAGTTAGAAACAAAAACTAGATTAACAGTTAATATGATTAATTAACTAATTTTTTAAAACTAAATTAAATTGAGATTAATAAAAAAAACAACTTAAATATAAATAAAATTAAAAATAGGCCAAATTGGAATAAAAATAAAAACAAATAGAATATTAATAAAATAAAAGAAACAAATAAAACATTAAAATAAATATTAAATAAAATAACAATAAATAAATAAAAAAGCATATTAAATTGAAGTGCAGAGAAAAATAAATCAAACGACAATTAGCAGGAAATGAGGGTAAAATTTGGGGTACAACAGATACTCAGGACCATCACAACCATATGATGAGACCAAGAGTATCAAGATAATACCTCTGTCTAAACATTTTGTGCCCTCTGGCACTATCTTTAAATGTTATGAACAAAAAGGTTCAAAATCTATTACTACACAAACACAGACACTAAAGAAAACTCCTAAAATTAAACACTATGCACAAATTCCACACTATTACTCTAATGTAAGGAAATCCAAAGGTGTCAGAACCTCTTGAAAAACTAATATGAAAGGACCCACAAAATGGGTACCTAAGAATAAGATAATTTATGTTGCAGACATCCTTAATGGCACCATTGAAACACCAGTCATGGTACCTGGACAGTGGATGCTCGCGACACATGACGGGAGAAAGGCATATGTTCCAAGATTTGAAACTTAAGCCCAGAGGTGTCGTCGGTTTCGGAGGAAATCAGAAAGGAAGAATCATTTGCTCCGGAACTGTTGGAAATGGTAAGTTTTCCTCCATTAATAATGTTCTGTTAGTTGAAGGTTTAATGCATAATTTATTGTCAATTAGTCAGCTCAGTGACAATGGTTATGATTTAATTTTCAATCAAACGTCCTGTAAGGCTATTAGTCAAAAGGATGGATCTGTCCTGTTCAACGGAAAGAGGAAGAACAATACTTTCAAAATTAAATTATCAGATTTAAAACATCAAAATGTAAAATGTCTTCTTTCTATAAATGAAGAGCAATGGGTCTGGCACAGACGTCTTGGTCATGTCAGCTTGAGAAGAATATCTCAGCTGAACAAACTAGGACTTGTCAGAGGCTTGCCAAATCTGAAGTATTCTTCAGATGCTCTTTATGAAGCATGTCAGAAAGGCAAGTTTTCAAAAACTTATTCCAAAGCAAAGAATATTGTTTCCACCTCTAGACCGTTGAAACTTCTTCACATTGATCTTTTTGGACCAGTTAAAACTGCCTCCATCAATGGTAAGAAATACGGACTAGTCATCGTTGATGATTACAGTCGTTGGACATGGGTGAAATTCTTAAAACACAAGGATGAGTCACATTTCGTGTTTGCTTCCTTCTGCACTCAAGTACAAAATGAGAAAAATTGTAAAATAGTTAAAGTCAGAAGTGATCATGGTGGAGAATTTGAAAACAAGAATTTTGAAGAACTTTTTGATTCACATGGAATATATCATGATTTTTCATGTCCTAGAACTCCACAACAAAATGGAGTTGTAGAAAGAAAGAACAGAACTTTACAAGAAATGGCTCGCACTATGATCCAAGAGACTGACATGGCTAAGCACTTTTGGGCAGAATCAATTAACACATCATGTTATATTCAAAATAGAATCTCTATTAGACCTATCTTGAATAAAACTCCTTATGAATTGTGGAAGAATAAGATTCCCAATATTTCCTACTTTCATTCGTTTGGATGTACTTGTTTTATATTAAACACTAAAGGGAATCTTAGCAGGTTTGATTCCAAAGCACAGAAGTGTCTGCTGTTAGGATACTCTGAACACTCAAAAGGCTACAGAGTTTATAACACAGAATCACGGATTGTGGAAGAATCAATTTATGTAAGATTCAATGACAAGCCTGACTCTGAAAAGTCAGAGCTAGTTGAAAAGCTTTCAGATTTGGAAATTAGCTTCTCAGAACCTAAAGTAAAGGCAGATGAAGTTAAAGACCAGCAAGATCCTACGCCGGATACCACTTATGTAACTCCGAATACTCCATATCAAAAGAAAAGAAGAATGTCTACTTCTCATCCTGAGGAACTAATTTTGGGTAGCAAGGTTGCTCCAATCAGAACCAGATCAGCCTTCAGACCATCAGAAGAAACACTATTGGGATTAGTGTCACTAATCGAACCAGCCACAGTTGAAGAAGCTCTTATGGACAAGGACTGGGTTCTGGCCATGGAAGAAGAACTTAGTCAGTTCTCAAAGAATGATGTTTGGGATTTAGTTCCAAAATCTAAGAATGTTCATGTAATTGGAACCAAGTGGTTATTCATAAATAAGCTAAATGAGAAGGGAGAAGTTGTCAGAAACAAGGCACGACTTGTTGCTCAAGGATACAGTCAACAAGAAGGAATTGATTACAACGAAACCTTTTCTTCGGTCGCTAGACTTGAAGCAATAAGATTATTAATTTCCTTTTCAGTAAATCATAACATCACCTTATATCAGATGGATGTTAAGAGTGCATTCTTAAATGGCTATATATCAGAAGAAGTTTATGTCAAACAACCTCCTGGTTTTGAAATTTCAGAAAAATCAAATTTTGTTTTTAAACTCAAAAAGTCTCTCTATGGTTTAAAGCAAGCTCCCAGAGCTTGGTACGATAGATTGAGCAAATTTCTTTTAGAAAACAATTTCACCAGAGGAAAGGTTGATACAACTCTCTTCTGTAAAACATATAAGAATGATATTCTTATAGTTCAAATCTATGTTGATGATATTATTTTTGGTTCTGCTAACTCTTCTTTATGCGAAGAATTTTCAAAGTTAATGCAAGCAGAATTCGAAATGAGTCTGATGGGTGAGCTAAAGTTCTTTCTGGGAATACAAATTGATCAGAAACCAGAGGTAACTTACATTCATCAAAGTAAGTACACAAAAGAACTTCTGAAGAAATTCAACATGATGGATTGTAATGTAGCTAAAACACCAATGCATCCAATATGTATCATGGGAAAAGAAGAAACAGGAGTTAAGGTTTGTCAGAAGCTCTATCGTGGTATGATAGGCTCTCTCTTGTATCTAACTGCTTCTAGACCTGATATATTATTCAGTGTATATTTATGTGCTAGATTTCAATCAGATCCAAGAGAATCTCATTTAACTACAGTTAAACGAATTCTAAGGTATCTAAAAGGAACAACTAATCTTGGCTTGATGTATGAGAAAACATCAGAGTACACTCTTTCTGGTTACTGCGATGCAGAATATGCTAGAGACAGATTAGAAAGAAAGAGCACATCTGGTAACTGTCAGTTCCTAGGGAACAACCTAATCTCATGGTCAAGCAAGAGACAATCCATAATTGCTCTCTCTACAGCAGAAGCAGAATACATATCCGCTTCATTATGCAGTACTCAAATGTTATCGATGAAAAATCAGCTGGAAGACTATCAGATATATGAGAGTAACATTCCTATCTTCTGTGATAATACTGCTGCTATTTTTTTAAGTAAAAATCCAATTTTACATTCTAGGGCTAAACACATTGAAATAAAACACCATTTTATCAGAGACTATATTCAGAAGGGAACCTTATGCTTAAAATTTATTGATACAGACCATCAATGGGCTGATATTTTTACAAAACCTCTGGCTGAAGATAGATTTCAAATTATTTTAAAGCATATGAAAATGGACTACTGTCCAGAGTGAAAGTATTTTAGAACCAAATGTGTTTAGTCAGAGTAAATAAGCATTTTTAAATCATCAGAGCCACTTTTGTGAAACGTGTCTCAATCCTGACGTGTCATTTGATAGCAAATAATTTTTGCATGTGGTTAGATTATATCTAAATGACTATATTTATTCAAATCAAACGAACAGTAATTTTCTTGGGATTGACTTAAAATCATAATTGCGTTCATTTCGTAACCCCCAATACCTGTTCCCAACTTTTCGAATTTCAAAAATTCCTCTTCACTTCCACTTCCACATTCGATGAACTCTAAAAACCCTAATCACTTTTCTCTCTCTCTCTCTCTCTCTCTCTCTCTCTCTACCGTTCATCGATCTCGATCTTCAACTATAATCATGATGACTTCAATTCAAGAAGAAACCGTCAAGTTTTCCAAAGAAATGGAAACATCATCAAAGAAGTTATTGTCCTCCTCATCAGTAGTGTCGTCCACTATTTCAACAATGTCTACAACAGTTACTCCGTCTTCGTCACAGTCTTCTCAGATAGATAAATATCATGTAACCCAAAGAGAAGCCACTGTTACCTGTAATATTGAGAATCTACCCGTACTCAAGGAACTGCATGTAGATTTCAAGAATCTTGCCGAAAATGGATTTAATCTGTTCAATGAGGTAGAAGCTCAAGGTTGGAATAATTTCTTTGATAGGCTTAAAGGTCCAGTTTTTGAAGCACTCGTAAAAGATTTCTGGAGACAAGTTATCTGTGATAAACTTCATGTCGTCTCTTATGTCTTGGGAAGAAAAATTGTCATCACCGAAAGATCAATTGCTGAACTTTATAAACTGGAATTCTGAAGAACAAGAGATTCTATGGAAGGGTCAATAAATCTCCGTTTGTGAAAAAGGTCATCAACCCAACCATCTACATCAATCATCAACTAAATAGAACAGAGTACAGAAGAGAAGACATGCATGTAAACCTGAAAATCTGGCACAAGATCATTCTCGGTTGCATCAATCCAAGACCCTCATCATATGCTGCAAATTACTTCAATGCTAACCAGAAGTATATGTTATATTATTTGTTCACCAAGGAAAGAATGTGCTTACCTTCCATCTTATTTTACTATCTGAGAGATATGGTGAAGAAGACAAGAACAACAGGTGGATCAAAAAGTGATGTACCTAAGTACATTCCTTTTGGAAGAATGCTTTCTGACATATTCTATGAAAGTGGTATAGTGGAGACTCTGGTTACAGAAGTTCAACACACAGAAGATCTGACTCCAACACTTGGAGAATCAGTCAACGCCATAACACTTAAACACATGAGAATAATTAATAAAGTAACAGTGGAACCTTTTTCTATCTCTGAGGACTTAATCAAACGCAGGATCACAGTGCCAGATTATCCTGCCTATTATAGAAGCAACCTCATTGAAGAAGCTGCTGCATTTGTAGATGCAATGAAGGCACGAGGATATGATGTATCTGAGGTCAAGAATGAAGAAGTTGAACTTGATAAAGAAGAGTGGGAGCAAACTAAACAGGCTGATGAATCTGCTCATGAACCAACTCTTGCAGAGTCCCTCAGAAGAAAAAGAAAGCAAGCTACTGTTAATTCAGAGCCTTAGAAAAGGAAGAAGAATAAAACAAAATCCAAGACTGCTACTCTAACCTCTGCATTAGAGAAAAATAGTAAGTCTGATTCTACTCTATCTGTTTCTAGAGTTGAATCAGTTTCTATTCCATCTTCACAATAAACTATCTTCATTCCCACTTCACATCCACCAATCAGTTTCAAGCCACCATCTTGTTTAAATCCACCACCACCAATATCTACTCGTGTAACTCCACAAATTTCCTCTCAATCAATCAGTACACCTATCCAATCCGTAGCAATTCCTACATATACTTCATCAAATATCACCTCAATCATCCAACTAGATATGTCTGTCTCACTGATGTCGTATGCTTTTCATCAGAAAACCATTACTGAATCCTCAATTCAACATTCTGATCCACCATCTCCAACTTTTGAATCTCTTATGGTTTCAGTTACCCCAGAAGTATCATCTCCTGTTGATCAATAAATCAATCAACATCCTCCTACTGAGATCACTTCATCTCAACAAGCACCACCTGAAACCAACCCTGCTGAACCTGACCTTGCTTTGGTCATCTATAATGTACCACCTCCAACATCTTTTGAAGAATGCACAAGTCAATTTTGTGATAAGGCATTAAGGAAGTTTGCGAACCTAAGAGCAGAATTTAGCACAAGTACCAAGCCCTTGGAGCTTGAAAGTTCCTGTCAGATCTTCCAGAAATGGTTGGATTCTGAACTTGCAAGAATTATAAGTTTCTCAGACGCAACCATAACTGTTGGAATTCAGCTGGAAAAAGACAGAGCAGAAGCTGAAGCGAGGATCAGGATACTCAAGTTTCTGGCTGCAAAATAGAAAGAAGCGGAAGAAAAAGTTGCTGAAGAAGCTAGACTTCTAGCATAGAAGACTGTTGAAGAGGCCAGGATGGCACAAGAAGCTGAAGCCATGGAAAAAGCTAAACAAGATGCTGCAGTTGTTGCCACCTCTGATCCTACTGTAAAGCATTTGAAAAACACTATTGAAGAAATCAGAGAAGAGCAACAGAAGTTCAGAGAAAACTTTGAGGAACAAAAGTCCATCATTTCCAATGTCCAAAGCATGCTTCAGAAGCTTTGCGACAAGATGTCCTCTGGAAGCAACTAAGTTCTAAGTCTCCTCTGTTTTTAAAGTTTTTAAATCTTTGTTTTTCACCCTTGAACCACTAATCTTTTTGATCAATGACAAAAAGGGGGAGAAGTATTTGAATGTGATATTTTAATTCCATAGTCAATCCCTGAAAAACAATGCTGTTTACATGCTAACAGATAAATTGTTATTTCTTTTAGATTGTTTTTCTTTTTCAGGAATCCTGATCCAATTCAAACATCACTAAGTCTCAGTATATGACATAATGAAATCAGGGGGAGCCCAAGCTCAGAAACTCATCAAGTCTAGATCTGAAGACAAAGGTTCTGATTGAACGAAGTCCAGATGCTGAAGACTTATGCTCTCTGATCAAGGTTTTGAAGACCTAACCACAGTCTCTACTCATGCTTCAACCAGATACTATCAGAAGCCTCTGAAGATATGAAGACAACACACCAAGAGAACAAGGTTCTGTAGACCAAGTGCTGAAGACTCTGAAGGCGTTGCTCTGAGGATTCGAAGACTTGATAATCTTAAGAACTAAGCTATGTTTTCCCTTCTTACTCATGCTCGTAAAAAGCCTCTGAAGTTGAGAAGCCAAGAAGAAAAAGCTACATAGTATAGCTGTACCACAATACAATGTGAAAATATCTTAGTAACAGTGCAACGGTACAAACGAAGATATTCTGACAAAACAGGACGCGCAACACGCAAAAGTTTTTATCTGTCCTCACGCTTCTAGCCGCCAGTCTAGTTAGCTATCATGATTACACTTCAACGGTTCTTTTTTACACGGCTATAAAAGGAAACAAAAGACTTGAAGAAAAAGATACACACGAACGAACTGCAAAAATACTTTCCAACTGAAATCTTTCTTAAGTCATTCTGGTCGAAACTGGTTTACATATTTCAGCTTGTATAAGAAGCATTTTTCTGTAAACGTAACTTATTCAAACTTAGGTTTGTGTTCCTTAAGAAAGACCGTGTGATTGTATTTCTTGAGAAGTCTAGGACGTGTTGTCTTAGAGGTTTTTCCTTGAGTAAGGCCTGTGAGGTTGTATTACTTGAGAAGTCTAAAACTTGAGAGTTTTAGAGGTTGTGTTAGTCACCAGCATTTTGGCTAGTGCATTGTACTGATTTGATTGAATAGTGGATTAAGACCTTGTTGAGAGAGGCAAAATCACCCTGGCGGGTGGACTAGATTAACTGGAGTATTTCTCAAGTGAACTAGTATAAACATAACGTGTTCATCTCTTTGTTCTCAACAAAAGTCATTATTGTTAAAAGAAAGAGTCTTATAAAAAGAATTTATTTTAAAGAAACAATTTTATTTTGAAAAACCAATTCAACCCCCCCCCCCCTTTCTTGTGTTTTTCACACCTTCAGATTGTAGGTATGAAAGTGTTCCTTGAGAACAAACAAAAGAGTAAGTTTGCGATTGTGATGACACTTTGCCATCATATAATTATTCTAAGAATTTTCAATTAATTCGAGTTGTTTTCGAGTTAATAATTTAAAAAGTAATGTTAAAAATAGAAGAAGAGAAATAAAGAAGAAGAATTGTGAAACTTAGAATGAAAAAATAGGGAAATGAAGAAATTCATCCCTAGAATTTTTGTGGCTCCATCGTGACCACAAAATGGTCTCATCGTGGTGCGGTGAAAAGCATCGTGACAACAATCTTGCCTTTTCCAGCGCATCATGGGTGTGATTGGTTTGTTTGTTGCCATGATTTAAAGATTTTCTGACACGTTTTGGAGCTATTTAAAAGGCAAAAAGACGTATTTTTTTAGGGTTACAAATTTTGGAGCTAAAAAGTCATGACAAGGCAATTCTAGAGCTGAGGAATTGGAATTTTCTGCCATTGGAGACCTCATTCTTCATTGAGTTTCATGTAATTTTCTTTTAAACTCATGGTATTAACTTGTATTACTACGTGTAGCTAATTTACTCGTGATTAGGTTTCGTTAGACGAAGTTGATTTAATTTGTTGAACTATGTCATTTGTTTTGTACTATTTTTATTGATTTGATTTTCTAGCTATTATTAAGTTATTCTTGATCTTAATGTTATTTATGTATTGACGAGCATATGAATTGAAATTAGGTTTATAGGATTACTGACTCTAACGTTGTGAACCTGAAATAGAGTAATTGTTTAAACCTAGTCATTTATTTAGGAATAAATAATTATAAGTTTGTGATTTAGAAATAATGAGTGTTCTTGCATGTTTTACTTCAATTTTGGCTATAGAATTAGAGGTTGTCGTTAAAAAGAGTGAGTTATATATCAAGGAATTGGGTATGATGATTACGTCAATTTATCGTAATTCTAGGAAATCATTTCAAGAAAATAGAGGCAGTTACCAACGGTGATAATAAATGGACTCGAAACAAAACTTGCCCACTTTATCAATATCGTGTTTTCCTAAAATTTTATTCTCATAATTTATTTGGTTGCAAAGTTCATCTTAAAGAAATAAAATTCACTCAAGAAATACTTGAAAGAAATTTGTATCTTCTAAAAGAGACTATGAACCAATTCATGAAGATGACTCAAAGCGACTTGGAATCAATGAAATCAAACATTGAAGCATTTAATAGGAACATTGAAGCATCCATGCAGAATTTTGAAAATCAAATTGGGCAGTTATCTTAACCAGTGTCAACTGAATCTAGTGGAGGTTTTGACAGGAATACGTTGGATATGCCTAAGGATGATGTAGTTAAGAGCGAAGTTGAAGATGAATGGGAAGTATTCGATGAAGGAGGAGTTGAAAAAGAAAAATAAGAAGAAAATTGCATGTCATCTGTCGTACCTCAAAAAATACGATCCTTCACGAAGTGGTTCACACGCTCACGGAAAATGATATTGAAAGAATGAACAAACAGTTGGCCCTAGACGTATGCCTCAGAACCGATCATTCGAGGATTCAAGGAATGTGAGACTCCAAGGGTCCTCTTCTTTCGTGTTTGTTAACAAAAAAGCTTTTAATGTTATGTTTATTGGAAAAAATATTTGATTTGCATCGATACGAAATTAATCGAGAGAAAGGAGTTCGAAAAATTCACTTGGCGTTGGACTAAGGACTTTGATGTGTTTGAAAATACTCCCTTAACTATTAATCTATATTATTTATTTATTTAATTGTAACAATTAAAAGAATTAAACAAATAAAAACCAATACTAATAAAATAAATAAAATCAAAGGGTTTTGAAAATCCACTTGGAGTTGGACCAAGAGTTTTTAAATTAGAAAATATATTTATCATCATTATAAATATTCATTCAAATTTTATTATTTAATTAAACAAATTAACAAATAATAATAATAATAATAATAATAATATAAATATATTTCTAAGTGAAGGAAAAATGATATGTGGAAGTGCATGAGACATGAGAGATATGATGGAGCAAATGGTATTTAAAGAAGGAATTAATCAAATAGCATTTGATTAAATTGATTATTTATTATTTAATAAAATAAAATAAATGAATTAAAATAATAAATAATAATAATAATAATAATAAGGCAAAAATACTGTCTGGGTCCTTTAAGTTATTTTATTATTACAAGTTAGTCCTTTATGTTTTTTTGCTACAATTTAGTCTTTTATGTTAACTAACATGTTCACCGTTGACCTTTTTCGCAAATTCCGTTTCAAAAACGCTTATGTGGCACAAACGACGCTGATGTGTCATTTAAGGAGATGATAAAGAACATGTTGAAGATACAAGTCTACGTCATAATGTTGTTAAATTTGATTTTTGTAGTGTTGATGTGTATTTTGGTTCGGAAGTGGTGATCATTGTTAATTTTGATGTTAGTGTCGTAAGACATGACTTTTGGTACCTTCATGTAACATTTGTCGTAAGACATGACTTTTGGCACCTTCATGTAACACTTGTTGCAATTCTATACCAGTTTTGTTACAGTAAGGTTGTGATTTGTACAATAGACAAAACTTGAAGGACCTAGTTGTTACAATTTAAAAACAAATGAGACTTGTTTGTAGCAAAAAAAAACATAAAGAACTGACTTGTTATTTTAAAATAACTTAAAGGACTCAGACAGTATTTTTGCCTAATAATAATAATAATAATAATAATAAAGTGGAATGTATAGTGAACTAGATGGGGAATATAAATTTAGTAAATAAATATATAAAAAGACAAAAGGAATAGTCTAATCTCACTTAAAAAAATAAAGGGTTAAATATATTTTTAGTCCCTATAAAGTTTGAAATTTCATTTTTAGTCCTTCCCTACCTTTTGGCAACGGTTTTTACAAAAAAAATCGTTGCCAAAACCAGCTAAAACCGTTGCCAAAACCCAGGAGGGACTAAAAATGAAATTTCAAACTTTATAGGGACTAAAAACATATTTAACCCAAAAATAAATAACTAAAAAAAAGCAGCAAAAAGGAGGGTGGGCGCATCAATCTAGCCCAAGGAAGAGGCCTACGTGCGTAAGGAAAAGACAAAAAAACAGCAAGAAGCATCATGTGGTGGTGATCAAATCTGGATTTGTTCCTATTTGTTCATCAATATTCATCCTTATTTTGGTCATAATTTGCTCAATTTTTCATTGAATTAAGTAAATGAATACTGAAAATTCATCTACGTGATCTCACAAACATCATAGAAAGCTCAGAATTAAAAAATAGGTCACAAAAAAACGAAAATTAAATCACATTTAAGCATGTTTGTTCATGGAAGTTCAAGAACACTTTAAACTTTTGATTTTGAATCAATGGAGTTTCCATGCAAAATAATGATAATTTAAGATACTAATCAAGTGCAACAAGAATAATAATGCAAAGAAAAATTAAGCCTTAAATGGACTTTTGATCCCCCTAATTTGATGTTTTTTTAACTTTTAGTATTTTTATTTTAAAAACCAGTTTTTTGGTCCTTGAACTTTACATCACTTGAGATTTGGTTTGTCTCATTCCAATTTTGTATATGTGACATTGATGATTAAGATAAAAAAATTATTTTGATGAGTTAACAATATTTACTAGGATAATTTATTTGTTAATATTTTTTAAAATAATAAATTTGTTTATTTAATTAATAATTTTAATTATATATTTTTAAATTAATTAATCAAAATTTTAAATAAAACATTTTAGTTCTAACTTTTTTAGCCCATATTTGTATCTTTTAAATTCAAATTCTGTTGCATGAATAAATATTATAAACACTAAAAAGTTTTTTAAATAAAACAATGTGGGACTTTAAATGGAATGTTTCTCATTTGTTCCTCATCTTGTCTTTCATAGCTGAATGGACAACAAACTAAGAACACTTCCTTCTGATTTTCAAAACCTCACCAAACTGCAACACATCAACCTTTCAAGTTGTAATTCAAACAACGGTTACTGCTAGCTTAACAACCTCAAATGCCTTAACATTTCAAACAACAACTTCGCTTTTACTATATGTTTTTAATACCATTAAAAACATGTAGAAGCTTATACAATATGTTTTTAATGTTATCATTATGCATTTGTATGTGTTTTAATATCATTACCTTCATAATGATAACTAAATATAAATATTCATCTATGTGTTTTTAATGGTAATTGATCGTACCTGGATCAGACAGGAGAACGGTGGCCAGCAACGTCGTGAATCCTCAACTCTGGTGATGGTGAGACAGGGGGGGGGGGGGGGGAAGGGTGTACCTGCAAGGTACTCCGACGCTCAAGTAAGGTACAGGTCAAAAGTAAAAGCAAGTACAGAAAAAGGTTAGAGTGTATGAGATTGTGTAACCTGACCCTCTCAAGTGAGAGGGTATTTATAGAGAGCCCCCAGCGCGGGGCCAACGGTTACTTGCATTGGGCTAGACTGCAAGGCTCAATCCAAGCAATTGTCAGGGCTTACGTGGCGTAGTGAAGACCAACACGTGGTCTTCGCCCTGGTGTAACGGTCCCTAAATCTCTGGAAGTAGGGCAGATTGATTCTTTCGGAGTGGGAAGTTACAAGAGAACGTGTTCTCGCGGGGAGGAGCACGTAGGGTGTCGGGGACAGGGGTGTCCGTAGACCAGATGCTTCTGCCCTACAGCCTTGACCTCGCGTGTCCGACGACCAAGAAGGCTGGCCCGTGCCCGACACGGAAGTGGCTTTGGCCTTGTTGGGCTTCCGATGGCATTGGGCTTGGACCGGCCCGACAGCATGGCAGGCGTTGGCCCAGTCTGGAACAGTAATGTTTTAATGGTGTTGGTTTGACAAAGCTGAGCATTGGTTTGAAAAGATATACAAAACAAGATAACATTGATGCCAAATGAGGTATGGAAACACATGTGGTTTAAAAATGCTCTGGAGTTATGGTATAGATATGGATTTTATTTTTCATAATACATTATGGTACATACACCATCTAAACACTTTGAATACCATATAATTCTCAAATAGAATATTATATAATTCCCCATAAATGATGTTTATCAACTATAACATTGGATTTTGAGTTTGGATGCAGTACTATGATAGAGAGAGTGAGAGACAAGTGAATCCAATGAATTGCACATATCCAACGTTTTATTAAAAAGATCATGAGTTTAACTCTCCCAATAACATATCACACTCATAACGTTTGGTTTTACTACTCAAAATTAGTAATTAATCCGTGCGTTCACACGAGCATGTATGTTTGAGTATTTAATGTAATGATCGTGTAATTAATTATCAAATTGAAAAAAAAAATTGTCAAGTTATAAAAAAAATTGATTAACAGAGACGAAATTAAATTAATTATTGAAATATATTAAAAGAATCTAATATAGTTAGAAAAAAATAATACAAAAATATTAATGATAATAATAATACAAAATTAGACTTAAAATGAATAAAATTAAAAAAAAAAAAATTTGTAAATAAATGAAAAATAAAAAGTGAATTGATAAAATGAAAAAATTAAATAACAATTCTATAAAAAGGTGGGATTTATTAAAAGAGGAAAAGGGATTCATTTTGTGTAAGTGTTGTCATATAGGATCTTTGGCCCAAAAGTGAGTCATTAAAAGAGAATACGTTAAAACTGTACAAACAAACTTAGTGAGAGAAACTGAAAACGAAGGAGGGTTGAAGAAGAAGAATGTTGCAACGACCTGTATATGTGTCAAGCAGGTAAGATTATTTTTTCTTTCCACAATCGTTTTCCACATTTTGTTTGTAAGTGATTGGTGGTGATGATAGATCTGTTGCAAATTTACCAGGTCTTCATCTGATTCCGAGTTTGACCCGGAGTTTATTGAATCCACCATTAAATCATTGGTTGATGAAGTTAAAGCTGGTATCAGTGATAATAATCGTGACGGCCGAAAGATGAAAAATCAGAAACGGAAAATCCGATATGCAAAGCCTTTGAACGCTGGAGGGGCGTCTGGGTTGCAAAGTGTTGTTGAAAGTTCGAAAGTTGTTAGAGGTGAAGAGAAAAGTAAAAACAGGTATTCCAGTTGAAAATATCATTGCATGCAATGTATTGTATGTTATCTATCATTCGTGTAGCCATTGATTGTTGTATAAGTAGTCCTAAGATGATTTTCAATTTTTCCGAAACTATTTAGTTGTTGTAAGCGTCTTTGGATGTTTGCATATTACATAAAACTAAGTTGAATGATGGAATTATATGTGTTTTTTTTTAGTTATAATATTTATAGCGATTGAACATTACAGTTTATCATAATAGTTTAATTTTTAATGAATGGGTTTGTTAGTAATGTTTAACATTGAAATGCAGTCTGGAAAAGAATGCAGTATATGAAAAACAACATGTTGTAACCAATCAGTGGACAGTTGGAGAAACATCAAATTCGAAGGAAGTAAGAAATCGTTGGATCATCCGGGAAGCTAAAGGAAAAGCATAAAAAGGTAAATTTTACATAGCAATGAATAACCACACTGCATTTGGAATTTAGTTTTACATATCCCGTATGTTAATTATTTGTAATGTTAGTGAATGAAACATACGAATGAAATTACACAGACCTTAGAACGTTCAAAAATTGTAATTTCTTGATCAAAATGCAGGCAACCGGAGCTGAAAAAATCACCCCCGCCACAGAAGTGATTGAAATTCGCCGTGTCAGATAAGTCAAAAGGTGGTATAAGAGGTTTATGCATGAAAGACCATAAAGGAAAAAGCATTAGTAGGTAATGTTTGTGATATGTAATCATGTTTATATACAAAATTCCATATTGGTTTTGAATGATTCAAAAGATTGTAATGCGGTAATGTAATTAATAAAAAAAAGCAGGAACGAAGATTCTCGGGCAGTTATTTGCATAGGACCACCATAACTGAATGTTTTTGAGTTGTATGAACCCTCACCCAGTAATTTTGGTAGGAAAGGGTTAAACATCAAAGATGTGAAAGGAAAAAGCAAAATTTGGTATTTGTTATGAAAAATGTACCATGTATAAAGGTTTTAGTTATAGGAAATGTTACAATATAATTTTCTTTCCATGCATGTCATAAAATATGCAGTGATGAAGGATTAGGAGGAAATGGAAAAGAATCGGAGCCGCGACTGAAGTCTTTGAAAATTTGTGGTGCATCAAAACCAAGAGTCAATACAAAGGGTGATCAGTTGAACGGTGTTAACGAAGATTATGTCGAACGGTAATGCATTTGATATTATTATTCAATGCTGCAGCTTAGGAACAAGGTATGTTTGTCCTACTTTTTTCATGCTTTGTACATTATATTTTGATACAATAACATATAAATAAAAGTAGCTGCATAATTGATTCTTCAATTTAGTTATAATGATATTGTAGGAGGGATGCTCTTAGACTTGGCAAACCATTATCACAAACACGAAACAGGATTAAGTTTGAAGCAATAGCACATTCCAAGTTTGTTGTGCAATGTCTTTCAATTCTAGATCTTCATCGAAAACGAACGGAAAGGTAGTAGAAATATATGTTTCAATGAGAATTAAATTTTAAGTTTGCATCAATTTATGTACTGGTAACTCGTAATTGTGTTAGACAGAATACTGAACAGTAATATGTGATTGGTATAGGAGTAATTATTGATGTTGCAATGCAGGGAAGACAAACTGAGCAATGTTGAGAAAGATGACCTGTGGCAAGTACGTTTGAGATTGGCAAAATCTTTCCGGGATCCAAACATTAATAATCACAGAGGTGATTCTAATTATGAACATTCTGACAATTCTGATGATGGATATTTTTGGGAGAAAGAAATTACTAATGGTGATATTACGAAAAACCAAGTTTTGGTAAGTTAAAATAAGATAGGTAAATTTTGTTATCCATTTGTTTAACAAATTCGTTACTACTGAACGTGTTGTTTAAATTTGTATAGCATTTTCCAAGAAGAATAACAAAGAAGTGTCTTTACTGGAACCAAACGGCTATAGAGTTTATTGATGACGACAGTGGTAAGAGCTACTACGGGGAGGTGCATTGTGGCAAAAGGAAAAATAAGATCTTTAAGAAAGAAAAGTATGTTGGTAGTGCACTGTCAAAACTATGACCAATTTGGATTACACTGTCAAAGTATAAAAAACAAAAATTGGATGTTTATTTCATTACCACTATATGAATAAAACAAAATTATATTAATTCAATGCATAAGCTAAATATGACTTTTACCTCTTATATATTTTGGAAGACCTCTTTATAAACAACATTTGTTGTTGACTCCTTGGCATTATTTTTTTCATCATGCACCAAAATCTTGGTTCCTTTCTTTGATGTCACTCTTGAAATAACAACATAAATTTGACCGTGGCTAAAGATATCACAAGGCAAATATAAACCCACCCAATCAAGCGATTGATCTTGTGATTTGTTGATGGTCATAGCATAGGATACAATAATTGAGAACTATCTTCTATTCAATTTAATTGGCTAAGGAGATTGTGATGGTGACATATCCATTCGTGGTATGTAAATGATATTTCCATGACCTCTACCACACATTATTCTTGCTTCAAGCACATGATTAGCCATTTTAGTCACAACCAAACGTGTACCATTACACAAACCATCTGATTGATCAAGATTTCACATTAACATAGTCGGTGTTCCAATTTTCAATTTAATGTGATGTCTGGGTAATCAAGAAGTTCTTAGAGTGCTTAGAAATTCTGGACTTAACATTTCAATCACATCCATGTCATGTATTTCAGACCTATCAATTGAGTTAGAGCTACAGTAGTCTCTTGACTCACCTAAAACGAATGAAAAAATAATTGTAAAGCCATTGAGTAAGGAAAAATATTTATTATATTATAAGATTCAAAACTATACTGTATAGTAGGAAAAAGTAAATTTAAATAATATACCTGGCATAAGATTAAGAACATGATCATTGATTTGATCAATAGTTTCAATTGTTGCTGCTAGGATGGCTCGACTCTTGAGGTAATCATATGAATGGTAGTTATCCAAAAAGTTCGGATATGTACTGTTTACAATTGCTTCTATTGGATCCTCAAAATCTGTTATTAAAATATCAGTAGGTATATCAAATTCAGCATATCCATCATTTGGTTCTTGTATTTTACCCTCACCAAGATTTAGCAACCATTTGGAAAAAAACTCAATTTCGAGGCATTCGGTTGAATTTTTACCACTTCGAAGTCTCATATTTTTGGTAAGTGTAAGTACTTGGAATTCATTCCAAATGTATGAGGTATTTAAAGCAGTGTGTACAATATCAGAACGGGTTCCTCTTGGGACAACCAGGAGAATTTGTCTGAAATCACCTCCAAAAACAATGACTTTGCCCCCGAATATGGATTCAGAATTTAGATGTTTACCCATATGTTTCTAAGTGTTTAATCAAGAGACTCAAATGCATGTTTATGAGCCATCAAAACCTCATCCCAAATTATCAATTGCGTTTGTCTAAGCATTTCAGCAAGATCATCTTTTCATTTAATATTGCAAAGTGAATTTTCTAAAGTTGGCACAGGAATTTTAAACTTCGAATGAGTCGTTCTCCCGCCAGGGAGCAAGAGTGCCGCGTTACCACTCGAGGCAACGAAAAGTACGATTTGATGCTTTGATCTCAAATGAATCGCTAGTGTTTGCCACATAAATATTTTACCGGTTCCCCTATGTCCATGCAAGAAGAAGACTCCGCCTTTTTGTTCTATCACAGCCTTGATGATTTTATTAAAAATCAAGTTCTGTTCTTCTACAATATATTAAAGAAATATTATTAGCATCATATCTAATACTGTAACAATTAAATACTATGTTCAAAGTTTAAAATACAATATAATGTAACCATATCATCACCATAATGTTGAATGACTACATTGTATTATTAATGTAGGATAGCATAGGAAATGTGCAAACAGGAAAAACAAATCGAAATATATGCATGTAACGGTGGATGTTGTGATTAGTATGATAAAAGAGCCATGTTGTGCTTTATACGTCAAATGCTAATGACAGAACTTTAGCTACATAACAAATTGATTTTTTTGGTATGTATTTTTAATGAATCCAATTGTATGGATGTCACACTTGTTATAAGTACCTGTCATTGATGCATACAAACTTTTAAATTGTGTTTTAAGTTCAACAACATCATACTTTCGTTCGTCGTAAATAAATCGATTTCCAAGTTGTTCCAAAACATAGCCATTTGGATATGGAATTGGTTTGAAATCCTTCAAAGTACGCATGTTCGCTTGCAAAATCTTTTCAATATCAAATAATGTTAAATTTTGAATTTCTTCATCATTTAATACAAGACCTATAATAGAAAAACAATTTTTTAGTCACAACTTTTCTTATAAAGGTATGTAAGGATACATGAATTTAAAGAATTTTTGCAAAAACAAAATTTAGTTAAAACTGTACCAGAATTGGAAGATAAAAGTCGTTGTTCATGCAAAATACCATCCGATAACCATGTCTAAGTGTTATTCCATACATGACTTGGTCTATTGACTGCACCTGACAACAACATAATTACAAATAATTTTCTCAAAAATCCTCCCGAACCCCACTCACTTGCTTCTTTTATAGCCATAATAAATTTCATGTCATCGTCAAGGAATCTCATTGCAAAACATGCATTTCTGAAGCTGAATTATTGTGTATCACCAACTTTACGAATGTTTTCATAAGTTGTTGGTCCTTTGATAACGGTTAGCATCATTCTCAAATAGAACAACTCCCCCATTGTAGGTGGAACCCAAATCAACCGGCCAATTATAAAACCTTTCTTTCTAAGTTTCCAACATCTGTTCCTCTTATCATAAATAAACTTAGACATAAATTGACCATATGTGTAACACCCCAAAATTTGCCCCTTATTTATAATCAATAAATGGCTTATGCTTCACCATTTCATATGCAATTAGGTCATAAGCATCGTGCATGCATCATTGGTTTTCACAAGGCATGTGATAAGAGGTTTCCATGGTATGAATTGTTCAAAGCAAAGAGAATGATGCTCCTCAAGATCAAGACATCTCATTTGATTCACAATTTCATTCAGAAGGATTTCAATTGGCCCGATGGTTGAAAATCAGACGAATTGAGAATAAAGTCAACGGATCGAGGAAAAAGTCAACCCTCAACTTTTTAGGTCAAACTCATGTTCATCATGTCAAATATGGTCAATGGGTGAGATTTGATCAAGAATATCAAAGGAATCATAAAAAATCAAGAATTATGGAAAGTTACCAATTTTGGAAAAAACAAGGGTTTTAGAACTTTCCATTTTGCGAAAGTTTTTCATGTCATGCAAACAACATTATGGTCATTTTTCTATATGATACAAGTTTCATTTGAAATTTTTTCTGAAAAGAAAGTTGCAGCATGAATTCCAAACTTTTCAACCATATAAAGAATGTTCCATTTGAATTTCTAGATCAAAAGTTATGATCAATCAAAGTTGGGATTATTAAATTGTTCATGTGGAAAAAACTTTGAATTTTTCTAAGTCCCAAAATTCAGTTTTGTGACCATATTTTCAACACCATTTTTCATGAGATTTTAAACCTCAACTCCATTTCTTTTTTACATCAACTTTGTTCTATCAAATACCACATTTCCAATGACATCAAAATCATGCAAATTGATTCATTATCCTTCAAGAAATTTATCAACAAAGTCACCTCTATGGACATCTTTTCATGCCATAAACCATAAAAACTCAATTTCCCAAATTGCAAAATTTGGTGAGCAAATTGTGTTAACTGTACTAACCATCATCTTACACCATTATTATCACCATAATACACTCCATGGTAACTAAAATACACCACCCACATGAGAAAATTTGTACACCACCATAAACCCTCATTTTTCAACTTTCACTAAACCACGTTGAACCACACCTCTAACCATGATTAACACTCCCTAACCAACCATATATAAACTATAAACCCTAACATATTCAGTTACACACACTCATTCTCTCCAAAACAGATCCAAAATCCACCATTGAAGCTCAACATTCCATAGCTTCAAAAATCAATTCTACTTGGAGTTTCCAAGATTTTTCTCCATAGTTATCATCACCATGCCTCAATCTCTCTTCTATATGCAATATTTTGGACCTGGAATCACCACCATTGTCTCACCAAGGTTCATCATCTTCTTCATTTTTTGGAGTTTTAGCAAGATCCAAGAAGATCAAAGCATTTATTTTGCTTTCCTGAAGTAGATTAGAAGAATTGCAGGAAGTTATCGGGTTTCTTGTACGTCCGAAAAGCTTCATCCAGGTTTGTGATTCTTGAAACTTTAACTTCAATTTAGAACTCACATAAGCCTTAGAATCATGTGGATAATGTGTATCTGAAGTCCTCTATAAAGAGGCATTGTGTTTGGATAAAGATTGGTTAAAAATGAGAGTTTCCAAAGTATGAGTTCATAAATTATCCTCTTTATATTTTCTGGTGTGTTGGTTTAATGGAGATTTCAAAGCCATATTCGTAATCTACGTTGCGAGGGCTTCATTTTGGACTATTATTTCGTAAAAAAAGGGTTAAGAATTGAGGGAGTTTTGTGTTGTTGAAGTTTGCCATTTTTCCACTTTTTCATGCGCATGAGATTGTGTTCATGGAGGGTTCAGAATTTTCTGCATGGAGGTTTGGGGAAGACGACCACGTGTCGTCCTCCCATTCGTCCTGGTTTTTTTTGTCTTATTAGCATTAAAAAAAAGTGACCAATTGAGGAAGTTCACTAATACGCAGCGCTACGTTTGTACCTTCATTGCTGAACATAATGAATAATAAGCAATAATAATATGGCATGTAGTATTAAATGCAGCGAATCATTAATAGTGTAATATAATGTACTAACGTGAGATAATCATGGCCACACGATCTCAGTCATGCGCACCATATCTCAAATGATAAAACAATGTGGTAAATTGTGGGAAACAAGGCCAGCCGTGTGATCCATCGTGCAGACTAGATTGCGCCACCGAATTAATGAGAGGTGATCCCTCTCACGTGATCTATTTTCCCCTTTTCCTTGCTTCTTTTTTGGCTGACAAGAAGCCCTTTTTGTCTCGACTGGGCTTAAGAATTGATATTCGCCCCTCCACCATGAGCCCAACATGTGAATTCCACTAGAATCTTACTAACTCATCACCCCCTTTCTTTCCCTTGTATTTTTAATTACTTTTTCTTGTATGCGTCACATAATTGAATATTAAAAATACTAAAATTGTCATAAAATTCTGAAAATATTTATGTATATTTATGAACGTGTTAATTAATTTTTGATGAATTTTAATTTCATTTTTGGGCTGTTTGGATATTTTTCTGGGATTTTTAAAAGATGTGTGTCATAATGGTGTACCCTGTGATACAAGCCACCAAAAGTGATCTTCCTCTAATATTTTGGACCTGATTTTTGGTATGCAAGTAGCCACTTGATTTATTAACATGTTGATGCTTCGTTGATATCTTTTCCATGAATTTTGGAATTCTTTTGAATTTCATCTTTTGAGCTTTGCTTTATGTGATCATCCTTGACATGTGCTTGATGTTTGCAATTAATCGAATGCTTTTGATGCATGATTTTAATCAAAATTTTTGTATGTGATCACTCACAGACCTTAAAATGATATGGTTAATTTCTATTAATTTTCCAAAGACTCTAACTATTTTTCATGGACATTCTATTACATGACCAATTTTAGACACATGCTAGAACTAGGTCAACTTTAATGCCAATGTGTGAGCTACTTAAAACCAATTTTGAGGGAATGTTTGAGCCTACATACAATGACATTTTATGTGCCTTTTTGATCCTTGAATTTGACTTTTTGATCATGACCCACATGATTCTTTTTTAGCCCTAAGTTGCTTACTCGGTTATGCTTGATGTTTGCTTGGGCGTTTTAGTTTGATGATGTATTTGTGCAATCCTCTTTAGGATATTTTTGTACATCATTTCCCATATGGATTAGCATGAATCATAGCCTTCCCTCATGAATTTATGGGTCACATCATATGCTTCTAATTGGTATTATGCTTCCATAAGTTTGAACATGAATGAAAGGTTAACTTTCTTGTTTCCATTTGGACTTTGGATGTGCCATATTTGTATAAAGCTTTTGATATTCAAATGTAGCATTCCACATGTCATTTACCACTTCCCCATGTGTATAAACACTTGAATTCTTGACTTGGCTTCTATTTTTGTGACTTTTTCAAGTCTTTGTGACATAGTTTGTAAATAGCAAATGTTGTGTGTTGTTGTAAGACATGGCTTGTAACCTTTTGGCTTTGTTTAGGACATTAATATAAGATAGGTTAGAGTAGGTTTAGATACTGCCCCTTGTATGTCATGTACCTCTAGGGTTCCCTTTTCATTGCTTATTGTGTAATTTTGCTCCTAGGGTAGAACTAGAGCATTTTCTTGTGCATTAGGACATAGTTTTGTACTTTGCTTTCAACTACTTGATAGTTGAGCTTGGCATGGAGATAGTAAGTTGCTTATGATACTTTATATGCTTGTTTACACTTATACGATTCCTTTTCACCTCACTTCTTATTCACTTCTCTCTTTTGTGATTATTTAGAATAATATTTACTTGTGTTGATTCACATGATCCCTTAGGATTCCTAGCTCCACTTAATTTCCGATTAAGTTGGAGGTAGGAGAGAAATTAGGCTAGCAATCCATGTATGATAACAAGTAGGTTAGTCCCCTCTTAACCTTAACCATAGTGCCACCATTGCATGATAGCATTAGGATCTAGTTTCCCTTAGTGTTTTCTTTCAACTTTGAGTCCTTTATCTTCTCTTCTCTCATCTCAAAAGAAAAGCTAAAAAACACTTAATAACTATCGTATTCGGAGTGTGCCACGAGCCTTAAGCACATGGGAAATTATTAGTGAATGTCCCCTTTACTATTCTAAGATGCTTTGCAAACGTTCATTTGGGAGCGACCTTGTAAAGTATTCGCTCATATGTCATAGTCTTTAGCACGAAACATACCACAAACACAATCAATCAAAACACTTTCTTCTAAAAAACACAAAACCAAAACATTCGTCTTCCTTTGAGATTCTCTTCTCATCTCCCTCACTCCATTCGTAAAGGATACGTCATTTCCGTTCTACCGCAAACAAGTAATCGCGTAAGACTCTCTACAACGAGCGGTAACACCTAAACTGCTAGAGCGCGAATGTTGGAGTCTTCCACTTAAAAAACACAAAACAACAAGACCCTATGGGTCAAACTACGACTGCTCTGGTTTCCTCTTTTTCGCCAGATTGAGGATACGTAGGAACGAGACGACGATGTCTTGGCGAGCAACCTTCCCCCATCAAACCCGTAGTCCTCCGAACTAAGTTGACTTTGACTTTCCCACTCCTGAGGGAATACGTAGGCCTAGGACGGTGATGTCCTATCGATTCACCTTTTCTTTTCTTTTCCCGTTTTCCCCCATTTCTCATTCCTTTCCGTTTAACAGTTAGAGTTTGAGATACCTACACCCTTTGATCGATAACATCAAGCGTGGATCCCATCGAGTACGATGGACGCGAGGTTATGGTTGCGATGACCATTCATTCCCCTTTGTTGAGGTTTTCTTTGATCGTTTCCTTTCCCTGCGTTGGGATAAATAACGTTCGGTGGCGACTCTTCTGTCTTTTCCACCGGTTGATTTTTGCAGATGCGACAATATGTGAGGATTCTTGCATCTTCAAACTTTTCATTTGCAATAAGCCACGCAGTAAACATGGACTCGGTCACACTTGCTTTTTCAATAACATTTTCCATTGTGGCATGGTCGATAAAAAATACAGCTTTCTCTCCAATTAAATGGAACATACGTTCCACAGTTAGTTTTCGTGCATGAATTTTGAAAGAGAAAATTCTCCAACATGCCTCACTTGGTGAGACGTAACGACAATTAATGTATTGTTGAATTTCATCTATAGCCCCACCCGAATTTGAATTTCCCCCTTTAGCTTGGACAATCGATGTCGTAATTCTATTATAGCCCTTATGAATGTATTTGAATAAGTACTTAATGGCTGAACATTGGTTGCACCATTCCATATTAATGTGTGCTTGAAATTTCAATAACAACCTTGTATTGTATGGAACAACATGTCTATTGTCAAGGGAAACACCATTTTTAATAACTGTATGGGAATTTGTTCTTCTTTTATATTGAGGGTGTTGTACCCCAAAATTTTCCCTCACATATTCAAGACAATATGCCTCAAGAGGTCTCCTAGTGATTCATAAGATCTTCAGTTGCTCAAGAGTACTCAAAAGTTTCATCAGACAAAGCCTCCTCCTAAGCAATAAATCCAACTAGGGTTGTGTACTTCTCAAAGTAGATTGGACTTCTAAAGCTTCAAAAGGACTTCATGGTGTCCCATACACTTCAAAGAATCCTCATAACAAGTTTCAAGACTTTCCTTACAAGTTTGGTCAATCAGATGCTCAGACAGTCAAAAATCAGTTAACTTGGTCAAAAGGTCAACTGTGGTCAACACAAAGTCAAACCTCAAGATTTTTGGTCAACATCAAGATTATGGGGTGAAATTCATCATTTGATCAAGGGTTGATCATGATTCATCAAGGAAACCTCAGAATCACCAAGAATCGGGAGTTACTAAATTAGGGTTTTTGTAGGAAAAGTCAACTGTACTTTGACCAGGCCTAACTTCCGCATACTTCATCAAAAATTCCTCAACAAAAGTCCATCTTGAAGGAAATTTAATTCCCTACAACTTTGTGTCTCACAAGCCAAGTCCATAAATGCTTCATTCGGGAGATATGAGCCAAGACATTATAGGTCATTTTGAAAGTCAACAAAAGTCAACCTTTTTCAAAAGCTCATAACTTGAACATGGAAGATCAAATTGACATGGGACCAAAAGGGTTGGTTAGAGGACATCTTGAGGTTTCTAAAAAGTATTATTTTACATTAAGGAGCTAAAAATTGAAGGAGTTATGCTTAGTCAAAGTTGGGCAATTTTGAGGAGGTGCACAAAGCAAACTATGCCTAAAATCCAAATTTTGACAAATGGGCCATAAGTTTCTTAAACCAAACTCAAACATAAAGCCATGCACGACCCAAAGAGCATATATTTGATTTTTCCTCATTTTATTTTATTTTTATTGGATTTAATTAGTTAAAATTCAATATTAAATGAAATAAATCATAGAAAATCAAATATTTGAATATGGATCTGATTTTCCACATGATTATCATTATACAAGATCCACAAATCATGCAAGCTCATACAAGACCATTTAGTGACCAAATTCCAACCTTCCATAATCATAAAAGTTCATAAAATCAAAAGATATGAAAACATTATTATCCAAGCCCAATTCTTAACCTAAATGACTCTTTATAAGCACAATACACTCCTAAAAACCCAGGGGGTGCAGCTGAAGAGAGAGAGAAGTTTCACAAATCCAAACTTTTAGTTCAAAGAGGCAATCCATGGAAATCCTAGTGGCAGTCACTTTCGATCACTTCCAAGCATCAAAACATTCTCAAGGACATCCCAAGAAGTGATCTCAAGTATTGGTACGGAAGGAAACCATGTGGAACACGAAGATCCAACCATGGCCGCCCCATGCACTTTAATTTTTCGTTTTCGTTGTTTTACATCATTACAAGTACTAATCCATAAATATTCTTGTTCATAAACATTATTGAAACTGTTTTGATGTATTTGTTTCAAGGTTTCACGCAGGTAGCAAGCATTGCCATTACTAGGGCATAAAACAGATTCTTCTCGAAACCCCATCGTGCGAGCGTTTTCAGGCCAAACAAATAGCACCATTGGATTCAGAAGACCCAAATTAGTAGGAATAGGCACTCTTGATTTTTTTTAATTCATGCATTTTTGTGATTTTGTAAATGCAGGTTAATTAGCTACAAAATTTAATAGCAAAACTGTAGCAAAACCGTAGCAAATATCCAGCATAAAAGACAAAAAAATCCAAGGAAGAAGAAGGAGAGGTGGCGTGTGCTGATTGGCCAAGGCTGGAAATGCGTTGATTTCAATATTTAATACGTTTGTTTCATCCTTACATCACAAAAGCAACGCAGCTCAGATGGTCTGAGGCGCACCTTGTGAAGCAAAGAGAGTGGGTTCGAATCTGGCTCACTGCTGTTTTTTTTTCTTTTTTCTTCTAACTTTGATTTTCTTATATTTTCTTATTTGTTTTTATTATATTCTATTTTCTTAACTTTCTTTTTTTAATTAAATTATTTCCTTTCTTTTTTTAATCAAAACTTATAAAAATCATTTTTTTTCTTTTACCAAAATATATTTTCTAAATTAAATCTATTCCCTTTTTTTTATTTATTATAAAATCCATAATTAGAAATTAGGCTTCAATTAAACTTTTAATTTAATTTCTTTCACACAAAAATCCCAAAAACATTCTCCCTTTTATTTTTATCATTCACGTAATTATTTCCATCATAAAAATAAATATACCTTATTTCTATAATAAAATCATAATTTCTTTTGTAAATAAATATTAATTTAGTTTTTTTTTTATTATTAAAAATTAAATTGATTTCTTTTCATAAAATATCAAAAAATTAAATTTTGATTTTTGTTCTAAATATCTATCCACCGTCTTCTTCCTCCCAATTCTCGATTTTACTTCGTCTCTTTTATTTTATTAGATAGATGGCATAGGATGCACGATTATGTAATTTTATTCCCGATTATGTAATTGCTCCTCCCATGTAATAGTCTAGGTTTATTTTTTTGCCTTTTTATTTTCGCACTCCCCAATTTCAATATGTATCCCCCCTCCCATGATGAAATAGCGTAGGACTTTACTTCCGCTTTTAATTTCTGTAAATATTGACGCGTGGTTAGTAATCCAGGGAATGCAAAGATATGTATGTTAATAAAATGAACTTAGCCCACTAATTTAAAGATAAATAATTGAAACTGATATTCATACACGTAAGTCGATCATTATATGATCGCCGTCAGCACCTCTTAGGGTTTCCCCTCTTGGTTGCCTTCAAAACATGGTCAAGTCCCTCGAGCGTAGAGGTATCTTAGCAAAGTTGCCTACGAGATAAAAACATCATCATAGTCCCTTCGATATAAAGATCACAGTCCCTTCGAAGTTGCCTACGAATAAGTGATATTGTCCCTCGATGACCCTACGGAAAAATGATGATAGCCCCTTCGAATTGCTAAGGTATCCTTACATGTTGCCTTCTATGACCATTTGATGACCCTTCGTCGTCCCTTCACATCCAATAGATAGGACTACCTACCCACTAATGGTATGGATAGTACTATCTCTCAAGGAAAAGGATAAGTACAAGAAAGACCTTATAAATTAAGGGTAAGTAACTTTTAAATGCTTGCTCACAACTAAAAAAAACAAATACTTTTCACATCTCACACTTTCAAAAATATTTTCTAAAACAAACACTTTGTATACATTCTTACGCGAATTATTACGAAGTCAAACCTTTACAAAAATATTTTCAAAAACAAACACTTTGTATTCATTCTTACACGAATTATTACAAAGTCAATTTTTTACAAAATATTTTCTAAACACACACCACATTTCAAAAAAAGCAAGTTAAAGTGAGCAAGCAATTAAGAGCCCGTATATAACTACGGATGAAAAGGGGTGCTAACACCTTCCCTTTTCATAACTTACCCCCCGAACTCAAAATCTTTTCAAAAAGGTCTTTCCTGTTCTTTTCACCTTTCCTAAATAAATTGGATAAAAGAAAAGTCGGTGGCGACTCTTGCTAACCGCAACATGTTTTGCGAAAACAAAATTAAAAAGTCAGTTCTCCACCGTATTACAGAACTGGCGACTCTGCTGGGGAGATACTTAAAAGAGGGGTTACCCTAGGGTTTAGATCACTTTAACTGCTTTAATTATCTGTTTTGTGTGCTTTACTTTTAAGGGTTTTATCTTGGGGGTATTACTTGGGTAAATGATCCTACACCCGGATCTAGGACCTTAGGTAAATGGCAAGAGACCAAGGAGACTGTACGGCATGTACCGCTACGGTTGATATGGTAGCCATCGTTAATGTAACACTTTGGTTTGTACTGATGTTCCTCGAGGCTTGGATTGGGGATAACATTAGGCTGTCGCGTGGTGTCATTAAGCACTAATTTGCCCTTAGAACCCTAGTTGAACTTAGCCTTGGCCATTAGGAGGTAGTGAGATAGCCGGTTTGGCATGTTCCAAAGTTGGTTGATACTCGAGACTACGCTCATTGAGATTGGACTTTCGGGATCTTTTGGTCTGCCGCTCGAGTGTCGCACCAAAATAAAGCCTGCGAGAAAGATCCATGATATGAGATTCCTAGAACCCAATTACTATTTTAGGATAGGTTGAACCAACTAAACCTTGGTATGGGAAGGGTACTTACCTTTGGACTTTATGCAAGCCTTTAAACCTAAGGCTACTTGTGTGATTTGTTTGTATTCACTATCTAACAACTTGAATTCCTTGCAGGATTTGTTTGTACTCTAACAACTTGAACTCTTTGCGGGACTTACTTATCCTCGTGCTTTTACTTAATGCATAACATCCACATACCATCATAACATAGCATGTTAACTAACCTTTTTCAAGGATCTTAGGGATTTATGGCGTACAATTTGCAGGTGCTATTATGGAAGGATTATTTAAAGCCAGATTTTTATCAAGGGGCAAGAGGATTTATTTTCCTCTAGCCAGATGCCTTCAAACTCAAAAGAACAGTATACTGAATCAGAGGCTATGACCCACTTGATATGGCGAGCTTGATTCTTATAGAAGGACGTTCAAAGATGAAAAGTCAAAGTTCTTCAGACAAAGCTGCAACCAAATTCAATTTCTAATGTTGCAAACCAGATTCCATAAAGATCCTTGAAAACATTGCATATGCATTTACATACATATCATAACAGGTTTCCACAATGGGTTTCTCATCTCCCCGCTGTTTATTTCAGCATAAAATGGCATTAGAACAAGCTGTCAAGGATCTCCAGACTCAGAACACCCAATTCCAAGAGATGATCCTGAGCCTATTCAAGGGACAAGAAGAGTTGAAAGCCCTCCTCACTAAGGACATGAAAAAGAAAAATCCTGAAGACAACAAGGATGATCAATTGGAACAACTGCAAGCTGAGACGGCAGAGATGAGAATCCAGATGTATGGTTAGATGGCTCTTATCCAAAACTTAGCTCGGGGGCAAGAAGAGCTAAGAGTCCTCGTCAATAAACTTCAAGACAACAGAGTCGGGGATCAGATCATCAGTCGGCCTCCAAGGAAACAAGCTGACTTGGTTGAGAAAAAGATGAGGATAAAAGAAGGAAAGAGACAGGTTACTACTGATAGTCTTTCAATTGAAGGAAGAAGGCCTTATAGGGTTGTCGCACCACCAGTTCAACAACAGAAAGATCAGCGTAGGCAGCGTGGTGGTCAACGTACTTAGAAATCCAAACCTAAACGATCGTTTACCCCGTTGCACATGCCGCTGTCTCAGGCTTTGCAACAATTGCTCAATCAGAACTTGATAACTCTGTTGCCTTCATACTCAGCTCCAGCCAACCCTGCTCCTGGTTACGAACCTAACGCAAGATGTGCTTATCATTCGAATAGTCCTGGTCATGATACTGAAGACTGTGGTCCATTGAAACATAGGATCCAAGACCTGATTGATGAAGGAGTCCTCGAGTTCACACCAGATGGTCATACTGAGTTCTTCTATCGCCCATCTAATATCGAAGCTGTAAGACATATCGTCTGAAGTGACAGGTTCAGGAAGGGAAGCTTTGAAATCATTTGAATTTTCATTTGTAATTTCTGTTGTTGGCTTAAGCACTTACTATTATGTCAAACTTTGGTTTTTTCACATTAATGCATTGCGTATGTTCGTCTTGAATTTATCCATTCGTTTCACTATATTTAAACTATGCTTCTTACTTCTCTTTTGTGATATTTAACTCTCGTTAAAGCTGTAAGCCTTTAGAGGGAGGATGACGAAAACGATACCATAATTTCGTACGGCATGCTTTTGAACAGACCGTTCTGACGATGTACAGACATTGTTTCAAATCCTAAACAGTTGAGTTATAAGGAAGTTAATCCCTAGTCAACCCCTTCGAGCCTAAGAAGTAGGAGTTTTCCTTCTCATGCAAATTAAAACCCTTAATCATAACCTGGGGCAGGGTAATCCCTCAGTTAACTCAATTATGCTAGTTGACCTTTTGTACATAATTAGTGATGGTTTCCTGTAATCATTAAGTCAGGCAGTCAATATCTATCAAAAGAAAAGCCCGCTAAGTCAAAACCTATGAAGGAGACTTAGTAAAAATTGAGACATCCCGCTGACTGTGATCTCAAAATAAACAGTTCAGGCAAAATTTAGGGATAACAAAGTCAAAAAGAGGTCACTACAAACCCTCAAAAGAAAATGTTACAAAAAATAATGACTGCCTTTTCAAATAAACTTCCGGTTTTTGAACCATCACCAAACATCAGCGTTAAAATTCCAAAATCTCTAGGAATCTGAATGCATAGTTAACTGAGTATAGGACTGAAGAACATCACGGAGAATGGGTTGGGTACAAATAAACTTTGAGCCTTTATCCTTTGTTTCTTTAACCGTGAACCAGGCCACGTTACAACCCTTTAAAAGTCCTAGCTGAAGCATGGTTAGTTCGAAGGCATACTGTTACCAAAAGGTATCCTGACTCCTTTAGGGCTTGTTATAAATCTTGAGTTGACATCACAGTTTTACAAACATGGTTTTGCTAAATAATTCTTTTTCAAAACTTCAAGACAGACATAAGCGTTGCATTTTGAATATCATCGTTTGCATATAACTAAGTGTTTGACAACAGAGAAGTTCACATGATGAACATTCAATGAACAAAAGTCCTCCCGACAGACAAAGTTGCTTCAGAGGTGCATCGGAAAGCAGAAATATTTCCTGCGCTGACTCAGTTGGTTAAAAGCCAATGTATACAAGGGGCATGGTCATTATCTTCCAATCAAGGGGCATATTATTATGGGGCATCCCAGTTATTTCTCTTGAGGCAACTCTTTTCAAATACTTCCATTCTGGGGCAAATCATCCTCCGCTAGGGGCAACGCTTTCTTTTCAAATCTGATCAGATCAAGTTTAGTTGCAAGCTCCTCAACCATTAACCAGGGAATACACGATCCACCGCAATCTGGAAGCACATTCCTCCTATTACATGGCATTGATCCCGAGTTTCAGTAAGAGCCATTGTGGGAGTTACTTGTCTGTGCCAATAGTATCAGATGGTGTCAGTATCATGTCTTCGGATCCAGTCATGATAATTCCTAGAAATTGTTTGGGGAAGTCGAGACTATCGAAAGTTCTAAATACAGGTGATCTCGGGGGCAAACGAACTCTTACGTGCAAAGAGCCATTCGTAATCAAGAAGATATTTTCTGACGACGCTACGAGGATTACTACCATGGACAGCGAAGATTTCTCGCACCCTGTGAACGCGGACATAGTCAAAAAAAATACTACGCATAAAAAGAGACCCGCTAGGTTGACTGGCCTAGGAAAAAATAAGGGCATCCCGGCGAACCAAAAAAAGTTCGGAAAAAAAAATTAGGGACATATATAAAAGAATTGTACACCCGGCAAGTCGAAAACTTGAAAAGGCAGCTTGGGTAAGAAAGGGTATCCCGGTGGACTAAAAACCTAAAAAGGGGGTCCAGGCAGAAGTTAGGGATTAAAGCGTATGACTATGTCCCGTTGGATCATCCACTTACGAGTCAGTACCTGTTTTCATTGCCAACTCCGTTCAAATAACATATATCAATCTTATCATTTTCTACCGACAACAAGTGATGAAATAATTAAAGACATAGTGGCAATAGCAGAGTTGAAGCCCGAAGTGATCTTTTCCACCTGGTTTGCTGTCACAGAATCAGCATTTACTAAAGACTCTTAGAGGTTGGAATCCCCAGCAAGTCCTGTATCCAACAGATCTTAACATAATCACCCCCACAGAGCCGGTGTCATGGTAATATCCCCACAGAGCAATCTCCATGGAACTATCTCTACAAAGCTATTTTCACAAGCTCGTCCCCAGTAGAGTTTATGCCTCAGCAGCGTTGCTTCCCCAGTGGAGATCATCCTCAACAAAGATATACTCCCCAGCAGAATTAACGTACTCTCAAGCAACAGTTGGGATACTTTCCAACAATTCATTCCCATATCCCCAAAGGATTGCCCAACAAGACAGAGGTTTGATTCTTTCCACAGCACGCTCCAGAGAGTTCCCCAACGAAGTTTATTTCTCCAACATCTCCTTCACGACAGAATTTCTCTCTTCAGCCAGGTCTATTCGAGATTGCGTCCCCAGTAGAGTACATAAAGAAACCTCCCTAACGGATGGCTTGACATGATCATCTTCCCCAATATATCCCCTAACAGATAAAGGAATTTGATCATTCCCCAACCTATTACAGATATGTCCTCAGCATAGCCTATGGAATTTTGATCTCCATCAGATAATATTCCCTCTTGGAAGTATACAGAATTTAATTCCCCAGCGGAGCTTGCTTCTCCAACACTACAAATTACCCGACAGAGTTCTCTTCTCCAGCAGGATTTCGTCCATGGTTGCTACTCCCAGAAGAGTGGTCACCCATGTCCGAAACTTGGTAAGATAGTGCATCGGAGGATTATCCATCTCTTTTATCCCCAGTCAGGGTACATAAGAATCAAATCCTTCAATAAAAATCACGACGAACTACCGACTCTCCTGACAAAATACTTCTATCCCCAAGCGAAAGTCAAAGATCCCCAGCGGAATATTCCCAAACGGAAAGTATGAATCTCCAGTAGAGTCATTCTAAACAGGATATGAATATTTATTTTCTCCATTCCCAGCAACAGTCAGAGATTTATTTTCCCCAATCAGATGTTACTATTCAAAGCCACCGCTACCTTCAGCGACATTTCATACCCATACATCATTTACAATACATCATAACATATGCATACAAAACGCATATAACATTCTCATTTAGTTTAAGAGCATCATTACGCAATGCATTACATGTATCATGACATTGCATAAAACTAACTTGGTTTTTTTAGGTTAGTTCTCAAACGGACAAATATTGTCAACAGTTTATCATCCTTCAGATACAATCAGTCGAAGATTCATTCTGATACTCCTTTGGATACAGTCAGGAGTAGACTCATTCCAGTACATCTTCTAGACACAGTTCAGATACAATCAAGACATAGATTCATTCTGATACTCATTCCAGTACATCTTCTAGACACAATTCAGATACAATCAAGACACAGATTCATTCTGATACTTATTCCAGTACATCTTTTAGATACAGTCAGTCGAAGACTCATTCTAATACTAATCTTTTAGATACAGTCGGTCGAAGACTCATTCTAATACTAATTTTTCAGATACAGTCAGGCGTAGACTCATTCTAATACGACTCTCAGATACAGTCAGGCAAAGACTCATTCTAATCTCCTTATAGATACAGTCAAGACGTAGACTCATTCTAGAACATCATATAGATACAATCAAGGCCTAAGAATCATTCTGGCATTCCCTAGCACGTCTGCTAGATACAGTTGGACACAGACTCATTCTAGTATATTCCTCAGATACAGTCAAACCTAGACTCATTCTGATACTCCTATCAACAGTTACTTTGGATGGCATCTATAAGCCCATCTCCATCCTGTCATACACTTCGAATGGCATCTTTTAAGCCCATTCAAGCAATACGATCAACCAACAGAGCGCACCGGCGAGTGCAAATTTTTGGGTTCTTATTGTTCAATCCTCTTCCACCTTCAGATCCCGATCGGCACGAATACCAATCTTACTCCTCAGGTTTAAGAAGATTGAAAAGGGGCAGCTGTTGTACCCCAAAATTTGCCCTCACATATTCAAGACAATATGCCTCAAGAGGTCTCCTAGTGATTCATAAGATCTTCAGTTGCTCAAGAGTACTCAAAAGATTCATCAGACAAAGCCTCCTCCTAAGCAATAAATCCAACTAGGGTTGTGTACTTCTCAAAGTAGGTTGGACTTCTAAAGCTTAAAAAGGACTTCATGGTGTCCCATACACTTCAAAGAATCCTCATAACAAGTTTCAATACTTTCCTTACAAGTTTGGTCAATCAGATGCTCAGACAGTCAAAAATCAGTTAACTTGGTCAAAAGGTCAACTGTGGTCAACACAAAGTCAAACCTTAAGATTTTTGGTCAACATCAAGATTATGGGGTGAAATTCATCATTTGATCAAGGTTTGATCATGATTCATCAAGGAAACCTCAGAATCACCAAGAATCGGGAGTTACTAAATTAGGGTTTTTGTAGGAAAAGTCAACTGTACTTTGACCAGGCCTAACTTCCGCATACTTCATCAAAAATTCCTCAACAAAATCCCATCTTGAAGGAAATTTAATTCCCTACAACTTTGTGTCTCACAAGCCAAGTCCATAAATGCTTCATTCGGGAGATATGAGCCAAGACACTATAGGTCATTTTGAAAGTCAACAAAAGTCAACCTTTTTCAAAAGCTCATAACTTGAACATGGAAGATCAAATTGACATGGGACCAAAAGGGTTGGTTAGAGGACATCTTGAGGTTTCTAAAAAGTATTAGTTTGCATTAAGGAGCTAAAAATTGAAGGAGTTATGCTTAGTCAAAGTTGGGCAATTTTGAGGAGGTGCACAAAGCAAACTATGCCTAAAATCCAAATTTTGACAAATGGGCCATAAGTTTCTTAAACCAAACTCAAACATAAAGCCATGCACGACCCAAAGAGCATATATTTGATTTTTCCTCATTTTATTTTATTTTTATTGGATTTAATTAGTTAAAATTCAATATTAAATGAAATAAATCATAGAAAATCAAATATTTGAATATGGATCTGATTTTCCACATGATTATCATTATACAAGATCCACAAATCATGCAAGCTCATACAAGACCATTTAGTGACCAAATTCCAACCTTCCATAATCATAAAAGTTCATAAAATCAAAAGATATGAAAACATTATTATCCAAGCCCAATTCTTAACCTAAATGACTCTCTTTATAAGCACAATACACTCCTAAAAACCCAGGGGGCGCAGCTGAAGAGAGAGAGAAGTTTCACAAATCCAAACTTTTAGTTCAAAGAGGCAATCCATGGAAATCCTAGTGGCAGTCACTTTCGATCACTTCCAAGCATCAAAACATTCTCAAGGACATCCCAAGAAGTGATCTCAAGCATTGGTACGGAAGGAAACCATGTGGAACACGAAGATCCAACCATGGCCGCCCCATGCACTTTAATTTTTCGTTTTCGTTGTTTTACATCATTACAAGTACTAATCCATAAATATTCTTGTTCATAAACATTATTGAAACTGTTTTGATGTATTTGTTTCAAGAATTCACGCAGGTAGCAAGCATTGCCATTACTAGGGCATAAAACGGATTCTTCTCGAAACCCCATCGTGCAAGCGTTTTCAGGCCAAACAAATAGCACCATTGGATTCAGAAGACCCAAATTAGTAGGAATAGGCACTCTTGATTTTTTAATTCATGCATTTTTGTGATTTTGTAAATGCAGGTTAATTAGCTACAAAATTTAATAGCAAAACTGTAGCAAAACCGTAGCAAATATCCAGCATAAAAGACAAAAAAATCCAAGGAAGAAGAAGGAGAGGTGGCGTGTGCTGATTGGCCAAGGCTGGAAATGCGTTGATTTCAATATTTAATACGTTTGTTTCATCCTTACATCACAAAAGCAACGCAGCTCAGATGGTCTGAGGCGCACCTTGTGAAGCGAAGAGAGTGGGTTCGAATCTGGCTCACTGCAGTTTTTTTTTCTTTTTTCTTCTAACTTTGATTTTCTTATATTTTCTTATTTGTTTTTATTATATTCTATTTTCTTAACTTTCTTTTTTTAATTAAATTATTTCCTTTCTTTTTTTTAATCAAAACTTATAAAAATCATTTTTTTTCTTTTACCAAAATATATTTTCTAACTTAAATCTATTCCCTTTTTTTTATTTATTATAAAATCCATAATTAGAAATTAGGCTTCAATTAAACTTTTAATTTAATTTCTTTCACACAAAAATCCCAAAAACATTCTCCCTTTTATTTTTATCATTCACGTAATTATTTCCATCATAAAAATAAATATACCTTATTTCTATAATAAAATCATAATTTCTTTTGTAAATAAATATTAATTTAGTTTTTTTTTATTATTAAAAATTAAATTGATTTCTTTTCATAAAATATCAAAAAATTAAATTTTGATTTTTGTTCTAAATATCTATCCACCATCTTCTTCCTCCCAATTCTCGATTTTACTTCGTCTCTTTTATTTTATTAGATAGATGGCATAGGATGCACGATTATGTAATTTTATTCCCGATTATGTAATTGCTCCTCCCATGTAATAGTCTAGGTTTATTTTTTTGCCTTTTTATTTCTGCACTCCCCAATTTCAATATGTATCCCCCCTCCCATGATGTAATAGCGTAGGACTTTACTTCCGCTTTTAATTTCTGTAAATATTGACGCGTGGTTAGTAATCCAGGGAATGCAAAGATATGTATGTTAATAAAATGAACTTAGCCCACTAATTTAAAGATAAATAACTGAAACTGATATTCACACACGTAAGTCGATCATTATATGATCGCCATCAGCACCTCTTAGGGTTTCCCCTCTTGGTTGCCTTCAAAACATGGTCAAGTCCCTCGAGCGTAGAGGTATCTTAGCAAAGTTGCCTACGAGATAAAAACATCATCATAGTCCCTTCGATATAAAGATCACAGTCCCTTCGAAGTTGCCTACGAATAAGTGATCTTGTCCCTCGATGACCCTACGGAAAAATGATGATAGCCCCTTCGAATTGCTAAGGTATCCTTACATGTTGCCTTCTATGACCATTTGATGACCCTTCGTCGTCCCTTCACATCCAATAGATAGGACTACCTACCCACTAATGGTATGGATAGTACTATCTCTCAAGGAAAAGGATAAGTACAAGAAAGACCTTATAAATTAAGGGTAAGTAACTTTTAAATGCTTGCTCACAACTAAAAAAAACAAATACTTTTCACATCTCACGCTTTCAAAAATATTTTCTAAAACAAACACTTTGTATACATTCTTACGCGAATTATTACAAAGTCAAACCTTTACAAAAATATTTTCAAAAACAAACACTTTGTATACATTCTTACACGAATTATTACAAAGTCAATTTTTTACAAAATATTTTCTAAACACACACCACATTTCAAAAAAAGCAAGTTAAAGTGAGCAAGCAATTAAGAGCCCGTAGATAACTACGGATGAAAAGGGGTGCTAACACCTTCCCTTTTCATAACTTACCCCCCGAACTCAAAATCTTTTCAAAAAGGTCTTTCCTGTTGTTTTCACTTTTCCTAAATAAATTGGATAAAAGAAAAGTTGGTGGCGACTCTTGCTAACCGCAACATGTTTTGCGAAAACAAAATTAAAAAGTCAGTTCTCCACCGTATTACAGAGGGTAACCATCTTTGTCAACAGATGTTGTCTCATTGAATTGTTTTGGATAGAATATAGAACATATCCTATTTTTCATGCATGGTGATGACATTCTTGCCAAGCCACATGGACTATGAATTATATGCTGCTTCACCAAATTATAAAGTCTCGGATGTAATGCAGGATCAGGTATTTCACAAGAAATAATCTTGTCAATATCGGAAGGGTTCAGATACTTACTCTGAGGGTGCAAGAAAATTAGAATGTGTGCATGTGGCAGCCCTCTCTTTTGAAATTCAATTGTATATATAACTGTAATGTAATGAAATAGTGTCAGTATGTTGGCATAAAAAACTTCCAAATGCATCAAATTGTTAAATAATGATTTTAAAAACTTTCCAAAATCAAAACATACATGTGTTAAGAAAACATGTCAGTAGGTTAGTATTATTGGAAACGTTTAGGTTATACATTCAAGGATTATTGTTATAAAGAGTATGGATAGGTTGTTAGGCTAACGCATTTATGTTCTCCACATGCAGCAGTAATAAATGTGTTAGGCCATGTATAAAGCAGGCAATTTTTTATTCATAAAAAACTTGGTATTGGCATTCTGTTACAGTATCTCACATGGATTTCTTCTTTGCTACATTACAATATGGAAAGTCTTAAATTTAAACAGCACATGTGTCAGGCTTTATCATGTTACAGGAAAATCATAAGCATGGTAATGTATTAAACAAAGATATAAAACTTACATGCTAACACTCTTCTAAATATATGCCTGCCTGTAATATCAACCATCAATTCATCAAACTTAATTTTGAAGACCCTTGAGATAATATTTGGACGGTCTTGCGACTTTAAATTGTATTTTGCACACTCTCTTGTGATTTCTGGCCAATTTAGATTACACGTGAATGTCAAAAACAAATCAGGAAACCCAATCGTACTTGAGATAGCCATACCATCAAAATACAATTGATCCATATATCTTTTGCTACCAACAAATGACGAAGGCAAGACAACTCTTTTGCCGGCTTTTACATTTGTGTTTTGATTCAAGTTGCTATCATTTTCTTTTAATTTGTGATACTTGCTGACTCTCAGTTTAGATTGGTTTTTCCTTAACCAATTAAGCCTCTCGGTTTCCATCATTTTGTATCCATCAACCAAAAATTGTTGAAATAGCCTTCTTTATGCAAAAATTGTTTTACCTTCACATTTTCTTTTTTGCAATCTATATGAAAGTCATTCCATTATTGTTTGACGGTTTCTTTTAGTGACCTCCACTTCACCTTTGTAAGCTTGTAGAATATTATCCCAAAATCCATCCTTTCCAAAAGGGAATAACAAAGGATATTGAATTACAAGGTAGCAAGGATGAAACTCATCGATTATTTGCAAACTTCCACCGTGCTCTTGAATGATGATATCTCTCTTGGTACCAGTGTCAACATCACCAACTATAAGAGCAGCAACTTCTAAAACAGTTGTCTTGTTGTAAACATGACCATCCGTCTGACGGTCAGATATGAGCTTAAGTTTTAAATCTCTAATATTTGGATTTTTCAGCATATCACGTGCCATTCTAAAGACTTTGGCATGAACATTATAAGGATCCAACATGTCTTTCAGTTTGGTTACTATGGTCCTGTCAATTTTTTTATTTTCCCTGTAACATGAAGGACAAATGCATAAATTGGATTTAGTAATTTAATACATGCCACTAATCCAAAAACTTATGTAAATGGAATTCACCTAAAACATTCGATGCGGTTGTCTATTTCATTGTCTATGTCGAAAATATACAGTTGGCCATATTTTGGTGGTTGACCAATCTCTGGCAAAAGCGTCCCGATTCTATAGTATGCCTGCCCATGAAGCCTTAATGTAGGGGGCACCACCCTTGTTGAATTTGGTATTAAATTTCATTCCAGGTGATGTAAAAGAAAACATAGTATTATACGTCCTTGTGTTGGACTGATAATTTTTTCCATCCAAAGACGATCTGTCAAATAGAAGGTGTTGAAGAATGAGGGGTGGGTCCTCAAGCATAGGTAGTTTCACCTTCCCTCCATGACAACATCGTGAAAATTTAGGACATGTAGTATTCCTTGACTTACTCATTCTTTCACCATACCACATGCAAGCAAAACAATATCGGCACTCCCATACTAGGTCTCCAATATCTAAGAATTTTGTTGACACATAATATGTTAAAAGTATGAGGCCAATATATAAGAGAACATCTCTTAAAACATTCATATTATTTAAAGAATTTCATAATTATTAACACAAACAATTTTATTCTGGCTAACCTTGAAGGTGGTCATCGACGTCGTAATCTTCATCACAATCCACCTCACTATCAGAATCATCATTGGATAAATCACCAAAGCTAGAATCCAAATCATGAGATTGCAGTATGTGGTATGTGTAGGGCTCATTAGAATGTTGTGGTCTGATGTTATTTGAGAAGGAGGTGGTACGACGCCGTTGTCCATCCATAGAAGATTGAAGTAGTATATCATCAAGTTCATGGTTGACAGAAGTTGTAGCATGAAACTGGTTTAAAAGGTTAACACCGACAGGTCTAACAAATGAGTTGGTTTTATTCCGACATTGACGTTTTGAAGGCTGAGTATTATTAACAAAACCAAAACCAGTAGATTCTTGAAGAAGTGTTTGGCTTGATATTGAATGTGTTTGATTAGTTTGTGTGCTCGGCTGTCTTGTTGGAGGGATATTTTCTTTACCATTCGAATTGGATAGTTATTTCTTGCTCATCATTGAGAATTTACATTTTTTTCCTAGCTGCAGCTGCAACATTGTTATTTCCATCCATGTTTTTTCATCAACCAAAACTCATACACATAAGACTAATTCTTCATGAAGAGTGCAGTATAGGTATACCTTTTTTGGGTTTTGTGAAAAATATCAAAATAAGTGAATTCTCCAATGACGCGACTTTTAGTGGTAGTCAGCTGTCCTCGTTCTCCTCTTTTCATTGCCCTATTGAGTAAGGGTCGGTGTTTGCAAAAATGTCGAGCCGATGGGGTCAGGTACCAGTAGTGACAATGGCAAAGGGGGGAGCTGGACACTGCTGAACCGAAAGAGATTGCTCAGGATGAGTGTCTAGGTAACAAAGCCGAGAAGGGTTCCCTTAAAAATCAAAATGGCATTTAAAGGGAAATTGGTATTTTTTTCATACGTGTCGTACCAACTACAACTAAAGAAATGGAGTTATAATTTAAAAGTGTGGGTCATATGAAATTGGCTAGTTATATTATAATGCACAAAAAGTACAACTTGACTTTAGTTGTAGTTAGATGCTGAACTTGGTTTTGCTCACCACGTGCATCTTGTAGGGTGTGTTAGTGTGTGTGGGCAATCCATAATATGTACCATTGAGATGCACATATTATATAGATGTGGTGCAGAGTTGATATACCTATGTTGAATGGTAACAAAAATTTAAAGTACTTTATTGTAACTTTATTTAATATAATGAGTAGGTGGGGTAGTTTCTATCCATTAATGTCATAATATCTATTATGATGACAAATGGCATATCTGTGTTATGGTAGGATAGGTTAAAACATTATTAAAAGCATGAACTTTGTGTATTAGCTTTATGATTTGCATGAGAAGTGAGAAAATGTTCTCAAAGAAGTCAATTGAAGTTCCAAATTCCAGGTAAAGTATTGTAACATAAAATGCATTTGAATTTAGTTTAAAGAATGTGTTAATATATGTTTGTATTGTTGTAGTGCATACGACATGCAAGAAGCCCAAAGTTTGGACGATAATAATGATGTTGATGAGGAGGAAGATGAATTTGCTGATGCATGTGACAAAGATGTTATAGAGCTTCTTGGTGGAGAGGAAGATGAGGATGATGATGATGATGAAGAAAAAGATGATGATGATGAAAAAAAAGATGAGGATGATGATGGTGATGTGATGATGATTCTATTGATGATTCTGAAGATGACGAAGAAGATGTGGAAGATGAACATGTTGATGAGAATGATGAAGAGGATGAAGATTTTGAGGTGTATTGGGAAATTCTCATAACATCACCTGAGATTGCACAAAGAAATGTCATGGTGATTTACTCATATAATATGTTTGTAATGTGTAGGTTATGTATTGTTGGTATTACGTTCATTGTAATTACTCAAATAATAACGTTGTAAATCCATTCATCTAATATTTTTCATAATTTTCCAAGTAAAGCAGCATAAGCATTGAAACGTTATGGGCATATATGTGGTGAAATAACAATTGTTGTATGAATAATGGAGATTGGTTTGGCAGTGAATTGCACACTTCAAAAAGAAATGAAGATGAAAAGTTTTTAAGAAAGGGGTGGTACGAATTCATCAAGACCAAAAAAGTCAACAAAGGTGATGTGTTGGTTATGGATTTGGATAGCATGTCAAAAATTCTGTATGTGAAGAAGAAGTAGGAAAAACTTATATAATATCAATATCCTTATCCCAAGTACGAATTATTAGTATGTGTATGTTGGTGTTTTAGTAGGTGTTGAAGAAAAAGATTAAGTGTATGCTTACAATGTATGATATTTGTGTTAGTTATGTGATGTAATGTTCAAATTCCTATCAAACGTCATAATGTAATCTTATGAGATTGTGATGAAATATAATTGTTCTTATGCTACATTGAAAATAATGTTATGAGTTATTCTGCTAATAACCAACCAGAAATGATAATAACGATTAATGATGATTAGAAGTTCAAGTTATTATTAGTTTGGTACATACGAATTCGTTTTTAAATTATTTCACAATAAAAAAACAAAGAAAACATTGAGAAACTATTATTATTATTATTATCAATGAATGCTGATTGATGTGCCAAGGCTATGAAATAATAGAACAAATACACCTATTTGAAAATTGTAAGCAACCTTTAGTAAGTGTTATTTAAAAATTGTAAGCAAGAATTAGTGTGCATTGTTACACGCAAAAGCTTTAGTAGGTACTGACTGATGTGCCAGTGGAAGTGACTACACATAGGAGCTGTGAAATGACAGCATGTGAAAAGAAAGTACAAAAAGAAATAGTATTTTATGCGTGTATTTATTGAGATAAATTTTTTCAGCATATCCATAATAGTGAGAAGTCTATTGATGTGTCAATAGACACCATTGTCAGCTATGATGATTTCATTTGTTATTGGGAAGCCAAAAACTTTTACAAAAGGCTAGAATAATAAATATACTATTACTTCAACATTGATTCATTATTATTGGGGACGAATATTATATGTCAGCAAGGTGAATATTGGTCATTTTTATCTAAAGGGTAAAACCTTGAAATAAATTACGAATAAACACAACATTATACAAATAAATATTATATTATATGTTATAAGGGTTGTGGCAAAGATATTCATATGTCATACATACCACTACCAGCATGTATATTACAAAAGGCAATTATGCCACACAAAATAACAAAAAAAAGTTACATAGTTAGGCAGAATTACTCATTTTTTCTCAAGTTTGACATGATTGTGACGTAACCTTGTTGAAGATTCTTCACCTTCACCAAGTTCCTTAATGGACGCAGAGTCGCTTGAAGCATTGCCTGCACCCCTTTTTCCAGAATTGATTGGAGTACAGTGTGGTGGTTTAATTGCCTTGTCTTTTGGTTTTTTAGGAGTAACTTCTAGTGATTCTGTTGGCATAGATTTTTTAGGGGACTTAGAAATCTGAACATATTACAACAAAATAATATGTGAATCATACTTTGTTTTTGAATCCTGCAACCATATACACATTTAATTAATTAATTAAGGTGTGTCTAAATATACATTCATCTACAAATCCTAATATTTGGAACATGAAGTTGGACATACATTTATGATATTCCAATCCTCAGACAATATTGCCTCATCAACACTTTCCCTTATCTAAAAACATAAAAATGTTATGAATATAACACTATAAAGCATTGTTATTAATGGACGAATTTAAACATAAGAGTTATTATGAAGTTGGTAAAATACCTGGTTAGCTTGTTCATCAACAGCATCACTTAAAGATGGCCGAAACAAAAAATATATCACATTTTACGTTTATTTTTGCCATACTTAAACAATCCAAACAACATTATAACATTCAGTTTCAATACCTTGGAAATTTCCCAATGAACAAGAACTTTATCCTTGGTCTCTTTGTCACATTTGACAGCCATTTCACTTTGAATGCAAATTCATGACCAATTAACTTATCAAGGCCCAATGGAAAATCAAGTGGATCTTCAATACCGACCTATTTGAAATTATAACAATTTTAAATATATGTTTTAAATAAAGACTATAATATTGATACAATTTCAGCAGCATATAACCAAACCTTAACCATAGTTTCGCAGAGTTCGGCAGCAGATATTTCCAACAATTCGTTACGCTCATGATCCTAAAACACAAATATTGTTGTACTACCATTATCAACAACTTCAATCTCAATTTTATACCTATAACATTACAAATTTATAGTAGTAAGTAGTTTGAAATTGAACATATCATATAAATAGGTAACTCTTAAGTAATACCTATATATCTCTATCTCTGTTAAATGACCATCAGCACATATATAAGGAGGAGCATCTCCCTTAGTTACTTTTGGACACTTGCAACACGCTTGATAATACCAACCATTCGCGCTTTCAGTTTGTTTGTCGTTGCCACGGTTACACACGATGCCACCTAATTCATGTGATATCAATGGATAAATGGCAATGCTTATTCATGTGATAGCATGACTATTAAAATTTAAACATAACTATTAAATACTTACATCACGAAGATGAATTAGATCTTGTAGACTTAAAGGGGTTACATTTGACATAAACTTGTCATAAGAACTAATTTGAGAACCACCTGAGTTCTGTGACCAGAAATTAGATTGTGTGCACATGAGTTAACTTGAACTTCCAATTACGCAATCCTTCGGAAGCCTGTGCAGGACATCATAACAAATGATCATTTTTGCAATTCATCCTTATCATGCCATAAAACCCATAACATACCAAAAATTACAATGTTGTTATAAATAACTTGTACACTGAATACTTACCTTTTTTCTAAATTCAAATATATCCGACACGTCTTCATTAATGAGCAGATTTGTTATGTTGTACGTGTTCGAAACAGAAAGAGGATACTTCCCTTTTAAAATAATGTTTTAGACACATGTTGTTATCAAGTATGGCATAATGTTATATGAAACAATACAATTAACGAAAAATAATATACTATTTATACCTTCAGCTTTCACCTTCGCATATTGTAATAATATGATTGTAAGAACAGAATCTGTATTCTTTTGTACATATGTCATGAACTCTAAAGCATATGTCTCCCAAAGAGTACAAGTCAAGGTGTCATTCCTTCAAATGTTAGAATAGTATTTTAAAAAATAATTTATTACAATTATTAGGGTTATATTTAAAGCATAATACATAAGTATCGAGTTAATAGGAGAACACTAACCCAAGGTCTCTCAAAATTAGATTGACCTGTTGTTTCTTGCCAGCACTCATCTGTGTATATCCAATATCTTCAACAACTCCAATAACATCTAACAAAAATAATTATATTATTCAACATATTCATAGTAACTACAATGAACAACCAAAATAATTTGTAACAATCTGATTTACCTATTAAAAGATCATTCCTCCAATTTCCATATATAATTTCTGCAAACGGCTTCAACTTCAACTTCTTGGGAGGTATTTCGTGTTTGTTAATTCAGACACACGAGTTCCAGGTGTAAATTTTATAACATAAGGATGTTCTGAGGTTTTGAACACAAGGTCATTTACTTGAGGCATAAAATTAGTCACAGTATATATGTTGTTCACCAACAAAACAACATCAAATTTTGCTTTCAACGTGGGTGGTACTATGACATGAACATTTGGGCCCTACATATCCATCAAAATGTTTCAGACAATATCAAAAGGTAACTATAACGATATCAAATATTTACTGTTACCTCAGCATCAATAAATATAAGCTCAAAGTGCTCTCTGTTGCTAGAGATTACAACCCACTTGTGGTGAACTTTTACTGCAATCTTTCACAGCTCCTTTGAAGTGTTAATATCAGCTATCTTTTCGAATGGCCTTGCCATGACTTTCAGCCTTCATTTTTAAGAAAACAAACTTATTATATTAGTTAAACAAAGGTGCAAGAATATTGTTATATCAAAATATCAAACTACATTATTAAATATAAATAAAGTTACAAACTTTGTATCAAAATCCTTTTATTGTTTAACCTAAAACGTCATCAACGTGACAAAGCTTATAACTCTTGCTTGTTCATCACAGTAGTCAAAAATACCACATACAATGATGAATAAGCAGTGCCGATAAGTATTTTTTTTCTGACCCATATTTCGTAAACAACATAAAATGATACTTACCCAAAAAGAACTAAATCGGTGCCAGTAAGGAAATGTGAGAACCAAAGAACATTCTTACATGCATGAACAACTCATTCACATCAACTTTAAATATAAACAATGTTTGATAAATCTAAAGAACATTCAAAAGATTAAGACAAAACTTTGACGGTGTAAACAAAAAAGAAAAAAACGATGCATATTCATCCGATAACATCAGATATCACCTTCAACAAAGAAGAATCAGAGCAGAATACGAAGCTTGTAGGCCAAATATTGTTGTTCTAGACTCAAAAAACGTGAGAGAAGCAGAAGATACCCAAATGGAGAGAGAATGATCAAAACACCATTTTGGAAGGGAGAGAGAAAGTTGGACAGTATCTAAAGTTTGTTTCAGAAACTATGCGTGTAAGACTTTAAATTAGATACATTGGGACCAACATTCAGTTTGCTTTATGTCTCTTTTCTAGTTACTTTATGTCAAATATCATTTACTTTGTAACAAATGCAATGTTTCTTTCAAAAGAATGCATAACTATATCAGTTACATAGCTCATTTGGTTGTAAAATGTACATTTTAGACACAAATTACCCCTCAAATGACACAGTGGTAATTTTTTAAGCAAGGGTAGAATCGGTTTTTCCAGAACATCAACTTTTCTTATATTATAGATGAAATAGATATATTTTAGTAAAGAGGCGATAAAATAAACCGGTATGCACTCATGTGTTTCAAGATATTTATAAGTGAACATATTGTGCCGCGTGGTTAGAAAAAACTCGGGATTTTGAGACTGTCAAGGAAGATTTAAGGTCTAGGATGTTAGATTTGTTATCTTGCATTCATGTTAGTTTTTGGTTCTTCATGCTATAAAGCTGCTTGTTATCTTGCATTCATATTAAGTAGGGGAGTATTATTAACGTATAGGATGTTAGATTTATTAATGATGAATGTGTTAGTTTTAAGATAATCCAATTAGATGGAAAAGAAATAATGGTTGCAGGTGCAGGTGTTAGTATTGTTTCTCATTAAAATTCCACATTGATTTTGTAACAAATAAGATTAATGTTTATATAGCTCAATGATATAAATCTCATTGCCAACTTGGATATTGGGCTAATGTTGAAATAAAATGGGCATGAAGCCCAAAGCTATCTTTTCAAAATTTTAGCTAATTAAAATGTAAGGCCCATATATAAATACATACATCAAAGCATATATCATACATGAATAATACGTTTGGTACTGAAATATACAAGTTCCTAGTAACACAGTATACATATAAATGCCCAAAAAAACCTAATACAACAACTATGGCATGTTATATATACAAGATGTTCAAAAGATAAAACTAAGAACTAGATCACTAATGATCTCAAAATCTCCACAACGGAAGCCTTGCCATACAAAAGATACGATCCGTAAGGAAAAGTCAACCCACTTTGTCCTTACCCTTCGCCAAGCCTGTAGTACCTGTGATGTAAACAACAACGTGGGGTGAGATACATCAAATCTCAGTGAGTTATCTATCTTATATGTCCTCTCGGCTTTACAAGGTTCTAACAAGCCTAACTCAAGTCAAAAGGGAAGGGAAGTGACTTTGAGTACACACACACTATATGGAAACATGTCATGAGTTCATCAACTCACAATATCACTAATCGGTAACCACACCAAGGCATCCCCTGTTCCCGTCCGCTTCTACATCTAGAATTCGACCCGAGTCATGGATCCTGGTAACCTACTCGACATACGAATGGATTCGGGTTCTACGGGCCATTAAACGTTATGAACCGTCACTTCACACAGGCCATTAACCGTCACAAGCATACGCTCCCAGAGCGCCATTCGTACTGCACGCAAGAATCAAACCTGCCAAGTAGTTGTACACATGTTTCAGAGGAGCTCGAGACCCATGAAACGCACTCGCAAGATAACCGGTTACGATTACGTGATCTCACACACAAACGTGATTGTATTCGACAATCACAAGGCCATAACGCCTTATCACAACCACAAAGGTTAACACACATGTTCCATACTAGTGTTTATTCATTCTATGACATTAGTATCTGACACACGCCTCGGCACCGTATGCACGATCGTTGTCATTATGTCATTCCACACTTTCTGACATTGTTTACTATAATATTCCTCACTCTACCTATTTTGTATTTTAACATGCATACATATTCAAACATGTTTCATAATAAGAGCATAGGCAAATAATCATCAATCGTACAATGGGAACACATAATTCAACATACCACAGATTACACTAATTCACGGTTCCCTCCGATTTATTTAATCGGGCAATAAACTGATATTTCTCACTTCCATTAGCTAGAATATGTTCATAGCTTCACAACGATACCAAGAATACTCACATCGGATAAATGATTCAGAAGTTATGAAAGAAACAAGTTGGAGGATCTGTCATGTTCGCAATGCGAAGCAGCCAGCGAATGCTCGCTTCCTCATTCGCAGTGCGAAGCTCCCAGCGAATGCCTAGCCAACACTGGTTCGCTGCCCCATTCACAATGCGAACGTCTGGCGAACCAAGGCAGAACCAAAACAAGGTAAAGTTCGCAGTGCGAACCTCTGGCGAATGTTCGCCTTCACACTCGCCGTGCGAATGTCCAGCAAACGCTCGCTTTCCCCTTCGCTAGGGGACTCGCAGTGCGAACCTGCGAATTCTAGGTTTTCCAGCAGCGTGAAAATAGAGCTTTGTGACCAATTTCCCATCCCAAAACTTCACCAACATGCAAACATATATTAACAGATGATCCTACATGGCTAGTGAGTATACTACACAGGTTATACCGCATTTCAATCGTTAAATTCAAGATTTTGCAAGATTATCCATTTTCTTACAATTCTAACCTAGGTTCTAGAATCCAAGAAAATCTAAAACAAAAGTTTCTATCTATAACCCACCTTGGATAGATGATGATGATGATGAAGACTGGAAGATGATTTGGTGAAGAATGGGTGATGGTTGATGATCTTGTGTTCTTGAGCTTTTCTCCTCTTCTTTCCTTTCCTTTCCTTTCTCTTCTTTCTATCTTTTTCCTCTTTTGCTCCTAAGTATGGAAATAAATTGGAAAGGAAAATGATATAGTAAAATATCATCAATTAGTAACACTACTAATTGTCCAAATAGTCTCTAAAGCTCCAACACTTAAAACCTCAGAGTCAGATAATATTAATTGGGTCTGCTCTGAGCTCATCAGTTTACTCTAATTATTTTATCAAATAAATTTTCAGAGTAAATCGGAGCCCAGTTGATCATACCAATATCATCCAGAGTAAAATAATTTACGGGGTATTACATCCTTCCCCCCTTAAATAGAAATTCGCCCACGAATTTAAAACAATTACCTGAAAAGATGGGGATACGCGTCTCGCATCTCTGATTCTAGTTCCCACGTCGCATCTCCCGGATGCGTCTCATCCCACTGAACTTTAACCAGAGGAATCTCCTTATTCCTTAACACCTTAGTTTCTCTTCCCGTGATACGACTCGGTTGAGGCTCAAACGTTAAATCTGCTTCTATCTCAATAGTATCGGGTAGAATTGGCTGAAGATGGTCTGGAACAAACTTCCGAAGCTGAGATACATGAAAAACATCGTGCATCTTGGACAGAGAAGGCGGTAAGGCTAATCTGTAAGCTACTTCACCAATTCTTTCTAAGATCTGATACGGTCCCACGTATCTTTGACTTAACTTCCGCGATTTAAATGGTCCTTTCAATCTCAATCTCGGAGTAACCTTCAAAAATACATGATCACCCTCATCAAATTCCAAAGGTCTCCTACGGTTGTCCGCATAGCTTTTCTGACGATCTTGGGCTTGGTTAACTTTTTCACGAATTATTCTAATCTTTTCCGTAGTCTTGTGAATAACATCGAGTCCCAAAATCTTATCTTCGCCGACCTCCGCCCAACACAATGGTGTTCTACACTTCCTCCCATATAATGCCTCATAAGGAGCCATACCAATACTTGCATGATAACTGTTGTTATAAGAGAATTCAATCAATGGTAGTAGTTATATCCAATTTTCGCCACTTTCCAATACACAAGCTCTTAATATATCTTCCATGGTTTGTATTGTCCGTTCCGTCTGACCATCCATTTGCGGATGATTCGACGTACTCAAACACAACTTCGTTCCCATAGCTTGTTGAAAAGCTCTCCAAAATCTAGAAGTAAACTTTGGATCTCTATCCGAAACAATATTAGAAGGAACACCATGTAATCTCACAATTTCCGAAATGAACAACTTTGCGAGATGACTCGCCTTATAAGTAGTCTTTACGGACAAGAAATCAGCAGACTTCGTCAACCGATCTACAATTACCCAAATCGAATCATAACCACCTTGCGCACGGGGTAATCCCACTGCGAAGTCCATCGAAATACTATCCCATTTCCACACCGGAATTTCTAAAGGTTGCAACAAGCCACCCGACCTTTGGTGTTCAATCTTCACTTGTTGGCATACCGCACATTCCGATACATATAGCGCAACATCATTTTTCATCCCGGACCACTAATAGTCTCACTTTAAATCTTGATACATCTTCAAAGAACCAGGATGAATAGTAAAAGTACTCTTATGCGCTTCTTCCAAAATCCTTCTTTTCAACATCGCATCATCCGGAACACAAATCCTTTGATTAAATAAAATGATTCCATCGGTAGTTCGCACAAAACCCGGTTGTGTCAACAATTCTCGTAACTTCTCATCCAATCTTTGTCCTTGTCGGATTTCCTCTCTAAGAGTAGAGGTGACATTCAAATTCCCCATAACCACACAATTGGGAGTCCAATTAAATTGAAGATTTAGATCTCTAAACTTTTCCATTAAGGCATACTCTAACATCATCAATTCGGCACTATGCAACACTTTCCTACTCAGTGCATCCGCCACTTTATTCACTTTACCCAGATGGTATTTTAGTTCCAAATCATAATCCTTCAAATACTCCATCCACCTCCTTTGACGCATGTTCAACTCCTTCTGATCGAAAAGGTACTTTAGACTCTTGTGGTCACTGAACATCTCAAAATGTACACCATACAAATAATGACGCCACACTTTCAAAGTAAACACAATTTCCGCCAATTCTAGATCATGCGTTGTATAATTCTCTTCATAGACTTTCAACTGTCGAGAAGCATAAGCTACTACATGTCCATCTTGCATTAACACACCTCATAATCCCTTCTTCGATGCATCACAGTATACCTCATACGACTTGCTAGGATCAGGAATAATCAAAACAGGAGCGGTCGTCAATCTCTTCTTCAAACTCATAAAACTTCTCTCACAAGCCGAATTCCATTCATACAAACAATCCTTTCGAGTAAGTCGCGTCATTGGTAAAGCCAGTTGGGAAAAGCCTTTAATAAACCTTCTATAATAACCTGCCAACCCCAAGAAACTCCTAACTTCTGCAACGTCCTTAGGTCTATCCCAATTAATCACCGCCTCAACTTTTGATGGATCAACCGCCACACCTCCTTGAGATATGACGTGACCAAGAAAATTTACCTCCGACATCCAAAATTCACACTTACTTAGCTTGGCAAAAAGTTGCCTCTCTTGCAAGATAGATAAAACGATTCTTAGGTGTTCTCCGTGCTCTTGAGAATCCCGAGAATAGATAAGAATGTCATCAATAAAGATCACCACGAATTGGTCCAAGTAAGGTTGAAATATCCGGTTCATATAATCCATGAAAACTGCCGGAGCATTAGTCACACCGAAAGGCATTACGAGGAATTCATAATGACCATAACGGGTCCTAAACGCAGTTTTCGGTACATCTGAACTCTTCACCCGAATCTGATGATAACCCGATCGTAAATCAATCTTCGAGAACACACAGACTCCTTTTAATTGATCTAACAGATCGTCTATCCATGGCAATGGGTATCTGTTCTTGATGGTGACCTTATTCAACTGACGGTAATCAATACATAACCGCATTCCACCATCCTTCTTCTTTACCAATAATACTGGAGCTCCCCAAGGCGAAACACTTGGTCTAACAAAATGCTTAGCCATCAATTCTTCCAATTGATCCTTTAATTCTCATAACTCGAGTGGTGCCATCCGATACGGAGAAACGCATATTGGAGCCGTTCCCTGTACCAGGTCAATAGAGAACTCCACTTCCCTCTCTGGAGGAAGAGAAGTGATATCCTCATGAAAAACTTCCGGAAACTCGCAGACTACTGGAATACTCAGAACCTGAAGGTTGTCGCTCTCCTCCTTGGTGAGAACCAAAAGAACAGATTTTTCATTTTCAAACAAGAAATTAACCATTCCCACCATACCTTCCAAAATAGTAGTCAACACATCCTTCGGAGTAGCCTCCTTGGACGGAATAATAATTAACTTCTCCTCACAACCGATAAAAACCGAATTAGCAGAAAGCCAATCCATTCCCAGAACAACATCCACTTTCTTAAGCGGCAAACAAATAAGATCAATCTGGAGAACTCTTTCATTCACCGATAGAACACAATTTTCACACACTAACGGCGTTTCAACAATCTCATCCATGGCAGTAGTAACCACCATGGGTGGAGACAATGGAATAGCTTGCAACCCCAGTCGCTTCGTACATTGTACCGATATAAAGGAGTGCGTTGCTCCACAATCAAACAAAACAAAGCAAGAATTTCCATTAACCAAACACGTACCAGCAATCAAGGAATTATCACCCTTTGCTTTCCTTGCATCCATTGTGTAAACTCGCCCGGTATTCCTCCTCTGAGGACAGTCTCTCGCCAAATGGCCCATTTTCTGACACTGATAACACCTCACACCTTCGATACCACACCTCCCCTGATGATTTCTACCACAATGACGACATACAGGAGGTGCACTAGTCTTAGAACTCTGAACTTGCTTCCCTTTGAAAGATTGTTGCCTTGGTCTGAATTGTTGATTCGATCTCCCTCGGTCACTTGGATTCAACCTACTCAATTCTCCTTCCGCTTGTACCTTCTTCAAACTATGCTCCGCCACATAACACTGCCTTAACAATTCAGCATAGCTAGTGAATTCCCTTTGAGATACGCTATGTGAAATTTCAGCCCTTAAACCAAACAGAAACTGATCGATCTTCCACCTCTCATCAGGAGCATACATGGCTTGTCTAGAATAAGCAGCCATAGTCTCAAATTTCTCCGCATAAGAAGCCACATTCAAGTTGCCTTGTCTCAATTGTTGAAACTCGAATTCTTTCTAAGACCTTAAGGAACTTGGAAAATACTTCTCCATAAAATTTATCTTAAATTGCTCCCATACCTTTGGTACCTCTTGAATTGTCATTAAGGCTTAAGCGTTTTCCCACCACCTCATGGAAGGACCCTTTAACAAGTGAGAAGCGAATACCACCTTGTTTTCCTCACTGCATTGAACTATTAAGAAAATCCGTTCCATACCGGATATCCATTCATGCGCCTTCACCGGATCTAATCCTCCCTGAAACTCTGGAGGGTTCATACGAATGAAATCCCTAAAGGTTCCCCCTGCAGCTTCAGGAACAACCACTGGAGGATGCAGGCCACCAACCATTTGCTGTACCATTTGTTGCACAAACTGATTTTGTTACTGCTGCATCTGCTGCATGAATTGATACAAAGGGGCATTCTCCCCGTCACCTGGTGGATTAGTCCCGGCTGGAGTGGTTCGCGGTCTACCCCGGTTGTTTCTGCGTCTGTCTGCCATGTTCCTAAATGTCATACAGATAGGATTAAGTTGATCAGGCTCAATACCATAAATATAACACGTAAGACCAATGGCGACACCACACATATGAAACGGAAAGAAAATACTTATACTATTTCATGGCTAGGTCGAGGATACGACCTGCTCTGATACCAACTGTAACGCCCATATATAAATACATACATCAAAGCATATATCATACATGAATAATACGTTTGGCACTGAAATATACAAGTTCCTAGTAACACAGTATACATATAAATGCCCAAAAAAACCTAATACAACAACCATGGCATGTTATATATACAAGATGTTCAAAAGATAAAACTAAGAACTAGATCACTAATGATCTCAAAATCTCCACAACGGAAGCCTTGCCACACAAAAGATACGATTCGTAAGGAAAAGTCAAACCACTTTGTCCTTACCTTTCGCCGAGCCTGTAGTACCCGTGATGTAAACAACAACGAAGGGTGAGATACATCAAATCTCAGTGAGTTATCTATCTTATATGTCCTCTCGGCTTTACAAGGTTCTAACAAGCCTAACTCAAGTCAAAAGGGAAGGGAAGTGACTTTGAGTACACACACACTATATGGAAACATGTCATGAGTTCATCAACTCACAATATCACTAATCGGTAACCACACCAAGGCATCCCCTGTTCCCGTCCGCTTCTACGTCTAGAAGTCGACCCGAGTCATGGATCCTAGTAACCTACTCGGCATACGAATGGATTCGGGTTCTACGAGCCATTAACCGTTATGAACCGTCACTTCACACGGGCCATTAACCGTCGCAAGCATACGCTCCCAGAGCGCCATTCGTACTGCACGCGGGAATCAAACCTACCAAGTAGTTGTGCACATGTTTCAGAGGAGCTCGAGACCCATGAAACGCACTCGCAAGATAACCGATTACGATTACATGATCTCACACACGAACGTGATTGTATTCGACAATCACAAGGCCATAACGCCTTATCACAACCACAAAGGTTAACACACATGTTCCATACTAGTGTTTATTCATTCTATGACATTAGAATCTGACACACGCCTCGGCACCGTATGCACGATCGTTGTCATTATGTCATTCCACACTTTCCGACATTGTTTACGATAATATTCCTCACTCTACCTATTTTGTATTTTAACATGCATACATATTCAAACATGTTTCATAATAAGAGCATAGGCAAATAATCATCAATCGTACAATGGGAACACATAATTCAACATACCACAGATTACACTAATTCACGATTCCCTCCGATTTATTTAATCGGGCAATAAACTAATATTTCTCACTTCCATTAGCTAGAATATGTTCATAGCTTCACAACGATACCAAGAATACTCACATCGGATAAACGATTCAGAAGTTATGAAAGAAACAAGTTGGAGGATCTGTCATGTTCGCAATGCGAAGCAGCCAGTGAATGCTCGCTTCCTCATTCGCAGTGCGAAGCTCCCAGCGAATGCCTAGCCAACACTGGTTCGCTGCCCCATTCGCAGTGCGAACGTCTGGCGAACCAAGGCAGAACCAAAATAAGGTAAAGTTCGCAGTGCGAACCTCTGGCGAATGTTCGCCTTCACACTCGCCGTGCGAATGTCCAGCGAACGCTCGCTTTCCCCTTCGCTAGGGGACTCGCAGTGCGAACCTATGAATTCTAGATTTTCCAGCAGCGTGAAAATAGAGCTTTGTGACCAATTTCCCATCCCAAAACTTCACCAACATGCAAACATATATTAACAGATGATCCTACATGGCTAGTGAGTATACTACACAGGTTATACCGCATTTCAACCGTTAAATTCAAGATTTTGCAAAATTATCCATTTTCTTACAATTCTAACCTAGGTTCTAGAATCCAAGAAAATCTAAAACAAAAGTTTCTATCTATAACCCACCTTGGATAGATGATGATGATGAAGACTGGAAGATGATTTGGTGAAGAATGGGTGATGGTTGATGATCTTGTGTTCTTAAGCTTTTCTCCTATTCTTTCCTTTCCTTTCCTTTCTCTCCCACTTCTTTCTATCTTTTTCCTCTTTTGCTCCTAAGTATGGAAATAGAGTGGAAAGGAAAATGATATAGTAAAATATCATCAATTAGTAACACTACTAATTGTCCAAATAGTCTCTAAAGCTCCAACACTTAAAACCTCAGAGTCAGATAATATTAATTGGGTCTGCTCTGAGCTCATCAGTTTACTCTAATTATTTTATCAAATAAATTTTCGGAGTAAACCGGAGCCCAGTTGATCATACCAATATCATCCAGAGTAAAATAATTTACGGGGTATTACATAAAATATGTCTCAAACAATTAATTTATTATATAAAAAAGTTGATTAATTAATTAATTGTGTAAAAAAATATTAAATAATAAATCATCCTAATCTTCATTGCCATATCATTAAAATTAATTTGTTTATCCTAATCAACAATGCCACATATGCCAAACTACAGGACCAAATTTTTAAAATGGAGAGATTAACTTTTGCTCATGGAGGTTCAAGAACATCTTAAACTCTTGATTTTGAATCAATGGAGTTTCCATGCAAACTGATGATGATTAAGATACTAATTAAGTGTAGCAAGAATAATAATGCAAAGAAAATTAAATAAATAATAAACATTAAAAGTCTACCTAAACAAAGAAAAATAAAAAGTGATTTGAAAATTGGAGAGAAATTTGTGCAAAGTTTTGGCTTGTTCTTGCGATTGATTCTTGGTGATATTTGTGAATGAGAATGGTTTTATTTATAGGCTTTGTAAAAGGTAGTTTAGGAATTATGAAAAAGATGTGAGAATGGTGTGATTGCCTTCTAGAAACTTAATTAATTAAATAGTGAATTATGATGTAATATTTGCATGGAATAATGATTTAATATATGAGAGATATTCTGCGCCTTCTAGAAACATTGATTTTTGTTTTATGATGTATAAAAATGATTAATAAAATTCAAATGAATATTATGATGATATATCAAATGACCATGAATTTATTTTTTTCAAAATGCATAATGAAAAAAATGCATTTTTAGTCAATTTCTTCAACATGTAAAATGTTGACTTTATGTTGACTTTTATAAGCATGATTATGGTGGTGACTTTATTTGATGATAAAAATGCATATGGCTAAAAATACAAAACTTGACAAATGGACATGTATTAGATGAATTTAAAATTCCTGGAAAAAATTGGGGTACGACACCATCAATTGAAAAAATTAAATCAAGAATAAAGGAATTTGAGGTGAAAATAAATATGGGAAAAGAGAAAAAATGAAAAGCGAGGATGATTTTGTTTTGGATAAAGCTCTAAATGCATTAATCTCTTTAGACGTAGATATCCAAGAAGAAAATATTCAACAAAAACATGTCCCTAAAGAGTATTTTAGAAATAATGTAAATGAAAAGAAAGAAATTAATAAAGTATTGGATGTCATTTGTGCCTTGTTCGCTACTACAAAGCTGGAGAAGATATGAGAGAAACATCATATATACCTCAAGTTCATGGGAGTCCTACCAAACAAAAAGAAAAAGAAATATGATGTGTTGGTTGCGTAATATATGCCTAGTAAAAAGTCAAGCTTAGGACCTTCAATTTAAAGTTTTATTTTAAAATTTTAATAAGTATGTTTTTCCTGTTTGTAAATTGCATGTTCTTTATTTAACGAATGAATTTGTTTCTGTTGCGTTCTTCAATTCGGAGTATGATGCCTTACGATTGAAAAAAAACAAATATGCCAAGAAAAAAAGTTCAAGGAAAGAGAACAAAGAATTAGCATAGTGGTGAAAGAAATTCCAAAGCAGAGAGACATAATTCTTAGAGGAGTAGTATTCAACAATCCAGTGCTCGGTCACTAAATACCTCAGAAAGTAATATTTGAATCAAATAACTCCATTATTTACCAATTTCTTGTATGAGTGTCCGTACGATTGTTTATCTACTAGGATTTTCATAACTGTTGAATGATTGTCTGATTGTTTGATTACACACCGAGGGAAATAATTTTTTAAGCTTAGAACCTTTCATATGAAGACCCTGTAAAGAAATTGTTTATCTGTTGCAAAACCCTTCGAGCTTGAGCCATTTATTTTAGTGACTTATGCCAGATATTTAGTCGATTGTCTTGAAAGAGAAATTTTTCCACCCTCTTAGAGTTAAGTAGATGCTACTTCTCTATGAATTGTTTTGAGATACAAAAAAATTTAAGTTTGAGGTTGCTTTTGTAATGAGCAGCGATTTAAGTTTGGGGTTGAGGTACTAGAAGAATCGAAAAAAAAAAAACATTATGAATGAAAACCTTGAATAGAATCTAGAAAGTTGTTATAATGCTAAAAATTTAGAGCTTGTGGAAAGAAATCGGAATAAATATATATAATTTGATACTTCTTGTACCCATAAGTGGAAACATATGAAGTAATTTGAAAGATGGGTTGCAAATAAGATGGTAGCAAATACTTAACCCCCAGGACTTAAACCTACTGGCCAACTACATATCTCACCCTAATGTAAGCCAAGTTACAACCGAAAAAAAGACATCAAAAGAATGTTTTCTATTAGAAAGTGATAAATATATGTGAGACCTCATTCTTCATTGAGTTTCATGTAAATATCTTTTAAACTCATGGTATTGACTTGTATTACTATGAGTAGCTAATTTACTTTTGATTAGGTTATGTTAGATGAAGTTGATTTAATATGTTAAACTATGTAATTGGCTTTGTATTATTTTTCTTGACTTCATATTCTTGTTATTATTCAGTTGTTCTTGATCTTAATGCTATTTGTGTGTTGACAAGCACATGAATTGAAATTAGGTATGTAGCAATTACTAGCCCTAACGTTGTGAATCTGAAATAGAGTAATTGTCAAACTTAGTAATTGAATTAGGAATAAATAATTATAAGTTTGTGATTTATAAATTAACGAGCATTCTTTTTTGTTTTTACTTCGAATATGCTTAAGGAATTAGGGAGTTGTCCTTAAGAAAAATGAGTTATACACCAAGGAATTGGTAAAACGATTGTGTTATTTTATCGTAATTCTAGAAAATAATTTCAATAAAAATAGGTGCATTTACCAACAGTGATAATCAATGGAGTCGAAACGAAAGTTGGTTACTTTATCAATCTCTTATTTTCCTAAACTTTTATTCTCGAAATTTATTTGGCTGCGAAATCCATCCTGAAAAACCCCATTTACTTTCATATCATATTAATCACCTTGTTAAAATAACTCAATCCTTGTGGAGACAAACTTATAATTTTATTACTTTGACACAATTAATACACTTGCTAATTTGTCGTCAATTGTTCACGCTACAAATAGAAGTTTTTGATATTTAGCTATAACCAATCATTAAGATACTTTCCCAATCAATTTTAGACTCAACCAAAAGAAAATAATCGATTAGTTTATTAGGTATAATCGCTTATTTAATTGGAAAAAGATTTCTAATAAATCAGACACTACCCTAATCAGTTGACTCGGCCTTAAAAACATTTTTTGGTGATTTAAATAAAATATGAGAGACTTCTCAAAGGCTTTTAGTGTGTGTGATTTTACCATAGTATTTTCTGAAGTACCCATTTGTCTTTACAAGAGACTCTTCATTCAGATGGACACGACTAGATGAGCTTTCCCTCTTTCTCTCTTTCAAAACTTTGAAGCTTCAAGTCTTGGAATCATTAGCCTTGACTTTAGCATCACGTAATAGCTTTGAATCTTCTAGCTTGATGAGGCTTAAGATATCTTCAAGTTAATTATCGTCTTGTGAGAGGACAAACCAACAGTAAACCTTAAAATAGAAGTCTTCACTTGAATTTCATTTGACTAAAATATTGACTTCAAAGAGATGAATTTATCTTCAAGAGAATATTTAGAAGGATAGTTTGATGAAACATCTTGCGAATAAAGATATGTTGTAGGTTTATCCCCCAAATAGAACTATCTTCATGTCCACAATCATTTGCTCAACATGGAAAATCTCTTTGGATATTCTAGGGCGGAAAAGTTCAACTTGTATTAATCCATTATTAAATGATTCATGGATATGGTCTCTCAAAAGCTCCTTCATGGTCTTATTCTCATTATCCAGAGCTTTCTGAGCTTTTCCAAGAGTAGCCTCTTTCTCTTCCAGAGCTTATTTAGCCTAGCTAAAATCCTCTATCAATTTAAAGAGAACATTCTCCTTAGTCGTCAGAGTCTCTTGAAGTTTGCTCAGGGAGAAATCCTTATCACCCATTGATTCATGTTGTTTATGGAAAAATCTTCGATCTAATCGACCTTATTCTTTAACACAATCGGGGTACCAAACTTATTGACTTCTTCATCGTAATCAGACTGTTTTTCAAAATTTACCTTCAAAGACATCTTGGCGACATCAAGCTTCTTGAGGGAATTTTCCTTCTCAGAGTTAGTAGAATGTAACCTTTTTCTTAAGGCATATTTCTCTTGACGAAGCCTCCCCAAAGTCAAGACACCACCCTTCCTAACAATTATTAAATAGACCATGATAACAACCCCTTGCATATGATAGACCAACGCTGTCATCGCCTTAATACAGTCAACCTTAGATAACCTAGGCAGATAAGTCACATCATGCTCTAGAACAACGTTCTAGAGGTCTTTTCCATCCTAGGTCCCTTTCTAGAAGAGACAGTTGGAAGTTAATAAGGAGTAAGCACTAAGGAAGAGCTGGAACAATCTTTCCCTTAAGAGATAATCTCTCTAGATTGGGGCCTCCTTTATGTTTTTCATGTGTCTCTTACCTTACCTCTTTCTGTGATTAGAATCACTAGAAGACTGGGAAGGTACTTTCTTAATAGGTTGAGAAGCAACTCGATCAAAAACATCTTGGTAACACCGCCTTTCTTGGTAGCATCGCATTTCTTCAAGACATCGTTTTTTTCCCATTGTCTCATTTCTTACCACCATATCCCTTCTTCCCGGTGTTATCCTACTATTTGGTATCTATTCCGTCCTCAATCACACAATTCTCTCTCTCCTCAGCCTCTCTAGCATTGGCTTCAAGTGGCATCTCTAGCATTAATGATGGAGAAGGAGTGGTCGTCCCTCTCTTATTCAGAGCCAATATCACATTGACGTTTGAATCTATTTTTAATCCCTCGGGATTGATCTCTTCAATACACTCCATATTATTTCATAACTTTACTAGGGCTCACTTCAACCTTGCTTTCTTGTCAAATCGATCAGCCTCATTGTAAATATGCTTTCTCGAACCCTAGAGAAAGTGATTTCAAGTCCAAAATTTTGGGAGCTTATATGTGCATGACAAAGGGGAACGAGGAGTACCAATAGGAGATAAGGAGTACCCCCGAAGAAGAGTCTACCTCCCTCCCTAGGCTCAACATGGTCATAAAGGAGTTAGAAACTGTAGCTTCAAAGCTACTTCCTCATTTTTCCACTAGGCATCTCTTTTTGCAAAGACTCTTGTGGGCGGAATGATTGAGCGTGCCAATTAATTAATATTAATCTTTAAAATTTTTGAACTTGTCTATATAGACATGAAAAAGTTTGGACCTTGCTTGAAGGAGATCATCCCTTAGAAGATATTTAGGACCAACAAACTTCCTCAAAAAGTGGAATAAATGGAAGAAGAATGTCAATAAAGTGTTATATTGGAAGAACAACGTCAATGAAGTGTGATATGGTTATACTCACACTAGATTTTTAGAATTTAGATTTCTTAATTAATCATATTAATTTTAATTAATATTATTAAGTATATAGTTTTCTAAATTATTTACTACAAATAGTAAATCTTATTAAACATATTAAATATATAGTTTAAATATCTAAATATGATATGAATATTAAATCAATCCAAGTCAGTTTTACCATGTCACGACCGCCTCTTTAAAAATGATTTGACATCAATCAAAATAGACGAGATTAGTAAAATTAGTGGAATTTTTTAATACGAAGGGATCAAAAGAATACTCGATTTTTTTTTATGAGAGGGAGGGCCGAAGCCCAGAACAAAGAAAAAAATTACAATAGAGTTATCCGGGGATTAGAAGTCTCATTCACATCCCTAACAAGCAGAGTATTCATATATGACGGATAATCATTTAACACGTAATAAGAATGCGATTGTCCTCTTCCTTTCTTTGCCAAAGTATCCGCACACTTAAGAATACTCGATTTTTAAGTATGGAACAAAAACATTAGAAAATTAAAATAGAACGATCAATAATACATTTAAGCTTCAAATAATTATGAGACAAACTTGCTATGATGACACGTTATACAAGAAGAAATCGTAAAATTGAAATAAAGCTCAAGTTTCCCTTTTATAGACATGAAGGACACCAAGATCAACTACAATATATAACAAATATAACAATACTTAAAAAAAAAAAGAATTTGAAGACAATGTGAGAAATATATAAATTTTATACTCTTAATCTCAGTCAATATAACTATGTGGCAAAATGATATTTTTTTATCTGTATAAATGAAGAACCAAATGAAACCATAATTATACTGTTATAAAAGAAATTGAGAATTTCTTATCACGCCACCCAGGTTTCTTAGGTACCATCTAAATTTTTTATTTTGCTTTTAATTTCTGGATGTGCAAATCTGAACGCACCATTTTTTTAAAATTTTTCAGTTTTTTTCGGATGTGAACATCCGGACGCACTTTTTTTTTTTAAATTTTTCAGTTTTTTTGGGATGTGCACATCAGGAAAAATTCCTGATCTGCAAATCCGAAAAAATAAAAAAAATTCCATAAAATCATTTACTTCTAAATATAATTAAATCAAATATAATTAAAATCCAATATTATTAAAATTAATATCATTTTTTCGATATAATTAAATTCAATATAATTAAATCCAATATAATTAAAATCTAATATAATTAAAATTAATATGATTTTTTCAATATAATTAAATCCAATATAATTAAATTCAATATAATTAAATTAATTTTAGAAGTAAATACCATATAATTTTAATTATAATTTAGAAATAAATACCATATAATTTAGAAGTAAATGCCATATAATTTTAAATATCAATATAATTAAATCCAATTTTAGAAGTAAATACCATATAATTTTAAATCCAATATAATTAAATTATTTTTTTCAATATAAAAAAATCATTTAGAATTAAATGCCATATTAATCATTTAGAAAAAAAAAATCATATTAATTTTAATTATATTGGATTTAATTAAATTGAATTTAATTATATTGAAAAAATCATATTAATTTTAACTATGTTGGATTTTAATTATATTTGATTTAATTATATTTAAAAATAAATGATTTTAGGGAATACTTTTGATTTGTTTTGGATCTGTAGATCAGTAAATTTTCCTGATATGCACATCCAGAACAAATTAAATATTTTTAAAAAAATGATGTGTCCGGATGTACACATCCGAAAATTGAGGGACAAAAATAAAATTTTACGCGGTGTGTATAAAAGTTGGGTGGTGCATTAAAAAACCCTCCAAGAATTTTATATCAATAATAACCTCCAATCAGCAAATAAAATTTAATTCAGTTGTCGTTGTGGTATAATCCATAGAACTATATTTGTGATTCTACAATCGATCTTTACTCATTTCTACGTACCATTCTTTTATATTTTTAAGTAAATATAATATCTTGAACAATCTTTTGCATGGCTGCGTAACTTTCCTTTTATATAATTCTTTGAATATGTAAGCATGTTGTACATCCTTTTTTTGTACATATTTTAAATAGTTTATAATTTTTGTTACAAAACATATATCAAAAATATTATTTATTAATTAAATAATATCAACTTTTTTTTTTAAACTGAGTGGAAACTGAAATTGCACATCCAACAGTATTAGCGTTAAAATTCCATTATTTCTTGTGGACTCTTGTTTAAGCTATTCATTTCTATAATTCCAAGTGGATTCAACAACCAAATCCAATACAATCTTCTCTTGGTGACATACATCTGTCTATTTTGTTCATGTTGAAATAGTAACCCTCTCAATCATAGACTTAACAAATTTCAATATTTTAATCCACACTTGCTCCGACCACAACTCTCCACTAATTACTTTTAAATAATTCAAGAACTTCATTATGCATAAGCTTCAAGCTTGAGCAACATAACTGAACTATCATTAATCAAGTAATGTCAATTTTGATTTCGTTCTTCAATTTTAGAACTTACTACATACCAAAACAAAGTTGCTATCATTTTCAATCACAGGTGTGAACCCTTTTCACATTAAATAAATTCATTGCATGACGTCTTAAGAAAAAGAAAATTATTTATGACATGATATTGAATATTGAATATGATATATGCCAAAAAAATACACTTGCAATTTTGAAATGGAAATGACCTTTAAATATCTTAAATATTAAATAAGTATATTGTGAGATTTAGGTCGAACTCATGCTATGTCGAAGGAGAGCTTTCATGTGGTTCGACAAGAGGAAAACATGCAGTCGAAGCTTGATCACATGCTGGTGCCTGAGTGTTACATACTGTAGTCGAAGTTTTGTTCTAGTATGTACTGTCGAATTATTCTGTCGAATTGGGCCTTGTGTTAAGGATCCAATTGTTTAGGTTTCTTGGGCTGCAAGTTACCTAGTTAGTCTATAAATAGGCTAGTACACTCAGTTTGTTGAGTGTGACAAATTGTGATATTCACTTGTAATCGTTTGTGACTTTAATGAGAAAGTGAATAGTAAACAAAATTTTATTTGCCCAATCATTATTGTTCTATTCTTCTTCTTGTTTTCTTTTCCGTCAAACCCTAACCCTTGTTTTGGTTCTTGATTATCAAGAAACCGTTTTATACTTTGCTTAAAGACATCGTTTTTTTTTCACAACAAATTGGTGCGGTGAGCGTGGAGAAGATGGCTTCAACAAAGTATGAGATTGAAAAGTTCACTGGAGTGAACGATTTCGGCCTGTGGCGTTTGAAGATGAAAGCCCTACTGGTGCAGCAGGGTTGTTTGGAAGCGTTGAAGGGACAGGCAACTATGGATGTTGCGTTGACGGAAAGAGAAAAAACATAAATGATCGAGAAAGCACACAACGCAATATTGTTGAGCCTTGGTGATAAGGTTCTCCGACAGGTATCAAAGGAGACTACGGCGTCAGGATTATGGGTGAAACTTGAAAGTTTGTATATGACCAAATCTCTGGTGAATCGTCTCTACCTGAAGCAAGCTTTGTATTCTTTCAAAATGAGTGAAGACAAAGCTTTGGCTGAGCAGTTGGATATGTTCAACAAGCTGATTCTTGATCTTGAAAATATTGATGTGAAGATCGATGACAAAGATCAAGCATTGTTGTTGTTGTTGTGTGCTTTGCCAAGAACGCATGCTCACTTCAAAGAAACACTCTTGTATGGAAGAGAGTCCCTGACCTTTGAAGAAGTTCAAGCAGCCTTGTATTCGAAGGATTTGAACGAAAGAAAGGAGAAGAAACCTTCATCAGTTGGCGAAGGGTTGTCCGTGAAAAGAAAATCGTAAAAAAAAGATGGTAGGTTTGACAAGAAGAAAGGAAAGGCACAGCAGAAGTCTTATGGTGGTGATATGTCTAATATCAAATATTATCATTGTAATAAGAAGGAGGGTCACACAAGAAAAGAAAGGTGTGCCCTGAGCGCTTGAATAATCATGGAGGTAAGGACAATGGGAATGCAGCTATAGTGCAAGATGGTTATGAATCATCTGATGTCCTTGTGGTGTCGAGCAGCAACTCTTGCGAAGAGTGGATTATGGATTCTGGATGTACTTGGCATATGACTCCAAACAAAAATGTGTTTGAAGAATTATGTGATCAAGATGGTGGATCAGTGCTGGTGGGGAACAATAAAGCTTGCAAGATTGCAGGTATTGGATCTGTTAGATTCAAGCTCCATGATGAGTCAATAAAGCTATTGACTGGGGTTAGGTATGTACCTGATCTTAAGAGGAATTTAATTTCTCTTGGTGAATTCGACAGAAAGGGATATGTTTTCAAAGGAGAGCAAGGTATCCTCAAAGTCATGAAAGGGTCGAAGGAAGTCTTGAGAGGCGTGAAAAACCAAGGCTTGTATACCCTTGAGGCTGAGGTTGTAATTGGTTTGACAAATGTTGTATCCACGAAACCTGTGTCGAAGACAAAATTATGACACATGAGATTAGGCCATGTCAGCGAAAGAGGCCTGGTCGAATTGGGGAAGCAGAACCTGCTAGGAGGTGACAAAGTTGAAAAGCTGGAGTTTTGTGAAACTTGTGTATTTGGTAAATCCTGTAGGGTGAAGTTTAACAAAGGCAAGCAAAGAACACATGGATCCCTTGATTACATTCATGCTGATCTTTGGGGGCCTGCAAAGAATCCTTCACACTCAGGTGCAAGGTATTTTCTATCCATCGTTGATGACTATTCCAAAAAGCTATGGGTATTCATTCAGAAGACGAAGGATGAAACTTTTGAGAATTTCTAAAGTTGGAAGGTTCTGGTCGAAACTCAAACTGGCAGAAAGGTTAAGAGGTTGAGAACCAACAATAGCATTGAATTTTGCAACGAAGCGTTCGACAGTTACTGTGTTGAGTCTAGGATTGCAAGGCATAAAACTGTAGCATGTACTCCTCAACAAAATGGCTTAGCTGAGAGATTCAATCGAACAATCCTTGAAAGGGTTAGATGCATATTGGTTAGTGCTGGATTGAAGAAGGTGTTTTGGGCGGAGGCTGTTTCGACAACAGCTTATCTGATAAATAGATGTCCCTCGGTTGCGCTGGGAATGAAGACACCTGAAGAAGTTTGGTCGGGTCATCCACTAGATCTCGACAAACTGAGAGTATTTGGCTGTTTAGCCTATGCTCACATTAGGCAAGACAAGGTCGAACCTAGAGCTCTGAGATGCATGTTCCTTGGATATCCTGAGGGAGTCAAGGGTTATAGGTTGTGGTGCCTAGAACCAGGTCACAGAAGATGTATCACAAGTCGTGATGTAGTTTTCAATGAGGTTGAAGTGGCTTTCAAGAAAACTGGTGATGTTGGTCGAAGTACAGAAATCTCTGAAGAGGAGCTGGAATAGGTAGAAATGCCTGTTGAGGTGGAGCATAGTGATATTGAAGTGCATAGCCCAGATGAAGTCGAAGAGCAAGATGCTGAAGAGGTTGAGAAAACTGTCAATGACTACCTACTGGCAAGAGATAGGCCGAGAAGAGTCATCAAGCCACCTCAGAGACTTGGTTATGCAAATCTTATAGCTTTTGCCTTAATCTCTGCAAGTGAGGTACTTGAGGAAGAACCTAGAGATTACAAGGAAGCTATAAGGAGTCGAAACAAGACTGAATGGCGAAAAGCCATGGATGACGAGATGAAATCTCTTCATGATAATAACACTTGGGAGCTGATTGAGAAACCTGCAGGAGCCATGTTAGTCAGTTGTAAGTGGATTTTCAAGGTCAAGAAAGGAATCGAATGAGTGATGTCGAAGCGCTTTAAGGTGAGGCTGGTTGTTAGGGGGTTCACTCAGAAAGAAGGAGTCGACTTCAATGATGTGTTCTCACCTGTTGTAAAGCATATATCCATTTGAATGCTGTTGGCCATGGTGGCAAAGTTTGACTTGGAACTTGAGCAAATGGATGTGAAGACAACATTTCTGTATGGTGATCTAGATGAAACGATCCTGATGCGTCAACCTGAACGGTATGCAGAAAAGGGTAAAGAAGATTATATGTGCAAGCTGAATAGGTATTTGTATGGCCTGAAATAATCTCCTCGACAGTGGAACAGGAGATTCGACAAGTTCATGGCACACATTGGTTTCACTAGAAGTCAGTTCGATCCTTGTGTTTACTTCAGATTTCGACCTGGAAACTCACTTGTTATGTTGATGCTGTATGTGGATGATATCCTCATAGCTAGCAACAGTGTTGAGGATGTAACGAAGGTGAAGGCTGAACTCAGTAAGGAGTTCGAAATGAAGGATTTGGGAGTTGCAACCAGGATTCTTGGGATTGACATTCGGAGAGATAGAAAGCAGTCGAAGTTGTGCTTATCTCAAGAGACATACCTACAGAAGCTTCTCGACAAGTTTGGTATGTCGAATTCGAAGCCTATTGTGACACCTACAAATCCTCAGTTTAAGCTTAGTACTACTCAAAGTCTGAGTACTGAAGCTGAAAGAATCTATATGAATAGCATTCCATATGCTAGTGTAGTGGGTTCTTTGATGTATGTTATGGTTTGTACGAGGCCATACATAACATATGGAGTGAGCCTTGTGAGCAGGTATATGGCCAATCCTGGAAAGGCGTACTGGCAAGCTGTAAAGTGGATTCTCAGGTACATAAATGGGTCTCTTAAAAGAGTCTTGATTTATGGAGGAGCCTGTGATGGTGGTAGCATAGTCGAAATCGAAGGATTTGTTGACTCTGATTATGCAGGTTGTATGGATTCTAGAAAGTCTATTTCTGGATATGTTTTCACAATGTTTGCCACAGCAATCAGTTGGAAAGCGATGCTTCAGAAGGTTGTTGCCTTATCAACCACTGAAGCTGAATATATTGCCCTCACTGAAGCTGTGAAGGAAGCATTGTGGCTTGAAGGTTTTGCAAAGGAGCTGAAACTTCAAGGTCGAAGTATCATTGTTAAATGTGATAGTCAAAGTGTAATACACTTGTCCAAGAATTTAGCCTATCATGAGCGAACTAAGCACATCGATGTGAGGCTGCACTTCGTCAGAGAGATAATCGAGCGTGGTGAAGTCCAGGTGCTGAAGGTTTCGACTAAAGACAATGCTGCTGATATGATCACCAAGATGTTACCAAGTTGCAAGTTCTTCCACTATATGCAGTTGATAAAGCTGCATGATGAAAGCTAGTTGATTCCCTTGTTGCTGAGTTAGATCCAAGATGGAGATTTGTGAGATTTGGGTCGAACTCATGGTGTGTCAAAGGAGAGCTTTCATGTGGTTCGACAGGAGGCAAGCATGCAGTCGAAGCTTGTTCAAATGCTGGTGCCTGAGTGTTACATACTGTATTCGAAGTTTTGTTCTAGTATGTACTGTCAAATTATTCTGTCGAATTTGGCCTTGTGTTAAGGATCCAATTGTTTAGGTTTCTTGGGCTGCAAGTTACCTAGTTAGTTTATAAATAGGCTAGTACACTCAGTTTGTTGAGTGTGGCAAATTGTGATATTCACTTGTAATCGTTTGTGACTTTAATGAGAAAGTGAATAGTAAATAGAATTTTATTTGCCCAATCATTGTTGTTCTATTCTTCTTCTTGTTTTCTTTTTCGTCAAACCTTAACCCTTGTTTTGGTTCTTGATTATCAAGAAACCGTTTTATACTTTGCTTAAAGACATCGTTTTTTTTTTCACAACATATATAATGTTCGTGCAAGAAACACCAAGACGATAAGAGGAGATAAAACTAAAATACAACCATTGTTGAAGCTTTTGAATGATAATCGTTATGTATCTAGGTACAGAGTGTGCAAGGATGGAGAAATCGATATATATTTTGGAGTCATTCTGATTCTATAAAGTTGTTCAACATATTTTCCAGCATACTCATTATTGATTCAACATATATAACCATGAAGTACAAACTTTCACTATTGGAAATTGTGGGTGTTACTTTTACAGAAAACATTTTTTCATTGCATTTTTGGATAGGATGGAAGAACTCACCAAACTGCACGAGATTGAAAGAGAATCAATTGTTAGAATATTTTATAATTTAAATATTATTTAATTATTATATTCTAATAATTAATATGTGTGCATACATATTTTAATTATACTAGCTATTTATCAAAATTAAGAGCCTTAATTGATTAAGTGGTCAAATAAATTTAAAATGCTAATTAGATTTCTATTTAGTAATTAATTAATTAATTGGATATGAGCTCATATATGAATGGATGTCATGATGACACATTTCAGAATAATGGGAACCCTAATTGGCCATCACCTTATATATAGGATATGGTCTCCAATATACCGTACACAAGCAATTCATCTCTTCTCCCAATCTGAAGAGTATTCAAGGCATTAGAAATACCGGTTGAGGAAGAACCATACAAGCCACAAGGTGTTTGTTGTTTGTCTTTTACCTTTCAGAATTACCGCCAACAAAAACTTTCTTAATAGATACATGTATTCCTGCAATCTCTTCTTTCATATATTAATTAACATGTTGTAGATCCTGTAATTATATACATGTTCGTATTATCTATTATATTCCGCACTAAAGTATATGACATAATATGTAGAGCATGTATATGTGATTAATTGTTATTGATTTAATTCCAACAAGTGGTATCAGAGTGAGTCTCCATGTTTAGTTTATTGAGATATGTCCTCTAAACATCAATGTATTTTTTAATTTATTTTGGATCATGAAACAAATATTTGAAATTCATGATTTTTTTTCCAATATTGATATATATGTTTTAAGAGGCATGAGTTTTAATGATAATTTTTTAATATATTTTTTTTCACTTATTATGAAGTTTATGATTCGTGTGTTTTATTTATTTACGAAAGAGTCATATGGATTTAGGATCTTCCATATTTTGTATGAATCCTTGAAAATAAATTTGGTTACAGTATATATTTAAATGATATCTGTTTTGGTGATCATATTTGAAAATATAATTGTGATTTGAAAACTATAATACTATGGTAATGATCTATTTTAAGTTATAATTTCTAGAATTACATTTGTGATAATGGAAAATAATGAATTTGACATAGAAACTATATGATAAAGATTTGTTTGAAAATTTAAATTTAAATATTTTTTGGAAGAAAAATGTTTGTGAAAATTTTGGTTTTCTTTGGGAGATAAGTTATTTTATATATATATATATATATATATATATATATATATATATATATATATATATATATATATATATATATATATATATATATATATATATATTATGTTAAATATATTCGGAATCAAATATATGGTTATGATCGATGATTGAGAATCATAAAAATATTTTTTCATTAAAGATTTTTATTTTCAACACTTTAATTGTGGCTAAAGAGTATATATTTAAAAACATATATTTATGTCAATTATTTGGGAAAGATAAATATTGAATTTAAATCTTATTTTGGTAATTTGATTCTTGGTTTTGAATTAAAAAAAAAGTTATTATCAAATCATTATATTTTATTTTTTAATTATTATTTTATCTTTCAATTTGATTCACATAAAATCTGCACATGAATTTAGATTTTGCGAGATAAGACACATACTAATTTGTTTAATATATATTTAGTTATTATATATTATTTATGGAAATTTTTTGAATATTTTGAATGTTTCTCAAAATTATAAGGTAAATCTAAAGATTTGATTCTTTAGATTCTGGATACTTTGAATTTTAGAATTGACTTTGTTGATTCTAAAATAATTTATTTAAAGAATTATTTGGAATGTATGTCATTTTGTTTGACATTTATTTTGGATGTATAAATATTTAATATTTATGTGATTTGAAATTATAAATTTAGCATGATTATGTTATTTGAGTTTATTGTTATGAAGTGTTTCGGACTGGACCAATGACTAGGCATGACCCAATCCACTTCTGCTCCCAGAACAGCCCAATTGCCTAAGTCCAGCGGAGGTGGGGCATCATTTATCTTTCTGCTCCTCTACTGGGCACATATAGACAGAAGAACCTCAAGGTCATTTGCTCCTCCCAGGCCTTTCTGCCCGTTACGCACAGCTCCACCATCCAAGAACGGTCTTGAGGCCTTTGCCCAGAAATACGCCTTTGCCCGTAGCAACAACTAGTTTTGGGCACCTCTGCTCATCATAACGGCTAGTTTTTGGCAGTTACCTATTCTTCAGGAAACGGTTATTCCTCCCCGAAAATAGGGACCGTTGGCCACGCGTTGGTGGCATTATAAAAACCCTCTCATTTGAGAGGGCCAGGTATCTAAAAATCATCCTAAGAACTCATACTTTTGTACTTGCCTTTCTCTCCCCCGATTCTTACTTTAGCATCGAAGTGCCTTGCAAGTACACCCCTCCTCATCTCACACACCCAGCATCGCAGACGTTCTTCTTGGCCCATCACAAGATCTGATCAGCCTTCACGATCATTAAATTTTATACAATTTTTTTAATCTTGAATTTTGTATAAATTCATAAAACTTATGTTTTATTGTGAGTTTGTTCTTACATTAAGTGTCACTAGTTAATCTTATGATTATGAGGAATGCGAAAAAGCTTACGGATTCGGCCTACATTGAATGGGTAGTGTCTTGTAAATTTAAGACTTTTTTCCCAATTAATTTATTAAATTGTCTATTAATTTTGATTGAGTTGGTTGAAACAACAAGTTGCAAAAGTAACATCTATTGCGTATATTTGATTCAGTTGAAATTACAAAAGATGTAGTATGGAATTATTCATGCGAACTGTTATAGTCGGCAAAAAAAAAAGACACAATTTGGCCGGATAATTACATACATGTGATGGTGAATATGTGGTAATTATTAAATTTTTTTAATGTGGGTAATGGTTGGTGTCAAAGACGCACATTATCTAACAGGACTTATTACCAATGTTTGATCATTACGTTGAGAGTACCGCTTGCAGTTAATTCTTGTCAATCAAAGATTGTAGGTTAATGGTGCATTTGGTATCTTATTTTGTCTTATAATTTGCATGTCTCTATAATTATTTATTGATGTGCCGAGTAAAGTCGTGTGAATGTAAACTCATGAATGTATTCAGTGGATTAGATTCACATCTATGATGGTAAACATGTGACGATTATAAGGATTTATTATTTATCAATATTAATTGTCAATGTTTGATTATTGTAATAAAATATCACTAGTAATTGATTGTTGTCTAAAGACTTGACATGAATGATGCACTTGGTATTTTGGTGAGTATGTTTTTTTTCTCTATAAACTAATATAGTTTATGTATATGCAAAATAAATTAGATTTTGATTCTCAAAAGTTTTTATTTTTTAGGAATAAAATATGAACATTATGTTCTTGGATCTATACCTTACATAAGGATGGAGAAACTCAAATTCTCTCACAATTTAGTATATTTAAAGTGAGACTCAAATTAAAAAAGTGAGTACACTCCAAATTACATAGGTTTATGATCTTAAAGTTTTGCAATCCAGAGACATTAGAGGTGTTATTTAAGATGACATAAATTTTGTCATATTATCTTTACTTAAATTCGAGTGTTTCTAAAGCAATAAAGCGAAAGACAAACTCTCATTGGAGTGATGACTTTTCATTAAAATTATTAAGCAAAGAAAATATCAGAAGCGCATTATGAAACTATTTAATCTTGCTAAAGCGTTATAGTTTTATCAATTAGGTGACTTTGTCGAAAATTTAGCATATGGTAGTCTATTTGCACAATTAAGTTTATAACTATTAAAGTTAGAAATTATTCTTTAATAGAATAATTTCATAAAGTGTGGAATAAAGAAAAAATTGAAGCAAGAGAAAATAAAATAGTGTTTATTCGGTAAATACCTCAAAGGATAAGGGCAAATAAAGAATAATAAGAAAATATGATCTGAGCATATAAATGATCAATGGTGTTGAAAGATACATCAATTTAAAGGGGACAAACTTGGTGAAGATTGATATTTTTTTTTAACTATTTTAGATTGTCATTATAAGCTTAAATTTGTATTTAAAAGACAATTTGGCGAATGAATAAAGTTTTGTTTAATATGATAACTTCTTCTTTTTTTTAATGATGGATTCAATTTGTCTTTTAAATCTAAATATTATTATAGTTAATCCAGACATGACTTGTGACAATCTATAATTGTTGAAAAGTTTGAGAAGTATAAACTTTAGTCCCAAGTTAAAGAATATTTTGAGACAAATTTTGTAATGCGTCTTGAAAATATTGAGTTTGGGGGAGAGATATGGTTAAAGAACAAAATTGAGTGGAAAAGAATTAGTTCTAACTCAATTTATATAGTTGCTATTTATATAGCAAATTTGGACCCTCATACGGATATTATTATTCTTTCTCTCAGTTAAATTAAGAAACTAATTCTTGAAGATCAAACTCAACATCCTCAAGAACTAGAGCATCAAGTGTCATAAAGAATTGATTGAAAAGAAAAATTATATTTGGTATGATTGAAAGACTCTAGTATGATAGTTGTGACACTTGTTACTTGTTATAATTTTGGAGCTTCATAAGATGGATAATAGGTCAGTGTTTCTTAATGGCGACATTAAGAAATATAATATGGTGCAACGGGAGAAAATTTTGTGTCAATATATTCAAAGTTTATGGTTTGGGAACAGATAAAATTCATTTATGAGTTAATAAAATTGTCTCATTAGTGATGACTCAATATTTCATAAGATGATTGTCTCGTTTGGTTTTTGAGATGTCTATTATGAAAAATGATTGGGTTTTACAAGTTCAGTGGAAGTAAGTTTATGTTCCTAGTTTAATGTGTCAATTTTATTTTATTTAGTCAGCAATGATATATGATTGTTGTGTGAAGTCAAGAAATCTCTAACAAAATTTTAGTGATTAAAGATCTTGGGCACATCTCTTTTGTATTAGATATTGAGATACTTGGAGATTATTCTCAAGGAATCATCCAGTTATCGGAAAAGATTTATGTATATATCAATAAAGTTGAAAATAAAACTGACATGAAATACAATAAATTAGGGTATGTCTCAATTATCAAGGGAGACTATTAAATCTCAATCATTGTCCAAAATAAAAGAATCTTGAAACTTAGAATATTAATTTTTTAATACTTTTTTCGGTTTTTGGGAATCTTATGTATTATCATATGTATATGCATCTTGAATAAGTGCATGTATAATGAGATCATTTGGAAAATACGAATATTCAAAATATGAATTGTTGAAATGAGGCAACCATAAGGATTGTTATAGAGAACAAAAGAATTTGTGCTCACATATTAGAGATCGAATAATTTGGAGATCACCAGGATGTTCGACTCTGATCCTTTTTTATGTCTATATATAATAGGCATTGTAACTCAAGAGATGACTATAACTATTTATGTAACTTGGTTGCATATAGTAAAAGGTTTTGAAAGACAACTCGAGCTATATTGTGACATAAGTCAGTAAGATAATGTTTTAACAACTATTTTATAAAGTTCATTGACTTATAAGTTGTTGTTGTTGAAGGATATAACATATAGATAGAAATTTTATGCTAGCTAACTTACTAATCAAAGACTTGCCATATAAGGTATTTCATATGATTGTTGTCATTAAGGATGTCCTAGACTAGTGGGAGCCACTCCTTTTTATGTTTTATAATATTGTTTTGATATCGATACAGACTTTATGTTAAGATTATCTGTAAAAATAAAGTTTATGAGGTTATTATTGTTATAATCATTTCTATATCGTTTGTGCAAATATTGAATTTGAAAACTTCAGTTTGATCTCAATAAAAAATTCAGTTGGACCAGTTGGAAATATGCATGATTCAGATATCACATTACATGAAATTTTCATGCCACTCATCCATATCGATTTATATCATCAAGTACATCGATGTGGTGGTCGTCAGGGTTCTGTCACGTTATACGTCAGTGACAATAGCCACGGTGGTCCCATTATTGATGTATGAGGTGGACCAGATTGTAAAGTGGAAATATAAAGATAAATAGCATTCGGTTGAACGCCTAAGAATTGTGATATAATTATCAAAAATATATTGCCCAAGTGGGAGATTGTTGGAATATTTTATAATTTAAATATTATTTAATTATTATATTCCAATAATTAATATGCGGGCATATATATTTTAATTATATTATCTATTTATCAAAATAAAGAGGCTTAATTTATTAAGTGGTCAAATAAATGTAAAAGGCTAATTAGATTTTTATTTAGAAATTAATTAATTAATTAATTAATTGGATATGGGGTTAAATACAACATTTCCTGTAATATTAGCGAGTTTCGCTTTAACCCCCTATAAAAGATTTTTTTTAATACCCAGATTCTGTCAAATAGGTTCATGATTGCGAAATTGCAGCAAAGATTCTCTCATTTTTCCAGTGTGGTAGTCCACGTGACATTTTTTATTTTTTATTTAATTTTAAATTCCACGTGGATTACTTTTTTATTTTTTATTTTTTATTTCATTTTATTTTTTTAAAAAAACTTAATCTTCTTTCTTACTTTTTAATTATATATTATTAACTATATATTATATTTTAATTCTTATATATTTTAATTATATAATATTAATTGTATATTATATTATTAATCTTCTTTTTTTACTTTTTAAATTATATTATTATATTATTTTAAGTATTATTTTTTTTGTATTCTTAATTCTATTTTTTTAAAATTAATTAATAAAAATTTTAAAGTAATATATTGGGCTTAGCTCTTTTGGTCTAGGTATCTGTTCATTTACAAATACAAAGCACAAGTAACAATATAAACACTCAATGTTTTTCCAAAATCAGACGATGTGGGACATGGTTAGCAATATAAACATGATTGCATGATCTAAAACCAACATCATTGCTTAAGTTGAATAACAATTTCAATACAGTAAATATTGTACTAGTGCCATTTATGTGCTGCATATATGTGTGAAAGTGTAATGCATTTTTATTGAAGCTACTGATAGTGCCATTTATGGAAGCTCCATGTTTCTATAATATTAAACTATAAGCTATGAATTTGTTGGACTTGCATCTGAGAGAATTGTCTATAAGCTTCGCTCATACATCTAAATTTGGCGTACAAGTCAACGATAGCAGTCTCAACAAAGACATCCTTTAACAACAATCATTAAATTGGTTGTGCTTCCTTTTCTCTGTATTGTACCTCAATTACATCCTTGACCATGTATAAGCACCGATAATCCCACTTCTAGCAAATAAGCACCGATAAATTTCTTGGTGTGAGGTAAGAGTAGGAGATACCATTTCTGAACCGCCAGAGGACGCCCAAGCTTGCATATGTGAGTTTACTTGTTTGAGTTGTGTTGTGTGAAAGTGTTCAAAAGGGCCTCCAATCCCCAGCGTATTTTGTCGGAAGATATGCTCCTAAAGTTGAGCAGGCCATGCACCATTTTCATTGTCAGCTGCATGAAAACCTAACAACATAAATTATGTTGCTCATGATGGATAATAAATTACCGCAACAACCAATGTGCGGCTGTCTAAATTTGAAACCAACGCATGAAACCAATAATGTAGGCTTGTTTAACTTGCAACAGTACTATATCATGATGTAATATATGTTTCCTTGATATAAATCATTTTCTTGTCTTCTTTTGTGATTCATGTAGACAAAATGCCAACATAGTTACATTCACTCACTTTCATTTTCTTAAGTTATTTTTGTGTCTAGGTAGCAATGTGATTATTGTGTTTGTTGTCCATGTCTATGTTTCATAGATAGATAATCTCTAGTTCACCAATGGATGCTGGATCTAGAAAAAAGGATTAGGTTCCCACAATATGACAGTATTGAATGTGAAGCTTTCGATTTTCAAGCTTATTCTAGTATTGAATGTAACTTTTGTTTTGAATGTGAAGCTTTCGACCTTCAAGCTTATTCTGTTGAGATATTAGATATAATCCAAGTTGTATTATGTGACCCAAGCCCAAAGTTAATTAGGGTTTAGGGTTTGTTATTTATTTTGTTATTTTAGTGTATATAAATATACACTTTGTAATTTAGTTTTATTCAATTCAATAATATTAATCCATGTTTCTTTATTTTCTCTCTTTCTCTCCTCACTAAAAGTGTCTCATGCACTAACAAATTGGTATCTAGAGCTCCGATTAGATTCTTGATCGTGTTTTCAAGAATCACACGTCAGAGATCGTGTTTCCGGGATCGTGGGTTATTGTTGATCAATCGCTACAAAGATGAATGGTAACAGAAATTTACCAAACTCCCTTCCAACTCTTGACGGCAAGAATTGGCTCCGATGGAGAAAACATATGCAATATCTATTTGGCTTTCATGAAACCCTATAAGTGGTTACTAATGGCGTTCCTGCGCTTGGTGAAGATGCAACCGACGCATAGAGAACCGCTCACAAGGAGGCCAAGAAGAAGGATTGTAAGGCAGCGTTCTACATCCAATCGGTGGTTGATGTAGCTAATTTCGACAAAATCACTCATGCTGAATCGACAAATGAGGTGTGGGATATTCTTGTCAAGTACTATGAAGGAGGCGAGAAAGTTAAGGTTGTCAAGTTGCAAACTTTTCAACGACAATATGAATTGTTGTCAATGGGAGAAGATGAAAAGATTGCAAGCTATGTGTCAAAGGTGCAGAAACTCATCCATCTCATGAAGGGTTGTGGTGAAACCCTAACTGATAAGATGATAGTTGAGAAGGTAATATTGCATACGTTGACCTCTCACTTTGATCATGTTATCGTAGCTATTCAAGAATTTAACAATCTTGAAACCCTGAAACTAGAAGATTTGGTTGGTTCGTTGGAAGCGTATGAGATTAGGATTTTCGGAAGGAAAGGAGTTCAAGACTTGATACAAGCACTACAAGCTCAATCGTGGAAGAAGAATGGTGGTTCCAACAAGTTCAAAGGTAAAATCGATAAGACTCAAGGCAAGAAGTCTTGGACGAATCCTCACAAGAATAAGATCGATGATAGAACTTCTGAATCCTCGAAGAGAGAAGAAGGAAATTCTTGTCAAAAAGACAAAGTAGAGAAAAAAAAGTGTGTAGTGTTATAACTGTGAAAAGTGGGGTCACTTGGCCAAGCATCGTTGGTACATGAAAAACAAGGGTTTGACGAAAGACAAAGACGAAGGAGCAAACCTTGCACGTCAAGACTCATATGATTCTGATGATATGGTGGTTATGGCTGCATTGCAGATGACCATGTCGAATCTAAGATCTGGTTCCTCGACTCAGGCTGTTCGAATCACATGACTGGTCGAAAAGTATGGTTAATAGATTTTGACGAGTCGAAGAATAGCAAGGTCAAACTTGTTGATAATAGCTTGTTGCAAGCAGAATGTACTGGCAAAATAGTTATTCAAAGGAGGAATGAAGCAAAAGCCATGATCAAAGATGTACTATATGTCCTTGGATTGAAGTGCAATCTGCTAAGTGTTAGACAACTGGTAGAAAAGAGGTTCTTAGTGGTTATGAAACATGGAGCCTTAGAACTTTTCGACATCCAGAATAACTTGGTCTTGAAATCTCCTCTGTCGAAGAATAGAACATTTAAGACCATGATTAGTTGGACTGAGGTACAATGTCTGAAAACAGTTGTCGACCATAAGAATAGTTGGTTGTGGCATCTGAGGTTTGGCCATCAGAACTTTAGGTCGCTAAATCAACTGATCACTCAAGATATGGTAACTGGTATACCAAGTCTTGAGATGCCCAACAAACTCTGTGAAGGTTGTCTAGTCGGAAAGTTGTCCAGGAAGTCTTTCGTTTCAACTATGCCAATGAGATTATCCTGCATACTCGAAGTTGTATATTCAGATGTATGTGGTCCTTTTGAAGAGCATATCATTGGTGGAAACAGGTATTTCATCTTGTAAGTTCTGTGACTTTTAGGTTGGTTGTATTTTGGTAAAACAACATGTTGTTAGCAAGATGTTAAACCAGATGTTCTGCCATAACAGTTAGACATCATGTTATGCATGATATTGTGACATGTTCTAGGACATGTTATACCAGATAGTTAGGGCATGGCTATTTTTCATATTTTGAGTGTGATTTTTGAGTGTGTTCTGATTCACATGTATGCACTATCCAAGGAAGGATATTATGGGAACTTCTGTTTTGATATATTGTGATGGTTTTCTGAAAGAGCCTTTTTAGTAAACTGTATTTTGTTCCTATTTTTGTGCAGGAGATTATGCTTATGATTCCAAGCTGATTCCTGATGAATTGCGCCTCAAGAGCCTAAGCCCACAAGGTCAGAAGGCTATTTAAAGAAGACCTAAACCTAATGAAGGTACGACTTTCACTTTTATAAAATAAGGGGAGGTTTTGTAGTGTTAGGCTTGAGATTCTCTTGTGTGTTAATTGTATGTCACCCTTGTATCTTTTGATACATTGTGGTAGACTGATTTTGTATTGTTAATTGTCTACTCTAAAGCTTGTAAGCAAGAGTGTATTGTTCTTGGTTGAAGCTTTTAAGCAAAACCGAGTATTGTAGTTGGAAGAGTGTTCTTCTTCTTTTTGGTTTCTCAAGGTACTGTCACTGGGACTGTGACTGATTAGGAAGTGAGAGGAGGATATCATATCTAGAGGGTTTCTAGGTAGAATTTGCACAAGGTAGTGATTAGGAGAGAAGTTGTAAACGGGCGAGTTTAGCTTTAAACTAATGCTATCATAGTGAATTTCCTTCCTGGATTGGATGCCCCCAGATGTAGGTGATGTTGCACCGAACTGGGTTACCAATTGAATGTGTTATTTATGTTTCTGCATTTTATTTTTAGTCTGTTTTATTTTATTTATCTGTCAGACAAAAGATGTTGTAACATCTGTCTTGACATTAAGTTCTGATGTGAGGACATCAATTTAAATATGTGGTATAGTGCCAGAATTTCATGCCTCATTTGTCGATGAGTAGAGTCGAAAGCTCTGGATCTATGTGATCAAATGAAAGGACAAAGTATTTGAAATCTTTAAGAGATTTAAGATACTTGTCAAAAACCAGGGTGAAAAGAAAATCAAAGTTATGCGAACAAATGGATGTGGCGAATACACATCCAAGATATTTGAAGCATTCTGTGCAGAGCATAGTATTAATCATGAGATAACTACTCCTTATACTCCTCAACATAATGGAATAGTAGAAAGAAGAAACAAGACCATATTGAACATGGCGAGATGCATGCTGAAGTAGAAGAATTTGCCAAAATCCTTATGGGGTAAAGTTGTTTCGACTATGGTTTATATTCTGAATAGGCGCCCTACAAAGAGGCTGAAGAACAAGGTTCCTGAAGAAGTGTGGAGTGGCAAACGACCATCATTGAGTCATTTGAAGGTGTTTTGCTCTATCTGCTACAAGCATATTCTTGATGCTAAGAGAAGAAAACTTAATGATAAGAGTGAACCTATGATTCTGGTAGGATATCATAAGACTGGAGCATGCAGGTTGTTCAATCCAATTAATCAGAAGATTGTGATAAGTCGATACATTGTGAATGATGAAAATTCTGCCTGGGATTGGAATTTTAGTAATGCAATTGACAAGCCACTGATGAGTTATGATTTCGACGAAGCAAGTAATGATGTCGAAGTCGATGACATTGTTGATACTCTAGTCGAAGAAGAAGTCGAAGCAGTTGCTGATACTCTCAACACAGTCGAAGTCGAAGAGAATATGGTTGGCACAAGTCAGAGAACTCAACGAACTAGAGCTCGTCCAACAAGACTTCAAGACTATGAAGTGGTTGGTGATGATGAAGTTACAATAGATGGGGAAATAGTTAATTTTGCTTTACTTGCAGGTGCTGAACCAATCAAATATAGCAAAGCCTTCAAAGATAAACAATGGAAGTCTGCTATGGTCGAAGATTTACAAGCAATTGAAAGAAACAACACATGGGAGTTGGTCGGATTTCTAGCTCATACAAAAGTTATCAAAGTAAAGTGGGTGTTCAAGTTGTAGCACAATGCTGATGGGTCGATAGCGAGGAATAAGGATAGATTGTTAGCTCGAGGATTTCTCCAAAGAGCAGGACTCGACTACTCTAAATTATTTGCACCTGTCGCAAGATTGCAAATTGTTCGACTAGTGGTGGCCTTTGCATGCAAGCAAGGCTGGTCAACATTTCACTTAGATGTGAAATTGACATTTTTTAATGGACCTTTAGATGAAGAGGTGTATGTCACACAATCTCCTGAGTTTGTGATTTAGGAGGAAGCAAGTAAAGTATACAAGTTGCACAAAGCGCTTTATGGTCTCAAGCAGGCACCAAGGGCATGGAACAAGAAGATCGACTCATACTTGGTTGAATTGAGATTCGTAAAATGAAAATCTTAGTATGGTGTCTATGTTCTGGTTGTGGCACAAGATATAACAATAATCTGCTTATATATCGATGAATTGGTAGTAGCTGGAAATAGCTTGAAGAACTTGTCGTGGTTCAAAGAGTTGATGAAGAAGGAATTTGAAATGTCGGATCTGGGAAAGTTTTCATACTTCCTAGGCATGGAATATCTAATGTCGAAGCAAGGCATGGTGCTACATCAAAGAAAGTATGTCAAAGAGATACTCAAGAGATTCAAAATGGATGTTTCGACTCTTACATATTCGCCTATCAAACCAAATTTAAAGTTGGAGAAGCATGGAGAGGAAGACAAAGTCGATGCAACTTTGTTCAAACAGATTGTCGGATCTCTAAGATATGTGTGCAACAGTCGACCTGATATATGTTTCTCAGTCAGATTAGTGAGCAGATACATGAGTGAATCAAGGGAGTCACACATGAAGGCTGCAAGAAGAATTCTGAGATACTTAAAAGGATCGACAAACTATGGAATTTTATTTCGACGAAACTCTGAAAGCAAAGAAGCTATGGTTACTTGTTATTCAGATGCTGACTGGTGCGGAGATAAGGAATATCGAAGAAGCACTACTGGATATTTATTTCAAGTATTTGGTGCCCCAGTTTCATGGTGCTCGAGAAAGCAATCTGTGGTGGCATTGTCATCACGCGAGGCTGAATATATAGCATGATCATATGTTGCGTGTCAAGCAATTTGGATCGGATATGTGCTTGAAGAAATGGAGGTCGAAGTGAAGAAACCTCTGGTACTGCAGATTGACAACAAGTCAGCCATAAATCTGGCGAAGAATCCAGTTTTGCATGGAAGAAGTAAGCACATCGAAGCTAGATTTCACTTCTTAAGGGAGAAGGTGAATAAAGGTGAACTTGAAGTAAGACATTGCTCAAGTGAAGCACAATTGACCGACATTTCACCAAAGGATTAAAGATCGACAGGTTCCTAACTTTGAGAAAGAAATTAAGAATAGTTCAAATCGACAATGATTAGTGTGGTTTGACAACTTGGATTATAGGGGGTATGTTGAGATATTAGATATAATCCAAGTTGTATTATATAGCCCAAAGCTAATTAGGATTTAGAATTTGTTATTTAGTTTTTTATTTTAGTGTATATAGGCATTTTGTAATTCAATTCAATAATATTAATCCTTGTTTCTTTATTTTTTTTTCTCTTTCTATTCTCACTAAAAGTCTAAAAGTGCTTCACGCATCAACATATTTTAGTATTGAATGTGTTTGAATTTGGAGCAATGCTTGTTTCAACCCTATGCCTCACAATGGAATCCAAATGTCTTTCTATTATTGGATGCATTATTGTGAGAATTATATACTTTTTTTAACTATTATTAAATACTTAATACTAAAAAAATTTATTATATTTTATTTTTATAAATTCTGAATTAATATTTTTGTTATGGAAATTTACATGCAGAGACACGTAATAAAGACTAAAAGTGTTGCATACATGCCACTTAGTTTGTCTTTCTTTTTGAGCATGAATGCTATCATGTGGTTCTTCTATAGTTTTCTCATCAAAGACTATTACATTACTGTAAGTTTATTCCATAATCTCACTAAATTAGAAAATTCGTATTGAATTAATAAACATTTTCATTAATTTTGATGATATAGCTTCCAAATATGCTTGGGTTTGTATTCGGTATAGTTCAGACGGTGATGTGATTGATTTATAGAAACTCAACCCAAGTGATGGTACCAGAAAAGTCAATGAAGTTACAAGAACAAAATGGTCATATTATTCACGTTGTGAAGATCGTTGACACAAATCAAGGGGACAACAGTGGTGTTATGCCGGTATCAAGTGTAATGGGAAATAAGAAACAAGTGTAAGAATATGAATGCAATATGTAATCCGAAAAGAAAATGAAGTTCAGGCATGAACGTGAACTGCATGAAGTTCAGGCATGAACGTGAACTGCATGTGATTACAGTGAAGGAATTTGGAAGCTGCAGGCATGTGATACAGAAAAGTTGGGGTGTTATTGTTACAGCATTAAATCCTTCTAATATGTAATATATATTTCGTCAGTAAGATAATCAAAATAATGAGCATGTCCCAATGGTAAATCAATACTCTATTGAGGGAGAGGATCGGGTTCAATCCCTTTGCTAAGCAATTTTGGTTTTACAAATTTTCTAAAAGAATGATATATATATATATATATATATATATATATATATATATATATATATAAAATTAAAAAAAATGAAGTTTAACAAAATTAAAAATATTAAAAAAATAAAAAATAAAAAATAAAAAATGCCACATGGACTGCCACGCTGGCAAAATGAGAGAATCTTTGCTGTAATCTGGCAATCGGTGGACGGAATTTGGGTATTATGAGGAGGGGGTTTAAAAAAAATCTTTTACAGGGGTTAAAGCTAAACTCTCTAATATTACATGGGGTGTTGTGTATTTAACCCATTGAATATGAGCTCAAATATGATTGGATGTCATGATGTCCCATTTCGGACTAATGGGAATCCTAATTAAGGAATAATGGGAACCCCGTCTGAAGAGTATTCAATGCATTAGGAGTACCGATTGAGGAAGAACCATACAAGCCACCGGATGTTTGTTGTTTGTCTTCTACCTTTCAGGATTACCGCCAACAAAAACTTTCTCAATAGATACATGTATTCCTGCAATCTCTTCTCTCATATGCTAATTAACATGTTGTAGATCCTGTAATTATATACATGTTCGTATTATCTATTCTATTCCACACTAAAGTATATGATATAATATGTAGAACATGTATATGTGATTAATTGTTATTGATTTAATTCCGACATCAAATAAACAAAAGACAAAGGTGGAACCACCTATAGATATAGATTTAGGTGGTGACACGTGTTTTGATTTATTTTAATTTTTATCTAACAATGTATTTAGGTGGTCTCATAAGTTTTGTATGTAATGTTTGATTGATATTAACGATGTCAATTATATACATTTATATACATTTTAATGTATATTTCAGTTTGCTAAATTTTCTATCTTTTCGTGCTTCATAACAGCTTCTGTGTGAACAGTTACAAATGTGTGGTGAAAAACGATGCCTTGGAACAAAGGATAAATGGTTTCTTTATCGGCAAGAAACACTCATGGTTTAGGGTTAACAAAAAAATAAGAAGACCACCAATGATTGGTTATAACTGCTATTATTTACTTTCTCTTTGAATCAGATTACAAGTACTCAAGAAAACAAATAACCCTCTCACCCTAATTAGGATTTGTCACACTTAAGAATAGAGACTAGTATGCTATTTATAATAAAACCTAACATACTAAATTAATGGGCTTTTTAACAATTACTCATTACAAGATAACTTAGGGTACAAGTTAACTTAAATAATTGGACATAACAAACAAGTCCAATTCGATATGTTAAAAAATATAGCATTTCCGACAACTGCATGTTTGACCCTACTTCGACTACAACATACACTACTTCGACAACAACATGTGAACGGCCTTCGGCTGCATGTTAAACATTTGTTGAACTGTCGAACCAAGAAGCTGCCTTCGATCATACTAGAGTTTGATCCAATATCTCAAAAATCTCCACCTTGGAACAAACTCTATAACATCAAGGAACAAACTAGCTTTCTTCATGCAGCTTTATCAACTGAGTGGAAAAACTTGTAACTGGGCAATGTCTTAGTGATCATACCAGCAACATTATGATCTGTCAAAACCTTCAGGACTTGGACTTCTCCACGCTCGATTACCCCTCTGACGAAATGCAACCTCACATCGATGTGCTTGGTTCGCTCATGATAGGCTGAATTCTTTGACAGGTGTATTGAACTTTGACTATCACACCCAAGGCTCCACCATAAATTAGGACTCTGTTTAAAGACCCATTTATGTACCTTAGAATCCACTTCAATGCTTGCCAGTGAGCCTTTCCAAGATTTTCCAAGTACCTGCTTACAAGAGTTACTGCATATGCTATGTCGGGTCTAGTACAGACCATAACATACATCAAAGAAGTCACTATATTAGCATATGGAATGATATTCATATAAGCTCTTTCGACATCAGTAACGGGACACTGATCTATACTCAGCTTGAATTGAGGGTTTATCGGAGTCACAACGGGCTTTAAATTCGACATACCAAACTCTTCGAGAATCTTCCATAGGTATGCCTCTTGAGATAAGCATAATTTCGACTGCTTTCTATCTCTTCGAATGTCAATCCCAAGAATCCTGGACGCAATTCCCAGATCCTTCATGTCGAACTCCTTATTGAGTTCAGCCTTCACCCTTATTACATCTTCGACATTGTTGCTTGCTATTAGAATATCATCCACATAAAGCAACAAAATAATAAATGAATTACCAGGTCAAAATCTGAAGTAAACACAGTGGTCGAACTGACTTCTAATGAAACTTATCCATGTCATGAACTTGTCGAATCTCCTATTCCACTGTCGAGGAGATTGTTTAAGTCCATATAAAGATCTCTTCAACTTGCGCACATAATCTTCCTTCCCCCTTTCAACATACCCTTCAGGTTGCCTCGTCGGGATTATTTCATCTAGATCACCATACAAGAACGCAGTCTTCACATCCATCTGTTCTAGTTCAAGGTCGAACTGTGCCACCGTGGCAAGAAACATTCGAATGGACTTGTGCTTCACAACGGGAGAGAACACATCATTAAAGTCGACACCTTCTTTCTGAGTGAAACTCCTATCGACAAATCTTGCCTTGTATCTCTTTGAAGCCACTCCTTTGATTCCTTCTTTAACTTTGAAAATCCATTTACATCTGACTAACCTGGCTCCATCAGGTTTCTTGATCAGTTCCTAGGTGTTTTTATCATGGAGAGATTTCATCTCATCATCCATGGCCTTCATCCATTGAGTCTTATTTCGACTCCTCATAATTTCCTTATAGTCTCTAAATTCTTCGTCTAGAACCTCACTTGCAGAGATTAAGGCATAAGCTATAAGATATGCATACCCAAGTCTCTGAGGTGGCTTGAAGACTCTCCTCGACCTATCTCTTGACAATAGGTAGTCATTGACAATTTCCTCAACTTTCTCATTATCTACTGGTTCTTCTTCGACTTCATCTGGAATACGCAATTCAGCATCAACATGCTCCACCTCAACAGGAATATCTCCTTGTTCCAGCTCTTCGTCAACATCATCAGTTTTCTTGAAGGAATATCTCCCCAAATTTTGACCCGCTTTATATGATTTCTAGTGCCACTTTATTTCGAATAAATAAAATGACACAATTGGTAGGAAGAGGGGTATAAGGGATATAAGTGTGAGAGGTTGTGAGTTCAAATCCCACCTTCCTCACTTTTAATGTTTTATTTGTTTTTCCTTTATTACTAACTTTTTTTCTATTTTATTTTTTTAATAAAAAACACAAAAATATCATTTTTTAATATTTATTTTTTAATTTTCGTATTTGTATTTAATACAATTTTAAAAATATGATTTTTTCATTAAAATCAATATTTTCAAATCTTTTTTTTCTCATTATCATTATTAGGATATTTCTTTTATTTAAAATATTAATTTTTTTATTTAAATTCACCAAGCCATGAATCCATCCAGATTCATTTGCTTGGGCTCCAAGAAATAGAGGAAAATCAGGTCAGATTAAAACCTTCCTAAACTGAAAAATTGTATTCAATGTCTGACCTAATTTTTCATCTATAAATAGACTCTGTTTTTCACATTTTAACACACCCACAATTCACAGAAATCAGTATAAAAAGTTGTTGTTCTTCACATCGAAGAACAACAACACTAAAAGGGAAGAGGGGTCGGGGTATAAAGGAAATTACATGGAATGTAAAGAAAATTATCAAGGAGAAAAGGGATATGCGAGGAACGATAAAAAGGAACGTAAAGGAAAGAAAGGAGGAAAGCAGCAGCTTAAGCGGTCACGAATCTAGAATGCATGATCTGATGTTTGCATGTATAATTTGTTTGTCTGATTTAACCTTGTTTTAAGGGATTGTTATGGGTGTTGTCTTAAGCTTTATACATAAACAATTAAATTAAATCTTATATACATAAATTTGATTTCATTTTTTGTATACAATTCATCGTCTAGATGTTTTTAGGGGGTCATTATGTAGATATTTCTTGATTAAGTTTTCTAAAAAATACCAAAGAGTTTTTAATTAAGTTTACCAATTGTTAGTAAACCATAAATTATTTTAGCTATTTCGAATTGAAAAAATAATATTTTAAATGGAATTTTGTAATAACTTGTTTTGGGGTATGAACGTGTTTAAAATTAGTGAATTGAGTTATGCACAACTTTTGGGATTTTTACAAATAGGGGTTTATAGTTTTGATGTGGGTTTTAAAACATTCTAAACATGGATTTTAAATTGGGTTTGTTTGGAAAATTTATTGTGGTAATTACTTATTTAATTGGGTTAAAATATATATATATACTAAAGATATTCTAAACATGGATTATATATATATATTTAATCCCCTAACCCTATATATATACTAAAGATTTTTTTTTGTTAAGAAGTATTTAAGAAATTTTAATTTATAATTTTCTTATAAGGGATAGGGGATTAAATATAGGGTTTATAGTAAAAAGGGATAATCAAGGGATAGAATTAGGAATGAAATCAAGGAATACATGGGATAAAATATGGAATAAATTTTAAGATTAAAGTTTGGGATAATTAAGAATAAAATTTTGAGATAAAAAATCTAAGGGTGTTTTTTTTTTTATTTTTGATATATTTATAAACAAATTAAAAAGAGAATATTTTTGCAAATAAAAAAGGATATTAGGGATTTTGGGATAAAACTCTTAGGTTCCAAGAGTATAAATATAGGCCAAGGGATAAGGGATTTTGGGATAAAACTCTCCATCCGAGAGTATAAACAATGGACAAGGATTTTGGAATAAAACTCTTCCTCCGAGAGTATAAATAATGGATAAGATTTTTGGGATAAAACTCTTCCTCTGAGAGTATAAATAAGGGATAGGATTTTAGGGATAGAACTCTTCATCCGAGAGTATAAACAATGGACAAGGATTTTGGGATAAAACTCTTCCTCTGAGAGTATAAATAAACGGATCGGGATTTAAGGGATATAACTCCTTATCTAGGAGTATAAATAATAGATTAAGGGATATAACTCCTTATCTAGGAGTATAAATAATAGATTTGGGGATAAAACTCTTTATCCAAGAGTATAAATAATGGATTGGGTTTGGGATTAGGATTAGGAATAGGGTTAGGGTCTAGGAATAGGGGAGGTGAACTACGGTTACTCTGATCTTTCAAAATTGAAGGTACGTAGGCATAGGGTCGTAAACCCTAGCGAGTATAATAATAAAAAACTTAAGATTCTTTTGTAAAATAAATAACAAGTTAGACGACAAACAAACATACCCTAAAATCTAAGAAGGATCCCATTGAGTACAATGGAGGTGAGGGGTGCCTAACACCTTCCCCTCACTTAATCGACTCCCGAACCTTAGGAATCTCTACCCTTAGGATTAGGATTTTAGGTTTATCATTTATTTTCCTTAAAAAAATATGATGGCGACTCGATAATTTTGCCGGCCGCGACACACCTCCTGTGACCTAGCTCTAGGCACCATAGCCTATAAGCTTTGACTCCTTTAGGGTATCCCATAAACATGCATTTCAGAGCTCTAGGTTCGACCTTGTCTTGCCTAATGTGAGCATAGGCCACGCTGCCAAATACTCTCAATTTGTCGAGATCTGGTGGATGTCCCGACCAAACTTCGTCAGGTGTCTTCATATCTAACGTAGTCGAAGGACATCTGTTTATCATATATGTTGTTGTTGAAACAGCCTCAGCCCAAAACACCTTCTTTAACCCTACACTAGTCAACATACATCTAACTCTTTCCAAAATAGTTCGATTAAACCTTTTCGCCAAACCATTATGTTGTGGAGTACCTGCAGTAGTTTTGTGCCTTGCAATACCTGAGGTGGCACAAAAGCTGTTGAACGCCTCATTGCAAAATTCAAGGCCATTGTCGGTTCTTAACCTCTTGACCTTTCTGCTAGTCTGATTTTCGACCAAAGTCTTCCAACCATTGAAATTCTCAAAAGTTTCATCCTTAGTCTTCTGGATGAATACCCATAAATTTCTGGAATAATCATCAACTATGGATAGAAAGTACCTTGCTCCTGAATGTGATGGACACCTTGAAGGCCCCTAAAGATCAACATGGATGTAACCAAGGGATCCATGAGTTCTTTGTTTGCCTTTGTTGAACTTCACTCTGCAAGTTTTTCCAAGTATACAGGGTTCACAAAATTTCAGCTTTTCGACTCTGTCTCCACCAAGCAGATTTTGTTTCCCCAATTCGACCAGACCCCTTTCACTGACATGGCCCAATCTCAGTACCAGAAGGCACAAAATGGTCATAGAGAAGTTTTGGTTTAACACTCTGACTTTCGTCAATGTCAGATGATTATGTACATCATAAACCTTTCTTACCATTTCTGCTTACTCCATAGATCATGGAATCAATCTTGCTTCTATCTATGCTTTTAGCAAGAAAATACTGGAATTCTCTATCATACTTGTAGATACAGCTTGTGTCAGAGACATTGGAGATTAATTCTTATTCTAATTTAGCAACTTTTCTTTTTAAGGCATAATTATTATTTTTTAAGCAAAAAATGTTTCATTTAGAGAAGAGTTATTCTGCTCAAGCTTATCTTTTTCCTCAGAAGCAATTATAAGAGATTTTTTAAGATCTTTGCATTTACTCTGAAGACTTTGATATTTTTCCAGCATTTCTGACAGACATGACTCTAATTCACAGCAAGAGAGTTTAGATAATATCTCTGAGTCAGAGTTTGAGTGTGATTCTGGTTCTGATGATATTTTGTCTTCTGGTTCTCCAGAAACTTCATCTTCAGTTGTTGCCACCAGTGCAACATTTGTTTGTTCGTCATCAGATTCTTCTTCTTTAGAATCAGAGTCGACCCAAGTTGCCATTAGAAATTTCTTCGCTTTGGAGAAGTTCTTCTTAGGCTTCTTGTCCTTCTTCATCTTTGGACACTCGTTCTTGTAATGACCTGGCGCATTACACTCGTAGTAGATAACCTCTTTTCTAGAGTTCTGCTTCTTCTGTCCAGATGATGGCTCAGAGCGGCCTTTGTTTCTTCTAGATCCTCTGAAGTTTCCTTGCCTATGCTTCCAGAGTTTGTTGATTCTTCTGGAGATTAATGACAGCTCATCTTCTGACTCTTCACCAGAATCTTTTGATTCTTCCTCAGCTTGATAAGCCTTTGCCTTTTCAGGTTTAGACTTAAGAGCGATAGATTTGCTTTTCTTATGAGGTTCATCTTCTTCAAGCTCTATCTCATGACTTCTCAAAAAACTAACAAGCTCTTCAAGACTTATGCTATTAAGATCTTTTGATAGCTTTAGAGATGTTACCATAGGTCTCCATTTCTTAGGAAGACTTCTGATGATCTTTTTCACATGATCAGCAGTTGAGTAACCTTTGTCCACAACTTTGAGTCCTGCGACCAGCATCTGAAACCTTGAAAACATGGTCTCAACTGTCTCATCATCCTCCATTTTGAATGCCTCATATTTTTGGATTAAGGCTAACGCCTTTGTCTCCTTGACTTGAGCATTTCCTTCACGAGTCATTCTTAGAGAATCAAAGATAGATTTGGCAGTATCTCTATTTGTTATCTTCTCATACTCAGTATAAGAGATGACATTTAGCAATATGGTTCTTGCCTTATGAGGATTCTTATAATCTTTCTTCTGTTGGTTGGTCATATCACTTCTGGATATTTTAGCACATGTAGCATCAACTGGGTGATTGTAGGCATCGACTACAAAATCCCAAAGATCTACATCATAACCAATAAAGAAGATTTCTATTCTGTCTTTCCAGTAGTCAAACTTTTCACCATAAAAGACTGGTGGTTTGGCACTGTAATTATCTTTCTCTTCAGTGGTATTAACAGGAGCTGCCATGATATCTCACACAAATACTAGATCGGTACTGAACACTGTTAAGTGTTGATAAAATGTTTATCATAATCAGAACCGGAGCTCTGATGCCAATTGAAGGTGTGAGAAAAACACAAGAAATGGGGGTTTGAATTAGGTATTCAAAATGAAAGCTTTTTGTGAAACTCAAACAAAGATCACAAATAGACTAACAATAGAGAAAGACACACGATATATTCTGGTTCACTTGAAAACTATCAAGTTAATCCAGCCCACCCGCCAAGGTGATTTCGCCTTATACACAAGGACTTAATCCACTATAACCAAACTGATTACAACTGCACTAGCAACTGCTGGTGACTAACAATACACAGACTAACCGTCTCTTCTTAAGGCTTCTGACCTAACTAGTCCCTTAAGGAGTTCAAACAACCGTTTGATCAAATAAAATGTTTACAATGAAATGCTTCTTACATAAGCTGATATAAACACTATTTCTAGCTCAATCTAACTTGGAGCAAATCTACACAGTAATAACAATTTTCTTCTTTGTATTGTGGTGCTTACTGTTCACTCATGTATTTATCGATTTCTTGAGTTCTCTCTTTGTATGAATCAGTGTTTTTAATATTTCTCTTTTTCACACTTCGTGTCACACTTCATTCGTTGAATGTTCAAGTCTTTATATAGCCAGAAAAAGATCCGTTGAAGGGCAGATCAGTAATATCAGAAAAATACTGGCGACTTGAAATAATGTCGTTGTGGTGGGATGAAAATTGTACACTGAAATTGTCCTTTGTATCACCAAATCAGGGTAGTGGAATGGTAGTGGAAAGGAACGTGTTTGATCTGTACTATGTACTATTTTCCCACGCAAACGTTTCTTCTTCTTCTGTTCATCAGTGGCTTTTGAGTAGATATGATTGAAGCATGATCAGAAGAATGAATCATTGGGTCTTCAGAGTCTTGGGTCTTCAGTGTCTTCAGAACTTGTTTAGCATAACCTTGTCATCAGAGTCTTCAGAACTCCTTCTTCAGAACCCTTGGTTATCAGAAACATAAGTCTTCAGAGTCTTTAGAACTTGTTCAGCAGAACCTTGTCTTCAGAGTCTTCAGAACTTGGTCTTCAGAAACTTAAGTCTTCAGAGGATGAGTATCAGAGTTAAATTCACAGCCAAAATCCAAAAGAACATTGCAATAGCAACATAGTGTCTTCTTAAAGTCTTTCTTATGCACAATAGATCAGAAGCAACCTTGCTTCTTGACGCAGAAGCGATCATTGAGAACATCAGAATGACATAGCACACAATCTCTATCAGAGTCAAAACGTGTTTTTCAATTCTTAAAAAGATACACGTTAGAGTACCAAAATTATTCTCACACAAATACAACTTTGTTCATAACAATAACTTATGTTACGTCTTTTGCATCTATTTCTGGTTTTTTAAGGATAGTAGTTTCTAAAACTAAATTTTCAAAACAAAAAAAAAATTGAATTTTTTATGCATCCAGAAATATATTTATGTATTTGAGGGGTACTTTCGAGTTTTCTTCGCACCCCAAAAAATGGAAAAAGTAACCCTAATATTTATGGCTTGAAATTGCAAGAGGGTTGTTATTTCCACCCTTTGTGGTGCCTTTCACACCCTTAAAAATTTAAAAATGCCCTTCATTCTTCCGAATATGCATATTCGGACACACTCAAACCACACAAAAATGCGCCTTTCAAAGATTCACCCCATTTTACAAAAAAAACATAGTCCAGAGATGCATCTCCGAAATAATCCCTGAACTAAATTATTGTTTTTTGATTCACTGAGCTAGTTAAATGAACGACTCATTGATATATCCGGAGATGCATATTCAGAAATGACCAGCGGGAAATTGGATAAAACACCACCTTACATGATCTTTTCCTCTATACTCATACAACTCTCCATTTTCAAAACTCTTAAAAAAGTTTCTTTCATTCTCAATCACCTCTTGAACACCAAAACATCATTTTTTTGTATTTCATCACATCAAAGGGAGCAAAACAATCTAGAATTAGAGGTAAATTTCATTCATTTTAGCTCTCATTCCTTGTATTAATCTTGTTTATGAGCTGAAAAATGGACGTTGAATCCAGATATGCATCTTCGGACAATGTTAGGCTTGGTTCAGATGTGCATCTTCGGTTTGTCCTAATAGTTTGAGCTTTCACGCTATTTTTGTGTTATTTGTTGTATTAGATATGGTGCACCCGAATATATTTCTCAAGGCTATTGTGAGTGTAGATGTTAAACTAGTCAAAGTGAAGTGTGATATTAAACTGAATGAAGTGAATGATGATGTTAAACCAGATAAAGCGAATGATGATGTTAAATCGGGTGCTCGACCAATTATTGTCGAGGTATATGTCTGTGCACAATTTACAAATAAAGAGGCCTTTATTGTTCGTGAACATAAGCTACGATGGGTCCGTAGGGAGGCTATAAAATTGGGGCTTGGCATTGTAATCGAAAGGCCCGACAATGGTTCAGATAAAAGACAAGAATTTGTAACAATGATATGCGAAAGAAGTTGCACATACCAACCAAAGATAAGAAAGTTGAAATGAGATAACACTGGATCGAAGAAATATAAATGTCTATTTAAATTGTGAGGATACCGTATGGTGGATGAGAGATGGAAACTTAATGTAATTTTCTGTATACATAATCATACCTTGAATGGCAAGCTATCCAATCATCCCATTATATGTCGCCTTGTTCTGGAGGAGAGGGAACTTGTTTCGGACATGACGTTAGACATGGTGGTGCCAAAAAATACTCGGATCTTTGAAATGGAAAAAACCACAAAATGTTTCAAATATCAAGCAAATATACAACGTGTGTGCTCAAGACAATAAGGTCGTAAGAGGACCAAGATCTGAGATGCAACAGTAAAGGTGATTTTTGCTAAGATTAGGATGTCATGGATTAAATGCTATGAAACCAACATAATGAGATACATACATCTTTTGGTCGGAGCATTACTATATTAGAACACTGATTCAAAGACAAAATTCTTTATCAACAGTTGGTTGGCAATGTATCTTGAGCGAGTTTGATATTTATTTTTCACGAATCCAAACGAGCGGATAAAACAGGTTCAAATAGCTCAAAGTATGGATGTACACTTAGGAAGACCTAGGTCTTCCATGTGCTTGTTTAATTTCAAAGAAGATGAAACTTAAAAAACCAATATGTATTGATAAAGTTTGTACTCATTAAAAAAAGGTTTTGTTTTGATGATGATGGTGTGATGAAGGATGATGAATCAAACATATCTATCATGACCGAGTGGAAAGTGATCCAAGAGAGATTCATGAAAGCTGATGGCATAATAAAATTGCACATCAAAGAGCAGCTGAGGAAGATTGATTATCCAGAAACGAAAGATTTGAAACCATCGTCGAAATCGGTTAAAACAAAACGTGCCCCTAAAAAGGTCAAACCAACATAAAGTGACAACTTCACTAGACGGTCTCTTTCATACTTTGAACATGTTGACTCACACTTTCCGTATTCTCCGACTTCAAAATCCCAAAAGGAGTGCTTTCAAGGGTGCTCGCATTGACAAACCATCTACTCCACCTTCATTACCAAAAATCAAACACATTGAAGAGATACAATTTTTATGCATAAATACATTGAGAAGATTGTAGATGTCGTAGGTGGCGACAATTGTGGTTTTTGAGCTATTTCGAGTTTTCCTGGTAAGGGAGAGGACGACTACCAATTTGTTTGTCATCATCGTATACAAGAGATGGTGATGTATATGGAATCATACACAAAGTTATGTGGAAACAAATCAAATTATAATGAAATTTTTAATGCTCTAGCTCTTTGTCTTACGAGTCCGGCTCTGTTTGAAAAATGGACGTGCTTCCCAAAAATGGGATACCTTATAGCAATTGTTTATGCTAGGTGTTTATTGATTTAACACGGCATGGTTTCTCGGAAATATTCTTTCCACTTCGGAGTAAGCCACCTCAAAATCCATCCGAACGCATCATGTGTATAGGTTGATTATAAAAAAAACATTTTGTTCAAGTTTATTTTAAACCAGTATGTTCTATACCAACGACATCACCTGAGTGGACAAAATATTTCACACAAGATGATGAAACATAGTCGAATCACTTTCTAGAAAAGACGAATGAGTTCACCAAATTGAGCGACGTTGAACAAGAAATAAATAAGGAAATGTCAAATAATAAACCACCAATTGATTTAGGTAGTGACATATGTTTTGATACATTTTAGTTGTAATCAAACATGTTTTTTTGTATGTAATGCACTGCACGTTGCTATAAAATTATGGTTATGTACTACGTAATTTTTTTGTGGATCCGAAAATACATATCCTGACACACCATGTAATTATTATTTTTTAAAACGGGGGACTATACGGACATGCATCTCCGGATAAATCCTTAATTTTTGGAAGAAAAAAAAAGCGGATCCGGATATGTATCTCTGAAGTCTTTCTTGTAGATATGATCTTGTTTGTAAGATCCTTATTGCTCCACAACTTCTATAAATAGGGTCTCTCATTCCAATTTTATTTACACAAACTAGAATGGCTACATATTCCCATCTTGCATTTGTGTATTTCAAATGCGCAAAACTCTCCACTTCAATTTCAGATCTGCGAGGACATATTTCTCGTCGATTTGAAAACCAAATTGAATACTCTTCTGTGATATCTAAAAAATCGGAGAGTTCTGAAACTCGAGTACCGTTCACCTCCGATAGACAACAAAGGGAAGATACGATTCACTATGCTTGAACTGAAGACAGATGATGATTTGAAGCTTATATGGTGTACTTTCTACTGTTACTCAATAAAGGGTTCGATTAAAATTGATGTGATGATTAAAATATCAGTCGAAAATATTATAAGAATGTTGCAACATTCCGAATCACCTGTTTTTAATGGTATGTAATGTTAAATTTATGTAACGTTTATCTATGTAATGTTTATTGTGATGTTTATTTATGTTGGTTTTCCATTCTGCCATTGTTTTTGCTTGTTTCTATTTTGAACTAATAAAACATATTTCGAATATGCATTTCCAGAAAAGCTCACTGACTAATACACTAAGAGGATTATAAAAATGCATCTCTAAAATAAACTTTTATGCATACGCAAATGCATATTCAGCTTAAATTTTAATAGAATAAGAATTTCTCATCATTTTCATTTTAGTTGTGTGAAAAATGAATCTCCGAACGCAAAAGACACTTTCGTCTTTCTTCGTCGATGGGAAAACCCCTAAAAATAAAAAGAGTAATTTCCAATTGCAAATCCAACATCTTCTCCACCCACATTTTATGTCAAGTATTTCAACTCTTAAAGTCCATTATTTCATGAGAAATTGTTTAAGCAAATTAATTTCTATAATTCCAAGTGGAATTCAACAATCAAATCCAATACATCTATCTATTTTATTTTATTTTATTTCATTTCTGATGATATACATCTGTCTATTTTATTAATGTTAAAAAAGCAACCCTCTTTTCATCAGAAAATAAACAAATTAAAAAGGTACCCTCTCAATCATGGATTTAAGAAATTCCAATCCACACTTGCTCCAACCACAACTCCTCACTATAATTGATCTATGTATTACTAATACTAATTGGGTAATGTTAATTTGTGTTCTCAATGGCACAAATTGAAAAAATCCACTTATAAAATATTTATATTGAAAAAAATTAAAAAAATAATTAAATTTATCTTTTTATTAAAATTAATGTACAATTTTTCAAAATAATATTTTTTTCATTTAATTATTAACTTGTGTCAATTACTCATAATAATATAACTTAAATAATACGAGTGCTCCATTCAGCGTGAGCTTCAAGTTGGGGCTACTCAACTGAACTATCATTAATCAACCAATGTCAATTTCGATTTTGTTCTACAATTTCAGAACTTTCTACAGACCTATTACCAATACCAAGTGGTTCCCGTTTTCAATCACACGTGTGAACCCTTTTCACATTAAATAAACTCATAAAAACCCTTTTCAAAAATAAAATAAACTCATAAAAACCCAACATGATAAATTTCTCAGAATGCCAAATATACCCCTCGCAATGCAATTTCCGCGCAATTCATTTCAACTCAAGTAACCCTAAACATCGGTCAACCACGGCATCTTCATATTTTCAATAACAATACCAATATACATACATACATAAATAAATTAACCATACAATAAAAATAAATAAATAAATATTCATACAATGAATATTATAATATTACATATAGACGGCAATTGCGAAATTACGTCATAGTCCACCTTCGCATTGCTTCTTCTTCTTCTTTCTCTCTCTATATGAAAGTGCAAAACTATGTTTGATATTAATGAGTGAACTATGTTTATTCTTATCTGCAACTAAATTTAACATATTTTTATTCCAGAATATTCAAACTCAATTCGCTTTTTTATTTTATTTTTTATTATTTACTATTAATTTATATATTTTCATCACTTCTTCAAATTCCAACCTAGCTCTTTTCTTGTGATTTTCTCTCTGAGATTTTCTGTTCCAGGTTTTGGAAATTGAACTTCCCTTTTTCTTCACTTCATAATATAGTTTCTGTTCTTCACCAATTCATGGTTTCCTAATTTGGTAAATTGAGTTTTAGGTTTTGATTAATTACTTTTCAGACAAGTTTTCTAGTGGAATCATAGCTCAAAATTTGTGTTTACAGTAAGGGAATGATTTTGTTATGTATTAGGGCACAAATCTGTGATTGGAGTGTACTGTTTAGTTGAGAAATGGATTATACTGTTTTGTGGTTGATGATATTGTTGCAATTGTCAACAATTTTTGGGTCTGGAGATGTTTTACAGACTATGGATTGTGGAAATAATTCGGTAGCGAATTCGATTTCTAGTCATGGTGAGGAATTGTTTTACATAAATGGGAATGTTGTGAGCAAAGTTGGTTTCTGTAAAGCTCTGAAATTGTATATTGCAAAAGGTTGTGATGTGAATGACTACTTTGAAAGCAATCACTGTGTTTTGGATTTGGATTTCGATGTCTCTTTTGGTATGGTTTGGGAAACATAGTGTTAGTTTGTGATGCTTTTTTTTTTTTTTTTGTAATTTTTCATTTGTGTTTTGCAGTGAGTTTACCTTCCAAGGGAGGGAGGAAACTTTTGCAGAAAGATTTGAACAAAAATTCCACATCACAAGGAGATTCTAAGCATGTGTCAAGCAACCATGTTGGATTTTTTGCAGGCGGAGCTTTGTTGGTATGTTGTGCTATTGTTTGTCCTTGTTTCTATGGGAAGAGAAGGAAGACAACTGCTCATGCTGTTCTAGAAAAGGACTCGAATTCAAGTGAGTTCATGTTCTCATATATACTTTTTTTACCTCCTTTTTTTTCCTTCCAATTTATCTTTGATAACTTTGTATCCAAACATGTGCATTCAGGACATGCTATGAATTCGGAAGAGAGGAAGGGTATGATTCTAAATATCATAGTTTGATAAATACTCCTTACGTTCCAAAATAAGTATTGTTTGAGGTTTTTTTTTCCGTATATATTAAGAAAAACAATAAATGTAACAATGCTACAAAAGTGTCCTTATTAACTATTGGTTTATATACAATTGTTATAAATGTGTGATATGGTATAATGAAATGAACTAAAAGTGATGCACATAGTATTAATTTTGGGTAAAACTGCGATAATGTAATTCATGTTGTGTATTGAAAAAATAAAACGATACTTATTTTGGAACAAAGGGAGTAACATGTACTTCATTACCTTAATTTTCAGTTACCATTGTTATCGTATACTTTTTTGTCTTCATTTTTCAAGATTGTGCTTCATGTTACTTTTAAATGATGGGTAAAGTGATGAACACTTTTGCTTTTTCAGTGGATTTAGCTTCTTCCTTTGAACCATCTGTTTCTGATAAGATCCCGTCTAGTCCACTTCGGGTGCCACAAAGTCCATCAAGATTCTCAATGTCTCCGAAACTCAGTAGACTTCAATCATTACATCTCAACCTGAGTCAGGTTTCTAAAGCTACTCGTAATTTCTCAGAAACATTACAAATAGGAGAGGGAGGTTTTGGAACTGTCTACAAGGCTAATTTAGATGATGGCGGGGTTGTGGCTGTAAAACGCGCTAAAAGGGTAAGAAGTATCTCTTGATGTCTATAGTTTATAAATCCACAGCCAGTTTTAGAGTGCTAAAGTTCTGGATTCTTTTTATTACAAAATTTATTTACTGATATGATATAGTACTATATTATGAATTGTTTTGACTATTCTGTACCTCTAAAATTGGTAGAAATACTTTCTAATTTTAGTGATGACATATTGACATGATTGAACCATATAGGAACATTTCGAGAGTTTGAGAACAGAATTCAGCAGTGAAGTCGAACTTTTGGCCAAAATTGATCATCGAAACCTGGTGAAACTACTTGGTTATATTGACAAAGGAAACGAACGTATCCTTATTACAGAGTTTGTGCCAAATGGTACTCTTCGAGAACATTTGGATGGTAAGGCTGTGTAATATTCTTTGCCAGTATTTGTATTCAAATATGGAAAGTAATACTGATTATCGTTTTGATATTGCTGGTAGGTTTGTTTGGAAAAATCCTGGATTTCAATCAGCGGCTTGAAATCTCAATTGATGTTGCTCATGGATTGACCTATTTGCATCTGTATGCTGGTCAGTAATCCCTTCATTCTTTATTATGCAAAATCTGTTCACATTCTACATTTTCATTGCATAAAAACCAAATATAAAATGCAGACTGCATCTTAGATACTATAAACAGATATTTTAAGAAAGCAACTTCAACCGAAATTATATGTTGTTTGTTTATTCAATCACAGTTTATTCTCTATACAGTGCTCAAGTAGTGATCATTGATACCTTTTTAAGCACTTCCTACTTTTCCCTTTCTGGCTTATTTATTAGGCTTTAAGTTTTTGACTTATTTTGGCATATTGATGCATCATAATTTCCCTATATAGTCTAATAATGTTTATAGATCTTCCAATTGATGCCTAACCGTTGTCTTAAACCAGAAAAACAAATCATCCATCGAGATGTGAAATCATCCAACATTCTTCTGACTGAAAGGATGCGAGCTAAAGTCGCTGATTTTGGATTTGCAAAGCTTGGTCCTGTAAGCAATGACCATACACACATTTCTACCAAAGTGAAGGGAACAGTTGGTTATTTGGACCCTGAGTATATGAAAACCTACCATCTCACTCCCAAAAGTGATGTTTACTCATTTGGAATTTTGCTTTTAGAAATTCTGACTGGCCGCCGTCCTGTGGAAATGAAAAAAACTCCTGAAGAGCGAGTTACATTAAGATGGGTATGCTCGCAATTTGTTCTTATTTTGATTTTTGTTTACATTTATTTTCGTTACAGAAATTAACTATCCGTTTAAATGTTGTCATACTTTGAAAAGATGACATACCATTATAGGTTTGCATCCAGCTAAGGGACCCTGTAAGTTAGGGACCTCTTTAGGAATATAACTTCTGCCTTCATTTAAGAGAAATTTATCATTTTTATCTTATTCTCAGTGGGGATAATATGATATGACTTGCAGATTGATTCATTCCAAAAGGAATTGTATCAATTGATGAGAGAAATTTATGCAATGGAAATGGATGCTATAGATCCTATCTACCACTGCTGCACTGCTTCGTCACAGATGCTGCTTCAGGAGTTTACCTGGAGTCATCTCTGAATTTTATGCTGTTGACCCGGTTTCGGCATTATCATACCCTTATGTTTTAATCTAATATTGCTGTCACAATGAAACTGAGTATGTTGCTATTTCCCATTGGGTGTAAAATTTTACAGTTTGACCAAACTTCATACAATTTGGGATTAGTGCCTAACTCAATCCCCCACAAAACTGATTTGTAAAACGAAGTCTGTCCAAGTCTTATAAACACTACTTAATATCTCTAGGACCAGACACCTGAAGTATGGACAATTGCGGATGGTGTAGCAAAGATTTTGACCCAAAAAACATTTATGGTAGGCTTTGATACTATTTTAGAATTTGAGTTTAGGATCTAATTCAACCCCCTACAAAACTAGCTTGTAAAGCAAGGATGTCCAAACCTTAAGAGATTTAGGATAAATTTTGATACCATCTTAAAATTTCTCAACCCTGCAAAATCAGTTTGAAAATGGAGGATTATCCATGCCTTTAAGTCCATATAACAAGTAGATGTTGGGCTCTAAGCAAAATTAACTGTGCTTTCCCATTGAAGAACTTTAGTTGCAGCTTGTTCTCTTCTGGCATTTTATAGTCTTTAGTAACACGGGCAAGTTTACTGAACTGAAAAGCATTATGCAAAATTTTCTAATGAACTAGTAATCATGGGACAAGGTTAATCTTGTTATTTAGTAATCATTGCAGTAGTAATAGATGGAAAACTTGATTGTTCATCTTCATTTTTAAGCACTGAAATTAAACTATGTGCTGCTTCTTATATTTTTGCAGGCCTTCAGGAAATATAATGAAGGAAATATGGTGGAACTGCTTGACCCTTTAATGCAAGAAGCTGTAAAAACCGACGTTGTCATGAAGATGTTAGATTTGGCATTTAGCTGTGCCGCACCGGTAAGATCAGATAGACCTGACATGAAAGGAGTTTGTGAACAATTATGGGCAATAAGAGCAGATTACCTCAAGAGCAGTGGTGAAACTGCAAGGAGAGAATGATTACTAAAATTTCACCATTATGATGATAATTTGAAGTTGATGCCTTTTTGTTTTTGTTTTTGAAAAAAAAAAAAAATCTTTATCATGCATTAAAGTGTTTCAGGCATTAAGACATGTTAATTTTCATTTAAGGTTTTAATCTATAGATGGATTTGTTAATTCAACCATAAACTACAAGAGTCATTTATAGTTTAGACTGTGGAAGATTTTGTATGACTTAGGAAGTAACAACATGTTGACTCTATTTCACCAGTGTTTTGAAGTATTTTCCTTGTAAAGTTTATTATGGATTTTGGTTCATGAAAATCCCTCAATCAAAAAATAAAGTCATGTCTTAAATAGGTTTTAGTTTATATAAAACATGTTTTATTTTTATTTGATCCTCTAAAAAATATCCTCTTGTCAACTTGTGTCAATATTATATTAATCATTATTAATCATTATTGTCAGGATTTTATTTATTAAGTGATAATGCGGTTAGCAAAATCATCTGTTAGCACCATGTGGCATCCAGCCCTTAAACCTCATTTGACATTTAACATTTTTTTCCATATACTACTAGAAAGAAACCATGTCAATTGCACATTTTCAACTCTAGGAATTCTACTGAGCAACTTTCTTTTCACTTTATACCAATCATTGAGCTCATTATTACAATTTGGATAACGTACACTCAACAGCGTGTAAAGTTGGAACATTGGTTTGGTTTTGGGGTCTCATCATGTTCCTTTTAATTTAGAAGGAATAAATATTTATAAATCTCATTATCATAGATCTCATGTTTGAAATATTGCAATCATAAATTATTTAGGTTTAAATGCAGTTTTAGTCCCCCTATTAATGTTTTTTCTCACTTTTGGTCCTCCTATTTCAAAATTCTGATTTTTAGTCCCTTAAGTTTCATTTTATGAGGATTTTAGTCCCCCATTCAATTTAAGGCCAATTTTTTATGACATGGGCCTGGAAACGCTGACATGTCAGTGCCAAGTGGATAATAGTATATTAAAATGTTATTTTAATTGATTTAAATTATTTTCCAAATAGAATCATTTTTAATTAAGTTTTTTTTATTTAATATTAAAGATTAAATGCACAATTTCATCAAAGTTTCTCTTAATCTTCTATCTCCACCAACGAAAACCCTAAAACTACATTTGATGAACACACTAACTTCGTCCTTGTTCGTCCTCGTCTCGTCTGTTCCAGATTGTATTCGTCCTCGTTCGTCCAGCTCGTCTTCGTCGTTGTTAGTCCTCGTTTTGTATTCGTTCCAGGTTGTCTTCATCCGTTCCAGATCATCATCAACATGTCAAACCCAACATTTGTTTTGAGGTAAGTGGCTATGTCATAGTGTTTGAATGTGATGTTTTTTGATTTGTCATTGTTAGTTTATTGTTATGTTATGGTGGTCCCAAAAGAACTGATATGATATCATTTTCTTAGTTTATTGTAAGGTTGTGGTGGTCCCAAAAGTGTTGTAACCGTGTGTTTACATGTTTTCTGTATGTAGGCCACCAGAGAAACAAACTGTTAGACTTAGAATTCACCACAAGGGACAGATGGTTAATCATCCTGTAATGTTGTACGTTGGTGAAACGGTGGCTGAAATGAATTGGGATTGGGACGTGGACTTAATGTCCTACATGCAGATTGAATCTATGATAAAAAGTGAAGGCTATAGGAATATAAAATGTCTTCGGTATGTGAATCCTAGGTTTTCATTTTCTAGAGGGATTCGACCGTTGAATAATGACAGAGATGCGCTAAAGTTTATTGAAGATGTTAAAGGGTTCCATGTCATCGATGTTTACGTTGAACACACGGTTGACATACCTGAATACATAGAAGCTGAGGAAGTTCAAGACAATGTGGATGTGGAGGAAGTTCAAGGTAATGTGAATGTTCATGAAGTTCAAGAAAATATGGATGTGGAGGATAATCAGGATAATGTGGATGTGGAGGATAATCAGGATAATATGGATGTGGATGTGGAGGATAATCAGGATAATGTGGACGTGGATGTGGAGGATCGGGCTAATGTGGATGTGGAAGATGTTAATGCTGATGAGAGTGAAACTGATCCGGATTATGAGTATAGTGAGAAGGATGACGAAGAAAGTGAGAGTGACATTGATTTAGTTCCGGAAGAGAGGGTTGAAGCTAATGTAGACTGGACAACAATTCTACCCAATATTGAAGGTACTTCTAGTCATAATCATGTTTCTGATAATGAAAGTTGTGATTCAGATGAGCTTCATAGCCCTCCAGAGAGTGATGTTAAAGATGAGATGGAAAGGTTTCCAACCTTTAAGGGAAGTGCTAAGTTTGAGTTAGGCCTGACGTTGAAGGATAAGTTGCAAATTCGAGATGCCATAAAGGAGTATGCAATGGCTAACAAGAAGAATATTGTGTTAAAGAAGAATGACAAGAAAAGAATGGTTGTAAGATGCATGGAAGGTTGTCCATTTTACATAAGATTTAGTATGAGAACCACCAATAAGTTTTGGCAAATTGTTAGCTTTGTTGAGGAACATAGTTGTTATAGGACAGCTAAGAATAGACAAGCCAAAACCGATTGGTTAGCTCGTCAATTTGTGTATACATTAAGACACAGTCCTGATATGAGATGTAAAGGTTTGCTTGCAGAAGCCCTTCAAAAGTGGGGTGTAAAGTTGTCGATTGATCAAGCTTACAGAGCCAAGAGAAAAGCAATTGAATTGATTCAAGGTGCCGGTCGTGAACAGTTTACACACTTAAGAAGATATGCTGATGAATTGCTTAAGTCCAATCCTAACTCTACAGTTAAGATTCAATGTGCTGATTCTGAAGGTGGTCCTATTTTTGAGCGAGTCTATGTATGTTTGGAAACATGTAAGTCTGCATTTGCAACTACTTGCAGACCGTTGATTGGGTTGGATGCTTGTTTTTTAAAAGGTGACTTTGGAGGACAGTTGATAGCCGCAGTTGGAAAAGATGGAAATAACAAGATGTTGCCCGTTGCATATGCCGTTGTGGAAGCCGAAACAAAGGACTCGTGGCAGTGGTTTATAAAGTTACTGCTTCATGATTTGCAATCTATTCAACACAAGGTCTATGCCTTTATTTCGGATCAACAAAAGGTTACTTCTTGACATTATGATATTAATACCATTTGTACATTCTGTTGTTAGTTATACATTGTGTTTACATTATGATATTATACATGTTGTTCTGTTATAATTACATCCTGTTCTGTTACATAATTACGTTGTGTTTACATAATTATGTACATGCTGTTTTGTTATAATCATGCTGTTCTGTTATAATTACATCCTGTTCTGTACATTGTGCTGATACATTACATGTACATTCTGTTGTTCTGATACATTGTGCATGATGTTCTGTTGTTACATATTCATGGATTCTGCTACATTCTGTTTACATTGTGCATGCTGTTCTGTTGTTACATTGTGTTTACATGATATTAATGCATAGGGACTGGTACCGGCTATACTAGAGAGAAGTCAGTATGTAGAACATAGATTGTGTGTGAAACATCTTTATGGAAATTGGAGAAAGAATCCAGCAGCTAAGACATGTAAACATATTTTCTACAGACATGTAAACATGTTTTCATTCTGCACTAAGCTTGTTTAGCTACAGACATGTAAACTATTTTCTATGAATAGAATACCATAATTTAGAACAAGTCACAATACATGTAAACATAACACAACAGACATTTAAATACATTTGTATACATTTGAACTTTCAATAACATTAGAATACAATCATTTGAATACATTTGTTGCAACTAATGCACACAAAAGTAACAACACAAACACAAAAGATAAACCCAACAAATAACCCATAAACTTTATCTTCATCTTCAACAAATCTTCATTTTTCTTTGTATGCTTGATTAAATCCATAGCCTCATCATTCTTGTTTTTCAAAGATCTAATCACATCTTTGGCATGGTTGTTCATCTCTTCATCAACCCATTCAAAATAGTTACATCCTTTTTTCCTCATCACCTTATAATTACCACAACCAAGAAATCTTCTTCCAGGATTCTCATAAGTCCATGATGTCATCAATGGTGACTCAAGCCCACACCAACATCTATTTCCTCTTCTTCGTAGACCGGATTGATTTGTTGAGGCAAATGAGAAGCTTGTTTCAGACATTGTTGGAGAAGAAAACGAGCTTGAGAGGGTTTGATTAGGATGAAGAAGAAAACGAGCATGAGAGGGTTTGATTAGGATGAAGAAGAAAACGAGCTTGGAGAAGACTTGTGCTTGTGAAGGAGGCGCTGCTTTTGGAATGGATGAAGAAGAAGATTCATTTTAGGGTTTTTAAAATAATGATACATATTTATCATATTCATGTAAAATAAGTATAAACGAAAAATAATTTAAAAAGAATTAAAATATTAAATTAATATAAAATTTATGACTTGACATTGACATCTGGCAGTTTTGATAGTCATGTCATCAAAATTTGGCATCAAATTGAATGGGGGACCAAAATCCTCATAAAATGAAACTTAAGGAACTAAAATCCAGGATTTAGAAATGGGGGACCAAAACTGAGAAAAATCCATAATAGGGGGACTAAAACTGCAATTAAGCCAATTATTTATTATTCTTAAATACCAAATTATTATTTGGCAAAAATATACATGGGTCTTTTAAATTATTTTATTGTAATAAAACAGTTTTTTTATGTTTTTTTTCGCTACAAATTGATCTTTTATGTTAACTAACGTATTCATTGTTGACCTTTTTCACAAACTCCGTTCCAAAAATGTTTGTCACACAAACGGCGCTGATGTGTCACTTAATAGTGCTGAATAGGCGTTGATGTGTCATTTAACCGTGCTGAATAGGTATTTGTTTTATTATTTCTTATATTTCTAGAAAAAACAAGAAGAGAAATATAAATCCCCAATTCACAAACATACGAACCCTAAATATATTAATCCTCTCCCCTGCATCTTCTTTCAACTTTTGCCGGTTAACAATGCGTTTCTTTAAAGTATTTTCTTGCCGTTTATGCTGTTGGAAGCCTATCCCACGGTTTGGGGAGGGCAATTTTATCCCCATACTATTAGCAATCATCCTCTGAGCTGCTGCTACTGAGATTTTTGTCTTTGCTGAGGTGGTTTCAGATCTAAATAAACAATGAAACAGAAAAACTATGTGAGACAACATTAACTGATCATACAGTTGATTGATTGAAAATTGCAATGAACCATAGGATTTTACTTAAAGATGAAAAGTATAATGTAAAATTACTATCTTTGATTTGAAATGAATTTTTACAAGTTCATGACTTTATTGTGTTGCGAAATATAATAAAAATGTCATGAACTGCACTTTTAGTTAACCGTAAATGCTAGCTAGCAATAAAACCAAATTTGAGGGAACTGAGTCAAGGTATCTAGAAAATATCGAAATGCAGTATGTTCATACAGAGCAGGGTAACAAGCTACCATGTTATCATATCAAAAAGTAGTGATAAATGACATCGAATGGCAGAACCAGATTGCAACTGAGCTCCAAAATACTTTTGCAGACTATATGGAATTCACAAAAATGTTTATCACTACAAATTGGAGAAAATTTAGGGTTCTATGTTTGCGAATTGAGGTTTAGGTTTCTCCTCTTATTTTTCTCCAAAAAAATATAAGAAATAATAAAATAAATACCTATTCCGCACTGTTAAATGACACATTAGCGTCGTTATTGCCACATATGCATTTTTGGAACGGAGTTTGTGAAATAGGGCAACGGTGAACACGTTAGTTAATATAAAGGACCAACTTGTAGCGTAAAAAACATAAAGATTTAAACCATACCATATAATTGAAAATAAAAAATAGACGTACATAATTCCATATGGTCCAAAAATGCAATACATAAATAAAATACCAATAAATGTCAAAAATGCTATATAATCGAGATCAAATCAGTAGCAAGGCCGTCAAAATAAAATATAGACCATAATACTACTACTATATACTAAGGCACTACTGTGTATGTCTGACTACCTCTCATTTACCCCCTCTGCCTCGTCTACCTCCTCGACCATAAATCCCCCTATCCTCCGGCGATGTCTCTGGTACCACAATGTCCTCTGTGCCTCCGTCATGATAGCATCTAGGACTCCTCTCACATCAGATCCATCAGGGAAGATACATGTGTCAATGTCTGCCTACGCAATCTCCACTATGCGACGACACCTATGCAAGACATACTCAGCATGATCTAGTTATGCTTGTTCCTCCTCTGTAGGGCTGATAATGAACTGAATCAACTCTAAAATAGTTCAGAACTCGATTTGACAATTAATTCGTTGAACTTGGTTCATGAACCTAATGAGCTGAATATGAGAGTAAAATTAAGTTCGTTAACTAAATGAGTTGAACTTGAACTATACATAGTTCAACTCGTTAGGTTCATTAGCCAACTTGATTATATATGAGAAGGATTATATTGTCTTTAATAGTAGGTTTAAAGATTTAAAATAAATTTTAACCTTATATTTTCTTTTAATCTAACGATTATAATTGATAATTTATATTTTCAAGTGAGAAAAATATTTTTAAAAATAATTATACAAATAAAATTAGCATCATATAAATTAATTAATTTTTGAATTAGTAGATTTTTGAGACAAAGTTAAATTCCAATCTAATAATTTTATTTTATTCCAATACTTTCGTTTTAAAATAATATTAATTTAAAATGTCAAATATATAAAAAAAATATACTTTTAAAAAATGATTTTTAAGTCCGTGAAGCAAGCGAGTTGAACCTAATGAGTCGAACCGAGTTGCTCGTGAACTTATAACGAGTCGAGTTTGAGTTTAAAAATAAGTTTGTGTCAAACTCGAACTGAGATTTGAGCTGAACCAATTCTTAATGAGTCAAGCCGAACTGAGGCGAGTTCGACTCGACTCGACTTATTTCTAGCCATACTCCTCTAGTATCTCCTGATGAGCTGGTCTCGGAGGATCTTCTGGAGCAGCATGAACCATGTACGAATGTGACACCCTGAAGAACCATCTGATGTACCCTTTGACGTAGCTCTAATTGCTCTCAACTATGGTAGCTCGTGCCTCCTCCGATATCAGATGACTCTCATAATCATCAAACATATACTCTATCTATCTACATGTCAAGGCATAAGGAGCAGAGACAGTAGGGTGTCTGGGGATGGTCTGAGTGTAGCTGAACTGCCGCATGTCGTGCTCGGGAAGATGAGGAGTAGTGAGGCGCGACTCGCAGGCCAACCATCTAGAGTATAGTATTATCTCGTCAAATAGACGCGTCTCACGGTGATGAACATAGTTGTTGAAGTGCATGTCCTCAACAACCAAACAACCAAGATAAACTCTATAAGGCTTGGTCGCTCGGTTCCCTCTGAACGGGATAAAAGAAGTAGCACGCAACATATTCTCAGTGTAATCAAGTACACTCGCCCTTTCAGAGATGCGCGGGAAGTGCTAGAGGATCCAGGTCTGAAATGAAAAGTTCATAACACACGAATCATCAGTAATGGCTTTGCAAATATGAAATGAAAATGACAAAAAAATATATTCAAAGACCAATAATTATTACCGTCAGAGTAGTGCGGCGCTGCCTGTGACCTGCTTCGTCTTCCATATACAACCTTCTCTCAACTTTGATTACAGGTATACCAAACAAGTCGTCCTTCAGTTGTACTCATGCATCCGCTCGAAATCCCTGAATTATCGTAGGTAGATGACGTCTGTATAAGTGACACTCTTGTCCATAAAAATTGCAGTGCCAACTAAATAAAGCAGGTATGCTCTCAATGCATGCAATCTATGGAGCACCACATGTTCATCATCACCATCAGCCTTCTGTGAACTTAGGATCTCAGCCTAATATCTTCTTCGGGTATTCAAATCTAGCTTGAGCACCTCCCGTGCCTCAGTCTATCCTGTCTATCAGCCATTATGTCTGTAAGTTAAAGTAAGGCAGACCGTTAATGCAGGCATACAACACACAAGCAAGAAATAAAAAAAATACTGTAGAAAATTTCAGAGATGCATCTCCAGGACCTGGGGGAAACTAAAACATTGAAAATTTTCAGAAATGCAACTCCGAAATTTCTTGCAACTCAGAAGTTGCGTCAATGGTGTCAATGTACCCTATGCAATCTCTAAAAAACTTGTTTTGATCATCATTTTCAGCCAACAAACATCTAATACACTATGTACAAACTATTTTAAATGCTATTTTTACTCATTTCTAACTATAATCATTGATTTCTACTCATTTACACAAAAACTCAAAAATTTGTCGAAAATTCAAAAAACATACAAGAAATTGATGTTTCAGATGTTGTTTCTGATTGTTGCGGTGAGAATTGGATATCAAGCTATTGATTAAACTTGAATCACAAATCCTTTAAATATTCACCACTGAGCTTTGATTTATCCAAGGGAAAGGGTAACGATCGTAGAAAACCCTAAGTTTGAAATGTTACAACAATGCTAAGAGATTTTGGGGGTCGGGGTTGGTTATACCTAGGGAAGGTGTTAGCATCCTAAGCATCTATAGTACTCTATAGGAACCTTTTACTAGTATTTGTATTATTGTTTGTGTTTGGGCTTTATGGTGAGAGATGGGAACCTAAGGGTTTAGTCACTAAGTATGCTCGCCAAAACTTTGCGGTCTTGTGCCTACATATCCTTACAAGGATGGAATCAGAACATTTGTAGTTCACCTCACTAGGATGAATGAACACTTGATTATGATCAAGGTTCAAAATGGGAGGTAAGTGTTATGGTCTTAACACTTACTTGACTTGACAAAGTCAAAAGAGTTGTAAGTCTAACTTAAGTCTAAGTTGAAAGTTTTAATGACTCTAACAAGGTCAAAGAGATGGGTATTGCTAAGCTACCTATGGCAATGAGTCAATAGAGAGACTTTCCCTTAGATCAAGGAGTAAAAGGCAACTTAAGGATGGAAGCTAACAAGCTAACTTCACTTGGGGGAAATAACTTGACAAAGTTAAAGGAGGTATGATTAAGATAGATGATATGAACAAGTATGATATTCAAACATGATGTCAATTAAAAGTATTCAAAGTAACATTTAAGCATGGTGCTAATTGACAAAATGAAGCACATGGTTACAACCAAGGCATAAGGATAAATGTGACAAAATCTAAAGCAAAGACTTGACAAAGTCATATGTTCAAAATAGGATTCAAGTTCAAAACAAACATGGTGACAATAAAAAAGGACAAAGATGTTATAACATCTAAACAATCATGAAGTAAAGTTCTAACAAAACTAAAACATCATGGATGATAAGTTAAGGTTCATTATCAAAGCAAGCATGCATTAGGGTTAACTAACACCACTTAATCATGAATACAAGACAAGTATGAATAAGTTATAATAACACTTAATCATGAATACAAGACAAGTATGAATAAGTTATAATAACACTTAATCATGAATATGATCGGAAAAATAGCAAGTGTACTATTTTTACCGATGCAGTAATAAGTGGGGTTATCCCCAGAATCGATCTCTCGAGGAGTACGTGCAATTGTAAGTACAGGTGTTGTTTCAATTAAACAAAAATACCCTTGGGGGGTTTTGTTTGGTGATTTTGAAATAATTATAGTGACAGAATGAAATAAGCAGAATAATAAAATTACTTTAACAATTATGAGAAAATATGCTAGGAGAGGTGTATGAATTGCTCAGTAAGAACCCTAAATCATTATCAACGAGACATGCCTCAAAACCTTAATTTTTACTGAACCTCAATAATATTTTTCTTAAATTCCTTAACCGAAAAACCTTTGAGATTCTTCCTTGACCCTAATTCCTTAGCAGTCAAGGAAGAACATCAAACAATAGTTCTAACAAGGTTTTTATCAATCACTACAGGATATCCCTATTCCTAGGCAATATCTACCGTAATGTATTATGCAAAACAATAGATTGGTTTTTCAGGCCAAATCCCTAATCGTAAATCGTTCCCAATTTGTACAATCAAAAAAGTATTAAATAATTTGCATAACAAAAGATTAAGGTAAGAAAGCAAAGTCTCATTGAATAATTCAAAATATGTTCATTACATAACAATTCAGGGACACCCCTAGCATTGGGGGGTTTAGCTACTCATAATATTCAAAGAAAACAAAATACAAAATAAAGACATTACAAGAATTGGCGATAAAAGTTGATCTTTAATTTCTTCCGATCATGAAAATCTCCTCTTTTCCCAATCCTCCAGAGCTCTATTCTTTCTTCTGTAATTCTTTCGTCTCCTCCAAAAAATCCCTTTCTCCTTCCAAAAATCAAGTCTTAATAGTATCAGATCGTTCTTTCCCATGCACAATGTCCAAAATACCCTTAATGAACTAACACAGGCAATACTTAAAAAAAAATCAGAAATGTGTTCGCGCCTGCCAACACGGGCCGTGTCAGGTGACACGGGAACCCGTGTTGGCCTCTTGCCTTTGTTAATTAAGTTTGCAGCTTCAGGCATGCTGACACGGGCCGTGTCAACCCACTGGTCTCTCAATTCAGCTTCTCTCCTCTTCCCATCCTGACACGGGTCGTGTCAGGTGACACGAGCACCCGTGTCAGGTGACACGGGCACCCGTGTCAGCTTCTCTGTGCTTATTTTATTACCATAGGGATTCAATCACGCCTTTTATTTGTGACTCTTTGACGCTTAGGCAAGTGCTTTTTCTTCTTTTTTTCCTATTAAGACATGTTAGTGTCTCCACATTTTCTTTTTCTCTCTTTTTTTCGCACTTGCCTTTCTTAATGTAGGTGTACTACCCCAAACTTAGAATTTTGCACAGATTCAACAACTACAACACGTATGCCGAGCAGGGTAGGGAGTGTTTGGCCATGGGTTAACATTGGTGGTTATCACAAACAAATGGATTCAGGCTCAACAGGGGGTAGCAATGGATAAACATAATTAAGGGAAGGCTTGAAAGGCTCAGGGTAATAAAAAAAATTGCCTCAGTGTGTGTTCTCATATAGTTCTATGTGAGTAGAATGTACGCAAATTCAAAGCGATAAAGTCATACCTGATTCAACTCTCATGATGATGTAATATTTGGCTTATTGTGGCTCACCATGTTGGGTAAAACTCACAGGTTCCAAAGCACTTCTCATGTAATGCATCTTCTTTTCTAGTTTGGGTCAACCTTCCACTCTTGGTCCGGTGTCATCAAGTTGCGTCCAACAATTGTTTTTGGTTGTATCAACTTCCGGGGTGCATAGGTAGCAAGTCTGGGTTTGAATCTTTTATCCTCTAACTACTCGTTCATCATTCATCCAGCCGAATCCAATCCATTTGTAACACAAAGTACACAACACATACCGAATCAAAGTAAAGGAACAACAAAATGAAAATGAGATAACATAATTATAAATACTAAAAAGCAATAAACCCCCCTACACTTGAACCAAACATTGGCCTCAATGTTTCAAAACAAGATAGCGAGGAGGAACTCACAGTGCTCACTGAGGCGGAGGAGGAGGATGTGGAAAGTGCAACATCAGACGTTGCATCATAGCATGCATTTCATCAATAACAGTCCCTTGTCGGGTCTGCTCTACCCCTTGCCTAAATAGCTCTTCACCTTGTCTGGTCTGCTCGGTACCGAGGTAGCCCATATCCATCTGCACCCAACCCCATTGATCCTAAGACATATACGAGGACCTGGTACCCTGTCGGGCCGAGTTCTGAGGGGGTGGCACAACTTGCTCCTCAGTGGGATGCTCTTCTTCCCAATCATCACCTGTAAAATCATCAGACGCTATGTGGCCATCCTCTTCATCCTGGGTGGAACACTCATAGAGCCAGTTAGCATCATTTGAAATTCTAATAAAAACCGGTGCAGGTAATGCCAGAATATGTCTATTACGAATGATAAGAGAATAATAGTTACCATGCACCTCAATCATACCTTGGGTAATGAGAGTATTCATATCAATTTTTGTCTTACCTCCCACAGCGGGTTCCTCAATCATTAACCTACCATACCCAAAATGATCGGATATCTGAGTGATCATGCCGCCCACTGAAATTTCACCTGAGTTGGCATGTCCTACTCTCTTCAAGTGATCGGCCGCAAACGTGGCTACATTAATTTGCTTGTTGTGGGCCATGCCGTATAAGAAGAACAACTCATTCTGCGTTGCAACGCCAGTACTGTCACCGCGCCCGAACAAGGTGTAATCCAACCCCTTTTGGGCATATTGGAAACAGGGGTTATGAATACCGGATGCTTTTGCCGCCTTTGCGACATACCCAGTTTTTCCTGTGATTGCAGTCCAAAAATCACCCAGTATGAAAGTGCTTGGAGGTGCTCCGGGGCCAGCAGCCGGGAGTTTAAGAATTTCCCCTAGCTCAGCCACAGATAAAGAATGCTCATTACCAAATAGACGGAACGCCAAATCACTGTAATACTCCCTCTCGGAGCCTGCCCACTTATGCTTCAGCTTAAAATCTACGGTGCTCAGAAATTCTAAAGTTATGCACTCAAAGGTTGGCGCCTCAAATTGCATAAACTCTAACATGCCCAAATTGTGAAACATTCTATGAAACTCAAATTTCAGCCCTATATCATCTAAAGTCTTATCACAGATATACCTGGTAGGGATTATCTTACGCTTTACCAACACCGAATACCTCTTTTGATACGAGTCTTCTTCAAACAAGATGTTATGAGCGTTGGACATACGATGAGCTCTTTTGCGTGGCCGAGATGTTTCAGCCACAACCTTTCCTTTGTCACTATGTGGAGGCATAATGTTGTACCTGCAAAAATAGTGAGAAAGAAATAACAGTGAAAGTGAAAACGAATTAGTGCTTGTGGTAGGGGATGAAAAATGGGGAAGGTTTTGTGAATGGGGATGAAGATTTGATGAGGTTAAGTGGGTAAAGGTGGAAGCTTTATGTGAGAATGTTAATGGAGTTTTAGGTTTTTCTTAAGAGAATGAGAAGATGAAGTGTGGAATGAGTGGTAATTGTGGGAGGTTACTAGAATCAAAGGGTTTAATGAGTTGTTACAAATTGATTCACCCATGATAAATTCGTGTGGGCCCCACTCAAACTTCAGAATTAGTAAAAAAAAATGAAAATGCTCAGTCGCGCGCCCCGACACGGGCTGTATCCTGTGACACGGGCACCCGTGTCAGGCTTCTGTTTTGAGCCTTTGATGAGTTTCCTTTTCATAGCCTCCAGGGTCCCTGACACGGGCCGTGTCCAGTGACACAGGCACCCGTGTCAGGCTTTTGTTTTGTCAATTTTTTCATCATCGATTTTTCTTTCAAACCCCTCCTGACACGGGCACCCTGTCAAGGCACTGTCTTGCCATATTTTCACTGTTTTCACACAAATTTTTCTTTCTTTCTTCGAACTTGCTATGCAGAGACTTCCTCCTTCATAAGTTTACTCCGTGAACAACTACAAACGTAAAAGAAAACAACCAAAATAACAAAAATGATTAGAATAAAAATCTGTGGGTTGCCTCCCACGAAGCGCTGCGTTTAACGTCGCATGGCTCGACGGTCATCCGTCCTACCTCGTAATACGAATGACATCAACTTGACCACTCGATTGACCTTGAAAATAAGGCTTCAATCGCTGCCCATTCACTTTGAACGTGTCTCCATTTGTTGAATTCTTCAATTCGATAGCTCCATGAGGAAACACCTTGTGAACCACAAATGGTCCCGACCATTTGGACCTCAGCTTTCCAGGGAATAATTTAAACCTAGAGTTGTATAAGAGGACCAGTTGTCCTTCGAAAAACTCTTTCTTTTGAATCCTTCTATCATGTCATTTCTTCGTTTGGTCTTTATAGACTTTGGCATTTTCATATGCACGATTCCGAAACTCTTCCAACTCATGGAGTTGAAGAACCCTAGAACTTCCAGCTTTAGATAGATCCATGTTGAGGAATTTCGATGCCCAGAGTGCCTTGTGTTCTAACTCTAACGGTAGGTGGCAGGCCTTTCCATAAACTAATTGGTATGGAGACATACCGATTGTCGTTTTGAAAGCCGTTCGATACGCCCAAAGAGCATCATCCAACTTCGTTGCCCAATCCTTCCGAGAGGAACTAACCTTCTTTTCAAGAATTTGCTTTAGTTGTCGGTTGGACACTTCTACCTGGCCACTTGTTTGAGGATGGTACGGAGTGGCGATCTGATGCTTCACATTATACTTTTGGAGTAGCCTTTCCATGAGGTGATTTAGGAAATGGGTTCCCTCATCACTTATTAGTGCTCTGGGTACTCCAAATCTAGCAAAAATGTTATCTTTTAAGAACTTCATCACTACCTTGGCATCGTTAGTGGGCAATGCCACAACTTCAACCCATTTAGAAACGTAGTCCACCGCCACTAAGATATAGTGTTTTCCAAATGACGGTGGAAATGGCCCCATAAAGTCTATTCCCCAAACATCGAACAACTCAACTTCCAACATAGAATTCTGGGGCATTTGATTTCTCTTAGATATATTCCCTGTTCTCTGACACTTGTCACACTCTTTGACCATCTCTTGGGCATCTTTGAACAATGAGGGCCAATATAACCCCGACTGAAGGACTTTGGCTGCGGTTCTATCACCACTGAAATGGCCTCCATAGTCTGAGTCGTGACACGCTTTCAACACATCCATATGTTCTTCCTCAGGTACACACCTTCTTACTAAGCCATCTATTCCTCTTTTGTACAAGAATGGATCATCCCATAGGTAGAACCTGCAATCATGCAAAAACTTTTTCTTTCGGTTAGAGTCAAAATCATCAGGGATGATACCACCTACCAAATAGTTCGCATAATCTGCGAACCAAGGAACACCAATAACAACAAGGATATGTTCATCAGCAAACTCATACTTTATCGGCCGCTTCTCTTCTGTTTCTTCAATTGGTGACATTCGAGAAAGGTGATCGGCAACAGTATTTTCACACCCTCTCTTGTCACGAATCTTAACATCGAACTCCTGAAGGAGTAGAATCCATCTCAAGAGTCTTGGCTTAGAATCCTGCTTAGTAAAAAGATACTTCAAAGCAGCATGGTCAGTATAAACAATGACTTTCGAACCCAACGGATATTGCCTAAATTTATCAAAGGCATACACAACAGCTAACAACTCCTTTTCGGTAGTTGCGTAGTTCATCTGTGCAGGGTTCAACACATAACTAGCGTAGTAGATAATATGCAATAGCTTATCTCTTCGCTGTCCAAGAACAGCCCCTACTACAATGTCGCTAGCATCGCACATGATCTCAAACGGTAGAGACCAATCGGGGACAATAACAATAGGTGCCGAAACTAATTTATTTTTCAATGTCTCAAATGCATTGGCACACTCTTTATAAAAAACAAAAGCTCTATCCTTAACCAAAAGAGTAGTTAGAGGCTTAACTATTTTAGAGAAGTCTCTTATGAACCGGCGGTAAAAACCTGCATGGCCTAAGAAACTCCGTATACCTTTTTCATTCACCGGAGACGGAAGCTTTGAGATTACCTCCACTTTGGCTTGGTCTACTTCAATTTCCTTGTGGGAAATTTTGTGACCCAACACTATACCTTCACGGACCATGAAATGACACTTCTCCCAGTTGAGGATTGAGTTGCTTTCCTGGCATCTTTCTAAAACAAGAGAAAGGTTAGTTAAACAAATATCAAAAGAAGAACCAAATACCGAGAAGTCATCCATGAAGACTTCCATATGCTTTTCAAGCATATCAGCAAAGATGGAAGTCATGCATCTCTAAAATATAGTTGGGGCATTACATAACCCGAATGACATCCTTCTGTAAGCAAAAACACCATATGGTCATGTAAAAAACCGTCTTCTCTTGATCTTCCGGCGCAACCACAATTTGATTGTAACTGGAGTACCCGTCTAGGAAACAATAGTAATTATGACCCGCTAGCCGTTCTAACATCTGATCAATGAATGGTAGTGGGAAGTGGTCCTTCCTTGTGGCGAGATTCAACTTTCTGTAGTCAATACACACCCGCCACCCTGTAATCGTCCTCGTAGGAATCAACTCATTTTTCTCATTTTTGATGAACGTGGTTCCCCCTTTCTTGAGCACTACATGGACTGGACTCACCCACGAGCTGTCAGATATTGGGTAAATCAGACCCGCATCTAGCAACTTCACCACTTATTTTCGTACAACTTCTTTCATAGCTAGATTAAGCCTTCTTTGAGGTTGGACAACCGGTTTATGATCATCCTCTATGAGAATTTCGTGCATACAAACAGTGGGGCTAATACCCTTCAAATCCTCAATTTTCCAACCCATAGCCGCCTTGTACCTTTTGAGAACTTCAATCAACTTATCTTCTTGGATAGTTTTTAGGCTAGCACTTATGATGGGTGGACATTTACCTTCGGTGTCGAGGAAGACATACTTGAGGTTTTCCGAAAGTTGTTTCAAGTCCGTACTCTTTTTGGTCTCTTCACTCCCCTCCACCGATAGAGGTTGTCTTAGATCCTCCCACCGGTGTGGTCGAGATCCCTTCCAAGGAGGTAGAGCTTCCATCATGGCTAACACTTCTAACTCTCCCTCACTCACTTCTTCATTATCTTCGAAAATTGGCAAACTCAACACTTTTTCTAGAGGCGATTGGGCTGCACTTTCAAGATTTTCATTTGTGGCAACTTGGTTAATCACCCCAATATTATTGCTTGTGCCAAAATCATTTTTTTGCTTCATTGTATTCCTCACATCAATCTTCACCTCATCATCATAAACCTTCATAGTAATGGTTCCCCCTTCCATATCAATCAAACATCTCCCGGTTTCCAAAAATGGTCTTCCAAGAATAAGGGGGATCTCTTCATCTTCCGGTATTTCAAGAATCACGAAATCTACCAGGAACACAAATTTGTCAACTTTCACTAGAACATCTTCCACTACCCCATAAGGTCTCTTCATAGAGTGATCCGCAAATTGAAGTGTCATCCTAGTGTCTTGTACCGCACCTATACCCAACTTTCGGTAGATCGATAAATGCATTAGGCTTACGCTAGCACCCAAGTCAATAAGAGCTTTCTGGAACGATCAATCCCCAATTGTACAAGGAATAGTGACGACACCTCGATCTTTCTTCTTTACCGGAATCTTCATGCCCTGCAAAATAGCACTACAAGTTTCGGTTAGAATAATCGGATCCGTGTCAACGGTTCGCTTCTTCGAAATAACATCCTTCATGAACTTTGCATAAGTAGGCATTTGCTCGAGTGCCTCCAAAAATGGAATATTGAGTTCAAGCTTTTTGAACATCTCCAAGAATTTTTCAAAGTTCTTCTCTTGCTGCCCCTTCTTCTTGTTCCTTTGAGGATAAGGAAGCTTAATGATCGGTTTGGGCTCAATAACTTTCTCTTTCACCACTGGTTCCGGTGACACCACATTTTCAACCACTACTTCATTTTCTTTAATCTCAAGATCGACCTCAAGCAATTGGTCTTCCGATTCATAATTTTTCTCAGGGACATCAATAGATTTACCACTCCTTGTGGTCACAGCACTAACATTATTATGATCCTGCGGGTTTGGCACAGTAGCACTAGGTAGAGCACCTGGTGCTTGAGAACTTGCTAGTTGTTGTGCTATTTGGCTCATCTGGACTTCAAGATTTTTTATCGAAGCACCTATGTTCCTAAGATTGCTTCTTGTCTCCTCTTGGAATTGGGAACTCTGAGCGGCCATTTTTTCAATGGCGATCTCCCAATCGGCTTTTCTTGGTGCTTGCTGTTGAAACTGTTGTGGGTGTTGTTGAAACTGTTGCTGAAATTGTTGAGGATACGGTTGCTGAGGCTGTTGTTGTTGAAGACGATACTGTTGTTGTTGCGGTTGGTTCAGAGGTGGAGCAACTCCTTGCTTTGGAGCATTCCCTTGCTGATCTTTCCATGAGAAATTCGGATGATTCCTCCACCCTGGATTATAGGTGTTGGAATAAGGGTTATTCTGCTTCAAAAAGTTTATTGCTACCACTTGTTGCGCAGTAGCAACACAATGCACAGTAAAATGCGGTCCCCCACAGATTTCACAATTAACCGCCTGAACTGGTTGAACTTGTGCTATAGTTTGGGTATCAAGACTCATCTTTTTAATCCTTCTTTCTAGCTCAGCTGCAATCTGGTCTTCCATTTTTACCACTTGTTCAGTAAGCTTCAAATTAATTGTCTTCTCAGGTTGGCTTACACTGCGATCATACAACTCCAGGTGCTTATTTGCTGCAATAGCCTCAATTATTTTTTTGATGCCAGTGGCTGTTGAAAAGTTGGTTGAGCCACCGGCACCTGTATCGGTAAGTTGCTTAGTCTTCATCTTGAGACCATTCACAAAATTATGCATTTGTTCGATTGCGTCCATGTTATGAGTGGGACACGCAACCAAACACCTATTAAACCTCTTAAACGCATCTCCAAGTAATTCTCCCTCTTTCTGCTTGATGTTCACGATGTCGTACCGCTTTCGGATGCACACAGAAGAAGGGAAATATTCATTTAGAAATGTAGTTTCCATCTCTTGCCAAGTAGTAATACTCCCAGCAGGTAATGAGTAAAACCACTCTTCGACTTCATCAGATAGAGTAAACGGAAACATAACCAGCTTCTTCAGAGTGTCCCTCAATTTTTAATGAAGTACTCATAGTAAGGAACCTTTGTAGATGCTTATTTGCGTCTTCATTGATCCTTCCTGAAAAAGGCCCACTCTGAAGCTGTCGGATGGTTGATGGGTCCAGCTGGAATTGCACAACAGTAACTGGTTGATTAACGATTGTCAACCGCACTGTTGGAGCATTCGCTCTTCCGTAGTCACCGAGAAGTCTTTCTGCAGGTGATTGTCAGCCATAATAATAGTTTTCGGCTCTGAGTCTGTGCCGGAATTTGTGTGCTCGGAGTGTCCTGAAACTGCTTCTTCTTTTTCTTGCTCAGAACTAATTGGTCCTGAACCCGACGCTGCCAGTCTCTCTAGTTTAGCTTGACGGCGTCTGTGGTGCAAAGATCTCTCTGGTTCTGCGTCAAAAGAAAATTCAGTTGAGGCCTTACCTCGCATAAAAATAACAGAAAAATAAAATTAAAAATTTTAGTCACAGAGTGACAAAATTCCAATTGAACTAACAGCGTACTTAAAATTTGGCAGTCCTCGGCAACGGTGCCAAAAAGTTGATCGGAAAAATAGCAAGTGTATTATTTTTACCGATGCAGTAATAAGTGGGGTTATCCCCAGAATCGATCGCTCGAGGACTACGTGCAATTGTAAGTACAGGTGTTGTTTCAATTAAACAAAAATATCCTTGGGGGGTTTTGTTTGGTGATTTTGAAATAATTATAGTGACAGAATGAAATAAGCAGAATAATAAAATTACTTTAACAATTATGAGAAAATATGCTAGGAGAGGTGTATGAATTGCTCAGTAAGAACCCTAAATCATTATCAACAAGACATGCCTCAAAACCTTAATTTTTACTGAACCTCAATAATATTTTTCTTAAATTCCTTAACCGAAAAACCTTTGAGATTCTTCCTTGACCCTAATTCCTTAGCAGTCAAGGAAGAACATCAAGCAATAGTTCTAACAAAATTTTTATCAATCACTACAGGATATCCCTATTCCTAGGCAATATCTACCGTAATGTATTATACAAAACAATAGATTGGTTTTTCAGGCCAAGTCCCTAATCGTAAATCGTTCCCAATTTGTACGATCGAAAAAGTATTAAATAATTTGCATAACAAAAGATTAAGGTAAGAAAGCAAAGTCTTATTGAATAATTCAGAAGATGTTCATTACATAACAATTTAGGGACACCCCATAGCATTGGGGGGTTTAGCTACTCATAATATTCAAAGAAAAAAAATACAAAATAAAGACATTACAAGAATTGGTGATAAAAGTTTATCTTCAATTTCTTCCGATCATGAAAATCTCCTCTTTTCCCAATCCTCCAGAGCTCTATTCTTTCTTCTGTAATTCTTTCGTCTCCTCCAAAAAATCCCTTTCTCCTTCCAAAAATCAAGTATTAATAGTATCAGATCATTCCTTCCCATGCAAAATGTCCAAAATACCCTTAATGAACTAACACAGACAATACTTCAAAAAAAATCAGAAATGTGTTCGCGCCTACCAACACGGGTGCCCGTGTCAAGTGACACGGGCACCCGTGTTGGCCTCTTGCCTTTGTTAATTAAGTTTGCAGCTTCAGGCATGCTGACACGGGCCGTATCAGGTGACACGGACACCCGTGTCAGCCCACTGGTCTCTCAATTCATCTTCTCTCCTCTTCCCATCCTGACACGGGCCGTGTCAGGTGACACGGGCACCCGTGTCAGGCCTCTGACTTTGAGAAAAATCTCTCCGAACTTAGCCGAATTCGCACCCATTCCTCGAAACATTCACATGAACCTGAAAACACCAAAACTACCAGACCAAGACTTCAAAAGTATTTTATTTATCATAAATTTAAACTAAAGCAATGCAAGCAAACAAAATGCGAAAACTTAAATACTTAAAGGAAAGCGATAAAAACAAACCAAAGTGTTACCGATTAAACGGAATTCTTGCCGAATAACTGACGAAAACTAAGTAGAATAGGTGACCGATCAGAATGCAATTTAAACATTTCAAACATGGATAAGTTATTACAACACTTAAATATGGTAAGATTCAATAACAATACGTTGAACATGGAAAAAACAAAAGTTCAAGTTAGTATGTGAGAGAAGACAAGTTTTGAACATGTAAAAGTTATAACAATACTTTTGTCATGGATGAAAGTTCAAATATGAAGTAAGGCATATACAAGTCAAGACATTACTTATTATGGTGTTATTCAAAGTTCAAAGTAAACTTGCATAAGTTAAAACATCACTTAATCATGAATACAATTTAGGACAAACAAAGGTAACAACCAAACATACTTGAGCAAGAGTGACATGTTTATGACAATAACATGTGGATAAGGATACAAACATATAAGGGATGACATGTGAGCATTCTTAAAGATGACAAGTTCAAAGCTTAAACATCATGTGAACAAGTTAAGTCATTACTTGAATATTTAAGCATGGATACAAATTGAACATGTTAACACAAGTAGGTAACAACCAAACATACATGTCAAGAGCTCAATCAAGGTCATGAACAAGTAAGAACATCACAAAGGCCAAGGTAAAGAAACATGTACTTGATGGAATATTCATGACAACATTTAAGTGTTTAAGAACACACAAACATGGTGAAATAATTCACAAAGGCATACACATCATGGTCATGTAAACATAGAGAGGACATCTCATATTAAGGCAAGATAGTTATGAAATGGTTCATGGTATAGGCAAACAAAATTCAAGGCATTTAAACATGTAAACATACATAAAAGTAAGCCAAAAAACCAAATCAAAACCAAAGATACAAGTTGACAACATCACACAAGGTTTGTATATGCTACATAACAATCATACAACTCATGGTTATCAAAGGAATTCCAAGAATCATTCAAAAGAATCACAAAATGTCCTAAGGAAACCCTAAAATATCACACACTTTGAACTGTCATAAGTATGAGAAAAATAAATATTTTTGGGGAAAATTTTATACCATATGAAAGTAGACATCAACATGAGTACATGGAAAAAAGAAGGGATAAAAAAAGTGAAAGGATGAACAAGTTATGGTGTTTTGAAGTTATGAATAAAAATGAAGAGGAAAAGTGCTAAAAATATATATTCTGCCCCAGCCAGGACTAGAACCCACGCCCTCATGTTCAACATCACAAAACTTAACTAACTGAGCCAACGCGCACAGTTGATAACAACATGGAAGCACATCATTATATTTTAAACATGATTCATAAATACTAAAAAAATAAAACAAATCAAAAGGGTATGAGGCGAGGGGGATTCGAACCCCAGACCCTGCACTTGCAAACACAGATAAACCCTCCTCCTTGACCAGCGGTGCTACGCTCTCATCCAATAATATACTTACTTCTAATAATATATATTTTAAAAACACATTAAAATGGACAAGTCAACGCTACCTCGCCTCTTCCTCACCTCCACCTCAACTTCTTCTTCCTCGGTTTTTCTTTTCTCTTTCTCTCTCCCTGAGCCCTAACTCAATGTTTTTTTTTCCAGGATTTCCATCAATATTTCTCCTTATTTTTCCATCTTTTTTAACAAAATAAAACTTTATCTTGCTTGGAAAAATCCAAGGAATCTAAATACACTATTTGTTTGCCCTAAAACTAAGGGTACAAAACGTGATAACTCTAAAACCAGTGCAACCAAAATAAGTACATGTCATGTTAAGCTTCACACATGAGCAAAAGACATAGAAAACAGTGGTACCAACACACTTATCACAAATATATCTACATTGTAGCCTCACAAAATAACAACAAATGATGCATGTATCATGATTTTAAAAGAGTAAGAGACCTTACCTCTTGGAGGAGGTCCAAGGCCTCTTCAAATGGAGTTACAGAAGCAAGAATAAAATTCCAAGAGCCTTGTTGATGCTTAAGGAAAGTACTTGATCCAAGATAATGGCCAGAGACTGCTTGAATATTTCCACACGACCTTTCTTGCAAAGTGAGCAAGAACTATGGCAGATGGTGTTATGAGGTAAAAATTCAAACTCTGTATCGGTAAAAATTGTGAGTGTAAGCTATTTATTAACTTAACTCATAAAGCAAGAGTCGCCACCCGCATTTTTATTTTATCCAAAAGGAAAGGAAAAAGAGCGAACAAAACCTAAAGAGTTATAAAACAAGAACAAACAGAGAATGGGTAAGGGGGTTGGTTACGCAATGGGAAGGTGATAGCACCCAAAACGTCTATAGTACTCTATAGGAGCCCTTTGAAATATATACGCTTTTTCGTTTGAAAATGTTTGTTTGAAAAGAGATTGGGGAGGTGAGAAGAGAAATATTTTTTAAGATTTTTGTGTTTGGAGAGACTTATCGCCTCATGCCTAAGTACCCACAAAGTGTAATATAGGATCAAAACCTTGTAGTTCGTGGTACAAATAACAAAATTTATTGGTTATGATTTATTTTATCTTGAAAAGACAACCCGTCATTCTCAAGAGAGAATACTCAACTAATTACCCAAAGGTATTGGAAAGAGGCATTTACATCACATTAAGATGGAGGATTTGCTTGGATTGAAATCAACAAGACTATCTCTTCAACATTTAAGTGGAAAATGACCATACTTTACACAAAATACCATGGTTATGAGCTTTACATCTTATCAAAGAAGATGACTCGTGTCTAATCTTTTTGAAAAAATTTAAAAGAAAAAGGTGCATGAAAGCACAAAAAGTTTGAATGAGTTTTGTATTTTTTTTGTCTTTTTGAAATGGTCAAAATATGATTAACATTGATTGACATTTATTAAAGAAAAATAAAGTTTGAAAATCACTTGACCAAAGTCAAGGTTTTATTATGAAAGTGGTTTTGAGTTTGAAAACAAGAAGGTTTTTAAAAAAGGGAGAAGATTTTGAATATTTAAGAAGGGGTGGAGAAGAAGTGATCTAGAATATTCTCATGATGCAAGATTTGAAAATTGGTGCCAAAATGCTGCAGAATTTGAATTTGGCACATTTTCACAAAAAACGCACAGACTAATCGATTACCCTAATGCTGGTAATCAATTACCACAGTGAAAATTTGTGAAAATTGGCATTTTTTATGTGCTGTCCTGGCTCTGGCTCGGTTCTTTTTGCTTGTCAAAGAAGACATGGAAATAAACACATAAACCTTGGAGTCTCTTAAATAATACTCAATTAAATCTTGGAAACTCTTGATCAGATGATTTTTGATTTATGTGCAGATCAACTTTGACTTTATCAAATGAAATTCATTCGAGCTGAGGGACTGATTTTGATATTCTTGATCTAAATTCTTCCTGAAATCTTACTAAAAGGAAAAAACAAACATATTTTTGGATTTTAGTTAGGGGTTAGTAAACATAAATAAATACAAACATCAAACAAATAAGATAACAGGGGTGCTTGGCGATCTCACTCAAGAACAAACCTTCAGAGGAGGGCAAAAGAACCAAAGCTTGTGATCTTGTTTGTGGTATGAGATGCAAAAATACATGTGGGATCTTAGGGGTAAAAATTAGGGTATTACAGTATATGGAACTTGTCCAAGGGTTGGAACAAGCTCTAAGGGGTATCTAAAGAAGGTTTGTGGTGTTGGTTTGCAAAATGCACGAGAGAAATGTGTTTGGTTGAAGATTTTGCAAAACTGAAGTGTTTTTGCAAATTCTGTTGGCTAGGAGAATGCAGAGGTTTTGAGGATGAGTTAATGATGTTTTTGTCTGTCTAAAAGGCTTAGAGGCTCTCTCTATTTATAGGCAAAATAGAGAGTTTGAGAGCTCTGCAGAATCCAAGTTCATGCAACTTGGTTTGGTTGAGAGGTTTTATGGTTCCAATGACCAAGTACAGTGTAGTGTAGGGTGGTTGAGAGCTTGCTTCTTTGCCAAAGACAAATGGCCTGCAGAAGAAACCATGTATGGGCTCAAGACAAGTTGACTTGTGAATAAAGTAGCTTTACAAGAATGGCATTGTCAACTTTGTGCCAAAAATGGAATGATCTTTGAGATAACAAGCAACAAGGTCTGCAAAACGAAATCATGAAGATTTGGAATGGTTTTACAACATGAATCACCATGGTCATGACCTAAAAATAAATTTTTGGAGCCCTAACTTCATCTCTTCGAAACTCATAGCTCAAGAATGGGATTGAGGAGTTCTTGTACATTTTGGAAAGCCCGAAACATGCTCTATAGCTTTCATGTTTGACAAATTTCTTGAATCTTAAAGGATCCTAGTGAAAACTGGCTCCAAAGATTGGTACTCTTCAAGAACAAAATCTGACTCAAAATTTTTCTAAGTGTTAAAGATTTTCCCCAAACTTTATGGCTCCATAACTCAAAATCTAAGCGTTTTTTGGAGATGGACTCAAAGTGAAAAAGTTGTATTATGTTGCGAGGGCTTCAATTTGATCTTTGGAACTCAAAAATTTGATGTGTGAATTGAAAGTTATGATCCTTCAAAGTTGCTCTAAAATTAGGGTTTTTCTTCCATACCTAGCAAAATCCAAGTTTCTCAACTTTACCCCTTTTGCAAGAAACCATTCAAATCTTGATTTTTCATGCTTAAACTCAATGATTAAACATGTCTTGATGAAATTTTACTTGAACAATTCAATTTAGATTAAAAACCCTAAAAGTCAAAGGGTTGACTTTGTCAGGTAAAGCTTATGCATCAGATGAATTCAACTGTGTGACCTTCATTGATCTTGCATTCTTGAATCTTTTCAAACATATTGGATGGACTCCAAGGATGTATTTGAGTGTCTTGAACTATGCCCCAAGGTTTGGGATCATGCTTTGATCAAAAGTCAAAGGTACAGTTGACTTTTCAGGCAAAAACCCTAATTTGTGACCAGATGAAGTTTAGCTTCAAAGAACTTGTAATGAGACCAATTTGCACCTGATTCATGATGAAGATAGGCCTCTTGAGTGTATGCAAGATTGATAGGTTGATGATCAATCAAAAACATTGACTGATCATGTGAAGATCATCTTGTTTTTCTTGAGCGAAAACCCTAATTCAGATGGAATCAATCAAGAACAAACTTGAATAATGTTAGGGTTAACAATGCAATGCTTGATACTCCTAGAATGATGATGGAATATAGGGTCAAAATTTGGGGTATGACAGTTGCCCCTATTTAAATAAATTTGCTGGATGGCATGAGTGGTGACAACCCTCATGGAATCAGAGTGAAATGTATTTAAATACAGAGATAATCATAAATTTTGCCCCTAGATGCAATAGCATGCCATTCTACAGACAAAACTGGATTTCTCAAACAATGTTAGGAACAATGCTAACATGAAATGAACTCTAGTATGATGCTCTATGATGGAATGATAAATGCTTAATGCACAAGTGCAGACCAAGATGACCAAGAGATAATGAGTAAAGACTCGCTGGGGGAAGAAAGAGACCACACTGGGGATATCCAGAGGAAACACCACTGGGAATGACTGATGAGGGCAAGACCTTCTCACAAGAGGTCAAAGGCAAAAGGGGATCCTCATAATAAAAGGAAACAAAGCAGAACAAGATGGTGTCCACCAGGGAATATCTAGAGCAGTTGACCAACGGGTTCAGGCATGACCGGCTGACACTCTAGAATAAAAGATAAAACAAGAATCCTCATAACAATAGGATCAAGGTGGGGGATAAGATCCTTATAACAATAGGATAAGCATCAAGATCCTCATAACAATAGGATTGATGAAGTAAGAATCCTCATAACCATAGGGTACAAAAGCAGGGTACAATCCTCATAACAATAGGAAGCAAAAGATTCTTATGACAATAGAATTAGTGAGACAGAGTTCCTCTTAACAATAGGATGGCAAAGAAGATTCTCATAACAATAGAATCAAACAACTTCCTCATAATAATAGGATATAAAGCAGATTCTTATAATAATAGAATCACACCGGATCCTTGTAACAACAGGATACATAGATTTTTATAACAATAGAATCCACGAGAAAGGCTCCTCATGACAATAGTAAACATAGATTCTCATAACGATAGAATCTACAAACTGGATCCTCATAACAATATGATAAGGTCATTATAACAATAGGATATGTGTTGACAGTACCCTTATAACAACAGGGTTGATAAATAAATAGAATCCTCATAACAACAGGATTATTGAGCCAAGAGGGATCCTTATAAGCATAGGATCAGCAACACAAATTACTGGAGTTTCAAACATCCAATCTTCTGGAAATTCCTTAAAGCGAAGAGTTCAAACGGGATCTTCAGGAACCATCAGGAAAAGGTACAGGGTGACAACTCTTCTGTACTTGCCAAATCAATTAGACTTAGACCGTGAGCAAAGGTAACAACCAATTTTTGACGGATTGGTGCTAGTAACAACTAGACTTCAAGGGGATATTGGTGACGACCAAGACAGACTACCAATGACGATTGGATTTTAAGCAACTACACCGGGGAATGAAATAATGGTAACGATCAACACTTCAAGACACCGTGGATAAGCAGACCGGTGAGCACCATTGACGACTAGGGAAAAGATAATATATGATGACGACCATAGAGAAAGATAAATAAACTGGTGATAACCAAACCCAATAAGAAGCTAATGCAAAAATACACATGTTGAACATGATGAGTATGATCATGACATGCAAATGATGACCTGTGGAGAGATAAGATTTTGGTGGGGAGACTTTCACAGGGGAAATAAATCCCCCACATCAACAACTCAAGCAAGTAGTAATAGGATGTGCACTGGGGAAACTTCTTCAAATTTGATGACTATCATCCACAGATTAATCCAAAAGTGTTGTCAGCTTCTACTTTAGTGGGGATATTGCAAGCGGTATGACAATGCCTTTGCAACCTTGAAGCTTTTGGGGATATATGGAACTTTCACTAGTACAAAAATACCTTTTTAGCAGAGGTTGTTAAGTCAGTTCACATGCCACCTGACTTAAGAAGCGACGCGGTGGCAATTTCGTAAATATTTGTAACTTAATTAGGTCGGATGCATTTAAAACCAATTTAACAAAGATTAAATAAAAATGTAATTCACTTTAAGTTTCTTAGGTCTTATGTCTTTACTAACTGACTTAAGAAGTCTATTTATTAAGTCAGGTGTCGTCCACCTGACCTAAGAAATTTTGTTTACTTTTAACAAATTAAATTCGAATGTGTACTAGAGGGAATCGAACTCAATACCCTTAAAAATAGTTAAATAATAAAAATTAAAACTAAAAAAAATGGATGAAATTAAGTTCCCTCTTCCTTTGTTTTCATTTTCCCCCTTTATCCTGAAACCTTTCCCCTTCTTTCAGTGCATACAAGAGTGAATTGACGGCTAACTTTTTGTGTGCTCTCAAACCCTCACTAAAATTGTTTCAATTTCTCTTCAATCCTTTGGTTCAACCTTACCCTCACAAACTCATTTCCCTTTATTTAACATTCACCCTCATGAAACTTTTTCCATTGGTGACCTAACACACCATGAAACCCTCACGAACCAGCCGTTTGAAACCTTCATGAACCAGCCGTTTGAAACCCTCAAACCACTCAAAATACAACTTCGATTCATCGAATAGGTCATGTGAAACCTTAAGACTGTAAGTACGCTTTAAATCATCGAACATTTCCCTTAAACCTTCAATCTGCAACTGAAGTTGACATATTATCTTCTAGGTGGAAACACACATCAAGTTTGAGGGAGAGAGGTTACTTCCATGACTGATGCAGCGGTGAATTGAAACTATCCTGCAAGAAATCTAACTACGGCAAATAGGTATAACTTGACGGTGACATCTAAAGGTTCATTGGTGGGGATTATTGAGGTATCTTCCAAACAAATATCATGTATCACTGTATTTTATGCTTATATAATTATATCACATGTTAATGTCATCCATCAATTAGCCATTTCTTTTGTTTTTCTTTTGCGGGATATTTGTTATGCCTACTGTAATAAGTTCTGTGTTTATCTATAATCTGTCTGAGACGGTTAGTCATCATGACCTCTCACAAATTCACGCTCTTTATGTTGATGTAAATTTAGATAGAAAGATAAAAAAAAGTCCTTTTTAAGCATTAACAATTTGAAATAACATAACTGTTAACTCCGAGTTTCACTGATGAGCTGGTTTTAAATATTTTAGGCCATGCTAAAATGTTTTCTTTTTTGTGTGCTAAGATACGTGAAGCTGACATCTCTAGTCTCTCTTTTGTGGTTGAGCTTGCTGAATAATTTCACGAAAGTTTTTCATCTTGATGAACTTTTAGCTTATTGATATCATTCAGATTTTTAATTCTGCTATGTAATCATTTTTTGAGTAAATTGTGGTTACTAATTTGTTTAATTTTGTAAATCCAATATTTATAACTTACAACCTCTGTATGTTGGAATAGAGTGAAGGTAGTCCACATGCTTTAGTACTATTTTCATTCATCTAATCAATTTATTCCATGAACTTTTTTCGTTGTTAATTTGATTCATTTTTCTATTGCTGCCTTTTATAGGGCCAGGATGTTGCATTTGAACCTTCTAAGCTCTTGCGGCTTATCCAACACGATTTTCTGCGTAAGTTAGATAATTCTTGAATAATTGGCAATGTATCTCTGCTGATACCCTTGTCCTTCATGTGCACTCTATTGGATACTAACATTTTCCATAATTTCCTGTAGAATGGAAATCGATACAATAAATGGTTGATAAAGCTCTTCGACAAGTCCCCAATACTGATAGTGAGTATCTTTGCTTTTAACTATCACTAAAATCAATTTAATCCAATTACAGTTTTCAAGTTTTTTGAAGCATTTTTTAAATGTAAACTTTGTTTTTTTTAACTTGCAGGAGACAGAAATATTGATATGATATTTTCTCTTTTGGACATCATGACCAGTATTCACTCTATCATCCACTTCTCTACTCTCCAATCTTCTACTCCACTTTACTCTGGTTAACTTACTTTCTCTTTTACTACTTCCAATTCTATTACTAATACTACTATTTCACTTTCTTGTTCTCTTTTACTACCACTTATTTCTTTTCCTATCTCATGCTATTATAGTCAATCTAATGTTGCTGAATACCGTCAATATACACTTGAGGGATGTGAGTAATTGTATACCAACGCTCTCTTACCTCCTTTTTGTACTTCTCCTTAACTATCCGACATTCACTAATCTCTCTTGATGTTGACCTAAGTTCATTATATCGTCACTATAATAGTTAATACCATGCTGTTGTATTTTGTTTTTAACTGCTTTGTAATGGGTGGGAACTGTTCAGGTTGAATGTTGTTTCTACCACCATTCTGTGTGTCCCCGGGGAGGAGCTACTATGTTCTGTTCATGGATGTGGCTCGCGTTATCATAAGGAATATGCTAAAGAAGTCAGCGGGGTTTCAAATCTGAAAAAGTTCAAGTGTCCGCAGCATGTTAGTTTTCTAGTGAATCCAACATTGCGATAATTTGTTATGAAAAAATGATTGATGTCTCTTTCATTAGTATATTGTGATTCAATATCAGATTTAGGGCTATGAATTATATTATATAGATATATATTTACATTTATTATCTTAAGTTTTAGCCGCACTCAATGGGCAGCTGGTGTAATCATAGATGTGCTTTACCGTGTAGTGTGCAACATTGTGGTTGTGGGTTTAAATCACGAACTTAGCTTCTTATAAATGTGTTAAGACGTTCTATCTTTTTTGAACCGTCAATATACACTTGAGGGATGTGAGTAATTGTATGCCAACGCTCTCCTACCTCCTTTTTGTACTTCTCCTTAACTATCAGACATTCACTTATCTCTCTTGATGTTGACCTAAGTTCATTATAGCGTCACTGTAATAGTTAGTAACATGCTGTTGTATTTCGTTTTTAACTGCTTTGTAATGCGTGGGAACTGTTCAGGTTGAATGTTGTTTCTGCCACCATTATGTGTGTCCAGGGGAGGAGCTGTTATGTTCTGATCATGGATGTAGCTCGCGTTATCATAAGGAATGTGCTAAAGAAGTCAGCGGGGTTTCAAATCTGAAAAAGTTCAAGTGTCCACAGCATGTAAGTTTTCTAGTGAATCCAGCATTGCGATAATTTGTTATGAAAAAATGATTGATGTCTCTTTCATTAGTATATTCTGATTCGATATCAGATTTAGGGCTGTGAATTATATTAAATAGATATAGATTTACATTTATTATCTTAAGTTTTAGCCGCACTCAATGGGCAGCTGGTGTAATCATAGCCGTGCTTTACCCTGTAGTGTGCAACATTGTGGTTGTGGGTTTAAATCACGAACTTAGCTTCTTGCAAATGTGTTAAGACAGTCTATCTTTTTGTACACCGTCAATATACAGTTGAGGGATGTGAGTAATTGTATGCCAACGCTCTCCTACCTCCTTTTTGTACTTCTCCTTAACTATCAGACATTCACTTATCTCTCTTGATGATGACCTAAGTTCATTATATCGTCACTTTAATAGTTAGTAACATGCTGTTGTATTTCGTTTTTAACTGCTTTGTAATGCGTGGGAACTGTTCAGGTTGAATGTTGTTTCTGCCACCATTCTGTGTGTCCCGGGGAGAAGTTGATATGTTCTAATCATGGATGTGGCTCGCGTTATCATAAGGAATGTGCTAAAGAAGTCAGTGGTGTTTCAAATCTAAAAAAGTTCAAGTGTCCACAACATGTAAGTTTTCTAGTGAATCCAGCATTGCGATAATTTGTTATGAAAAAATGATTGATGTCTCTTTCATTAGTATATTCTGATTCGATATTAGATTTAGGGCTGTGAATTATATTATATAGATATAGATTTACATTTCTTATCCTAAGTTTTAGCTGCACTCAATGGGCAGCTGGTGTAATCATAGCTGTGCTTTACCGTGTAGTGTGCAACATTATGGTTGTGGATTTAAATCACGAACTTAGCTTCTTGTAAATGTGTTAAACATCCTCTGCCCTCCACTAATTTCCAATACGACTATTGTTCTGCTCTAAAATATGTGGTATAACCTTTATGTTTCCTCATTTATGTCATCTTTAAAATTTCCATACATTTTATGCAAGTAAACGACTGTTAAAATATCTGATTCTATTTTTCCTACATCAGGTCTATCCTGTGTGTGAAAAAGATTTAGGAAATTATGCAATTGTACAATTACACATTCAACCTCATGAAAGGTATGTTTTGTAAAATCCAGCATATGTTTGAGTCAGAGCCATTTTTGTTTTTGGAAACTGTGTCGATTAGTTGCAGTTTAATGAGGGCCTATTTATTTACGGTTTAATTGTGACAAATTTTTAGTACTGTGCGGTAGCCCACCTTGCACGCTCAAAAAATAGCTATGAATCTAGTTTGATTTAGTGACATTTCTTGATTATTTGGCTAAACTCTAAATTGATATTCTGATCTACAGTGGGGATGGAAGTCTGAGAAATCCAGCATCTAGTTTGGCAATTTAATAATGTTTAGCAAGAAACTAGCTGGCAGGGGAAATAAGCAATAATCGGCCACCAATCAGCTTTTGTCTCCGTTCATCTGCAATGTGCATATCCCTGTTTCTAACTTAACAGTAGCCATCCAGGTGAAAAGTCGGCTTCAAACTCAAGGATATAAACATTCATAGTACAAAAAGGTATATGGTTCTTGCACATTATAGTTAACTGATGAACCACCAATGAAATTTTTTTAGAAATCTGTTATTGAATGGTTGCTTCTGGTTGTCTCTGCAGGTGCTAGATTGATGGTGTTGAGCAGGATCAACAAGAAGAAGGGTTGATGGCAACTTTTTTTCAAAATTTGATATTATCAAACCATATTCTAGGAAACATGATCATAGAATTTAATTTACAACCTCGTAAGTCATGGATTAGTTATAGCTTCTTACACTTTGAGATAGTCTACGTATTGTGATGTTGGTCCCAGAGGCATTGGGTTTTATTGCAGTGCTTCTGTTTAGGATATGAAGTTCTTTTGTATAACCAATAGTTTTGTTGAGGCCAAATGTATTTTAGATCTCCATTAATAAAAAGTGTGAGTTTTTCAGCTAATTCCTCCCATTGAATTCTCTTTAAATTTACTTTACAACAGCTTAATAAGAGCATGATAACAGTGAGAGATCTCACATTTCATTCTAGTATTCACATGTGGCGTTTCTCCTTATAAGTCTTTCAAACCATTTTTGAGATTAATAGATTGTAAACTGCACCTGGCTTGTGTTAAACATGATAAACAATCCATATCAAATTCCATCTCCAACGAGAATGACCTTTGAATATTTTGATTGTTAACCGATTCTTAAAAAAAATGTATGTATGTCATACCCCAAATTTTGACCACTAAGATTTCCCATCATTGGGCAAATCATCATCACCATATAGATGAATCATTATGCCTCATCAGCCTCCCCAAAGATGGGTGAGCATCCACTACTATCAAACTTAGGGTTTCAAGCCCTCTCAGAGTTCTTAGATAAAGGATCAATCAAGAAATGACATGATCTTCAACTTGTCTAGCCTCTCAAACATCCCCAAAGGATCAAGAGGACTCCCACATTAAGGATTAAGCACAAGGCTGCTCCCTTCTAAGTGGATTAAGCCTCCAGATTGCCAATGTCACCAAATTAAGATTTTGGTCGACCAGGGCCTCCAGATGGAAATTTTCCTCTGTCCATGAGCCAATGCTTGAAAGCATAACCTAAGATACTCCATGGAACCTCATGGACCCAATCATCAAGTCAATTTGGCCTCAGGGGATGCATTCATAAAAAATCCGGAATTAGGGTTTCTTGACCTAATTCACCCCTAAGTTGACTTTTGGGACAAAACAAGAGCCAAGACCTCAAAGCATGATTTGAGGGTCCCTAACACACTACATTGATCCATTTGTAACAATGGATTGATCCAAGAAGCTTGAGCAACAAGTTTCAAGTTCATCAGAACCACAGTTAGGGTTTCGCTGGAAAAAGTCAACTGTGCCTTTGACTTTTGACCCAGGCATGCTCCCAAACCTTGGGACATGATTCAGTACACCCTATAACACCTATGAAATCAATCCATCAAGTTTGATTTATGTCAAGGACTTGATTTCATAGAGGATCGCACAGTTTGGAATTCATCTGACAAAAAGTCAACTATGCACAAAAGTCAACTTTGATTTTTTGGGATTTTTCACAATTATGGTTCTTTGACCCTAAAATGATGTTAATGTGTGATTGGAATCATCATTCATCAAGAAAAATCAAGAAAAGTTGAATAACTTGTAAAAGGGGTAACCATAAAAAACTTAGAAATTTTCTAAGTTATGGAACAAAGTGGCTAGGGTACCAACTTTGGAGGATCATAACTCCTAAACCACAAGGCCATTTTTCCCCATCCAAAGCTGGATTTGTAGTTCTCATTGCCCTCTACAAAAGCTTTAAACAGAACTCATTCCAAATTCCTCATGGATTTTAAGTTATGGAATGATCAAAATCACAAAAAGTGAAAATGTCACTTTTTTCCAACACTTAGTGAAATTTTCACTAAGTCAGAATCTGCCTTCACTTTTTTCCAAATGTAGGGGAATTTTTCACTTGGATCCAAAAGGTATCAAAACCAACTATGATCAAACAGTTGTTGTATCATATGAGGGCTTTCCAAAATGACCAAGAACTCCATCAAATCCCACTTGAGCCATGAGATATGACAATGGCAATATGCCTTGCTGAAAACTGTCATGGCAAGGCAGATTTGGGAGTTTTGCTTGATTTGTCCAAATTTTGCAAAGAGCAAGCAACTCTATCCATCTGAACACCTCAAGGGGGGACCAAGGAGGAACCAACTCTGATGTCAAGCCTCCCAAGTCTTTGGAACCAAAAATAGCATGCCAAACCTAGAAATCCCTAAAGAGGGGACAAGACTCCAATTTTGGATTGGAGCATTTAATGGATGCACCAAGGTGGCATGGACTGAGCCATTTCCAACTGAATTCAGTCAAGACTTATCCAAGACCAAGGGAACCAGCAGCCTGTGCCCTAACCTCTAGTCAATGGCTAGAGGAGACTTGGATTCTCATTGCTCAACATTGGCCAAACCTATACAGCAGTTGCCATTCACTATTCCTTGCAAAAAAAACTTGCTCTACTATAAATAGAGCTCATTTGTGATCATTTTGAGTACACCAAAGCCATCAAACAGATGCTTTCCTCAAAATCTCCTTCTCACTTCCAAATTTGCCTTCCAAAGCAAGTCACTATCGGGTTTTGAGTTTGAGAGCAATTCCAATCAAACCAATCACACACACACCTCATAAACATCATATAGAAGTGATCCAAACACTCACATAACATCTGGAACACCAAAATCACAAAATCACTAGCCAATTGCTCAAGTTCTTGACAGATTTGTAGTTGGGGTACCATCTCAAGTTCCAGATCATTTCCATCCACTCCAAGCATCCAGACACACTCCATAGCACCTAGGGAAGCTGTCCATATCCTTGGAACCAAGCTGTAACACCTCTAACACAAAACACGATCACCAGCTGCAAGAGGTAAGCATGAGCTCTTCTAACTCTATGATCCATGCAATTTTTGCTGCACAATAATTTGGCCATATGTTCATAATCATGCATAGAGTGTTTTCCCTCAATCAATTATTTTGTTTGAATCGTGTATGGAATTTCTGAACCTTCATGCAGAATTTAGGGTTCTTGAGGTTTCTCTTTGATTTCTTATTCCATGCTTAAAATAAATGAAATTAAAGACCATAGACATGATCGTGAGGTTGAAACGAGTAGATTGATATGTAGATTGCATGATATAATCAAGTATTCAGTGAGATTGGATAGAAAACGCAAATCTGCAGAAACAGAGGGTGGCGCGTGTTCTTGCCCTTGTTCTTGGCGCCCTTTTTCAAAATTCAAATATTTGAATTTTGTGATTTTATTTAATTGATTCAAAATTTAATTTCTCTCTGAGTTTTAATGATTTTGAGTTGATTCTTTTTTTAATAATTCACAAAAATGTTAAAATATTTTATTTTCCCAAAAAATCCCAAAAATATTATTTATTTCATGTACTTGATATTTTTGCAAAGAATTAATATTTTAGTTGTTTTTGACATTTAAAATATTTTCTCCCTCTTGATTTTTCAAATTTTAGTGATTTCCAATCATTTTGTGGATCAAAACATGATTTTTGAAACATTAATCCAAGATCACAATTTGTTTTCCACATGTTAAACAATTTTGGTCATTTTAATTGAATTTTTTATTCAATTAAAATACATTTTGAAAACAAATTAGGGTTTTGATTAATTCAACCCTCATCAAACTTTTTCAAACATTTTGGGCCTCTAATAGAGTGTAAGACCCAACCACTCTTTGAAACCAAAATAATTTGGGCCTCAGTCATTGTATAAGACCCACGGTGTTTTCAAAGATCTTGGCGCGATCGCCCTTTTAAAAAATAATCAACTGGGCCTCTCCTTGAGCTGTAAGCCCCATCACTTGTACAAAAACACTTTGGGCCTCTAATAGAGTGTAAGACCCAATCCTTTGTAAATAAAAACCTTTTTTGGGCCTCAAATGTTGTATAAGTCCCGTTGTATTTCAAAAGTTCAGCGCGGTCATCGCCCGTTTAAAATAAATCATTTGGGCCGCTCCTCGAGCTATAAGACCCATTCAAAACCTTTTGGGCCTCTAATAGAGTGTAAGACCAAATTCCCTTTTAACCAAAACAATTTTGGGCCTCAAATATTGTATAAGTCCCTCTGCGTTAAAAGAAAATCTCAGCATGATCGCCAGTTCAAAAAATCAAACCTTGGGCCTTTCCTTGAGCTGTAAGCCCCACCACTTATATAAAAACAAACCTTTTGGGCCTCTTGAGAGAGTGTAAGACCCATCCCTTTGTACAAAAAACCTTTTTGGGCCTCAGTCACTTGTATAAGTCCCTGTACAAATTCAAAACCACAGTGTAATCACTGATAAAACCTTGGGCCTCTCCTTGAGCTATAAGCCCCAACAATCTTTTCAAAGCACTTTCTCCTTTGATTTTGAATATAATATTGTTATCAAAGTTTTCTTTGTTGAACAACTAACAAAACAGCATGGAATCTCTACAACCGAGTAAGTGTTTACCCGCTTTCTTTATCCGCTTTCATATATATATAACTGTATTGTGGGGCTGCTCACTGTAAGTCTTCTTTCACAAACTTTTATATACTTGTCAAATATCAACTGTGTAATACTAGTATAGTTATTTCGAGTTTTCCCCGGCAACTACGTCTAGCACTAGGTAAAGCCCTGTTGGTCACTCTTAAAAACAAACAAAACTAGATCCCCATAGGATTACCAGACACAGTCTTCCCTCCTCTTGGGGTTAAACAATATGGAGACGTGAAAGGAAGCATTCTCGGTGAACCCTTTCTCAGACTATCACCCTTAGACATTGTCAAAGAAACTCTACTCCCCAGAGATGATCTTTTCTCCGTGAATGGCATCTCTTGAGTTTCTTCCAAATTCTCGAACTTTCCTGGCTTGATCTATTCTCGGTGAATGACATGTCTTGAACTTCTCGGGGTTTGGGGACCCACAGGCTTCTTAAAAGCATCCCCGCCTCCTCTTGGGCGTTGTACAAGGACCCTTCGGCTTCTTAAAAGCTCTCATGTCTTCTCTTGGGCTTAGTACAAGGACCCAGAGACCTCTACATGTATAGGAACAGAACCTAGTCATCAATTTTCTAGAGTTGTCTTTCTGAGTCAAGTATCAGACCAGTTAATGGGCTGACCTTCATCCCTTAACATACCAGCCTTCTCTTGGGCATCATACAAAGATCATTCACTTATTCGAGAATCAATTTCTCAAAACACCAGTAGACTTGGACAGTCTCAATACCCTTTGGGATTTCCCATTTCCTTAAAGAACAGGAAATAAACCCGATCTTTTGATCAATCCCAAAGCACAAATATAACTTTAATCAGTCTTTTTCGGAAGAACTGATTTTCTCTTTTATCCAACATACTAGACCTGTCACTCAACTGAAACAGTCGCCAGCATAGACAGCCTCCTCTTGGGCTTTGTGCAATGATTCTCTCCAGCAGAGCAAACCTTTTAGCCTCCATCTCGGGCTTCGTACGAGATACAAAACACTCCCTTGTTAAGTATAAAAGACCCTCTTGTTGGGTAACAAACCTTTTAGCCTCCGTCTTGGGCTTCGTACAAGACACATATAAATCACTCTCTTGTTGAGTATAAAAGGCTCTCTTGTTGAGTCCAACCACTTTTAGCCTCCTTCTCGGGCTTCGTACGAGATAGAAAACACTCTCTTGTTGAGTATAAAAGACTCTCTCATTGAGTCAAATAACCTCCAGACTCTCTTGTTGAGTCAATCATCTGTACCAGACTCTCTTGTTGAGTCAAAACCCTTTAGCCTCTATCTCGGGCTTCGTACGAGACATATAAAAAACACCCTCTTGTTGGGTCAATAGCCTCCTCTTAGGCTTTGTATAAAGAAAACCCCGGTCGAGTCAATCAACCTTTTAGCATCAAAGTTGTGCCTCGCCACAGTATACAAACATCAACAACTCCTCTTTAGAGATGACAAATTATCTCTCAAGCCAAAACCCTTCAGCTTCACATCTTGGGCTTTGAACAAGATACATATACTCCCTTTAGCTTCACGTCTTGGGCTTTGAACAAGACACCAAAACAACTTTTTTCCTGAACTACGATCGCTCTGATTTCCCTGTTTCGTCAAACGGGAATACGTAGGCATAAGATTGAAAAATCTTAGCGAGCATACTAATCAAAAACCCAAAATCCCGTACCTCCATACATCAATCGAAAAGCATCAGTCTTAAAACTCCCACAAAATGATCCAGACACTGTGTTCTTAACAAAATAAGCAGAGAGAGGCCCACAATCTAAACCGCATCTGTAAACCAACAGTCATCTGTTTAAACTCAGTATGCAAGCAGGATTAATTGGAGATATCTATTTCCCTTCCTTCATCAGCTTCAATAGGATAAAAAATGAATCGACCTGTAGTACCCCAGAGCGGCAGTGCTTAAGAACCACGTCCAAAAATCGCTCGCTACAGAAAAATGGCGCCCACCGTGGGGCCTCGCAGGGCATCTTGTCCCTCTTATCTCTCTGGGTGAAACCTTAAATTCTCAAAGTGTCACAGAAATGGCGACTCTGCTGGGGAGTCATTGTTTGTATAGGATCATAAAACTAGAGGTCTAGGATGATTAAGACAAATATATATACGGTTTTTCCTAATTGATATCTATGTTTATTTTTCTGCTAATGGGAATGCGTGTGATGCCGCATGTGGAAAGATTGAGTATACACCTAAGATATGTGATGGCAATGCGTGTAATCTTACTGGGAGTGAATTCCAGTTAAGAGCCCCCGATCGACCATCAAACTCAGTGGAGACTCCCTTTGCAGATACATTGCCTATACGACTTCGGCTGTTGAAAGTAGTGTGGTCGACTGGGTTATCTGAGAAGCTAAGGTTTTTAGTAGACTTAAGCCATGTTGTAGTGCGGAAGCTATCGGAAATAGTTGTCACACGATACTACCCTCATCTGAGATCACTCTAGGATACATCAGCTCGCTGGCGATCCGCTTGCTGTTGTTATCCCAGAGGGATCAATGATTTTGCGGACAGGTACAAAAAATACCAGTATAAACCTTTGGGGGGGGTAGAGCCTTGACTTCATGACACCGACCCTTTGACACCATGTTTTTTCTATGTTTTGTGTGCTGCATTCATACATTCATTAAAAAACATTAAAACAGAAAAAATCTTCTCTTCTAGTCTCTCTTTTTCAAACTAAACTAAGACAATGATTGCAAATGTCAGAGAAGGAGATTGCGCTAATAGATTTCGGTAGAAGGAAAACTCATAAGTACACCTTCAAGGTTCCAAAGTTATAGGATTTAAGAGGTTTGGCAAGAATGATCACCAACCACGAGGCTTTCAGAGCCAAGTATGGAGGACTGCTGTCCTTATTAAGGGTCCATGTAATCGAAGGAATCCTGTCCACGCTAATCCAGTTCTGCGATCCGGTTTATCACTGTCTCACATTCCCGAATTATCAGCTAGCACCAACGCTGGAGGAGTATTCTCACCTGACTGATCTGTATATCACTGATCAAGCTCCCTTTTCTGGACTAGAAGAAATTCCAAAGGATCAAACCATTGCAAGAGCAATTTATTTGGACGAGTCAGAAGTCAGGACTCACATGACCACTAAGGGTGGCATCCAAGGTTTGCCAGCCCAGTTCTTGACAAAGAAAGCCCTGTACTTTGCTAGTATAGGGAACGTGGCCGCTTTCGAGAGCATATTTGTTTTGCTCACCTACGGGTTATTTTTGTTTCCCAACACTGATAACTTCATAGATATCAACGCCATTAAGATTTTCCTGATTGGAAACCCTGTACCGACCTTACTCGCAGATGCGTATCATTCGATACCCTTAAAGAATTTATACAGCGGAGGAATGATCACATGCTGTGTACCCCTGCTATACAAATGGTTCACTTTCCATTTACCCAAGTCTGCTGCATTTTGGGATCAAAAGTATACTTTACATTGGTCACAGAGAATCGTGTCTCTTACCAACTCCGACATCGATTGGTACAATCGAATCTATGACGGGATCAGGATCATTGACCGTTGTGGAAATTTCCCAAATGTACCCCTTATAGGAACTAAGGGAGGAATCAACTATCATCCAATTCTCGTTTGTCGTCAATTTGGATACCCAATGAGGCACGTCCCTCGGAATGCTCATTTGGAAGGTCTTTTCTTCAAGGAAGGAGAAAATGATAGCGCACTAAAGACAGAAATAGTGCACGCCTGGAAACACGTTCATAGGAAAGGACGAGAGTCTCTAGGAAAACCAGACTGTGTCTCAGTGGAGCCCTATCTCCACTGGGTACAAACTAGAGCTCTCAAGCTGAGGATGCCTTACCCTCGTCAGGAAGTTCTTCCATTAAGGGACTCTTCCCTTTATTTTATGTCTGAGACAGAAAAGCTTCAGGTTACTCTCAGCAAAGTTCAGCAGGAGAAGAGGTCTTGGAGGAACAAGTACCGTATTCTCAATGTAGAGTGCAAGAAAATACAACAGCTATTAAGAGAAAAAGATGCTCTGATTGAGATTTTAGAGCAATATACTGTAGAAAATCAGGATGACCAAAGGAATTTGCTCGCTCCTTTCACTTGGCAAAGGAATGACAACCCGACAACGGCCCAAGAACCCTGGTCAAAGAAAAGGAAAGTACCAGAACCAGCACCTGAGCTCTCCTCAGAGAGGACTCAGGATCCATTAGTTTAGATTTCCTTTTTCTGCACTTTGTAATATATTGTATTTCCATTTTCACAATCTTTGAATTCAACAAAACGGGGTTTCCCCACTGTTTGATATTTGCAATCTAATTGTCGAAGTTTACTTTGAATAAACAAAAACATACAATTAATATAATCATTGCATATCATTCATCATTCTCGCATAAACGCATTCTTCTTACCTACGAATCTCACGTTTGCGTCTCGATTCTAGAGTCAAACTGTCTCATTCGTATAATACTCGGGCCAATCGTTAGAAAAAGATGGATGATCTCGAGGAAGAGAACAAAGAGTTGAGAGAAGAGATCGACACTCTGAAAGAGGATCTGAGAAAGCTTCACAACGACATGCAAGCTCTAGCAGAAGCTCAGATGCAACAACAAAGGACTGTGATCTCAGAGATCACATCAACGCCCATAGTGGAAAAGTATGATCATAGGTATAAAATTCTGAAAGATCGTCCCTGGGGCATGCCACTCAACTATATCCCGGAAGGATATGTTCCGCCGATTGTTGAGGATCAGGGAACCGCAGCAGGAACCGCTGGGCCTTAAGGTTACAAACTTCGGGAAAACGAAGACACCAGGGGCATGATAGCAACTCCTGAAGGTTACAAACTTTGGGAGGCACCGAGAGTCTCGGCCATAACGACTATACCACCACCCGTGGTACACACCGTCCTGGAAGGACAGATTCCACAGATACCTTCTGGTGGAAACGACATCATGTTCGATAGAATGAATGAATTCCAGGAACAGTTCCTGGAAATACAGAAAGAACTGCAAGCCATTCGCGGTCAGGATTTATTTGGAAAGGACGCCGCAGACCTTTGTTTGGTCCCCAATGTGAAAGTCCCGCACAAATTCCAGGTGCCCGAATTTGAAAAGTACAAGGGTAATTCTTGCCCTCAGAGCCATTTGGTGATGTACGCTCGGCGAATGTCAGCTCAGACAAAGAATCAGGATCTGCTTATTCACTACTTTCAAGATAGTTTAACCGGTGCCGCATTAAAATGGTACATGGGTTTAAACCGCGCTACGATCGGCACATTCAGAGATCTTGGCACTGCCTTTGTTCAATAATATAAATACAATTTGGACATGGCACCGGACAGAGATCAACTCAGATCGATGTCACAAAAGGACAACGAAACCTTTAAGGAGTACGCTCAGAGATGACGTGAAATTGCCGCTCAGATTTCTCCACCTCTGGAGGAAAAGGAGATGACAAAGATCTTCTTAAAAACCTTGAGCTCATTTTACTACGATAGAATGGTTGCCAGTGCGCCCAGTGACTTCACCGAGATGGTGGGCATGGGAGTTCGTCTTGAGGAAGCCGTCCAAGAAGGACATTTAGTTAAAGACGCTGGATCATCAAGTAGTACAAAACGACACGGCAGTGCTCTCCCTAAGAAAAAAGAGCAGGATATTGGGAATATCTCTCTCGGAAAGCAAAGGCGGCATTATCAACCAGTAGCAGCTGTAACTCTTGCTATCAACCCTGCGCCTATTTCTACGTATCAACCTCGGGTTGCGCAGAGCCAAACTAATCAACAGCCTCTTCAGCAGGCTCGTCCTCAGTACGACAACAACAACCGTACAATGCGACTTTCAGGGTTTGATTCTATACCCATGTTGTACACAGAACTGTTTCCATTACTACTGGTCAAGGGGCATGTCCAAACCAGGTCTCCTCTTACAGTACCGGAAAATCCGCCTTTTTGGTTCAAAGCGGATCAGACTTGTCCTTATCATCAAGGAGGATCAGGGCATAACATAGAGAACTGTCTCAGTTTCAAATCCGATGTACAAAAACTTGTTAGGAGTGGGGTCTTATCGTTCTAAGATATGAATCCAAATGTTCTCACGAACCCGTTGCCTCAACACGAGAAAGCTGCGGTAAATTTGATAGAGGGAGAGTCTAGCAACAGCTATCAAATTCATGATGTACTCTTATTAAGGGCCAACTTGGTCAAGATGCATTGTAGACAGAGTGGATATGGCCATGTGCCACCTCATAATTATCACCAGTGTGATATCTGCTCTAAAAACAATCAAGGATGTTCGGTGGTGCAATCAGCTCTACATGAACAGTTGGATCTCGGGTGGATCCAAGAGCATCGAGTTCGTGGGGTCAACATGACTTATACGAATTCCAACATCATTCAGAACGACGACATCCGTGCAATGAATATCAACTTGGTGGCAATGCACTCAAGGCAAAGCCAGTATCATAATCTGCCGTGGCACGTGTAACGCCCCAATTTTGTTAGTTTTATTTAATCGAGTCGATTTAATTATTTTTATTATTATATTATTTTATTTTTGACTTTTATTTGTTAAAATATTATTTTTTCATTGTGATTATGTTTTATCGCGTTTTGGGAGCGTTTGCGAGATATTTGGGTGTAGGGGTATTTTGGTCTTTTGTTTGGTTAGATATTATATTTTTCATATAATAGAAACATAGATAGAAAAATAGAGAGAAAGAAAAAGAGAAGAAGGAAAAGGGAAAGAAAAGGGAAAGGAAGAAGAAAAGAGAGAAAAACTTGGAAAGGAAGAAAATCAATCAACCGACTTTTCAAACACGATTTAATCGGGTAAGGGTGCGAAACTCGGTTATACTATGTTTGTGTATGATTATGTATGTGTTTGTGTGAATGTTTGTTGTGTTCCATAGCTTTTCAATTCTAGGTCGGAACGATAGAATCGATGCGTTCGCGGTTGAAATGTGATATAAATGTTGTAGAATACTTGTTACCATGATTGGGTTATGTTCTGATTGTTATGTTTTGGTTTGGAGGTGTTTTGAGGGTTGAAATGTTGGTTGGGAGTGATCTATAGCGCTGCTGGGTTTTTCTGGTTTCGCAGGTTCGCACTGCGAATGGCCAGCGAAGTGGAAAGCGAACGTTCGCGTGAGGTTCGCACTGCGAACGTTGTGTTGTTTTTCTTTCTGCCACAGTTCGCTGGGGGATTAGCACTGCGAAGGGGACAACGAAGGTTCGCTGGGAGTACGCACTGCGAACTTTAGGTTGTTTTTCTTTCTGCCATGGTTCGCTGGGGCATTCGCACTGCGAATGAGGAAAGCGAAGGACTCGCTAGGAGCTTCGCATTGCGAACATGACAACTTTTCTAATTTGTTTTCTTTATAACTGTTGGGTCGTGAGTCGGTTTGAGGCGTGGTTTGATGCGTTGGAGAGCTAATGAAATGTTCTTTCTTATTAAAATGGTTTTGAGATTGTTAGCCGATTTAATTATGTCAGGAATTTGGAATAGTGTCATTTTGCCGACTTTTACCGTCTTAACTGTGTGTAATTGATGTGTATCATGCAATGTGCTATTGATATATATGTCGTATGACTTGTGTGATGTTATATGATGTGAATGCATGTGATGACATGTTGTGATGATGGTTTGTGACCTAAGGGCAAGTAAATGCAAGTTGTTGTGTTCGATTATATATGTATGATTATGGATGTGTATATGTGTGCATTTGAATGTCATGAGTCATTGTACGCCAAGCATCATGATATGCATTCTTGAGATGTCGTGTGCCCTAGTGGGTGTGAGCGACGAAACGATTCCAAAGGGAATCTGCTATAACATTGTGCGCCTTATACAAAGAGGACCTAAAGTGATGATTATAGACGATCGTGAGCCTTATACAAAGAGGACCTAAAGTGATCGGATTGTGCGCCTTATACAAAGAGGACCTAAAGCAATCCATAAACGTCGTGCGCCTTATACCAAGAGGACCTAAAGCGACGGCGAACATCGTTTTCCTGACGGGGAGTTACACTAAGTAACAAGCGATGGTTCCAATAGTTCCTGAGTGAACTAGTGATGAGATGATGGATGGATGGTACCGCATTGTATTGCATAGAGTCGTTGTGTCAGTCTCTGTGCATTTGCATAAATCATGAATGGATTGATTTTGTGTGGAATTGTGAATGTAATTGATGAGTTGAGATATATTTATATGTTGGTGATAAATGCATTGTGCATGGTTGATATACCTTGGTGATGAATATATGAGATATGCATTGTGTTGTTTTGTATTTGATCTAAGGTGGAATTGTGGTGAGAACGATTTGTATGTGTATTTTGTGGTATTATATAATTGTATGCAACTGTATTATGATTGTGTTTCTCACCCTTCTGCTGTTTTGAATGCTCTATGAGGCATTGCAGATTAGATGCTGGAGGTCTTTTTGTGAAGCTTAGGTCTTCATTCTTTTGTCGGTCGGCTCTGATATATCGCACCGGGTAGTCGGGGTGATCGAGTGTGATTATTATGTATATGTATATTTTGGATTGTACATGTATGATGTTGTATATGACAGACAAACTTTTATGATATATATATATATATATATATATATATATATATATATGAGATTCAGTTGCAGATTTTCCGCTTTTATTCTGTATCTGAATTGTGGGTTGTAGGAACTAAGTTCCTCTGTTAATTGCTACCTGATTGTTGCATATCTTTATGAGCAGTTTGTTGTATTTTGTTTCAAATTGATGTGACGTGTGACGCCCCCAATCTATACCCCCAATTAACACGCAATTGAAGCGGTAAAAAGAAAATTTGAAAATTGATCAGAGTATATTCGAAACATCATGGCATAGAAAGGGAGAATCACATCAAAGAAGCCAAACCTACACATAACATGCAACACCTGCCCATAATGATATGCAACTGTGGGGTAGCAATCACACAGAGGAAACTTTGTTCCTTACACCCACTTTTCAGAAATTAGAATTAAAGCGGAAAATCTAAAATCTGATTAACATATATACATATACACATATAAACAGTTTGTCATACATCAGGTACCATATGTACAACCAAAATATATCATCAGATATACAAAATAATAGCACGCGGCCACCCTAACTACCCGGAGTCACATACCAGAGCCGACCGACCAAAATAATGAAGACGCAACGCTTCACAAAAAGGAATACCTCCAGCAGCTCTAATCTGCAACGCCTCATAGAGCGTTATAAAATAGCAGAAGGGTGAGAAAAACAACCATAATATAATTGCATAAAATTATATATACAAACACAAAAATGTACAAGTAACACATTCTCACCACAACCACATATAACATAATACTGCACAATTCTCAAGCATCGAATACCATTACACACCACACATATACCATACAATCATCAATCATATTCACAAATTCACACACAATTAATTCATGATTTATGCAATGCACATAGACCGACACAACGACTCTATGCACATGCCATGCGGTACCGACTTCCATTGTCACTTGTCTCATCTTCAGTTCACTCAGGAACTATTGGAACCATCGCTCGTTACTGAGAATCTCAAGTAACTCCCCGTCGGGCCTATGATGTTCACCCGTCGCTTTAGGTCCTCAGGCATCGCCTCATATTTTCGAGGCACACGACGTTAAGGATTGCTTTAAGTCTCCAAAGGAGCCCACAATCGTCTATACCCATCGCTTTAAGTCCTCAGGCATCGCCTCATATTTTCGAGGCACACGATGTTATATCATATTCCCCTCGTGAATCAAACCGTCACTCAGGACGTTCAACAATGCACATCATGATGCTTGGCATACAATGACTCATGACATTCTCATTACATACATACACACATTCACAATTATGCATATATCATCAAATACCACACTTAGCATTTTCTTGCCTTACGGCCACAAATCATCATCACAACAGCACATAAGTCATACCACAGTCGAAGCAACACCATAAAGCATAACACAAGTCAAATACACACCATTAAAACGACAAAAGTCGACCATTGACACTATTCACATTTACCGACAAAATAAAATCAGCTAACAAATTATAAACCATCATAATAAGAAAGTACAGCTCAATGGCTTTCCAACGCATCAAACCACGCCTCAAACCGAATCACAGATCAAAAGTTATGCAGAAAACAAAATTACACGAACAGCACTATTCGCTGGGCGAATCTCCCTCGCGAGCATTCGCTAGGCGAATGTTCCAGCGAACCAACTGTTAGCTAAAAACAGACACAAAGTTCGCTAGGAGAGCACTTGGCGAACCAAGTCAGAACCAAACAGAGCCAAAAACACCCAAAGTTCGCTAGGCGAACACTCTAGCGAACCTTCGCTCACGCCTTCGCTAGGCGAATACCCGTAGCGAACCTTCGCTACCCTTCGCTGAATGGTTCGCTAGGCGAACCTGCGAAAACTCAGAATCTTTCAGCGCTGTTGAAAACCCAAAAAATGATATTTTCCAACCCAAACCATTTCCAAATCAACATATTTCAATCAGAACCTATTCTAATCATGCCAACAAGCAAACTACCACCTTTACATCGATTTCCAACCGTTAAACCATCGATTCTACTCATTTTATCGTTTTCGACCTAAAAGTGAAAAACATGGAAAGCAAGAGAATCATCCAAACCCATTCATACATAATCATATACAAGCATAGTATAATCGAGTTTCGCACCCTTACCCGATTAAATCGACTCTAGAACTTGATCTTGATGATTTTTCCACACTATCCCAATTTTCTCTCTTCTCCTCTTTTCTTCTCTTTTCCCTTCTTTCTTCTTTCTTTCTCTCTATTTTTCTTTCTTACTAACTTAAATAAAAATATCTATGAAATGTCCAAAATACCCCCACACTCAAATATCTCGCAAACGTTCCCAAAACGCGATAAAATATATTCACGACTAAAAATAACACATTTTCACACAAAAGTTGAAATTACAATAAAATAATAATAAAATAATCAAAAACGACTCAATAAAATAAAACTGGCAAAAACTGGGGCGTTACATGACGCCTCCGTCTATGCCGTGAATGTTTTATTATACTCTGATTAATTGGCATTGCTTTTATTTTAATTGGGGGTGTAGATTGGGGGTGTTACATTAAGTGGTATCAGAACCAGTTCGTGTCAGTTTGTGTCAGTCCTTGTTGGTCGTTGTGGTTGGGTGAGCTGTTTGTTTAACCATAGTCGCTGTTATTGGACATGAATAAAATATGGCTGGTAGGAATGACGCTGCTTTGGCTGCTGCTATGCAAGCTATGGCTCGGGTTGTGCAGGGTGCACCTAATGCTGGTGGGAATGATGAGTTCAGGAAGAACAAACCGCCTGTCTTCAAAGAGATACATGATCCTGATGGTGCGCAGATTTGGCTTAAAGAGATTGAAAGAATCTTCCGAGTGATGGATTGTGCTGAGGAACATAAGGTGAGACTAGGTACTCACATGTTGCAGGAGGAGGCTGATGATTGGTGGGTTAGTACGCGTCCTGTGTTGGAAGCTGGAGATGAAGAGGTCACTTGGACTGTGTTTAGCAGGGAGTTTTTGAGGAAGTATTTTCCTGAAGATGTAAGAGGAAAGAAAGAGATAGAGTTCTTGGAGTTGAAACAAGGTAATATGTCTTTTGTTGATTACACTGCTAAGTTTGCGGAACTTGTTCAGTTTTATCCACATTATGCTGAAGCTACTGCAGAGTTTTCTAAGTGTGTGAAGTTTGAGAACGGATTGCGTCCTGAGATTAAGCAGACAATTGGTTATCAAAGGATTATGAGGTTTTCAGATTTGGTGGATTGTAGTAGGATTTTTGAGGAGGATAGCAAAGCTCGTTCTACTCACTATAAGAGTGTGAACGAAAGGAAAGGGAAGCAACCGTTTCGTGGTGGTCCTTATGTGACACCAGCCGACAAGGGTAAGCAAAGGGGTAATTTTGATAAAAGGCCAAGTGGGGGAGGTATGTCTAATTCTCCGAGATGTTTTACGTGTGGTGAGTTAGGACATCGTCAGTTCGAATGCAGAAAAGATATGAGGAAGTGTTCCAATTGTGGAGGTTTAGGTCATGTAACAGCTGAGTGCAAGAGGAAGAATGTGGCGAAGTGTTTCAACTGTGGTGAACCTGGTCATATTAGTACGAAGTGTCCGAAACCAAAGCAAGCTCAGACTGGAGGGAAAGTATTTGCATTGGCAGGGACTCAGACTACTAGTGCAGATCGTCAGATAAGAGGTACTTGTTTTATTAATAGTACGCCTTTAGTTGCTATTATTGATACCGGAGCGACTCATTCGTTTATTTCGTCTGAGTGCGCGAAGCGTTTGAATCTTTTGTTATCTTCGATGGGTGGAGAGATGGTTATTGATACTCCAGCAATGGGGTCAGTAACTACTTCTTTAGTTTGTTTAAGTTGTCCTTTGACCATTTATGGTAAAGATTTTGAGATGGATTTGGTATGTTTGCCGTTGGAGGGTTTAGATGTGGTTCTGGGAATGAATTGGTTGCAGTTCAATCGGGTTCATATTGATTGTTATCATAAGTTGGTAATATTTCCTTCTCTTGAAGAAGATGAGGAATCGAGTTTCTTATCTACCAAAGAGTTAAAGAAACTTTTGGCGGATGAAGCTCAGTTGTTCGGGTTGTTTGCATCGTTGACCGTGGATAGTCAAGTTGCACTTGATGTGTTTCCAGTTGTGTGTGAGTTTCCAGAGGTGTTTCCAGAGGATATTTCAGATGTGCCGCCAGAGAGAGAGGTGGAATTTTCTATAGATCTAGTTCCTGGTACTAGACTTGTTTCTATGGCACCTTATCGTATGTCGGCATCTGAGTTGGTTGAGTTAAAGAAGCAGTTGAATGAATTGTTAGAAAAGATGTTTGTGAGGCCAAGTGTGTCGCCTTGGGGTGCTCCAGTTTTATTGGTGAAAAAGAAAGATGGAAGTATGCGATTGTGTATTGATTATCGCCAGTTGAATAAGGTGACGATTAAGAATAAGTATCCTCTTCCGAGAATTGATGATCTGATGGACCAGTTGGTAGGTGCGTGTGTGTTTAGTAAGATTGATTTGAGGTCGGGTTACCATCAGATTAGAGTGAAAGAGGAGGATATTCAGAAGACGGCTTTTAGGACATGATACGGTCATTACGAATATTCTGTGATGCCGTTCGGGGTTTCTAATGCATCAGGTGTGTTTATGGAGTATATGAATCGTATTTTCCATGAGTATTTGGATCGATTTGTTGTTGTGTTTATTCATGACATCTTGATTTATTCTAAGTCCCGGGAAGAGCATGCAGAGCATTTGCGTGTTGTGTTGCAAATTTTGAAGGAAAGGAGACTTTTTGCCAAGTTGTCCAAGTGTGAGTTCTGGTTGTCAGAAGTGAGTTTTCTTGGGCATGTGATTTCAGGTAATGGTATTGTTGTGGATCCATCTAAAGTAGATGCAGTTCTACAATGGGAGGCTCCTAGATCTGTTACTGAAATTAGAAGCTTTTTGGGTTTAGTTGGATATTATCGAAGATTCATTGAAGGTTTTTCCAAGTTAGCACTTCCATTGACCCAATTGACTTGTAACGGTAAAGCGTTCATTGGGATATTCAGTGTGAGGAAAGTTTTAGTGAGCTGAAGAGAAGGTTGACTACAGCTCCGATTTTGATCTTACCGAATCCTACTGAACCGTTTGTGGTGTATTGTGATGCGTCTTTGATTGGTTTGGGTGGTGTGTTGATGCAAGAAGGTAAGGTTGTGGCTTATGCTTCGAGGCAATTGAGGGTGCATGAGAGAAATTACCCTACTCATGATTTGGAATTAGCGGCAGTGGTTTTTGTGTTGAAAATTTGGAGGCATTATCTCTATGGTGCAAGATTCGAAGTCTTTAGTGATCATAAAAGTTTGAAATATTTGTTTGATCAGAAAGAATTGAATATGAGGCAACGGAGATGGTTGGAATTTTTGAAGGACTACGACTTTGGCTTGAATTACCATCCTGGTAAAGCTAACGTGGTAGCTGATGCGTTAAGCCGAAAATCTTTGCATATGTCCGTTTTGATGGTTAAAGAGTGGGAACTTTTGGAAGCATTTAGGGATTTGAGTTTGGTGTGTGAATTGACATATGACATCGTGAGACTTGGTATGTTAAAGGTTACTAATGATTTTCTGTTGACCGTTAGCGAGAAGCAGAAGCTGGATGTGAAATTTGTTGATTTGATGTTGGTTGGAAATCGAAGTGTGAATGGTGATTTTAAAGTGGACGATGAGGGTGTTTTGAGGTTTCGTGGGAGAATTTGTATTCCTGATGATTCGGACTTGAAAAGGATGATTTTGGTGGAAGGACACCGGAGTAATTTGAGTATACATCTGGGAGCTAATAAGATGTACCAAGATTTGAAGAAGATCTTTTGGTGGCCTGGATTGAAAAGAGATTGGCTCAGTTTGTGTATTCATGTTTGACGTGTCAGAAGTCGAAAGTGGAACATCAGAAGCCTAGTGGTTTGTTGCAACCGTTGGATATTCCCGAGTGGAAATGGGATAGTATTTCTATGGATTTTGTGACAGGGTTGCCGAATACACAGAGGGGACATAATTCCATTTGGGTAGTTGTGGACAGACTGACTAAATCGGCGCATTTCATTCCGATTGACATCAGTTTTTCTTTGGAAAGGTTGGTTGAGATTTATATCAGTGTGATTGTGAAATTACATGGTGTTCCATTGAGTATTATTTCGGATCGAGATCCGTGGTTTACTTCCAGATTTTGGGAAAGTTTGCAAAAGGCGTTAGGGTCCAAGTTGAGATTGAGTTCTGCTTATCATCCTTAGACGGATGGTCAGACCAAAAGAACTATTCAGTCATTGGAAGATTTGTTGCGGGCTTGTGTTCTTGAGCAAGGTGGTGCTTGGGATAGTTATCTTGCGTTGGTGGAATTCACGTATAATAACATTTTCCATTCAAGTATTGGAATGGCACCTTTTGAAGTGTTATATGGAAGGAGATGTCGAACACCTTTATGTTGGCATGAATCTGGTGAGAGTTCGGTGGTTGGACTGGAGTTGGTGCAACAGACTACGGACAAAGTGAGACTTATTCGTGAGAAAATGAAGGCTTCTTAGAGTAGGCAAAAGAGTTATCATGATTGGAGGCGGAAAGATCTTGAGTTTCAGGAGGGCGATCATGTATTTTTGAGAGTTACACCGGTGACGGGTGTTGGTCGTGCATTGAAGTCGAAGAAACTTACTTCTCGGTTTATTGGTCCTTACCAGATATCCGCGAGAGTGGGTGTTGTGGCTTATCGGGTGGCGTTGCCGCTGAATCTTTCGAATCTGCATGATGTGTTCCATGTTTCACAGCTTCGGAAGTATGTTCCAGATCCGTCGCATGTGATTCCGATGGATGAAGTAGAGGTAAGGGAGAACCTTACGGTTGAGGCGTTACCAGTGAGGATTTTGGATCGCGAGTTGAAGCGGTTAAGAGGCAAGGATATTGCGCTTGTGAAAGTAGCGTGGGGAGGCGCTGTCGAGGGCAATTTGACTTGGGAGTTGGAGAGTCGGATGCGGGAGTCATATCCAGAGTTGTTCGTCTCAGGTAATATTTTCGAGGACGAAGATCTCTAAGTGGGGGAGAGTTGTAACACCCCAGTTTTGTTAGTTTTATTTAATCGAGTCGATTTAATTATTTTTATTATTATATTATTTTATTTTTTACTTTTATTTGTTAAAATATTATTTTTCATTGTGATTATGTTTTATCGCGTTTTGGGAGCGTTTGCGAGATATTTGAGTGTAGGGGTATTTTGGTCTTTTGTTTGGTTAGATATTATATTTTTCATATAATAGAAACATAGAGAGAAAAATAGAGAGAAAGAAAAAGAGAAGAAGGAAAAGGGAAAGAAAAGGGAAAGGAAGAAGAAAAGAGAGAAAAACTTGGAAAGGAAGAAAATCAATCAACCGACTTTTCAAACACGATTTAATCGGGTAAGGGTGCGAAACTCGGTTATACTATGTTTGTGTATAATTATGTATGTGTTTGTGTGAATGTTTGTTGTGTTCCATAGCTTTTCAATTCTAGGTCGGAACGATAGAATCGATGCGTTCGCGGTTGAAATGTGATATAAATGTTGTAGAATACTTGTTACCATGATTGGGTTATGTTCTGATTGTTATGTTTTGGTTTGGAGGTGTTTTGAGGGTTGAAATGTTGGGTGGGAGTGATCTATAGAGCTGCTGGGTTTTTCTGGTTTCGCAGGTTCGCACTGCGAATGGCCAACGAAGTGGAAAGCGAACGTTCGCGTGAGGTTCGCACTGCGAACGTTGTGTTGTTTTTCTTTCTGCCACAGTTCGCTGGGGGATTTGTACTGCGAAGGGGACAGCGAAGGTTCGCTGGGAGTTCGCACTGCGAACTTTAGGTTGTTTTTATTTCTGCCATGGTTCGTTGGGGCATTCGCACTGCGAATGAGGAAAGCGAAGGACTCGCTATGAGCTTCGCATTGCGAACATGACAGCTTTTCTAATTTGTTTTCTTTATAACTGCTGGGTCGTGAGTCGGTTTGAGGCGCGGTTTGATGCGTTGGAGAGCTAATGAAATGTTCTTTTTTATTAAAATGATTTTGAGATTGTTAGCCGATTTAATTATGTCAGGAATTTGGAATAGTGTCATTTTGCTGACTTTTACCGTCTTAACTGTGTGTAATTGATGTGTATCATGCAATGTGCTATTGATATATATGTCGTATGACTTGTGTGATGTTATATGATGTGAATGCATGTGATGACATGTTGTGATGATGGTTTGTGACCTAAGGGCAAGTAAATGCAAGTTGTTGTGTTCGATTATATATGCATGATTATGGATGTGTATATGTGTGCATTTGAATGTCATGAGTCATTGTACGCCAAGCATCATGATATGCATTCTTGTGATGTCGTGTGCTCTAGTGGGTGTGAGCGACGAAACGATTCCAAAGGGAATCCGCTATAACATCGTGCACCTTATACAAAGAGGACCTAAAGCGATGATTATAGACGATCGTGAGCCTTATACAAAGAGGACCTAAAGCGATCGGATTGTGCGCCTTATACAAAGAGGACCTAAAGCAATCCATAAACGTCGTGAGCCTTATACCAAGAGGACCTAAAGCGATGGGGAACATCGTTTGCCCGACGGGGAGTTACACTAAGTAACAAGTGATGGTTCCAATAGTTCTTGAGTGAACTAGTGATGAGATGATGGATGGATGGTACCGCATTGCATTGCATAGAGTCATTGTGTCGGTCTCTGTGCATTTGCATAAACCATGAATGGATTGATTTTGTGTGGAATTGTGAATGTAATTGATAAGTTGAGATATATTTATATGTTGGTGATAAATGCATTGTGCATGGTTGATATACCTTGGTGATGAATATATGAGATATGCATTGTGTTGTTTTGTATTTGATCTAAGGTGGAATTGTGGTGAGAACGATTTGTATGTGTATTTTGTGGTATTATATAATTGTATGCAACTGTATTATGATTGTGTTTCTCACCCTTCTGTTGTTTTGAATGCTCTATGAGGCATTGCAGATTAGATGCTGGAGGTCTCTTTGTGAAGCTTAGGTCTTCATTCTTTTGTCGGTCGGCTCTGATATGTAGCACCGGGTAGTCGGGGTGATCGAGTGTGATTATTATGTATATGTATCTTTTGGATTGTACATGTATGATGTTGTATATGACAGACAAACTTTTATGATATATATATATATATATATATATATATATATGAGATTCAGTTGCAGATTTTCCGCTTTTATTCTGTATCTGAATTGTGGGTTGTAGGAACTAAGTTCCTCTGTTAATTGCTACCTGATTGTTGCATATCTTTATGAGCAGTTTGTTGTATTTTGTTTCAAATTGATGTGACGCCTCTGTCTATGTCGTGAATGTTTTATTATACTCTGATTAATTGTTATTGCTTTTAATTTAATTGGGGGTGTAGATTGGGGGTGTTACAGCACGATTACAATTCCTGTCTGACTTGCTCGGTAAACAAACAGGGATGCTCTTTCATACAAGAGGCCCTCCAGCGTCAGATGGATCTTGGGTGGATCCAGGACTACCATGATAGAAATCCTTATCAAATCAACATGATTCAAATCTTTGATATTCGTCTGATGAATACCAACTTGGTGGAGTTACACGCCAGGCAAGCCCAACTCGGTTTTCTCACTTCTCACGATTATTTGAGCTGCAAAGGATGTTGTGAGAGTAACCAAGGGTGTGCTCTCGTTCAAAGAACTTTACAACACTTGCTAAACCACTGGTGGCTTCCGATCTATATGCATGAAGACACGCAAAAAATCAGTGTGCTTAATGGAAACCCCACTCGGCGTCAAAATCAGGATGTCTGATCTATGGGGATTGACCTGGTAAGGTTACACTGCATCCAAAGCGGGCGTGGCCAGGTGCCACCACATAACTACGAACGCTGTAGAGTCTGCTCGGAGAATAACCAAGGATGATACCTTGTGCAGGCAGCTCTTCAAGGTCAGGTGGATCGTAGAGAGATTCGCCCATGTCCGGGTTCCGAGCCAATCAACTGGACGCCAGACTACTTCGCTGATCAAATCAGAGACGTCGTCATAATCTCTGATCATCAACAGAATAAGGATGTTTATACCATCATCCCTCTACTGGACGAATCAAAAGTTCCTAGCCAGGAGCTGATTGAAGTTACTTATGACAGTCAAAAAAATCAGAAGGCTCCTGTAGTTATTTATTTACCAGGACCATTACTGTATGAATCAGCTAAGGCGATCCCTTACAAATATGGTGCGACAATAATCGAGAATGGAAAGGAAATTCCATTACCCTCCGTCGTGAATATTGCAGACATCAGTTGAGTAACACAGAGCGGTCGAATCTTCAACCAAGGATTTGGAGGACCTAACAAAGAAAAGGAACTTCCGACAGAAGCTCCTGATCCACCAGTCGGTCAATCCAGTAATCCCGACCTTTCGAAAAACGACGATGAGATGCTGAAGCTCATCCAAAGAAGTGAATACAACATTGTTGATCAACTGTTACAAACTCCTTCAAAGATCTCAGTGCTATCACTTTTACTCAGTTCCGAAGCCCACAGGGAGGCTCTACAGAAAGTCTTAGAGCAGGCCTTTATGGAACAGGATGTGTCAATACGACATTTCAATAGCATCATCTCTAACATCACTTCCTGCAACAACTTAGGATTCAATGATGAGGACTTGCCAGAGGGAGGCAAAAGTCACAACATGGCGCTCAATATAACAGTCAACTTCCAGGATGATGCTTTAGCCAGCATACTGGTAGACACAGGATCGGCCATCAACGTTATGCCAAAGTCCACTTTATTGCGACTATCATTCAAAGGATCCCCGATGAGGGGCAGTGAGGTCATCGTCAAAGCCTTTGACGGATCTCAGAAAACAGTTATCGGCGAAGTCGACCTTCCCATAACTATCGGTCCTCACACGTTCCTAATCACTTTCCAGGTCATGGACGTCTGGGCAGCATACAATTGTTTGTTAGGAAGACCTTGGATACACCAGGTTGGGGCAGTCACTTCGACGCTGCACCAGAAACTGAGGTTCGTCAAGAACGATCAACTCGTCACGGTTTATGGAGAACAAGCCTTGATCGTGAGTAACCTGTCATTATCTACTTGTGTAGAACCTGAGGAGGTTGTTGGAACTCAGTTCCAGACACTTTCAGTGAGCAACGAAAATCAATCAGAAAAAGGAACATCGATTTCCTCATACAGAGATGCTCTCGAAATGATCAAAAGTAACAATATGAAAGGATGGGGACAACTTGTCATTCCTACCGATAACAAAGCAAAGAATGGTCTTGGTTTCTCTTCAACCTGTACCCAGACCGCTGCTAATGATGAAAGTTTTCATCCCATTCAGGACTTCTTCCACAGTGGAGGTTTCCTTCACCCAGTGCCTCAAGCAGTCCATACTATCAACGAGGAAGATTCATCCGACACAAAGGAGGAATGGAAGTCCTATCTTAACGAGGACAGTTATATGTCTCAGGAAGAGGTGCCTACGCCATTCTGCTATCCTGCACAGAGTCTGAGATTTATACCGAGGTCAGACATCAAAATGATATATGGAGGTTGTGATCCGGAAGGATGTCGTGCTCCGCCAAACTCATTAGAGGAAGACACTCTGATGAGGGACAACTTTGACCACGACTATTATGGCCCAATGGATGGCCTGCCTATCTAGCAGCCGTACCCAGGGGACTTGGGGCAAGAAAGTCAACCGAACAATGAAAATCAGCTGAGCATCATTGAACAGAATACCTATGTCCCCACCATGTCATGGGATCAACACTCAGGTCATTCAGAAAATATTCAGTATGACGATGAATTGGCAAGGCTTGTCGGACTAGAATTCATTAACTATACTTTTCCCGAGGTCAACATCATCGAGAGGGATGACTCCTCCAGTTCCAAAGAAGTGTGGGACACCTTGGGACAACCAAGTGGAAAATATGACTTTATGGTCAAGTACATCGCTCCTGAGAGCTCTCATATCAGGCTTGAAGACATCCAGCCAACTGGATGGGGAGATTTACCTGAGAGAACAAATACTGTGCAAAATACAACTGAGGAATCCTCCTACGACAACTCTTCCTGGGAGACAGATTCCAATGATCCTGCTTCGCCAGAAATCAGCGTTATTTCTGAAGACTAATCAAGGAAGGTACCAGACTTTGTGATTCACCGAGGAGTTCGCCGCCAATGGGTTGTTGTCGATGTTCCGAAGATTGTTCATAAGTCAAAGTAATTGCCATCTTTAACCTTTCACCCTGCCCAGGTGAAACGGATGTTTTGATAGGGCTCGCTTTCTGTAAATTATTCCTCTTCACTTCGCCCAAAGCGACAGAGTTTTGTTTTATAGGGTTGTAGTTTCAAGAATCGACTTGTTCATAAATAAAATAACGTCGTTCTGTAATTTCCGCATTAATTGTTGTTTTCTCTTTTCACTTTTTTAGAAAATGGTAATCCTAAAAAACAAATAATAATAAACAAGCAGTTTTTCAAAAAAAATACACTGCACACACTCTTGCATTCTCTCTATCTCTTCTAAAAACAATCATCACGTCATGCAGATTGCTTGTTTTAAACCCCGTTGAAACATACGATTCGATGCCTTCTCCCAACTTTGAATTCCCGGTATTTGGGGCTGAAGAAGAAGTTGGCGACGAAATTCCGGAAGATATCTCCCGATTACTCAAACAAGAGGAAAGGTCCATCGAACCTCATAAAGAGCCGTTGGAAACGGTAAACTTAGGTTCGAAAAAAGAGAGAAAAGAATTCAAGATTGGGGCACTACTCAGTCCAACTGTCAAAGAAAGTTTGACAAAGCTTCTCAAAGAGTTTCCCGATGTATTCGCCTGGTCCTATCAGGACATGCCAGGGTTGGATATCAGCATCGCGGAACACCATCTACCGTTAAGGTTGGAATGTCCGCCAGTAAAACAGAGGTTGAGACGGACTCACCCGGACATGGCCATCAAAATCAAAGAGGAGATACAGAAACAGATTGACGCGGGTTTCCTCGCCACATTAGAATATCCTCAATGGTTAGCCAACATCGTACCCGTTTCGAAAAAGGACAGAAAGGTCAGAATGTGTGTCGACTACAGGGATCTAAACAAGGCTAGTCCAAAGGACGACTTCCCTTTGCCACACATTGACATCCTGGTAGACAGTACAACAAAATTCAAAGTTTTCTCCTTCATGGATGGATTCTCGGGCTATAATCAAATCAAAATGGCGCCGAAAGACATGGAGAAAACTTCGTTCATCACCCCATTGGGCACTTTCTGTTACAAGGTAATGTCGTTCGGTTTGAAGAACGCCGGGGCAACCTATCAAAGGGTCGTGACTACTCTATTTCATGACATGATACACAAGGAAATCGAGGTATATGTCGATGATATGATTGCAAAATCTAAGACAGAAGAGGAGCATGTGACCCACCTGTCAAAAATATTCGAGCGGCTGAGAAAGTACAAACTCCGCTTGAATCCCAACAAATGCACCTTCGGTGTCCGTTCAGGGAAACTCTTAGGGTTCATCGTCAACCAGAAGGGAATTGAGATTGATCCTGACAAGGTCAAGGCTATTCAAGAAATGCCTTCTTCGAGAACTGAAAAACAAGTCAAAGGATTCTTGGGACGTTTGAACTATATTTCCATATTCATACTCCTCATGACCGCGACATGCGCGCCGATTTTCAAATTACTAAAAAAGAATCAGGACTGCGTTTGGGCAGAAGACTGTCAAACCGCCTTCAACAGTATTAAGGAGTATCTGTTGAATCCACCGATTTTGTCTCCTCCAGTGGAAGGAAGACCACTGATCATCTACCTCACAGTCTTGGAAGACTCCATGGGTTGTGTACTTGGCCAACAAGACGAAACCAAAAGGAAAGAGTCTGCCATCTACTATTTGAGCAAGAAGTTCACCGACTGCGAGACTCGGTACACGATGCTTGAGAAAACTTGTTGCGCTTTGGCTTGGCAGCCAAACATCTTCGCCAGTATATGATTCGTCACACTACTTGGTTAATCTCCGAAATGGATCCGATCAAGTACGTCTTCGAAAAACCTGCTCTCACGGGAAGGATTGCCCGTTGGCAGATGTTACTATTAGAATATGACATAGAATACCACGCTCAGAAAGCCGTTAAGGGAAGTATTTTAGCCGATCATTTGGCTCATCAACCGATTGACGATCAAGAATCAATCGGGTTTGACTTCCCAGATGAAGATGTCATGTATTTGAAAATGAAAGATTGCGATGAACCGCTACCGAGTGAAGGGCCAGAACCAGGTTCCCAATGGGGACTCATCTTTGACGGAGCCGTCAATCATTACGGAAACGGAATTGGGGCAATCATAGTTACCCCTCAGGGTACCCATATTCCTTTCACCGCCAGACTTACGTTCAAGTGCACAAATAACGAGGCCGAGTACGAAGCTTGTATTATGGGCCTCGAGGAAGCGATTGATTTGAGGATCAAAAACTTGGACGTATATGGCGACTCAGCCCTGGTTATCAATCAGATCAAAGGAGGTTGGAACACATACCAATCAGGATTGATTCCTTACAAAGACTACGCAAGAAGGTTGTTACCCTTCTTCAATAGAATCGAGTTTCATCACATCCCTCATGATGAGAATCACATGGCTGATGCTTTAGCTACTCTCTCTTCCATGATTAGCGTAGGTCAATGGAATCACCTACCTAAGATTGACATAACGCGCCTTGAATGACCCGGTTACATCTTCACGATTGAAGCAGTCATAGACGACAAACCTTGGTATCACGATATCAAATGCTTCCTTCAGAAACAAGATTACCCACCTGGGGCATCCAGGAAAGACAGAAAAACCCTCAGAAAGCTAGCATGCAGCTTCTTCCTGAGCGGTGATACCCTCTACAAGAGAAATTTTGACATGTTCTTGCTCCGATGTGTAGACAGACCAGAGGCAAACATGTTAATGAAAGTGATTCATGAAGGATCCTTTGGCACTCATGCCAACGGACACACGATGGCGAGAAAAATTCTAAGAGCAGGGTACTATTGGTTGACCATGGAATCCGATTGATACAAGTACATGAGGAAGTGTCACAAGTGTCAGATATACGCTGACAAAATCCATGTACCGCCTACACATCTCAAAGGTCTTTCTTCCCCATGGCCATTTTCCATATGGGGAATCGACATAATTGGCATGATTGAGCCCAAAGCTTCGAACGGACACCGGTTCATCCTGGTGGCCATTGGTTACTTCACCAAGTGGGTCGAAGCAGTGTCATACACCAATGTAACCCGACAAGTCGTGGTTCGATTTATCAAAAATAATATCATCTGTCGTTATGGTGTTCCGAGCCAGATCATTACGGATAATGGATCTAAGTTGAACAATAAGATGATGAAAGAGTTATGCACAGAGTTCAAGATCGAACACCATAACTCATCTCTCTACCGACCCAAGATGAACGAAACGGTAGAATTAGCTAACAAGAACATCAAGAAGATCGTTCAGAAGATGGTTGTTACTTACAAAGACTGGCACGAGATGCTACCCTTTGCTCTTCACAGTTATTGCACATATGTCCGCACTTCAACAGGGGCAACCCCTTTCTCTCTAGTATATGGCATGGAGGCAGTGCTCCCCATAGAAGTAGAGATCCCATCAATCTGGGTATTGATGGAAGCTAAGCTTACAGAAGCTGAATGGTGTCAAAGTCGACACGACGAACTGAATCTGATAGAAGAAAAACGAATGACGGCACTATGCCATGGTCAGTTGTATCAACAAAGGATGAAGAAGGCGTTCGACAAAAAGGTCCGACCTCGCGTCTTCAGGAAAGGAGACCTTGTGCTAAAAAAGATACAATCATTTCTCACTGATTCTCGGGGCAAGTGGACTATGACTTATGACGGCCCCTATGTGATCAAGAAAGCTTTCTCAGGCGGCGCCTTGAGACTTGCAACTATGGATGGAGAAGAATTTGCCTACCCCACAAATGTTGATGTAGTCAAGAAATACTTCGCCTAAACTAAAAAAGAACGTCTCGGTGGATTGAAAACCCGAAAGGGAGGTCCAGGCAAAAATTAGAGACAAAATAAAAAAAATCATCTCGGTGGATTGGAAACATCACAGTACAATCCAGGAAAAAATTAGGGATAATGGCAAGTAACTATGTCCAGCAGAGGCGAGTCCCTTAGTAACAGTTACGTCATTCGTCAGGAAAACTCCAGTCAATGTCATCTTCGACGGAAGCTCAGGATGTCCAGAATTCAAAGTTGGTAGAAGGATAGTGGTCGTTATGTTTCAACGTAGCCCTTTTCCCTGTAAATTACCATTTTCTAACTTTGTAAATACTCTATGGGATCACGCGTTTGGTTGATTTCCATCCTATCAATAAAATTTGAGCCCTTGTGCTTTTGTTTGCAATTCTTATTTGTTTTAGCTTTACAGAACGACGCACTTTAACATGATCAACGATTCTTGAAATAAAACAAAAATGAATTTTCTCGTAAAACTTTTTCTGCTTTTAAAATAAAGATGGCAATTTCTTTTGACTGTTGAACATCGAAAGAACGCCGATCGCTTCTCCAGAAGTAAGCGAGCTTCAAAGTGCAGAATCAAAGTACTCATTCTAAACCAGCACGCCTGAACGAAGGATCAGCTGTATCAGAGGCGACTTTCCCAGCTGATACCCTCGGCAAAGTTCTTACCTCCTAAGCCTGACCAACGGTTGTTCCCCGTAGGGACTATTTCTCCTAAGCAAGGCATAATTGCTATCGTGAACTAGTGGTACTTCTCATCTCCCATTGTGGCCGAGTATCTAATCGTGTTCATCTATTAGTCTGTATGTCGCGTCAGTTTTGTCAGCATAAACATACATACATCATGCATTATTGATTTATATTTGCATTCATATTGCATCATTATCACTCTAGTTGGTCTTATCCCGTAGTGGTAAAAGTCCTCTCAATCGAGTTGTCACTTCTTTCCTCGTCCAGAAATGTTGCGTCTGAACGATCTCTCTCCTCCGGTTTATTTCTGGATTAGAGGTGCCCCATGACCACTTTGATAACTTGAACTTCTGAAAGACCAGAGAACTTTCGACAAACATCACTCTTCTCCATTAAAGATGATATCTTCGCTTTCCCGGATTAAGGAAAATCCCCAGAGAAAGCCTCGTAATCAGAGATTCAACAATGCAACCATTTTTTCTCTAAAATAATATGCTGATGAAAAGGTCATCAACACCTCAAAATTGGATCACATCATATGGCATTTCTCCGGGAAAATCCCGAGAAAAGTATGATGAAATACCCCAAACAGACAGCAGTCTCTCAAGAGATCTGCTTTCCCCAGTAAAATCAACAAATGGCGTCTCCAGCGGAGAAGTTTGTGCAGCTCTACAACTCAGATCATTGGGTTCCCCAGAAACTCTGACATCAGATCTTTTTCCTTCAAATGGCATCTCCCCAGAAAAATTCAACGAGAAGTTTGAGGAAAATCGCTACACATAGCGTCCCTTGTCAAGAAAGTTTATTGACAAAAGAAACTGAGGCCAGTTTCTTGGTAGGAAACCAGGATCGAGGGGAAGTTTATTACAGAAACTTAGACCAGATCCTTGGTAGGAAACCAGGATCGAGGGGAAGTTCATAAACTAAGACCAGCTCTTTGGTAGGAAACCAGGATCGAGGGGAAGTTTATATCAGAAACTGAGACCAGTTCCTTGGTAAGAAACCAGGATCGAGGGGAAGTTTTACCTTTTCTAGGCATCATTGCTTAGCAAAAGAAGAAGGGTGCGTGAACTACCATTCTTAACCACCATCAAAATTTCGGGTATTCCGATATTTAATCCTCTTGCACCCCGAATGCCCGAATACCTTCGCCATTCACACCTTCGGGTCCAAGAAGATTAAATAGGGGCATCTGTCATACCCCAAATTTTGACCACTAAGATTTCCCATCATTGGGCAAATCATCATCACCATATGGATGAATCATTATGCCTCATCAGCCTCCCCAAAGATGGGTGAGCATCCACTACTATCAAACTTAGGGTTTCAAGCCCTCTCAGAGTTCTTAGACAAAGGATAAATCAAGAAATGACATGATCTTCAACTTGTCTAGCCTCTCAAACATCCCCAAAGGATCTAGAGGACTCCCACATTAAGGATTAAGCACAAGGCTGCTCCCTTCTAAGTGGATTAAGCCTCCAGATCGCCAGTGTCACCAAATTAGGATTTTGGTCGACCAGGGCCTCCAGATGGAAATTTTCCTCTGGACATGAGCCAATGCTTGAAAGCATAACCTAAGATACTCCATGGAACCTCATGGACCCAATCATCAAGTCAATTTGGCCTCAAGGGATGCATTCATAAAAAATCAGGAATTAGGGTTTCTTGACCTAATTCACCCCTAAGTTGACTTTTAGGACAAAACATGAGCCAAGACCTCAAAGCATGATTTGAGAGTCCCTAACACACTATATTGATCCATTTGTAACAATGGATTGATCCAAGAAGCTTGAGCAACAAGTTTCAAGTTCATCAGAACCACAGTTAGGGTTTTGCGGGAAAAAGTCAATTGTGCCTTTGACTTTTGACCCAGGCATGCTCCCAAACCTTGGGACATGATTCAATACACCATATAACACCTATGAAATCAATCCATCAAGTTTGATTTAGGTCAAGGACTTGATTTCAAGAGGATCGCACAGTTTGGAATTCATTTGACAAAAAGTCAACTGTGCACAAAAGTCAACTTTGACTTTTTGAGATTTTTCACAATTATGGTTCTTTGACCCTAAAATGATGTTAATGTGTGATTGGAATCATCATTCATCAAGAAAAATCAAGAAAAGTTGAATAACTTGTAAAAGGGGTAACCATAAAAAACTTAGAAATTTTCTAAGTTATGGAACAAAGTGGCTAGGGTACCAACTGTGGAGGATCATAACTCCTAAACCACAAGGCCATTTTTCCCCATCCAAAGTTGGATTTGTAGCTCTCATTACCCTCTACAAAAGCTTCAAACATAACTCATTCCAATTCCTCATGGATTTTAAGTTATGGAATGATCAAAATCACAAAAAGTTAAAATGTCACTTTTTTCCAACACTTAGTGAAATTTTCACTAAGTCAGAATCTGCCTTCACTTTTTTCCAAATGTAGGGGCATTTTTCACTTGGATCCAAAAGGTATCAAAACCAACTATGATCAAATAGTTGTTGTATCATATGAGGGCTTTCCAAAATGACCAAGAACTCCATCAAATTCCACTTGAGCCATGAGATATGACAATGGCAATATGCCTTGCTGAAAACTGTCACGGCAAGGTAGATTTGGGAGTTTTGCTCGATTTGCCCAAATTTTACAAAGAGCAAGCAACTCTATCCATCTGAACACCTCAAGGGGGGACCAAGGAGGAACCAACTCTGATGTCAAGCCTCCCAAGTCTTTGGAACCAAAAATAGCATGCCAAACCTAGAAATCCCTAAAGAGGGGACAAGACTCCAATTTTGGATTGGAGCATTTAATGGATGCACCAAGGTGGAATGGACTGAGCCATTTCCAACTTAATTTAGTCAAGACTTATCCAAGACCAAGGGAACTAGCAGCCTGTGCCCTAACCTTTAGTCAATGGCTAGAGGAGACTTGGATTCTCATTGCTCAACATTGGCCAAACCTATACAGCAGTTGCCATTCACTATTCCTTGCAAAAAAAACTTGCTCTACTATAAATAGAGCTCATTTGTGATCAGTTTGAGTACACCAAAGCCATCAAACAGATGCTTTCCTCAAAATCTCCTTCTCACTTCCAAATTTGCCTTCCAAAGCAAGTCACTATCGGGTTTTGAGTTTGAGAGCAATTCCAATCAAACCAATCACACACACACCTCATAAACATCATATAGAAGTTATCCAAACACTCACATAACATCTAGAACACCAAAATCACTAGCCAATTGCTCAAGTTCTTGACTGATTTCCAGTTGGGGTACATCTCAAGTTCTAGATCATTTCCATCCACTCCAAGCATCCAGATACACTCCATAACACCTAGGGAAGTTGTCCATATCCTTGGAACCAAGCTGTAACACCTCTAACACAAAACACGATCACCAGCTGCAAGAGGTAAGCATGAGCTCTTCTAACGCTATGATCCATGCAATTTTTGCTGCACAATAATTTGGCCATATGTTCATAATCATGCATAGAGTGTTTTCCCTCAATCAATTATTTTGTTTGAATCGTGTATGGAATTTCTGAACCTTCATGCAGAATTTAGGGTTCTTGAGGTTTCTCTTTGATTTCTTATTCCACGCTTAAAATAAATGAAATTAAAGACCATAGACATGATCGTGAGGTTGAAACGAGTAGATTGATATGTAGATTGCATGATATAATCAAGTATTCAGTGAGATTGGACAAAAAACGCAAATCTGCAGAAACAGAGGGTGGCGCGTGTTCTTGCCCTTGTTCTTGGCGCCCTTTTTGAAAATTAAAATATTTGAATTTTGTGATTTTATTTAATTGATTCAAAAATTAATTTCTCTCTGAGTTTTAATGATTTTGAGTTGATTCTTTTTTTAATAATTCACAAAAATGTTAAAATATTTTATTTTCCCAAAAAATCAAAAATATTATTTATTTCATGTACTTGATATTTTTGTAAAGAATTAATATTTTAATTGTTTTTGACATTTAAAATATTTTCTCCCTCTTGATTTTTCAAATTTTAGTGATTTCCAATCATTTTGTGGATCAAAACATGATTTTTGAAACATTAATCCAAGATCACAATTTGTTTTCCACATGTTAAACAATTTTGGTCATTTTAATTGAATTTTTTATTCAATTAAAATACATTTTGAAAACAAATTAGGGTTTTGATTAATTCAACCCTCATCAAACTTTTTCAAATATTAATCCAAGATCACAATTTGTTTTCCACATGTTAAACAATTTTGGTCATTTTAATTGAATTTTTTATTTAATTAAAATACATTTTGAAAACAAATTAGGGTTTTGATTAATTCAACCCTCATCAAACTTTTTCAAACATTTTGGGCCTCTAATAGAGTGTAAGACCCAACCCCTCTTTGAAACCAAAATAATTTGGGCCTCAGTCATTGTATAAGACCCACGATGTTTTCAAAGATCTTGGCGCGATCGCCCTTTTCAAAAATAACCAACTGGGTCTCTCCTTGAGCTGTAAGCCCCATCACTTGTACAAAAACACTTTTTGGCCTCTAATAGAGTGTAAGACCCAATCCTTTGTAAATACAAACCTTTTTTGGGCCTCAAATGTTGTATAAGTCCCATTGTATTTCAAAAGTTCGGCGTGGTCATCGCCCGTTTAAAATAAATCATTTGGGCCTCTCCTCGAGCTATAAGACCCATTCAAAACCTTTTGGGCCTCTAATAGAGTGTAAGACCCAATCCCCTTTTAACCAAAACAATTTTGGGCCTCAGATATTGTATAAGTCCCTCTGCGTTAAAAGAAAATCTCAGCGCGATCGCCAGTTCAAAAAATCAAACCTTGGGCCTTTCCTTGAGCTGTAAGCCCCACCACTTGTATAAAAACAAACCTTTTGGGCCTCTTGAGAGAGTGTAAGACTCATCCCTTTGTACAGAAAACCTTTTTGGGCCTCAGTCACTTGTATAAGTCCCTGTACAAATTCAAAACCACAGTGCAATCACTGATAAAATCTTGGGCCCCTCCTTGAGCTGTAAGCCCCAACAATCTTTTCAAAGCACTTTCTCCTTTGATTTTGAATATAATATTGTTATCAAAGTTTTCTTTGTTGAACAACTAACAAAACAGCATGGAAGCTCTACAACCGAGTAAGTGTTTACCCGCTTTCTTTATCCGCTTACATATATATATATATATATATATATATATATATATATAACTGTATTGTGGGGCTGCTCACTGTAAGTCTTCTTTCACAAACTTTTATATACTTGTCAAATATCAACTGTGTAATACTAGTATAGTTATTTAGAGTTTTTCCCGGCAACTACGTCTAGCACTAGGTAAAGCCCTGTTGGTCACTCTTAAAAGCAAACAAAACTAGATCCCCATAGGATTACCAGACACAGTCTTCCCTCCTCTTGGGGTTAAACAATATGGAGACGTGAAAGGCAGCATTCTCGGTGAACCCTTTCTCAGACTGTCACCCTTAGACATTGTCAAAGAAACTCTACTCCCCAGAGATGATCTTTTCTCCGTGAATGGCATCTCTTGAGTTTCTTCCAAATTCTCGAACTTTCCTGGCTTGATCTATTCTCGGTGAATGGCATGTCTTGAACTTCTCGGGGTTTGGGGACCCACAGGCTTCTTAAAAGCATCCCCGCCTCCTCTTGGGTGATGTACAAGGACCCTTCGGCTTCTTAAAAGCTCTCATGCCTTCTCTTGGGCTTAGTACAAGGATCCAGAGACCTCTACAGGTATAGGAACAGAACCTAGTCATCAATTTGCTAGAGATGTCTTTCTGAGTCAAGTGTCAGACCAGTTAATGGGTTGACCTTTATCCCTTAACATACCAGCCTTCTCTTGGGCATCATACAAAGATCATTCACTTATTCGAGAATCAATTTCTCAAAACACCAGTAGACTTGGACATTCTCAATACCCTTTGGGATTTCCCATTTCCTTAAAGAACAGGAAATAAACCCGATCTTCTGATCAATCCCAAAGCACAAACATACCTTTAATCAGTCTCTTTCTGAAGAACTGATTTTCTCTTTTATCCAACATACTAGACCTGTCACTCAACTGAAACAGTCGCCAGCATAGACAGCCTCCTCTTGGGTTTTGTACAATGATTCTCTCCAGCTGAGCAAACCTTTTAGCCTCCATCTCGGGCTTCGTAAGAGATACAAAACACTCTCTTGTTGAGTATAAAAGACCCTCTTGTTGGGTCACAAACCTTTTAGCCTCCGTCTTGGGCTTCGTACAAGACACATATAAATCACTCTCTTGTTGAGTCCAACCACTTTTAGCCTCCATCTCGGGCTTCGTACGAGATAGAAAACACTCTCTTGTTGAGTATAAAAGACTCTCTCATTGAGTCAAATAACCTCCAGACTCTCTTTTTGAGTCAATCATCTGTACCAGACTCTCTTGTTGAGTCAAAACCCTTTAGCCTCTATCTCGGGCTTCGTACGAGACATATAAAAAACACCTTCTTGTTGGGTCAATAGCCTCCTCTTAGGCTTTGTATAAAGAAAACCCCGGTTGAGTCAATCAACCTTTTAGCATCAAAGATGTGCCTCGCCACAGTATACAAACATCAACAACTCCTCTTTAGAGATGACAAATTCTCTCTCAAGCCAAAACCCTTCAGCTTCACATCTTGGACTTTGAACAAGATACATATACTCCCTTTAACTTCACGTCTTGGGCTTTGAACAAGACACCAAAACAACTTTTTTCCTCCCATAGAATAGGAGGAACTACGATCGCTCTGATTTCCCTGTTTCATCAAACGGGAATACGTAGGCATAAGATTGAAAAATCTTAGCGAGCATACTAATCAAAAACCCAAAATCCCGTACCTCCATACATCAATCGAAAAGCATCAGTCTTAAACCTCCCACCAAATGATCCAGACACTGTGTTCTTAACAAAATAAGCAGAGAGAGGCCCACAATCTAAACCGCATCTATAAACCAACAGTCATCTATTTAAACTCAGTATGCAAGCAGGGTTAATTGGAGACATCTATTTCCCTTCCTTCAATAGGATAAAAAATGAATCGACCTGTAGTACCCCAGAGCGGCAGTGCTTAAGAACCACGTCCAAAAATCGCTCGCTACAATGTATATATATATATATATATATATATATATATATATATATATATATATATATATATATGCCAACTGGAAGGACTTTTATTATAAAAAAAACCCAACTTGTTAGGTCAGTTAAATATATCTGATTTAAAAGAAACTTTTTAAGGCGGGTCCAAATGGTGGTAGGGCTTTCTAAAAGCTAAAACTAGTTAAGTCAGACGTTGATTAACTAACTTCATAACAGTTTTTTAAGTCTGGTCTAAATCCGACTTAAGAAGTCAAAACTTCTTATGTCGGCAGTTCTTAGGTCTGGTTCGGAATCGTCTTAAAAAGTCGTTTTTAACCGACTTAACAAGTGTTTTTTCTACTAGTGTTCCTTTTTATCCTCCCTATATCAAAGGGATTTTATGCTTTATTAAAATGTTTTCAAAACATTTTCTTTTAAAAAACCTTCTTGTTTTCAAAATTCATTATTAACAAATAAATGACATTTTGCATAACAAGAAAAAGGTAGAGAAGATATAAATGACAACAAATGATTGACAAAGTTTGTATTTCATTAAAGAATGGTAGCTGGAAAATGGCAAAAGCTCCATGGAGTATTACAATTATGAAAATGGAAATAGGGAAAAGTTTACATTGAATCCAACAACCATTGCAATCCCTAATAACTAAGATGCCCCAGATCCTTGCTTCTGACGAGAGTGATTGGATTATCTTCAGCTGATTCTTCAGTATTGGTAAACACCATGTGATACAGTCAAATACCTTTGTCCCTAACTTTTTCCTGGACCGCCCTTTCGGGTTTTCAATCCATCGGGATGATCATTTTTGCCTAAGCCACCCTATCGGGTTTTCAACTTAGCGAGCTCTTATTATTTTTATTTTCATCCCTAACTTTTGCCTGGATCTCCTTCATAGGTTATAATCCATCGGGATACCCATTATTGCCTAGGTCGCCTTGTCTGGTTTTCGACTTAGCGGGTTTTATTTAGGCATAATATTTTTGACTGCATCGGCGTTTACGGGATACGCAAGCTGCTCATCATCCACTGTGGTGAGAATGAGGGATCCTCCTGAGAAGACTATTTTTACAACAAATGGGCCTTCGTAGTTGGGAGCCCACTTTCCTCGGGCATCTTTCTGAGATGGCAAAATCTTCTTGAGTACCAGATCTCCCTCTTTGAATTCACGCAGGCGAACCTTCTTGTCGAATGCTTTCTTAAGCCTCTTTTGGTATAACCGCCCATGGCACATGGCTGTCATCCGTTTTTCGTCGATGAGGTTCAACTCGTTATATCTGCTTCGGATCCATTCGCCTTCTTACAACTTGGTCTCCATCAGAATTCTGAAGGATGGAATCTCCACTTCCATCGGGAGAACTGCTTCCATGCCATAAACTAAAGAGAACGGGGTTGCCCCTGTTGAAGTACGAACTGAGGTCCGATATCCATGAAAAGCGAAGGGTAGCATTTTATGCCAATCCTTATAGGTCTTGACCATCTTCTGCATGATCCTCTTGATGTTTTTGTTGGCAGCTTCAACAGCTCCATTCATCTTTGGGCGGTAAGGAGAAGAATTATGGTGCTCGATCTTGAAGGATTCACAAAGTTCTTTCATAGTCCTGTTGTTCAAATTAGTTCCATTATCTGTGATAATTCTCCTTAGAATTCCGTAACGGCAGATAATGTCCTTCATGATGAAGCGGGCAACCACTTGCTTGGTCACATTTGCATAAGAGGCAGCTTCTACCCATTTTGTAAAGTAGTCGATGGCAACCAAGATAAAATGATGGTCGTTGGAAGCCTTGGGCTCGATTGCCCCAATCATGTCTATGCCCCACATAGAGAAAGGTCACGGTGGTGTTAAAACATTCAACAGTGTCGGAGGCACGTGCACCTTATCAGCATATAATTGACATTTATGGCATTTTCTAACATATTGGATGCAATCACATTCCATGGTTAACCAATAATATCCAGCTCTCAAACACTTCTTGGACATGGCATGGCCATTAGCGTGAGTCCCAAATTATCCTTCATGAATTTCTTGCATCAACAGGTCTGCTTCATGCTTGTCGACACATCTTAGCAGGACCATGTCATGATTTCTTTTATACAGCACATCATTGTTGAGAAAAAACTTGGATGCCAATCTCCTCAAAGTTTTCTTGTCTAGAGCGGTAGCATTAGCTGGATACTCTTAGTTTAGCAGATATAACTTGATGTCGTGGAACCAAAGCTTTCCATTTGTTTCTTCTTCAACTGATTGGCGGTAACAGGCTCGGTCTTTCTTTTGATTCGGATGAGTGGCGCTTCATTAAAATATCTAACCTTCCACATGGAGGCTAACATAGCCAAAGCATCAGCAACATGATTCTCGGACCTTGGAACATGTCGTAAAGTGATCTCGTCAAAGTACTTGATCATTTCCACAATATAAGCTCGGTAGGGAATCAACTCTTTGTCTCAGGTCTTCCATTCGCCCTTAACTTGATATATCACTAAAGCTGGATCTTCACCCACTTCAAGAATTTTGATCCGAAGGTCAATGGCTGCTCCAAGACCTAGAATGCACGCTTCATATTCGGTGATGTTGTTCATACATTCAAAATCTAACCTGGCTGTAAACGGAGTGTACCCGCCATCCGGATTCATTAAAACGGCCCCTACACCATGGCCATTATAGTTAGAGGAACCATCAAACATCATCTTCCAATGGGAGCCAGGCTCGGGACCCTCATTTGGACCGGGTTCTTCACAATCTTTCCTTATCAACATAATGTCTTCGTCCAGGAAGTCAAGCTTAAGAGGCTCATACTCTTTAATTGGTTATTCTGCGAGGTATTCTGACAAGATACTTCGTTTGATGGACTTTTGAGTTACGTACTGGATGTCATATTCAGACAAAAGCATATGCCAACGAGCAAGTCTGAGCTGGCTTTTCAAAGATATACTTTATTGGATCCATTTTGGAGTTCAATAAAGTAGTATAACAGATCATGTATTGCCTGAGACGTTTGGCAGCCCAAGCTAAAGAACAATAAGTTTTCTCTAAAAGTGAGTATCTGCTTTCACATTCGGTAAACTTCTTGCTTAGATAGTAGATGGCGTGCTCTTTCCTTCCAGTCTCATCATGTTGTCCAAGTACGCGATCCATGGACCCTTCTAGCACAGTCAGATACATAAAGAGAGGTTTGTCAGGCACAGGCAGAATCAGAATTGGAGGTTCTTGGAGATAACCCTTGATCTTTTCAAAAGTAAGCTGGCAATCAGAATTCCATTCAACTGCTTAATCCTTTCGGAACAGCTTGAAAATGGGCTCACAAATTGCAGTCATATTGAAGATGAATCTGAAGATGTAGTTTAATCTGTCAAGAAAACCTCTAACTTGCTTCTCAATTTGCGGAGCGGGCATCTCTTGAATGGCTCTGACTTTATCTGGGTCAACCTCAATCCCTCGTTGGCTAACAATGAATCCAAGTAATTTTCCAGACCGGCAGGATTGAGTCACAATCTGAACTTTCTGAGACGCTCAAATAGTTTGAACAAGTGGTCTAAATGGTCCACTTCGCTTTGGGATTTCGCAATCATGTCATCGACATAGACCTCTATCTCCTTATGCATCATGTCATGGAAAAGTGTAACCATTGCCCTTTGGTAGGTAGCACCTGTATTCTTAAGACCAAATGGCATGACCTTATATCAATAGGTCCCCCAAGGTGTGATGAATATAGTTTTCTCCATGTCATCAGGATCCATTTTGATCTGGTTGTATCTTGAGAAGCCATCCATGAAAGAAAAGACAGCGAATTTAGCAGTGTTATCCACCAAAGTATCAATGTGCAGAAGAGGGAAATCATCCTTTGGGTTGGCTTTGTTTAAATCCCTATAGTCGACACACATTCGAACCTTTCCATCCTTCTTCGGTACAGGAACAATATTGGCCACCCACTGAGGGTATTTCACAACAGCAAGAAATCTGGCGTCAATTTGTTTTTTTACCTCTTCTCTGATCTTCAAGGCCATGTCTGGTCTTGTTCTTCGGAGTTTCTATTTGACAGGAGGACAATCAAGCTTGAGTGGTAGCTTATGAACGACAATATATGTGTCCAAACTGGGCATATCTTGATACGACCATGCGAACACATCCACATATTCATGGAGAAGCTTGACCAACTTTTCTCTAACATCTGCCCCAAGTGTAGTGCCAATCTGGATTTCTTTTCTCTCCCCTTCACTTCCCAAGTTGATGGTTTCGACCTGTTCTTGGTAAGGTTGGAGATATGTGTACTCGTATTCAAACGTCTTAGCCAATTCATCTGGAATGTCACAATCTTCCTCACACTCTTCTTCGGCTTGATTGATGGGTGCATCAAAGTTAGGAGAGATTGGAGAGTCATCAGATTCAATGTGGGTATCAATGATTCTGCAAGTTTTAGATGATTATTTTTATTAACATGAAAAACAAAGGTAATGCAATGAGAGAATTGTTTTTTCTTTTTAGTGGTTATGAAAGATTGCCATTTTAATTTTTAAATGTGAAAAGAAAAAAACACTAAATGAACAAAACAAAAATTTAACAAAATGCCTTCATTCATTAATCTTTGAAAAACAGAAGGGAGCCCTTACAAAATGATCCTATAGTCTTGGGCACGACTATGGATTTTTTGAAAACATTTAAACAAACAACAAAATTACTTTGATAACGGGAGAATTTCAGGAATCTCCACAGAGTCCCAATTGCTCAAAGCCACATCAGAACGGTACACCAAATAACATATGTATTCATCTTCAAAGTCTTCGACAATTGCATTCACTTGGAAACCAGCACGGACGAATACTTCTTGGATTTCTTTTGGTCGGCTCTTGTTAGGAGTTGACGCTTTGCTGGTGGTTGGTTTATAACCCAACCCAAAGCAATCCTTTTTGACTTGGACATTAATCACCTCACCCCAACCTGCTATTTTACCATCCTCAATAGCAGAAACGGCGCTTTTTAGAGATGCAAAAGATGGAAAGATCCTCTTCACAAGCTCCTCTACCTTAAACAGGACTACATTTGCAATTTCAAGCGCTTGGAAAGAAGTTTCCAGCACGTACTCATCTACTTCAATGTATTTGAAGGAAGAAAGATTATTCACCATGAGATCTTCTTCTCCAAAAATGGTTACCAGATTGTTATCGACCACAAACTTCATTTTCTAATGAAGAGTAGATGTTACTGCTCCTGAGGCATGGATCCATGGCCTTCCCAACAGACAGCTATAGTTGGGATTGATATCCATCACCTGAAAAGTTATGTCAAAAACATGGGGACCAATGAGAATAGGTAACTCCACTTCTCCAATCACAGACCTCCTAGAGCCATCAAAAGCTTTCACAACAAGAGAACCGGGCTTCATCTCTGCTCCATCACACGCAAGTTTTGCAAGAGTCCTTTTCGGCCACACTTTGAGGGATGATCCTGTGTCCACCAACACCCTTGCCAAGGTATCCTCTTCACACTTAATAAAAATGTGCAAGGCATGATTATGATTATTATCTTCTTTAGGCAATTCTCCTCTATCAAAGCTTAAAGTGTTACAGGCAGTGATGTTAGCTATCACATTATCAAATTATTGAATAGTAATATCCTGCGTCACATGAGCTTGGGCAAAAAGCTTTTGCAAAGCATTGCGGTGTGCGGGAGAGCTCATGAGAAGAGATAATATGGAAATCTTTGATGGTGTCTGATGTAGCTGATCGACAATCTTGTAATCACTCTTTTTGATAATTCTAAGAAACTCTTCATCTTCATTAATGGGGATAGCATCCTTGTCCCTGGAAGGAACAGTAATAATAGCTTCTTTTTGCACTTGAGGTACCACACGGATATGAGGGTTATAAATTCGCCCAATGCGGGTTATTCTGCTTGGCCCTGCTATATTCGTTACCTCATCATTCACAACCTTTGGTACTTTTTATGAATTCACAGTCTTCTTATTACCATCAGTCACTCCATAATTCCAAGGCACAGCTTTTGTACTCTTGAAAGTAAAAGGAGCGGATCTTCATTCAATAGACGACTTCGGCACATAAACCATCCTCTTTCCTTGAACAGAAGTTACAACTAAATCTGGAAGTTTAGAAACAGACTTAGGAAGGTTGAAGACAGGTTCAACCTCTTTGTAAGCGGATTCAACTCTCTTAAACACAAGAGTTGGTAGATTGAATACTGGCTCAATCACAACCACCTCATTCTTTTTTACACACTTGTTTATCTGAAGCACACCTTGATCAATCAAAGTTTGGACGTCCCTTTGGACTCCCTTACAACCTTTTGACTGAATAGCACACTCGGGACAATTTTTATGGCATTCTTTAGCTAAACCAACTTTAAACAACTTAGCATGGAATTCTGGCAGCAGAGTTTTAATGTCTTTTACATCACAGATTAAATCCTCATCAACTTCCTCCTCAATAGCATTGACATATGCCCCATGGGCGGGCAGAGGATTACTTTTTACATTCAAATTTGTGTCGTTGAAAGACAAAATCTTTTTCTCAACCAGCTCCCTTACAATATGTTTTAAGGCGTAACAGCTCTCGAGATCATGACTGGAAGTGCCCTCATGGAAAGGACAATGGGCATTAAGATTGTAATATGGTGGCAATTTCTCTGGTGGAGGACCCAATCGCCTTGGAGTTGCCAAGCCTTGTTCAATGAGGAACGGATACAGCTTTGTATATGTCATAGGGATAGGGTTATTGGTGGCCTCCCTCCCTGTCTTCTATTCTGATTCTGATTGTTCTGACGTTGGACATGATTTAGTTGAGGAGCATTGAAAGCTTGCTGATGTTAAGGAACTTGTTGGAAAACAGGTTGTTGTTGATTGAAAGCGGGAGTAACAGCTGCCACATATGGTTGAGGAGCATACTGATACACCGAATGCTGAACGAACTGTTGTTGTTGCTGATGTTGATTCTTTAAATAGGGATTTCTTCTACAGGCAGTTATGACGGCATTAGTATCTCCTTCCTTCTTCTTTTGGAAACTACTAGAAGGCCTTTTAGTTGCGTCCTTGGAACTACCAACTGAACCACTCATCTTCCCATTCTTCAGACCCAATTCTATTTTGATCCCTACAGCCACCAAATCAGAAAAAGTTAGCAGTGACGCTACCCACCATTCTTTCATAGAATTATGCCCGCATAGTGTCAACGAACTAGTCTGCAAGCTCTTCTTCTAATAGAGGAGGCTCTACTTGAGAGGCAGTCTCCCTCCATCGTTGTGCTTATTCTTTAAAATATTCAGAGCTTTTCTGTGACATGTTGAGCAACTGCCTTCTATCTGGCGCAAGATCCATGTTGTATTTGTAGTGCTTTATGAAAGCATCAGAGAGGTCTTGAAAGCAACGGATTCACGACTGGTCCAAAATCAGATACCATTTTGTGGATGCTCCCTTTAAGCTGTCTTGAAAGCAGTGGATCATTAATTTGTCATTGTCACATGGGCTTCCATTTTGTGATAATACATGATCAAATGATTTTTAGGACAAGATGCCCCTTCATATTTGTCAAAGATAGGTGTTTTGAACTTGGCTGGAATCACAAACCCAGACACCAAGCACATTTCACGAGCAACGGCTCCAAATATCTGATCCCCTTCCATAGCCCTAAGCCTTTTCTCAATCAGATCCACATTCTCTCTCAGCTTATCACGTTTCTCATCTTCGTATTCAGACCCATTGGGCATTTCATAAACTTGATGATGGTTGTCATAGTAAGTTTGATTTATACGAGTGTGCACAACAGCGGGTGCAAAGGTCGGAACTACGTTGGGAACATCAGCGGCGAACAGAATTGTCTGTTGAGTAAAGACGTGAACTTGTGGTTGTGGAACAAAACCTAGCGGGAGTCTAAACGGAGGCAAAGTAACAAGAGTAGTAACTGGTAGAGAGTCTACCACAGGGTTTGCAACCTCGGAAACAACAGTCGACTGGGTGTCCATCTTGGTGCGGATAACCTGCAACATCTCCATGATTTGTCCAACATTACCACAGAGGTCTTCTAACTTATTATTGATGTGATCAATCTCATGCTCTTGATCTGCCATCCTTCTTCTGGCTTGAGCACGGGTGTTATACTGATGTGGAGGACTCAACGCGAAAACTAGAGATGATAAGACAGAATGCGTTTTATGAAAAGAAATGCAATGCAAATGTGACAACAGATGCAAAATGCAAGATGTAATGCAAAACGTTTCGTGGAACTTAAATATTTGCAAACATCAAGGATATATCAAAAGAAACTCATTTCATTAATTTCAAAAGAGTGGATTACAAGATATTTAGTACTTCTTACAAGAGTCCTAAACAAAAAGCTAACAAAAGTCCTAAGTAGATTCTCCTAGCAGCTTCATGTTGAGCTTCTTGATCTGCTCCTCCATCTGAGTCTTCTCGAGAATAAGTCTATCCAGGATCAACTTCCAAGGAGTTGACTGAGGGCTAGAGGAAAATAAATTTTCTTGCACCTTCCTCTTCTTACAAGAGAGTACTTCTTCAGCCTTCATCTGTAGTTGTCTTTGGAGTTCAGCATTCTCGTCGACGACTACTTGATACTTGTTCTTCCAAGCATCTCTTTCTTATTGCGCTTTGCTCAAAGCGATCTTCAACTTCTATGTTTCAGACATGAAAATCATAGTAGGCTTTTTCTTCAGAGTCACGGGCTCTTGACGAGGATAAGGCATCTTTAGCTTGATGGCCCTATCTCGGACCCATCGGAGATAGGGTTACAAAGAAACACAGTTGGGCTTTCCCAAGTCTTTCTTTACTTTCCTATGTAAATGGATCCAAGCACTCAAAATCTTCTCCTTGAGCTCCTTGCTATCCTCATCATCTTTGAAGAAGATGCTCTCAACATGAACACCATGGAGCTTGTCTTTCAAAGGATATCCTAGCTAACGGCGAGCCAAGACTGGATTGTAACTGATCCCTCCTTTAGTACCAAGAAGAGGTACATTAGCAAAATCCCCACAGCTATCAATGATCATAACTCCATCATAGATGCGATTATACCAATCAATATCGGAGTGAGTAAGGGCCATGATCTTCTGTGACCACCAACCATTCTTGATATCCCAAAATAAGCTTGACTTGGGCAAGTGAGAAATAAACCACTTGTACAATAATGGCACACAACATGTGATCATCCCTCCTCTATGGAAGTTCCTTAGGTGGACTGAGTGATAAGCATCTGCTAACAAGGTAGGCACTAGATTCTTCTTTAGGAAGATCTTGATAGTGTTGATGTCAATAAAATCTTCAAAGCTTGGGAAGAGAAACACCTAATAAATAAGTAAGGCAAGAGTAGCCTCAAATGCATCCATGCTCATGTGATCTGCATAATACCAAGCTTTCCCAATCAAAAACTCTCTGGTTAACCCAAAGACTCCTCCTTTAGTGGTTATGTTAGCTTGAAATTCAGACAGTCCCAAATGTGTGGCTTTGGCGATGTCTTGCTCTCTAGGATCTTTCTCCAAGATAGGAAAAGGAGACTCATCAAGAATAGGTAACCTAACTAGAAAGGAGTACTCCTCCAATGTAGGCACGATTTGGTAGTCGGGGAAGGTGAAACAATGGTAGACTGGATCATAGAACTGAAGTAGTGTAGAGAGAAGTCCATCTTCCATCTTAATCTTCAACAGTGACAACAACTTCCCATATTTGTTCTTAAAACCCTCTTGATCTTTAACCAAAGCCCCCAATATCCTTAGGTCATCCAAGTTAGGACTCTTGAAAGTGTACTTTAAAGTTTTTCTTCTTTCATTATCCATGGTGATCCTATGATGTTTGCAAACAAGAGCTTAAGTTCCATGAAACCTCTTATGAAAAAAGATACTTATGAATGCATGTATGCATAAACAAAGCAAAGATCAACCTCAAACATGGTGTAAGGCTTGCATGAAGTCAAAGTTTTACCTCTTCCATTTGATATATACTAGGGTTTATCGTGTACCTGCACATCGAGTTCTAACAAGTTCCCAAAGTCATGAGCCCATCTTTCGGATATTATCTCGATAGTTAATAATATTCTCAAGAGAACCTCTTTTGAGTGTAGTATCGCGTATCAACTATTTTGGGTCTACACCCTCATAGTCATCGCACTACATTCCTAACAAGGCCAAGTGGGGTTAAAGGTGACTAAAGGTTCTCAACTTCGTAGGCTCAATCAAGAAATAGTATTGTTTTCACAATCTCTTGATCAACAATACTTATTCCCAAAAGTTCCTCCACTGAGTGGTGATTTCTCAAGTTAGCTTGGTCGGGAATCAACTCCCTATAAGCCTCCTTGAATGTACCACTTTCCTATCTTATTTTGTACTCAAGTCCAAGGTCGGGACTTATCTCATCACAAAGTAACAACCCAATGGAGCAACAAACAAACAAGCAAACAATAATATAGCAAATACAAGTAAGTTAGCCTCAACCCTCTTGGGGGAAATCCCCCGTGAAGTCGCCATTTCTGTTGCGGTGAGAATTAGATATCAAGCTATTGATTAAACTTAAATCACAAATTCTTTAAAGATTCACCACCGAGCTTTGATTTATCTAAGGGAAAGGGTAAAGATTGTAGAAGACCCTAAGTTTGCAATGTTACAACAATGCTAAGAGATTTTGGGGGTCGGGGTTGGTTATACCTAGGGAAGGTGTTAGCATCCTAAGCATCTATAGTAATCTATAGGCACCTATTACTAGTATTTGTATTATTGTTTGCTATTGTTTGTGTTTGGGTTTTATGGTGAGAGATGAGAACCTAAGGGTTTAGTCACTAAGTATGCTCGCCAAAACTTCGCGGTCTTGTGCCTACATATCCTTACAAGGATGGAATCAGAGCATTTGTAGTTCACCTCAATAAGGATGAATGAACACTTGATTATGATCAAGGCTCAAAAGGGGAGGTAAGTGTTATGGTCTTAACACTTACTTGACTTGACAAAGTCAAAAGAGTTGTAAGTTCTAACTTAAGTCTAAGTTGAAAGTTTTAATTACTCTAACAAGGTCAAATAGATGGGTATTGCTAAGCTACCTATGACAATGAGTCAATAGAGAGACTTTCCCTTGGATCAAGGAGTAAAAGGCAACTTAAGGATGGAAGCTAACAAGCTAACATCACTTGGGGGAAATAACTTGACAAAGTTAAAGGAGGTATGATTAAGATGGATGATATGAACAAGTATGATATGCAAACATGATATCAATTAAAAGTATTCAAAGTAACATTCAAGCATGATGCTAATTGACAAGATGGAGCACATGGTTATAACCAAGGTATAAGGATAAATGTGACAACATTTAAAGCAAAGACTTGACAAAGTCATATGTTCAAAATAGTATTCAATTTCAAAACAAACATGGTGACAATAAAAAAGGACAAAGATGTTATAACATCTAAATAATCATGAAGTAAAGTTATAACAAGACTAAAACATCATGGATGATAAGTTAAGGTTCATTATCAAAGCAAGCATGCATTAGGGTTAACTAACACCACTTAATCATGAATACAAGACAAGTATGAATAAGTTATAATAACACTTAATCATGAATACAAGACAAGTATGAATAAGTTATAATAACACTTAATCATGAATACGATTTAAACATTTCAAACATGAATAATTTATTACAACACTTAAACATGGTAAGATTCAAAAGGTATAACAATACTTTGAACATGGATAGAAACAAAAGTTCAAGTTAGCATGTGAGAGAAGACAAGGTTTGAACATGTAAAATTTATAACAATACTTTAGTCATGGATGAAAGTTCAAAGATGAAGTAAGGCATATACAAGTCAAGACATTACATATAATGGTGTTATTCAAAGTTCAAAGTAAACTTGCATAAGTTAAAACATCACTTAATCATGAATACAATTTAGGACAAACAAAGGTAACAACCAAATATACTTGAGCAAGATTGACATGTTTATGACAATAAAATGTGGATGAGGATGCAAACATATAAGGGATGACATGTGAGCATTCTTAAAGATGACAAGTTCAAAGCTTAAACATCATGTGAACAAGTTAAGTAATTACTTGAATATTTAAGCATGGATACAAGTTGAACATGTTAACACAAGTAGGTAACAACAAAACATATATGTCGAGAGCTCAATCAAGGTCATGAACAAGAAAGAACATCACAAAGGCCAAGGTAAACAAACATGTACTTGATGGCATATTCATGACAACATTCAAGTGTTTAAGAACACACACACATGGTGAAATCATTCACAAAGGCATACACATCATGGTCATGTAAAAATGGAGAGGACATCTCATATTAAGGCAAGATAGTTATGCAAAGGTTCATGGTATAGGCAAACAAAATTCAAGGCATTTAAACATGTAAACATACATAAAAGTAAGCCAAAAAACCAAATAAAAACCAAAGATACAAGTTGACAACATCACACAAGGTTTGTACATGCTACATAACAATCATCCAACTCATGGTTATCAAAGGAATTCCAAGAATCATTCAAAAGAATCACAAAATGTCCTAAGGAAACCCTAAAATATCACACACTTTGAACCATCATAAGTATGAGAAAAATTAATATTTTTGGGAAAATTTTATAACACATGAAAGTAGACATCAACATGAGTACATGGCAAAAAGAAGGGATCAAAAAGGTGAATGGATGAACAAGTTATGGTGTTTTGAAGTTATGAATAAAAATGAAGAGGAAAAGAGCTAAAAATTTATGTTCTGCCCCAGCCAGGACTAAAACCCACGCCCTCATGTTCAACATCCCAAAACCAAACCAACTGAGCCAACGTGCGAAGTTGATACAACATGGAAGCACAACATTATATTTTAAACATGATTCATAAATTCTCAAAAAATAAAACAAATCAAAAGGGTCTAGGGCGAGGGGGATTCGAACCCCAGACTATGCGCTTGCAAACACACACAAACCCTCCTCCTGGACCAGCGGTGCTACGTTATCATCCAATAGTATACTTACTTCTAATAATATATATTTTTTAAAACACATTAAAATGGACAAGTCAACGCCACATCGCCTCCACATCACCTCCACCTCAGCTTCTTCTTCCTCAGTTTTTCTTTTCTCTTTCTCTCACCCCGAGCCCTAACTCAATGGGTTTTTTCAATATTTCCATCAATATTTTTCCTTCATTTTTCCATCTTTTTTAACAAAATAAAACTTTATCCTGCTTGGAAAAATCTAAGGAATCTAAATATACTATTTGTTTGCCCTAAAACTAAGGGTACAAAACGTGATAACTCTAAAACCAATGCAACCAAAATAAGGACATGTCATGCTAAGCTTCACACATGAGCAAAATACATAGAAAACAGTGGTACCAACACACTTATCACAAATATATCTACATTGTAGCCTCACAAAATAACAACAAATGATGCATGTATCATGATTTTAAAAGAGTAAGAGACCTTACCTCTTGGAGGAGGTCCAAGGCCTCTTTAAATGGAGTTACAAAAGCAAGAATAAAATTCCAAGAGCCTTGTTGATGCTTAAGGAAAGTACTTGATCCAAGAGAATGGCCAGAGACTGCTTGAATATTTCCACACGACCTTTCTTGCAAAGTGAGCAAGAACTATGGCAGATGGTGTTATGAGGTGTACAGAACTTGTCCAAGGGTTGGAACAAGCTCTAAGGGGTATCTAAAGAAGGTTTGTGGTGTTGGTTTGCAAAATGCACGAGAGAAATGTGTTTGGTTGGAGATTTTGCAAAACTGGAGTGTTTTTGCAAATTCTGTTGGCTAGGAGAATGCAGAGGTTTTGAGGGTGAGTTAATGATGTTTTTGTCTGTCCAAAAGGCTTAGAGACTCTCTCTATTTATAGGCAAAGTGGAGAGTTTGAGAGCTCTGCAGAATCCAAGTTCATGCAACTTGGTTTGGTTGAAATGCAACTTGGTTTGGTTGAGAGGTTTTGTGGTTCCAATGACCAAGTACAGTGTAGTGTAGGGTGGTTGAGAGCTTGCTTCTTTGCCAAAGGCAAATGGTCTGCAGAAGAAATCATGTATGGGCTGAAGACAAGTTGACTTGTGAATAAAGTAGCTTTAAAATAATGGCATTGCCAACTTCGTGCCAAATATGGAATGATCTTTGGGATAACAAGCAACAAGGTCTGCAAAACGAAATCATGAAGATTTGGAATGGTTTTGCAACATGAACCACCATGGTCATGACCTAAAAATCAAGTTTTGGAGCCCTAACTTCATCTCTTCGAAACTCATAGCTCAAAAATGGGATTGAGGAGTTCTTGTATTTTTTGGAAAGCCCCAAACATGCTCTACAACTTTCATGTTTTACAAATTTCTTGAATCTTAAGGGATCCTAGTGAAAACTGGCTCCAAAGATTGGTACTCTTGAAGAACAAATTCTGCCTCAAAATTTTTCTAAGTGTTTAAGATTTTTCCCAAACTTTATGGCTCCATAACTCAAAATCTAAGCATTTTTTGGAGATGGACTCAAAGTGACATAGTTGAAGTATGTTGTGAGGGCTTCAATTTGATCTTTGGAACTCAAAAATTGGATGTGTGGATTGAAAGTTATTATCCTTCAAAGTTGCACTAAAATTAGGGTTTTTCTTCCAAACTTAGAAAAATCCAAGTTTCTCAACTTTGCCTCTTTTGCAAGAAACCATTCAAATCTTGATTTTTCATGCTCAAACTCAATGATTAAACATGTCTTGATGAAATTTGACTTTAACACTTCAATTTGGATCAAAAACCCTAAAATTCAAAGGGTTGACTTTGTCATGTAAAGCTTATGCATCAGATGAATTCAACTGTGTAACCTTCAATGATCTTGCATTCTTGAATCTTTTCAAACATCTTGGATGGACTCCAAGGATGTATTTAAGTGTCTTGAACTATGCCCCAAGGTTTGGGATCATGCTTTGATCAAAAGTCAAAGGCACAGTTGACTTTTCAAGCAAAACCCCTAATTTGTGACCAGATGAAGTTGAGCTTCAAAGAACTTGTAATGAGACCAATTTGCACGTGATTCATGATGAGGATAGGCCTATTCAGTGTATGCAAGCTTGATAGCTTGATGATCAATCTAAAATATTGACTGATCGTGTGAAGATCCTCTTGTTTTTCTTGAGCCAAAACCCTAATTCAGATGGAATCAAACAAGAACAAACTTGAATAATGTTAGGGTTAGTAATGCAATGCTTGATGCTCCTAGAATGATGATGGAATCTAGGGTCAAAATTTGGGGTATGACACTGATGTTAGAGATTATGGTTGAAGTTCCTTTAAGCCTTGATGTTTGTGTTTTCAGTTGGTGTAGAGAAAAATATGAGAGACTTTGAGAAAATGATTTTGAGGAAAATGAGAAATGAGGAAGGACAAGGGTCTGGCGCGATTTAACTTCCAAAATGTTTCGGAGATGCATCTCCAAAATATTTTAACGTTAGCTGGCCTTTTGGTGCGTCTGGAGATGCATATCTGGAAACTGGGGGCATTTTTGGAGATGCATGTCTAGAGATGCATTTTTGGTGCGTAAGAAGCATATGGGGTTCATTAACAAATACTCATTATTAATACTCCCTTTGTTCCCTTTTAAGTGTCATTTTTTTACTTTTTACATATACCAAGAAAGTTAATCAATATTGTTACTTTTCAAACAATAAATCTCTTTTTACCTATAATACCCTTATTTATTACATTCATTTTACTTTTTCTCACTCTGTAATAAATACCTAGGGGTAATTTTGACAAAAGTGCAACTAATACTACCTTAAACTTTGCAAGTGACCATTAAAAAGGAACAAAAAAAATATCAAGAAAGTGACACTTCAAAAGGAATGGAGGAAGTAGTTGTTAACTTTATTCAACAATATTCTTATTTATTTAAAGATAATAGAATGGTTGAAATTTGCCTATAGCGAGTGGGTAAACAAAAAAAGAAAAGGTGGCCAACAGAGAGATTTGGTAGTGGAGATCTGTCCTAAGCACAATTTTTCTCTGTTCAAATTCTCTATCTTTCTCTCTAATAATTGCAACCATTTCACCTAAACACAAATGCTCTTAAATACATAAAATTGAAGAGACATAGTTATTTTAACACAAACATTTTTTTGGATGAAGGAGGGCTTAAGCCCAAAGAGAAAAAAAAGCTAAACAAATGTTACATGAGGGGTAAAAGCTCCTAAGATATCATTATTGATCCTAGGAATTAATTTCTCTGGACAATCTTCAAAAACTTGAGGCCCCAGATCATGGAGAAGGCTCATCTTTGCCATTGCATCAGTGCACCAATTAGCTTCGCTATAGACTGGATGAAACACATTAATATCACCAAATAGCATGTGATTAATTTGCTTCAAAAGGCCATTTGATGCACCAAAAGAGATATTCTTACCATTGAGGCCCTCAACAATATTTTTGTTGTCTGATTGTAATTCTTTGTTTTTTGTAATCGCTGTCAACTGCCAATTTGAGACCACTCCTCATATCTATGTCACCTATACACTGCAAATACCATTAAGTTTTTAAAACCTCCACACCAACTCCCCATATGATCACAAAGGAGCCCTTACAACTTGCCTTTGATTGCATATTCACTGCGTCATCGACATTTAACCCAATATAGTCTTTTTCTAGCATTATCCACCCGACGTACTTCATAACCTGCAAATTCAAATTGAAGCCTCGCTGGAAAATAACACTAGCAGAATATTCATTCACCATTTCTATAATCATGTGAGTTAAGTTACTAGGCATAATGTAAGCTTCATCAGGCTTCCGCTTATTCCTCTAGTACCACAAAGTATAGCACGATGTCGCACACACTTCTCCCCAACTCATGGAGCCATCATAATCAAAACTATTAGCTAAGTTACTTGTAATCCAGTTCTATAGATTAGCACCAAAGAAATCTACCCAGTGAAGGAAAGAAATATTTATGTTTGAAAAAGTTTTTTTTTTTCAAATTGTTTTTTTTATTAAAAAATTGAATAATTTGGTTTTTATTTTGGATATGGATGTTCAAATTATAGATTTGGTTAAAACCATATTAATAATATATCCAAAATATGGATTTGGTTAAAACCATACTAATAATTAACCGATTTTTAATAACCGAATTTGAATCTGGATATGGATAATTTAAATAACCGGTTTCTAATAACCGAATTTGGATATGGATATGGATAAATTAAATAATCGGTTTATTTGAGCACCCCAACCTATATATATTTCCATGATAAAACATACTCGTTCTACGGATATTATGCATATACGTTTTCATATGTACTAGCTACTGAAAAAGCTCCATTATGAGATTTTCTTCACAAGCAAACATCCTGACCATGTTTTGCTCTAGGTGGATGGATATTTGTAATCTCTGCCATTGTATCCCGATCGAATAGATTGTTGAGCAGACTAAGATTCCACTTTTCATTTTCATTCACTCTCTAACTACAACATATTATTATCTACTTTCAAACGTTGTTAAATAATACCTTACTATATCTAGCAATCATTTCATATATTCACTTTCGTGCCATTACCAATATCCCAAAATGTTATGGCTTTCAAATCAGACCAAAGTTTGACGATGTTTTTCCACCATGTTGAATACACTAAACTATCTACATAGCTAGATTTCTTACTCCACAAGATAGAGTCTAGTTATTAGTTAGTTAAAGAGTTTGTTATAGTGGTTACAAAAGTTAGTTAGTAACTAATCATTGTGTACTATATAAACTCTGTTGTAGTGTATTGTAAAGTTCAGTTGTGGAAATAATAAGCTTCTTCTTCATCTTCTTTTCTATTGCAAGCTTTTATTCTTTATCTTCAATGGTGTTTTTGTCAAGATTTCACATGGTATCATCGACCTGTGGCTAATCTTTCAATCTCATTCCGCTGCATTCTCCACAACTCTCTTTCTTAATCGTTTCGTTCTTCTTCTCTTGCTTTTTTCATCTGTATTCTTTCACCATCGTTTCTCATCATGTCTCATGACAGTTCATCAAGTTCCTCCACTTCCAGCCATAACAACATCTCGAATTCTAACTCTACCAAGGGTTATCAAAATGACACTCTTAACCCCTACTTCATGCATCCCAATGAGAATCCAGCGTTAGTTCTTGTGTCACCTCTATTGAATGCGAGTAACTACCATTCTTGGTCACGTTCAATAACGATGGCTTTACGCTCCAAGAACAAACTACATTTTATCAATGGTGCTCTTCCTCGACCACCGGATGAAGATCGTGACTCCATAGCTTGGGATATATGTAATACAATGATCATGTCATGGCTCAATAATTCTGTTGAAGCAGAAATTTCTCAAAGCGTGTTATGGATGGAGACGGCTTCAGGTATATGGCAAGAACTGAAGGATCGGTTTTATCATGGTGATGTGTTCAGAATATTAGAAATTCAAGAAGAAGTTTGCACTCTTAAACAAGGTGAATCTTCTATTTCTTCATATTACACCAAGTTGAAAATGCTTTGGCAAGAACTAGATAATTTTCGTCCCATTCCAACTTGTGAATGTAGCAATTCTTGCATAGCTATTGAGAAAATGCGTAGCTATCGTGATTCAGATCAGGTGATTCGTTTTTTGAAGGGTTTAAATGATACTTATTCTGCTGTAAGATCACAGATTATGTTAATGGACCCACTCCCTAACATTTGTAAGGTCTATTCCTTACTTGTTCAACAAGAAAGACAATTTCTTGTACCAGTTGAAGATGCTAAGCTCCTAGCAGTTCCTAACAATCAATCTCAAGGTGGAAACCAATCTCAAGGTAGAGGAAACACTGGTTTTCGTGGTAGAGGATCAAGAGGAGGCAGATCATCATTTGGTCGTGGCAAAAACATGGGGGTATGTTCTCATTGTGGAATGACCAATCATACTGTTGATACGTGCTTCAATAAACATGGTTACCCTCCTCATTGGCAACAACAAGGCAACATCAATAATTGTTCAACTGAACAAAGCAATGCAGATGAAGTTCCATCTGTGAATTCTGAGGAGCAATCTAAAGATGCTACTTCTGGTTTTGCTAGTTTTACACCAGCTCAGCACAAGGCCCTCTTAGCATTACTTCAACAATCCTCTAATGCTCATAGTGTAAATCACCTAGTTACACAAAATTCTCCTCATTCAGGTATTCTCTGTACTTTTCCTTCTCAAGCTGCAAATGAATCCTTCATTTTGGATACAGGAGCAACTGATCATGTTTGCTTCTCTAGAAGATTGTTTTCATGTCTCACAAAAATACCTGAAATCACTGTCAAACTACCAAATGGTTCCTTAGTTTCCACAAGTTATGCTGGCACTATCCACTTTGATAATAATTTTCTGTTAACCAATGTGTTGTTTATGCCAAATTTCTCTTTTAATCTCATTTTTGTGCCCAAACTCACTGCTAGCTTAACTTGCCATTTGATTTTTGAAAACTCCACATGTTTTATACAGAATACTCTCTCCAAGAAGATGATTGGTGCAGCTAAATTGAAAGGAGGACTGTACATACTTCATCAGCCTGCAGTAACCATCCCTTCCACCTCTCATTCCATTGCTAATATAGCAAATGAATTTGTACCATCTGACCATACACCTGATTGTAACATTTGGCATTGGAGACTTGGTCACCCTTCCAATGCCAAACTTATTGAAATAAAGAAAGTTTTTCCTTTTGTTATTCTTCCACCATCTGACACACCTTGTGATATATGTTTCTATGCCAAACAAAAGAGACTTCCTTTTCTTGATAGTAGTCATAAGTCCAATGATATATTTGACCTGGTTCACATGAATATTTGGGGACCTTTGTCCATCCCCTCTATCAATGGTCATAGGTATTTTCTGACTGTTGTTGATGATAAGAGTCGTTTCACTTGGATATTCCTTATGAAACAAAAATCTAAAACTAGAAATTTAATCAAATCCTTTGTATCCATGGCCTTAACCCAACATAACAAAGCTATTAAGTGTATTAGATATGATAATGGAAGTGAATTTTTAATGGTTGAGTACTACAAATCTCTAGGAATCATACATCACACCTCTTGTGTTGGTACTCCTCAACAAAATGGGATAGTTGAGAGGAAGTACCAACATCTTCTTGCCATCACTAGAGCTCTCTTATTCCAAGCTCATATTTCAAAACAATTCTGGTCTTATGCTATTAGTCATGCCACTCATATTATAAACAGACTCCCCACACCTTTTTTGAATAACTCTTCACCTTTTCAAATTCTTCACAACAAATTACCCAACCTCAATTCTCTTAAAGTGTTTGGTTGTCTATGTTTTACCACTACATTATCAGCCCATAGGAAGAAACTTGATCCTAGATCTAGAAGGTGTATCTATCTAGGCATTAAAACTGGAGTAAAAGGTCACATTCTATTTGACTTGTGTTCCAAGGAACTTTTCTTATCTAGAGATGTAGTATTTTTTTAAAACACTTTCCCTTACAAACAAACCTCTTTAGCCTCTATTCCATCTCCTGCAAACCATCCTACACACTCAGCATCTTCAGATTCTATTTTTTTTATTTCCCATACATAGTTGATAATGATTCGCAACACAATCATCCTACTCCTTTACATGAGTCCACCCCATCATCTATTCCTGATATTACATCTTCTAGTTCTATTCCCAACCATTCACCTTCTCCTAGTGTTTCTGTTCCATCTTTTGAGCATATTCCTCCAGTCAGAAGATCTGGTAGAAATACTAAACCTCCTAACTACCTTCAGGATTATCAATGCAATCTGATTGAAAGTACAGTTCAGCCTCCTACTTCAATTGCTGCTCAATTATCTTCTCAGAGTAAGTATCCCTTGTCACATGTTCTCTCTTATAATCATTTGTCTGCTGCTCACAAACAATATATCTTTCATATGTCTTCCATTTCTGAGCCTCAAATATATGAAGATACTGTTGAGAATCCAAATTGGAAAGAGGCTATTCAATCTGAATTGCAGGCTCTTCAACAGACAAAGACATGGACATTGGTTTCTTTACCTCAGCATAAAAGAGCTATTGGTTGTAGATGGGTTTTTAAACTCAAATAACATGTTGATGGTTCAGTTGAAAGATATAAAGCTCGACTAGTGGCTAAAGGATTCACTTAGACTGAAGGATTAGATTACATGGATACCTTCAGTCCTGTTGTGAAAATGACCACAATCATAGTTTTTATCACCATTGCTGCTGCTCATCATTGGCCCCTTTTCCAACTTGATGTTAATACAGCTTTTTTACATGGTGATCTCAATGAAGAAGTCTTCATGTTACCTCCTCCTGGTCTGGCTATTTCCCATCCAAATATGGTGTGTAAACTTCAGAAATATTTGTATGGTTTGAAGCAGGCAAGTAGACAATGGAATACAAAACTCACTGAGACACTCATTCAATCTGGCTACATCCAGTCCAAGTCAGATTACTCTCTATACACTAAGTCCATTGGATCCCATTTCACAGTGATCCTTGTTTATGTTGATGATTTGGTCTTAGGGGGGACTGACATTGATGAGATAAACAACATTAAGACCCTTCTGCATAATAAATTGAGCATCAAGGATCTATGTGCTTTAAAGTATTTTCTTGGTTTTGAAGTTAGCAGATCAAGGGAAGGCATCACTCTGTGCCAAAGAAAGTATACATTGGATATACTACAAGATGTGGGCTTGACTGGAGCCAAACCAAACAACACACCAATGCAACCACATCTTCAGTTACATACAGGTTCTGGAAAGCCTATCTCTGAACCTACTGAATATAGGAGATTGGTTGGAATACTACTGTATCTAACACATTCTAGACCAGAAATATCATATACAGTTAGCAAACTCAGTCAATTCCTGAGCAATCCTACTGATGAGCACATGATGGCTGGTATTCATGTTTTGAAATATCTCAAAGGAAGCCCTGGAAAGGGTCTATTCTTCAAATCATCATCCAATCTTACTCTAAAAGGTTTCTCAGATTCAGATTGGGGAGCTTGTCCTGATACTAGGAGATCCACTACAGGTTTCTGTTTTTTCCTTGGTGATTCATTGGTCAGTTGGAAGAGCAAGAAACAAACAGTATTGTCAAGGTCTTCCTCAGAAGCTGAGTATAGGGCACTTGCCCAAGCAACATGTGAAGGTCAATGGATTTTGTATCTATTAAAAGACTTACATGTTGAGCATACAGCTCCATTCATGATCTATTGTGACAATAAATCAGCTCTTCACATAGCTGCTAATCCGGTTTTCCATGAGAGAACAAAACATATAGAGATTGACTGCCATGTAGTGAGAGATAAAGTACAGGCTGGAATCGTGCACTTATTTCCTATTACATCAAAAGATCAAGTAGCAGATATTTTCACAAAGTCTTTACACATTGGGCCATTCAGTCATCTTCAAAGCAAGCTTGAGATGATTGACATCTACTCCAGCTTGAGGGGGGATGTTGAATACACTAAACTATCTACAAAGCTATATTTCTTACTCCACAAGATAGAGTCTAGTTATTAGTTAGTTAAGGAGTTTGTTATAGTGGTTACAAAAGTTAGTTATTAACTAATCATTGTGTACTATATAAACTCTGTTGTAGTGTATTGTAAAGTTCATTTGTGGAAATAATAAGCTTCTTCTTCATCTTCTTTTCTATTACAAGCTTTTATTATTTATCTTCAATGGTGTTTTTGTCAAGATTTCACACACCAACTCGAGTCTTGCAGTTTAGCACTGACTAAATCAAGATTGTTGTTTCCTCTATCATGCTTCCTTCTAACCACTTGACACCACATGTTGTTATCTCTTGTCATCAATTCCCATCCAAGTTTAGATAAGCAGACTTTATTCATGTGAACTAAATTCCTGAATCCCAGGCCCCCATGTGTTTTGGTTATGCTTAATTCTTGGGTGAATGATATTTGGATAATTTGAAGTTAGACCAAGGACCTAAAAATATATAAAAGTTATAAATAGGAAGAAAACCCTACATTTAAAGGTAACTTTGAAGGAATTGAAATGAAGTTGTGATTCTGTGAAGGGTGGCCAAGCAGAATTATAAATATCATTTCTCAACCTTGTTTCATTTTTGTTGTGAAGTTGGTGCAAGGACGCATGACTCAAAAGTTCACCTACAATTAGAAGATTGCATAGGATTGTTGTTGCTTTGTTAGATTTATCATTTTTAAACTCTGTTTAAAAATGTGTAATATAATCTTTGTATCCAGTTTGTAGTTTTCCTCACTACGAACTAAATTCAATTTTGTTGGATAATGTGAAACTCCATGAACATGTAGTCTTTGAATGTGAATGATTATGGTTTTATGTTATTTTAGTTCTTGTATATTTTTTTTACATATGTTTAATTATGAGTCTGATCATCTTAATGTTAAATGTAATTTTATTAAATTGCGATAATGCTTAATAAATGGATCTCAAAAAATAATATGGTAAAGTATAGACTAGGCATGCGTCCCTTACTTAATCACTTTAGACATAAAGAATCAGAGTCATATGGACAAACATGACAAATTTTAATTAAAGTGTAATGATGCTTATGACAACCAAATATAAGGTAATAATAGTGAATTATTGCATATTTTTACGTTATTGACAAACATAGCAGAGTTTAGTATCACCCTCACCTATCACAACAACATCAAGAGACACGGGATAAAATCATGAAATGGATCATTATCCAACATTTTTGCATACTTTAAATCACACTTAGTATTATTTTCTATTTTTCTAAAACTTTGTTACATGATACACATTTTATTCTCTTTTTAACTCATGAACTCCTTTACTTGTTTCAAATGATTTACGAAAACGTTCCAAACTCAATCTCGTAAAATCTATACTTTTCTTATCACTTGCTACTTAATAGATTATGTCTACTTGCACACGATTTCAACAATACAGAGATCCAAAATTGAAATTCTTTTTTAGAGTTCTTAGTTTGATACGTAGCTAATCCGAATATGAAAGGAATTGAAGTTTCTTCATTATTTTCTCTTATCAATCTACATTGTTTTGTTGTTGTTTCCTTGTTTCAAGTTTTTGTTTTTTTTTTTGTTAGTTTATAACATTTGAAAGGTAATGATATTGATTTGATTTGGGAGTTTGATGATGATAGTTTATGAAAAATGGTATTATGTTTTGTGAGACTTTACTGTATGGATCCGTCTGCTAACCCGTAAAATTGACTTTACCCGTATGGATACTCGTAAAATCGCACTGACTGCAAATCGCTCAAACCAAAAAAAGAAAATAGACAGAAATCTATAATATAAAAAAAGGATGCTCTGGAAAACTCCAATTTTCCCTTTCCTCTGCTTCTGCCACGTCATCCAAATGATTGGTCTTTACACACTAAAATCCTAATTTTTATTATTAAAATAATACAACCCTCGTTAATTAATATACGCAAGTTACAAAATCTCACTTCATTTTCTCTTTTTTTTTCCTCTTTCATGGTTTTCTCTCTTCTTTCTTCAACTGTTTTCTCTCTTCACCCTTTTGTCTTCACTTTTCTGTGTTTTCAAGAACAAGGTAGAATCTTAAACTTGATAATACACGATAATCTCAGAGATAGTTTGATAACACATGATACAACTCCATTTCTGGGAGGAAAAAAAGGTTGAAGGTTGAGAAATTTTATGGGTAGGATTGTTGAAAGAGGGATGAAAGTACAAATTTTCTGGGTATGGTTTCAGAATGATTGTTGTGTATGAGTATTTTTTGTGAATAAAAGTAGAAGGATGGTTGATGAATGAATGCTAGATTTAAAGAATGCTCTGCATTTTCATTCAATGGAATTACACTTTGTGTAATGTATTTTCATTATGAATGCAATTACTCCTTTATATAGGAACTGAACTAATGATTGAGATTTCTAACAGAAACCTAACTAACTAAACCATTTCAATAACAGCTGTAACAAATACAAAGTAAAAAGGATTACAAAGACTTAAGCCTAACTTAACTCTAATACCCTCCCCCCCCCCCCCCCCAAGATCAATGTGGTGGAAGCATGACCACTTTGAGCTTGCTCCTTAAATCTTAAAATGTGGCACTTGAGAGAGGCGTAGTCATGATGTATGCTAGTTGGACTGAGGCATGAACATGCTGAATATTGAGTTTATGAGCCATAACCCTTAAACTCTGACAAAATGAATATCCAATTCAATATGCTTTGTTCTGGCATGAAGAATGAGATTAGACAGTAGCACAACACTCCAATTGCCACAGAGGAGAGTAGGGGAGTGTTAAGTTGTGATTGGTGGAAAGTTGGAAAAGAAAACACGAAAAAAGCAAATATTATTATTCTCAGAAAATTCATTACAACAATACAATGTTGGCACATATATATTGGCCCAGTAAAATAACCAGCCAATAGAAAGCCAGAGAGAGAAACGGTAATAAAAACGGAAAGAGAAACAAACTAAGTTTTGAGCTCAGGCTTATTGAGCCTATTTTCTTCAACAGCCCCTCCTCAAACTAGAGTGTATGTTCAACAATCCAAGTTTGGAAACACAAGAAGAAAAAGGTCTAAGGTGTAACGGTTTTGTAAATAAGTCAGTTACTTGGTTTGCGGTGTCGATAGGCATCAGGTGAATGACGTTGGCTTAAACTTTATCACGCACAACATGGCAGTCTATTTCTATATGCTTAGTGCGCTCATGAAAAATTGGGTTAGACGCAATGTAAATTGCGCTTTGATTGTCGCAGAATAAGGTGACAGGTTGAGGATGTAGAATTTTGAAGTCGTGCAGGAGGTATAACAGCCACTGAGCTTCGCAGATAGTGTTGGCAAGAGCGCGGTATTCAGCTTCTGATGAAGAACGCGAGACAACTAACTGCTTCTTAGTTTTCCAGCTGATTAAATTGTCGCCGAGATAGAAACAAAAGTCGGTGATTGACCGTCTGGTTAGAGGACATGTGCCCCAATCTGAATTCGAAAATCCTATGAGCTTGTGATTGGAGTTGCTTTTGAAGAATAGACCTAGTGCTGGTGCAGATTTCAAATAGCGTATTATCCTTTGAGCAACCAGGAGATGTGTTTGAGTTGGGTTGGCCAGGTGTTGACTTAATCTACAGACAGAAAACACTATGTCAAGCCTAGAATGAGTTAGATATAAAAGCTTACCTATAATTCTTCTGAAGATTGAGGGTTCAGCCAGAGGTGTGTCATCAAGATTTTCAAGTTTGTTGGTGGGATCCATTGGTGTAGATGCCGGTTTAGTGCCTAGCAGGCCAGTCTGCTGCAGTAAATCCAAGCAATACTTTCTTTGGCATAATGTAATTCCTGCAGTGGAGCGAGCAATTTCGAAGCCTAAGAAATAACAAAGATGGCCAAGGTCTTTAATGTTGAACTGTGTATCAAGGAGTTGCTTGATATTATTAATCTCAGTGATAGAATTTCCTGCAACAATCAAATCGTCAGCGTATACAAGAACAACAGTAAAAGTAGATTCAGATGATTTTGTAAATAAAGAATAGTCAACTTTTGATTGTGTAAAATGAAGATTGAATAGAGTGTGTGTGAGCTTAAGGTTCCATTGCCGAATTGCTTGTTTCAAGCCATAAGTAGACTTGTTTAATTTACAAACCATGTTAGCTAAGACAATAAGGCCAGGTGGAGGTTTCATGTAAACCTCTTCTTCAAGATCTCCATGAAGGAAGGTCGTGTTGATGTCCAATTGGTGTAAGTGCCAGTTAGCCGTGGCAGCAATAGATAATAAAATACGAATGGTCGTCACTTTAATAACGGGGACTGAAGGTTTCCAAGTAATCGAGTCCCTCGGCTTGATTAAATCCCTTAGCAATAAGGCATGCCTTGTATCTCTCAATGGCTCCAATGGGAAGATATTTGAGTTTGAAAAGCCATTTACACCTAATAATGCTTTTATGGGGAGGTAATGTAGTTAGGTCCCAGGTATGATTAGCATTGAGAGAGGCAAGTTCAGAGGCGATAGCTTGTCGCCAATTGGAATTTTTGATAGCAGTAGAATAAGAAGTGGGTTCTTGGACAGAAGAGATTTTCAAATTAAATAATTTATGGTAAAGAGATAAATTAGCATATGATATGTATTTAGAAATAGTGTAAGGATTAGTACCTGGCATATGCTGAGAATCTAATGTTGTACCTTGAAGTAATGCACAATGATAATCCTGCAAATAGGAAGGTTGTTTTGGGATTCTAGCAGATTTTCTAAGAGTTGTGGATGGAGCATTATCAGGAGGAATAGTGTCAGGTATAGGTGTTGTAGGGATGTGGGTGGGGAGGCAGAATTAGTGGCAGGGAGAGTATTAGATGGCCTGGGAGAAGTAGAAGTTAGGGATGTCTGTGACATGTCAAAAGAGTAGTACAGGATGTCATCTTGGTGTGGATGGTAGATAGGTTTGGTGTGCTGGTATGGGCCAGGTGTGTTTGATTTATAGGAAAAAATGTTTTCGTAAAACTTAGTATCTCTAGAAATGAATATGTTTCGTGTGTGAATATTGTATAAAATATAACCTTTAACACCTTGTTTGAAACCTAAAAAATACATTTTTGTGATCTAGAATCAAGTTTGGTCCTATGTGTGGGGAGGCTACAAGCATACACAAGGCACCCAAAAGTTTTAATAGAGTCATAATTAGGAACATTGTTATATAGTCTAGTGAAAGGACAGATATGGGCCAGTAAGTTGGATGGAAGCCTGTTTATGATGTGAACAGCATATGATAGAGCATAGGACCAAAAACAAATTAGGAGACTGGCCTGAAACAGAAAAGTCTGTGTAACTCCTAACAAGTGTTGGTGTTTTCTTTCTACAAGGCCATTTTGTTGAGGTGTGTAAACACATGAGGTTTGGTAATGTATTCCATGATGGGAGTAAAAGTCTTTTAGCATAAACTCCATCCCATTATCAGTCCTTATGGTTTGAATGGTGGTGTGAAATTGTGTGTGAACCATGTTAACAAAATTCTTAATTAAAGATGATGTTTCAGATTTAGATTTCATAAGGAATATCCAGCAATAACGAGAATAATCATCAACAACAGTTAAAAAATATTTTGAGCCAGTGATAGAAATGCAAGAAATAGGACCCCAAATGTCCATATGAAGAAGTTCAAATCATTTAGATGTAACATTGGAACTGTTATGAAAAGGTAAACGTTTTTGTTTAGCATGAAAACAAGTATCACAAGGAGTAGAATCAAAATGTAAATCATTGATAAGGAAGATTTTATTGATTTGAACTAGAGTATCATATGAGGGGTGGCCTAACCTATTATGCCATAGAGTACAAGTATTTATGTGGGGAGGGGGAATGTCATTTATGCCTAAAGAGGGTGATATCAAAGTGTAGAGGCCTTGGTGCAATTTAGCTACACCAATCTTCATCAGGGTATGGATGCCCTGTATGATGCAGTAGGAACCAATAAAAATAAAGGCACATGAAAGAGAGCAGGACAGCTTAGAAACAGATATCAGATTTGTGTAAAATGTAGGAATATACAGAAAATCATTAAGATAAAAATCATCATTAAAATGCACGGAGCCAGAGAAATGTGTGTTAATTGAGGCTTCATTGGGGAGCCTTACAATGATAGGAGGTATGGGATTAAGAGTTGAAAACATATGTTTAGAATGACAAACATGATATGTCGCGCCAGTATCTAATAACCATTCAGAATAAGAAATGTTATGAATGTTATGTAAGGAAGAGGGATAACTTGTGGTGGGAAGTGTCACAGATTGAAGATGTTGAATGTTGTGTTCAGGGGAGGGAGTAGCTTGGTGGAGCAAGGCTAGCAAAGCACGGTGTTGGTCAGCAGTGAAAGTGATGTTATCAGAAGCAGTGTCTGGTTGACTTGAAGTAGAAGCATCCACATTGGAGTCTTATGGTGAAGTTTGCGCCATGTTAGCCTTCTTCAAGTAAGGTGGTAGGCCATGTTTCTTAAAACAAACCTCAATTATGTGACCTGGTTTGTTGCAATAAGAACAGATCTTGATACCTTTGGTTTTAATGTGAGGAGAATTTTTGGTGCCATAGTCATTGGAGCGACCTCTGGAGTAGGGTTTTTGCACTTGAGAAACAAGGGATTCGTCTTGGATAGGAGTAGAAAATTGGCGTTCTTGTTAGATAAGAAGAGAGAATACCTTGTTAACATTTGGAAGAGGAGACATGAGCATAATCTGGGCCCGGATTACAGCATATTGTTTGTTCAGTCCCTTCAAGAATCGAATGACATAATCATTGTCACGATACGTCTTAATGGTAGAAATGAGATTGCAATGACAACTGGGAGTACAGGTGCAAGACGGTAGGGGTCTGAAGTTGTCAAACTCCTGCCAAAGTTTCTTCAAGGTTGTAAGATATTGGGTAATGGTTAGGTCACCTTGCTTTTGCGCATATATTTCTTCTTGCAGATCTTAGATGCGAAAAATGTCTCCTTGGTGATAACGCTCATGAAGTTTGTCCAAGATATCCTTTGCAGTGTCCATCCACAGAACACTTTTAGAGATGTCTTTGTCAATCGAGTTGGTGATCCATGCCATTACCATATTGTTGCAACGACACCAGAGGTTGTATTTTGAATCATTAGTAGAAGGATGAGGTAGAGTGCCATCAACAAACCCTAATTTATTCTTAGAAATTAGGGAAAGTTTCAAAGACCGATGCCAAGAATGGAAGTTGGTGTTGTTTAATGAGGGAGAAACGATGGCTAACCCAGGATTATCACTGGGATGTATAAAGAATGGATCAAGCATGTATTTTTGATACGATATGGCATGAGACTTAGTGTGGTTCTGTGACTCAGAGTTTGAATGATCATATGTCGATGTAGATGATGAATCTTCCATTGTTGAACAAGGAGGGAAGAAAGCAGTGAAAACCAAAAAGAAGACGATCAAGAAAAAATAACGAAGAAAGAAGGTTGCAAACGAATGTAAAAAACGGAGAAAAAAAATAGATTCAATGATGGGGAAGGAGGATACGATGGAAGAAGAAGAAGAGTATCAGAGCAATCTTTTAGACTGATACCATGTTAGCTTGTGATTGGTGGAAAGTGGCAGCATTATCTATTTGGAAAAGAAAACACAAAAAAAGCAAATATTATTATTCTCAGAAAAGTCATTACAACAATACAATGTTGGCACATATATATTGGCCCAGCAAAATAACCAGCCAATAGAAAGCCAGAGAGAGAAACGCTAATAAAAACGGAAAGAGAAACAAATTAAGTTTTGGGCTCAGGCTTATTGGGCATGTTTTCTTCAACAGGGAGGAATACTTGATTCTAAGTTCAGCTAGCAATGACTCTATCCATAATAGTTCAGAAGTTGTATGTGCCAATGCTCTATATTCTGCCTCTGCGCTAGATCTAGCAACCAAAGTATGTTTCTTGGAGCTCCAAGAAATAAGATTAGGGCCAATGAAGATGCGAGTGCCAGATGTAGATCTTTTATCATCTGGATCATTTTCCTAGTCAGAGTCACTATAGGCCCTTAGAGAAAGAGCTTGATTAGGATTAGCAGGAGAGAGTAATAAATCAAGTGTAGAGGTACCACTTAAGTACCTAAGAATCCTTTTAACCATACTTCAATGAGTGTCAAGAGGGTTTGCCATAAAATGACATGCCTTATTTACACAGTATGCAATATCAGGTCTTGTGAGAGTGATGTATTGTAAGGCCCCTACAACAAACATGTACAAGAGAGGTTCCTGCATAAAATCAGTTCCAAACTTGCTAAGTTTACACTGACTCAACATAGGTAAGGGTACTCCATTATCTTCTTCCATGTTGAGTCTAGATAACAAATCTTTGATGTATTTAGTTTGAGTCAAGAGAAGAGAGCCATTGGACTAATACTTAACTTCCAAACCAAAAAAATACTCAGGTTTCCCAAGTTTCTTGAGAGCAAATTGGTCATGAAGCTGAGTGATCAGTTTATGAATAAGAGGAGAAGAGGAACATGTAATAAGAATGTCATCTACATATACAAGCACATAAAGTGTAATACCTTGGTGATTGTATGTGAATAATAAGTGATCACACCTGCTTGATATAAAACCAAAGTGAAACACAGTTTGATGGAGCTTTTCATACCAGGATCTAGGTGCTTGCTTAAGGCCATGCAAGGGTTTGTTCAGTTTGCAGACAAGAGACTTGTTTTCATGTTCAAAACCCGGTGGTTGCTGCATATATATTTCTTCATGAAGAGCTCCATTGAGAAAGGAATTATTTGTGTAAATTTTTTGAATTTCCCATTGATAGGTAAGGGCTAAAGTGAGGATAACCTTGATAGTAGCTGGCTTTACTACAAGTAAGAATGTTTCATGAAAATCAAAGCCATGTTGTTGGTTGAAGCCTTTGGCCACAAGCCTAGATTTGTGTTTATTCAAGATGCCATCACCGTTTTCTTTTAGTTTGAAAACCCATTTGCAGCCTATGGCTTTTCTGTGAGAGGTGAGGGTAGTGAGTGTCTAAGTATTGTTGGCTACAAGGGCATTATACTTTTGTTGCATAGCTTCAAACCATTGAGGTTAAGCAAGAGCCTGTTTAATAGTTGTGGTTTCACAATGAGCCAAAAAAATTTTAGGTTTAAGATGCCTTGTCTTACCTCTAGTAAGCATGGCATGTCTATTAGAGGCCACAGATGGTGCAAGCTGATTATCTTGAGGAGGAAAGGGTGAAGAGCAGCCTGGTTCATAATTGAGTATGTTAGGTGGGATGACTCATTTATGAGAGAAAATGTTGGATTATTTTGTGAAATTTGAGTTGGAGAAGTAAAGGTAGGTGCAAGTTCATTATGTATAGAGGTGTTGACAGATTGAGGTTGATTTTGAACACTCGTTGGGGCTGCCATAGATTGAACAGTACCCTGAGGTGGCTGATGTGAAGTATTAGGACTGTCAGCATTGATTTGGACATCTCCATCAGTAGGTAACACAACAGAAGTAGGCATTATAGACCATGTTGGGCTAGTTTCAATGCGCAGTGTGTTGTGATTAATAGGAATAACATGTTGAGCAGGTCTAGAGGGCCAAGTAATGAAAAGTGGAAGGGACTTAGAGGGGCATGATGTACTTGGCTGATCAGTAGGTGGGACCATGCTAAGGTAAGGAAATTTGGACTCATCAAAAATAACATATTTTGAGATGTAGAGATGACCATCCTTGCTAAGGCATTTATACCCTTTATGTTGAGGGGATATGCCAAGGTATACACACTCGGAACTTCTGAATTGAAGTTTTTTTTTTATTGTAGGGTCTTAAATGAGGAAAACAAGAGCATCCAAAGGTTCTAAGTGTGGTGTAGTCTGGTATAGAATTAAAAAGGGCATGAAAAGGGGATGTGAATTTAGGAAAGGTTGGTGTAGGTAATCTATTAATGAGATGGAGAGCTACAGTAAAGCTATGGTCCCAAAATTCCATAGGAAGATAGACATGAGAAAGAAGGGTTAAGCCCATTTTCACAATGTTTCTATGCTTTCTCTCTACAATACCATTTTGGTGAGAGGTGTGAGGACATGTCAGCCTATGAATTATACCCAACTCATTGAGATACCTAGTGAAAGGCCTAAAGTCCCCACCAAAATCAAATTGGACAACTTTAATTTTAGTATTAAATTATGTTTGAACATAGGTAAAAATTGTTTGAACATACCTAATGCCTCAGATTTTTGTTTCAAAAATTACACCCAAGTATACTTAGTATACACATCAACAAAGGCTATGTATTAGGAATAACCTTGACTAGAGAGATTTGGAAAAGGGCCCCACAAATCTGTATGAACAAAAGCAAAAAGACTAGAATATATAGTAGATGTTAAAGGTGCATAAAGTCTATGAGACTTGCCTAAGCAACAAGATGAACAAAATTCAACACAATCTTTATAGCTGAAGGAAACATTACACAATTTTAGCACATTTTTAACAACCACTGCATTGGCGTGTCCTAGCCTATTGTGCCAAAGAGAAAATTTATTGAACAAAGAATTAGAGTCATGAATGACTTGATTATGAAGAGACATACTAGTAGAGTTTGCAGCTGGTTGTAGGGGGACTCCAAGGATAGACTGTGAAATCAATACAATCCACTAGCATCAAGGAATCCCTCTAAAAGCACTTCCTTAGATGCCTGAGATTTAACAAAACATCTGATAGAATGAAACTCAAAGAAGACATTGTTATCTTTAGCAAACTTGGAAACGGAAATGAGATTATGAGTTATGTTAGGTACATGAAGAAGATTGTCTAATTTCAATAAAGAATTGGACACATTTTGAGGCTTAATCTTGGTTAATCCCACTGATTTAATCTTTAAACCTTGACCATTACCTACAAGAACTTCATATGAGCCTACATATGGTCGTGTGTGTTGCAAGTGATAATTATGAGAAGTGAGGTTATGAGAGGCACATGAGTCAGTAAAGCATGCATGTGATTCTAAATTGGCAGGTATGTTGAAGTCATCTTGATGAGCCAAGAAGGCTGAGGCTTGTGTTGAGCTGGATACTTGATTTTGTTGTTCCTCTTTGGACTGAGTAGCCTGAGAATTTGGTCTTGCTGATGCAGGATCAAAGGACTCATCATATCTATTCCAGCAATCAATCACTGAATGACCATACTTACCATACAATTGACATGTGGGTCGATTTCCAGGAGTGTAGGTTGTACGAGTTCTTCCACGACCCCTTCCCTTGGAGTTGTCACCACGACCTCTTAATTGTTGAGGACCACCTCTGGTAGTCTTGGAGCTGGAAGTTGCATCTGTGTGAGCAAGATTGGTTGTGAAACTAGTAAGAAAGAGTTATTGGCGATACTTATCTAACTGGGCTTCTTGAACATAAAGAAAAGCTTCAATGTCGTAGATCGTGGAGGGTTCCCTTTTGTTGTAAGTCATCATCACAAACAGATTGTATTTCTATGGAAGACCTTATAGAATTGCATGAATCTGATCTCAATCAGAGATAGGATCACCAATCGCAAGACGCGCATCAGCAATGGCACGAATGCGCAGATCATATTCAGAGATGGATCTATTTGCTTTGTTTGTAGTTTTTAACTCAAATCGAAGCTGATGAACCCTAGCCTTCATAACAGGATTGAAGTGTTTGTGAATCTGATCCCAAATCTGATACGAATGATTGCAAGAAAGAACCCTAGGAAGCACGGACTCCAAAATTATGGATAGTAACCATGAAAAGAGCGTCTGATCTTGCACAATCCAAGATTCATACTCCTCAAAGATAGTGTTGGAAAGACGATCTTCATCTGTTTTGTAAATTGGTGGAATTTGAGGATTTGCGACGAACTTGTGAAGCTTGTGCGAAAAAATGATTCCTTCAACCTGTTGATTCCATAGAAGAAAATTATTCTCCTGAAGCTTGATAGAAAGTTTGGGTCCAACACGTTGTGATTGGTGGAATTGGAAAACACAGAGGTCTGAAAAGGGGTTCTTGTTGCATTTCATCCATGGAAATGGAACGATAAAGGTAAGGAAGCAGGAGGGAGGTTTAGTGAAGAAGATGAAGAAGGGATGAAGACGATACACAGTGCATAAGATAGGTTGGATTGGAGGCGGTTGATACTATGTTAGATTGAAAGAATGCTCTGCATTTTCATTCGATGGAATTACATTTTGTGTAATGTATTTTTATCATGAATGCAGTTACAGCCAATTACTCCTTTATATAGGAACTGAACTAATGATTGAGATTTCTAACAGAAACCTAACTAACTCAACTATTTCAATAACAGCTGAAACAAAAAAAAAAGGATTACAAAGACTTAAGTCTAACTTAACTCTAATAAGGAAAGTGAAAAAAAGTGTGTTTGCTTTCAAATAAATGTTTGATTGACCTTTTGTTCTATTTTGTTTTTTTCTTCGTTGATGAAGAACATGCTTATAAAATGGATAACTTTGTTAAATTTATCTACTTGAACATGTTTATTGAAGAAAAGTGAAAAGAAAATTGCTCTTTTTTTATTTAGTGCTTTTAGTATGTCCTTTGCTTTTTTATTTATGGAGAACTTGCTTATAAAATGATCAATTTGTTGATCTCTCTACTTGAACATGACATGGTACTGTTAGTAATTCTTGATTTTTTTTAACTAGGTTTGTTTGAATTTTGAGTCTTTTAATATTTTTCAAATACAATTTTATATTAAATAGAAGGTATCATTTCATAATTCCAATGGCATAAACCCTTAATGAGGAATCCCAGTTTCTTCTTTTATTGTGCGACATTCTTTTTGTTTTCTTCTTTAACTCATTCAAAGTATGTACCATTTTCAATCAAATATTAATCTTTTGAGAAATGCTAGTCATACACTAAATATTAACACTTACACCGTATTTATACGGTTTTGTTTTTTTATTATGTTTAATAATTATATTTTATTTTTGAGGTGTGTTATGTTGACACTAAATAAACCTACACCGTATCTACACCGTAATTTTTTCAGAGCATTTAAACTGTGACACAAAATCCAAGGCAAGAAAAATATTATTAAAAAACAAAGCTACATGTAATCGTATATAGTTACGGTGTTGTTCTAATACTAGCGGGATACCCGTGCCTTCGCACGGGTACCCGTCGGTGACGCGCATTTGTTTTCATTTAAAATTTGAAAAAAAAATATAATTAATAAAAATCAATAAATATAAAAATATATAATTTGTATTTAAAAAATAGAATCAAAACCCGCAGGCATCGGTTGGTATTTTTTATAAAAATATTTATGCAATAATTTAGTTTTATAAATATCAAATAATATCATAATATTTGTAAATATCATTTTAACTGTATAAATAAATATTATTAATATAAATAAATATATTTTATTTAAGTATTATTACAAATATCTATTTCGTGGGATACTCATATCTAGTAATTCACATGTGCGTTCGCACGAGCCGGTATGACGGATGGTTTTACGTAATGGATTCTAAATTGTTAATGATATTGAGAAAAAGTTTTTTAAAAAAATACAAAAAATTGTTATATTAAAAAATGTTGCAATGATAATTACAATATGTTAATTAGGAATGTATTTATTGGGGAAAATGTGAGAATTTTTTCACAAATAAAGTATTGATGGAAAAAAAAAAAGAACAATAGTAATAAGAAATATATGACAAAAATGAAGTTGATGAAAAATCATTGAAATGATAGATTGGGGCTATAAATGAAAAAAGATTTGAAAATAAAGGAAAAAAAACAAAGGAAAAGACAATTGAAAAAAATAGTAAAAATAAAAGTGCTAAGAAATATAAATGAACTTTATGAAATACAATACCATATTGTACAAAGGTAAATAAAATACAGTATAAGAAATAAATGGGTCAGAAATTGGGCTAATGGAAACAAATTAAATCCAATAACATATTGTAAAATAAAGTGCATTAATTTAATAAATAAATAGAAATAATATATATAGGCGTTAAATGTTAAAACAGAGAATGAAATTATACGCTTGAGTAAACGGAAGACGAAGGGAAACGAAGAAATTGGGCCGTAGGAAAAGGAAGAAGCATGCATTGGTATAACGGAAGAATCCGGTCAAGACCGATCAAAATTTCAAGCGGGTAAGTTCTATGGTCAAACAAATTTAACAATGATAACATGTTTGTAAAATCTTTGTTCAATCTGATGCAGATCATCTTCGGAATCAGAAATTGATCCAGATTTCATTGCAGCAAGAATGAAAGAGCTAATTGATGAGGCCAACGCTTTTAAACAAAGGCAAATCAATTGATCGAAGGAAGAATAAGAGGGGAACGGGAGATCGACGAACTGTTAAGTCCAGAAACGACACAAGAACTGGGCGTTCAAAACCACCAGGAGATATTTCCGGAAGTCGTATGAGTAATGCCAGAGAGAAAATGTGGTATTTCATATTATTTCTCTGTTGCATGCGAAAGAATAATGTATGTTATAGGAATAGATCATCTTTTGTTTCATAAATTTCATTCCAAGTTGATTCACATCTATATACATTTTTGCATGTTGTTGATTCACATATTTTTAAGCGTTTTGTCATTTTAAGAAATATGTGACAAAAAATAAAATATGTTGTTGCTGAATTGATATATATGTTATATTGTTATAATGAAATCATTGAACATGCAGGCTTGAGGATTTTGAAAGCAATGTGAAACATTCATCGTCGGGACATAAGGATCTGAGAATCAGCAGTTATTCAGACACAAAGGTTGCTAAAGAAGGTTTGACTAAGGGAAATGACAAACCAAAATGCAGAAAAGGGTAAAGAACTCATAAGTGTTAGGACTTTTAGAATGTTGTTTCACGTAACAAATCATACTGCTAAATGAAACCTATAATTGAATCCAACATAATTTTTTCATTGAATTGGACTTGTTCAATTGGCATTTGTGAGAATGATTGATTATATATTTTCTGGTGTTACATCTTGTTTGTAAAAATTTAAAGACATGTTACATGATATGTTCAACACATTTTACATGTTGGTGATGATATTAAGTTATTGCTGAATTGCAGGAAGGAGTCGGTTGTACCCGAAAAAGGAATGTTACAAACACGAAAGGTAGTACCCCGAACTTTCTGCACTGGGGAAGGCGTTGATCAACTCATCGATAGGTAATCTAATTTTTATGTATGCATCACAATTGCTTGTTTAATTTGGAGATGTTATTGGGTATCCATAGTAATAATTACATTTGAGTTGTAATAGTAAGATTACATATAATGCTTAGAATAATTGTCTTAAGATGAACTTATAAAATTCAATATAGTGGTTATACATATTGTTCATAATATGTTGAAGACCTTTTATATAGTCTGTGAATGAATAAAGTATATTATGAATATCAAGGGGTTTGAATATCATATTTATATTTCACTGTCATCCAGGAAGGAGGCTACTCGTTGTGGAAAAAGATTGTCAAAAACACAAAATTCAGTACGACGTCGTTGGTGCAATGGGGAAGTTGAAGATCAACGTATTAAGCGGTAATATAATTTTTTCATTATGCATCAAAAATGCAAGTTTTGTTTGGTATTTGTGTATTTCTCCATAATTTCAACAAGAATGTAGGTGTAATATTAAAAATCCATAAAGTGTTTTATATAATTATGTTCAAACAAAGTCACCAAACAAAACCACCATACAAACTGAAAGGCTTTTAAAAAGTCAGATTCCTTAAACCCATATTTTCGTTGTATGCCAAATAATGATGTTGTTACAATTAGTTTGCGTTTTATGCTTTGGAAAATTAGTGAACCTATGATCTTCAACATGACTCCTCATGATAAAAGTGGTTGCAAGTTTATTTGTTGCATGGTTCTATAGTGTAATATTAATTTTTTTGAAATATAGGCAAGAAGAACTACGTTAATAAACACAGTAGTTCTTTAGAAAATGAATATGATCATGACTCAGATGATGAATATTATTGGGAGAAAGTCATTACTGAAGGTGACGTGGGTCGAATGCAAGTTTTGGTAAGTTATGCAACGAAGAAATCAATAAATAATTTGTTACTCCAATTAGACAATTTGTTAAGTATTTAAATGTTGTTGGAATGTTGATAGCATTTTCCATGAGAAGTTACAAAAAAGTGTCTCTACTGGAATCAAACTACAATAGAGTTCATTAATGAAGACACGGGTATCAGCTACTAAAACTGCAATGGAGTAGGCAATATAATAGTATTGTGAGAGCATCATATTTTTATTTTGATTGAAAGTATGGCACACAGTTTTAAGACATTGAAAAAATAAAAAACCTATATTAAAAAAAATAAGATATTGATAGTATAATAAAGCTTTATGAAATCCAAATAGATTTTACAATATTTTACATTGTACATATGAAAGTGATTTAGGAAATAATTATAGTTTAAAAATTGTATGATATAAATATATAATATGTAACATATCTTATTTAGGTGACCTTAGTTGTATTCAAAAATAGGTAATATGAATACGCATAATAGAAGTTGTATACGAAAATAGGTAATATGAATACGCACAATAAGTAGTATGAATTGAATTATTTATTAATTTGTTACAGTAAAAATGAAAAGGTTCAAAAATTTTCACGTGTTTATTATAAATCCATTTCATAGAAGTGGAGGTGGCGTTGTCATGGGTAGTTTGGTAAGTGAACAACTTGCCAAAGTATATTATATACGCAAAATATGTTATGGTTGACATACAGACTATGTGAAAGGAACCTTCAAAAAAATAGCAGTAATGTCAGTTACACCTCCGAGGTTTGCATCACTCTTTGTATACACTGAAGACTGTTTTTTTGAATAACGTAAACAATTGAAAAAATCTATGATATCCTTCATATGCTTTTGTTTATATGTTGACAGGTCGCATGAGGAACTTGCAGCCAGAGCATCATGGAGACGAATCAGGTCTTATTTTGCTTACCTTGAGCATGAGGATGAAATGTGAAGAAGTGGAAGCAGTGTCAAGAGGACACCGGTTATTCTTACAAAAGGGGATTCTTCTTCCGGAATAGGTAGGGTGACTTCTGAAGGAGTGCAAAATGGAAATGTGGAATGTGATATCACTGAAGAAAGAAATGTTGAAACAGACCCATGTGTTACCAACGACATTGATAGTGTGAGGTAAAAAATAATAATTGTTATGTATTAATTTAGGCAAATTGGAAAAACGAAAAAAACATAGAAAATTTCCATTAAAAAGTGTTATTGTGTTATTACATTATATTATGTTTTAGAGTTTGATTGAAAATGACATTAACATGTAGGAATGTTGTCTGGGAGAAGAAAATTAAATCAGGGAAGAGTGTGCAAAGAAACGTTCTTGTAAGTTTATGCATTGTATATGTAATTAATAATGTTGTATTAATTTACATTTATATAATTACTAACGTGTAAGTTATGTGAATGTTCAACAAATTCCACAGAATGTGATAAATACTTGTTTTGTTAGGGGCCTCGAGAGGATTGATATGGTTGATTCAGATACCAGAGAAGTTTATCGGTGTGTTGTGCACAGTGCAGAAAGGCAAAATTGTGTACACAAATATATTGGGCATGGTTGGTATGAATTTGTGAAGAAGAGAAGTCTGAAAACAGGAGACACAGTGGGTTTTAATGTTGCGAAGCCTCCTGGGACAAGAATTCTTGTGTCCATCATACCTCGTTAAAAGTTGATTTGTAATGTACTACACTATCTGAGTTGATAGTGGAAAAATTGTGTACGATCGTCAAGTACTAAATATAATTAGTCTTAAATTATGTATGGGGTTGTAGATTCTGCGTCTGGCCATGTATTTTGTTTATCTAGAATATGAATTAGAATTATTACTTTGAAATAGACATGGAAGTCATTTAGGGTAAGAATATGAGTAATGTGAAATGTACAATATTTTGGAATGTTATGTTTTAGGAAAATGTAGATGCAATAGTATTGTGTTTTGTATGTATGGTAAAGAAAGTTTAAGTTTGCCACTTTTAAGATCGTAGTGTTATTTGTTATATATAAATATAGATAAAAGTTTATTGAAATATGTAGTTTGATATGTAGTTGAAAGAAGAGGAGGATTCGATGATTGAAATAAGAAGGCATTGAGTGGTTGAAAATGAAATAGTTGTAGTAGGTAAGAAAAAGTTTAAAAAAATATTTTCAAAGTGATGAATGGGAGAAAGTAGCACCAAGAAAGGTGTAAGAGTGAATTGATAGATGAGACATGAAAGAAAAAGATATTAAAAATAATGAATGTTTGGATAGTAAAAATAATATAAATGCATGGACCAAAAATAATGTTTAACAAACGAAAAAGTAAGAATAAAAAAGTTATTATAACAATAAAATATAATTAATCCGAAAAAAGTGAATAAATGTTGAAATGAGACACAAAATGATTTGATAATTGAGTAAATAATATTCAAATGTGTATTTTCAGTTTAGGTAAAGTACATGGATTGTTTTAAAACTAAATAAGATTAAATAAATATTAATCTTGCAATCTCTAATTATTAGTAAAAGATGTTGGTTAGAGTGTAGGATTAAAGTATTAAATAGGTAGTAAATGAAATGATGTGAAAGATGTTATGATGATAACTTGATATAGGGTAAATTGATAGGTAGTGGTGTAATGACTATTCATACATAGTACCCTAAGACTTAGTAATATAGGGCAAGCATGATGAGGAATGTGAATAATTTGGTTAGGTGAGAAATAGAAAAAAAAAAGTTACATAACTTATTTGAGTCATGTAAGCTAAGTACTTATATAGAGTTGTTTGTTTTGTATTTAATCGGTAAAAAAGTGAGGTAGTAAAAGTAACACAAATAGAAATAGATTGTTTTGTTTGCATAGTTCAAAAATCATTTGCATGTTAGCTATGGCTTCCCATAAAGGGAACTCTTCAACCGAAACCTTGAGAGGATGGTATTAATTGTTTCTTTTGCATTTTGAATCTCTTACATAATAATATTTGTTGTTAAAGTCTGTGTGTGTAATACAATTAAACTTGTAGTGTGATTGCTGCAATTGAAAACGAACATGCTTGGAGAAGACGGAGGTTAAACTACCTGTTTCTGGAGTATGAGCAAGCATGTAACACAGAAAAAGGCAAAGGTGTTGGTGAAGTGAACCAAGTCGCGGATGGAGTAGAAAAAAGTCCTAAATGCAACACGGTTAATGGAGATAACATGAAGCACGAAAGTTTTGAAGTTGGAGCAGCTTCGCACATGAATATATCCTTGGATGATGATAGGTAAGTGGTTAAACCGGGTTAATTAGTAGAACGTTGTTATTAGTAAAACCTACTTGAATAATTACATGCATCATATGATATGTTTGGAAATTTGAAGGCATTGTTTAGAATAGTAAATAAAGGGTAAATGTATTTTATATGATGGTTAGTTGATGTATATTCAACGCAGTTGTGATGAAGAAAGCAGTGAAGACTCTTTCAGTGGCATAGAGTTTGAAAATTGGGAAAGAACTTACTGTGTATGGGAGAAGGAGATTAAAGATCCAAACGTGGCAAAGAAAAACGTCCTTGTAAGTTTTATATTTGGATTCTATATATTACTGTATTACAGTTTAGTTATATTAATAAAAATGGAAAGATATTAATACATATTTCCACCCCATTATTTGTGTTCATAGCAAATTCCCCAACGTGTAATTAAGACTTGCGGACTAAGTGGGATCAAGAATATAACGTTGTTGGATGCTGATACGTAGGAGACGTATCGTTGTGAACTTCACTGCTCCCAGAGAAAATATTGTGTTGAAATGTTTGTTGGTCGCGGTTGGTACGAGTATGAGACAAAGAAAGGCCTGAAAAGAGGAGACATCGTTGGATTTACATTCCGATATCCCCGTAACAAAATGATTGTTGTGAGTGTCATGCGCCGGTGAAAGTGGTGTATCAGATATTGCTTAGTTAAATGTTTTGTAGTTTGATATTGAAGTAGGAAGTGCTTTGATGTTGAATGGTTAGTAAATGTATTTTGTTGTGTACTTGATGCATGCTACAGTTTAGAACGTTTAGTCAGAAATGTTCTAAGAATACTTATTTAGCATGTATTTATGTAATTATAATATGAAGGATGTTGTGTGTATAGTATATTATATTATGTTAGTGTTGGTTAAGCTACACCAGTTAGTTGCTAGTTTTGTAAAATGTTAAGATGTACCGAATATGTTTTGTTGTATGGCCAGATTATTATATTAATGAAATAGTAATTGTTTAATGTTCAGCTTGGTATGAAGTGTTATTGTATCTTTTAATGAGGCATTGGTTAAATGTATTTTGATACGCGAATAAGGTAAAATAGTAAAATGAATTCGTAGACCAAAAGGTGGAATGTGTGAATTCTTTTGCCACGTGAACAGTTGGTAAGTATGTGGCTGTCAATTGAGATTAAGAATATATAATGCATTACTGTTGAATTTTTAGCTGAGTACAACATGTTGCGCATGTTGTAGTGTAATAATGAATGTGACAAAATCAAACGTAAAGTGAGTTAGTGTAATAATGAATCAGAAAAAAACAAAAGTTGATGGAACCATTGCATGGAACTAAAAAGCTAGTACACCAAAAAAAAAGACCATTAGATGAAACAATCAAATTATTAAGTAGTAACTATTCACATGTGAAGGAAAGTAAAGTAAAAAGATAATGTTTTCCCCAATAGTAAAAGGTAGTGGGGACCAAAAAAACAATCATCATGTTTGCACGTGACTAAAAATTGTTGGGTTGTGGAAAGAATATATATAAATACCCTACATATGCACAAGTAATGAGCATGAGGTAGTAAGGAGAAAAAAATTAAGCAGCATTAAGAACTTTGCTAACCTTGTAAAAGGTAAACTAAAAATGCAGAGATGGAGATGGTTGAAATTCTGAAACACTCCTCTTTAGTTGGTTCATTTCAAATTACGAAACTATCAACCCAGGTATGTTATATAGGAATTCGAAATGAAATGGGTTGTTCATATGGTTTTAATGTTTTATAAAGTCATATTTTCACTCTGTTAAATGTGAAATAAAATTGCAGCTATTCCCAGAAATTCCATATTGATTTATTGAAGAGTACAAAGACGAACTGAAAAAAAGTTGGACGGTTTTGAATAACCAAGGTGTCCACCATCAATTAATATATAACAAAAATGCAGATCTTCCCTTGATAATAAGTGGATGGCCATTCCTGGAAGCCTATTACAGTCTACCAAGTGAAATTGTAATTGAATTTGGTTATTATGGTAACAATAATTTTGGAATAAACGGGTTTAAGGAGGTGTTGAAATTTCAAGACTTACCACGTTTTAACAGCAGATATTGGTACGACAAATATATATTCGCATTTTACGATACTTTGACTCTCATCAGTGTATCGTTACCAAAATTATTTAAGTATTGTTCTACATTATATATGCATGTAATATATACATAATTGCAAGTAGTTTAATAAAAGGATTAATTATTTTTTTATTATAGAAACTACAGGTTGATTTTGCAACAATGTTGCGAGACTACGAGTACGAGTATGTGACATTATGCGGTGACAACAGGAAGACAAAAGAGATGATAATGCTGAACATTGATGATCCACGCCGCACCAAATTAGGATACGAATGGGATGCGTTTTGTATTTCTAATGACTTTAAAGCAGGCGACAGAGTTCAATCTAGATTGGATGTTAATTCCTTCAACAAAAGATGTCATGTGTATAAATTTATGTTTATGTAATGTTATGCAGTTGTAACTGTATGATATTGGTGTTAACACAATTTAATATGCCTTTGTTATGATGGTATACTGGTAGTTAATAAAATTGTGTTTAATACTGCACCATTTAATCACGTAAAGGCAGGAAACATAAATAAAATAAAAAGTGTTTACAAAACAAAGAAAATTAGAGATATTTCTATAAAAAAAATTGTGTTGTCACAATGATGGAAACACTTTCAGCAAGGAATAAAATGTAATAAGACAATAGGCCAGAATTTGATAGACATATTAGCAACGACAGTACCGTCGTGATTCAAATTAAGAAATAGTTTGGCACCGTACGTGAGGTAGTAAACCATTTATGACCATTTCAATAATGAAGAAAAAGTGTATATGTGTCTGTTGAAGACATTCTATGGAAAAGAAGGTTAACAAACTTGATGATGGAACGAAACAAAGTTGGGCATAAAAGTCAAAAAGATTGAAGAAAAAAGTTACAAAATATACTGTTATTACAAGACTTTCAAATGTTGTTGAAAACTTCTTTGTACACAACATTTGTTGTTGTAGTTTTTTTGTTGTTTTTCTCATCATGTATCAAAAATTTTATTCCTTTTTTGGATGTGACTCTTGACAATGCGGCATAGATTTGTCTGTGAGTGAAAACATCCCTTGGGAGGTAAAGGTCGACGGTATCCAGAGGTTGTCCTTGTGATTTGTTAATCGTCATTGCGTATGACACAAGAATTGGAAACTGTCGCCGGTTAAGTTTGAATGACCACGGTGATTGCGAATGTGACATATCCATTCGCGGAATGTAAACCAACTTTCCGGAACATTTTCCACCTATTATTGAAGCTTCAAGAACATGATTTGTCAACTTTGTTATGATTAGCCTTGTGCCATTACATAAACCTTCATCATGATCAATGTTCCGCATAAGCATAATAGGTGTTCCAACCTTTAACTAATTAATGTGATGATTCAGCAACCCGGAAGTCCTTAACGAACTAAGAAACTCAGGGGTCAAAATGTGATCCACATTAACATCATGAATTTCAGGCTGATCAACGGTATTTGAGCTGTAATAGTCTCTTATATCACCTATCAATGAAAAAAGTAAATATTATTGAAAAAACAAACATCAACAATATATAGTGAAATAGAAATCTAAGCATATGACTACCTGGCATCAAAGTAAGACATAATCATTAATTTGATCAACAACTTCCAATGTTGATGCGAGGATTGCTAGACTCTTGAGATAATCTATCAATTGATAATTTTGAACAAAATCAGGGTATGTATTATTCATAATTGCCACAATTGGGTGGTTGAAGTCCGTTATTAAAAGGTCGGGTGGTATTTCTATGTCCGCAAAACCAACGTTAGGTTCTGAAACTTTTCCTTCACCTATTTTCAATAGTCATTCGGAGAAGTCTGCAATTTCTCTTTTATCGTGATCTGTTGTACCACAATGCAATCGCATGTTCTTTGTTAAAGTCAACACTTTAACCGAGTGCCATATATATGAAGCATTTATCGTAGAGTGGACAATATCTGATCGACTCCCTCTAGGAACAACCGAAAAAAATCTGTCTGAAATCACCACCGAATACAATTACCTTTCCACCAAACACGGCTTCTGAATTATTATAAGAACTCATAACATCCTTCAACATTTTGTCAAGTGCTTCAAAAGCATGCTTGTGTGCCATTGGTGCCTCATACCAAATAATGAGTTTTGTCTGCCTTAAAAGCTCTGCAGTGTCATCTTCATAGTCAATTTTGCAAGTGGAATTTTCCACCGTTGGGACAGGTATCTTAAACTTAGAATGTGCGGTTCTACCGCCAGGCAATAAAAGGGAAGCTATTCCACTTGTTGCGACAGTTAGAGATATATCTTGTTTATATCTCAATGCGCTTGCAAGAGTTCTCCACATATATGTTTTTTCTGTTCCGCCGTAACCATGCAGGAAAAAAACACCACCATTCTGGTCCTGGACAGCTTGCATTATTTTATCAAAAATACCTCTATGTTCATCTAAAGCATGGTCATTAAAGTGAGGTATCATTCATGACGAAGAGTTAATCCAATATTAAGAAATACAACATGGGATAATAGTAATGTAGACAACCTGTTAAACCTTTGAAAAGACTCGAAAATTTGCTTTTCATGGTGGGTACGTCATAATTTATTTCATCATATAACAGTCAGTTCCCTAACTGTTGCAGAACATAAGCATCCGGATATGGAATTGGTTTAAAATCAGTAAGACTCCGCCGATTGTCTTGAAGCAGCTTTTCGATCTCCAGTATGGTTAAATTTTTTATTTCTGACTCACATAAAACTAAATCTACAAGTAATAATATCATAAAAAATATCAATTGGACATTTGATTCAAATGTATACCATATGATAAATGAAAACAAAAAAAAAAGTAACACTACATGGTTCAATGGCAGCAGCGTCCGAATTGGGTATCATGGTAGCTTGGACACTAATATATACGAAGATATAAAACAATTGGTATAATTACATAAGTTAACCAAGTTGAATATATTATGTTATAAACATCCAATTTATTCATAGAAGTAACAGGAAAATAATAAGCAATAGGAAGTATGAAAATTAAAATGAATTAAAATCCAAATGATGTTGTTATGATGGTTGTCGAACCCGCACTATTTGCCAATTGTCTCTGTGAATGTAAGAGATCGTCCGACAATAAAACCCAGGATTTATTCCATACATGAATAGGTCGATTTACAGCACCGGAAAAAAGCATGACGACGAAAAGTTTTCTAAGAAAGTGACCTGCACCCCATTGACTTTCCTCTTCTATTGCAGCTATGTATTCTTGATCATCTTCAAGAAAACCCAATGCAAAGCAGGCATCCCTAAATGTATCAAACTGATTGTCGCCTATTTTGCAAATTTCCTCATAAGTGGTTGGACCCTTAGCCACTGTCAACATCATTCGCAAGTAAAACAGTTCTCCTGTAGTGGGTGGAACCCATATCAAGCGCCCAATGGTGAAACCTTTTTTTCGTGGCTTCCAAGTTCTCTTTCTCTTATCATAAACAAATTTGGACACAAATTGTCCATATGTCAATGTTCGGGCTTCTTCATATTTACTATTTGCAATCGGACATGATGTGAACATAGATTTCGTGACACTCGCCTTTTCCAATATATTTTCCATTCTATCAAAATTGGTGTAGTAAACCGCTTTCTCACCTATTAAATGATAAAACATATGTTCAACTGCGGGTTTCCTACCATGGATATTGTAAGCAAATATTCGCCAACATGCTTCACTCGGCGAGACATACCTACAATCAAGGTACTGTTTAATCTCATCAACATGGTCATGGTCATTTGAATTCTGTGATTTAGAAGCAACAATGGTTGTTGTGATTCTGTCATATCCCTTGTGTATGTATTTGAACATATATTTGATAGATGTACTTTGGTTACACCATTCCATGTTTATGTGTGCATGGTATTTCAAAAGTAACTGCGTATTATAAGGAGCAACATAACGATTGTCCAATGCAATGCCATTTTTTAGAATGACGTGTGTTTTTTATTTTCTCCTGTAAAGCAGAAAACCTTCATTGTCAAGTGTTGTATCCTCCATGTACTTCTTAGGGAAATACTTAGAGCATTTTCAATTCTTCATACAAGGTGATGTTGGTCGGGCCAGACCACATGGTCCATGCATCATGTGGATCTTAACCAAGTTATATAATGTAGGATGAATTTCAGGATCGGGGATTTCTGCAGAAATGATTTTGTCTATATCAGCAGGTGTTGGGAATTTGCTTTGAGGATGTAAGAAAATAAGGATGTGAGCATACGGCAGGCCTCGCTTGTGGAATTCAATTGTGTACATAACTGAAACAGAAACACAATTGAATAATAAGGCGTTTAAAATACTTTAAGGTTAGAATATAACAGTATAAACTTTTAACAACTTCATGATTGTTTAAGACGTACATGCCAACACCTTTCCGAGAAGATGACGTTTAGTTATATCGGCCATGAGTTCATCAAATTTAAATTTGAAAACCTTTGCAATGATATTAGTCATGTCATGTGGCTTTAACCCAGTGGTTGACAGCAGATGTGTAATTTCCGGCCATGCAGGATTGCAAGTAAAAGTTACAAACAAATCAGGGAAACTCAATTTACTTGAAATCGCCATCCCATCAAAGTATAATTAGTCCATGTATCTTTTGCTACCAACAAAAAAAGATGGCAAGACAACACGTTTTCCCTTTTTTGGTAGTTCAGATGGCCGACTACTACCACATTGATCATTAAGTTGTTTGTATTTTCCAACTCTTAACTTAGATTGGTTTTTTCTCAACCAATTAAGTCGTTCGGACTCCATCATTGCGTACCCCGTCCACCAAAAATTGTTGAAAAATCCTTCTCGAATGCAAAAGAGTGTTTGCTTCTTTTTTGCGGTTTTGCAATCGGAATGACAACCAATCTTTTATCGTTTGACGATTTTGCCTTGTGACGGAAACTTCATGTTGATATTTCTGAAGTATATTTTTTTTATAGCCATCTTCACCATGCACAAATATTAGTGGGTATTGATATGCTAGGTAAGCCGGGTGAAACTCATCTATTCTTTGCAAGTTTCCATCTAGCGCTTGTATAATGATATCTCTGTGGGTTGCAGAATCAATGTCTCCAACAATTAAAGCAGCGACTTCTAAAACAGTTGGATGGTTGTACAATCGTCTGTCCTCTGTTCTATCACATATCAGCTTAAGCTTCAAGTCTAAGAAATGGTTTATGTTCAAAAGATCCCTTGCCATCCTTAAAGCCTTTGCATAAACGTTGTACTCATCTAACATGATCTTCAATTTGTTAACAATTTTTCGGCATATTAGTTTATTGTCCCTGGTAAAACTTTTTATACCAAATAATAAATAAATAACATATATTGCACTGTGTATAATATAAACCGAATAAATAAATTTACATGAAACAATTCATTCTTTTATCAATTTCATTGTCGGTGTCAAAAATATATAGTTGGGCATACTGTGGAGGACGTCCAATTTCTGGTAGCAAAGTTCCAATTCGATGACATGTTTGACCGTGCAGTCTTAAAGTTGGTGGTCCTCCTCCTTTACAATGTGTGTTATCAAACTTCATTCTGGGCGATGTGAAGGAAAACATGACGTTGTAGGTTCTTAAGTTGTTTTGGTAGTTCTTACTCTCAGAACATGTTCCATCATGAAGTAGGCGTTGCAATAGAAGAGGTGGTTCTTCAAGATATGGGAGGATAATTTTTCCACCTCGGCAGCATGTTTGAAATTTTCGAATAGTCGTATGCCTGGATTTTTGCATGCGTTGTTGATACCACATGCACGCTTAACAGAATGAACATTCCCATATAGGATCTCCTATATCAGAATATTCTACAATGACAGTTGGATGAAAAATCAAAAACAGATAACCTATACGTAGTAATTGTAACATAAATAGTATAACTTACGTTAATCATGTGAGGCAATGAATGGTTCATTAATGACGTCTTCTTCTTCATCAGAACTATTAGCGAGACTCATGTCGTCATCAGAATTAGAGTTATCGTCATCTGTAGAAAAAGTTGGCGTATTGAAATTCACAGTTGGCTGGTGGCTGTGAATTGAAAGAATCGCAAGAGGTTGAGGTGTTGTTGAAGACGTTGGGTGAAGTGTTTGATTGAAATCCGAAACTAAATTATTTCCAAGAGGTCCATTAAATTTTATTTTTTTACGTGATGGAATTTCAACCTGATGCCTCTGAGATGGTGCAGTGCTTGGGAGAAAATGGAGTACGTGTTACAGATGAAGGAGGTTGTAAGTGTGATGGAAATTCCCCATGTTGTATGGACGAAATTTTTTCCTTATTGGGATGGTGACGTAAGTCTGATTTGTGTGTTAAGATGTCCCTCCTCCTCTTTTTAGCAACTGATGCATGTTGCGACTCTGTCATGTCGTTGGGTAGAGTTGTTGTGTAATGTTCAAAATGAAATTGCTGATGTTCAATAGGTTGATGTAATACATGTTGTTGTTGTTGATGCAATGTGTTTGTATCTCCATTGTTGATTGTAATACCAACTCTAGAAACCTGACGTCCATTCCTTCTGTTAGATAAAATATGTCGCCTCCTTAATCGAGCAAGGGTGGCAGCAAAAGCTTTGTGAGAAAATGGGGTATTGTCCATGTTTGTTTACTGAGAATGAAAGTTGTAATATGAGAAGTTATGCAAGAATGAAAAAACAGATACTTTTCTCCATGCAGCAGTAATATAAGGTTAGAGAATACAAAATAAGGTGGTGTAAAAGTAGAAAGAAATTTGGCGCTAATAATTAATGTCCGAACTGGGAGTTTGAAAATTTATTTGAAAAAAGTTGGTTCATGTGCTGAAAGTGGGAAAATGAAAAGCTCACGATCTATTTTGGACAATTCCATGGCACGTGTGTGTGAAGTAACTAAAATAGCAAGTACCTAGCCTAAACAGTAAACCTATCGTAGTAGAGTGGGAGTTTGATATGTGTGAAATTGGTTTGTACAACAATGAATATATATAATATTGAGTAGATATTAAAGGAGTGTAAAGTCACATCAAATAAAAAGGGTTTGTCACAATCTACCATCATACATTGGTAATATCATTTAGAATCATTACCATTCTTATTTTATTGAAAGAAATAGTCAACATCCCAACCAAAAGAAAGTAAAAAAAAGGTGCATTGGGGCCCATGAAAAAAAAGTGAGACACAAACAATGTTTAGTACCATTGGGAACACATTTAAAGAAGGAAAAGAGATTATGACCGATTCCGCATCGCACTACTCCTTAAAACATTTTACGTATTGGGTCTTTATGTATGAAAAACAAAATTGCGACGCAGAATAAATAAATGTGGTGCAGCAACACTATATATTAACAAAACTTTTTCATTAACTTAGAATATGAAATAGGTTGACTGTTGACATGTATAATATGTCAACATAGCGTACTTGGGAAACTTATGTAGCAGCATACAATAGGAACAAAAGGTTTACAAAAGGCTTACAGACAGAAAGTATGTCTACATTACATAGAAAATAAAAAACTAAAAAACTTCATGGTTAAACTACTTTTTCTTCTCTAATTTGATAATTTTCTTAAGTTTGGTTGATGAAAGCTCCCCGTCACCCAAGCTGATTAATGTGGTAGACTCGCTCGAACCATCCAGTATTGGCCTCTTTGCAGTTGGAGTCACTGGTTCTGGGTTATGCTTTGAAGTTATCTCAAGATCCTAAAAGTTGAAAATTGCAAAAAATCAACATATTTATAACTTAGAACAAACAAATAAACATAAGTGGATAATTAAAATAGTGTATCATTTGCTTTGTATTTACCGTAACAATCTCCGTATCATCAGCAGCGTCATCGTTGGCTTCATCAACACTCTCTTTTATCTGAACAGGTACAGGACAAGGATTATAACCAAAAAATTTACGTCAACAAAGATATTATGTAAACATACCTGCAACAGCTGTGGTGTTACAGTTGCCTCAGATGTTATAACCTTCATGTCAAGAGAGAAAAAGGTTAGAGGCCAAACTTATAATCATCAACAATTGAAGTGGTTATCGCCCAAATTTTTACGTTCATATATAAGAAATAGTTACCTGGTTTTGCTCCTATCGTGCTTTAAGTTGTTTGAAGAAAGGTTCTTCCCTAAAAATCATAACAACAGAAGAACTCTCCCACTGTGGTTGCCACTTCACCTTAAAAGCAACCTCTAAATCCAACAAAACATCCAGTGCTAATGGAAATTCTAAGGGGTCATCAATCCCAGCCTAAGAAAAGTACTTCACATATAATTAGAAACCAACCTTTGTCTCAGAGGTAGTAAGTAATATATCATATTGAAAAGAGTTCACAGGCGTTAAGAAATAAACCTTAACCATGGTGTCGCGCATCTGAGAAGCCGAAACACCTAATAGTTGAACACACTCTCTGTCCCATAAAACGAACTTGCAACATTTGGCAGCATAACCTACTTCAACCTCAATTTTATACCTAACATAAAATGGTGATATCGTGTGAGACGGTGCCGTTCACTATTAGGAATCATATAGAATTAACATAATTTTTATGAACAAACCAACCTAAATATTTCAGCTTCCGTGGAATGACTAACCTCACACATAAAAGGAGGTTTCTCACCCCTAATTACCCTAGGGCACTGATGGCAAGCCTGGTAATACCATCCAAATGGAGAAGCAATGAGTTTCTTGATAGTTGCTACCGTAGCACAGAAAGTAATCTGCCATAGTATGCATAGTGTTAGAATATGAAGTTGAAAATAATGATAGTGTTTGAATAATGGTATATTATAGAGGTTTAAAAGTATACATCACGAAGTTTAATAATTTCGTCAAGTGGTAGAACAACAGCTTTGGAAAGTAACTTTTGGATAGGGCTTTGTTGGGAGTTTTCTGAGTTTTGAGAATATATTTGAGACTGAGAACTAAGTTGCCCAGAAACATTAACCAACGCATCCTTTGGTATCCCTACAAGAACATTTGAAAAATCAGATGTAGAGTACGAGTCATACGGTTTGTCATAAGGAATTAGAAATGATATAAGTGTGCCAAGACACCTTTCCATAAAATCCTTGATACAAGGCATGTTGGCATTGATGTACATTTTGGTTACATTATATGTATTTGTAACAGCAAGTGGATATTTCCCTACGGCATACAATAAGTTGTTTATATTATAACATATCATTACAATAGATTGTAATCAGAAATGTCAATAGCAACATAAGTATCCTAACCTTCTTCCTTAACCTTTGCATACTGAAGCAAAACGACCATTGGACCCACCACATTCACCCAATCCTGGTTGTATTTGATGAATTGGGGTGCATATGACTCCCACAGAGTGTAGTTGATGGTGTTGTTCCTTAAATTACAATCATAACATAAGTGGTAAAGTAAATAATCAGAATCAAGGGCTTATAATGATAACAAAATATGTAGTAACAGTTCAAATAGAAAACCATGTTACAGCATGGGAATCAAAGTTACCCAATGTCTTTGAGTACAAAGTTGACTTGCTGTTTTTTCCCACCAGACTGGGGTTGGGAGAAAACTATTGTATCAACCATTCCTATTATATCTGATAAAACAAAGTTGTTAAGACATAGTTCATTGTTAAAAATAACAAACTTAGATTAGTAAACGAATATAATCAAAATGCATCACCTAACAATAGATCCTTTTTGAATTGTCCAGTCGTTATATCTGAAAAACTGGAAAAAAAATTTAGGCTTTGGTGGGATTTCATGCTTGTCAACATCACTAACGGAAGTCCCTTCTGTGAACTTGACCATGTAGTTGTGTCTGGAAGGTTTGAAGACCAGATCATTCTGATGAACTTTGAAGTTTGAGATGATGTGTGTGGCCTACCGTTAGTCTTTCACCGAAGATATCCATAAATGTGGGTGGCACAACAACATGAATATCATTACCCTGTTAAAGAAAACAAAGTTGTATTCAATATATGGGAAAACATTCAAAAAAACATGTATAAAGTAAGTTGTGTTGAATCCATAGGAACATAATGTTATATACATAACTAAATCACCAGGCTTACGAATGTATAAACTATTTCGCATTGCTTACATGGGACAGCAACGTAAACTATGAACGAAAACAACAAACATACAACCAACTGAAGACAAAATAGGACAACATCATAAATGAATCACCAACCTAACCAAAGAACTACAAAAAACAAACAACGAAAATTTAAATCACAAGTCATAGTGGGGAAATAATGAAACAAATTTACAACTTACAAGTGCATCAACAACGATCATTTCGCCATGTTGTTTATTGTTGGATACAACCAACCATTTGTGATGTACCCTAACAGCCACCTTCCATAGTTCCTTAGTGTCATTGATGTCAGAGATATTCTCGAAGGGTCTTGCCATGATTAAAGGTTGTTGAAGCTTGTTGTTAAACCCGACGATGTGTGAGGAAGGACTCTTTGCCGACAATGGGAGTTGGAAATGGGAGTTGGAAACGTTGTGGAGGAAAGTTGTGGAAACGGAAGAAGAAAAAATTATGAGCAAATCTTATTAGATGAACCTAATACCATTAATGCACCATACATGACATGACTTTGGTGATGTGAAATAAGCAGAGGCATACATAGATGAACCTAATACCATTAATGCACCATACATGACATGACTTTGGTGATGAACCTAATACCATTATAATGTTTTGGGGCAAAAAGAACAAACCAGACTGAGGCATACAAAAGTGTAGTGTGATGCATACAAAACCAAAGAGTATGGTGAACTGTTGATGAAAAAGGAATGAATAGCAATGAAGCATGCCACGTGGATGAATTTGGAACCAGCAAGGGTGTTTTGGACTTATCCAGAACACATCATCTTCTTATATGGTAGATTTTGGTGTCATCCAAGCATTTCTCTTTATTTTTCTCTGACACAAGCAATCACATATTTATACTATAATTTAGATGGTGTAGCAAACACATATTTTTCTCTAAATTAAAGTAAGTCGTATCTAAAGGATAGTCGTATCTAAATTATAGATTTTTTTTAATCATAACAAATTGCTTTTGTCTATAAAGTTGATATGAGAGACATATGGGTGGACAACGGGCCGGGCCAGGCGGTTTTGTGCCCAAAATACCAATCTGAATTAATCCGCAGGTGAATTTTCAAGATCCAATTTTACCCATTTTTGTTTGTTGTTTGACCGGGTTACGGGCTAATCGATTTACCTGTCAACGGATGGTTTCATGCGGGTTCCTTCTCAACAATATAAACAATTTCAGATCTCTAACATGAAAATATCAACACAAGAGTGAAAATTTGAAAAAGAGATTTATGAAGAAAAAAAAAAGATGAAGATGCAGAAGAAAAACAAAGTAAAAGGCAAAGGAGTATTCTGAAGCAGAGAAGAAGTCCAGAAATCTCAAGAGATAAATACAATAGAAAATAGAGAAGCATCATGAAATTTGAGATATAAACTTCAAATTTTCCAATCTGTTCCTTTTAGTTAAACTATGTATCACCCATTATGGGTGGCTTCATCATCCATTAACCTTCTCTTTTAATTCTCTCATTTTCCAAAAAAAAAAATGTCATAGCATGTACTATTATTTTGCCATGATAAAAGGTAAAAAACTAGAATGCATAATAAAAAATATTGGCAGTGTTTCCAAGGAGAGAGAGACGTGATGTATTGGTTTTCAAATAACAAGTTCAAGCATTAATTTCTAATAAATAATATAAATAATAAATACATTATAGTATAAGTCTATAACATATGTATTATCATTACCAACCATGTGCTTTTGACTGACAACAGTTGCTATTTTTTTTTATCATAAACTCAATCACATTTCAATTCACAGTTCCACTTAAGACCCACTTAAGACTTAGAGTTAATTTTTCTGGTCGGGTTCAGATACCTATGGGTGGCTTTTGTGAAACCGATCCGTCCATCTTAACCCTGTTATAAGTGTGAAAATAAATTTAGCAAACTGTGAATCCGTTTTCACCCGCCCGAAAGTCATTTTTATCATTCGATTTTTGCGGTTTCGGGCAGGTTGCGGGTATTTGTCCACCCCTCATGGTCTATCAAAAGCAGAAAACAGTATAATTTTTCTAACACACACTGACTATTGCAAAGCTTAAAAGTTTAATGGATAATGCTCAAAAGATCATATACTTTAGTGTTTTACATTTTAATATATATTTTAGGTACCAAGCCTTTCAAATACTAGATTAGTCAAGAAAATATTGCCAACATAAATTGCTATTAATATGTCTCACACTGTGATGTCAATCTCAATTAGGGGTGACAAAATGGGTTGGGTCCACCGGGTTGGCCCATTTGACCCGCCATTTTTGGCGGGCTGGGGTGAGGTTTTCGACTCGGTACTTTAAGTTGGTCTGTCCTGTCTAACTCGCTTGAAAAAGCGGGCCGAGACGGGCGGGGCAGGTTTTGCCACCGGGCTTTTTGTTAAGTTTTTTTTTACTTAGAATTTAAACAACTTTAACTATAAAAACAACATTCTTCTCTTAGGATTATGTTGATTGAATTGTATTATGAATTATTATACAAACAAATTGAATTATAATTGTAACGTTTTTTCTATAACTTTCTAATACATGAGTTGATTGGAAAAACTTGAAATAAAAGAACAATTGTATGACATGTTGAATTATTAAGTTGTCAAACATTAGCTCACATGTTTTCTTTAGAAATAGATGTTGATTTTAAGAAAAGGAAAGATTTGATTAGTGTATACGTGTGACAAGTTTAGGATTTAACTATTAAGGAATCAATCTATATGATGTAAACAGTGAGAAAGTCAGGTGTTGATATTTTATGCACTACAATTTTATGCATTGTGATGTTTTTTGCAGTGTAATTGTTATCATCGTTTGTCTTTTGTAAATTCTTAATTTGGTTCTTTTAGTAGTTACTTTTTTTAAATAGGATTAAGATGATATGTATTGTTTATTTATTTATTTATTTTGGTACATTTTTTATTGTGCTCGAGTTTATTTCGTTATTTTTTTTGTTGTAATTGGTCTTGATTTATTTTATTTTTTGATCTGTTTGGACTTAAGACATGTTGAAGTTCTATTATGCATTGTTAAAAAAAATCTTTTGTCAACCTCTTTAATGATAAATAATTTTTTTGTAAATTATGTAGTAAATCAAAATGTAAAATAAAAAATAAAAAAATTAGCGGGTTGGCGGTAAATGGGGCAGACTTGACTTTTGAGCTCGGACGCCTAAGTTGACCCGTCTCGCCCCGCCCTGTTTTTGGACGGGTTTAAACGGAGTATGCCGCCCACTTTGCTACCCCTAATCTCAATTACCAGAGTGTTCCGTCTAGTCTATCCTATACATTGATCTTTTTTAATAAGTATAATATTTTTATTTTTATTTTAAGACAGAGAAAATATTTTATTAAATACTGGCGGACTCACATTTGTGGTAAATATAAAATACAATATATATTTTATTTAGAAAAGAATATATTAAAAATAGAATATACTTTTTTTACATTTCACTAATATTGATTTAAGTGAATTTTTTGTCCCTCTAATTTGATTTTATTTAACTTTTAATTCTTCCCTTTTAAAAACCATGTTTTCATGGACCCCTCAATTTTGTATATGTGATACAGATGATTAGAATAAAAAATTAATTTTAATGACATGGCAAGGATGATTATGATGATTTATTATTTAAAATATTTTTTTACACAATTAATTTTAATTAATTAATATTTTTGCATAATAAATTAATTATATAAAATTAATTATTTGATAATTTATTAACCGACATTTTAGATTTTAAACTAAAATTTATGGACTTTTTGACCAAGTCACTTACACATATTTTCAGTCCATAAGAATTCATTATTTGTAGTAGATGTGATCTATATAAACACCAATATTGTTTAAAGAAAAAACGATGTTGGACCTAATCCCTACTAAAGCGCCACATTGATGTTTGCTTGCAACGTAGTAGAACACAAAGTTATCCAAGCAAGCATTAAAAACATGATGATGTCACCATCAGAACCTTTCTCTGTTATACTTCCCAAGGATTTTGTTACTCCTTTTAGTTCTTTGTCGTGTCACAATGATTAACCCAATACTATATTAATTTTCTTGTGGTACTATATGAAAAACGCAATATTGTATTTGTGGTACTATATTTGTTGATATTTGTTGTTGCAATGTGATCTTATTTTATTTGGTATTGGCACAAAACCTGACACTGGATGTCAATTCCTTGATGTTTGTATTTCAAATTGGTGCATGCAGAGAATATTGCAAGATATTTGCAAAATCGGCATCAAGATCTGGATTCAGATATGTTCATAATTAACTGATCTTAAATTAAGCCATTGATGAAATGTTTGTTCTGAAAAATCAACATCAATAACTTCTTCAATTTTCTTCATTATCTCATCTCCGCTGTTGTTCTGCAGGTCTACAACAAGACATTTTACCTCAATGTTTGTAAAATGTTTGTCTAGTATCTTTTTTGATGTTACTTCGAGTTTAAGACGGTTTCAACCGAGTAAGAGAATGTTGAGTCCTTTAGATGCTAAACCATCAATTAGTAAAATTCTTTTGAATCTACTCACTTTAATCATCAAATGCAATACAAAATCCTATCTAATTCAACTCAGGAAATTACAAGCAAGCAACTTTAACATGTGGCATCATAGAGTATTGTTGTAGTCATCTATGATGGCATCAAATATGGAAATTTCTAGCACTTTGTTCAGACATCAGGCGGCGACACACTTGGAAGATCATTGGCAACAATGAATAGAATTCAAGGTGTTGACAGAAAGAGACAAGCCATTGTTGATTATAATAGTTTGGTGACGAATCTATCGTATGTTGTTGAGTATATTCTTGAATTGGAGAAGCTTTCAAAGGTGCTGCTTCAAGGTTTGTTGTTGTTAGTGATGATGATGACATGGTTACAAAGAAAGAGAAAGACAATGATGCAGAAAATGTTGGGAGAAATATGGTCGAAGTACCGCATTGTTTTTTCAATAAGAAACATTAGTGTTTATATATATGTGAAACAAATCTATCAGAATGTACCATTGTAGGCTGAAGAAATTGGACTTAGCTTAAAATTCAAAATTATTCTTTTAAATATTAAAATTTGTATTAATAAATAATTTTTAAATAAACTTCTAAAATAATTAAATAAAATTATTAATTAATTAATTAATTATTAATCAATTAATTAAAAAATATTCAATAATAAATAATCATAGTCATTATTGTCAACTCATCAAAAATAAATTTTTAGTCTCAATCATCATTGTCACATATACAAAATTGAAGGGTGACCATCAAAATCTCAAGTAAGAATATTATTCCAATAAAAATGTGAACATGTATATAGAATGAGATAGGGGTTATGGAGTTGAGTTAGACTTGTGCACTGTTGAGATAAATGAAGAAATGTTGAGTATTTAATAAAAAAATTAAATAAATATTAAAAAATATGAATAAATATTTAGAATAATGATACAAATAGTAATTAAGATTGAACATGTCTCCTTGCACACAGAGAGAGAGAGAAGCATAAGTGTAGCATAAGTTTTTTAATTACTTAAATTTTATTTTTTCTAATATAAAAATTATATGAAATGGAAAAAAAAAATTAATGATAAAAATATTGAATAGTGAAGGGAACAATTTTATTGATTCAAATATTTTTGTAAATAATATCAAATAAAATATATATATTTATTTACGAAAAAATATACTGTTAATTCAAATATTTTTATTTACGAAAAAAATTATAACCACTAATTTGTTATCTCTTTTAAAAATAATACACTTGTTTGATTAAACAATTTTATCTTTCTTGCATTTTATTTTTCTTACATTTTGAAAGCAAATGTGTGTATCATACTAATATCCGTAAGCACATGTATTTTACTAGTAAATTACTATAGAGAATTTCTTATAGCATCCTTAAAACGCACTATGTGAAATTCCATAAATGTTCCCTGTTTCCGGAGATATATCTTCGGACGCAACCAAACGTAAGTGAACGATGAAATATTTCGGAGATATATCTCCAAAATATTTTGTAGCATAAGCCGCGCCAGACTCTTCTTCTTCCTCATTTCACACTTTTCTTCAAACTCAACACAACCTTCTTCTTAATACAACCGCTTACACCAAATCAAATTTTATCAAACGAAGGTCAAAGGAACTCAAAGGAACATCAAAGATTATCTCTAATATTGGAAACAACATTTGAATCATCAATTTCAAGTAAATTTTTCGAGTTTTTGGTAAATGTTCGAGTTTTAATATAAACGAGTAGGAATCAATTATTAGGGTTAGAAACGTGTAGAAATCACATGTAACATAGTTTAGACTTAGTGTATAACTTGTTTGTTGGATGAAAATGACGATCAGAACATTTTTTTCTTCAACTTTCATGAGGTACAATCGCCATTGACGCGACCTTTGTGTTGCAGAACATTTCGAAAATGTATCTCCGGAATTGTTCAGTGTTTCATATACTTTGGGAAATTTCGGAGATGCATCTCCGGAATTTTTCAACGTTATGGTTTTATGGTGTTTCCGGAGATGCATCTCCGAAATTGTTCAATTTCATAGTTTTATGGTGTTCCCGACTTTTTTTTTAGACTTGGATCCTCCAGCACTTCCAGCGCATCGTTGGATGGCCGAGTGTGGCTGAGTACACTAAGGATATGTCGCGTGTCTGTTCTTTTATCCCGCTCAGAGGGAATCATGCGGTCGGGCCTTTCAGAGTCTATCTTGATCGTTTGGTTACTGAGGACATGCACCTCAATAGTTACGTGGATCCTCGTCAGACGCAGCCATTTGACGAGATAGTGTTATACTCCGGATGATTGGCCTACGGATCGCGTATCACTGCTCATCATCTGCCCGAGCGCGTCATACGGCAGTTCGAGTACACCCATACTAGGGATGTACGTGAGTCGGTTTGAGTTGGGTTTGGTTAAACCCAATATCCAATCCATATAGAACACTCCGGTTTGGGTGAAGTAAAATAACCACCCATTATACCAATTGGTCGGTTTGGACAAACCCACTAATTTTCGGGATGGGTTGGATAGTGAATTGCCCAAATAATTTTTCTTTTTTTATTAATATTAAATGACTAAGCAAGTGATTCATAATTTTTTTTTCATAAAAGTTACTCAACAATTTTATTTTCTTAGAAAAAATTAGATAACGTAATTTTACTATCTTTTAGAATCATAAAATAATAAATAATATCATCAACTAATAAAATTATCATAAAATACTAGTAACAAACTAAAGTCCATGACATAAAATCGTATTAGCATCAAAACAACTAAAGGGTGAAACATTCAAAATTAGTTAAAGTTATGATTCACTTTAATAGTAAATGTTAAAGAGACTAAAATTGCAACAACTAAGTTAATATTCATCAAATTTATTAAAATTATAATAATAAATATCTAATTAGTGGGTCGGTGGATTTTTTGGGTTTGGGTATGGGTATACCTGAAACCCAATTTTTTAATGGGTCTTTTAGTTTTGAAACCCATATCCACCCGACGACCCGACCCAGCCCACTTTTTTGAATTTTTTTAGGTGGATTTGACCGGATTTTGTAGGTTGACTCAACCCATGTACACCCCTAACCCAGACCATTCCTAGACACTCTATTGTCTCTACTCCCCCTGCCTTGGCTCGTAGACAGATATATAAGATGTTTGCTGATTATGAGAGTCATTTGGTACCGGAGGAGGCACGGGTTACCATAGCTCCGAACGACTAGAGATATGTCGAGAGGTACATCAAATGATTCTTCAGGGTGTCACATTCGTACATGGTGCATGCTGCTCCAGGAGATCCGCCGAGACTAGCTCATCAGGAGATACTGGATGAGGAGAAAACTCAGCTAGATCATATTGATGATGTCTTGCTTAGATGTCAGACACACACAATAGTAGTTTGTTGTTATTTTGTTGTAGTACTATACTCTCTACTTTATTTTTACAGTTTTATTACATTTTGGATCTCAATTGTACAACATTTTCTATATATATTGCTATTTTATTTTCGACACACCCAATATTAGTCACTTATTATTTTGTACGTCTATTTTTTATTTTGGATCGTGCGTCACACTTCATCTGAAAACAAATACACAACTTAGTGTAAAACACATTTTCTAATACACTTCAGAGATGTATCTCTGAAATATTATCAGAGATGCATCTCTGATACAATTCAAATGTAAATGGCTTTTAAGTGACATGTTTTGAATGTTTAAAATGGTTTCGGAGATATATCACCGAAATATGTCAACGTTTATTCAAAAATATGTGTCCAGAGATGCATCTTTAGAATCTAAGAACATTTAAATAATTTCACTTAGTGCCTAAGAACTAACTAAAATGAATTAAGAAATTATCTTACAGTAAATCAACCGTGATTTGGGCCAGATTAAATTTTGGGCCCATATGTGCCAAACCCGATCCATTATCAATGGAAGAACAATCTAGTACTATGCTAAAATACTCTTTTTTTTTTTTTTTAATCTCTACAAAATCACCAGATTTTAAATTCAGTTTTTTTTATAAAAAAAAAATCAGTTTTAATACCTATTTGCATTTTATAAAAACTATTTAGAAGACTAAAAGTAGTCAGTTTTTAAATAAAAGTTCAAACAGAAACTACTTTTACAAACAACAATACCATAAAATACTAATATTTTAATTAAAAAATTAATAGAGACTAAACTTAAAAAGCATAATTTTATACACCCTTTCCATATAAAACACACACTTGATCAAAGGCCTACTTTTTTATTATGCAGCCATATGCTATTTCCAAACTTTCCATCTTGTATATGAAACGGTAATGAGTATTATGGAATAAAATGCTGCAAAAACAATAAATAACACAAGAATAAAGTCTTTATTTATCTCTGACCAAAATAAAATCTACTTTTTTTTCTTTCTAATTTAGCCTTGATTGTCATCATGTTCCACTGCATCACATTTTATTTTAAGCAGCTAAAAATTTCAATTTTATTCAATTTGTTTTCCATAGATATATTTTTGATATAATGAGCTTAACAATGTGCAGCAATAATTTACAAACTAATAGTAATAACTAAGAACCTATAGATTTTCCTTTGTAAAATGGAAATATGATTATAACTAAGAACTATAGATAATGGATTCAATCAAATCACCGGTTGGTCTCATCTCATGAATGCTGAAAAGCTTAATTAAGCTTAATGGCCTTTGCTTACAGGCCAGAAAGGATTTTGTCTAGAAAAGTCTGCCAAAATCTTAATCTTTTCCATCTGCTTCTTACCAGAAAAGGATGCATTCCCAATATATGTTCTGGCGTGAAATCGTGCCGCGTCAGTATACCTACCACGGGCGATATCTGCAGTCACCATGAACAAAATAAAACTTAGTTGAGTGAACTGCAAGTAACTGAAGCTTGGTTCAGCCAAACATCGGCCGTTGGATTAATCTATCAGTACGTTGGACTAATCTAACGACCGATTTAGAGTAGACTAAGCCGCAATATTGCAAGGATTTCGGTCTATATAAATCTATTGCAAAACATGGTATAAGAAAATTACTTACCCCGGGGATCTTGGGTATCACAAGCAAGTGTCTTAAACCGACTTCTCGAAAAAGTATAAGTGCCTTGGCCAATGACATTGTTTCCACAACAGTGTAAGGCGAAGCATTGGTAAATGGATGTAGATCAATGTACATGCCCATCTCTTCCTCTGTTAAGCGTATATCCTCAATCTTCACGCGTTCGGTCGAACCCTTCTTTGCAAAATCATTTGATGAAAACTGTCTCAATACATCGTAATTATTCGCCGCAGGTGTAGGCAAGAAAGCTTTCTTCTTTAACAATGTGATAAGATGGCTGCGAAGGATTATGCCAAATAAAACCGGAGCTTCCAAACCTGGAGGCTCGTCAATAACAGGAAATCCGTTGTGTGTTGTTGTTCTGAGGATGAACATTATGTTGTGAACCTTCTCGATGCCGTTAAATACCTGAAGCGGGCCTGTGACTACATCGCCTACTGTTAACTGCCTCATATACGGTTCGGCATGAGTTTCTAAATAAGGCAAACCTTTGGCTTTCATTATAAGGTCATAAATATTTGCATTGAAAACATTTGCGACACTCTTAGACACCAAAAGCACCATCATTATTAAGGGTAGCAATAACAAGTTATTGGTCAGTTCTAGCATGATTACGCAGAGAGAAACTGTCGTCCTCATAGATCCACCAAGAAGAGAGGCGGCACCCAGTACAGCGAAAAGGCCATGGCAAAGATTGGACCGTTCTCCAATCAATAGTCCAACCATGCGTCCATAAGACGCACCAGTCACGATAATTGGCACAAACATACCAACCGGGGCAACAATTCCACAGCTAAAGATACTTAAAGAGAGACATATGATGAAAAAAATCAACATCGATGATAACTCAAACTCGTTGTCAGTATTCATGCTAAATAGGTTTTTGATAGCATCGTCATTTGTGTTAAAAATGAGGCTGGCAAGACCGTTATAGTGATTAGGAGGGCATTGAAATTTCTTGTAGATACCGGATCGACCTATTGTTGGACAAGGCTCAACTGCATCGGGAGGACAAGGTCGGCAAGATGCAAAGAACGGCAATCCAAAAAGAATACAGGATGTAAAGATGGAGATTAAACAAGCAAGCAGAAGTTTGCAAATGATGCCTTTCCTGCAAAAGTAAGTAATTTGGAAAAATGAGTAACGAAAAGTTTAATTTTGTTATGCCAATATATAACTAAAAGAGAAGCTTACTCGTTAATAACATTGTACATGCGAAGAACTTTATTGGTCATAAAATTAAATAGGCTTCCAAGTAACCCTCCTATAACAGCAAGAATAAACACAAGAGGAACATCTGCCAAATGGTATGAAATACTAGATGAATAAGCGTCAAACATTATCAGTCCCCCTTTACCGAATAGCCCGCATTTTCCACTTAGACATACATCAATCATAGCTCGAAGAAAAATCGCAACCGTTGCAGTTGTAAAGAAAGCTCTCCATAGAAGGGAAGTTCTCCACCTGTAGATCATTGCAACAATACTTATAAAAATAATTCATAAGACAAAAATACGATTCCAATCCTCAAACAAAGCATCGTGAAGAATTAAAAGAGTTTACCAAGATGCCATCTCTTCAAGAGCAAACAAGACGCCACCAACAGGAGCGCGGAAAGCAGCAGCAATCCCAGCTGCTGATCCACATACTATGAGATCCCGTCGATCACGGTCGTTCTTAAAAAACCGTAGCCATCTCCATGTTATTCCATACCTTTTGGAACCTCCCTGACCCAACAATGATGCGACACATGCACCTGTATGCACCATAGGTCCTGCCTTCCCAACAAGAAGAGATGATGAAACTGCCGTAATGCTTCCAATAATCTGTAGATAGAAACAACAAGAAAGTAAATCTCTTCTTCAAGAAAAACAACAGCTCCTGTATGACTGTGTCTAATAAAGGAAACCAGAATACTAGTTAAGAAACAACGAACCAATGATAGACAAATTACCATAAAGTAACTGATCAAATATCGGTAATCCCGTTTTCCAATTATAACTACTAAACAAGTTTTAATTTTACAAGTGCCTTCCACACAATACCTAACAAATTAGCATTAAATATTCTAATTTGCTTATCTGGTTTAAAAACTACATAAGAACTTTGGAAATGTGAATCATAATATTAATCGAGTAGTCAGTAGCGGCACTATCCCACTATAGCGGAGTAAAGCGGAAGCTGGCCTCTATGGGAAGAGCCTTAGCGGTGCAGAACACTAGCGGCCGATATAGGGTAAATAGCTGGTAGCAAGGGCGGAGTGGTTCTCAGCCCGGAGCGGTTTTTGTCCCGCTATTCTTTTCCCCTCTGAAGAATGAAATTACCCCTAAAATTTAAAACATTTTAAGGGTAATTTTGGATTTTTCAATCAACTCTGAGTTGAGACTCAACCCTAACCTTCCTTCACCGACATTTTTGCACTTCAGCCATTCCAAAGAAAAATCAGAAGTTCCTCCCTCACCTCTCTCTGCACTTCGTTCTTCCCTCTGCACTTCATATGCTTATAATTATTCATGTAATTTATCCAAAAAATTATCAAATTACTGCCATCCCGCTATACACTATCCCGCAATCCATTTTTGGGGTCGGCCGTTCCGCTCCGCGCCGCTATCCGGGATTGACTACTCTAGTATTCGTATCACAAAATATCATAATAAATCAATGTCAGATGTAATATTTCCATCTTATGAACAAGCTCTAATGGTTACCTACGTCACCTATCAAGGAAAAACCTTAACATAATAGAGAGAAAAAAGAAACCAATCACCATAATAGAGAGAAAAAAATAAAGAGTCCGCCAAGAACTGAACAGAAAATACGAATAAACAAGCTAGATCTCGCCAACGAAGGACCAGCTAAAGCGAACATCAATCTCCACCTAAACATCAAGCACACACCAAAGAGAATGACGAAGACACTCATGCCGCTATTGGCTCAGTTTCAGAATATTTAAATGAGCATTGTATAGTATAGTATGTATTGTATGTTGCATACCTTAACAAACAGAGTTGGTACAGTAAAGATTCCAGGTGCATCAACACCATTTAAGTAAGCCTTCACCTCTGATATACCTGAACCGGCGGCAGTAGGCGCTATAAAAGCCGTAATTATACATGCAAAAAGAGTGAGAATCAAATTTGAAGCAAAAAATATAACAAAGGCCAACAGAAACCTGCAATAAATTTTGTAAGCTTTATCAGCAACATAAAAGAATTCAACTCATTACATATCACTAAATTTCCAAACTAAGAACTTCATGAAATTAATTGACCTTACCAAATCAAGAAAGTAACAATGACATAAAAGGAAATAATTAAATTAAAAATCTCAAAGAAACATAAAATAAATCTACAGTACCTCCTTTGCAACATCATATTAGATGTGATAACAAACTTGATCCCAGCAAGATTTTCAACAGCAAGATTGTTGCAAAACCCAATAAAACCAACAATCACACCAATCATGAGACACAATAGCCACTTCATACATATGTACTGAAAAATCTGAACAACCCCTCTACTTCTCCAATCCTGTTTGAAGAATTCATTCTCAAAAATCCTGCATGCCCACAACAAAAAGGGGAGCAATTTAGAAAAGGGTCAGCGAAAAGATTCAAACTTTGAACAAAAAAACACTACCCAGATGAAAAAAAAAAAACTGACTCGTAATCAAGGCTTTCAATAGGGCAGACATTGGCACCAACGATGGCAACTTGAGAAGTAGAGTTAACAATAGATCTTTGAGAAGATAACAAGGGTTGGCGAATGAGGGATTCGGATTCGCCTTTAGGAAGATCATTATTAGACATAGTTACATGACAGAGAAAATAGTAACAGTAATAGTAACAGTAACAGTAACAGATGTGAGTGTGTAATTGTGTTTGTGTGGTTTTAGAGTTTTAGGCACGTGAGAGGTTGACGGTTACAGAAAAAAAACATGGTGGATATAACCAAACAGTCATCGATGGAAGACGAGAAAAGAAAAAGAGTTAAATGTTGCTTTAGTAAATGATGAGGTTAAATTAGGAAATTTCCAACAACGACGTTTGTGGCGTGAAACATGCGTTTGTTTTGTTAAAATCGGAATGATAGGCGAAGAGAGAAGATGCTTATAGAATGAGGTTAGGTAAAATGAAGAGATAGATGGAAAGGATCCAAAGACTCCAAACATAGAGACTATATCTTTAGTCCAAGCAAGAGTAAAGTTTAAGATAAATTTTGATCTTCTCTTCAAAGAAAAGATAGTAAGCTTTTTAGTGGTTGAGTAACCTCAGTTAGGATCTCTCATCCCTACTAAATCTTTTAATCTCAAAGTTTTAACATAGAACTAATCAATGTCCCATGATTAATGAATAATCAATGTCCCATTAGTCACCAAATAATGAATAAAGATAGGATATAGTAGTAGCGGACCATTAGTCGCTCGTTTGCTGCATACACGAATTTGATAATTTTTTACTTGTTGGATTACGATCAAATGGTTAAAATTATGAGTTAAATATTTTTTATTTAATATAAATAAGAAATAATATTTAAATTTTAATTGTTTGATCTTTATCTAATGATTGAAAATTTGCCGAATGCATGAATGGGACAAAAGTTAACTGCCGTGGATTTGATTTCTAGTAGTAGCATGTTATTATTTTTAATTATAAGAAAGATTAGGTGGGTTAGATTTTGAAGACACGCCAAGATCGGGTGAGGTGTAAAAGTTTAAATTATGCTTATAAAATTGCTTATCGATTACTCACTAAAAAGTCGTCATGACAATAACAATTGAATCTACATTGTTAGGAGGTATGAGTTAACCTTTTAGATAAATTATCATAACAAACCTAAAAAGTTGTCAAGAAAACATCACCAATTTTAAAGGGTTCCAACTTTTTCAAATAAAAGGAATGATTAACTCCTCGTAGTAGGAGGAAGGAGAAGTAGATATAATTAACTCCAATTGAGCAAAAAAAAGCTTTAGGAAACTGAGAACATTTTGTCACTAGCATGACGCCAGCACCACCTCTCACTCTCTAAGGAGAGATTTGTCCTCTGAATAAGAAAAAAGTTTGGCTACTTGAAGTTGACTCTGTCGCTTAAGGGTTTTGTTTTGTTACTTGTCATTTAGCTTTTAGTTTTGTTTTTATTGTTATTGAGTCTCCTCACATGATTCTGCATCTTAGGGTTAAGTTTTTAATCTGTTTTTACGCATACATGAAGCAAATTGTTTGATTATAGTCCCAGCAATATGCTTTTAGTCAATTTGTCAAAGTTTTGAATCAAGAACCACATTTGACAATGGTTCAAGTCATGACAAATTTGGATTCTGAAAAACACTTCATGTTTTGCATAAACTATGGTTATAGAAGTGTGATTTGAGTCACAAGCTTACATAATTCAAATCAGAGTTACATAATGGCCATGAATTGCTTTTGTGTTGTCGTGATTTGAATCACAGATATCTTGACTCGAATCAACCACATTTCTAAAAAGCATAATTTACTTCTGTTATTGTGATTCAAATCAGAACAATCAGTGACTCAAATTCGATAGGTTTGATTCGAATCATAGAGTGCTAGACTCGAATCAAACACTGTTAGCAGTTTTTGGATTTTTGTTCTATGAATATGATTCAAGTTAAAGATTTTTATGACTCGAATCATATGACTTAGTAGTGATATATTTGCAAGGGCCAGCGATTCATTTCCATTACTTATGAGAGACCCTAAACCCATGTTCATGGGCCTCTATAAATATCTCAACCTTAAGGTTGGGACAGGACATTCTGAATTCACCACAAAATACCCCCAAACACAGAGCTTATAACTCTCATGAGTTTGCTTTCACCTCACAAAAAACACCTCCAAAACAGAGTTTCTCGTCATCGTGAGCTTGCCCTAACCATCATAAACACCCGTAAACTCTAAATCCTTTGGCCACACATATCAATATATGGGTGTTATGAAGGTGCGAAAAGTACACAAGAAGGGGGGTTGAATTGTGTTTCGCGTTTTTTTTAATTTAACTTTTGATCAGAGTTTCAAAATCAAAAGTTGTGTTCAGATTCTGTTTTAATTCATTAGTTGCGGATATAACAGAAATAAATAAATAACAGCAGAAGACACAAAAGATTTATCCTGGTTCCTCCCCTAACTAAGAGTACTCCAGTCCCATTGCCTCACAAGAGATTTTCATTATAACCATTTCATGATTACAATCGTTTATGCTTCTACATAAGTCTTTTACAACTGCTTGATCTTGCTACTCCTTCATCTGAAGAATCCTTGCTAAGATTCAAACTTGAATCTTCAACCATATATATAGCCTTTGCAGAAACTAGCCATTGAGGAAATGACTTGATCAAGTGTTTTTACTTTTACTCTATAGTACAAGAGACGTTGAAGATGGATGCACAGCAGATTCTGAATCCAATGTGAAACGCGTTTAACCTTTGATTCTTCAAAAAGTTTTGTATTGATAGAGCCGTTGGGAGCAGATGTCCGTAGAACATGTCAGCTTTTCTTGAGCCTTGCAATCTTGTAGACTCTAGCTGACAAGCTGATAAGATAATACAGCTTGCTTTCTGCAGTACGTACAATCCACAACTTTATCACCAACTCTGAATGGTACCAGATACTGATATACAATTACCAAGTGTAGTAACTCGTCTGAATGATGAGGCCTTTAGCTCAGAGTCTGCGCCAAACCACACTAGCAATTGTTCTTCAAACTCTACCACTAGAAGCTAGCAATGCAGCAACTCCCAAGCATGTCTAAGTAAAACAGATTATGTTTATTTATGTACAAGAACAAGAACCTACATAAATAAAACACACATCAAATAAACCATTGTTCTTTTAATATTTTTGTTATCGTCAAAACTAAAAGAGAATATGTCATGAACAATTCTTATTCTAACAATCTCCCATTTTTTTATAATGACAAACACAAGTATTTAAAGGACAATGTTAGGCATTTAATTTTCTCATTTTCCACTTAAATACTTACTATTATTTCTCCCCTATCAAAAAGAATAAAAGAAGGAGAAAAAAATAAGAGAAGGAAAGGAAAATAACTTCCACTAATTAATGCAATTTAGATCGTCATTACTTGATTAGTTTTCAAGAGGAAAAGTAATCAAGTAGTAAGAATCATTAAGGTTTGTAAAGTGCATGCTTTAAAGTCTCATTGGTCATTACAATTCCAAGAATTAAGCACGGATTAATTTCAGACTCTAGGAATCCACAAAAGCCATTATAAAAGCATCCAACTACTAAATCATTTTTATCAACATCTTCTTAGAGAAATGGAGTCATCAACTGGGAGTCATAATATATTCGTCGTAACCAATGTAACTGAGAGCTCTACAAGTTTAACAATCCAATCTCCTTAGAGGCGAGCTACTTCTGAATCTTCTATGACTGAGCCTTTGCCCTCAGCACCACTTACTTCTGAAGAGGCAACTTCAGCAGTCCCTGAACATCCTTCAAAAGGAGGCACGTCAGTAGCTGCTCTGAAGCCAAAAAGAAGAAATATGAAGAGGTCAAAGAAGAAAAGAAGGGTCAATAAGCGGTTCTACCAATCACTCACATTCAAAGAGAATGAAGAAGAGATTGACTCATAAGACGAAGAGGTGGACTATGGCAACAGTGGACGTCGTTGGGCATGAGATGCTCTAGCTAGGGATCTTTTTTAGAGCATCTTGTACCTTTTTAAAATAAAATTATTGTAATCCAGTTGCTTAATATTAATGAGATAGTATTTCTGACGAATACTAATTGTTCATGCAAGTACATTCAATTAATTGTTCTTTAGATTTTCTGAAAGTACATTAACAAAGTGAATCTTACACAGAACATCAGTAAAACTAATCAAACATTAACTCATAGTAGTTCAGAGAATATTAAATAGATTTGACTACTATATAACATTTCCAAGAGTTATCATTAGAGTACCAATAAGATTTTACCAGTACTTAAATAATATTAAACTCAAGATAATGTATGAAACACATCTATAAAAAGGACTCAAGTAAGCCTTCTTCCATCATCTCTTAATCCCTATGAAGCTAGCGGGATTATACCTGAGTGCATAGCACGCTCGGCGGTACAACAGAGTTACCACCGAACTTTATTTAGTCTCAAAGGGTAGGGAAAATATCGATAAAACCCAAGGGGAAGAGAAACGGGTAAGAGATTCGATTATGCGAGAGGAAGGTATTAGCACCCCACGCATCTATCGTACTCGACGGGAACCATTCTGCTTGTTCTAGGCTCAGATGAGTTATCTATCTAAAGGCTGCTCGTTAAAGAGGGAAGGGAAAAGGACAAGGAAAATGCTCACGGAGAATTGGGGACCTCCTGCCTACGTATCCTCATAGTGCAATGAGGAATTCAGAGCTCCGTAGTTCATGGAACTAGGGAAAAGAAAAGGAAAGGTGGCTCGCCAAGATTTCACAATCTTGTGTCTACGTATCCTCATAGTTCAATGAGGAATTAAGAGCCTACGTAGGTTGGAGAACTAGGGAAAATAAAAGGAAAGGTGGCTCGCTAAGATTTCGCAATCTTGTGCCTACGTAGCCTCATAGTGCAATGAGGAATTCAGAGCCTACGTAGTTTGGAAAACTAAGACAAAGAACGAAAGAGAAGTGGTGTCAAGACCAAGAGCGAAAAGCAAAGAAATGGTGTCGAAACCAAGAGAGAGGGATAAGTGATATGAATAAAAGAATGGGCAAGGAGTTGGAGCAATGGTGTTGTAACCGAGACTCGGTGTTTGACTCGCTGTGAAAGGAAAGTAATTACTCTACTGGAGAAAGAAGGAAAAGGATCTCAACCCTGGCTGGGGAAAAGAAAAGGAAAGAGAACTCTGTATATTAACTGACAGGTTGTGGTTAACCAAGAAAGAAAAGGGTGTTTTAACCAAAGAGGTGATTAACCCATCAAAGGTTCTGTATTTTAACTGACGCACTGTGGTTAACCAAAAAGAAGGGATTGGTTGGTCTTTTAACTGACATGTAGTGGTCAAGAAAGAAAAGGAAATTGGAACACAAGAGGTTGCTTACTTCGCTAGGGATTCGATATATTAACAGACAGACTGTGATTAACCCAAGAAAGAAAAGATTGCGACTATGTTGGGGAAGAAGAAGATTGGGGTTTTAACCGACGGACAGTGATCAACCAAAAGAACGGGTGTTGAACCCCGAGAAGGCTGTTAACCCAAAGAGGAAGATTGGTTTTAACAGACAGACCGTGATTAACCAAGGATACGGGTGTTTAACCAAGAGAAGGTTGTTAACCCAAAGAGGAAGAGAGATTTGGGGCAAGAAAGAGTGACCAAGGATCGACTCAAGAGACACTACAGTCCGAGGATAGAGGCGACTATTCCAAGAACATGGTCATTTGTCCCCTACCAAAAATAGTCAGAATTAGGGTATGAATTTTCCATTCTCATTCCTTCTCTAACACTTAAAGCATAGTGCGAAGATTGAAACCGACAGAGTAACAGTGCAATTTGTATAATGCTCTAATTCGTTGTGAACACATCTGACTCAGCGGTGGATCAAGAAAGAGATGCTCTAAAGAGATCCTAAAGAAGAGCGGGGCAATTAACTAATGAAACGAGGTTTTGATTAATCTATCAAAGGGAAGAAAAGTGCCAATAATATTTCAAGCGAGTCGAAAGATCATCAAAGAAAGTGTGCAGAATAATGTTGAACAAGACTAAATTTTCTCAAGAAGAACAAATTTAATATATCAAACTAAAATTGCAAAACATTAACAAGAACAAGCTAACATGCACTACTAAGCATAATCATGTTAACACATAAGCAAGAATGTGCAAAAAAGAAAAAAGTGCTTCAAACATGTGATAAAATTACAAAATAATCAAGGAAACTCATGCAATTAATCAAGCAAGGATCATTGCAAGTTGTCGCAACTGCGAAAAAACAACCGGCGGGAAACTAGAACAGAAGAGTCGCTACCGAACATTATTTATCCCAACGCAGGGAAAGGAAACAATCAAAGAAAACCTGAAGGAAGGGAAAGACATGGTCATCGCAACCATAGTCTGGGTTCGGGAGTCGGTTACGCGAGGGGAAGGTATTAGCACCCCCACGCGTCCATCGTACTCGATGGGATCCACGCTTATTGTCTAATCAAAGGGTGAGTTATCGTAAAGTCTACGGCTGAACAAAAACGGGAGAGGGGAAAGCAAAGACGGACTCGCAAGGATTATCGCAGTCCAATGCCTATGTATCTTCGTGGACGAACGAAGAATCAGAGTCAACATAGTTCGACGGACTACGCACTAACGGGGGAGGTTGCTCGCCAAGACATCGCCGTCTTGTGCCTACGTATCCTCGATCTAACCAGTAGAAGGAAGTCAGAGCAGTCGTAGTTCGACCTAACGAGGTCTTAGTGTTTTTTATGAGCGACGTTAAGTTCACGTCCGGCAGTTAGGGTCCATGCCTGTTTGCGACAAAACGGAAAAATAACGTGCTCTTTTCTGAAAATGATTTGAAACTCAACAATCCCGAAGGATGAAAAAGACTTGAATTTGTTTTTGTGTTTTTTAGACAGAAATGGATTGAAGTTAGTTCGTAACTTGCATTGTACCAAAGTCTATGACGTAGGAATGAATGCATAGCAAATCGTCCCAAGATGGGACGCCCACTAAACACTCTAGAAAAATGAGAGGAAAACCCTCATTTCTTATTTCCCACATACAAGGCTCATGCGCAATACACGTTACCTTTATTAAGTGTCTTAGAATTATTATGAGATGAGAAGAGAAGACTCAAGGGAAAAAGAAAACATTACGGGAATTCTATCCTAATGTTAGCATGCAAAGATGGCCCTAAGGTTGAGGTAAGAGGGAAAATTCTACCTAATGTTAGCATGCATGGTTTAAATCCTAAAGTCTATCCTACTCCAAGCTTAATCAAAGATTAAGTTGGACTAGGAAGTCCTAAGGGAGCAAGCAAGAGCAAGGCAAAAACCAAAGAAATAAACCAAAGACAGCGGCTACAACAGCGCTCCAGCACCTGCACAGTGGTAAAATCCAGCACATACACCAAACAGCATTCAACGGCTCAAGTTTCCAGCACAAAACGGGTGTAAAAAGCAACAGGCAGTAAAGGTATACAATTGACAGCATGTTAAATAATTCAGAAAAGCAGTTGTAAAAAGCAGTGCAACATGCAAAACATCTAAACAAATACTCATGCAAGCAAAGATTGCAAATAGATCCACAAAGCATGGCAAACCAATCATAAAGGTTGCAAGCATCAAGAACGAACAACATGATTATGCTAACAAGTCAAGAATAATTACTCAACAAAGTTGCACAACTCGAACATTGATCAAAACATCATGCATAAGTAACCACGAAAACAAACAACAATCACGCGTCACATGTCCAGCAAGTTGAGCATCAATCAAGAATTAACACAATTCAAATGTGTGTGCATCATGTTTATCGCATCAATTAATCAACAATGCAAACATAAACGTTCATCGATGAAAACCAAGAATTGCGTGTCGAAGAATCGTGTTCATGCAATAGTGTGAGGTGAAACAACTCAAGAATAATCCACAAATCATCAACATATTAATCCATGAAGTTTAGATATGCAAAGTGTAACACCCCAATTCCCATTGAGAATAAATAATACATAATTAAATCAAAGTAAATAAAAATTTATTTTTCCGACAGAAACAAAGATGCCACAATTAAGGAAAGAAAACATATTCCCTGCTCAAATATTTGATACATAACACAAAATGGGATAAGCATAAAAGGGAAACTTTTTCCATATAAAAGGGAAGGTCAATTATGGAATAAAGCGGAAGATCCATAACTGAATTGTTTTACAAGATAAATTGTTTTATAACATTAAAATATACATATAAAGGTAATACAAAATAGATCCTACAAATGTATACATATATAACAAAAGCGTTCCCCGACTCCCGTGTTATGTATCAGAGCAGACCGAATGACAAATGGATGGAGAACTAATCTTCACAAAAGCCTCTGAGACTACTAATCTGCAATTGCCTCATAGAGCAACAACCCACAGCAGAAGGGTGAGAAATAACAACTAAATCAAGATTGCATAATAATATGCAAACACATAAAAATTCACATGCATAGTTATTCTTACCACAAGCATCACATACTAATACACATAGCATACATCCATTACACCAACATAATCACATATTCACACATAAGGCACACCAAAGTCATAACATATGGAAACACCCCACCACATCACATAGCATATGTCTATGCATAAAACATATTATCCACAACCAATGCATTTATCACATATGCACATTAATTCACTAATTCAAACATAAATCTCAACACATACTCAATCAATTCATGAGTTTCCACACATAATCAATCCATTCATGAGTTATGCAAATGCACAGAGACCGACACAATGACTCTATGCAATGCAATGCGGTACCATCCATCCATCAATCTCATCACTAGTTCACTCAAGAACGATTGGAACCATCGCTTGTTACATAATGTAACTCCCCGTCGGGCAAACGATGTTCCCCGTCGCTTTCGGTCCTCTTGGTATAAGGCACACGACGTTTATGGATCGCTTTCGGTCCTCTTTATATAAGGCTCACGATCCGATCGCTTTCGGTCCTCTTTGTATAAGGCTCACGATCGTCTATATTCATCGCTTTCAGTCTTCTTTGTATAAGGCTCACGATGTTATAGCAGATTCCCTCTGGAATCGATTCGTCGCTCACACCCTACAAGGGCACACGACATCACAAGATGCATATCATGATGCTTGACATACAAGAACTCATGACAATCAAATGCATCTTCACAATTCAACCATATGAATTATCTCATCATCATTATTCATGCATTGGAAATCAATTCAAACAATGCATTTACTTGCCATAAGGCCACCAATTAACACACATTGCATTTCACATAAACAATGCATTTCATCATAATCCACAAACCATAACAATTAACATGTTAGCATATACACTCATATTAATTCACATCAAGAATTACTCACAATCAACCACAACAATCCTACAATCATACAATGATACTCACAACACTAGGATTCACGCCACAAGGCTGCCCAAAACAACATTCATAATAACATACATTTGTATTTCAATTCAACAAAGTATTTTGCCATTAGGCCATAAGCAACCACGACAAATTATCACATGCTTCAACATCATATCAACCACATAAAAGCTCCATGTTATACAACAATAGCACAACACACGGTAAAACACCAACCGCACGCATTTAACGCGATAAAAACCCGACAACCCAACACTTTTACAAAACCACGACTTAAATAAATCATCTACTGACCTCCAACCCATTTTTAATAGAAATAATATTTCATTAGCTTTCCAACGCTTCGAACGGCGACCAAAACGGACTTACGGTTTGAAAATTACGAAGAAAACAAAATAGAAAAATCTGCCACTTCGCTCCAGTATTCACTAGGCGAACCCTAGCGAACCAAGGCAGTGGAAAACCAACATAAAGCTCGCTAGGCGAACCTCTAGGCGAACATTCGCCCGTTCCTTCGCTGGGGTTCGCTAGGCGAACCCGCGAAACCCAGAATTCGCAGCAGCGTCAATATAGGTCATTTAGGGCCAAAATACATCATTTCTTCCACCTAAACCCTTCCAAATCACAATATATCAACCAAAACATGTTCCAACATAATCGACCAGTATTCTACGCAGTTTATATCGAAATTCATCCGTGAAAACATCGATTTCTATCAATTTATCAATGAGAAAAAGTTGTGAAACAACCGAAACAATTACAACAAACAACACATATACATACACAAGCAAGATATAATTGAAACTTCTCACCCTTACCCGATTAATCGCGCTTGAAACAGAGTTATGTCGATTTTCCTCTTCTCCTCTCTTTTCTCTCCGCTTCTTTCCCTTCCTCTTCCTTTCTTTCCTTTCTCTTTCTTTTCTCTCTTTTTCTCTCTATTCTATATTTATATAAATATATAACTACCCAAAATGACCATTTTGCCCTTACGCTCAAATATTTCTCAAACGCTCTCAAAATGTGATAAAACATAAACATACCGATGAAATATATTTCGGAAAATAAAAGTTGAAAAATAAATTATAATTTATTGCAAATAATTTACCTATCAGATAAATTAACCAATTAACTCAATTAGCAGGTAAAATACAATAAATTCACACATTTCACAAAATTCACATAAATGAAATAAATAAATACAATTAAACAAATTGGGGCGTTACAATTCTCCCCCACTTAGATATTTTCGTCCTCGAAAATATAACTGATACGAACAACCCCGGATACGACTCTCGCATCCGACTAACTAACTAACATGCCAACAAAAGGCACACCACGAATAACACAAACTGACAAACCACCTCGCTAACAACGACTACAACAACGACCCGACAACGACGACAACTACAACAACAAGATGCAAAGCCCATACAATGCACTTGACGACTAACTCACAACTCAAAGAATACCCAAGTTATGAACACACAGGTTCACTCTTGAACCGAAACACAACAAGAACACCAATTCCATGACCCAACATCGTTTCAACAACCTCTACATAACCACAATACCAACATCCTTGTCACACAACAATATTACAACAATGCTACGATTCACCAATCGAACATATAACCAAAACATCCATCTACATAGTAGCCCATGAATAATATTTAAACCTTTCACCTAACACTTCCATTCTGAAACGTCCAATAGTCTCATCATTCCTACATGTTTTCAATGTTCAACCTATGAACTCTTACCAGTCCCACATGCATATACAAAATGTGCCACATCACACTTTCGATGCGCACTCTGATTACTCGCAACAATCAAATCCACCAATTTCACGTCCAAAGTCTAACTCTTCCTCATATTCGCCAAAATCATTGTTCACTTTTAATATACCCAACCTCACACTCTATTGTATTATCTCACACACCAGACATAAGTCTCTGAATTGCTCAAATAATTTTAATTCTCTGACTATCAACACAGCCATAGGCCAAGACTATCGACTTAACTCTTCAGGCACAACATTCCAAATAATTTTAATTTCAATCAAACTCAACCAAACCATCCCAGTTATCTATTCATGAAAGTGGACACTTGTTCTCAATCGCTACCTTATTCAACTGTTAGCAATCCATACACAATTTCTTCTCTTAACAGTCCAAATTCCATAAATCCTAACATGTAGCAACAACCAACCAAAAGAAATCTCAAATATTACATCCACGCCTAAGGGTTTTCTCAAAATTTCCATTAATGCTCTAAAATTCCAAAGACTCCAAACCTCTCCAGAACTCTAAGTTTTGTTTTCCATAGTCTCAATACCATCATACACATCATGCTTGTTATTCTGTTCAATCATCCATCCTCTTTGTTACTAACACAGTTGGAGCTCTCTAAGACGACACACTTGGTCTCACAAATCCCTTTTTCCAGTAAATCTTTCAACCGCTCTTTCAATCTGAGTTTCAATTCCTAAAAGTTCTTCTACTTACTTAGCAGATCCAAACCTCAAATCTTCACCTTCATCAAATTTGAGTTCACACTCTACTCTCTGAGAACAACCATTAACGATACCCAATTGTTCTCTCTCAATGACTTCCCAACTAGACCAACATACCAAAAACCTCGAATCCGCCTCACCTTCAGATATAAGAATCTTCATCGACTCATCAAAATAATCTGTAATGATTTTTCTTAATTCCAAACAATTCATTTCACACACTATAAAAGCCAGAAATACACGTCTATTCCATCCAACATAATTACCGTCTGCTATCGACAAGAGATTAAGGGTGATCAGTTCCTCAATTTGTCAATAGACAGTCGACAATCATGATGGGGCATAAACCGTCTTTACCAAACTATAATAGCATTCCTTGCATCTTGTGCACACAACTACCTAAGGCACAATTCCGTAGTTGACATAAACCTTACCTCCGCATTCCCTCCGGAACCGGGAACAACACTGTCCAAACAACACTTACACTCTTGCAACCAACGGCACACTGAGCCAACACTCCACAACTGAAGCAACTTGGAGAAGCACCAGCTTCTCCCCCACTTATCTCATTCTCACACCTAAAGACAAAGGGTTAGGAAACCAGAAAGTACTGACAGTGTTTCACACACATCTCATGCACTAATGGACAAATAACACCGACAGTATTCAACTGTCACACCAACTGACTCAACAACTTGGTCAGACGGACCGACCTGCTCTGATACCACTATTGTAACACCCCAATTCCCATCGAGAATAAATAATACATAATTAAATCAGAGTAAATAAAAATTTATTTTTCCGACAGAAACAAGGATGCCACAATTAAGGAAAGAAAACATATTCCCTGCTCAAATATTTGATACATAACACAAAAAGGGATAAGCATAAAAGGGAAACTTTTTCCATATAAAAGGGAAGGTCAATTATGGAATAAAGCGGAAGATCCATAACTGAATTATTTTACAATATAAATTGTTTTATAACATTAAAATATACATATAAAGGTAATACAAAATAGATCCTACAAATGTATACATATATAACAAAAGCGTTCCCCGACTCCCGTGTTACGTATTAGAGCAGACCGACTGACAAACGGATGGAGAACTAATCTTCACAAAAGCCTCCGAGACTACTAATCTGCAATTGCCTCATAGAGCAATAAACCACAGCAGAAGGGTGAGAAATAACAACTAAATCAAGATTGCATAATAATATGCAAACACATAAAAATTCGCATGCATAGTTATTCTCACCACAAGCATCACATACTAATACACATAGCATACATCCATTACACCAACATAATCACATATTCACACATAAGGCACACCAAAGTCATAACATATGGAAACACCCCACCACATCAGATAGCATATGTCTATGCATAAAATATATTATCCACAACCAATGCATTTATCACATATGCACATCAATTCACTAATTCAAACATAAATCTCAACACATACTCAATCAATTCATGAGTTTCCACACATAATCAATCCATTCATGAGTTATGCAAATGCACAGAGACCGACACAACGACTATATGCAATGCAATATGGTACCATCCATCCATCAATCTCATCACTAGTTCACTCAAGAACTATTGGAACCATCACTTGTTACATAATGTAACTCCCCGTCGGGCAAACGATGTTCCCCGTCGCTTTCGGTCCTCTTGGTATAAGGCGCACGACATTTATGGATCGCTTTCGGTCCTCTTTGTATAAGGCTCACGATCAGATTACTTTCGGTCCTCTTTGTATAAGGCTCACGATTGTCTATAATCATCGCTTTCAGTCCTCTTTGTATAATGCTCACGATGTTATAGCAGATTCCCTCTGGAATCGATTCGTCGCTCACACCCCACAAGGGCACACGACATCACAAGATGCATATCATGATGCTTGACATACAAGAACTCATGATAATCAAATGCATCTTCACAATTCAACCATATGAATTATCTCATCATCATTATTCATGCATTTGAAATCAATTCAAACAATGCATTTACTTGCCATAAGGCCCCCAATTAACACACATTGCATTTCACATAAACAATGCATTTCATCATAATCCACAAACCATAACAATTAGCATGTTAGCATATACACGCATATCAATTCACATCAAGAATTACTCATAATCAACCACAACAATTCTACAATCATACAATGATACTCACAACACTAGGATTCACGCCACAAGGCTACCCACAACAACATTCATAATAACATACATTTGTAATTCAATTCAAAAAAGTATTTTGCCATTAGGCCACAAGCAACCACGACAAATTATCACATGCTTCAACATCATATCAACCACATAAAAGCTCCACGTTATACAATAATAGCACAACACACGGTAAAACACCAACCTCACGCATTTAACGCGGTAAAAACCCGACAACCCAACACTTTTACAAAACCATGACTTAAATAAATCATCTAATGACCTCCAACCCATTTTTAATAGAAAGAATATTTCATTCTATTTCCAACGCTTCGAACGGCGACCAAAACGGACTTACGGTTTGAAAATTACGAAGAAAACAAAATAGAAATATCTGCGACTTCGCTCCAGTATTCGCTAGGCGAACCCTAGCGAACCAAGGCAGTGGAAAACCAACATAAAGTTCGCTAGGCGAACATTCGCCCGTTCCTTCGCTGGGGTTCGCTAGGCGAACCCGCGAAACCCAGAATTCGCAGCAGCGTCAATATAGGTCATTTAGGGCCAAAATACATCATTTCTTCCACCCAAACCCTTCTAAATCACAATATATCAACCAAAACATGTTCCAACATAACCGACCAGTATTCTACGCAGTTTATATCGAAATTCATCCGTGAAAACATCGATTTCTATCAATTTATCAATGAGAAAAAGTTGTGAAACAACCGAAACAATTACAACAAACAACACATATACATACACAAGCAAGATATAATTGAAACTTCTCACCCTTACCCGATTAATCGCGCTTGAAACGGAGTTATGTCGATTTTCCTCTTCTCCTCTCTTTTCTCTCCTCTTCTTTCCCTTCCTCTTCCTTTCTTTCCTTTCTCTTTCTTTTCTCTCTTTTTCTCTCTATTCTCTATTTATATAAATATCTAACTATCCAAAATGACCATTTTGCCCTTACGCTCAAATATCTCTCAAACGCTCTCAAAATGTGATAAAACATAAACATACCGATGAAATATATTTCGGAAAATAAAAGTTGAAAAAGAAATTATAATTTATTGCAAATATTTTACCTATCAGATAAATTAACCAATTAACTCAATTAGCAGGTAAAATACAATAAATTCACACATTTCACAAAATTCACATAAATGAAATAAATAAATATAATTAAACAAATCGGGGCGTTACACAAAGGATCTCAAATAAACAAGAAAATGCAACAAAATCACATTCTGCAGCAGTGGTAACCGGTTATCAAATATGTTGTAACCGGTTACTCAGTTCAAAATAGCCAAAATACGCTGAAAAACAACAGGGTAACCGGTTAGCAGATATGCTCTAACCGGTTACTCTGCAACAGAATTCAAATAAACCAGTGTCCAAAAGCACTTTTCAGCAACTTATCACTTCTCCAAACATCTAAAGGATCATGCAATCAATTAATCACGAAATTCACATCAAATATCTGTAATCAAACACCAATTAGATCCAATAATCATCAACATTAAGAATTAAATTCAAGCAAAATGGATCCAAATCAACAACAACCAAAGATCTACATTGAATAAGTTGTAAATAAGCTAAATCAAGTATAGATCTAAGGAAAACCAACCTACAAAGCTGAGAATTGCTTTGGTGATTGTTGCAAACGAAAATTGATGAATCCAAGCAAGAAATCAAAGATCTATGCAAGAAACTTCAAGATCCTAGCAAGAAACTTCAAGATCCAAACAATGTAATGATTTTGCTTTAAGCTTTCTCCAAAATCAGTTCCAAAAGCTTAAATCCAATAGTAAAACAGTAGCAAATTCAAGATTCTTTCAAGAATTGGTGAATGGATGAAGGTTTAGTTCCAAGATCAACAAATTTCAATGTAAAATTTGTTGAACTTTGATGAAGGAACTTTGAGTGAGGGTTTTGAAATGAGAGAAAAGTTGAGAGAAAATGGAGTGAGATGTGTAGAAAATTCAGAAAAATGAATCAAGGTTATGTGAGGTTTGGAATGAATTGATTTAAATAGAAGCTAGGTTAGGAATTCAAATGTGGTTTGGAGTGTGGGTTAATGAGTGGAATGGAGATTAGGAATGGAATTTGAAAAAAGAATGTGGAATTAGAGTGGAAAATGATGGAAGTAATTTGAATTTTAGGTGGAAAATGATGAAAATAAATCAATTCTAGATCCTTCCCACACATGCACAAGCCAAGCACATGATCACAAATGATGCAAACTTAATTTTTTTTCAAGTTGCGCCCAGAGTAACCGGTTATCACATATGCTGTAACCGGTTACTCAGTTCAAAAAAACCTGAAAATGTGTAGAAAACCAAGGAGTAACCGGTTATCACATATGTTATAACCGGTTACTCGGCTCAAATTTTGAATTTTGGCACCTTTTGGAGGGAAACTTGGAAAAGTGACATCTGACAGCTATTTTGAACCCCGTTAAGCCTCCGAAACTCAAAACTTGATATTACTACTGAGTAACACCTGAAATGAAACACAAACTCTTGCTGACACCTCAGAATATCCTGTTGAATTAATATTGTCTGATACCGGATCTCTTGATCAAAAATGACTGTCGGAGCTTCTGATTATCAAAACGTCTAATGAGCAAAATAAAAACTCAAAAGACCTTGAAAGCTATCTGCTTAGCTCTGTATAGTGTATACTGCTGAAATGTCCTTTGAATTGGATGAAACGCTGAGGTGCAAGAAATACCTTGATCCCATGCTCAAAAGAACTATGCAAATGCAAAATGAAGATGCTAATGAAATTAAGCCTAAGCCAAAAAGGGTTAGAAACAAGGGAGCAAATTTTGGGGTGCTACAGCTGCCCCTATTCAATCAACTTGGACCTAAAAGGATGATAGCAACGACTTTCAGACATTTGAGGTCCACAGAGATTGAATACCAAAAGAACCCGGAAATTTGCAAACTGTGGGGATAATGAAATAGAGTGTTTGCCAGTCGAAAGGTGGACTATGCTGGGAAGACAAGATCGGCCGAAGGCGGACTACCCAACAAAAGAATACGAGGATGGCCGAAGGCGAACTCGAAAAGGAAGACCGACAGAAGGCGGACTACCCAACAAAAGAATACGAGGACGGCCGAAGGCGAACTCGAAAAGAAAGACCGGCCGAAGGCGGACTACCCAACACAATAATACGAGGACGACCGAAGGCGAACTCGAAAAGGAAAACCGGCCGAAGGCGGACTACCTAACAAAAGAATACGAGGACGGCCGAAGGCGAACTCGAAAAGGAAGATCGGCCGAAGGCGGACTACCCAACAAAAGAATACGAGGACGGCCGAAGGCGAACTCGAAAAGAAAGACCGACCGAAGGCAGACTAACCAATAAAATAATACGAGGACGACCGAAGGCGAACTCGAAAAGGAAGACCGGCAGAAGGTGGACTAACCAACAAAATAATACGAGGACGGCCGAAGGCGAACTCAAAAAGGAAGACCGGCCAAAGGCGGACTCCGCTGGGGATAACAGGACAACCAAGGGTAAAAGCAATAATTATCTAGAATCAAAGTTGGGGAAAAGAGAAGTCTAAACAGACAACTCTGCAGGGGTGTACTAGAATGTACAACAATATGAATGACGAATCCACCGGAGATCTCACTGGGTATAAAGTAAAACAAAATCTCTTGAGTTATGCCATTTATGCTGAGGAAAAGTCTGGCCACAAATATCAAACCTGGCTTATGCTTCAAATGCCTATGTTTGAATTTTTCTATGGCGTAATGCTCCATACGAAATGGAAATACTACGCGTTTGGGAGGATGTTATGCAAACGATGCTTATGCAATGCAACGAGAAACACTCAAGCAAAATAAATGCTGAAAACGAAAGCAGCTCCACCGGGGATGACAAAATAAATTATCCTCTGAGTCCAAGAACTCTGCTGAGAAGGATCACACTGAACAACTCCTTTGATCAACAACTTCTGTTGGAGATGAAATCCAAAAGAACATGCACTCTGCTGGGGATTATATATAACTCTTTGAAAAAGTAAACCAGGACCTGAATCGGAAGAGTGCCAAATATCACTTAGACTTAAAACCTGTTGGGGATGTCAACCATCACTGGCCGAGGGGAGTAGACACCGAGACTCTATGGGGAAGACAACATCTTTGTCCCAGAAATACATTCCATAAATCTCCTGCAGTAATAAAACAATATCCACCCTAGAGCAATCCACTTTAAATGTTGGTCGGGGAACAATCTTCTGTATTCTGACTGGGGAGAGTGACAGTATGATGAGGATGATGAAACCTCGATGCTAGGGAGAATAACTCTGCTGGGGAGAAAAGTCAACGAAACCTGCCGAGGGATATTATTGAGCTTAACCTGCTGTTCGAGGAAAGATTTTACCCTGCTGGGGATTAGAGCATGTCGTTGCTGACAGAATTACACTTCCTGACCTGCTGAGGAAAGTGAGTGCCAGACTCTATGGGGAAAATAAAGTCTTTTCAGAGACATCCAACACATCTCCTGCTGCAGATACAACAACATCCACCTTGGAGTAATCCGCTTCTGACTGCTTACCGGGGAATAATAAACCAACCATGGCTTCGGTTGGGGACACAATCCTCTGTACTCTTGCTGGGGAGAATAAGTTTTGCTGAGGGTGATGTACTTTCAGTGCTTGGGGAGAGAAACTCTACTGGGGAAAACAATTTTGTTACCCTGCAAACACGCAACAACAGAATATTTCGTATGCAAAAATGGCTACCTTGATTACCATCCACAATGTTCGTTGCCTAAGCAATTTCCATTGTTTTCCATTATGCTCTGCAAAGCTAAACGTTTTCACATGCAATGTTTATCAAAATATCGGACGTTTTCACAAACAAAACAGTAAAAGTAAAAAACATAAATGGAAAGCTCTTTGAGTGAAATGAAAATTTTATTGAATGAACTGGCCTGTGAATAGGCATTTACATCTAGAAGCAATTCCTGAAAAAGAGGTAATTGCCGAAAAGTAAAGTAAAAAAAGAAAATACACATGTCGGCAATGTGGGGCTAAATGTCCACCATGATTCAATTCAGCTATAACCCATATGCCTTTGCTTATCCACAGATGCTTTGACCTTCGAAGAGACTGACTGGACTGATTCCTTTCCTTCGAAATTCCCAAGTATCAAAAGTGCTCACAGATCGAATGAAGACTGTAGCCTTTTGCTTTCAAATCCCTAACTTTTGCCTGGATCGCCCTTTTCGGGTTTTCAATCCACCGGGATACCCATTTTTGCCAAAGTTGCTTTTTCAGGTTTTCAACTTTGCGGGTTTATTCTTTTCCTTTTTTATCCCTAACTTTTGCCCGAACCTTTTCTTTTTATGGTTCGCCGGGATGCCCCTTTTTTGCCTGGACTTTCTTTTTATGTCCAGCGGGTCTCTTTTATGCAAAGTATTTTTTGACTACGTCTGCGTTCACAGGGGACATAAAATCTTCGCCATCCATAGTCGAGAGTAATAAGGCTCCGCCAGAGAAAACCTTTCTTACTACATATGGCCCTTCGTAATTTAGAGTCCATTTGCCCCTATGATCTGTCTGAGGAGGAAGGATCCTTTTGAAAACCAACTCGCCTGTCTGAAAACACCGAGGACGCACTTTCTGATCAAAGGCTTTCTTCATCCTGCTCTGATATAACCGACCATGTGCAATGGCTGCCAATCTCTTCTTTTCAATGAGGCTCAGCTGATTCAACCGGGAACGCACCCATTCAGCTTCATCGAGCTTCACATTTGCCAGAATTCTCAACGAAGGAATCTCAACCTCTAATGGTAGAACTGCCTCTATACCATATACCAGTGAAAAAGGAGTTGCCCCAGTTGATGTGTGTACCGAAGTACGATAGCCGTGTAGAGCGTAGGGCAACATTTCATGCCAGTCTTTATACGTTACCACCATTTTCTGCACAATCTTCTTAATATTCTTATTTGCCCCCTCAACAGCCCCATTCATCTTTGGACGATAGGGAGAAGAATCGTGATGTTCAATCTTAAAGCTCTGACATAGCTCCTTCATTATCTTATTGTTCAAATTTGAACCATTATCAGTGATGATTCTCTCCGGGACCCCATAACGACAGATGATGTCCTTCTTTATAAACCAGGCTACCACTTGCTTGGTGATGTTGGCATACGAGGCTGCTTCCACCCACTTCGTGAAGTAATCAATGGCAACCAATATGAAACGATGCCCATTGGAAGCAGTTGGCTCAATCTTTCTAATCATATCAATGCCCCACATGGCGAAAGGCCATGAAGATGATAGTACATTCAGAGGAGTAGGCGGTACGTGCACCTTGTCGGCATAAATCTGACATTTATGGCATTTTCTGGCTTATTTGAAACAATCAGACTCCATGGTCATCCAGTAATACCCTGCCCTTAACAACTTTCTAGCCATAGCATGCCCATTGGCAAGGGTACCAAAAGAACCCTCATGAACTTCCTCCATTAACAGGTCTACCTCGTGTTCATCAACACAATGTAGCAAAACCATGTCAAAATTCCTCTTATACAAGACATCATCTTCATTCAAAAAGAAGTTGCCTGCTAGCCTCCTCAGAGTTTTCTTATCCTTGGTAGATGCCCCAGCTGGGTACTCTTGACTCTTGAGAAAACACTTGATGTCATGATACCAAGGTTTTCCATCTGATACCTCTTCAACTGCAAATACAAAAGTCGGTCTATCAAGACGCATAATTCTGATTGGCGGTGTCTCATTCCATAACGTTGCCAACGCATCTTCCATGTGATTTTCCAGTCAGGGTATATGATGAAATTCAACCCTATCAAAGAACGGTAACAACCTTCTGGCATAGTTGTTGTAAGGCACCAGATTTGCCTGACGAGTTTCCCATTCTCCTTTAATCTGATTAACTACCAACGTATAATCACCATAAACATCGAGGTTCTTTATTCTTAAATCAATTGCTTCTTCTAACCTCATGATGCATGCTTCATACTCTGCCTCATTATTGGTGCATACGAACGCTAATCGGGCAGTGAAGGGTATGTGAGAACCCCTTGGAGTTGTAATGATTCCCCCGATTTCATTACCATATGAATTGACGGCCCCATCAAAAACCAACTTCCACTAAGATCCAATGTCGGGTCCTTCGTCAGGTAAAGGCTCTTCACAATCTTTCATCTTCAAAAACATAATATGCTCATCTAGAAATTCAAACTTCATCGGTTGATAATCCTCGATCGGTTGTTCGGAAAGATATTCCGACAAAACACTTCCCTTAATGGCCTTTTGGGAAACATATTGAATATCGTATTCTATCAAAACCATCTGCCAACGGGCTATTCTTCCAGAAAGCACTTGCTTGTCAAACACGTACTTAATCAGATCCATTTTTGAAATCAACAGGGTTGTGTGGTTTAACATATACTACCTCAAACGCTTAGCTACCCAAGCGAGTGCACATCATGTTTTTTCCAACATAGAGTACCTCGACTCATAATCAGTGAACTTTTTACTCAGGTAGTAGATGGCATGCTCTTTTCTACCTGACTCGTCGTGTTGACCGAGCACACACCCCATTGAGTTCTCAAGAACCGTAAGATACATAATCAATGGCCTTCCTGGCACTAGCGGCATAAGGACCGGAGGTTCCTGTAAATACTCTTTTATCTTTTCAAATGCCTTTTGACAATTTTCATTCCACCTGACCTCTTTATCTTTTCTTAACAATTTGAATATTGGTTCACACGTGGCTGTAAGATGAGAGATGAATCTAGCAATGTAGTTTAATCTCCCCAAGAAACCATGGACCTCTTTTCTATTTTCGGTTCAGGCATTTCTTGTATGGCTTTTACTTTAGCAGGATCAACCTCAATACCTCTTTCACTAACAATAAAACCCAGCAATTTTCCAGATCTCACTCCGAAGGTGCACTTGTTCGGATTCAACCTCAGTTTGAACTTCCTCAACCTTTCAAATAACTTCTGAAGCTTCACCAGATGTTCCTCCTCTGTTTGTGACTTCGCAATCATGTCATCAACATAGACTTCAATCTCTTTGTGAATCATATCATGAAAGAGAGTCACCATTGCCCGCTGATAGGTTGCCCCAACATTTTTCAATCCAAAGGGCATTACCTTGTAGCAAAATGTTCCCCACGGTGTTATGAACGTCGTCTTCTCCATGTCCTCTGGGGCCATCTTGATTTGGTTATACCCAGAGAAGCCATCCATGAAGGAAAATACAGAGTATTGAGCAGTGTTGTCCACTAACACGTCAATGTGGGGAAGTGGGAAATCATCTTTCGGGCTTGCTCTATTCAAATCTCTGTAATCAACACACATCCTGGCCTTTCCATCCTTCTTAGGCACAGGCACAATATTAGCAACCCACGGAGGATAATTTGTCAAAGCGAGAAATCCAGCATCCAACTATTTCTGAACCTCTTCCTTGATTTTGACAGCCATGTCCAATTTCGTCCTTCTCAACTTTTGCTTAACCGGAGTACAACCCTCTTTAAGCGACAGCCGGTGTACCACAATATCAGTGTCAAGCCCAGGCATGTCTTGGTAAGACCAAGCGAAGATATCCACATACTCTCGAAGCATCTCAATCAATCTTCCCTTAAAAGTGTCTTCCAAAGCAGCCCCAATCCTTACTTCTCTTTTTGCGTCCTTGGTTCCCAGATTAATAGTCTCAATTTCCTCCTGATGAGGTAGAATAACCCTTTCCTCCTGTTTCAGCAATCTGGCCAATTCTTCTGGTAAGTCACAATCTTCGTCAGTCTCTTCTTCAGCCGGATAGATGGGATTGTCGAAGTTATACCGAGCCATAGCTGAATCATTAGTAGTGGCATCTGAACAAAGAAACCTGCATAATTGATGTTTTATGTTTATTATAAATGCAACAAACAAGAAAACACATTGCCATTTTGATGTAAATTAATGCAAAAATGTAAAAACAAAAAAACAGGGATCAAAATATTTGAATGTGAAAACATCCTTTATTGATGATAAAGTAGCAAACAAAAACATCAAAGCCCTACAGACAAGTATCACTACGTCTTGGGCAGAACGTAGGATTTAACATAAACAGAAAACAAAAGCAATTACTCTTGACGGTTCACTTGGATGACTTTCTCGGAAGACCAGTTGCATAGGCTCTGACCAGGAGTACAGGGACGAATCCATTCGTCCATGTCACAGTCACTATCACCCTCATCCTCAATTGCATTGACCCGGTCAAAGAAATACCCAGCACTTGTGAATTGAATTGGCCCAACATACTTGGGAGGCTCCTGAAATTGTTTGGGTGGCTTGTACCCCATCCCATAAGTATTCTGCTTCATCTGAACGTCAATGACCTGGCCCCACTTCTGGGAACTACCAGCTTCAACTACAGCGCATGCATCTTTGAAAGAAGACATCGAAACTTCTGGCTGATTTACCACTTCAGGTTGATTTACCACCTCAAGCGTACTTACTACTCTTGGAGGTTCCTCAAGAATTTTCACAGCTTCAAAGGCTTGGCACAGAGTCTCATGTATCTCACCATCTACCTCCACATACTTGAAGGTTGATAGGTGACTCACCATGATGTCTTCCTCACCATAGACTTTCACAACATGGCCATCCACCATGTATTTCAGCTTTTGATGCAGCGTGGACGTTACTGCCCCAACGCTATGGATCCAGGGGCGACCCAATAAACAGCTATAGGCAGGCTGAATGTCCATGATGTAAAAAGTGGCGTCAAAAATCTCAGGACCAACTTTGATCGGCAATACTATTTCTCCAAAAATAGACCTTTTAGAACCATCGAAAGCACGCACCACCAAGTCACTCGGCGTGCAAATCAGCCCACGAGTATCTAATTTCATCAGAGCCTTCTTTGGCAACACATTTAAGGATGACCCAGTATCAACTAGCACATGTGACATTAAGGAGCCTCTACATTCCACTGAAATATGTAGAGCGTTGTTGTGATTCCTCCCAGCTGGAGTCAGATATAGGTCTGTGAGCCCTAAGCGATTACCAGCATTCATGTGAGCCATAAATCCTTCTAACTGATTAACAGATATTTCTTGAGGTACATAGGTTGTGTTCAAAACCTTCAGCAATGCATTCCGGTGCACCTCGGAGCACAACAGCAGAGATATGATGGATATTTTCAATGGGGTTTGGTGGAGTTTATCAACAATCTTGTAATTACTCTTCCTGATTAATCTTATAAACTCTTCCACATTTTCTGAGAAAGAGTTGTCAACTTGTTTTATTGCAGAATCATTCACGACCTGCTTCTGTACAGAATCGTCCATCACCTGTTTCCCTTTATCCTGTTTGGAACTGCCAACCTGATTATCTGACGGAATAAAGACTCTGCCACTTCTGGTGATAGCCCCTGCGTCAATAGTATTGCCAACATCTGAATTCACAGCTGATGTCTCTACCAAATCTTGTTTTTGTCCATTAACGAATACCTCAGCCCCATAATTCCACGGGACGACTTTGGTACTTTCATACGGGACAGGCCCAGGAACTGTAATGATGACCGGCGCTGGTCTCGCCGGTGCTGATATGGTTATTATTTTGAAAGGAATTGTTATTGTGGAAACATCATTCTCTTCGTCAGTAGTTTTTCTCTGCTTATCACATCTGTCAAGCTGTAAATGTCCTTCATCGATCATTTTTTGGATACCGGCTTTCAACAAATCACAACCGCTAGATTGCAACACACACTCTGCACAGCCTTCATCACAACCAGGGAATACCCATCCCTTCAGTAACCTTTCCTTCACCACACACAAGGGAGTCTTCAACTCGTTCACATCTAAAATCAAATTCAAGGATTCATCGTCTTCCACAATCGCATTAACCCTTGGCCCACCGTGATTCGGCATTGGGTTCTGAATGACATTTGGGGTATCATTGGATAAATTGATGGCTTTTGAGTCCACCAGATCTTGAACCTTATGCTTAAAAGCTTTACAGTCCTCAATATGGTGCCCTGGCGCTCCAGAGTGAAATTCACAGTGGGCATTGGCGTCATAACCGGGAGGTGGATTACCGGTAATGGGGGCCAGAGTCCTCTTTTGGATCAACTGTAACTGTAGCAAATGTTGAAATAATTGGGAGTAAGGCAGAGGTGGAGTATCAAAATGCCTATTCTGTTTAGGCCTGTCCTACTGTCTGCGAGGAGCCTGATTTTGTTGCTGAGGCGCTGCTTGTTGTTGAGGTGCTGCGGGAATAGTTACAAAAGCCACCTGCTGATTGAAGTTTTAACAATGTCTTCCTTTACCATGGTATGATGAAACAGAATTTGTGTCTCCTTCTTTTTTCTTGTAATTACCGGCATACGACTTTTCCCTCCTCCAGTTGAGGATCCATCATTGACCATTATCTTCCCAGTTTTAATCCCGCTCTTAACCTTTTCTCCGACTAACACTAAGTCAGCAAAACCACCAGTCATACAACTTACCAATAGGTCATAATACGGCCCCTGAAGAGTGGCCATGAACATGTCAACCATCTCCCGCTCTACCATGGGAGGCTGGACTCTAGCTTCCAATTCACGCCACCTCTGGGCGTACTCCTTAAAGCTTTCATTATTTTTTTACGACAAACTTTGCAACTGTGTTCTGTTGGGAGCCATGTCGGAATTGTACTGATATTGCTTGACGAAACCCTTAACTAGCTCACGCCAGTTACAAACATGGCATCTCTCTAACTGTATATACCATTCCAAAGATGCCCCAGACAGGCTATCCTGGAAAAAGTGCATCAATAATTTCTCATCATCAGAATAGGCAGCCATCTTTCTAGCATAAGCCCTGACATGAATCTTCAGGCAAGTGACACCGTTATACTTCTCGAAAGTAGGTACCTGAAACTTGTGAGGGATCCTAACACCGGGGACCAGTTCCAAGTCTTCCATATCCAATCCCAGGGAATTCTGATTCTCAAACGCTTTCAACTTCTCCTCAATCAATCGGAATCTTTTATCACTATCAGGTTGGGGGCCAGCATCCCCACATGGCAGAGAGAATACATCATCTTGTTGATCATCATAGCGACGATCGTGCATTACACAAACACTGTTGCCTCCTTCCACTATAGAAGGAATCACAACATTCTCTCCTCCGCACGGAGGGATGACAACAGAAGGGACAAGAACACCTTCGCCCGGAGGACCAACAGGAATACCATTACCATCAACACCTCCGCCCAGAGAATGACACCATTGTGAAGGCCACCATGAAGGATACCGTCTTCATCAACTCTTGCAACCAGAGGCTGGACCAGAGTCCTTAATTGCTCTTGACCTTAAGTAACACCTTGCACTAACTCCATAAACTGAGCCATGCAAGCTTGCATCGCAATCATCTCAGCTTGCATTTGTTCCATGGCTTTTCGTTGATTCTGTCTAGTAGAGTATCGGTGAATGCGTTGATCAGCAATCTTGTCTGAAGAAAAGAACAAGATGAGAAAACCATAGACAAACACCTGTCATGCACAATGATTATGAATATGCAAATGCAAATGAACATGTTTGAATATTCGCAGGGCGATCCACCCCTTGATTCCAGTTTAATAACAATATATAACGGAACTTCTGCTCATATATTAAGAAACCAGAGGATAATCATTTGTCAACAATTACAGCCCACGATACAGATAGAGGTCTGATAATTAAAGATCCCAACCAACAAGCCCGACGGTGATCCAAACACGATAAAAGAGAAAGAGAAAACTATGGCATGTCACCGAAATCCACAAGTGCCAATCCTCCCCAGCCATTATGCTCTCTGCTCCACTCTTGCGCTTCTTTGAATAGGTTCTTGGTTTCCGAATGCCTCGGTCTCTGAATCAACTCCTGAATGAGGATATCTCTTCTATGCATGATCCCTTTTAGGTATCGACAGTGCAGCTCCCAAGCATCTTCTTCAAACTGTATTCTGCCACGTAGCACTGTCTTAACAATTCGGCATAGCTAGTGAACTCCCTCTGAGACACACTATGTGAAATTTCAGCCCTCAAACCAAAAAGAAACTGATCAATCTTCCACCTCTCGTCCGGAGCATACATAGCCTGCCTAGAATAAGCAGCCATAACCTCAAACCTTTCCGCATAAGCAGCCACGGTCAAGTTACCCTGTCTCAACTATTGAAACTCGAATTCCTTCTGAGACCTCAAGGAACTTGGGAAATACTTCTCCATAAAATTAATCTTGAACTGCTCCCAGACCTTGGGTACCTCTTGAATGGTCATCAAGGTTGAGGCACTCTCCCACCACCTAATGGCAGGACCCTTCAACAAGTGAGAAGCGTAAACCACCTTATTTTCCTCACTACACTGGACTATTAGGAAGATCCTTTCCATGCCGACTATCCACTCGCGAGCCTTTACCGGATCTAACCCTCCCTGAAATTCTGAAGGATTCATACGGATGAAATCCCTAAAGCTTCCACCTGTAGCTTCTAGAACAACCACTGGGGGATGCAGACCCCCAGCTATTTGCTGTACCATTTGTTGCATAAACTAATTCTGCTGTTGCTGCATCTGTTGCATGAATTGATACAAAGGGACATTCCCATAGTCACCTGGTGGATTTGTTCCTGCCGGAGTGGTTTTGGGTCTACCACGATTGTTTATGCGCCCGTCCGCCATGTTCCAGGATGTCATACAGATAGGATTAAGTTTATCAGGCTCAATACCATAAATATAACACGCAGGACCAATGGCGACATCACGCATATGAAACAGAAAGAAATGCTTATCCTATTTCATGGCTAGGTCGAGGATACGGCCTGCTCTAATACCAACTGTAACACCCATATATAATATAATACATCAAAGCATCTATATCACAGATGAATTCACGTTTTGGTACTGAAATACAATAAGTCCCTAGTTAACACATTATACATATACATGCCCAAAATCCTAATACCAAAAAACTATGGCATTATATATACAAGATGTTCCAACACTAAGAACTAGATCAAATAATGATCTCAAAAATATTCTTCACAACGGAAGTCTTTCCATCCCAAAAAGCTAAGATAGTAAGGAAAGTCAAACAACTTTATCCTTACCCTTCGCCAAACCTGTAGTACCTGTAAAATAATCAACAACGTGGGGTGAGATACATCAAATCTCAGTGAGTTCCCTATCTTATAGGTCCTCTCGGCTTTTACAAGGTTCTATCACACCTAACTCAAGTCAAAAGGAGAAGGGAAGTGACTTTGAGTACTCACACACACTATATGGATCCATGTTCGTGAGTCTTGTTAACTCACAATATCACTAATCGATAACCTAACCAAGGCATCCCCTTTTCTCGTCCTCTTCTACGTCTAGAAGTCGACCCGAGTCATGGATCTTTGTCATTTACTTGACATACAAAATGGATTCAGGAACAACGACCTGTTAGCCATGAACCATCACTTCACATGGCATGTTAACCATCACAAGTCTCTACCCTTAGGTTCCATTCGTACTACACACGGGAATCAAACCTGTCAAGTAATTGTGCATACGTTTTGTAACACCCCCATTCTATACCCCAAGCTATTAAAGCGATAACAATTAATCAGAGTGTAATTAAAACATTCATGGCATAAAAGGGAGCGTCACATCAAAGTGACAAGGGACAACAACTTGCTCATATAGATATGCAACAATCAGGTAGCAACATAAGCAGAGGAACTCAGTTCCTATCACCCACTATTCAGATACAGAATAAAAGCGGAAAATCTGTAACTGAAATCTCATCGATATAAACATAAAAGTTTGTCTGTTTTATACAAGGTCATACATGTACATCCAAAAAGATATATATACATGTACACACATAGTCACGCAACGATCTCCCCGACTACCCGGTGCTACATATCAAAGACGACCGACAAAAGAATGAAGACATAATCTTCACAAAAAGACCTTCAGCATCTAATCTGCAATGCCTCATAGAGTATTCAAAACAGCAGAAGGGTGAGAAACACAATTATAATATAGTTGCATACAATTATGTAATAACATACAATACACATGCAAAACATTCTCACCTCGACAAACACCATAGTTCAAATACAAAACATAACAATTCATATCTCACACATCCATCACAAAGGCATATCAATCATGCTCAACAAATTCATCACCAATATATATATATATATATATATATATATATATATATATATATATATATATATATATATATATATATCAACTCATCAATTCCATTCACAAATCCCACACATAATCAATCCATTCATGACTTATGTAAATGCACAGAGACCGACACAACGACTCTGTGCAAATGCGGGTACCATTCCATCCATCATTCTCATCATTAATTCACTCAGGAATTATTGGAATCATCGCTTGTTACTTAGTGTAACTCCCCGTCGGGAAAACGATGTTCCTCGTCGCTTTAGGTCCTCTTTGTATAAGGCACACGACGTTTATAGATCGCTTTAGGTCCTCTTTGTATAAGGCACACGATCCGATCGCTTTAGGTCCTCTTTGTATAAGGCACACGATCGTCTATAACGTCGCTTTAGGTCCTCTTTGTATAAGGCACACGATCATTACAGCAGATTCCCTCTGGAATCGTTTCGTCGCTCACACCCACTAGGAAACACGACATCACAAGAATGCATATCATGATGCTTGGCATACAATGACTCATGACAATCAAATGCATATACAACCATGTGAATCATCTCGATATCCATAATCATGCATATACAATCAAACCCCACATAATGCATTTACTTGCCCTAAGGCCACAAATCATCATCACAACATTCACATCATATAACAGCACACAAGTTATACATTATATATCCAAAGCATATTGCATGATAACACATCAATCGCACACAACTACAACGATAAAAGTCGACATGTTGCGCTAAGCGGGCTCCTCCCCGCGCTGAGCGCGCTCCTCACTGCCTAGTGAGGTTGCAAATTTTCAAGACCGCGCTAAGTGCGCAGACCCCGCGCTGAGCGCGCACTGTGAAATTCAAAAAAATGAACTCTTCGCAAATTCAACCCAAAAATCATATTTTTCATCCCAAATCAATTCCAACAGCAAAACAAGCATCAACAATTGTTCATAAACACAATGTGATCATACAACGCGATTTATATCGATTTCCGACCGTGAAAACATCGATTTCTACTCGTTTATCTCATTTCGACCTATATTTGAAAAACTAGTAAAGAATCCAACACACCCATACATAATCATACACAAACATAGCATAATCGAGTTTCGCACCCTTACCCGATTAATCGTGCTTCGAAGTATCGGTTGAATCGATTCCTAAACTTTCAAGTTTTTCCTCTTTTTCTTCTTTTCTTTCTCTTTTCCTTCTTTTCTTTCTTCCCTTCCTATTTTTCTCTCTTTCCTCTCTATGTTTCTATTTTAAGTGAAAACAACCCAAAATGACTAAAATACCCCTACACTCAATTTTCTCGCAAACGTTCCCACAACGCGATAAAACATAATAACGATAAACATAACACATTTATCAAGAATAAAATAATATAAAGACCAAAAATAATTAAATCGACTCGATTAAATAAATCTAACAATAACCGGGGCGTTACAACTCTCCCCCACTTAGAAATTTTCGTCCTCGAAAATATTGCCTGAGACGAACAACTCCGGATACGACTCCCGCATCCGACTCTCCAACTCCCAAGTCAAATTTCCCTCAGCAGCGCCTCCCCACGCTACTTTCACAAGCGCAATATCCTTGCCTCTTAACCGCTTCAACTCGCGATCCAAAACCCTCATCGGTAATGCCTCAACCGTAAGGTTCTCTCTTACCTCAACCTCATCCATTGGAATCACATGCGACGGATCCGGAACATACTTCCGAAGCTGTGAAACATGGAACACATCATGCAAATTCGAAAGACTCGGTGGCAACGCCACCCGATAAGCCACAACACCCATTCTCGCGGATATCTGGTAAGGACCAATAAACCGAGAAGTAAGTTTCTTCGACTTCAATACACGACCAACACCCGTCACCGGCGTAACTCTCAAAAATACATGATCGCCTTCTCGAAACTCAAGATCTTTCCTCCTTCGATCACGATAACCCTTCTTCCTACTCTGAGAAGCCTTCATTTTCTCACGAATAAGTTTCACCTTTTCCGTAGTTTGTTGAATTAACTTCGGTCCAACCACCGAACTCTCACCAGATTCATGCCAACACAAAGGTGTTCGACATCTCCTTCCATACATCGCCTCAAAAGGTGCCATTCCAATACTCGAATGGAAAATGTTGTTATACGTGAATTCAACCAACGAAAGATAACTATCCCAAGCACCACCTTGCTCAAGAACACAACCTCTCAGCAAATCTTCCAACGACTGGATAGTTCTCTCGGTCTGACCATCCGTCTGCGGATGATAAGCCGAACTCAATCTCAACTTAGAACCTAACGCCTTTTGCAAACTTTCCCAAAATCTGGAAGTAAACCTCGGATCTCGGTCTGAAATAATACACAACAGAACACCATGTAGCTTCACAATCACACGGATATAAATTTCAGCCAACTTCTCCAGAGAAAAACTGATGTCAATCGGAATGAAATGTGCCGATTTAGTCAGCCTATCCACAATCACCCAAATGGCATTATGTCCCCTCTGTGTATTCGGCAATCCTATCACAAAATCCATAGAAATGCTGTCTCATTTCCACTCGGGAATATCCAACGGTTGCAAAAATCCACTAGGCTTCTGATGTTCTACCTTTGACTTCTGACACGTCAAACACGCATAAACAAACTGAGCCACATCCCTCTTCAATCCGGACCACCAAAAGATCTTCTTCAAATCCTGATACATCTTATTAGCTCCCGGAAGTATACTCAAACTACTCCGGTGTCCTTCCTCTATAATCATCTTTTTCAATTCCGAATCATCAGGAATACAAATTCTACCACAGAATCTTAAAACACCCTGATCATCCACTTTAAAGTCACCATCCACACTTTTATCTCCAACCGTCATCAAATCAACAAATTTCACATCCAGCTTCTGTTTCTCGCTAACGGTCAATAGAAAATCATTAGTAACCTTTAACATACCAAGCCTCACGCCATAAGATGTCAATTCACACACCAAACTCAAATCTCTAAATTCTTCCAAAAGTTCCCACTCTTTAACCATCAAAGCAGACATATGCAAAGATTTCTGGCTTAACGCATCGGCTACCACATTAGCTTTAACAGGATGGTATTTCAAGCTAAAATCGTAGTCCTTCAAAAATTCCAACCATCTCCGTTGCTTCATATTCGACTCCTTCTGATCAAACAAGTATTTCAAACTCTTATGATCACTAAAGACTTTGAATCTTGCACCGTAGAGATAATGCCTCCAAATTTTCAACACAAAAACCACTGCCGCTAATTCCAAATCATGAGTAGGGTAGTTTTTCTCATGAACCCTCAATTGCCTCGAAGCATAAGCCACCACCTTACCTTCCTGCATCAACACTCCACCTAAACCAATCAAAGACGCATCGCAATACACCACAAACGATTCACCAAGATTCGGTAAGATCAAAATCGGAGTTGTAGTCAATCTTCTCTTCAGCTCACTAAAACTTTCCTCACACTGAATATCCCAAATGAACGCCTTACCTTTACAAGTCAGCTGGGTCAAAGGAAGTGCTAACTTGGAAAGGCCTTCAATGAATCTTCGATAATATCCAGCCAAACCCAAAAAGCTTCTAATTTCAGGAACAGATCTAGGAGCCTCCCATTGTAGAACTGCATCTACTTTGGATGGATCCACAGCAATACCACTACCTGAAATTACATGCCCAAGAAAACTCACTTCTAACAACCAGAACTCACACTTGGACAACTTGGCATAAAGTTTCGTTTCCTTCAAAATTTGCAATACAATACGCAAATGCTCCGCGTGTTTCTCTCGAGACTTAGAATAAATCAAGATGTCATCGATAAACACAACCACAAATTGATCTAATTGCTCGTGGAAAATACGGTTCATATACTCCATAAACACTCCTGACGCATTAGAAACCCCGAACGATATCACAGAATATTTGTAATGTCTGTATTGTGTCCTAAAAGCCGTCTTCTGAATATCTTCCTCTTTCACTCTAATCTGATGATAACCTAACCTCAAATCAATTTTACTAAACACACACGCACCTACCAACTGGTCCATCAGATCATCAATTCTCGGAAAAGGATACTTATTCTTAATCATCACCTTATTCAGGCGGCGATAATCAATACACAATCGCATATTTCCATCTTTCTTCTTAACCAATAAAACTGGAGCACCCCAAGGCGATACACTCGGCCTCACAAACCGCTTCTCTAACAATTCATTCAACTGCTTCTTTAACTCAACTAACTCAGATGCCGACATATGATATGGTGTCATAGATACAGGTCTAGTACCAGGAACTAGATCTATAGAAAACTCCACCTCTCTTTCTGGCGGCACATCAGAAATATCCTCCGGAAACACCTCTGGAAACTCACACACGACTGGAAACACATCAATTACAACTTGAGTATCCACCGTCAACGATGCAAACAACCCGAACAACTGAGCTTCACCCGCCAAAAGTTTCTTCAACTCTTTGGTAGATAAGAGACTCGATTCCTCGTCTTCCTCAAGAGAAGGAAATCGTACCAACTTATGATAACAATCAATGTGAACTCGATTGAACTGTAACCAATTCATACCCAGAACCACGTCTAAACCCTCCAACGGTAGACACACCAAATCCAAAGCAAAATCCTTACCATAAATGGTCAAAGGACAACTTAAACAAACCAAAGAAGTAGTTACCGACCCCATTGCCGGAGTATCGATAACCATCTCTCCACCCATCGAAGACAACAAAAGATTCAAACGATGTGCACACTCAGACGAAATAAACGAATGAGTCGCTCTGGTATCAATAATAGCAACTAAAGGCGTACAATTAATAAAACAAGTACCTCTGATCAGACGATCTGCACTAGTAGTCTGAGTTCCTGCCAGTGCAAATACTTTCCCCTCAGCTTGAGCTTGCTTTGGTTTCGGACACTTTGTACTAACATGACCGGGTTCACCACAGTTGAAACACTTCACCACATTCCTCTTACAATCAGCTACGACATGTCCTAAACCTCCACAATTGGAACACTTCCTCATATCCTTTCTACATTCAAACTGACGATGTCCTAAGCCACCACACCTAAAACATCTCAGAGGATTATTCATACCTCCCCCACTTGGCCTTTTATCAAAATTAGCCCTTTGCTTACCCTTGTCAGCTGGTGACACATAAAGACCCCCACGAAACGATTGCTTTCCTTTCCTTTCGTTCACACTCTTATAATGAATAGAACGAGCTTTGATATCCTCCTCATAAATCCTACAACAATCCACCAAATCTGGAAACCTCCTTATTCTTTGATAACCAATTGCCTACTTGATCTCGGGACGCAACCCGTTCTCAAACTTCACACATTTGGAAAACTCCACAGTTGCTTCAGCATAATGTGGATAAAACTGAACAAGCTCCACAAACTTAGCAGTGTAATCAATAACAGACATGTTACCCTGTTTCAACTCCAAGAACTCTATCTATTTCTTTCCTCTTACATCTTCCGGAAAATACTCCCTCAAAAACTCACTGCTAAACAAAGCCCAAGTGACCACCTCACCTGTAGCTTCCCACACGTGACACACACTAACCCACCAATCATCAGCCTCCTCATGCAACATGTGAGTACCCAGTCTCACCTTATGTTCCTCAGCACAGTCCATCACTCGAAATATTCTTTCAATCTCCTTAAGCCAAATTTGAGCACCATCAGGATCGTGTCTTCCTTTGAAGACAGGCGGTTTGTTCTTCCTGAACTCATCATTCCCACCAGCTTTAGGAACATTCCGCACAGCCTGAGCCATAGCTAGTATAGCAGCAGCAAGAGCAGCATCATTCCTACCAACCATATTCTATTCATCCAATAACAGTAACTATGGTTAAACAATCAACTCGCCAGAACACAACTGTCGCACACCAAACAACTTGGTCAAAACGACCGACACGGACTGACACTGACACAAACTGGCTCTGATACCACTTAATGTAACACCCCCATTCTATACCCCGAGCTATTAAAGCAATAACAATTAATCAGAGTGTAATTAAAACATTCATGGCATAAAAGGGAGTGTCACATCGAAGTGACAAGGTACAACAACCTGCTCATATAGATATGCAACAATCAGGTAACAACATAAGTAGAGGAACTCAGTTCCTATCACCCACTATTCAGATACAGAATAAAAGCGGAAAATCTGCAACTGAAATCTCATAGATATAAACATAAAAGTTTGTCTGTTTTATACAAGGTCATACATGTACATCCAAAAAGATATATATATACATGTACACACATAGTCACACAACGATCTCCCCGACTACCCGGTGCTACATATTAGAGTCGACGGACAAAAGAATGAAGACATAATCTTCACAAAAAGACCTTCAACATCTAATCTGCAATGCCTCATAGAGCATTCAAAACAGTAGAAGGGTGAGAAACATAATTATAATATAGTTGCATACAATTATGTAATAGCATACAATACACATGCAAAACATTCTCACCTCGACAAACACCATAGTTCAAATACAAAACATAACGATTCATATCTCACACATCCATCACAAAGGCATATAAATCATGCTCAACAAATTCATCACCAATATATATATATATATATATATATATCAACTCATCAATTCCATTCACAAATCCTACACATAATCAATCCATTAATGACTTATGTAAATGCACATAGACCGACACAACGACTCTATGCAAATGTGGTACCATTCCATCCATCATTCTCATCATTAATTCACTCAGGAATTATTGGAATCATCGCTTGTTACTTAGTGTAACTCCCCGTCGGGCAAACGATGTTCCCCGTCGCTTTAGGTCCTCTTTATATAAGGCACACGGCATTTATGGATCGCTTTAGGTCCTCTTTGTATAAGGCACACGATCCGATCGCTTTAGGTCCTCTTTGTATAAGGCACACGATCATCTATAACGTCGCTTTAGGTCCTCTTTGTATAAGGCACACGACCGTTACAACAGATTCCCTCTGAAATCGTTTCGTCGCTCACACCCACTAGGGCACACGACATCACAAGAATGCATATCATGATGCTTGGCATACAATGACTCATGACAATCAAATGCATATACAACCATGTGAATCATCTCGATATCCATAATCATGCATATACAATCAAACCCCACATAATGCATTTACTTGCCCTTAGGCCACAAATAATCATCACAACATTCACATCACATGCATTCACATCATATAACAACACACAAGTTATACATTATATATCCAAAGCATATTGCATGATAACATATCAATCGCACACAACTACGACGATAAAAGTCGACAAAATGACACGTTTCCAAATTCCCGACATAATTAAATCGGCCACCAATCTCAAAAACCACTTTTATAAGAAAGAACATTTCATAAGCTTTCCAATGGTACAAAGAACGTCCCGATCCAAGTTACGGATCAAAAGTTACAGAATTTAGAAAACAGATTTAATTTTTGAATTTCCAGGTCGCGCTAAGCGGGCTCCTCCCCGCACTGAGCGTGTTCCTCACTGCCTGGTGATGTTACGAATTTTCAAGACCGCGCTAAGCGCGCAGACCCCGCACTGAGCGTGCACTGCAAAATTCAGAAAAATGAACTCTTCGCAAATCCAACCTAAAAATCCTATTTTTCATCCCAAATCAATTCTAACAGCAAAACAAGCATCAACAATTGTTCATAAACACAGTGTGATCATACAGCGCGATTTATATCGATTTCCGACTGTGTAAACATCTATTTCTACTCGTTTATCTCATTTCGTCCTATATTTGAAAAACTAGTAAACAATCCAACACACCCATACATAATCATACAGGAACATAGCATAATCGAGTTTCGTACCCTTATCTGATTAATCGTGCTTCGAAGTGTCGGTTGAATCGATTCCTAAACTTTCAAGTTTTTCCTCTTTTTCTTATTTTCTTTCTCTTTTCCTTCTTTTCTTTCTTCCCTTCCTATTTTTCTCTCTTTCCTCTCTATGTTTCTATTTTAAGTGAAAATAACCCAAAAAGACTAAAATACCCCTACACTCAATTTTCTCGCAAACGTTCCCACAACACGATAAAACATAATAACGAAAAACATAACACATTTATCAAGAATAAAATAATATAAAGACCAAAAATAATTAAATCGACTCGATTAAATAAATCTAACAAAAACCGGGGCGTTACACGTTTCAGAGGAGCTCGAGACCCATGAAACTGCACCCAAAATAAACAGTTACGATTACGTGATCACAAACACAACACGATTGTATTCGACAATCACAAGGCCACATTCGCCTTAAGACCTCTTTTGTCTTTTCCAAATAAGCACAATAATACATGATCCATACTAGTGTAGTTATTTCCATGTCGTTCGGTAGTAGACGCACGCCTCGGCCTCTCATGCACGAGTGTCGTCGTTATGTTATTCAATACTTTCCTAGCCGTTACTAGGTTCCAACCTAATCCAAATGATAATATTCCTCACTCTACCTATTTCACATTTTAACACGCATACACTCTCAACCATGCTTAACAACAAGAGAAAATAGGTAAACACAAGTCAATCATATAATGAAATCACATAATTCAACATACCACAAAGTTACACCAATTTCGGTTCCCTCTGATTTATTTAATCGGCCACAAAACTAGTATTTTCACTTCCATTAAATGGAGTATTTTCAGAGCTTCACATCGATATAAGGAACACTTAAATCGGATACCCGAGTCAAAAGATATGAGTTTTTGAAAATATTTTTACTTTTGTTCCAGGTCGCGCTAAGTGGGCCCCTCCCGCGCTAAGCGCGCTCCTCGCTGCCTGAAAAGGGTGAAAATTCTCCAGACCGCGCTAAGCAGGCATACCGCGATAAGCGCGCTCTGCGTTATGCAGAAAAATAAATCCTTTGACAACAACTTCCAACCTACAATTTCATCCTCAATACCATACCTAAACAACCAATAGAGGTATATTATCATGGTCCTAACATGGTTTAACCAACAAACTTCATCAAACATGATTTCCACATTAACACATAGTTTCTACATAAAACCCTAAGATTTTCAACCAAATCAAACCTATCCAAACTTCATAACAATTACCAATAGATGATTCTACACATATTTTGATCATACCAAGCAATTTATAACACACTTCAACCGTTAGATTCTTTGATTTTGCACAAAACCCCATTTTCCCCAAAATCCAACCTAAATCTAAAACCTCAAGAAATTATACTCTAAAGTCTCTATCTAGAACCCACCTGGATTAGAAGATGATGATGAAGAAGCTGAGATGAAATGATGAAGAGTTGATGTTGATTGTTGATCTTGAGCTCTTAAACTTTTCTTCTTTTCTTTCCTTTCCTCTTCCTTCTCTCTACTTTCCCTTTCTTACTATTTTCTATCTTTTGTTCCAAATGAAGAGGAAAAGGAAAATGAGATGATATAGAGAAATGTCATTAGTTAGTAACACTACTAAATGTCCAAAAAGTCTCTATAATGCCAAAAGTTAAAACCTCAGAGTCAAATAATATTAATTTGATATGCTCTGAGCTCATCAATTTACTCTAATTATTTTATCCAACAAATTCTCAGAGTAAACCGGAACCCAGTTAATCATAATAATATTATCCAGAGTGAAATAATTTACGGGGTATTACACATGTCATATTCACCAAGTTGAAGGCATTTTAATGGTAGTTACACGAACAATTCCATTTCCCTTTTTTCACGAATAATTCCAATTCAATGGTAGTTTGGGTTATGCTTTTAAGACTTGTTGTTTTTGTTGATAGGGTTTGAATCCTTTACATGATATTTTTGAAATGTTGTGATGCATATTTTAATCATTGATTTATATTATTGCTTATTGCAGTTTTGAAGGGGATTTCTAAGGGTTTGTCAAGGAGAAAGAAACCAGAAGAAGTGGAAAAATTGGTATAATTTTGGATTTGTTAATATAAATTTGTGGAAGGTGAGTGTTAGGAAGATATTTTTTTTAATCTATGGTTTCAATATTATATTAGAACTTGTGGTTTTAATATCATGTTTATGGTGTCGTGTTTAGAGTCTTGGTTCTATGTCATCTATTACAATCTCATATGGTGAAAAAGGTTTGATTTTCTGATGTATTTAGAGCCTGCTGAAGCATTCTTCAGTATTTGTTATATGAAGATGTTTGATTTAGTTCTATTTTAGGTACAAAATGGTGAAGAATGAGTTATATTTAGCTATAGTTTAAATCACATTTGCACATTCCACAATAAATGATTGTAGTTATACTTGTGACGTAGTGTGTGTATGATACCTACACATGCCCATTCTCTCAGTATTAGTTCTATTCCTATGTGTTGCTAGTTGAGATAGGTTTACCATAATCATGAACTCTCTTATTTTATCCCAGGAAAAAAGTCATAATCATGCACTACTTTTGAAGTAATGTTATGGGGTTTTTAAAACAAAATTTGTTTTTAAAGTGGCATTTCTCCCTTTAACTTGTTTATTTGGAGCTTCCATAAGATTTCAACATTTGACATGAGTTTTAAATTGATAGTTAACTCATACATTAACATCTTCAAGTCATGCCAATGTGAATGACTAATTAGTAATTAACTTGTCATTTTCTAAATAACAATGCAAATAGGTTACTTTAGAACATATTTAATATGATATGGAGTCCTTTTAATCTTAATGTCGTGGGCCAGATATTGATGCTCTGTATGGAGTTTGTTGTAGTTTTCTACTTCTTTTTTTGTATTGATATTTTATCAAGCATAAAATTTTCTAGTTACCCCTAGGTGGCTTATTAGAATAATAATTTTGAATTGTGAAATATCACTTTATTCAAAGTTCCTATAGCATGTGGTAGGATTATTTTCCGGCTTTTCTTTGGTGTTGTGGTCTAGGATTTTTTGAAGAGAGTTGTTAATTTGTCATTTCTGACTTAATATAGAGATTTAAAAACTCTTATTCTTGGTAATGAACGTGTTTTTTTCTCTTCGTAATTTCTTGAATTGAAATTTGAACAATGTCTTGTTCTCCTCTTATTTGTACAATTGGGTTTTAGCAAGATGTTTGATTTCGATTCTCTAATTATCCTCTATTGTTTTCTACTTATTGTGCCTTTTGTTTGTGTTTTGGAAAATGTATGGCCATTCAATATAAAGACACACACACAAACACTTTTGGGATTGGGTGTGTTTTTTGTTTGGGTTTTGGATAATGACATTTCAGACAAATACTTTTATTCATATGCAATATACTTTGAATATAATTGTTAGTAACTTAGTATTTTCATCATTCCCCAAATATATGATAGGATTATAAAGTTGGTGGTGCAGTGCTAGATGATTTTCTCTAAAAATATATGTTAGGCTCATAAAGTTTGTGGTACGGTGTCGGTGCTAGATGATTTCCTCTACAATTTTACAGTGTTTGTAAATTTTAAAATTTGATCATGTTTCATCTAGATAAAGGAGTGTCGAGTGTTATATAGTTCTAGGAATTTGTATATCACTGCAATGCATCTCTATGACAATTCATGTTGTTTCCTAACTCTCATCTAAAGATGTTATTTCCTATACATTCTGTACATGGCAGAATACAATTTGGAATAAATTCTCTTCCACTGATAGTGTTTGGATATGTGCTGTAACAAAATGCAGTTTGGAACAAAATCCTTGTGACATAATGAAATTTGGAACAAAATCTGTAGATTTTGCTAATATTTTAGTTAAGATAAAGTTGTTGTTTTTTCTCCACTGATAGTGTTTGGCTCTGTATCGGAGGTAACTCTTCTTTAAGAAGCTCTTCTCAATTGAGTCAGTACCAACATACATAAGTATATCTGGTATGAGAAAGAAAATCTAAAATCTCTTGTGCTTGAAGTTAAACTATTATAAATCGCTTGTGCTTTGAGAAACACTTTTATAGCCAACCAAATTCAAAAATCATAGTTATGTGTCATAAATCATGTACATGTCGACCTATACGAAGCCACAGGTTGGCACATAATTGTTACAGGCCGGCTCTTACGAAGCAATAATGAAGCTTGTAGCTTCCGCCTGCAGGTTGTACTATAGGTCGCCTCACAGGCCGACCTATTAACCTAAGTGTTCACTGATTCAAAGATACGTCATTCTACGGATTTCAACTTCTACTTGTGTAGTCATGCAGGAATTCAGGTATGACAATGACATCTACATCGTTACGTTAGAAAGAACATGATAACGTTGAATTGATTTAACTAACATTAATGGAATTTTAAGGGTACAAGTAGAGTAGCTCATTATCATGTTATATGGGACGACAACAACTTCAGTGCCGATGAGATTCAGTCTTTAACTAACAAATTTTGAAAAAGGTTAGAACTCCTTTACTAACTTGCACCACTTGTATCTTATTTCTCTTGTAATATTTTCAATGTTTCTTTCCATTATTTCCGACAATTAGATAGCAAGCAATATTTGAACTGTGCATGTTGACTGATTTTAAAAACCACTTTAAAATTGTTGGATTTCACAATATCATCTTATTTGCTTCTTTATTAAAAAATATGTGTTTGCTTATGTGTCTTTTTAAACTATAAAAAATATGTGAAATGTAGCATTTTTTCAGTTTCTTAATTCACAACATAGTTGAAAGATTATAAAATAGTATGCAGGATACGTACAATGGATGAAAATATGATCCCTTCAAAATTATCAATTCTCATTCTAAGATAGTGAAAACAGTAGTTAAAGAGTTCTCTCACTTTTCCATTAACAATTGGTGTTTTTAGAAATAGACTAGATTATTATTAGGCCTATTGAAAGACATAGCCTCTTGATCTATTTTCTAAAAATGACAAATTGGTTAATCTTTATCTTTTCCATAAAACATTATATTGTTTTTCATAACAAATTGGAAAACTATGGTGCTCCAAACCTTTGATTATCTCTACAATATCACCCTTCTTTGTTAAGTAACATAGTTGGATTTTTGTTATTATGTTTTGATTTAGTGATCCTACATGGTGTTTTCTTATTCAGATAAACTATCTACACTGTTAGGAATGAGGGAAATATCACTAGAAAACTCCGATGTGATAGCTAATGGGCAAATAACATACACTTTAAAACCAAAGAAGCCATAATGGTACATAGTTTTTTGTATAATCTAATTAACACGTTCTGTTCATAGTAACCTGCCTCGAATAAGTATGTTGTTTGACATCTATTAAGTATTTTTCCTTGAAGTAGTTTGAATATGGGCTAATAAACAAGAAATGTTACACGGTTTGAAGAACTAGTTTGTCGTAGTTCACGCTCTTATGCTGTTTGGTTTGTTATGTAGGTGAAACTATGATGGTGACTCTGTGATGTTGTTCTATTTTTTCATGTGAGGCTTAAGCCATTTTCATTTGCAATTATGTAGAGAGAGTATGAACAATTCAAGGTGAGAATCAATGTACTTGTTGTAGAGTCTCAAAAAAACCATGAAGAGGGGTGGATGCTGCTAGATGGTACCTGCGGTCAGAACACTTTAGATTAATATACATCTTACTTAACTAAGATTATATATTATGATTGTTATAACTTACTCTATTAACGTGGTTTTTAAGTTTAATACTCTAAGTTATGGCCTTGTGTTTGGCCATGGAAGTCTGTAGAACATTTATCATATGTTCTTGATAGTTTTGTGGTTAATTGGTTAATTTTTTTATTTTCAAAATCTTATCATGGTGAATTTAAACAGGTTCTTGACCTTATTGTAGATCTTGATAGTTGTTTTGTTTAATAAAATTATAATTTTTCATGGTATTTTGTTTTGTTAGAATTAAATATTGTAATAGCAATGGTATTCTACTAACATGAAGAGAGGAGTTAATGTAGCAATTTTTATTTTAAAAAAATACAATTAACGGCGGTTCTAAATCGTCGCTATTTTTAATAAAATATATATTATACAATTATGGTGGTTACAACCGTCGCTATTTTTAATTCAATATATATTATACAATTATGGCGGTTACAACCGTCGCAATAATATATTGGGGGCAGTTTCAAAACCGTCGTGAAATGTTACGGCACTTGGAGCAGCAGATTTACAAACTTTCACAAAACAGTCTCGTGACGCACGTTTCTGGGACAGAATTGCAACCGTCGTAACTTTCCAAAATGAACCGTTGCAATTTGCCAATTTTCTTGTGGTGTACCAGGTGTCATCGTCTTGAATAATGTAGCATAATTCTCTAGTACTACAATTACAAACTTCTCTCACAAGTTAGAAGTGCAAACAAAATTCATCTTGGTTGTCCACCTGCAGGCCAACAAACAAGTTGGATTGGTGAAAGAAGTTATATATAAAGGGATCAAGAAAAAGTTTGACGATGCCAAAGGGTTGTGAGCAGAATTACTCCATGAGATATTATGGTCGCATCATGATAAATATTGGAAAGCTTAAACTTAATATTTAATTTGAGGGAATTTGTAATTAATTTGATTTCACCGGCTTATTTATCATACAAATCGTCTCTCACATGCATCAACATACATTCACATGCATCAACATATATTCACATGCATCAACATACATATAAAATAAAATGATACGGTTATGGCCTATAGTACAATTATTCCTTCAAGCCAATGAGAGAACCTAAGTTAAACCTAGGAACAATCTATGCTTCTCCAAGATAAAACATCCAAGGTTGTCCTCCTTTGATTTTGTCTTCTTTTCTTTCTTCATTATATTACATAAAATATACTTATTTAACATACTAAGGCCATAACCACTCATCACTATGCAACACTAATAAACTCACTTATCATTATTGTTATTATTGTTAAATTCTGTTAATTAAATTAATTAATTAAAATTTGGCGATTGATTAACTTACGCAAAGTTAGTCGAGGGTTCAGCGGACGGGGATCAAAGGGGAAATACCCTGATGCAAAATTCTGATGAAAAATTCACTTTGAATCAACATCATATTTCACATCAACAGGTGATTCCTTTTGCAAACCCTAACAACACAACTTTTGCACTGTCATAAACCCTAATTGTATGATTCTTGACAACAAAGCTCTTGAACCGTCATAAACCCTAATCATATGAATCATGACAAAATAACTCTTGCACCATCATTAGGCATGGCAACAAAACCCATACCCGCGGGTACCCACCCGAACCTGCTCCGAAGTTGACGGGGAAAACCCGTTTTGATTGGGTTTGGGTTTTCCCCGATTAAAAAAATGGGGACGGGTCGGGTAATAGGGACATTACTACCCACCCCGAACCCGTCCCCGAACCCGCCCCGTTTATTTTATTATGTACATTATTATTTAATTTTGTTAATTTGGAATATTAAATATGTGGTCAATGTTTTGATAATTTTATTTGTATTAATTAGTTAAAATATTTGAAATGCATGTAAGAATTTTTTTTTTTAGATTTTGTTTTTATTATTTGAAATGTAATTTGATTTTTGAAAAAAAATATTTCTATTAAAATATTGATTTTACTAAATGGATGGTGGGGGGCAGGGATACCCGAACCCGTTTGGGATGGGTTTGGGTTTTAATTCTCCATCCCCGTTTGGGTTTGGGGCGGGGAACGAGGATTGTGTGGGAATTCGGATTTGGGTTTGGGGGAGGTAAAAATCGTCCCCGACCCGCCCCGTTGCCATGCCTAACCATCATAAACCCTAACGCAACATGTTCATACCATCAAAAACATAATGATAGATTATTAAATATGATTGGTCAAAATGTCGCTGCTCACCATACAAATTTAGGTCACAAAGCAAAATGAACATTGATAATTCAAATGTATAATAATCATTATATTAATCTAATGGATGGAAAAAAATAGCATATCAAACACACTGATGTCACACCAAAATTATTTATATCATATATAAATCGATCAATCATATTTGTATCACTATGGATGGTCAAAATATCAATGCTTCACCATAAAAATGTTGGTCATGAAGCATAGTCAATGTCAAACATCTAAATTATACAAATCATGATGCCAATATTTAATTTCTCTATTATTATTTATTCATTATGTATGTTTAATCGAATTAAAATAGAAAGTATAGAAAATAAACAACTATCTGACTCATGGTTTTGTAAGTCACTTTGATAGCACTGATGGGAAACCACAGTTAAAATATGCAATGAAATTATTTTCCCTAAGTCGATCCTTATGAACGAGCATGCTCAGTGATATAATGGTTACTTCTTGTGGCGATTAACCATTAATGCAAAATCATGAACGACCACGAGTGCTGAATTTAGTCAAGTATCCAATACTTTATCACAAGGTTTTTTAAGAATAGATTGTGTGGGCTACAAGTTGAACAATCCCACTAAGCATACCACACCTTACATTGTACTGTATTTCACTTAAGTGTATCGTATATTACGTTGTTTAATATTTTACGTAAGTACAGTGTACCTTATGGTGTTCATTATTTGAATTAAGTACATCATACCTTATGGTGTTAGATATTTCACTTAAGTGCAACATACCTTACAGAGTACCACGTTTCTCAAATTAACACTAGTGCATTGCAAGATCACACAATCGAATAAGCTTAACTTATTTATTTTCTCCCATCAATATGTCCTTATGTATGTGACCTTGTAAGTTCTTGTGATGTTAACAATTATATTAAATCACATATTTAATACAATAAACAATGAGTGGTATCTAGCAATACATTACTACTACCAAATTCATGAAAATGTTATGTGATATGACAAAAACTCTCTATGATAATGTATACATGTATAATTATCATTTTCCCTCATGTGTATATAAAACACAAGGCATAAATAATGTCACCCTTATCTAGTTCGATATTTGACACTTATATATTTATCCTATTACGCAAGATGGTAAAATTTCATCTAGGTCACTCGTGTCCCTCTACATGATTTGTGGAGTATCCATCAACAATCTTTATTATAATTCTGTTACAAATAATATTTAATCGGTATTAAAGTACGTAGATCCATATTTAGGGTCCATAGTGGTTTTAGGTCAAAGGGTGGTATACACCACTATCACCTTGATAATAACTTATGACACTTACATATCATTCTATGTAGTATTCTCATGGCGGGTTAATCCAGTATAAATATTACTCCTAATATTCATACCTATGTGAAAACTTGATAAATCTTTATCCATGATTGATGAGATGTGATCATCAGTCCATCAACATAATAGTCGCAATGTTGTAACATTATCCCACTTTACAATAAATCTTGACTATAGATACTTTAAAAATAATATCCCTATGTTTAATTGGGTCTCAAGATTAAGTCACACTTAATGGTTCATCAAACGAACTATATATTCTAGGAACTATATTACCTTGGAAAAACAAACAAACAAAATAAAGAAATGCCTCATCATTATTAATAGATAATTCAATACAAGTGTCAAGTTCTAATAAAACTATTAGCCTATAGGGCTTACACCATCACCCTCAAACTTATGAATGACCAGGAACATCTAGTCAAAAGTGTATGTACTCCCTAGATCGTGTATATACGTGAACTCAAGGGCATGCATGTGGATCTATGTGTTTGCAAGAAAGTGGTCCAAAATGATAAAGCTCATGGATAATGAGATTCAATAAGCAACTACTTAACTTTGATAATGACATGGTTTTCACGAAGACAACACTTGAAGCAACAACAACACTTAAAGTCAAGAAACTACTAAAGTTAGATCAAGAAGTCAAATATACACAATATGGTTGACCAAGATCAAGTTATCCCTCTGAATCAAGCTAAAGTTAGCTCAAGTGAAGAATTAGTGTTTATGATCACTTGTGATTTAAAACATCCCAGATGATGGACTAATACAGAAATATCTCAAGCCTCGTCAATAAGACTTAAATTTCTTGTGTGATGATAAAGTTAAAGATAATACCAAGACTTGAAGCTTTAGAGTGTGAAAGAGAGAAAATATGAAAGCTTGTCTAATCGTGTCAATCTGAGTGATTAGTATATTGAAAAGACACAAGGGTGTTTTTGTAAGTAGAATGGATAAATCACACACACACACACACACACACACACACACACACTTAAAACATAGAAAGCCTCCCAATTTTTTATTCAAAATAATTAAAAATTATTTTTGGAGCCTAACCAATTGATTAGGAGACTATCTACTTGATCAAGACAAGTTTTTGAACTGTCCAATCGATTAGATGATGTTTAATCAAGTCCATAATCAATTACGACAACCTCTTAATAATCACTACTACAAAAAGTATCTATCACCATGTTTGGGAGACGGATTTCACCATAGATGGAGGTATGTGGTAACGAAGGATGTGATAGTAAGTGCATTACTTTTCACCTCGGGGCTAAGGTCCGTGGTGAAAATTGGATAGCGCGCTAGATTTCACCATAGTTAGAATTTTCAAACGTGGTGAAATTTTAGTCTGCCAACTATTCACTAAGGTTGGAAGTTCCAAACATGGTGAAATGTTTGTCAGTACACTTTTCATCACAATTGGAAGTTCCAATAGTGGTGAAAAGTCCGTCAGGCCGATTTTTCATCTTTTCCATATGTTTTGGCTAACAACATTTATAACTTCAATCACAACATATAATATTAAATATTTTTAATAGGACAAGAACAACAAGAAAAACTACAATAACAACAACAACAATGAAAACAACAACAACAATGAAGACGATGACGACAGCGACAACAACAAAAACAAAAACAAAAATAAAAACAAAAACAAAAAGAAGAATAATAGCAAGTGCAAGAGCAAGAGCAAGAACAAGAACAAAAGCAAAGGGAAGAACCAAAACAACAATAACAAGAAAACAAAATCAATAGAATAGTTAAACATTGAATATCAGCAACAACAACAAACAAAATCAATATAATCGTTAAGCATTAAATCTTAACAACAACGACAACTACTACTACAAAAACTAAATCAATAGTATTGTTAAACATTAAATCTAAACAACAACATTAACCAAAATAAAATATATAAGATTGTTAAGCATTCAATCTCAACAACAACATTAAATATTTTACCTGACACAACAACAATAAATAACATTGCTAAGTTAAATATATGTTTTCCTCGTCTCGTTCGAGTTGGAGAAGGGATGATGGAGTTTTTAAACTCTTTAATAGAAGAAATAATATTTTTGAGTTTCGTTTATGGAAGAAATGATGTTTTAGAGTTTGGTTTAGTGGAGAAATAGAGTTTTGTAAATGTCGGATGAAGTTTAGAGGTAGAAGATGAAGTTCGTTTAAGTTCATCTATGGAAAAAGTGACTGAACGTAGAGCGTCATATATCCTAGAAAAAGAAAACTGGGTGACTTTTCATTCTCAATCGTGGTAAAATGTAATTTATTTATAATTTAAAATAAATAAAAAAATAGGAAGATGTCACTTTTCATCACAGTTAGAATTTCAATCGTGGTGAAAATTGGCTTAAAATAAATAAATAAAACAAAACTGCTGGTGTTATGATTCTAACCTATGACCAATGCAGTTTTTTGCCACAGTTAAAATTACCAACTGTGGGAAAATGTGACTTAAAAATGAATAAAAACAAAACTGTAGGTGTTGGGATTCTCATGGTGGAGAAAAGTGACTTAAAAATTAAATTGAAAGGAATGCATCTAGTGAAATAGATCTTGCCTTAGTGAATTTATTGGCATAGATAATAGTACATTACAAAAGATATATTTCGTAGTAGTGGATTTATAACAATTCTCTATCAAAATCTTTCAATTAGGCAATGATAATTAATTATTTTCACTACCTAATTGATTAGCTAATCGATTAGGTTATTTATTTGGCCCATAATTTTTTTTTCAAATATACACAATTTCTTGGTCTATAAATAGAGGGTTTCTATATCAGTTAAAATCATCCAAAAAACGTGAAAACTTATTTTCTCGCATACTCTCTCTAAATCATTTCCACTTTTCTCACATATTTTAGACATAGTGTTTTGAGAGTGTTCTTGAGTTTAATAAGGAAATTTTTTCTAGGGGAGGACATAATTGTAAATTTACCAAGAGTAGTTTCTCTCATGAGTAAATAATTTTTTCGGAATTAGATCCTCTCCTGCTATTTATCTTCTGCTGCCATCCTGCTGCAATCTCAGTCCTTCATCTGTCTTTTCTCTCTCTCTTCAAAATTTATTTTATTTATTTATTTGTTTTTTAAAATTTCATATCCATTGGATCATGAGCATGAGAGATGGCTGAAGAGAAAAGCAGGAGAGGATCCTTTTCCAATTTTTTCTTAGGAAGTGATTATTTTGGTTGGGAGATAAACCATTATAAAATCTCTTTGATTGAGGAATTAGAATAAGTCTCTGTTTAGTATGAGAGCTCCACCATTTAAGAAAATCTCTCTTTTGCATTTATGAAGAATAACCGGTGAAAAATATTCACAATGCTTCTTTAGCTCAACCCAGTTAAAAGCTCTATTTGTTCGAGATCAACCTGGTGTAAAATCTCACTTGGATCTTGAGTCCAACCCGGTTAAAAGCTTAGTAGGTTCGAGATCAACCCGATAAAAATCTTAGTCCAGTTCATGCCCAACCCGTGTAAAATCTCAATTCGGTTTGAAGGATAGCAAACTCAAAACTCCATATTGGTTCGAGATCAACCTGTGCAAAATCTCTGTTTGACTTAGAGACTCACCACTCGAAACTCTGTTCGTCGTTTGATTTGGAGACTAACCACTTCAAGCCTCACTTCGTTGTTTGGTTGGACGTTAGCTTGAAAGTTCTCAAACAATATTGGATACTCTTAAGATAATTTCTTGGGGTGAGGAGTAGTTCACTTCATTAGACTGAACTTCTATAAATTTATTTACTTCGAATTTCCGCTGCATATTCAAACATTCTGATAAAATATTTTTAAACTCTGATTTCGAAAATGATTTTGTTTTAAATCAACGATTTTAAAACCTCCACAATTCACCATTTCTTGTGTGTAAGACCCCCAAAACCTTTTCTTTAATGTATATAAAATTATTTTATTTGAATTAAGTAAAAATATCTTAACCACATAAGGTATTAATTAATATTTTTTTCCTATAATTTTATTTATATTGGAGTTGAAGTTGTTACATGCTTAATTGTTATTTTATTCTACTTTTGGTATTAAAATATTTTATTTTATATGTATGAAATATTTATTTTTAAATTGATATTAAAATATTTTATTTTTATAACTTATTTAGTGTTTGATGTTACTGTGATATTTTAACTATTACATTTTATTTTGTTTTGTTCTAATATGAAAATATTTTATCATAAACTGACATTAAGATATTTATTTTTGTTAATTAATTAATAACGAGTGTCCAACTTTTTAGTGTAGTAATTTTAAGAATGTGTAATATAAATTCTTTTACATAATTTTATTAGAAAAAAGAAAATGCACTGACAATGTAAAATATTTTATACTGTCAACCAATCACAATCCTGTATCAGATTAAAACATATTTTTATTTTAAAAATACTAATATTACATAATAATTGTAGATATTTTGATTGGTTACATGTATAAAACTGTCTTACACTGACAGTACACTATCTTTAAATCTTAATTTTATTAGTGTAATAATTTTTATTTAACGTTATTAAATAAAGTAGTCTCATTGACTTAATTTTTTAGTATATATTTTCCTAAAAATTGAATTTACTCTTTCTCTCCGATTTTTTTTTTCACGCATGACTTTTCAACATCTCTCATTCACCTTCACACTATTGATTTATTAACGGTAGTACTTCTTAAAAGTATGTAGAAACAAAACCATTGCAATTCTATTTCCAAAAAGACACTTCACATATACTTATTATTGTTGAAGATGTTAAGTAATTGTTAGAAATTATATACGAAATCGAATTATTTAGAAACTTAGAATATTAGAAGATTTTTATGAATTAGAATGGAAATTAAAAGTTTAGACATAAAGTTTTTAATTTTTCTTTGGTGTCCATTTTGGTGAATGATTTAATCCTAAAAACAATTTTATTTTATAACATTTAAATGATTTTAAATAGAGAAAAAATAAAATTTATTATGTAAAATATTTCACATTGTCAATTAATTACAAACATGTATCAGAATAAAATATATTTTTATTTTTAAAATACTGATATTACATGACAATTATAGACATTTTGATTAGTTGCATGTATAAAACTGTCTTACATTGACTGTGCACTACCTTTAATTCTTTTAAATAAGTTTAATGAAAATTTTGTTTATGAACCATAAAATTGTTGAAACTATCTAATTGCAAGGATTCTTCCTATATAGTCTTGGAGAAAAAAATTAGCCCTGTTTCTTTTTAGTGTTAATGATTTTATATGAAGTTAACTCGCAATAAATTAATTTTTCTACATTTGTTGAACTTATAAAATATCTTTAGAATATTTACTAAAAAAAATAAATTTGGTATAAATGTTCCGTCTTGTAGAATAGTAGTGCGACAGTCAAAATGATTGAGTAATATTTATGGTATTACATGCTTAAGGAAATTTTTAGTGCAAAGTAGTTCATTTGAAGTAATATTCTAATTTTCTATAATTTTATAAAAAATGTTTTTGACATTTAAAAAAAATATTTTTCTTAATTATGGAAATTTTTTGTTGTAAAGTATGGCGAAAACTTTATTTTATATGTTGTTAGGATTAATTGACATAAAAAACAACTTTTTTTATGAGTGCTTTATTTAAAAATAATTTTATATATTAGAAATTTGAGAAAAACAATTGTATATTGTTAATTAGTTAGAATAAATATTTTGTTTTAAATTATAAGATGAAATTTGAATTTTTGATTTAAGGAAAAGGAGATGTTTTTATTATTGGAGTATGATAATCATTACTTTAATATTAATTGGTTAAAAGGAATTTTAAATTAAAGGAGCAAAACGATCATTTAAAAAAAATATTTAATTAGTGTCAAAGTCCTTTAACTTAATTTCAATTTTTATTTTAGTCTCTTATTTAATAAAGACTGCATTTTAGTCCCCTAAAAACTATTTTGTTAATCAAGTTAGTCATTTCTATTAAATTTTGTGAAAAAACGTTAAGTTGTGCATATGTGAGATGACAACATGACAAGTAAGTCGGCAATTTAGTAAAGTGGCTAAATTGAAACCTTATATATATAGTTAAAATATTAAATTGAATCTTGAATATAATATCATTAAACCAGAATCTTGATATATTCCTTATTCAAATCAAGGCATTAAACTAAAATAAATTAAGGTGTACACAGACACAACTACAATAGCTTATTCTTCTTAGAACTTGTTGTAGAGATCTCGTTCTTCACATGAAACAACTTTTCTGGTCCTTCTGAACATGGTATAAATTCTGCACCATAGCTTATGTGCCATCAAATTACTCTTTTCTCCTAAGAGATTAAACAATTTTGCAAGTTCTCAATAACATATTTCCATACATTAATATAAAATAATGGAAACAAATAAAAGTGTAAAAGCCAAGTCTAATAATACATGTTTAGTGAACCCTTTAATATTTCTAAACTTTTTCTTTTATAAGAGAAGAAAGAAAAAGCTAATTAGAGATCAAATTTCATATGAAAGAACAAGTTATAAGCTATAACTGCATAAAAATATTTATTTAATTTCACAAGCAAATAAGCAATATGTTCAACACATAACAAAAGAAAAGTTATGATAGTAAGCACAACCATATTGATTTTACTAATTATCATTCTCACTCTCCTCACATATTCTCATAGATTTTCACATATCAAGACAAGTTGAATAACAAAATTATAAACATTTCTTCTCAAGAAGGTTCAGCTCATCCTTACCAACAAGTCAAAGGTGATCTATGTTTACCCTTCGAAATTAATTGTAAAGGGAAATATAATATGGTATGATAATCCAAATGATTTAAGCATTCAAATGATTACTCTTTCACATTTCAAGATTTGCACAGTAAGCTTTCTGATAACTTAATCTTCATCACAAGTGACTGGTGCCTTCCTTCAAGCAACATATTTTTATTTGTCGAAGCTTGTTCAAGCTAAATCCTCACCATAACTTAATTTAAATTTGTGATGAGTTTTTCCATCCTTTTTCATGCTTCAATAAACAAGGCAGAGATATCCAAAATTTCAGTTGCATCTATTGCTTACCACTGAGTTGTAAAGTCTATACTTTTATGAACACAACATGAAATGGTCATTCCTTGTTTCATTCCAATTTAATTTGTATGAACTTATTATAATAAGGGTTGTAAAGTGCATATAAGTCGTCTATCCAAACAAACTGTAAATACACAAACAACAAACCAAGTAGAAACACAACTGACTTGAACAATAAAATGGAAGAAATACCAATCAAAGCGAGGAAAGTGATTCAGTTATGGAAAGAATATTGCCGAGTTGTCGATGTGTCGTAGCGGAGCTGAATCGGAGAAACGGAGCAAACAAGTGATGTGGTTGCAAGGGGCTGATGGCCGTTGTGGGAGCTCCAAAGAGTAGCAGAAATGTTGGGGTTGGTTGAAAATATACATGTTGAAGAAGTCCCACATTGCTTAGTTTTGTGAATGAAGAGAAAATCCAAGGCTATATATATGATACAAGTTATTTGAAGTCCCACATCGCTTAGTTTAGTGAAGGAAGTGGGAGTCCAATGCTATATATAGGATTCAAGTTCTTCATTCCAAGATGCACTAGTCAAAAGCACTTTAAGCTTGTATTTGACTTTCTTTGTTCTCTTATGCTCTTGTATTAGAGTGTTGTGAGATGTAGTTAAATATTTGTTTTGGAGGGTGTGGGTGTACTCGGGGCTTGGGTTTGTGAGGGTATATTATGTGTTATAATAATTTTCTCATAGTGTTATTCTCTGGTTGTCTATTGACACGGTCGCGATTTTTTCTCCGGTTTTGGAGTTTCCACGTTAATCTCTTGTGTTGTTATTGTGTTCCTGTTTTTTCTCTTTGCTTTGTTTTTTCCTAACAAGAAAATGGTTTGTTACGTTTGGTGGAAGTCGGTGCGGGTTTGGCGGTGATGTGTTTGGACGTGGTCGGAGATAAAGGTTTGAAGGATGGTTTCAGTCATGGTGGAAAAGAAGTCAGTTGGAAGTGGTTTCAGTCATAGAGTGGGAAGTGAGGAAGAAAACGTTGAGGATGAGGACGGTTGTATGGGAAAAACGAGGAATTTGAGTTCGATTGGAGGATATAGGTCATCTGAGAGTCCGGTAATGACGGAAGAGAAAACCCTAGAAATCATAGACAGGGAAAAATGGGTTAATTATTATGGGAATAATCTGAAACCTAAAATTAAGTTAAGAGATCAAATGATGCATTAAGCTTTAAAAAAATACTCGTTGTTAACTGTGGACCCTAAGCATCTAAGGAAGACTTGATTTTTCTCCATTTCTTACTTATTTATTCAAATGCTTTTATTATAAAAGATTTACACTCTATTTTTGAAATTGGTTACAATATATATTCGAATTATTCTAAAATATTAGTATGAATAATTAAGTAGAAATTACTTGTGACCAATACTTTAGTCAAACCCATCCTTGAATAAAGATTTTGAGTTAGTGAGATTTATACTAGGTTAGTGATTATCTAAATCATGAAGGTATAAACTTAGTTGAGTAAATGTGTACTATGAGATGATATTAAGAGTAGTCATTGCAAAGGTAAGAGGGTTATTCTTTAATTGATTAACTTAATTATAATTGTCATTTTAATGTAATGTTTATATTATACTAATTTATATAATGATTGTGAAGTATGACTTATTTAGTTCTTGTTGAATGTTGACTATTATGTTTCATATTGATGTTCATATTATGATTATTTATGGAATGATTGTGATGTATGTTTTAATGATTTTTGTTGAATGTTAAAATATTATGTTTTGTATTTTTGTAACCTGGTGTTGTCATTGTTATGACTTTGTTTCTATCCTGGAATTAGGACAAAATTGTGTTTATTGGATACTCCTGTTGAGTGGTCTTATTGATTTGTTTTCACATGGCGAATCATTTAAACATACATATTGTGTTATGTAGGGATCCATGGGGTTGAAACCTACCATGGTGCATTCATGGTGTTGGACCCCACGATGTTAGCGGGGGATGATTCATGCATACCTTGTTGTGTAGGGATTCATGGGGTTGGAACCTATTGTGGTGCATCCATAGGGTTGAAGTTCATGATCCTGGCGGGGGATCATTTTCGTCCTAGGGACATTTGCTCTGCGGAGTGTTGGTATACATATCATATGCACTAGCATATAAAATGTACTTAGGAATATTCGACATCATTATGTTTGATCTCGTAAATTTGTGTTTTAAATTCTATTTGTATTCTAGTATAAAATTTTGATGCTTACATGTTTTATTGTGATAAGTTTGTGAGCTTTCAATATGCCACTATGTATAGTTGTCCCATGTTTGCATATGTTTTGGAGTTGACCCTTACACCTTTGGCCAGATCGCTAATCCAATATATGGGTTTGTAAAGAGAGTTATGGTTTTTGGATCGAACTCTGGTGTCGACAATGGTAGCTTCATGGTTCGACAAAGGTTTAGCATGTAGTGTAAATCTCTTCACATGCTGATCTTGTATGTTGTATTCGAAGTATGCTTAAGCATGCAGTAGTCGAAATGCTAGGATTGTTAGCATGTCGAATTGGGTCTTGCTTGTAATCCCAATTGTTAACTTAGCTTGTAGCCTAAGTTAGCTTAGTAGTATATAAATAGACTAGTTCTCTCAGGTTGATGAGAGAGGTTAATTGTTGTTATTCACTTGTAATCTTTAAACCCTTATTCATTAAGTGAATAGTAAAGCCGTTTTAACCAATTTTGATTCTCTTCTTCATCCTTCTTCTCTCTCTTTCATAAAACCTAATAGGGTTTCTTGTATTTGTTTAAGAAACTCAATATTTATCATATTTTGATATGTTCTTAACGTCATCAATTCACAACAAACTAGCGTGGTGAGCGTGGAGGAGAATATGTCGTCAACAAAGTATGAGATTGAGAAATTCACCGATGTGAATGATTTCAGTTTGTGGCACTTGAAGATGCAAGTCCTACTGATTCAGTAGGGTCTGTTAGAAGCGTTAAAACGACAAGAGAAGATGGGTGTTGCCCAAATAGAGAAGGAGAAGGCAATGATGATTGAGAAATCCCACAGTGTCATCATATTGAGCCTTGATGATAAGGTTCTCTGGAAGGTCTTGAAGAAGAAAATGACAACAGATTTGTGAAGCAAACTCGAGGGTTTGTATATGACCCAATCTTTGGTCAATCGCCTCTACCTGAAGTAAGCCTTGTATTCGTTCAAGATGAGTGAAGACAAAGTCTTGGCCGTGCAACTAGATATACTTAACAACTTGATTCTTGATCTTGAAAATATCGAGGTCAAGATTGATGATGAAGATCAAGCATTGTTGTTGTTGTTATGTGCTTTACCTAAGTCTGGTGCTCACTTCAAAGAAACTCTCTTGTATGGAAGAGATTCATTGAACTTTGAAGAAGTTCAATCAGCCTTTTACTCTAAGGACCTGAATGAAAGAAATGAGCATAAACCATATTCTATTGGTGAAGGTTTATCTATTAAGGGGAAATTCTTGTAGAAATATGGTAGGTTTGAGAAGAAGAAGAAGAGTAAAGTTCTACAAATTCTAATGGTTGTAATGCTCATGCAATTAGTTGTTATCATTGTAAGAATGAGGGTCATACAAGAAATGTGTGTTATGATCGATCGAATAATCATGGTGGAAAGGATAATGGTAATGCAACCATCGTGCAAGATGATTATGAATCATCTGATGTTCTGGTGGTTTCAAGCACCGACTCTAGCATGGAGTGAATTATGGATTCAAGTTGTACTTGGCACATGACTTAAAACAAGGAAGTGTTTGAGGAATTAGGTGATCAAGATGGTGGATCAATGCTGCTGGAAAATAATAAAGTCTACAAGATTGCAAGAATTGGATATGTTAGATTCAAGCTCATGATAAGTCAATAAGGTTATTGATTGATGTCAGGTATGTACCCGATCTTAAGAGGAATCTGATTTCTCTTGGTGAATACGACAAGAAAGGATATGTTTTCAAAGGAGAACAAAGTATCCTAAGGGTAATGTAGGGGTTGAAGAAAGTCTTGAGAGGATTGAAGAAATAAGGCTTGTATACCCTTAAGGCTGAGGTTGTAAGTGGTTCAGAAAATGTGGCATCCACAAAACTTGTGTCGAAGAATGAGCTATGACACAAGAGACTTGGCCTTGTCAATTAAAAAGGCTCGGTCGAATTGCCGAAACAAAATTTTCTATGTGGTGACAAGGTCGAAACACGTAGGTTTTGTGAACCTTGTGTATTTGGTAAATCATGTAGGGTGAAGTTTAACAAAGGTAAACAAAGAACACATGGATCCCTTGATTATATTCATTCTGATCTTTAGGGGCCTGCAAGAAATCCTTCATACTCAGGTGCAAATGATTTCCTATCCATAGTTTATGATTATTCCAGAAAGTCATGGGTATTCATCCTGAAGACTAAGGATGAAACTTTTAAAAATTTCAAAATTTGGAAGACCCTGGTCAAAAACAAAACTGACAAGAAAGTCAAGAGGTTGAGGATCGGTAATGGTTTTGAATTTTGGAACAAGGTCTTCGACAACTATTATGTTGCATCTGGTATTGCAAGGCACATAAGTACTACAGGTACTCCCTAACAAAACAATTTGGCTGGAAGATTTATCGAACCATTATAGAAATAGTAAGGTGCATGTTGGTTGAAGAAAGTGTTCTGGACAGAAGTTGTTGCGACTGTAGCATACCTAATAAATAGGTGCCCCTTGACTGCCTTGGGAATGAAGACACTTGAAGAAGTCTGGTCGATACATTCACCTAATCTCGACAGACTTAGAGTATTTGGCTGCTTAGTCTATGCTCACATTAGGCAAGACAAGATCAAACCTATAGCTCTAAGATGTATGTTTCTTGGATACCCTAAAGGAGTCAAATCTTATAGTTTTTGGTGCCTAGAGCCAGGTCATAGGAGGTGTATTGCAAGATGAGATGTAGTTTTCAATGAATCTGAGATGGCCTTCAAGAAAACTGATGATGTTGGTCGAAGTACCAAGATCATTGAAGAAGAGCTGGAATAAGAAGATATTCCTGTTGAGGTGGATCATAGTGATACTGAATTGCATAACCCATATGAAGTTGAAGAAGAAGTATAACTTGTTGATGAAGATGAGGAGACTGATAATGACTACCTACTGGTAAGAGGCAGGTAGAGAAGAGTCATCAAGCCACCTTAGAGACTTGGTTTTTCAGATCTCATAGTTTATGCCTTAATCTCTGAAAGTGAGGTTCTGGATGAAAAACCTAGAGACTATAAATAAGTTATGAGGATTCGAGACAAGACTGAATGGATGAAAGCTATAGATGATGAGATGGAATCTCTTCATGATAATAACACTTGGGAGCTGATCAAGAAACTTGTTGGAGCCATGTTAGTCAGTTGTAAGTGGATTTTCAAGGTTAATTAAGGAATCAAATGAGTGATGTTGAAGCGATTTACGGCAAGATTGGTTGTTAGGGGGTTCACTTAAAAAAGAAGGTGTCGACTTCAATGACGTGTTCTCACCTATTGTAAAGCATAAATCCATTATAATGTTGTTAGCCATGGTTGCAAAGTTCGACCTAGAACTTGAACAGATGGATGTGAAGACATCCTTCATATATGGTGATCTAGATGAAATAATCCCGATGAGGCAAACTGAAGGGTATGCAGAAAAGGGAAAGGAAGATTATGTGTGCAAGCTGAATATGTCTTTGTATGGCTTAAAACAATCTCCTCGACAATGGAATATGAGATTCGATAAGTTCATAGCACACAAAGCTTTCACTAGGAGCCAGCTCGACCACTGTGTTAACTTCAGATTTCGGCTTGGAAACTCACTTGTTATTTTGTTGCTTTATGTGGATAACATCCCAACAACAAACAACAGTGTCGAAGATGTTATGAAGGTGAAGGTTGAACTCGATAAGGAGTTCGGCTTGAAGGATCTGGGAGCTGCCTCCAGAATTCTTCAGATTGACATTCAGAGAGATAGAAAGGAGTTGAAATTATGCTTATCTCAAGAGACACACCTGAAGAAGATTCTCAACAAGTTTGGTATGTCAAATTCAAAGAATTTTATAACACATACTAATCCTCAGTTCAAGCTGAGTTCAACTTAAAGTCATAGTTCTGAAGTCGAAAGAGCATATATGAATAACATTTAATATGCTAGTATAGTAGGTTCTTTGATGTATGTTATGGTCTGTACGAGGCCAAACATAGCATACAGAATGAGCCTTGTAAGCAGATATATGGCCAATCCTGGGAAGGCGCATTGGCAAGCATTAAAGTGGATTTAAAGGTATATCAATGGGTCTCTAAGAAAAATCCTGATTTATGGTGGAGCTTGTGGTGATGATAGCAAAGTCAAAATTGAAGGATTTGTTCACTCTGATTATGCTGGTTGTATGGATTCCAAAAAATCTATTTCTAGATATGTGTTCACTATGTTTGGCACAACAATTAGTTAAAAAATACTTTAGAATGTTTGTTTCCTTATCAACCATTGAAGTGGACTACATTGCCCTCACTAAAGTTGTGAAAGAAACATTGTGGCTTAAAGGTTTTACTAAGGAACTAAAACTTCAAGGTCGAGTTATCATTGTTAAATGTGATAGTCAAAGTGCAATGCACTTATTGAAGAATTCAGTCTATCATGAGCGAACTAAGCACATCGATGTGAGGATGCACTTCGTCTGAGAGGCAATCGATCATGGAAAAGTCCAAGTGCTGAAGGTTTCGACTAATGACAATGTTGCTGATATGATTGTGACACCCCGTTTTTTATTAGATATTTTTATTATATTTTAATTATTTGAATTATGCATTTTGATGATTTGTTTTATGGTTGGGTGTTGGCGGGGTATGTGTCCTTAAGTTAGGGATATAGAGAGATGATAGAAGTGAGTAGAATAATTTAGAGTTGTTTTGGTAATAAAAAATAATGTTTTATTTATTTTATTATATTAATTAGTGAAAATAAAATAAATAGTATGTGTAAAGATTTTAGGGGGCAAGGAGGAAATTACATGAGGGTAAGTTGGGGTAAATAGGGAAAACATAATAAAGAGGAATATTATTATTAGAAAAAGGGAAAATTGGAATAAGAAAAGTCAGTTGCATCATACGTGAAAAATGGGGAGAAAGGAGAAAGAGTGCTAGGGCAAGAAGAGGCAACATGCAATGTGATCAAGGGAGGAAAGTGAATGTTCCAATTTAGAATTTTTGCAAGAATCTAAGGTAAGGGTGGGGATTGGGTTCAATAATAGGGGTATGGATTGAGGAGTAGATTAAGGTTTAATCTTATTTGTGTTATGATGAATTGTTGATGCAATTGTGATGATAATTTTGTTTTCACGTGCCATGATATGAATTGAAATTGTGTGTGATAACGTGTTGTTGTTGTGTCCTTGAGATCAAGTGAATCCATGAAAATTGATAGAATATTAGATGAATTATGGCATGAGTCTAAGTAGTTGAATCAAGAGTAAAATTGATATATTGATGTTAATTACCATGATATATGTGTTGTTCTTGTTAGACAACTTATATAGATGATTTTGATTAAAATTGGGACTGATTTAGGGGTTGAAGATGAGATTTGGGTGAAAATTCCGTAACATTGAAAAACTAGAATTTTTGGAAAAATATGCAGGACCAATTGATTGCTCTATAATGCAAATCGATTGCTCCACTCCATTTTTGAAAAATTACATAACAGTAGCGTCAACCAATCTATTGATCCCTTGGCAGCAATCAATTGCTCTAGTGTTTTGATCCATCCAATGTTTTGATCATAACTTTTGATCCATATGTTCAAATGAAGCCCCATTCAAAGCGTTAGAAAACTAATAATCAGGGCTATAACATGGTAGTGGTTGGTGATATGTCTGAATATCATCCATGTACCTAATGTTCCATAATTGTATTTGATTGTTCATATGTTGTTTTTAACTATGACACGCTTTGACGTTTTACCTCATAACTTTTGACCCGTAAGTCCAAATGACGCCCCGTTTGGAAGTTTAGAAAGATAACGCTCAGAGCCATACCATAATAGTAATAGGTGAAAGGTTTATATATTATTCCTATATCTACTATATTTATGGAGTTGAGTATTTATATGTTCGATTGATGAATCAATGCATTGTTGTGATAGTGTCGTGTAATAATGATGCTGATATGTTGATGTTGTCGTGATAATGTTGTTAATGTGTTGATGATATGGTTGTGATGTTGGTGTGGTATGGAACATGACTATCAAGTTGTGAGAATTATGTGTTGTTGTTACAAGATTGTATGTTTATGAGTTTGTATATGTGAGTTGCTGAAGTTGATGATGTTGTTGGTTGTAGTAATATTAATTAATATTGTGTATGGTGTATGATGTTATGAGGATATTGTTAATGATGTTGTATATTTAAATATATGTATTCTAATTTGATGGTGATTATGTTGTTGGTGGCATACACAGTCAGAAGAGGGGCCAATGTGTATGTGTTGTTGTTGCATGTTGAGAGACCATGAATTCATGTTGTTGGAACTTTGTTTCTTTTTTATGAGCCTCGATTCTATGGTGATGGATCGGGTGCGAGTAGCTAATTCCTATTATGGGGGATTAGTGAAGTGTTACCTATGGTGATGATAACGAGTTTTGGTGAGCCTCGATCCCATTGTGATGGATCAGGTGCGAGTAGATAATTCCTATTACGAGGGATTAGCAAAGAGTTACCTATGGTGATGATAGCGATTTTGGTGTGCTCTAGTTCCAAGTGGGAATCGATCCATTGGTGGGGATCATGGAGTGAAATGAACCTGTGCGTTCATAGTTTGGTACCACATGCATGTTGAGTCAGTTATTAGATGCATTGCATTTGAGTTGCATTTGGTGATTTCCTGGATGTTATGTTGTGTGGATGAGAATACTTTATATCCTTATGTGATTGTATTTGGTGTGTGCTATTGTAAGATTAATCTACTCTCGATTGTCTTATACCGTTATTATTGAATTATATTCTCATCCATTCTGTTTGAATGTTGCCTTTATATGGGCATCGTGTAGATACTCAGGAGTAACATTGCTGAAGTAAGTGGAAGATAACCTTGGAGTTAATTCTGTAGTTTATCGCTTTTATTTAGTGGTTCCTTGCTCTGATCATGTAACATCGGGTTAGGATAAACGCTTGATTTGATTTTTGTATTATTGTTGTCGAAGTTACAAATTCTTTGTGTTGTTAAGATTTTAAAGTTGTTTTGAGATGATTGTCATACTCTTTTGATTGTGCTATTAAGTTGAAATTCATGGGAATTAATGTCTTGGGTTACTATGCTATTGTTGTATGTTTATTAGTGATTTCGCTGCGATGATACCGTAAATTCTTGGGTGAGCATGCGAGGACTTGTATTGAATGCCTTATTATACAAGTATTTGACCCAAATCAGATGTATTGGATGTCGTGTAACATCCCAGGTATAAATATGTGAATTTGAATTTATTTCTGTGGTAACCCGTGTTACAGAGCAGGTTATGTGTTTTGATGTATGTGACACCCTTGTGGTTATGTTTTCTAACTAAATATTTGATTATTGTTTTGGGGTATAGAAGAGTGTTACAATGATCACCAAGTAGCAAGTTTTTTCACTGTATGCAGTTGATAAAGTTGCATGATGAAAGCTAGTTTGTTCCCTTGTTAGTGTAAAGTTGTTTCAAGGTGGAGATTTATGGTTTTTGGATCGAACTCTAGTGTCGACAATGGTAGATTCATGGTTGACAAAGGTTTAGCATGTAGTCGAAGTTTGTTCACATGTTGATCCTGTATGTTGTAGTCGAAGTATGCTCAAACATGCAGTAGTCGAAATGCTAGTATTGTTAGCATGTCGAATTGAGTCTCGCTTGTAAGCCCATTTGTTAAATTAGCTTGTAGTCCAAGTTAACTTAGTAGTCTATAAATAAACTAGTTCTCTCAGGTTGTTGAAAGAGGTTAATTGTTGTTATTCACTTGTAATCTTTGAACCCTTATTGAGTAAGTGAATAGTAAAACAGTTTTAACCAATTATGATTCTCCTATTCTTTCTTTTTCTCTCTCTTTCATAAAACTAATAGTGTTTCTTGTGTTTGTTCAAAAAACTCAATCTTTATCGTATTTTGATTTGTTCTTGGTGATATCAATTCATAACAAGAGCGATAATACATGTAGAAGGAGGTTCTGAGATTTATGGACTTTGGTGTTAGTTTTGCCAGGAGATTCTCTCGTAAGCATCTTGATTTATGAACATATATGATTCATACTTGGGTAGTGACATACCATAAGTTTTGGTCATAAGAATATTTAACTTAAATTTGTGTCTTTGATTTATTTGTTGAAGCAACACATATAATTTAAAATTTCAAGAAAATATAACAAATTCTTCTCTATTCATTTATTCAAAGCCAATGAGTATTATTATTCAATTATATTATTTAAAAAAACCCATTTTTCAGTTAAAATTTTAAGTTTTAATGTCCCCAAAGTTCAGGATGTTACGTTGTGTATGGAGTCACATGTTCAACAAGTGACATCAGAGGCTAACTCTTGTTTAAAAAGTAATAATCTCGGTAGAAAGATGACTTCCAACACTATTTTTAACAAAAGAACTTTTCTAAACACACATCGACCATTTAATGGTGATGGGTTTGAATTGTGGGAAAACTATATTTAGAATATTCATTCATAGTTTTGATCTTGAATTATGGAGAAAATATAATAAATGGTCTGTTTATCCCTACTCACAGTGTTAATGGTGAAATAGTAGGTAAAAAAGATTTTCATTGGACCAAAGAAGAAAATACAAAGTTCAAAACCGATTTTAAAACTAAAAATTTCTCATTCATGTTTTTAAATGAAAATCAAATTTTATACGTCCATGCTTGTAATTTCTCCAATGAAATGTGAGACACTCTTGATATGATCCATGAAGTTTCTTCAATCATCTAACAAGAGATAATGAATATTTGAAGCGAAGAAGATAAATGCTTCTTTCACAAAGTATTTTAAACCCTAAGAAATTTTGGAAATTTTTTTAGAACTCCCGTCACTAAAAATTATCTAAGTATTATGAATTGGGAACTTGGTCCAATCCTTTAATCGAGAGATGAGAATGTTTATGATTTTTTTTCTAGAAAAATCCAAGAAGGAAGAAATCATTGGAAAATTGAATAAGTTGACTCAAGTGTTAAAAGATGAAGGCACGAGGTTAAATAGAGAAGAATATATAGAAAATTCATCAAAGAACTCTTGTGAATAAGAAAAATCAACTATAATAATCTCCTTTCAAAAGAGTAGAGTTAACAACCTCCATAACATAAGCTTCTTCTTTTCCTTCTTAAATCATAAACCAAAAGTTGAAAAATGTGGTATGCATCCAATAAAATATATTGTTGTCAGTAGAGAAAAATTAAAACAATATGGCTTACAAAATGCATCAACGAGATTCTAAATATCAAATTAAGGCTAAATGACATAAATTACATAACAGAAGTAGAAATCATACAAATACTCACTGATATACAAAATACATAAATACTCACTGATATGAAAACTATAAAAATATTCACTAATATGAAAAAAAGAAACAAGTTTGTCCCTTAGTTATTTTTCTTCTTCTGACAGGTTTGAAAAAATCACACAAATACTCCCTTATATGAAAAATATAAAAATCACAACAAAAAATTGAAGAAACTCGTATATCTTACAATTTTGAAGGTGAGATTAGATTCAGAGATCTATGTTGTATTCTAAAATTTAGTTTCTTCATCACACATAGATGTCATATTTTTGTTGTATTATAGTTTCTTGTATATGTTCATCATTTATTTTCTTTTTATATCTATTTTCATCCTTGGATTTGCAAAACCGTGACAAACTAAATTTGTAGACCTGTCTAAAAAATACAAAGTCAACCCTAGAATAAATGATGTTGTTGACCAACCTTGTGAAGAAAATTTTGTTTTCTCAGCGAAGATAGTAGCGAAATAGGGTTAAGCATCACATTGAAGACAACAATGTCAATGAAAGTGAAAATAACATGAAGTGAACAGCGAAATAAGCTACAACATGAAGTGTTTGATCTGGGATAAAACTATGTCGGGATGAATAGTAACATCTAAAAAGAACAAACATTTAAAACAATTAGAGGTTGATGAAAGGAGTAGAAGTATCGATGTTGTTGTTGAGCAAGCTTGGAAAGGAAAAATTGTTTTCTCGAATTTAGGAAATTAGTGAAAATGGAAAGAGGAAATAAGCTTATCAGGCTATAGAAAGTGAGAAGTGGGAATCGTGAAAGAGAGAATGAAGGTGAGGATTGTGTAAGATGTTTCGGAGGAAGGAGGGGAAAGCAAAGTTGAAATGAGTTGTTGTAAGTTGGTTACCACGTGTCAGTACATGATTAAAGTAGAAAGTTGAATATTAGGTACATTTGTCATTTACGCGTTTGTTTTTTTTGTGTGTGTAATTATTGAAACACATGAAAACATTGTTTGATACTTGGTAGTATGTTTCATTAATTGTTATATACTTCTTCCGTTTTAAAATGACAGTCGTTTTACCAAATAAAATTTATTTTAAAATAAATGTCATTCTCATTTTCAAGGTGAAAATGATTGTCATTTATCCAATTGCATTTTTTAATTATTACTTTGTACATTACTTCCAACATATTTATAAGGATAATTTATTAAAAGTACAATGTCTTACAACGATATTATTACATTCTTTAATGTGTGTGCAAAAATCTTAAACAAAATCATTTTAAAATGAAGGGAGTAATTGATTATTTAAAGTGATTTTTTCAATTATTATTTTTTTAAATTATAAGTTTTTAATAAATATAAACAATAGTATAAATTTTTTTTAAATAAAAGTTAAAAGATGCACACAAGATCTCTCTATTTCTCACAAGATCTTTATATAACGTATTACATGAAAATGTCATTTTTAGGTGAGAATATAAAAATGAACATGAACCATTAGATTTTAAAAGGGTTAAATATACAATACCCCCCTGCAATGTTAGCGAATTCTCACTTTAGCCCCTGTAATTTTTTTTTTAAACACCCCCTCATCTTAGGTAGATTCCCTCAGATACCCCCCCAGAGTCCAAGTGGCATGTTAGATTCCTTTTTGACCATTTGAATTAGTCCTTGTTGGCATTTTGAATTAAATTTTACTGGTTGACTGGGTATATATTGTTTCGTTTCACCCCCTTGTAATTGTTAGGGTTTTACTGCGACGGATGAACAGTTGCGAACGGCATTCTGATGCGACGGAGGAACATCTGCGAAGAACTCACATACACGAAGACCAACAAAATCGTTCACGAATTAATTTCCGTAATCGAGGGTCGTAATGAGTGAGGTATGTATTTTGGTAAACTTCTTGACGATAAACTTCCACGAATTCATTCTGTTAGTGTCTTTTTTGCTTCTGAATGATTTTGAAATCTTGATGGAAATATTAGGGTTTTTGATATGTGGTTTTTGTTTGTGAATGATTTTGAAATCTTGACAGGAGTTCAAACCCTTTGATGTTACTTTTCACCATGGGGGGGAATTTGTTAGGAGTAAGCCGGATGAAACTATTTACAGAGGGGGGGGGGGTTTATTCGACCGTAAATGGTTTGCTAGTTGCGAACTGGATAATGGATAACATTTTCAAGCTGTTGAGTGAGTGGGGGTATAAGGAAGGTTCATTTAGGTTATGGACAAAAGTGTTAGACATTCAAGAGGGATTTATTAAAATTAGAAGAGATGATGACGCATACGACTTTGCTACATACTTCCGTGCAATGGAAGTTGTTGGGGATATATTTGTGGAATATTCTGCAGAAACACTGGACTGTGAGGGTATTGAACCAAGGTATATTAATGAGAATATGAGTGATGATATAGAAGATGAGGATGTTGAAAGGTTAGAAGACAGTGAAGATGAGAGAGCAACTGGTCTAGTTGATGGTTTTGAAGGAATTGATGAGCCCGTGCCCATAACAGTAGATAAAAGCAATCTTGTGACAAGTATGGGTGGGCCTAGTGTTAGGCCCAAAAAGCAAATGGACCAAGATGATTACTATAGTGATGAATTGAAGAGTGATGATCCAGATGACTCAGGTGATGATGAAAGGCCCAAGTATGAAACATTTAGGAAAGAGCACCTCAACAAGGATTATAAGTTCAAGTGGGGCATGGAATTTAATACACTTGCTGACTTTAGGGATGCAATTCGTGAGTGGTCAGTGCTCAATGGTAGGGAAATAAGTTTTGTGAAAAATGAGAGCTATAGGGTAAGGGTTGAGTGTAAGGCTAAATGTGGGTTTTTAGTCTTATGCTCTAAGGTGGCCCACCAACACACTTTTGCTATAAAAACACTCAAAGACACCCACACATGTGCTAGGGTTTTGAACAACAAATCTGCAACTTCAAAGTGGGTGGCTAAGTATGTGGTAAAGAGGATGCAAACAAGTGACACAGTTAGGATAAGAGACATCATGCAAGATATAAGGCAAAGCTTTTCTGTGGGTATTAGTGTTGCAAGAGCATGGAGGGTTAAGTTGATTGCAAAGAGGATAATAGAAGGTGATGCTGATAATCAGTAAGCATTTATTTGGAGGTATGCAGCTGAGTTAAGAAGGGTGAATCCAGGCAACACAGTCAAGATTAATGTTGAAAGACCTCATCCATCCATACAACCAAGGTTTGGATCCTTCTATTTTTGTTTTGATGGTTGTAAGAAAGGCTTTATAAATGGATGCAGACCATTTGTGGGGGTAGATGGATGTCACTTGAAGACCAAATATGGTGGCCAATTACTAATTGCTGTGGGTAGGGATGCAAATGATCAATACTTTCCTTTGGCATTTGGTGTGGTTGAAAATGAGACAAAGGAGAGTTGGAGATGGTTCCTTCAACTACTGATTGAGGATATTGGCCAGGATAGAAGATATGTGTTTATATCTGATCAACAAAAGGTACATGTGGCTTTATTTACTTCCTTGTTATTATGTATTTAATGTTGTTTATGTAATTAATGTGTACACTTGGTGTTGTGTTTCAGGGACTTGTGGCTGTATTTAAAGAAATGCTTCATAGGATTGAGCACAGGGTGTGTCTTAGGCATCTTTATGCCAATTTCAAGAAAAGGTTTGGTGGTGGATCATTGATCAGAGACTTGATGATGGGAGCTGCTAAGGCAACATATTATCAGGCCTGGGTCTTAAAAATGAATGAGTTGAAGAAAGTAGATCAAAATGCTTGGGAATGGTTGATGGCAGTCCCAACCAAAAGCTGGTGTAAGCATGCCTTCACTTTTTACCCTAAATGTGATGTTTTGATGAATAATATCTCAGAGTCTTTTAATGCTAGGGACAAACCAATACTGACTATGTGTGAGTGGATAAGAAAATACCTCATGAATAGGTTAGCCACATCTACTACTAAACTTGATAAGTGGCCACATAGAGTGATGCCTATACCTAGAAAGAGATTGGACAATGAAGTTTTTAATAGTGGACATTGGTTGCCAACATGGTCATTTGATGAACAATTTCAAGTCACACACAGTTTTAATAATCAAGAGTTTATTGTTGATATTGCCAAAAAATCATGTAGTTGTAACTTTTGGGAATTAGTGGGAATACCATGTAGGCATGTTGTAGCAGCATTGAGCTATAGGAGGCAAAACCCTGAAGAATTTGTGGATGAATGTTATACAAGACAAAGGTTTGCCCTATGCTATGGTTTTTCTGTTAGTCCAATCAATGGCCAGGATATGTGGCCAGAAGTTGAAATGGAGGAACCCCTCCCACCATCCTATAAAATTGGGCCAGGTAGACCTAGGAAGGTAAGGATAAGAGAAGTTGGAGAGGAGGGTGCAAGAAAGAGAAGAACATGTGTGGCATATAAGTTCACCAAATGTGACAAGTTTGGTCACAATGCATTGACTTGTAAGGCCTCCTCACAGGATCCTAATGCACTTAAGAGAAAGGTACTTATGCTGTATTACTTTGGCATTTTGTTTGATTTATAATTCTATAATAGCTCATTGACTTGTGTCTTATCCTTTATATGTAGAGGAAAGTTAAAAAGGAGCAACCTGCTGCTGCTAATGCACAAGGAGCCAATGCACAAGCTGCTAATGCAGATGCCAATGATAGTGGGCAAGGAAGTGCTACTAATTCACAAGGAGCCAATGCACAAGCTACTGATTCTATGAACCTGACCCAACCACCAACTGTTATGAGTCAAACTGGATCGTGTGTTGTTGATTCATTTAAAACCAAGAAAGGAAAGAAACCAGTCATTACAAAGAGAAGGCAAAGTGAAAGGATCAAACTGTCTTGGTTCAAAAAACCAATTGTGGGAGAAGGATCTAGTGAACAACCAATCACACTACCAGACAGTGAGGCCAAAGCAAGTTCAAAAGAGTCTTCCCTTGGATTGCAGACTAGGTCTATGAAGACATGGAATTCCAAAAAAAAAGAGACTGAGTACTATGTGTCATTTTGTTTGTTGTCATTTTGTTTACTTTGCCAAAGTCCTAAGTACTATGTGTCATTTTGTAGAATTTGGTGTTATTTTGTACTATGTAACAATGAAGTACCAGACACATGCACCAAGTGTGCTTTCTTTATGTATCAGACATATTACTTTTGAAGAATTCCCAACTGTGCAACAAGAATTGCAGAATTTTGTGTAACTGTTTTTGTTTTACAATGGAAGTAATTTCTGTAACATACAACTTACATTGATAACAAACAATTCAACTTAAATCAAACATTAACAGTGAAACATAACAAATGTTTTCATTGATAAGAACAACTCAATTTACTTTGCTACATAACAAAATCTTTCATTTATAACCACAACTCAACTTACATCAAACTGTAACATTAAACACCTAAATCTAAACTGAGTTTATTACAACCATGACAGACATTCCTCTAACATACCAACCTAAACAACTTCTATGACAGACCATCCTAAACAAGTACTATGACAAACCAAGTGCTATGTATCAATTCCAACCAACCTAAACAACTAAATCAAAACATACTTTGTTACATGGACATAAACAATACTGCAAAGATCAACCATGACAGACCAAGTACAATCGACATCCATACATTTTTCCTCTTCTCCATTAGAATCTTTCTTTTCAATTTTTCTGTCTTGATAATGCTTCCATCTGCACCATACTTCTTCAAAACCCTGCCTTCAATTTCCTGAGCAACCTCCTTTGCAAATTCTCTCAAATAACCCTTTGTGCCTTCACAATCACAACATCTTGCAAAATCGTTAACAAAATCGTCCCACACAAACAAACCGCAACCATTCTGCAAATTAAATCAAACCGATGATTAAGACATGCACAGTGATTAACAAATCGAATGAACACATGGATTTAACAAGATGAATATCAACTAACCAAAGAATTTCGACATTTCCAGAATTTTCTGCTAGGATTTTCAACTGTGTTTGATACAAACATCTTCATTGTATCATTGCAACCACATCTTGGCAAACTCTTTGGAAAATTTCCCCCAGACGATGATGACCTGCTACCACCCATGTACACGACGACGGCGAACGAAGAAGATGGAATAATGGGAGCCAAACCCTAACAATTTCAAGGGGGTATTTGTAAATGCATAAATGTATACCCAGTCAGCCATTAAAATTTAATCCAAAATGCCAGCTTGGACAAATTCAAATGGTCAAAGAGGAATCTAACATGCCACTTGGACTCTGGGGGGGGGGGGGGGGGGGGGGGGGGGGTATCTGAGGGAATCTAAATAAGATGAGGGGGTTTTAAAAAAAAAAACTTTGCCAGGGGCTAAAATGAGAAATCGCTAACATTGCAGGGGGTATTGTATATTTAACCCATTTTAAAATAAATGGCGAAAATTACGTGTCAGTTTTTTTTCCCTCTTCCATCATTTATTTTAATAATGTAGGAGAGATAAAAACAAAAATCACAAGTAATCTTCACAATTTATTTTAAAATTTAATGGTTAAGATTAATTCTAATGTTCTCACGTAAAAATGACATTCTCATAAAATATGTATAATAATAATAATAATAATAATAATAATAAATTCTATCATTGTTAATTATTTTTCTATATTTTCTCAAATATATATCTTCAAAAATATCTAAAATTTTCAAATGAAGAAAATTGTAACTCAAAATATCTAAAGACATATTTGTTTCAATTTTTAATTTTTAGAAAAATGGTTTGTATAGTATTGTATATTTTTGTTGAAAAAATTATAAATTTTTCATAAGATCCATCATTTTAAAAAAAATTGTGATTTTAATTTTTAATAATATGCATTTATAAAAATATTTAAATAAAATAATTTTTAAAAATATTAAAAAAAATTTACGTCATTGATTGACTGTAAAATTAATTTATAATGCATCATTCTTTTATTTTTTAATTTTTAAGTTAAAACAAATCTTAAATTTGATCAATTTTATCTCAATCAAACAAAAGAATCACATAGTAAAATTAATTGAACTTATCGATAAAACGACCTTAAATTTAAAACAATATTAGTATGATCATGACTGAGCGATTTAATTAGTGGGACGGCATAAACACGGAAAAAAAAAAAAGAAGCAGAAGAAGATAGCGTGACTTGGTTCCAACAGTTGAAAAAGCCGCAAACATAATTCTCCCTCTCTCTCTCTCTCTCTCTCAACTGATTCAACTTCCATCATTATTACTGATCATTTTTCATTTCACGCTTCTCTTAAACTGTAACTATTTTTACTATACTCCACTTTATCAAACTCACACTATACACACTTTCAACGCCCAATCCTTCGATTTCTCAGGGAAAGGGGAAAACGCGATTCTCGCACAATGGGTTTCATAGTCGGCGTCGTGCTCGGAATCCTAGTCGGCCTTGCCATCATTGTCGCCTTCGTCCGCGCCGAGAATTCCCGCTCCGCCAGACGATCCCAGCTCGCAACCACCATCGCCGCTTTTGCAAGAATGTCCGTAAGATGATTCTAGAAAACTCTTACCTGCTCAATTCTACCCTTCCTGGGTGGTTTTCTCTTCCAGACAAAAGTTTAGTCCTCTAATCTTCTTCAATTTAGTATCTATTAATCAATAATCAATAATGATAATCCTCTTTCTCACACTATTGTTCTTGTCTTCAATTTTTCAGTTAACTTGGCTTAACTCGCATCTTACCAAGATCTGGCCCTATGTCAATGAGGTACCAACTTTATCTTCTCTTCTGCATTTATTGCTATTTTTATTTTATTTTTTAAAAAATTATTTTATTTATTTATTTTCTTCGTTTTTTTAGGCTGCTTCTGAGCTTATTAAGACATCGGCGGAACCGATTCTTGAAGAATACAGACCCACGGTTTTGGCTTCTCTCAAATTTTCCAAGTTTACCCTTGGTACTGTTGCACCACAGTTTACAGGTTTGTTCAATTCGTTCCTTATTTTGTTGATTGTATATGTTTGTTGAAAATTGGGAATGATTGAACTTGTTATAGCCTTGCTTTGTAAATAATTGTGGATGATACTGTCTCTATATCAAATGCAACTATCTTGAAAAGCTTAAGATGTTAATGACTATAATTAAGGGCTCGTTTTGATTGATTTATTTGAGTTTTTCCGCCGAGAAAAACACTTTTGAGACTGTTTAGGGGAGCTTATGAAAACAATTTGATTTGATTTTATCTTTTGTTATAGAAATAGTTTTACACAAGCACTTAGATGTTAATTGCTTATGCTACAAGTGCTTAATTAAGTTGTTTAGCCAAACAAGGCCAAATCCATTAGTAGTACTATATTGAAAAGCTTAAGCTGATATTAGTGACTACAAGTGCTTAATTAATGTTGGGCTACTAGTTTCCCGTTTTCACTCCAACCCTACAAGTTTTGGTCTCTGCCTCTATCGATGGTGTTGAGAATGATTTCCCAAATTAAATTCCCTAGGCCAAGCACCAATGAGTGAAAAATGAAAATCAAATAAACTCCTGCTCTTCATTTTTACACTCAGCATATTTTGCAGCTTCCCCGTGAGGAGTTCTCTCAAACTCATATCATATATAATTGAATTGAAGCCTGATGGGTTTATATAACTATATCGTTATTTGTTAATTCCTACCTTTTGGTTTTGATTACGGGACCTTGTTCAAACCATTAGGTCTAGCCTCTACAATTGTGTAAGAAATGTTTGGTTGTCATGTTTGCTAAGGTTAATCTAATGTATAAGCGATGCGATGCACTTCCTTGAAGCTTTTAATATGTTGATTTTCTTCTTTAGGGGTGTCTATAATTGAAGATGATGGAGATGGTGTTACAATGGAGTTAGAGATGCAGTGGGATGGTAATCCAAGTATTATACTTGATATTAAAACTCTCATTGGTGTTGCTCTGCCCGTGCAGGTAGTTTTCTCAGCATTTTTACTGCCATTGCGCATCTGATTAGTACTTTTCTCTAGTAGCTGGTTATGACTTCAAATGGTCCAGCTTGTTTTTATAAGCTGAAAATTTATAACCTTCAGATGGTCGAGTTACTTAGGTTATCAATACTTTTCTTCCTTTCCCTATTTTTAAGGACTCCATGCCAAATAATATCTGTTTTATTTTTACTCAAACAGACTATTTTAGTGCCGAAATTCTTATAATGCACTTAACCAGATGTAATCCAACAAACTGAATGCAATCTTAGAGTTATTGGGTTTTATTTAATACATTAAGGACACTCCATTTGCATGAGGATAGAATGGTATTTAACTGATTGATGGAAATGTTCTCCTCCTCCTTCCTTTTATTCATGTTTGCTAACATGCATGAAGAATTATAAGCATGTTTTTAACTACAACCTTTCTGATTGTTTGATGTTAGTCATTTGATTACAAGTACAGATATTAAGTTGCCAAGGGTTATTCCTAAACAAGTGTTATTGTTTGTTTTGTATTCTTATGCTCTCCATTTTTCAGGTTAAAAATATAGGATTTACAGGCGTCTTCAGGTTGATTTTTAAGCCACTGGTTGAAGAATTTCCGGGCTTTGGAGCTGTTTGCTATTCACTAAGACAAAAGGTATGGTACATTCCCAAAACTCATTCATCCCTATTTATTTTACTGCACTAAGATTAATATTTCAAAGGATATTATCATCGTTTTTTGTCGTACAATGGAGCCAAAGTACTCTATTGTGAAGCTGATGCACAGATGTGTAATATATTTAATCATTTCAGAAAATTTTAACTTACAGAAAAAGCTGGATTTTACACTAAAAGTCATTGGTGGTGACATATCAGCAATACCTGGATTATTCGATGCAATTGAGGTTTGGACTACAACTAATTGTTAATGATGTCCTTTTGCAGCTTTTCATGATTATTTTGTTGTGTACCTTAACATCTCTCAACGATGAATATGTCATATTGATCATCATATGGCACATGATGTTCTTTGATAGCTCTTCAAATCGTTATGCAGAAACTTGTAACTTTAAATTTATTGGCATCTTCAGAGTAGACCCTATGCTTAGGGGTACACCGTTATTTTTATTTATTTTTAAATAACGACTCATATACACCATTTTGTTTTTTGAATGGCCACTCATAGACACCAATGTTGTTTAAAGAATGAATTCTATCAACTCAAATAGATTTCTTGATTCATATTTTTATTTTTCTAATCTGCCATTTATTTGGTTTTTACTATATGAAATGCCAATATTTTAATATTATACTTCGGTAATAGAAAATCAAATCGTTCTTGAGTGAGTTGTCAGAATTGAGGTCTATCTTTTCTCATCAAGTATCTTTACTATTAACGAAGAAAATAGGAGGTGGACTTTGATTTTCACTGGTTGTCAGAAAACATTAAAAAATTCCTTGTGTATTAGTTTTTTGTTAAATAAACTAATGAAAGGTTTATAATTATAAATGCGATTTTGAAATATTAAACAATTATTTTTATAATTATATCTCACTCCGTCACCATCTCTTTTTCATGTCATTCCACTTTCTCCCTAACTTAATTGTAGCAAACATCATACTCGTTCGTATATAGCCAATTTCTAGTAGTATTTTAGATGAATTAGTTGGGTGCATGATTTCCTAATGTTTGTTACTAATTTGGCTTGTAAATAACAGGGGGCAATTCGGGATGCCGTTGAAGATTCTATTACTTGGCCTGTGAGAAAAATTGTACCCATCTTGCCTGGAGATTATAGGTAATAAGTTATAAATTTAACAAAGGACCACTCAAGCACACTTCAATTTTACTATTGTATGTTCCCTTTTTGTCATTGCTGACCTTTTAAGTTGTTGGTGTTTTGGTATATTTTGAAGCTTTTATTCCATTTTAGTAGAATATGTTCTATTTAGAATCATTGACTGTATTTTAGATGAAGTAAAACCATCAGAAGATGGTACATATTAGTTTTAGCTAAATTTTAGGAAGGTACCCATTCTTTTTGAAAGCTTTATTAGGAATATGTAAATAAGCCTATTATTTCCTCACAATAAGTTGATCCAAATATGCATGTAATCTGTAATAATGTAAGTGAACTAGTTCGGTGATAAAGGTTATAATTATACCAAATTATCTTTTATAAAGTATGTTGTGAAAATAAATAAGATCAAACACATCAAGAAATATGATGTGTGAGTCAAAGAACAATGACAACCAAATTGGAACAAGAACAAAGAAGATGAATAAGATCAAACACACCAAGGAATATGAACAATGACAACCAATACTAAATAGTCTCAAACAATAATAAACTACGAACTAATGCGAGAGCAAAATCATAATAACAAGACAAAGAATGAGAAGCAACTCACAAAAATTGTATACCGAGCAACTTTCCTATCCACTACCAATCAAGAGTCTCAACAAGAGATTACAAATGAGTTACAAGAAATTATCTCAACAAGTACATATGAAGACTTCCTAATTTCTATCCATTTGTGACACAATCTCTCTTCCTCTCAATACATGAATCACTCAATCCCAAGCTGTTTAGAAGTGTTTTCCAACCCTTAGATAACCTCCAAAGATTACCAAACTCTTAGAATAATGAATCCTAAAATTAATCTCTGTCTCTCTCACTCTCTCTAGAAATCACCTCTTACTAAAAAAAATATCAGAAAAAATCTTAAATACTAGTCGCCCCAGCATCCAAACGCCTCGCATTTGAGGAAGATTTAAAATCCTTCAAAACCGGTTTCTCTGAACGCATCGCGTTCCATTCTAAACGCCTCATGTTTGTGGCAAAATAGAATGGGACAAATTTCCGATTTTTTGAGTTTTCTCGAGCCACTCCATAAAGTAAACTACGGTGACCAGTCAAATTTTTTAGTGCAGTTCACGTGGCTGTAACAATCGCAGGATATTTTACTTGTTTGACTTATGTTGAAATTAGAAGGTTTACAGTTTAGGTATAGAGACCTAGGATAAGGACAGATACTAGATTTCTGTTCGTCATACAAAATATAAAGCACACCAACCCTTATCTATATTAGTACTAAACTCCCATTCTAATTTAGACTTGGTAATCATGAAATATAGTAATTTTATCAGATTTTTTCTCTATATTTTAACAAGTTGTTTATCACTGAATTACTTTCACTATGATATTGACAGATTAAATCACAGATTTGTCATTTCAAACCTTCCTTTATTTTCTTGTTCAGTGATCTGGAGTTGAAGCCTGTAGGAATATTAGAAGTCAAGCTTGTGCAAGCAAAGGACTTAACAAACAAGGATATAATTGGAAAATCAGATCCATATGCTGTATTGTACATACGCCCTTTACGCAACAGAACGAAAAAAAGCAAGACAATTGTAAGTTAGTTTCCTTTTCCTTGCTGTCTCTGTCTCTCACTCTCACTTTCTCAGCATTTTTTGGTTCTCATTCCTAGAAGTAACTTTAATTCGTTTTCCCCCTCCAGAACAATGATTTGAATCCAATATGGAATGAACACTTTGAATTTATAGTTGAAGATGCATCCACTCAGCACTTATATGTTAAAGTGTATGATAATGAGGGCTTACAGTCGTCTGAATTAATTGGATGTGCTGAATTAAAGCTTAGTGAACTCCAACCTGGTAAAGTAAAAGATGTGTGGTTGAAGTTGCTCAAGGATTTGGAGATCCAAAGAGATAACAAGAACAGAGGACAGGTAAGAAGCCCTGTCTTACATATATGGGTTACTAGATTAAAATTATTGATTGTCAGGAAGGTTCCTGGTTTAGGTAAGTTTACTGGGACTTTGGTGTTTACCTTTCTCATCCCCACTATAATGGGTTAGTGAATGCAATCAATTTAGAAGAATGCCTAATACTGGATAAATCTCAAATTCATACTCTTAATTCATTATATATATGATATATCTCCTATTTTCCCTGCCTTTTGACATTAGGATTTAGGGATTCCCATTGATTTTGAAATACTCGAATATCAACTATTTGTTGAGAAATCTGAAAGCCTTTTTGTTAACTTTTATGATGTACACTTTACATTGTTAAGTGTTTTGGTAACAAGTATGCTTTACCTGGTCTCGAATATAAGCAAACAAAAAAAGTATTCGCCGCAATTAAAAACAAATTTAACTACTTTCACTCTATTTAATTATGTCACATTGTCATTCTTAAAATACTCCTAAATTAATACTATTTGTTTAATTTTTCGTTGACTCTTTTTTTTGTGATGGAACATGTTCCAATTAAGGGCAATTTAGAGAATGCACATGTAATTAATTTAACTAAATTACTTTATAAGTTTAAGTTTAGTTACTTTTGCTTATAATTGAGACTGATGGGAGTCTAAGAAACAACAATGCTCAATGATTAGGATAAAACTGAATACTGCTATAATATGAATCATTTTAAGATGGCATATAAAAGTAAGGGTAAACAAGCAGGTCCTACCTCAACAATAAATTTAGTCAGTAATCTCAGCCATTCAGCCATACTAAATCATCAAGGTCAAGAACATATACTAACAAAGTAATAAAACCAATGCAATCACTATAATTTGTGTTGTGTCCATATATGCAAACTTTATATATAGCATAAAAACTTAGAACACATAATCTAACTATTTTGCAGTTGGAGTCGAAGAAGTCCCATATACTAAAAGAATGAGAGGACTTGTGGTCTTACTAGTTATTAAAACCATTCTCAATGAGGTTCTCAATCAGTAATTAGGAATAAATAGTTCAATTTTTTTTTGGGTATAAGTGTTAAAAAAGCCACTTTCAATCATATGTCAAATGATGTACAAATAACTCATTGACAATTTTAAACAATGGCAATACACTGATATGTCTTAACTAAAGCAGATATTAATAAAAGGTTCGAGCTGCTCGAGTTGTTTCTTTTCACATATTTTAAACTTCAATAATTTTGCCTCACATAAAAAATATGAATATATTAACTACTGAAAAATATATGAAGAGGATTTGAAGTAAATTTATTTATAAAGTGAGTAAATAAGATTATAATATAATTTACTGTACATCATATATCTATTGAAATTTGGATATAAATATATTTATAGTTTTTCACTTCAAATATTTTTTGAAAATATAGAACACTCATTGGTGTTTCACAATGTACAAGGTTTCCGAGTGTTAGAAAACAACCTTAGGTTGCATTCTGGGGAGTGAGGACCTTAAACCACAGGTTCTATCCTTCGTGGACTGTAACTACTCACATGGTCTATAAGCATTTTCGGACAGAATATAAGAAAAATTGCCATGGTTGTGCCATGCATAGATTAGTTTGTACAAGCAATGTTATAATTATCTTGGTTGCTCCATGTGAAAAGTATGTAGTTATGCAATTAAAAATTCATCCTGTGCAAATCTCGTTTTTTCATGCACATTTGTGAGTTGTAAGAACAGGTGTCCATGCGCTAGTTCAAATCAGTTCACAAGCCTTAGGCACCTTTTATTTGCCGGAAATTTATAACTTAGACTTCTTTATTTGTTTAACATCTTGTAAATTGTTGAAGTTAATTTTAGAGGATGTTTACCATTAGATTCAGGAGCTATGGAGCTTAGACATCACATGGGTCATGCGAGGAGGATAGAACACGGACATACCACACGCTAACATATAGGACTCAATTCAATAAATATCAAACGCTAAAATAATATAATTGAATATATATTATAAAAACTAAGCATAAATACATAATTACTTATGAAAAGTATTCAAAAGAATGTATCTAAGAAGTGACTAGTTTTATCTATATTGGTATTACAATATTAATTAAAAAAAAATATTAACTCTTGAAACATTTTTCAAACTTCTAAGTTGTTTGACTGTTCTGTTGTGGTGCTGTTCAGGAGCTTCATATTTCTTACTTCCAAATTACTAGTCAATATGGATTTATATTCATTTCTTAATTTGTAAGAAATTGTTAAAACTACTTTCTGTTGTGTCATGTTTGTCTGACATAATAAATATATTTGTTTCTTTGTTAAATGTGCTTTGATTATCTTATTTTGTGCTTGAAACAACCCAATCAAAATGTTATCAAGAGCTTTTGAAATGAAAAGTAATTTCACCTAATAGTGAAGTAAAGTTAGACATGCTACATAACTATTGTTCTTTCTGTTTAGGTACATTTGGAGCTTTTGTATTGTCCTTATGGCACAGAGAATAGCTTTACCAACCCATTTTCTCCCAACTACTCAATGACATCCTTGGAAAAGGTTATTAAAAGTTCAACTAATGGAATGGAGTCTAATGGAAGTGAAAATGAAGCTGCACAGAAGAAAAAAGAGGTTATTATTAGAGGAGTTCTTTCTATTACTGTGATATCAGCCGAAGACTTGCCTGCCGTTGATTTCATGGGGAAATCTGATCCTTTTGTTGTTCTTACTTTGAAGAAAGCAGAAACAAAGAACAAAACCAGGGTAAGATTTTGATGGACCAAGAACCACAAATAGCATTGACTGTTTAACCATTTTGAGAATGAGAGATCAGCATTCAACTGTTATTGGTGATGAACTTTATTATACATGTTAAGATATCTTTTCTTTATTCGGGGTTGGGGAAAGATATTTATAACGGACATCCCTTTTGAATTTTGTGTCATTATTTATCAACATAATAAATAACTTGACCGAGAAGGTTTGTTATTTTCTCAGGTTGTGAACAACAGCTTGAATCCTGTTTGGAATCAAACATTTGACTTTGTTGTAGAGGATGGATTACATGATATGCTACTTGTTGAAGTTTATGACCATGACACCTTTGGAAAGGTAATAAATTTTGCACGTTCAATTGGTTTCAAAGATTGACTTTTTTAATTACATTCTCCGTTCCAAAATAACTGTGCACTCAACATTATTAAAGAAGTGTTAAATTTAAACACATGCCACAAGTGGAAATAAACAACATGTTTAGTCATGATGGATTCTTAAAGTTTGTAATTTTGTTCACTTATTAAGCTATATCCTTAATTGATGTAGGACTATATGGGCAGAGTGATATTGACGCTTACCAGAGTGATACTGGAAGGAGAATACAAAGAACGTTTTGAGCTAGATGGTGCAAAATCTGGCTATTTGAATTTGCATCTCAAGTGGATGCCACAATCAATTTACCGTGATTCTTAAATTTTCCTTTCTACCTTCTGATCACTTAATAGAGGATTATTGTAGTTTGTGGATATATTGTTGCCTATTTGTTGTGCACATTGTATCTTGATACACTTACAGCAAACAATGTAAATTCTTGTATCATTAGACCTAGTAAAGACATACACATTTCTATATCAGATTATCCTTTCCATTGTGGAACCTATGTAGTTTTGAACATGACTTTAATTTTGATAGGTGTAGAAGACAAACAACAACTTTGGAAATAGTTATGACAATAATCGAAAAGTTTTTGTGATCAAATGGATAATGATTAATCGACAATTTAATGATAGCTTATATGAACTAATTATTTTAATATCTTGTTAAGTTAGTTTAATTGGTAGCTAGTCAGATTTTTTTTTTTAAAGTCATGCAGTATTGTTCACTTTTAAGAGGTAAAATTATGACATTCGACTTGACAAAAAATATATTTTAATATACTCAACGATATATTTATAGAAATTTGAGCATTTGCAGTGAAATGTTAACCCATTTTATTGGATTGTTACTAAAATTATTTTTGAGAATTTTGTAATGCACCTTAAATAGTCCTTAACCATTATGTGAAATTATTTAAATGCTTTTAAATTTTAGAGATTCATCTCTGGACACACTCATTTTTTAATAAACGTTAAAATATTTTGGAGATATATTTTCAGAATCATTTTAAATATTTAAACTATGTCACTCAGATGCCATTTACATTTGAATTGTTTCGGAGATGCATCTTCAGAATGTGTCAGAACAGGTATTTTTTTACTAGAAGTTGTGTATTTGTGTTCAGATGAAGTATAACACACGATCCCAAATAAAAAAATAGACGTACAAAATAATAAGAGACTAATACTGAATGTGTCAAAAATAAAAAAGCAATTTATGTAAAAAATATCGTACAATCGAGATTCAAAATGTAGTAAAATCATCAAAATAAAGTAGAGAGTATAGTACTACAACAAAATAATAACAGACTACTACTGTGTGTGTCTGACAACATCTCATATACCTCCTCTGCCTCCTCGATTATCAATCTCACTCGTCCTCCAGCAATGTCTCCGGTACAAGAGTGCCTCATGTGCCTCCGCTATGATGGCATCTATGACTCGCCTGACACCTGACCCATCAGGAAAGATACCCTCGTCAATGTCTTCCCGTGCAATCTCCACTATGCGACGACACCTAGGCAAGACATCATCAGTATAATTTAGCCGAGTCTGCTCCTCCTCTAATATCTCCTCATGAGTTGGTCGCAACATATCCTTAGTGTACTCAGGCACACTCGCCCAGCCATCCAGCGACGCGCTGGAAGTGCTAGAGGACCCAAGCCTGAAAATAAAAGTTTGGAACAAACGAATCATCGACAATGGTTTCACAAATATGAAATGAAAATGATAAAAAATATTTAAGGATCAAGAATTATTACCATCAGTAGTGTCATGCTTCCTGTGACCTGCTTTGTCTTCCACATACATATCTCTCTTAACTTCAAAAAAACATAGACCAGGCAAGCCGCCCCCAATTGTACTCATGGATCTGCTGTAGATCCAAGAAGTACCGTAGGTAAGCAACGTCAGTATAAGTGGCACTGCTGTCCACAAAAATGCAAGTGCCAACCAAAAAAAGAAAGCGTGCCCTCAGAGCCTGCTGTGCCTTCAGGATCTCATTATCATATATGTTCTTCATGAACTCAAATCTAACATGAGCACCCTTGGTCTTATCCACCTCCTCCATCGCCTTCCCTGGTTCAGCCCCAAAATACTCTACCATCATTCGACTGCCTCGTCTCTGATCATCCTTCCATGATCGAGGAATCTCCTCCTGATCGTAAGATGCAATAAGCACGAGACATCGTCCAGTGTGATAGATATCTCACCACGCAGGAGATGAAACGAAGAGGCCTCAGAGTGCCATCTCTCCACGAATGCATTAAGCATCCCATGGTTGACCAGAGTGTAACCGATCATGCATATGCCCTTCAGACTAGATAAGCCCAGAACCAACTGAAACCAATCTGCCTCCTGCTGAGGCATTGCAACAATCTTTCTCCAGTGGTTAAGAAACTTCTGGGGATCACGCTCCTGAAATTTGTCAGAAATAATTAATGTCAGAAATTATCAATGTTAGCAATTAAAATTGGAAATTTCTTACCACACCACCCAACCTTCTTAGGCACCATGCGCGCTGACGAAAATACCCTTGTGTTCCGGATGTGTAAATCCGGACACACCGTTTTTTTTTAATTTTCAATTTTTTCCGGATGTGCACATCCGGAAGAATTCCTGATCTGCAAATCCGGAAAAAATCAAAAGAATTCCATAAAATCATTTACTTCTAAATATAATTAAATCCAATATAATTAAAATCCAATATAATTAAAATTAATATCATTTTTTCAATATATTTAAATCCAATATAATTAAACCCAATATAATTAAAATCCAATATAATTAAAATTATTATGATTTTTCAATATAATTAAATCCAATATAATTAAATTAATTTTAGAAGTAATACCATATAATTATAATTATAATTTAGAAGTAAATACCATATAATTTAGAAGTAAATACCATATAATTTTAAATACCAATATAATTAAATCCAATTTTAAAAGTAAATACCATATAATTTTAAATCCAATATAATTAAATTAATTTTTTTAATATAAAAATAATAATTTAGAAGTAAATACCATATTAATCATTTAGAAAAAAATCATATTAATTTTAATTATATTGGATTTAATTAAATTGAATTTAATTATATTGAAAAAATCATATTAATTTTAATTATGTTGGATTTTAATTATATTGGATTTAATTATATTTAGAAGTAAATGATTTTATGGAATTCTTTTGATTTTTTCCGGATTTGCAGATCAGGAATTTTTCCTAATGTGCACATCCGGAAAAAACTGAATTTTTTAAAAAAAAAGGGTGCGTCCGGATTTGCACATCGGGAACAAATCAACGTTTCTAAAAAAAATGGTGCATTCGGATGTGCACATCAGGAAATTGGAGGCAAAAACGAAATTTCACGTGGTGCCAAAGAAACATGGGTGGTGTATTAAGAAAACCTCTTAAAATTAACGCATAAAAAAAATAAAAAATCCAACTAATGTTACCTCTCCGTCGCAGACATGTCTGACAATGTGGTTTGGATACAGAGGAAGTAAGGACAAATCATATGGACCTCCTACAAAATCCTCTGCTTCGGCATCCACAGCAGCCTTACCCTCCGGAGGTGGCACTGGTGAATCCTAACGTCTACGAGAGGATGGAGGAAGTGACACGTGAGATGGTGAATCCCGTCTCCTACGGGAAGAAGAAGAAGGCGGAGTAACCTGAGGTGAAACACGAGCATCAGGAGTAGACTACGCTCCAAAAGTCGATTCCTCTGTTTGACCAGAGGTACTTTGAGCCTCCGGAACCTGCTGGCTACACTCCCGCCGAACGGGTGCGTGCTGAGCAACCCTTTCATGTCTCAGTCTATCAATTCTGTAAGCCATTATGCCTGTAAGGTAAAATAAGGCATATCATTAGTGCACACAAATAACACACAATCAAGAAAAAAAAAGCACTTAAGAAAATTTTGGAGATGCATCTCTGGAAGCACGATTAAACTAAAACGTTGAAATATTACGGGGATGCATCTCCGGAAGCACCATTAAACTAAAACGTTGAACACTTTCGGAGATGCATATCCAAAATTTCCAAAAGTATATGAAACGCTGAACAATTCCGGAGATGCATCTTCAGAATATTCTGCAACTCATAAGTTGCGTCAATGGTGAATGTACCACATGCAACTTGACAAAAATATGATCTGGTCACAAATTTCAGCCAACAAACAAGTTATACAATAAGTATAAATTATGTTACATGTGATTCCTACATATTTGTAACCCCGAATCATTGATTTCTACACATTTATACTAAAACTCTAAATTTATCGAAAACTCGAAAAATTTACTTAAAATTTATGGTTTTGATGCAGTTGAATGATGTTATAGATGATGCCTGATGTTCCCTTAAATTTCTTTGAGCATTGCTTGATGAATTTTGATTTGGTGAAGTTTAAGTGTATTGAGAGGTTGAGTTGAGTTTGAAGAAAATTTTGAAACGAGGAAAGAAAAAAGTATGGCGCGACTTATACTCTAAAATGTTCTGGAGATATATCTCTAGAATATTTCAACGTTCACTTATATTTAGGTACGTCCGAAAATATATCTCCAAAATAAAGTAGCATTTATGAAATTTTACATGATACAGGAGAACTATTAAGGATGCAATAAAAAAGTTCTCTTATTTTTAATGATACATTAAAGAAAATGCACACCTTTTATTTAGAGGGCTGAGGGCCGACCCTATTACGTGACAATGACATGCATGCTCTAAAAGATAATCTTCCACGTATGATAACTAACATTCCATAAAGTCTAGTACACAGTGAAACAGTTCTTAAAAATGTAACTAGTATTTTCCTCCAAAAGTTTCGTAGCTAATGTATATGTAAAACTCATCTTAAAGTAAATCCACTCCGTAAGATAATAGATTCTTAATGAAAGTGTCCTGTCAATAATTTGGAATCACTTATTTCAGTCGTTCGTTCTTTGCATGCATTATGCCACCACTTGTGATTTTAAAGTGCAAAAGCTATTGATTGTTATAACCTAAATGCCCTAGAATATTGGGATGCCAAGTTCATTTTCCATCTCCAAACTTTTCTTAAAATAGCAAAGCAGTTGCTATATAAAAGATTAAACAGGCAACTTGGCCATCATTATCCTTAATAATAAGGAATATCTTGATCTATGGCCTGTAGTACGAATGAAACCTATGGGCAGAGACTTGTGACGGTTTATGGCCCGTGTGAAGTGACGGTTCATAACGGTTAATGGCCCGTAGAACCCGAATCCATTTCGTATGCCAAGTAAGTTACAAGGATCAATGACTCGGGTCGACTTCTAGACGTAGAGGCGGACGGGAAAAGGGGATGTCTTGGTAAGGTTATCGATTAGTGATATTTTGAGTTGATGAACTCTTGAACATGTTTCTATATAGTGTGAGATTGTGAACTCAAAGTCACTTCCCTTCCCTTAACTTGAGTTTGGATTGGTAGAACCTTGTAAAGCCGAGAGAATCTATAAGATAGGGAACTCACTGAGATTTAATATCTCATCCCATGTTATTGATTATATTACAGGTACTTCAGGTTCCGCGAAGGGTAAGGATACGGCCGTTTGATTATCCTTATTTGTCTTGGCTTTTTGGGATGACACGACTTCTGTTGTGGAGATTTATTTTGAGATCATTGTTTTGATCTAGTTCTTAGTGCTTTGGAACATCTTGTATACATTATGCCATAGTTTTAGTTCTTTTGTATTTTGGGCATGTAATTTATACAATGTGTTAACTAGGAACTTATGGTATTTCAATACCAAAACTTGGATTCATGTATAATATATATGCTTTGATGTATGTTGTTATATATGGGTGTTACAGGGTACGTCTGCCCTCAATCCGAAATTGAATTTAGATACTTGCAATTAACCTTATCTTTGTAAAAATGTTTATACAAAAGGTGCAGAACTCTAACCCCACAAACCATATGTGTGAGAGCAAGAATTGTCTCTACAAGTCAATCTATGTTTTGATGATAACAATAAGTATTTGTGAAAGAACCATTTTATGGTCTAACGTGTGTTGTGTGCAGATCATAAAAACTAAAGACATCAGAACCAACATACACCAGCCAGATGTACTATGATTGAATATATGTATATGCGAAGTTACTATGTGTGACTAAAGTCGCGAGAAGCAAGAATGCTTGTTTATCTAGTCATGATCAGCCAGATCCAAGGATGCCAAGATTGCTGTTGCAATGCTCTTGTGGATGCTATCTGAAAGTGATCAAGATTCTGAAGATAGCGGAGCTTCTGAAGAAGTACACTCAGAAAGAACCAAAGTTCTGAAGACTCCTATGACTTGAAGTTCTGATGGCTGAAGGCGCTGAAGACCAAGTGCAGAAAGAATCTGAAGGCTGACGAGTTTTGAAGATCAAGGTTTCAAACAAGAAGCTCTGAAGACTCTGAATACAAGTGATCGTACCTGGATCAGACAGTTTCTGGTGGCCAACGACGTCTGTTGAACTTCAGCTCCGGTGAGGTTGACGGACGGCGGAGGGGGGGGGGGAGGGGGGTGTACCTGCAAGGTACTCCGACGCTCAAGTAAGGTGGTTGTCAGAGAAAAAGCAAGTACAGAAGTGAGAGTAGAAGTGAACGTAACCTGGCCCTCTCAAGTGAGAGGGTATTTATAGAGAGCCCCCAGCGCGGGGCCAACGGTTACTTGCATTGGGCCGGATTGCCAGGCCCAATCCAAGTAACTGCCAGGGCTTACGTGGTGTAGTGAAGACCAGCACGTGGTCTTCGCCCTGGGGTAACTGTTCCTAGATCTCTGAAACTAGGGAAGACCGATTCCATCGGGAGTGGAGCGGTTACGTGAGAACGTGTCCTCGCGGGGAGGAGTCTTGTATGTCGGGGAGAGACGTGTCCTCGCGAGGAGGACTTGCTGCGAGGACGGAGATGACTCACGTCGGGGAGCAACGTCCTTGTGTCGAGGAGGGGAGAACTCCGGGGAAGGCTCAATGTTTCTGCCCGAGGCTCCACGCCATTTGTGCCCGACACTGTGGTGTGACACTTGCCCGACACTGGCTTGACTAAGTCTTTCGTATGGGCCACCCCAGAGTGTGGGCTGGGCCTGCTCGGCTGTGGAGTAGGTCCCCGGCCCAGTCCAGAACAGGAGCCCCCCAAGTCGTTGCTCTGAGGCGTCAGAGTGATGACTTAAGGGTCAAGGTTATGTCGAGGGTGTGTCCGGTCGGGAAAGGGCCTCGAGAGGGGAGCAGTTGGTGAACCGGGCAGAAATAAACAGCCATGCTCGTGCGAGACTGGCCGCAGGGGGGACAACGTCGCGGGGATACGAGGAGTCAAGGCCGCGGTGAATGAAGAGATGCGTGTGAGGGAATGAAAAGACGTGCCTGGGGAAGCGTGTGCCACGTGTCACACCTCATTATTGCCTAGGGCGGCTACCCTAGGGTAGCGTACTCGATTGCCTAGGGAATCCTCGAAGCTCGTGAGGGGCTTATAAAAGGGGCAAGTTCGTGCTATTTGCACGTTCCCACCTTTTTTGCTCTGCATCTCCTCTAGTCACCGTTGCTGCTCCGCCGCCGTACACCGCCGTGCACCGCCGTCTTTGCTGTTCTAGTCCGCTCTCCACTGCTCAAGTAAGTTCTTTATCCCTTACGGTTCATTTTGTTTTCTCTTCTTTTTAGTAGTTTTCTGGCGAGTTGAGGGTGTTCCCGGCGCTCCGTTAGGGTTCCGCCGGGAACGGCAGACGTTCATAGTGGTTCCGGTGGGTTTTAACGGTGGTTTGGGATGAACATACCGAGGGCAAGATAAATGTCCCGAGGACTCTTATGAATACACCGAGGACACACGATGAATGTTACGGGGAAGTGAGATGGGGAGATCGGGGAGCGAAGAGAGAAAGGACGGGGTGACGGCCACGGGCAGTTCGCCGTGTCCCCGAATATTTTCTTGCTCGCTGCCCTTTCACTTGATCGGCGGTGGAAGGGTGGACTTGGTCGCGACCGACGAATTCATCCGTTTCCTCTGCTTTTCAGGTAAAAATGGCCGCGAGGATTCCGGGGATTCTCTACGTAGACACCGAACTCGACGTGGATGGACCCGCTCAGATCCCCGGGGAGGTGACCGTGCGCCCCGGCAGCCGAATGGGCCGGGGAAGAGCCTCTGCATATAGGGTCGTGTTTCGCCGACGACGACACAGACGCGTTCGCCTTTATCGAGAACATCCCCAAAGGAGAGGAGGCCACATGGACGGTTTACCAGCCCCGGGAACACCATCGCATCTGCTCGAACTATCGCGGGCTGCGGTTTCCCATGTACAAGTTCGCCTTTAAAGAGGCTGGTATCCGCCTCCCCTTCAATAGCTTTCAACTAGGGGTTTTCAATCGTCTGCACTTGGCGCCGTCGCAGCTTCACCCCAACGCGCTTGCTTTCATGCGGGCGTTTGAAATCGTCTGCGACTATCTCCAGATTGGGATCACCCTCGAGCTCTTCTTCCGAGTCTTCCATTTGCAACGCTCGACGGACAATGGTCGACATAGTTGGGTTTCTCTCAAACAACCCAGGAAGTTGTTCAAGGCATACGCGGATTCAATAAGGGGCTTCAAGAGAAGGTTCTACTATGTCATGCCCGCGACGCACTCGGCCGTGGGTACATTTTATGACATTGTGCCCGACGGATCCGGGGGAGAGAGGTTCGTGTCCAAGTGTCCCCTGGAGTGGGAGGACGCCCACTTCGCGCTCGGCACGGAGGATTACGTCGTGAAACATAGCGCGCTGTCGGAGGACGACAAGGGGGCGTATGCCACGTTGGTCGCATTTGTCAATGGTTTCAACCGGGCAGAATGTGTCGGTAGGGATGGAAACTTCCTCCTCGACTCCCAAGGGAGGGTTGTACGAGAGGCTCACTATATAAACACCCGGGGGCTCCTCGAATTCAAGTCTCCCGACGAGGCCAAGAGGTTCTTAGGTGGGATTTCCTCGCCCTGTTCGGGCCTTTCTTTAGCTTTGTCTCTTTGTGCTAACTTTTTCCGTGTTTTCTCTTGCAGCTCAAATGTCTAACGCCACCGAGCGCATCATGAAGTTGGCCGCCGAGCGGGCACCCAAGCGTCCCAAGAGCCGTGTCCGAGAGATTATCCAGACTGCGGCGCCGGTTGGAACGACGAGTGGCTCCTCCTCACCACAGTGCAGCCAGTCCCCTCCCCCGGAGAGCACCCCTGCCAAGAAAGCAAGGACCGAAGGGCCTATCCTCGTGGATCTCGTGGAGCCCGTATCGCCGGAGAAGTTTCAGATGCCCTCTTGCCATCTCTAGCGGAATTTCTTCAGGGAAAGCCCCCCTGTCATCGCTGATGCTGAGGTGAAGGCGGTTCTGGGTATGGACGGGGCGGCCAGGAGAGAGGCGCTTGTCGAGGACCTCGCGGCCATGATGCTGGTCTTCGAGACTGCCTTGATATTGAACGATGGGGCCCCCCTCTTCCTCTGAGCTAGAGAAGCTGAAAGAAGACTATACTGCCTTCGAGAAGGAGAATGATAAGGTTGCGACTGATCTGCTGAAGGCCCAGGCCGAGTGCGAGGACCACGCCAACACCCTTCGCGAGCTGAACGAGGTCAAATATGCCCTGAGGGCAACTCAAGAGGAGCTTGATCGCTCTCAGGAAAAGGTCGAGGAGTTGGAGGCTGCTGTCCGTCCCGCGGAGAATGAATCTCCCGTAGAGAAAAACCTTGTTGACCGCGCCGCTCTGATTGGCAAAATTCGGGAGCTTCAGGCAGATAGTCTGGAAGCTCTGGAGATAGGTTTTAAGAATGCCTTGGATCAGATCGGCACTGAGAATCCCGGGGTTCCGCTGGTGCTCGACAGAATCGACCCGTTCCTTCGTGTGGTCGACGACAAGCTCAATCTTCCAGGGGAGGGGGAGGAGGAAGATGGAAGGCGGGTCGAGGATGAGATCGCTGTGTAGTTCTTTTGGTTGTTTGGCTTGTGCGCCATTTTCTTTGTAATGATTTGTGCCCGGCATATGTGCAGGGGCTTTTTGACATTTTTGTAATATTTGTACACTGGGCTTCTGCTCGTTTTAATGTACCCTTGTTTACTTGCTAGTATTGTCTGCATGGTTTGAATTGTGTGTGTTGTATTATTTGTTATACTTTGTTTTTGCCTAAGTAATAAGGCTTTGGGATTTGCTCGACCTTGATAGTCCCTGACCGCGTGGAGAGCTGGTCGGGCGGCCGGAGGCGTATTCCGACCTTCAACGAGGCTAAGAGCTCGGTCGAGGTCTTACCTTCGTGGCATGAACTTCCCATCGCGAGCTGGGTGTTCTGCCCGGTTGGTACAACGACGGTGGGCCTCGATCAAGGTATCCCCGTCGGATCAAAGGTCCTCGCGTACATACAACGCGATCTCTGATCATCGTGTTTGGTATAGGGGTGTCGCGCTCGTACCTAAGTGTGTCCCCGTGATCGCGGTGCTAGTGAGCCGCGGGCAGTGCTTAACTGTAGTACTGTTTGAGCTTCTCAGCATTCCATGGTCGAGCGAGTTCTTCCCCGTGCAGATTTTCGAGGAAGTAGGCTCCTGTCCCCATTTTTGCGCAGACGCGGTACGGGCCCTCCCAGTTCTCGGCGAGTTTGCCCTCTCGCGAGTCTTTCTGGTTCCTTCGTAGGACGAGGGTGCCTACCTGAAAATCACGTTTAATGACTTTGTCGTTATAACACAGTGTTATTTTTTGTTTAAGTGACGCTTCTCGAAGAGAAGCGCCCGAGCGTGTTTCCTCGACGAAGTCAAGCTCTTCCCTCAAGGCTTCATCGTTCGCGTCCTCGTCGAGGGGGGCTTCTGTCCTCCTCGAGTGTTCCCTGATCTCCACGGGGATCACTGCTTCCGTTCCGTAGGTCAAACGGAAAGGGGTCTCCCCGGTCGTGGAGTGTGGGGTCGTTCGGTAGGCCCAGAGGACACTGTGTAGGTCCTCGACCCACCATTGTTTGGCGTCGCCTAATCGGCGTCTCAATCCTCGGAGGATTATCCTGTTCGCCGCCTCAGCCTGCCCGTTTGTTTGGGGGTGCTCGATTGACGTGAAGTGCTGCTTCGTGCCTAGTTTGGCGACGAAATCTTGGAAGTTCTTGTCGGTGAACTGTGTCCCGTTGTCGGTGACAATGGCTTGAGGCACGCCGAATCAGGCGAGGATGTTTCTTTTGTAGAAACGCAGTATGTTAAAGGCCGTGATTTTGGCCAATGCTTCTTCCTCGATCCACTTCGTGAAGTAGTCCACCCCGACGATGAGGTATTTGTTTTGATACGACCCCTGGACGAAAGGCCCGAGGATATCCATTCCCCACCACGCAAACGACCACGGGGAGGACAATGGACTGAGCTCGTTGGGAGGAGCCAGGTACATGTCCCCGTGTCGTTGGCATCTGTCGCACTTCTTGACGTGTTCCTTGGCGTCCTGTTGCATGGTGGGCCAGTAATATCCTACTCGAAGCACCTTACGGGCTAACGATCGTCCGCCGAGGTGCTGCACATTGATTCCCTTGTGGATCTCCTGGAGTATGCTGGGGACCTTGGTCTCCTCGACACATCTGAGGAGGGGAATAGAGAACCCTCCCCGGTATAGCTTATCCTCGACTATAGTGTACGAGCACGCCCGACTATTGACCATTCCTGCTTCTTTCGGATCATTGAGCAGTTTGCCCGTCGTGAGGTACTCGTATACCGGGGTCATCCAGTAATCGCTGTCCCCGATGGCGTTGATGTCCGAAACCATGGTCGGTTTGTCAATGCTCGGGCGGGAAAGCACCTCTTGTATGACGAATTTGTTCCCGCCTTTCTTCTTGGTGCTCGCCAATTTAGACAAGACATCTGCCCGGGCATTGTGCTCGCGGGGGATGTGAGTTACTTCCGCGGAGGTGAACTTTTTCATCTTTTCTTTTACCAAGGCCAAGTATTCTATGAGGCTGTCGTTCTTGGCTTGGTACTCTCCTCGGATTTGCGAGGCCACGAGCTGGGAGTCGGTGAAGAGTTTGACCTCCTTGGCGCCGAGGTCCTCCGCCAGCCGAAGTCCCGCGAGGAAGGCCTCGTACTCGGCTTGGTTATTTGATTTCGGGAAGGACAGTTCGAGGGATACCTCAATTAATATACCTTCCTCGTTTTCGAGGATGATGCCCTCCCTGCTTCCCTTTGGGCTGGACGCCCCGTCGACATAGATCGTCCATTTCTGTGATCCGTTGGTCGAAGGCTCCGGGACTGTCATCTCCGCTACGAAGTCGGCCAGTACCTGTGCCTTCAAGGCTTTCCTCCCTTCGTACTGGATGTCAAACTCGGCGAGCTCGAGCGACCACCTGAACATCCTCCCCGCCATGTCCGGCCGCCCGAGGAGCTGCCTTATGGACTGTTCGATCCTTACAACGACGGTGTGGGCGAGGAAGTAGTGGCGGAGCCTCCTGGCCGCGGTGACGAGGCCCAGGGCGACTTTCTCGATCTGTTGATATCTGAGCTCGGGGCCTTGGAGCGCTTTGCTCGTGAAGTAAATTGGCCTCTGCCCGTCTGAGGTTTCCCGAATGAGGACGGCGCTGACTGCTTCACTCGTGATAGCAAGATACAAGAAGAGTGTTTCCCCGTTCTCAGGCCGTGAGAGGACCGGGGGCTGTGATAATACTTGTTTCAAGTGGAGGAGTGCCTGCTCGCATTCTTTTCTCCATTCAAACTTCGCTTTTTGTCGAAGAAGTTTAAAAAATGGGAGTGCGTACTGAGCAGATTTGGAGACGAAGCGGGAGAGGGCGGTGAGCATCCCGTTCAGCGATTGTATCGACTTCTTCGAGTTCGGAGTGGGGATCTCGGAGAAAGCTCTACACTTGTCGGGGTTGGCTTCGATTCCTCGCTCCGTCAGGTAGAAACCGAGGAACTTACCTGCCCGGACCCCGAAGGTGCACTTGTCGGGGTTAAACCTCATGCGGAATCTCCTCGCTGTGTCGAACACTTTCTTGAGGTGCGCGGCGTGGTCGACTTCCTCTGCAGACTTGACGATCATGTCGTCCATGTAGACCTCGAGCATGTCGTCGATTTCAGCCCGGAAAACCTTGTTCATCATCCGTTGGTAGGTCGCACTGGCATTCTTCACACCGAAGGGCATTACGTTGTAATAGTAGTTGCCCGACGCGGTCATGAAGGCCGTGTGTTGTTTGTCGACCTTGTCCATGGGAATTTGGTTGTATCCCGAGTAAGCGTCCATGAAGGATAATAGTTTATAACCTGCAGAGTTGTCGACCAGCTGGTCGATGTTAGGCAAGGGATAACAGTCTTTCGGGCAAGCCCGGTTGAGATCAGTGTAATCAACGTACATTCTCCATTTTCCATTATTCTTTTTAACAAGTACAACGTTGGACAGCCATGTCATGTATTTGGCTTCCAAAATAAAATTTGCCTCTAGGAGGTCTTTTACAGCTTTTTCAGCAGCCTCCGCTTTCTCGGGAGACTGCTTACGCCTACGTTGTGCTATGGCCCTAGCGGTCGGATCTACTGCGAGCTGATGGCAAGCCACCTCGGGGTCGAGGCCAGGCATCTCAGATGCGCTCCACGCGAAGAGGTCAGCATTTTCCCTTAGACATGCTTTCAGCTGCTCCTTTGCCAGTTCGGGGATCCCGGCGCCAATCTTCACGTTGCGGTCTGGATCGTTCCCGAGGGTCACGAGCTCGAAGTCTCCATCTGGGATGGGGCGCGCTGGGTGGAGAGGCTGCCCGTTGTTTTCCGTCTGGTGGTTGAGATCTTTGATTCTGTCTTCGTCGGGCTCGCCGGAGAACCTGCTATCAAGGTCGACCGTGTTGATGCGCGGGAGAGGTACCTGTTCGGCATCCTGGGGTGGCTTGGCCACGGTCTTGGGTTTGGGGCCGATGGAACTTAGGCCTTTGATGGCCGCATCGAAGCATCTTCTGGCCGTGTCGATGTCCCCGTGCATCGTCACTACTCGTCCCCTGGTCGTGTAGTACTTCATTTTGAGGTGGACCGTTGATGGTACCGCCGTAAGTTCAGCCAGGGTGGTCCTCCCGAGGATGCAGTTGTAAAGGGACGGGCACTCGACCACCAGGAAACGGATCTTCACCTGTCGGGCCGTGTCTTCGGCCCCAAAAGTAACCATTAGCTCCACGTAACCCCATGGTCTGGTGGTGGTTCCATTGAACCCCTGTAGATCTGAACCGACATACGGGGTCAAATGCCTCTCGTCCAGCTGAAGGGTCCCGAACAAATGAGAATACATGATGTCGACCGAAATCCCCTGGTCGACTAGGATCCTTCGAACGTCAAAGTTCGCCATCTGCTCCCTGATTAGGAGGGGAATAGAGGTGTTTGGTGCTCCCCCGGGGAGTTCCTCGAGGTAGAAGGTGATGGGGTTGGAGTTTCCCCGCACCTTCTCGAGGGTGGTCGCCTTCGCCGATGTCGCGGATTCCAGTTCGTTAAACTTTCGCTTGATTGATCCAACCGACAGTTTCTCGGGACTGCCTCCGGAGATGACCATTGCTTTGGGAAAGCCTTCCCAGGTACTGCGGGCAGTGACAGGGTCATCGTCGGGGAAGGTCGCCCACATGTTGCGGATTGCTTCCTCGCCCTCAATGATCGGGGGGACGAAGAAGTCCTCGGGTCAAGTGACGCTGAGGGCGACCTGAAGCTGGTTTTCGCCGGGAGGAGGTGTTGTCTCCTCGACGTTCTGCGCTTCCCGTGAGCTCGGACGAGGAGGGTCGCTCTTTTGGGCATATTTCTTCAAGTGCCCCTCTTTGATGAGAATCTCAATTGCATCCTTGAGATGGATGCAGTCTTCGGTCACATGCCCGTGGCTCCGGTGGAACCTGCAGTACTTTGATTTGTCAACGTTTGATTTGGGAGCAGTGGGCTTCGGAAAGCGAACTCCTCCTTTCACAAACTCGGAATTCTGGCATTCGGAGAGGATTCGAGCCCGGGGAGCGTTGAGCGGGGTGTACTCCGTGAATCGGCAGGCCGGTCCGCGCGGTTCCCGAGGATCACGGTTGCGGTTCTCTTTCTTTCTTTCTCCTCCTCGTCGAGGAGAAAAGTCTTCATCTTTGTGGCCGCAGGGGCCCTCTCTGTGTCTCGTCTCAAGGGCGATCTGAGCTGCTTCTGTCTCCTCGAGTTCGATGTACTTCTGAGCTCAAGCGAGAAGGTCCTCGAGGCGCCGGGGTCTCCAGAGGCCTATGGATTTGGCAAAGTCAGACCCGGCACGCAGTCCATGGATAATTAAATATTTCTTCATGTCGTCGGTCGTATGGACCTCGACGGCTTCTTTGTTGAACCTCTCGATGTAGTTTCGGAGAGATTCGTTCCTCCATTGGAAGATGCTTTCTAGGGCAGCCTCCGTCTTCGGGTGTCGATGAGACGCAATGAAGTGTTTAGTGAAGCGTTGCTTCAGTTGCTTCCATGACGTGATCGACCCATGTGCCAGACCCTTATACCAAGTCATGGCTCCCTTCCGCAAGGTGGTGGGGAACAGCCTGCACCTGATGGCTCCCCTGACATTTTGGAAGTCGAGCATTGCTTCGAAACTCTCGACGTGATCGTTGGGGTCGGTCTGGCCGTCATAGGTCCCCAATGGTGGGGGTTTCTCCATGCCTGCAGGGATAGAATCGTTCATGATTTCCCACGACAGAGGGGTCCTCTGGTCCTCGTCGTCGCTACCAGCCGGGGATCTCGAAGGTGATCGATGATGCCGTGGAGGGGAGTTCCTCGAACGGTTCTTTGGTCTTTCTTCGGTCTGCTTGGACTTCTTGGAAGTGTTGGAGGCCATGGGTTCCTTCCGAGGTGGGGAACGAGGGCGTTTCTGGGGGATCGTCGGCTGGGGGAATTCGAGACGCGGTCGGCGACCCTCGCGTACCGGCGATGGGGTCCGAAATTCTTTGGAAGGGGTCCTTCGCGGGGAAGGAGAACGGAGAGGTGACGGGGGACGACGATGTCTTCGCGGGGAAGATCGTTGTGCCCGTCCTTGCTCCAAGGCTTCAATTCTGGTGTTCTGTTGCGCGATCAGCTGATTGGTCTGGTTGATCAATGCAAATAGGGCCACGGTGCTCGGGTCCGCATTGGGCGGCGGGGCAACTGGTTGGAGGATGGCGTGCTGATCTTCCTGGTGGGAGGCGTTGTAAGCCACGTCTTGGGAGTCCGGGGAGGCGGTCTGCCCGTCTCTTATGTCGCTTTCATCGCCGTTGAGGATGACGGCGCCCTCACGGTGGTTCCCGTTCTCAAGTTGTGCGAGCACGGTGTCCAGAGCCTGGTTGACTGTCGGATTGGCCATGTTGGTGATGAATGGAGAAAGATTTGGTTTATCGAGCAGAAAAATGGGGAAGCTTATATTTTCCCATAGACGGCGCCACTGATCGTACCTGGATCAGACAGTTTCTGGTGGCCAACGACGTCTGTTGAACTTCAGCTCCGGTGAGGTTGACGGACGGCGGGGGGGGGGGGGGGGGGGTGTACCTGCAAGGTACTCCAACGCTCAAGTAAGGTGGTTGTCAGAGAAAAAGCAAGTACAGAAGTGAGAGTAGAAGTGAACGTAACCTGGCCCTCTCAAGTGAGAGGGTATTTATAGAGAGCCCCCAGCGCGGGCCAACGGTTACTTGCATTGGGCCGGATTGCCAGGCCCAATCCAAGTAACTGCCAGGGCTTACGTGGCGTAGTGAAGACCAGCACGTGGTCTTCGCCCTGGGGTAACCGTTCCTAGATCTCCGGAACTAGGGCAGACCGATTCCATCGGGAGTGGAGCGGTTACGTGAGAACGTGTCCTCGCGGGGAGGAGTCTTGTATGTCGGGGAGAGACGTGTCCTCGCGAGGAGGACTTGCTGCGAGGACAAAGATGACTCACGTCGGGGAGCAACGTCCTTGTGTCGAGGAGGGGAGAACTCCAGGGAAGGCTCAATGTTTCTGCCCGAGGCTCCACGCCATTTGTGCCCGACACTGTGATGTGACACTTGCCCGACACTGGCTTGACTAAGTCCTTCGTATGGGCCACCCCAGAGTGTGGGCTGGGCCTGCTCGGCTGTGGAGTAGGTCCCCGGCCCAATCCAGAACAACAAGCTCTGAAGATTCGGAAGACTTAAAGTAGAAAAGGATAACGCTCTTAAAGACCAAGTGCTGAAGTTCTGAAGACTGATTCCTAATGGACTTCTTCAACTAACGGAAGACTTGAAGCATAAGATATTCTGCTATAAAGACTCCACTCATGCTTCATCAAATTAACATCAGAAGCCACTGAAGTTTCGAAGTCTAAATATTACCGTTGTGAGTTAAATGTACACACTGCCCAAGAAAAGATCTCCTCTGCAAAACAAAGATGTGTCAGTACAACTCATTATATCACAACGTCTCTTTTCCAAACAACCAACAATATTCTCTAACGGCTATATTTCTACTGTTTATTTAATGGAAAGAGTTTTTGCTTCTGATGTGTCGATCACTTGTAGAATTACGAACTAAATGTTCATCTACAAAATTGACCAAGTCATTGTGTGAAGATAGGAACAACGATGAGTTCTCGTTGTAACATTTAGAATATTCAAAGCTGTTATTAACTCACTCATGGAAATTATTGTTGAATCTCCAAAGAACAAATTAACACAACAACAATAATCAAACAGAAGTTATTGATGAAGAAGACAACAATTGAAGATCAGTCAAGTCATCAACCTACCTTCTCGTCAAAGCTACATTGAAGATCTGAAGCAAGGAGTTGCTACTCAAAGCTTGCTCAACAAGATGACGAAGAAGAAGAAGATATACAAGATGTCAACAATCATAATATCTAAATACATATTTGTAGTTTCTTAGGAAATCAAGGATCTGATTGCTCAAATCTTGCTTGAACATATGTGTGTGTTCTTTGTACTTTAACCTAGGAGAAACTTGCTTATTAAGAAGCATAATTTGTAATCTCCAGTTTGCCAATTCAACTAGATGAATTGAGACTCCTTAATTGAATGTTATATCCTGATGGGATCCCTGAACGGTTCAGCTGTGAGTTGAGGCCCTTGAGTAGATCACTTGGTGATCAAATACTTGAGATGACAATGGCTGAGGGTCATTATGGAAAATCCTGAAATATGGTCAGTAGCGTTAAATTCATTGTGATGAATCCCTGAATGGCTAGCTGTGAAATCCCAGCAGTGGGTCTGCTCGGTCAATGAACGTTATATCCTGTTGGATCCCTGAATGGTTCATTGGGTTGTTAGTCACAGTGCGGCTGTGCAAGTGGTTAGTCACCGGCTGTTGCCCGTGCAAGTGTAATCATGATTTGGTTATAGTGGATTAAGTCCTTGTGTTCAAGGCGAAATCACCTGAGGAGGGTGGACTGGATTAACCCGCGTGGTGAACCAGGATATATCATGTATCCTTTACTCTCTTGCTTAGTATCTCTATTTATGTTTCTGCCTTGAATATCAGAACCTCGCATTAAGCAAGTCAGAACCTTGCAGCCCATCTCTGATAAGCTTCTGCACTGCAAGTTCTGAGTATCGTATCTTATGAACAGAACTTATACGGTTCTCATACTCTTTAGTTAATAGATCAGAATCTCTCAACGAACATTGAAGGTTCTTGAGCGTCAAATTAACACGATGCGAAAATTTACAAAAAGAGTAAATACACAATTCAAACCCCCCTTTCTTGTGTCTTTCTCGTACCTTCAATTGGTATCAGAGCTTTGGTTCTGTTATTGATTCACTTCAAACACTTAACAGTGTCAGAAAAAGATCCAGACGTGGTGCGTAGAAGTACTCTTGGTGAGATTGAAATCCACTTACAATTTCAGTAACAGTTCAGCAGTTAACTGTGTACAAAATTGTAATCAATCTGATTACTTCGTGAGCAAGTCACTGATTCTAGATAAAGCCTCACTAAAGTTGAAGAATAAATTGATAACATAAATTCATCAGATAAAAGGAAGTATCTGTTGAATGCTCATTCTGGAAAATACGTGTGGATAAAACCACGTATATGATTAAAAGATGAATCATCAGAAAGCAAGAAATCTTGTTTGCTGAAGATTAATTCATTATGAGTTTTTGAGATGTTTTCAAGAAACGGATTAGGTCCACCCTTGACTTTCTCGTTTAAAAACTCATTCTGTATCTCTTCATGTAAAGAAGAAAGATTGTTGTTCTAAGACTTTGAATTTCAGAAAGAAATCTGTTAAATTCAGAATCTGAAAAATTCAAATTATTAAGAATGATTCAATGTCAGAATCTGGAATGATCAAAAGATTCAATGGAGAACTGAATCCCAAAGACTCAGTTGATTCCGAACGAACTCTTAACTGGTTCGATGATCAAGCTCCAACAACCTGAAATCATCCTAGTAAAGATCAAATGTTGATAATCTGATTTTCTACAGATCAAGTGTTCTCAGAACCACTTGTGCTATGAAATTGGATGCTATCGTTTTAGGTATCTAGGTTCTCCAACTGATGTCATAAAATATGACGTTAATGATGTTCGTTTAAAGAAATTAGTTAACTCATAGATATGTGTGAATAACCCCAAATAAGTTGATCATCATTGTGAGAACAAGAGGTTCATGCAAATCATGTCTAGTGATGTACACATGGGGCATGATGATGTTTTGGTTCTGAACAAGTTCTGAAACAACCTTGAGGAACAAAGTCAGAGGTTGATATGTCAACTACATCCTGAATAACCTCTCAAAGATTCTCACAGAACTGGTGAAATCAATCATCTTTCAAAGAAAAGAAACTCTCACAAAAACAAACTGAATTCGGGCTATGAAAGGAGAACTCAACCAATTCTCAAAAGTTTGTTGTTTAAGATTCAGATCCATATCTTGGAACTGTATTGAAACTAAACAGGTTCTATGGATCAAGGAAATGAGAAGTGAGAAACATTCAAAACAGATGTAATCTGTTATTTATGAATGGGGTCATCAAATGAAATTTACTGTTCACTCAGTATTGCTCCCACACATATTAGTACCGCCTTATCAAAAAGGGTTGCATGAAATTGGCTAAGATCAGCTAAAATGGTCACTCTGATCATGCTAAGTCCCAATCTCGGTTACTGTAACCTAGAGAACTAAAAGACAAGGTTGAACAGGAAAAGAGAGAGAAAGCTATAATCCAACTAGGATCACTTTCCAAGAAAATATTCTCTTCAGAAGTCAGAAGACAAGCTTATCTTGAAGAACCCAAGAAACATCTGCAGCTTACTCAGAAATAGGCAGAATCAGAAAGATGGTCAGAGCAAGCCAAGTCTGAAAGAAGTCGAACAAAAGCTCAGAAGAATGCACTCCCGAAAAATTACGAAGATTTCAAAATTCATCAGAATGAAGACCAAAGTCAAGACAAAAGGTACTCAGTTAAGTCTGAGAAATCTAAGGTACGCTTTTCTTTTCACTTATAATCTGTTAAACTCATGAGATGCCTTAACTATAATTCTTTCAAATTTGTCATAGCATGTTTTACTAGATAATTATTTAGGAATCCTTACATGTTTCTTTAGGGAAATATTCAACCAATAAAAATCTGTTAAGCCTAGATGAAAGAAATTGCTAAATACAAGAAAACCCCTTAACAAAAACTACACACAAAAGATACAATCATAATTGCGAATCTATTAAAACCACAACATATCTCTGACAACTTAATAAGATCTGACTAAAATCTTTTGAACTGACCTATATCTACCCTAGACTAGGCATAATTCAATCTACCTCTTACTCTATAAAGTGACGCCTCCCTTTCATGCTCCTATACTCAAAACCCTAAAACTCCAAGCCTCTTTGTCCATCCACTATCATGCCTCCACTAACCTTTCTCGGTGATCCAAACCTTCTTGAACTCATTCCTGAGAAACGGTTCTCATTCAATACTCCTTCACTCTCAAGAGACACTGCATGTAGTATAGCAGATATTTTGTATACCCAACAATGGACTAGGTACTCCATGATGCTAGAAAAACCCATCTATGTAAACCTGGTCAAATAATTTTGGAAACATGTCGATCTTGATGTTGAAAGAAATTGCATCACTTCCTATGTTTTTGAAATTCCTATTAACATCAACCTATTTTCAGTGATCCTTGCAACTGGTTGTGAGGATGTTGGAATTCATGTTAAGTTTGACAAACATAATTTCTTTCCTGCAAGAAATTTTGCATCCCTTCACGACTTATCTTCCAGATACATACCCTACAATCCTGAGAATCTCCTACCAACTCCCAAAACCTGGTACAAACTCATGTTGTCAAATTTTCTTCCCAGAATAGATAGCAATAATCTAATTCGATTTCACGACCATAAGTTCATTTATTTACTAATGAATGACTTTTGAATAAATTTACCACACTCAATCTTCAACTGTCTCTGGAAAACTATTCTTGAGTCTCGGAACCTCACAAAATCCTACATTCCTTATGGAAGAGTTTTGTCTGAGATTCTCTTCAGAGATGGAATTGTGGACATGATCAAGGAAAAAGTTGAAGAAGATGGTCCTGAAGAGTTTCCAGAAAACTGTCTATTAAAAACATATTGTGAAGTCTTTAGTGACTAGAGAAACTATGTTAATTGTACTTTAATTGCTTTGTTTGTGCTCAATTACCCTTAGACTATTTAAGAAAAACGTGTTGTCAAATCTATGATCATTAATTAAAGTCTCTCTTTAAACAATAAAATGTTCCATAGATAACAAGCCTTATTAGAATTTTACAGTTAAAACTTAAAAAATATTAACCCATTAAAAATTATTTTCTGTGAACACAAATTTATTACCATCATTAATGTACCCAACTCATTGACCACTCATCGAAAAGCCTTCATTAACTCTAGTATCCTTCCCAATAAATAGACAACTAACTCGTCTTTTTAGCTACACGCGTTTACATCTCTCTATATACCCAAGATTTAATACAATATCTAGGAAATAACAAATCAATATCCCCAAAAGCGATCATGACACTTCAACCTAACTCACCCATAAAAGGTAGGATTCCTCTCTCCGTCTTTCAACTCTCAATTACAAAATTCTAAACTTACTAAGAACAATGAGCTCTCAAAGGAGTGGACCAACCTTCCTTGGAAACAAAGAAAATCTACACCTTATTCCTGAGAAGAAACTCAACCTTGCTCATCCCGGAGAAAATGGTTTGGAGATACTTAGAAGCATGCAAGCCCAATCTTGGCAAGGCTATTACGCTCTCCTATATGGTCCCATCTATCCAAACCTGGTTAAAGAGTTCTGGAAATTTTCCAGAGTTAACAACGATGGAAAAACCATCTGGTCGGAAGTCTACCTTCAACCGATTGCTGTCTCTGTCTCCTCGATAGAGAAAATCACCAGTTGTATCTCCTCCGGAGTCACGATTGATGACTATCAATCAAATCTAAGCCTGGTGGATCAGTGCAAAATCTTATTTGACGATTCAGTACCTTACGAACCAAACAACCCTGAGAGGCTTCTCCCTTTTCCAAAAGCCTGGTTCAAATTTTCTCTGACCAACCTTCGTCCTCGTATGACTCCTGAGAACATCCCAACGCACAACGACATAATCCTTATCTTTCTTCTAACACATCATGTTACAATAAATCTCCCTAAAACCATTTTTAATCATATGAAACAATCTATCAAATTCTCCAGAAACAAAGTACAGGCCTTCATCCCATACGAAAGAATAATTTCGGAAATACTTCTACAAGAAAAGGCTTGGGATTTAATTATCATACTTGAACCTCGTACTTCTCGTGTCGAACTTAGTTGTGAAACCATGAACAGTGTTGAGGATTCTGATGATTAAGGTGGTGATGTTCATTTAGTAGTTGCTATGTTTTGTCTTTAAATCGTTATGTACAATCACCATTGAATTAATAAAAATGTTTTATTTGTCTCTTAGATAATTTAACCAGCATTAGAAATCAAAATGGCTAAATTAAAAGAAACTCATTAATTTATCCCATCTAGGAAATCGCGTACAAAAGGCTAATTCCCTATTTTTTACTAGAAATTTCTCAGCTGTTCAACTCTCTTGAAATACGCATACAGTCGTTCGACTAATAAACTAGTAAGGAACATCTCAATCCTTCATAACACAGAAATACGTAACTCTAAAAGTTTTTCTCTTATAAGAATCTGGTTTTGTCGAGTCCAAATTTGTATCTGTATGTTTGTGTTTAAATCCTTATCTAATCTATGATACAATTAGCCTGTTTAATGAGCTTCTTATTTGGTTATGTCTAAATTGTTCTTTTGATTATCTACGCCATAATGAAAATTAGTTTACTTTAAGGTACCTGAACACTGTTTCACAGATCTGTTTCCCTAAAATGAGTCTAAATGCTTCTAAATGTTCAAATAACTATGTGACTCTGTTTCCCTTAAATGACTACATGCTTAAATGCTCATATGCCCTGACACTTTTTGATGATGTCAAAAAGGGGGAGAAATAATATATTAATTGATTTTGATTGAAAGAAGGAAATCTGAAAGAATGCAGAACTCAAACAAAGTACTAAGAAGGAAATTTGAAATAATACAGAACTCAAACAAAGTACTCTTATAAAATGCGTTACTACTAACGGTTGTTGTTTGATGTTATCCGAGGAACTCTAAACAAGTTCACTAGGCATTCTAAAGACATGATAAGAAGAAGAACTACGATCATAGAATAAAGAATCAGATTAAGTAAGAAAACTCTGAAAGCAGTCAAGGCAAAGTCTACATTTCAAGATGCTCACTCAGAAGATCTGTGAAAATCAGAAGTCAAGAACTATCTGAAGATCCGAATTAAAGATCCAAGCAAGAAACATTTCTGATGTTTATCAGGAACCATTTGAATTAAAGACGATTTGGTCTCAGACTAAATCATCAATTGGAAATCAGATTCAGTACACAAAGATTAGTATCAGACTCTCAAAGCAAAGTTGTGGACTACTGTCAAAAACCTTCATTGGTATCAATATCAGCACTCTAATGAATTATCTCTTAAGCGTATGAGAATAAATTCTTCACTTGGTATCAGACTCAAAATACTCTGGTATAAGAGTCAGCACATCATTTTTACATCCGATTAAAACAAGATGTACCAGATTCAGAATCAAGCGTTGATTGATCACAAGCTTTAACCTTTATTTGGTGTCTGATCAAAAATCAAGCTTTGATAATTTAACTGAGTTGTGACAATAACAAGGTCTGAAATAAACCTGTGTTCAAAGTCAAACTCTGAAAAGTCATGATCAACACTGGTGATTAAATTTAGAAACTCTGAATTTCGATTCTGAAAGATCCCAATATCTGACTTATGGAAATTAGGGGGAGATTACCCAGAAGACTAAAATACAAAACCTAAAATCTTCATATAGCCTGAAACTCATGGGGAGTGTCTCAAAAGACAGTTTCTGATATACAACGAAGCTATGTTTATCAGTCGAAGAACTGCTCTAATTCTGTGCTCAATTGAATCTACTGAAAAGTAGAAATGCTTCAGATGACTCTGAAGATAACAAGCTCTGATATGACAACAAAGGAAACTGAGTTCTGAAGATCTGAAGATGGAAGTTCTGTTGAACTAATCCAGATGCTAAAGACTATTCGCTTTCCTAAAGACAAGATAGAAAAGTAACTCTTTTCTATTTTTGTTCTGGCAACTCAAGTTGTTACTCTGTATATCTTTGGATTATATAAAATCCTAGATGATCTCAGATAAAGCTATGAGGATAACTCATTCAGGGGGAGCTGTTGTTCCACACTCTGAATTTGTTTGCTTTGGTGATTACCTTGTATAAAATGTTCAATCAAAATACTTGGTTTTTTCATCATAAAAAAGGGGGAGATTGTGAGAGCAAGAATTGTCTCTACAAGTCAATCTATGTTTTGATGATAACAATAAGTATTTGTGAAAGAACCATTTTATGGTCTAACGTGTGTTGTGTGCAAATCATAAGAACTAAAGACATCAGAACCAATATACACCAGCCAGATGTACTATGATTGAATATATGTATATGCGAAGTTACTATGTGTGACTAAAGTCGCGAGAAGCAAGAACGCTTGTTTATCTAGTCATGATCAGCCAGATCCAAGGATGCCAAGATTGCTGTTGCAATGCTCTTGTGGATGCTCTCCGAAAGTGATCAAGATTCTGAAGATAGCGAAGCTTCTGAAGAAGTACACTCAGAAAGAACCAAAGTTCTAAAGACTCCTATGACTTGAAGTTCTGATGGCTGAAGGCGCTGAAGACCAAGTACAGAAAGAATCTGAAGACTGACGAGTTCTGAAGATCAAGGTTTCAAACAAGAAGTTCTGAAGACTCTGAAGACAAGCTCTGAAGATTCAGAAGACTTAAAGCAGAAAAGGATAACGCTCTTAAAGACCAAGTGCTGAAGTTCTGAAGACTGATTCCTAATGGACTTCTTCAACTAACAGAAGACTTGAAGCATCAGATATTCTGCTATAAAGACTCCACTCATGCTTCATCAAATTAACATCAGAAGCCACTAAAGTTTCAAAGTCTAAATATTACCGTTGTGAGTTAAATGTACACACTGCCCAAGAAAAGATCTCCTCTGTAAAAGGAAGATGTGCCAGTACAACTCATTATATCACAACGTCTCTTTTCCAAACAGCCAACAATATTCTCTAACGGCTATATTTCTACTGGCTATTTAATGGAAAGAGTTTTTGCTTCTGATGTGTCGATCACTTGTAGAATTACGAACTAAATGTTCATCTACAAAATTGACCAAGTCATTGTGTGAAGATAGGAACAACGATGAGTTCTTGTTGTAACACTTAGAATATTCAAAGAAGTCATTAACTCACTCATGGAAATTGTTGTTGAATCTCCAAAGAATAAATTAACACAACAACAACAATCAAACAGAACCTGTTGATGAAGAAGACAACAATTGAAGATCATCAAGTCATAAACCTACCTTCTCGTCAAAGCTACATTGAAGATCTGAAGCAAGGAGTTGCTGCTCAAAGCTTGATCAACAAGATGACGAAGAAGAAGAAGATCTACAAGATGTCAACAATCATAATATCTAAATACATCTTTGTAGTTTCTTAGGAAAGCAAGGAGCCGATTGCTCAAATCTTGCTTGAACATATGTGTGTGTTCTTTGTACTTTAACCTAGGAGAAACTTGCTTATTAAGAAGCACAATTTGTAATCTCCAGTTTTCCAATTCAACTAGATGAATTGAGACTCCTCAAGTGAACATTATATCCTGATGGGATCCCTGAACGGTTCAGCTGTTAGTTGAGGCCCTTGAGTAGATCACGTGGTGATCAGATACTTGAGATGACAATGGCTGAGGGTCATTGTGGAAAATCCTGAAATATGGTCAGTAGCGTTATATTCATTGTGATGAATCCCTGAACGGCTAGCTGTGAAATCCCAGCAGTGAGTCTGCTCGGTCAATGAACGTTATATCCTGTAGGATCCCTGAATGGTTCATTGGGCTATTAGTCACAGTGCGACTGTGCAAGTGGTTAGTCACCGGCTGTTGCCCGTGCAAGTGTAATCATGATTTGGTTATAGTGGATTAAGTCCTTGTGTTCAAGGCGAAATCACCTGAGGAGGGTGAACTAGATTAGCCCGCGTGGTGAACTAGGATATATCATGTGTCCTTTACTCTCTTGCTTAGTATCTCTATTTATGTTTCTGCCTTGAATATCAGAACCTCACATTAAGCAAGTCAGAACCTTGCAGCCCATCTCTGATAAGCTTCCGCACTGCAAGTTCTGAGTATCGTATCTTATGAACAGAACTTATACGATTCTCATACTATTTAGTTAATAGATCAGAATCTCTCAACGAACATTGAAGGTTCTTGAGCTTCAAATTAACAAGATGCGAAAAGTTACAAAAAGAGTAAATACACAATTCAAACCCCCTTTTCTTGTGTCTTTCTCGCACCTTCAATATGGTTTGTTGTTGATTCAACCACCTCCAAACTCTTGATCAAAGCTTGATAAAGTCACCAACAATGCGGCTACAATCCCTCGATTATCTCGAGCACTCACTTATTGAACCCAAGATTCCCAAACACGATTCACCGTCTCGCGCTACTCCATTTCAAGGAAACCACCTTGTCTCAAAGCCTTCACTCGGTCGAATCCGTGTTGACGTGATCTTGTCCAAAACCTTCAAATTTTAATGATCTTAAAGGAAAACCCCACCTTAGTTTTCTTATTTGAAACACATAAAGATTTTAATATAATATTCTCAGTTACACCAACCTAATTGGACGTTATCAACCCTAATCTTGATGGTTACCCAATCAAAAAATGATTATGTGTAGTTCAATTATGTGTATGCATAGAAAAAAGGTTAAAGATGATGGGAATTGTTTGTAATATGGTTTCGTTTAGGTTTTACACTAGTACCTTGCTAAAAAAAGGCGCGTGTGTGTGTGCGTGTGTGCGTGTGCGTGTGCGTGTGCGTGTGTGTCAGTGCGTCTCTGTGTGTGTGCGTGTGTGTGTGTGTGCGTGTGTGTGTGTGTGGAAATAGGAAAAGAGGATGCAAGAAAAAATAAGATACAAAACAAAATTTAAGTTTTTGAAAGCTACAGGTCGGTCTATGAAAGCAATAGGTCGGTCCGTCAAGGTGTTCAGGTCGGCCTGAGTAAGGCGAGCTATGGACAGAGCTCACAGGCTTTAATATTAATGCGTGGAGGTTGGTCTGTAAGAGTTATGTGTCGACCTGTACTGAAGCAAAAGCTTCTATAGGTCGGTCTTAACTCGTATGTGTCGTCCTGTGCAAGAATGTTAGCACATAAAACATAGTTTTTGATGTATGAAGCATGCCTATACATTTCCAATCATTTTTAAAACCATTTGTATGCATCCTAAGGCTAAAATGATTCAATGCACATCTAAATATTGGTTGATACTGCCCAATATACAAACGCTAAGTCATACTCCTAGTTTTGACATCATTCAAAACATGGCTAGATTGAAGAATGCATTCACAGAGATGACATTCTGAGACGTTTTCTTTTCATCTTCTGCGTAGTGAGATGTCTATCACACTGAACGATGTCGCGTGTTTGTTGCATCTTCCGATCAGGGGGAGATTCTTCGATCACGGTAGGATGACCAAAGACGAGGCAATCAAGATGATGGTAGAGCATATGAGGGCTGATCCCGAGAAGGCGATGAAAGAGATGGACAGGACCAGGGGTGCCCATGCTAGGTTTGAGTTCCTGAAGAAAATATCTGATGAGGAGATCGTTGCTACAGAGGTGGCTGGTGGTGATCCTGAGCAGGTGGCGGTACACAGAACTCGTGCTTTGAGAGCATATTTTCTTTTTTTTTGTTGGCACCTGCATTTTTGTGGACACGAGTGCCACTTATACTGACGTTACATACCTCCGGTACTTCTTAGATCTCACTAGGATCCATGAGTACAACTGGGGGGCGGCTTTCATGGCCTATCTGTATTCGAAGTTGAGAGATGGAAGTTGGTGGAAGACGAAGCAGGTCACAGAAAGTACGGCACTATTGGTGGTAATAATTTTTTATCTTGATCCTTGAATGTTTTTTTATATTATCTTTTTCATTTCATGTTTGCGAAACCATTGTTCTCTTAATGCTTTTTATTTTTATTTTCATTTCAGGCTTGGATCCTCCAGCACTTCTCGCGCATCGCTGGCTGAGCGAGTTGTGATGAGTACATTGAGGAGATGCCTGTGTTTGTGCTTTTATCCCGTTGAGAGGGAACCAGGCAGTCGAGCCTTTCAGAGTCTATCTTGACCACTTGGTTGCTGAGGACATCCATTTCAAGTGCTATGTGGATCACCGTCAGACGCGACCATTTGACAACATATCTCTATATTCCGGATGGCTGACCTGTGGATCGCGTATCACTGCTCCTCATCTTCCCGAGCGGGTCATACGGCAGTTCGGATACACTCAGACCATCCCCAGACACTCTGTTGTCTCTGCTTCTCCTATCTTGACTCGTATATAGCTAGAGGAGATGTTTGTTGATTATCAGAGGCATCTAGTACTAAAGGAGGCTCGGGCTACCATAACGTCGAATGACTGGAGCTACGTAGACGGACACCAGGTGGTTCTTTAGAGTCTCACATCCGTACATGGTGTCGACTGCTCCAGGAGATTCGCCGAGATCAGCTCATCGGGAGATTCTAGAGGAGCAGCAGACTCAACTAAATCATATTGAGGATGTCTTGCCTCGATGTCGTCGCACAGTGGAGATGGCGCGGGCAGGCATTGACGAGAGTATCTTCCCTGAGGGGTCTGCTGTCAGGCGAGTACTAGATGATATTGTTGCGGACGCACAGGGGGCACTTTTGTATCGTAGACATCGTGCGAGGACAGGGGGACCGATGGGCGAGGACGCAGACCAGGCAGAGAGGAGGTAGAGGAGAGATTGTCAAGCACACCCAGTAGGAGCATGTTATTAGTTTGATGTAGTACTATAGTTTGTACTTTTTCTGACATTGTTACTACATTTTAGATTTCGTGTTGTATGAGATTTTACTATTATATTGCTATATTATTTTGTATGCCTGTTATTTTATTTGAGATCGTGCTTCATAATTCATCTGAAAACAAATACACAACACATTATATAAAAGAAATGTACAGATACACTTTGGAGATGTATCTCCGGAAAATTTTCGTAGATACATCTCCGAAAATATTCAAATGCAAATAGGTTATGAGAGACATGATCTGAATCTTTATAGTTTAAAACAATTCCGGAGATATATCTCCAGAATATATTAGTATGTTTATTCACAACTATGGTACGTCCGAAGATATATCTCCAAAACCTAAGGGCATAAGTAAAAATCTAGACGGTGTGCTAGAAGCATATGAGGGCCGACCCTATTACTTGACAATGACATGCATGCTCTAAAAGATAAGCTTCCACGTATGATTACTAACATTCCACAAAGTCTGGTACACAGTGAAACAGTTCTTAAAAATGTAACTAGTATTTTCCTCCAAAAGTTTCGTAGCTAATGTATATGTAAAACTCATCTTAAAGTAAATCCACTCCCTAAGATAATAGATTCTTAATGAAAGTGTCCTGTCAATAATTTGGAATCACTTATTTCAGTCGTTCGTTCTTTGCATGCATTATGCCACCACTTGTGATTTTAAAGTGCAAAAGCTATTGATTGTTATAACCTAAATTCCCTAGAAGATTGGGATGCCAAGTTCATTTTCCATCTCCAAACTTTTCTTAAAATAGCAAAGCAGTTGCTATATAAAAGATTGAACAGGCAACTTAGCCATCATTATCCTTAATAATAAGGAATATCTTGATCTGAAGCATTTATCTCCCAATACATACATATCATATCAGTTCAATATGTTATTACCACTGAACGATACATAGATAAAAGCCAGTACATGGAAACAACGATACATAGATAAAAACCAGTACATGGAAACAAGGATACATAAATAAAAGCCACTACATGGAAACAACAACGATACATAGATAATAGATAAAAGCCAGTACATAGAAACATTTCTCACAACCAACATTTCACTCACTCGGAGACTATTGAGCAGCATATATTAACCAGGAGACACATTTTAATTCTTTGCGGAGCGACAAATACGAGATTGCTTCGAATTCTTATTAACTGCTGGCAACTTCTTCAATAACTTTCAATAGAAAATGCTTCAGTTTTCTTCTTCTCCCTATTGTGTCCCCTGCATCACCAGAATTCAACCATGTGGAAATTATCCTTTGAGTGTACATAATCACTAAACTGAGCCATTCATTTTACACAATATAGTAAATAATCTCAACTTCTGTTTAAAATATACAAAACGAGTGATATTACATGCACATTTATTTGCGAACCTACCAATACTGGTTATGCAATACGAATGAATCAGTTGGAACTTTCTTGCCATCATCATTGCGGTTCCAGTGGTAAATAGCATGGGTTCTATTTTTTATCTCCAATGTGGAGTGGCCATAGCTTGCTTCACGAAATGCAGAGTATTCTGGCTGAGGATTCGTAAACCTGCACGACCAATAACAAAATTAAAACATGTGCAATATGAATGCGCATATACACGACACTGTGATTTGTTTAAGTTAAGTTACCTAGAGGCAAGACCTTCTTGATTTCCTCCATCTCCAACTGTTATGTACACAGGTGCTGATTCGTCGGCTACTGGATACCGGGTACCACTTGTTATGTTATAATCTATATTCGAGAATCGATACTGAAAGCAGGACAGAAACATTGGACACATAAGAATCCAATTTGACATCACGTGAGTAAAGAAGCATCTTGCCTAAGCTAGCAGCACCAAAATAACATGCAACTTCATGTATTGTGCAAGGACCAAAAACATGAGCAGGGATGAAAGACATACCGATCTTTCATAAGCATGGACGTGGCCAGCAAAGATTACGTCAACCTTATACTTGACGAACCAGCTCTCGAAAACCACTCGCATGCTTTCACCTTCCATATAGTGAGCTTCATAAGAGTTGTACATCGGCACATGCATGAGAACAATGAGCCAAGGTGTCTTTTCTCTATCAACCCGAGTCAGCTCTTCAGCAAGCCATTTATATTGTGGTGTGTACTTCACTGTTATGAAAGATCAAAGAGTTGTGAAAGTGTATAAAAGAAGGCAAACAACACTTTCAAAAGAAGACTAGGTATACTTCGACAAAAGGTGGCAGTTGAAAAGCACGCGTTATTGACAGTGACCTTTTCAATCAAAACAGAAATAGCTCTCAAACAATGTCTATACTCTTAAGACCTACAAACATAAGAATGTCGGTCATCGTCATTCTTAATGACAGACAAGCTACAACCTAGCACTTGATCCTTAGGGTAGAGAAGTAAACATCTTTACATCATTTCTCATGGTTTCCTTCTTGGATGGGGACAGTTTTGCTTTTATTTAGGGGAAGCTATTGTTGATGGTGGCTCGCGGGCCAAAAGCGCTGAACCTTACCATCGCTATTCTGCTATTGACAACATAGGTGCTTTAAGATGAGAAACAAAGATTATAATAGCCAACTAAAACTTCAAAGGTGGAGCATACAAGTTTTATTACACCTATGAAATGCAAAGAACCTAATTTTACAAAAGAATATAATTGTCAAACAACATGTAAGAAAGACGAGATTAGTTACCATATGGTGAATAGCTGGATAGTACAATTATATGAGCAGATGCACGCCTGATTGCGTACCAAAGGGGGCTGCTGCTTTTGGACGCCAAATAAGGAGTAGTATATCGTTGAAGATAGTTCTTGAATGGAACAACTTCTCCCTGATCAGGCAGATTTATTTCAGAATATTAGAGATAAGTTTGTAACCTACACAATTCTAAGAGTATGAAGTTTTCAACTTGGGCAACAGGAGAAAATTGAAGTTTTATACAAAAAGAAGCTTCACAAAGGTCAAGTTAATACAACAAATCTGAGTAACAACTAACTAGAACACATTACTGGGAGACTTAAACAGTTAAATGTATGCTGACATGTGCAATGATCATGCAAACTACTGAGAAAAGGAACAAACAAGTCCAGACATTGTAGTTAAGAAAACATGCACACGTCTCTCATACTTTCCGACGCCAAAAATGGTCCAGAAAATAAATACAAAACTAAAACTTGTTTAGTACTCTACCATGTAAGGAAAGTAATCTACTTCATGGTTTCCTGTATTCCATATCCATGGCTGATATGCTGTACTCTTTTCAACGAATCGACCCCATGTATCCCACCGTAAACCAACATCACTGTACTTATACCTATCAGCATAAGACAGATCTCCAAGAAATAGAACAGCCTGTGCTTTACTCTCTATATAGTGCTCAAGAGTGGAAAGAGAATTAAATGTTTGCCCCAAATCACCTGAAATGAAGAACAGCAAAGTTAAAATTATGAGAAATCAAAGCAAAATGAAATACTGATAGATAATAGTTTATGAAGTAGAAACAAAGATAAGGTTCTAGTAGAAGAGCATATGTGGGAAAACAAACAACATACCAATGATCCCAAATTTGTAAGGGGTATCTGGTTCAACTTTGGGAGGTGTTTCGAACCAAAATTCTCGAGAAGAATCACCACTTCCAATTCTGTAGTAGTATTTGGTATCATGCTGAAATGTAGAAATAACTGAATCAAGTGAATAAATGCATTCAACACGTCGAAAAATGAGAACTATATACAAGTGTGATTATTCGAAAATGAAAACTTAGTTAGACTCCACTTTTCAATTTATTTCACTTCTGACATTCGAAATAAAATACATGGATGATAACTCTACCCTCCTAATTTGAAACAACTACCTCAAGGCCTTCAACAAGACAATGATGAATGTAACCAGACTTGTATTCGCCTAAAGTGTAATTTGAAACTGTTCCTTCTGCACTAGCTTGAAAGTTTTTCTCTGATGTGCCAAATTGTACATGGCTGGACCCTGGTTCATCTGGGGTCACCCATGAGACGATTACTGCTCTTCCTTCATAATCACCTTGTGTGATATGCACCTACAGGGGTAAAATAACAACGCAGCAAATGATAAGTTTATAATACTGATGCGATGAAATCTTGATCAAGCAAGCCATCTCTAGTTCAAGTGTCTACCACTGGAATATTTTTCATGTAACATCACTACTTGCCTATTCAAAAACATAAAATTCTTTGATGAGCTAGTGAATGTTTTATTCCTTTAAAAAAGAACTAACTAATAAATAAAAGTAAAAACATCCGAATATAAAACTGCTTCACCTGTAAAAAAACTTTGTTCAAAAAACATAAATCTAACAAACAAGTCTAATCATCTAACATATAATGTGTTCTCATATCAATGATAGTCATATAAATGGCAACTCCAGCACATAAGATCTTAAGATCCAACACTCGATCTTGACCACAAAGCTTGTAAGACATACTTGTTGAGGTGCATTATGACCCTTAGGAACAGCAAATGCTTCGTGATCAAGTGGCATATCAACAGCTGGCCACTCTGACCTAACAAAAGAGCTAGTAATTCCTTTGCTTGCACACCCATCTCTGACAGAGGTGAAGAACACAAAAGAAACAAGAACAAAATGAAGTAACGAAGTCTGCATCTTTGTATATCCGTGAAAACACAGCGATTCCTTTTTATCAACCTACGAAGTCTAAACTACCTGCTTCAAAGAACGCAAATTATAATCAGTGTACTATACCGTATGCATGCTAGTTAACAATTCAAATTTAAGAAATGAAATACTACTATGAGTAATAAAATGGAAGAATGAAGGTAGAGAGAGAAGGTTACAGTGAGTTGAAGCATTTGTAGAAGGAGTGAGTGAAGCGTGGATTAGAAGAGAAGAAGAGGTTGATATATATAGTAGAATATTGATGGGTAGTAACTATGGTGAATATGCATGCACGTTGAAAACGTGGAAGTTGGATGAGCCACGTGTCGTCACTGATATGGTTAAAAAATAATCTTTGAATAACATTTTTTAATTGAAACAATTATTATTTAACTTTAACTGAAACAATAATTGATACAACTTTAAAGTTAAAAAACAATACCACATGATTGAAGATAAGAATTGTGTGGTTCATAGTGTAACAGCATGCAATGCAATGGAATGTACTGATATATTAGACAATTTTTTTTGCGTGTAATTGAATTTTTGAAATATATTTCTGATATTTTTCCGGAAATATATTTTTGAAATAAATTTATTCATATAATTGGGATCTGACTCAAACGAATAAAATGCGTGTATTAGGTGCGTTCGGAGATATATCTCTGAAAATTAAGGACATTTTTAAAATTTTGCGAAGTGACTAAAAAACATATCGAGATGCGTTAAGAAACTCTCTAAAATCATTTGTTTTCTTTTTGAATTTAATGGTTATCATCCACACTATATATAAAATAATTCTACATTTAACCGATCAGTTGAACTCAAGTGATAAATGAGCTTCTGCTAAAAAAATGAAGGTCGGAGAAATATCGATTTATGGTGGGAATAATATTTGGCCAATATTATAACCTTTCGACACGAGTTCTGAATTATTAGAATCACTTTCCCTTAAAAACCAGAATACGAAAAAAAAAAAATAATATAAAGAAAGTAAAATTTTACTAATCATTAACTTGAGACTTGTGAGTTGAAATAAGATCAATACATTACGTTTTTAAGCTTAATTATTCTCGTGCTCCAATAATTTAAAATTTAATTTAATGTTTAATTTATGTTCATTAGTAAATATAAATTATTTTCTAGTCTATAAAAAAAAAGAAATTTATCTCATACCCCAAATTTTACCTCAGTGTTCCTACAATATATCACTTTTGATCAAAATGCTTTTGTATAAATAGTTTATTTGATCCAATTTTTTTTTTTTTTTACTTTTTCTCTCATTCCATTTTTAAGTTTTTCGAGTCAATGAGGGAGGGGAAAACTTCTAACGTACTGAAACTCTTCAACCCAAGTTATTAATGTTGGGTGCAAATGTGAGTGATTAAAGTCCTACGTTGCCTATGAATAGTGGAATGTTGGATTTATAAGAGAGAAAACTCATTTACCTAACACTTTAAGGTTTTGGGTTGAGACGTGGTCTCTCTCTCTCTCTTTCTCTCTCTCTCTCTCTCTCTCTCTCTCTCGTGGTTTTGGAGCATTAGTCTCATTGGTGCTCCCGGACTCTCCAACAATCAGATCCACATTTATAAAACCGAAAGTCTTTCTCCCTAGATATCCGATTAAAAAATCCACAAGAATCATACGTCAAAGTTATCTAGTACAATGTTTGTAACGCGAAAAGTATTACAAGGAAGTTCTCTAGTATTGTGTTTTAAAATCTCCCTTCGGAGAACTTTGACAGAAGTTATCTGGTGAAGAAAAATAAACTATCAGATCACTTACCTCATAGTTATCTGAGGCGACGATATTTTTAGCCACCTGATGTCTTTGATAATAGACATTTGGTTTGATTACTTTTTATTAATTTTATTTATGTGTTTTTTATTTATTGTTTTACTAGTGTCGCAAACCTGAGGACGCGACGATCAGATCACAGAATTGTAGGTGTAGGACGGGTACGCTCGAGAGATGATGGGTGGCGAGGATGAGCACGTAGGTGCACCTGCATCTTCTTCACAACCATTAGGGTTTTCAAGAGGGTCGTACGATACATCTCTTCTGGTAAAATACGAGCATCTTGTTGCGGTAAGCAAATGGGACTCACTTTATTTTGAATAATTTTTAATTTTAATTTTATATGTTATAATATATACTTTAAATTGTTTTCAGGAGAGATGTCCAAAGAAAGAACTCAAGGTTGCTAGACACGAATAGGATGGCTCCACATTGTCTCTTACCTGTGATAAAAGGATGGTTGAGTGAATCTGGTCTATCTTCACTCCAGAGAACCAGTTTGTCGAGGATACGCCAAAACTTGGTATTAACATGTGCAAAAAGATGACATCCAGAGACGTCGTCATTTCACATGCCATTTGGTGAGATGACCTTTACACTAGACGACGTTTCTTGTCTAGTTCACCTTTTGACCATGGGTGAATTATGGGACCCTCCACTAGGTTTCATCGAAGAAGATGTTGTTGGTCTTGTTGTTTATTTATTGGGAGTTCTATTTGAGGAGGCATCAATACATGGCCGTGCTTAAAGGGGTGCTTATTATAAATTGGATTTGATGTTTGAGTTATTTACATGTCATTGATATGCTTCTAGATGAGACTCTGCTACCAAAGCCTATAAGATGTTGGTGGTAGGTTGCACCATTTTTGTCGACAAGACTTTTACTCTTGTCGAGGCCCGATATCTACTAATCCAGCAGTCCCAAAATAAATGTCACATTTGCAAATATTATTTGTCCTGAAATAAGTGTTACTTTTAGTTTCCAATGCAATTTTACTTTTTATCTTCCAATTATATCTTCTAATTAATATACTTAATCTACTATTTATCTCACTTTACATTAATGATAATAAGAATACACCAATAGCAAATAAGGATAATTTGGTAAAGTTGTCATTCTCTCTCTCTCTCTCTCTCTCTCTCTCTCTCTCTCTCATTTATCACATTTTCTTAATCTATGTGAAAGTGTCAACTATGACACTTATTTATGGACGGAGGTAGTACTGTCACTAGCAAGGTCAATATATTGATTGATGATTGGAAACAAGTTGATGATAACGTCAAAGAAAGCATATGGACTGATGTTAAGGAATTACATACTATAATTTTCATATATCGCCGATATCAATATCTATAATTTCTAATACATACTTATATATTGATTTAAATGTAGTTGAATTTTGAGTTTACTGATGAATCAAATTTGAAAAAAAATGGATGTCATATGTTAGTACTCGTTGGAGGGGATTTAAGGCACAACTCACGACTGACTACATTAGGAGGCCTAAGAGCGGTCTTGCTCATCCATGGATTTGATATAGTTGTATATCGAAGAAGCAATGGAAAAAGTTTGCAAAGATACGTCGTTCTGAGGAATTCAAGGTTAGTACTATTCTCATGTAACCGATAATGTTATGCTAATGAGTTATAGATACCAAACATATATTTTTTTCACTATGTTCATAACAGGTTAAAAGCGAAGTTGGAATACTCAATAAGGCCAAGAACATGTACCCCCATAGATTGTCTCGTGGGGGTTATAGGAAACTTGAGAGAAAAATCATGCTTGAAAGACAATCAGAAATAAGAGATGATCGCATCCCATCTTCACCTTCAAGACATGAGAAATGGAAGAGGGCTCGATTAAGACCAGATGGAGAGTACACCTCTGAGGCGTCAAGAGTAGTTGCCGAAAAAATTGTAAGTATGATTTGCTTTGCTTATGTTATTTTTTATTTAAATGCGTTGGTAACAATATATGTAAGTTTCTCAAGTTGTGTAGGATAAGTTGGTTGAGGCAGCCCGTGAAGGCACATTTGTTCCGCAAGCACGACATGACATATTAGTAGAAACTATCTAATCAGATGAGCATGGTGGGCATGTCCGTGCTGTTGGAGAAGGTGTCGGCTTGAGGTCATTCTTTGGGTCTCAAACAAAAAGTACCGAAAGCCCAGAAATTATTGCACAAAGACAAAAGATTGAAAATTTTGAGAAGCGGTTAGAAGAACAACGGAGAATGTTAGAAGAGGAGAAGGAAAAAAGGAAGAAAGATATAGAAAGGTTTCAAGAGTTATATTCGGTATGTACTTTACTTGAGATGTTAGTGTTTTATCGGAAATGTATGATATATATTGTGCTTATTTTTGTTTTATGTTTTAATTGAATATTATGATGTAGAGATTAAGTGAAAACCTTGAACAATGGACAAATGAAGATCACCGTAATGTTGATGGTGATGATGATGATGATCGAACTCCTAGTAGAAGTATTGTACGTCATGCTTCTACAAAAGGAAGTAATTGTTTAGCCCATCCCTCCCCCTGGGGATAACCGCAATGATATAATGGACCCTAATCCAAATGAAATCACGATGTTATACTTGAAATTTACGGTAATAAATGAAACGCAAATTCTCCCGCTAGAACATTGTCCATGTTTGGATTTATTCTATTATAGTCCTGAAGATGTAAGGGATTTTCTTGGTGGGTATAAGTGGCTGAAAATCGGGATATTGCAAGTTTGGTGCACGTAAGTATATAGTTGAATATACATGTCATTATAGAACATTATCATTTATAGAACGTCACCCCTAATTTATTCATTTTCTTTAACCATTTAGGTACATTCACCGTCTTTGCATAGAGTTGAATAAATCGAGTACTTACGGAATCTTGGATCCACTTTTTATTCGTTAGGCTTTTAATGAACTAAAAGATAGCTGAGAGTACTTGAAAACACGGGTAAATGAAGGAGGAAAAGAATGTTACTTAGCACCATTCCTCTGTTCGTAAGTATTTTTGGAATTGACGTTTATGTATTCTATATTTAGTTTTGTTTTAGCAAATACCATTAACCTATATATGCTCTTGTTTATTCAGTGTTCGTTGGCAATTGATTATCATATCATTTAGGACGAATACGATAACTTTTATGTGTTCCTTGCATGATCCACTGGAAAAGAAAATGAAAGATATTATTAATTCGTAAGTGTATGCTTAATTCATTTTCTTTGACATTGTAATTAGTTTATCATGTAATATGTTTAATTCAAATTCAATGTACATTTTTGTGGAGCAAGTGAATATGATGAACAGTGTTAGAAGAAAGCCCACATGGATCTGTCCTAAAGTAAGTTGCCCGATTACATTTTTTTTCATTTACATTCATGTGTGGTTGTATTCATGTCATTTTTGCTTAAATTTGTAGACAAGGAAACAACCCGGGACTTACGAGTGTGGTTATTATGTCATGAAACACATGTTAAACATTGTCCTTGCCGGAATTGTTGATTCATGGGATAAGGTATACATGTCATAAAATGTTTACATATATTAATATATAAGTTTACTATTGAATTATTATCATTCATGTTATTGCCTCTTTCTTATGTAGATGTTTAACGACGAAACCTCATTCCCCGCTGTAAACTTCGTAGGTCTTCGTAAACGTTGGGCATATATCCACAATGTTCTTAAGGGTTCTGCTGATTGATGATGTGAATAACACTTTTCTGTAGAGATGATGTGAATAACACTTTTCTGTATTGATGACATGAATATAGTGTTTGGTGTAAATATGGTTATAATAGTTACAATACTTACAAAATATATACCTTAAGAGGAGCAGGGGCACCTCCCCCACTCGGCTTCTTGCCATCAGCGTGTTTCTGTTTACCTTTCTCAGCTGGAGCTGCACAAGGCTTCCCACGGTTCATCGGTTGTTTTCCCCTTCTCTCGGCCAACTCTTTAAAGTGAGTCGATCGAGCCTTGCTATCTTCCTCAAAGATCCTACAATAATCCATCAAATCTGGAAACCTTCTGATTCGCTGATAACCAATCGCTTGTTTGATCTCAGGTCTCAATCCATTCTCAAACTTGACACACTTTGAGAACTCAGCAGTTGCCGCACTGTAGTGAGGGTAAAACTTAGCCAGATCTGAGAATTTTGCAGCATACTCCGTAACCGACATGGTACCCTGCTTCAATTCCAGAAACTCAATCTCTTTCTTTCCTCGGACATCTTCAGGAAAATACTTCCTCAAGAACTCCCTACTGAACACAGCCTGAGTGATTACCTCTCCTGTTGCTCCCAGCAATTATTGAGTGCTAACCCACCAGTCGTCAGCCTCCTCAGCCAGCATGTGAGTACCTAACCGCACCTTCTGTGCCTCAGAATATTCCATAACCCAGAAAATTCTCTCGATCTCCTTGAGCCAATCCTGCGCTCCGTCCGGATCATATCTTCCCTTGAAGGTAGGAGGTCTATTCTTCCGAAACTCATCATTCTCACCAGCATGAGGTGGGTTATGTACCGCATGAGCAACAGCCTATAAAGCAGCAACAATAGTAGCATCGTTCCTTCCAGCCATTCTAAATCTGTTATGTATCAACAACATAACACAATGGTTAAGGAAACGACATCGACAGTAATCAACTGTCACACAACAACGACTCGACAACTTAGCCGGACAGACCGACCTGCTCTGATACCACTATGTAACACCCTAAAATCCCTGCATGATATTATAATAAAATATCAGAATAAAATAAAACATACAACATTTAGGATGATACTTTCAAGGAAACACCTGCTCATACATACGACATGTAACACGTACAATTTGAAATTTATTAATTGTGAATCGTAAAATCATGTCTGAGGTTAAAATGGGAAGTATTTTATGCTCTTTATGCATGTATACCTTATCTGTTATGGTTAAAATGGTTACAAGTTCAAAAATGGGATGAATTTGAATTGCTGAGAAATGCATATTTAAAACATAGGAAGTTTTGACAGCGGTTATAAAACCTAGTCGTGGTTGTATATTTGGGTCTGCAGAATATATAACGACAATTATATAATATAACCGTCATAATATCTCGCGCGCTGCACAGAAAAAAATAAATATCAAAACGGCGCAGCTGGGAATCGAACCAAGGACCATTATATTTATCACAACAGTTCGTTTGAATAACCGTTGTGATAGGGCGCGCTGTTTCCAGGTTATTACAACGGTTAATGGGCCGTGATTATAAGTGTCATTTTACAACGACACTCTACATAACACCGCATGCGCCAGCTTCATTATATACCTTTCCCAACCATTGTTAATTGGTATTTACGTAGTAGTGTATTAAGGGACTTGGTTGGATGTAGGATATATAGTTAGGGAACAGCTGATTTGTTACACTCTATGGATATCTAGGAGATGGTTCCATGTTTACTTGTAACACCCTAAAACCCCCGCGTGATATTATAATAAAATATCAGAATAAAATAAAACATACAGCAATTAGGATGCTACTTTCAAGCAAACACCTGCTCATACATACGACATGTAACACGTATAATTTGAAATTTATTAATTGTGAATCGTAAAATCATGTTTGAGGTTCATCTTTATTAAAGCAGCGGAAAAGCTTCGTCACATTAGTAATAAAACATAACCTGTTTAAAGCAACATGGTCAACATCAATCTTAAATAAAATTAAATAATTCTCAACAAAACAAATAATCATAAAAGCGTTCCAAAAACCCCAGTGTTACATGTCAGAGCACACGCCGACACTAAAAGCATAAATGGAAGACTCCATCTTCCACTCACATCAAAACTCCTATTGCGGATTATCTGCACGATACCCACGTAGAGGCAACATTCAAACTGAAGGGGTGAGATATCATAACTAGATAAAGGAAAGCATGATAATTAGCAAGGACAGTTCATTTCATGCATAAGTCACCCATTCAACACATACATCCCCGCAGTCAATATCCCATCAACAAAACACAACAACGATCACAACTACAATGCAATGCAATGAGACTCACAACTCGACTCAATGCATGTGGTAATAATACAATCCCTTTTTCATGATCATAATTCACGTCGGAATTTCCATATAATTCGCTCACACCCCACATGGGCACACGACATCCGTGATCGCTCACACCCCACATGGGCACACAAACACCCGTAATCGCTCACACCCCACATGGGCACATGATTACCTCAACAACAACAACAACATGATTTTATTTGAAGGAATCCGGATAAGGCGTTCACACCCCACATGGGCACACGACTTATCATACAACTTATGCAACATGATATGCATTCAATGACAACATACAACGACGACCAATGCATATGACTATCATACAACCAATACATCATACCACGACTGTCCAACATGCAGCATATACCTGCCAAAACATGCAACAATTATAATCCACAGCTACAATACACATTCGCACAACCGATCTCAACATCTCAACATTCAACACATCACAACGTACACGGAAACACAATTAACGTGTCAAATAGTTGGAATTCTGACATTGAAAATAATTTTAACAGAAAGTACACGAAACCAGCTTTTCAACGATTCGAACGGCGACTGAAATGTACCTACGGATCAAAAGATATGAATTTTAGAAGTTTTCCAAAAATTTCCCACACAACGATGTAACGGGCTACCTCACCATGTAACCGGTTACATCAGTCCCAAAAACAGAAATACCCAGTTTTTCTTTGATGTAACCGGTTACCCTAACCATGTAACCGGTTACACCACCCAAAATGCCCCAAAAAACATGTTTTCAATGTAACCGGTTACCTCACTGACAGAAGCACTTTTTTGCTATATTTTTACACCAGAACTTATTTTTAAGTTGTTTCAAAACCAGCTTTTCTTAGAATTCGTCCAAAACACTTTTCAAAGCAAAAATACACTTTTCAAAAGTTTAAAAACTCAAGTTTTCCTTTTCAAAATCGTTCATAACATTGTTCCGACTCTGACACGCGAATTACACGTACAACACTCCACATTTACAACATACGCCTCTCTATCCAACGAATTCAACAACAACAATCACACAAGACACAATTTTCAACAGAAATCAACACAACAACATACAATCCGTTGAATTATCAAGAATCAATCACTCATCAAAACCATCACATTCATGAACAAAGAGAAGAAAATTCAAAACCCTACATGTTAGAAACTACCCACCAATCATCATGGCAACCCTTAGATAGTTAGAACCCCACCCTTACCTTAGAGTTTTGCCAAAAACTTCAACCTTAGCAATGGAGGTTCTCCCTCTTCTTCTCCTTTACCCTAGCTCATCTTCTCTCTTTCTCTCTTGTTTTCACGTAAAACCACTTTCTCCCTATTTCCCTTATTTCTTATATTATTATATTATTATTATTTAATCCGACTATTTAAAATAATAACAACAGTAATAAACTAAATACTTATTTAAATAATAATCTCCTCCTATTATTTAATTAAATAAGTAGTAACTAATTTAAATAATTAGCTATACTCCTCACACCACCAAGTTCTACACTTTTGCTCACACACCCCTAACGCCTTGAAATCTTATTCTTAAGGCTACTACCCCCACCAAGGGTACCCAAAACATCACAAAATATGCATAGTCACATAATTATACATATCAACACATGAATATAATTACGAATAATAATTAAAATAAAATGGGGCGTTACAACTCTCCCCCACTTAGAATATTTTCATCCTTGAAAATTTACCTTATACGAATAACTCCGGATACGACTCTCGCATCCCGCTCTCTAATTCCCAAGTCATATTTCCACCGGCAGCGCCTCCCCACACTACCTTCACAAGAGTGATCTCTTTACCTCTCAATTATTTCACCTCATGGTATCCAATCCGTATTGGTAAAGCCTCAACCTTAAGGTTGTCCCTTACTTCTACATCATCCATCAGAATCACATGTGACAGATCCGGAACATACTTCCGAAGCTGTGACACATGGAACACATCATGCAAATTCGATAAATTGGGTGGCAACGCCACTCTGTAGGCAACATGTCCAACTCTTGCAAAAATATGATATGGACCAATAAACCGAGGAGTAAGCTTTCTCGACTTCAATGCACGTCCAACATCGGTCACCGGAGTGACTCTCAAGAACACATGGTCTCCCTCTTGAAACTCAAGATCTTTTCTCCTCTTATCATGGTAGCTCTTCTGCCTACTCTGCGAAGCTTTCATCTTTTCCCAAATCAGCTTCACCTTTTCAGTAGTCTGCTGAACAATCTCAAGTCCAAGTACTACACTTTTACCAGATTCATGCCAACACAAAGGCGTCCGACACCTCCGACCATACAAAGCTTCAAAAGGCGCCATTCCAATACTGGAATGATAACTGTTATTATAAGTGAACTCAATCAACGAAAAATGGTTATCCCAAGTACCTCAATGTTCAAGCACATATGCCCTCAACAAGTCCTCCAAAGATTGTATAGTTCTCTCTGTCTGTCCATCCGTCTGCGGGTGATAAGCTGAACTCAATCTCAGTTTCGATCCCAAACCTTCTTGCAAACTCTCCCAAAATCTGGAATTGAACCTTGGATCTCTATCTGACACAATACTCAACGGAACTCCATGCAACTTCACAATCACCCGAATATAAATCTCTGTCAGCCTCTGCAAAGGAAAACTAATATTAATCAGAATAAAATGTGTCGACTTCTTCAGTCTATCCACCACTACCTAAATGGCATCATGCCCTCTCGGAGTATTAGGAAATCCAATCACAAAATCCATAGGAATTTTGTCCCACTTCCACTCTGGAATATCTAACGGTTGCATCAAACCAGCAGGTTTCTGATGTTCCACCTTCGACTTCTGACAAGTCAAACAAGCATACACAAACTTAGCCACATCACGCTTCAATCCAGGCCACCAAAATATCTTCTTCAAGTCTTGATACATCTTTGTAGCTCTTGGATGGATACTCAAGCTACTCCTATGACTTTCTTCTAGAATCATTCTTTTCAACTCAGAATCATCAGGAATACAAATCCTATCACGGAATCTCAACGCACCTTTTCATCCACTCTGAATTCGTTACTTTCTGCCTGTTCATTTCCAATCATCAAATCCACCAGTTTCACATCCAACTTCTGACTCTCTCTGATACTTTTAAGAAATTCATTGTTGATCTTCAGCATGCCCAACATCACACTATACGGTGTCTGTTCGCAAACTAAGCTCATATCTCTAAACTACTTAATCAATTCCAACTCTTTAACCATCATAGCAGACATATGCAAGGTTTTCTGACTCAAAGCATCAACCACGACATTAGCTTTACTGGGATGATAGTTCAAGCCAAAATCATAATCCTTTAAGAATTCTAACCACCTTCTTTGTCTCATATTCAACTCCTTCTGATCAAACAAATACCTCATGCTTTTATGATCACTATACACTTCAAATCTGGAACCATAAAGATACTGCCTCCAAATTTTCAATACGAATACCACTGCAGCTAATTCCAAATCATGAGTTGGAAAATTCCTTTCATGGACCCTTAATTGTCGTGAAGCATAAGCAACAACCTTACCATCCTGCATTAACACACCTCCTAAAACCATCAAAGAAGCGTCACAATACACCACAAACGGCTCATTTGGTTCGGGTAGAATCAAAACTGGAGCTGTAGTTAATCTTTTCTTCAGCTCAATGAAACTCTTCTCACAGTGAACATCCCACATAAACGCTTTACCTTTGCAAGTCAACTGAGTCAACGGAAGTGCCAACTTTGAAAAGCCTTCAATAAACCTACGGTAATAACCAGCCAAGCCCAAAAAGCTTCTAATCTCAGTAACCGACTTCGAACCCTCCCACTGTAGAACTGCATCTACCTTGGATGGATCCACAACAATATCATCACTTGAAATAATATGACCAAGAAAACTTACCTCTCTCAACCAGAATTCACACTTAGATAACTTAGTATAGAGCTTCTTTTCTTTTAACACTTACAGCACGGTCCGCAAATGTTCAACATGTTCCTATTCTGACTTAGAATAGATTAGAATGTCATTAATAAAGACAACCACAAATTGATCCAAGTAAGCATGAAAAATTCGATTAATATACTCCATGAATACACCAGGTACATTAGTAACTCCGAACGGCATCACTACATACTCATAATGTCCATATCGAGTCCTGAAAGTCGTCTTCTAAATATCTTCATCCTTTACTCGTATCTGGTGATAACCCGGCCTCAAGTCAATCTTGCTAAACACACGGGAACCCATTAACTGATCCATTAAGTCATCTATTCTTGGAAGTGGATACTTGTTCTTAATCGTCACTTTATTCAGCTATCTGTAATCGATACATATCCTCACACTGCCATCCTTTTTGTTCACCAACAACACCGGAGCTCCCTAAGGCGATACACTTGGTCTCACAAATTTCTTTTCTAACAACTCTTCCAGTTGCTTCTTCAGCTTTGTTAATTCTGATGTCGACATCCTGTATGGTGCCATAGAAATAGGTCTGGTACCAGGGACAAGATCGATAGTAAACTCCACTTCTCTCTCTGGCGGTACATCAGTAATATCATCCAAAAACACTTCTGGAAATTCACGCACTACATGCAATTCATTAATCACCGACTCATTCTCCATTGACAAGGATGCAAACAATGCAAGAACTTGAGCTTCTTCTTCTAATAGCTCTCTTTACTCTCTAGCGGATGGAAAACCGTCTTCTTCCTCTTCCTCAGGAGTAAGAAATCACACCGACTTGTTAAAACAGTTAATATGAACATGATTGAACTCCAACCAGTTCATGCCCAACATCACATAAAGATTTCCCAACGGAAAGAAAATAAGATCCACACCAAAGTCCTTATTAAAGATTGATAGTGGACAATTCAAACAAACTAGGGAAGTGGTCACCGATCCCTTTGCAGGAGTTTCGACAACCATCTCTCCCTTCATAGGAGAAACAACGAGGCCTAGCCTTACCATACAATTAGCAGCAATAAAAGAATGAGTAGCACCAGTATCAATATTAGCAATCAAAGGCGTGTTATTGATGTAACATATACCTCTGATCAGTCTGTCATCACTGGAAGTCCGAGTCCCTGTCAAGGTGAACACCTTTCCTCTAGTTGAAGCTTGCTTTGGCTTCTGGCAACGAGTACTAATATGGCCCTGTTCTCCACAGTTGTAACAAGTCACCACATTAACATTGTAGTCAGTAATCAGATGTCCTACCTGTCCACACTTGAAGCATTTCTTCACATCACTCATGCACTCATGAACACGATGACCTAGCTCACCACACCTATAACACTTAAGAGGAGCAGGGGCACCTCCCCCACTCGGCTTCTTGCCACAGGCGTGTTTCTGTTTACCTTTCTCAGCTGGAGCTGCACAAGGCTTTCCACGGTTCATCGGTTGTTTTCACCTTCTCTCGGCCAGCCCTTTAAAGTGAGCCGATCAAGCCTTGCTATCTTCCTCAAAGATCCTACAACAATCCATCAAATCTGGAAACCTTCTGATTCGCTGATAACCAATCGCCTGTTTGATCTCAGGTCTCAATCCATTCTGAAACTTGACACACTTTGAGAACTAAACAGTTGTCGCACTGTAATGAGGGTAAAACTTAGCCAGATCTGAGAATTTTGCAGCATACTCCGTAACTGACATGGTACCCTGCTTCAATTCCAGAAACTCAATCTTTTTCTTTCCTCGGACATCTTCAGGAAAATAATTCCTCAAGAACTCCCTACTGAACACAACCCAAGTGAATACCTCTCCTGCTTTTCCCAACAATTGACGAGTGCTAACCCACCAGTCGTCAGCCTCCTCAGCCAGCATGTGAGTACCTAACCGCACCTTCCGTGCCTCAAAACATTCCATAAACCGAAATATTCTCTCAATCTCCTTGAGCCAAGCCTGCGCTCCGTCTGGATCATATCTTTCTTTGAAGGTAGGAGGTCTATTCTTCCGAAACTCATCATTCTCACCAGCATGAGGCGGGTTCTGTACCGCCTGAGCAACATCCTACAAAGCAGCAGCAATAGTAGCATCGTTCCTTTCAGCCATTCTAAATCTGTTACCAATCAACAACATAACACAATGGTTAAGGAAACGACATCGACAGTAATCAACTGTCATACAACAATGACTCGACAACTTAGTCGGACAGACCGACCTGCTCTGATACCACTATGTAACACCCTAAAACCCTTGTGTGATATTATAATAAAATATCAGATTAAAATAAAACATACGACATTTAAGAGGCTACTTTCAAGCAAACACCTGCTCATACATACGACATGTAACACGTACAATTTGAAATTTATTAATTGTGAATCGTAAAATCATGTCTGAGGTTAAAATGGGAAGTATTTTATGCTCTTTATGCATGTATACCTTATCTGTTATGGTTAAAATGGTTACAAGTTCAAAAATGGGATGAATTTGAATTGCTGAGAAATGCATATTTAAAACATAGGAAGTTTTGACAGCGGTTATAAAACCTAGTCGTGGTTGTATATTTGTGTCTGTAGAATATATAACGACAATTATATAATATAACCGTCATAATATCTCACGCACTGCACAAAAAAAAAAATCAAAACAGCACAGCTGGGAATCGAACCAAGGACCATTATATTTATCACAATGGTTCGTTTGAATAACCGTTGTGATAGGGCGCGTTGTTTCCAGGTTATTACAACGGTTAATGGGCCGTGATTATAAGTGTCATTTTACAACGACACTCTACATAACGACGCATGCGCCAACGTCATTATATACCTTTCCCAACCGTTGTTAATTGGTATTTACGTAGTAGTGTATTAAGGGACTTGGTTGGATGTAGGATATATAGTTAGGGAACAACTGCTTTGGTTACACTCTATAGATATCTAGGAGATGGTTCCATGTTTACTTGTAACACCCTAAAACCCCCGCGTGATATTATAATAAAATATCAGAATAAAATAAAACATACGGCATTTAGGATGCTACTTTCAAGCAAACACCTGCTCATACATATGACAAGTAACACGTACAATTTGAAATTTATTATTTGTGAATTGTAAAATCATGTCTGAGGTTCATCTTTATTAAAGCAGCGGAAAAGCTTCGTCACATTAGTAATAAAACATAACCTGTTTAAAGCAACATGGTCAACATCAATCTTAAATAAAATTAAATAATTCTCAACAAAACAAATACTCATAAAAGCGTTCCAAAAACCCCAGTGTTACATGTCAGAGCACACGCCGACACTAAAAGCATAAATGGAAGACTCCATTTTCCACTCACATCAAAACTCCTATTGCGGATTATCTGCACGTTACCCATGTAGAGGCAATATTCAAACAGAAGGGGTGAGATATGATAACTAGATAAAGGAAAGCATGATAATTAGCAAGGACAGTTCATTTCATGCATAAGTCACCCATTCAACACATACATCCCTGCAGTCAATATCCCATCAACACAACACAACAACGATCACAACTACAATGCAATACAATGAGACTCACAACTCGACTCAATGCATGTGGTAATAATACGATCCCTTTTTCATGATCATAATTCGCGTCGGAATTTCCATATAAGTCGCTTACACCCCACATGGGCACACGACATCCGTGATCGCTCATACCCCACATGGGCACACGAACACCCGTAATCGCTCACTCCCTACATGGGTACACAATTACCTCAACAATAACAACACGATTTTATTTCAAGGAATCCAGATAAGGCGCTCACACCCCACATGGGCACACGACTTATCATACAACTTATGCAACATGATATGCATTCAACGACAACATACAACGATGACCAATGCATATGACTATCATACAGCCAATACATCACACCAAGATTGTCCAACACGCAGCATATAGCTGCCAAAACATGGAACAATTACAATCCACAGCTACAATACACATTCGCACAACCGAACTCAACATCTCAACATTCAACACATCACAACGTACATGGAAACACAATTAACGCATTGAATAGTTGGAATTCTGACATTGAAAATAATTTTAACAGAAAGTACATGAAACCAAGTTTCCAGCGATTCAAACGGCGACTGAAACGGACCTATGGATCAAAAAATATGAATTTTCGAAGTTTTCCAAAAATTCCCGACACATCGATGTAACGGGTTACCTCACCATGTAACCGGTTACATCAGTCCCAAAAACAGAAATACCCAGTTTTTCTTTGATGTAACCGGTTACATCATCCAAAATGCCCAAAAAAACATGTTTTCAATGTAACCGGTTACCTCAACCATGTAACCGGTTACCTCACTGACATAAGCACTTTTCTGCTATATTTTTACACCAGAACATATTTTTAAGTTGTTTCAAAACCAGTTTTTCTTAGAATTCATCCAAAACACTTTTCAAAGCAAAAATACACCTTTCAAAAGTTTAAAAACTCAAGTTTTCCTTTTCAAAATTGTTCATAACATTGTTCCGACTCTGACACGCGAATTACACGTACAACACTCCACATTTACAACATACGCCTCTCAATCCAACGAATTCAACAACAATAATCACACAAGACACAATTTTCAACAGAAATCAACACAACAATATACAATCCTTTGAATTAACAAGAATCAATCACTCATCAAAACCATCACATTCATGAACAAAGAGAAGAAAATTCAAAACCCTACATGTTAGAAACTACCCACCAATCATCATGGCAACCCTTAGATAGTTAGAACCCCACTCTTACCTTAGAGTTTTGCCAAAAACTTCAACCTTAGCAATGAAGGTTCTCCCTCTTCTTCTCCTTTGCCCTAGCTCCTCTTCTCTTTTTCTCTCTTGTTTTCACGTAAAACCACTTTCTCCCTATTTCCCTTATTTCTTATATCATTATATTATTATATTATTATTATTTAATCCGACTATTTAAAATAATAATAACAGTAATAAACTAAATACTTATTTAAATAATAACCTTCTCCTATTATTTAATTAAATAAGTAGTAACTAATTTAAATAATTAGCTATACTCCTCACACCACCAAGTTCTACACTTTTGCTCACACACCGCTAATGCCTTGAAATCTTATTCTTAAGGCTACTACCCCCACCAAGGGTACCCAAAACATCACAAAATACGCATAGTCACATAATTATACATATCAACACATGAATATAATTACGAATAATAATTAACATAAAATGGGTAGTTACACCAGCGTCATTATATACCTTTCCTAACCGTTGTTAATTGGTATTTACGTAGTAGTGTATTAAGGGAATTGGTTGGATGTAGGATATATAGTTAGGGAACATCTGCTTTGGTTACACTCTATAGATATCTAGGAGATGTTTCCATGTTTACTTGCAAGTTGCTCGACGAGTATACTACTCTGATACAAATGTTTATTCTATTTAGTTTAATTATTTTAAGTTATTATTTTTATTGAAAGTATTAATTTTGTAACTGTGCTGAATTCACGAGTATTTTCCAATTGTTGGAAAAAAAGTAGAGAGTCATATTCCAACTAGTGGTGGTAGACTTCCTTGAGCTACGAGATGAGCGTATAAGCAAAGATCACTAAAGGTAGATGAGTTGACAACTGCATTGAACAAGTTGACAAGTTATTCCATACCTGTCTGGAAAACGTATACTCCAGTTTGGATTTAGGCAGTAAGTTTCACCCTGTCTCTTGATTATATGACATATGATGTTGATGTTGAGTGGATTAGTTAGCATTTCATCTTCCTTGACGTGATCCGTCCGACAGAGGTGGAAACCACTCCATATGATGTTGATGCAGATACTTGGAGTGGTATTATCGTGTTTTACATCCTCGGCTGGTAGCGCCCCTCGGGATTAGCAGAGAAAGGTTTCAGTTCTCGTTTGTGATGCAGGACCATTCAATTTGAAGTTATCATGTGTTTCTACCTTGACTTATCATTATCTCTAGCAAGTTGGTGCAAATGAGGAAAACTCACAATTTACTGATTTATTTGAAGCATTTTACATTTATTGTAGTAGTTGACTTATGTTTTTACATTGAATTTGTTGATACTTGTGTGTTTATTTGAGACTTATGTGTTTATCTAAGACTTATGGATGCATTTGAGGCTTATATGTTAATTTAAGACTTATGTTTTAATTTAATATGAGCGTATTAATGCAAGAACATACAAAATAATGTCATTAAAATCCAACAACATATTAAATAGAATTATGCTAAGCTAGCAACATTTGGTACTACAAGTGTAAGTTGTTGCCAATGTTGTAGTCGTCCCATAAATCCTAACATTTAAGATGTTGCTACCAGGGAAAGAAACTTCTTGCAATCCAATGTGACTTCTGGCAACGAAAACCCTTCATTCATTTTTACCTAATTAGAAAAATAATGCAAACACATAAGATGTATTTTCCTAACTTACAAGCACAAGGCAACCTATAAGATGTTTTAAGAATACACCCAAATATTTGTTTGTTGGTTCCCACATAATCAACCCTTAATAACTCTTCGGCAATGCGTCTCAAAACAACTCAGGATACAAATCCACGCAAATTACCATAAAATGGACTAGTGTGTACGTGATCAACTTCATAACAAAATTTCTAAAAAGAAGCTCTAATGTTGCCTAATTATAACTTCAAGTTGCTATTCATAGCCTTCCAACATTTGCACAGGTCACATATGTTATTCCCCAACACCAAATTTAACTTCCAATGAGCTGACTCATCCCTAAAATGAAAATAAAAAATCAAACCAGCACATCAAAAGAATACAAACTATAGATATTAATGGTACAATACCTATTAGTTGTGGGTTACCTAAATGTAGCACTTGATTGGTCCGTGCTCCAACAAATTTATGCCTATGAGGAGTCAACCACGTGTCTCTCACATAATCAATAATTCACTACAATTAACACATGTTTGCTCAAGTTGTTGCAACTATTGATGATATTGAACCTCGTCACTAGCCTATACAACTTCCATTCATAATGTGTCTATGTCGTTTGCATTTTATTCACAACATATTGCTTGCATTTTGAGCCAACATTTTTGTTGATGTAAATTCGACAAAGCAAATTAATTATCCTCAGAAACACAACTTCAATTGCTTTCATTAAAGCAATATATCTATCAATCAAAATCACTTGTGGACACAACACTTCCTTCATAAATAATTGTTTCAGCTTATCTAAAACCCAACAAAAGTTCCTTGTCTACTCAAACTCCATATAGGAAAATGCAACCGGAAATTTCAACTTGATTGATGTCATTCCAACTTTTTCAAATAGAGGTTGTCTTTATTTGTTTATCTTATACGTGTTGCCAATAACCAACACAATATAAAAAATATTTAATAACTTGATTGAATTTGGGTCGACCTAGAAAATATCTCTCACAACATCTGAGCCGTCTACTCTTATACTCCAGTAAACATAGTTTGCATCCTCTATTAGCTTAAACAAATGGTGTATGAAATTTCGTTATTCATGAGACAGATCTTGGACCAGATGTTGAGACAATTTGTCCAACTTTTAAAACCAGTTTAAGAACAGTTTGACAGCAATTTAAACATTGCAAAAAGTTTTAAAATAACACAAGAGATTGGTAACCCAGTTCGATGAAAACACGCCTACGTTTGGGGGACTCTTTACCCAATAAAGAAAATTTACTACTTTGAATTAGAACAATTAGTATTATAAGAACTTCAACACTTATGAAGTTTTATGTATCTCCCTAATCCTAGTGACTTTCTATTTAGGTTTCCCCCTAAATATGAGAACTCACTCAATTTCTTCAGCCACTAACCCCTAGTGATCAACCTTAATAACAAGTCTATTGATTGTTGAATTTACAACTCAAATAAGACAAACTAACAATTATGCCAAGTTACTGAAACATATATTGGTGTACAACAGTAAATTCAACATTAATCCTTATGAGGGCATTATCGTGGAATACAAGAAAGAAAATACTCACAAACCCTAGGCACTAAGAAATCAGTCTTGTGTACTAAACTCTTAAGTAAAACATGAGGATTGAGTCTCCTTATACAGAAGTGTCTTTTGGGGTTTTTTCTCTTTGGATAAAGATCTGATTTCATCCTGAATTAGTGAAGATATTGTTGAGATTTCTTGCTCCAAATCAGCTCCACAAAATAGGATTTTTTTATTTGAATTCAAATTTAAATTTCCTTGATTTAAATTTAAACTAATTAGATAATCAAATAAATCTAATTTCTATAAAATAACAAAAATATTTGTTGCATAAATCATCAAAAACGCATTCCATGTAACTGAAAAACGCGCGATCATCGCAACATCATTGTTCTGAAGACAAGGGACATACGTTGCACACATGCTGGGACATCGGTTCCCACATGTGTCCTTTTTCTCCAAAACAACTTGAAACCACCATTGTTGTTTTGCATAATGGAGTCAATCCAAAAGGAACAACAATTTTCCCCTTTGGCAAATTTTGGAAAAACAACATTCTTTTAGAACATACAAGATGTTCAAAACATAAGATTGAGCAATAACACATCACATATAGCAAACACCAGAGCACAACCATCAACAGTACATATCAGAGTAGCCATTAGCAAAAATAAGTAGCATAAATAGTTGCTATGCAATAGTCAATATTCCATAATAGATAACATATTCAATGTTCCATAACATATAACACGTGTAATTATTCAATGACCAGTTACTCATGCATTCACACAAAGTTAATAGACAGTAGTCAAAAGTCAGAAGCTACTACTAGCACACAAAAAATCAACACACATAGTCACTAACTGGGTGAGGCCAAATGTCAGGCCAAATGCTTCACCAAGTGTGCACACAAAAAATCAGTTAGTACCAGTCAGCAGTCAGTACTAAGCATAACTCGGCAGGATATATCAGGTCACCAGAAACAGAAGATCCTCATACATCACAAAGTCAAGTCACTACTCACACTGTTACTCCTCATTTTTCCATAATTTGTCAAAGGTGTTCCTCGAAGATTAGTGGTTAGTATGTTAGCACATACCCACAACATGAGTAGACAACTGTTAATAATTATTATGACAGATGTTTAGCATGATGCTAGAGCATCAGACATAATTATTGGCAATAAATCCATTACAAACCCAAAATATGCTCAAATACTAGGGCCAAACAAACTAAGCAAAAAATAGAATTCATCATCCATCCATCCTCTTGAATTCATGTAGGTAACCCAGTATTCATCAGCCTCTGAGTCGAACTCATATTCTTGAAAGTTCTCTTTGTCAAGGAATTCATCTTGGTCATAAATTTCTTCCCAGTTACAGATGTTCCACATGATGGTCCAACATTTGTTTTCACACTATTTGCAGAAGAACTGGAACCAACTCCCTTCTTCTTGTTTTCCTTAGTCTTGCTGATACTATTTCCTTTGTTGGAGGAATTCATCTTTGGGTTTTCAGAATTGTGACTCATTTTGAAAACAATAAGCACTTGAGGGATAAAATAAGACACAATTTTCTGAAAGCAAGATAAATATAAGTGGAGGTTGTTCTTGCTTGTAACGAAGGTCCAAATAAAAAAAGGTTTTGAAATAAGATAAATCTGCTTTGTTTCACGTGCAGCACAGACCAAAAGAGAGAGAAACTTCTCTGCACGCCTCCCTAGCTTTGTCTGTTATTGATTATCACAAATGTAGACACCAAGTGCACCCCTTAACTTTTTAAAGCAGACTACATCTAATGCCTTAGTGAAAATGAAAGCTAACTGTTTTTAGTTGCCACATGTTTAAAAGCTACATCTTTATCTTCAACAAGCTCCCTAATGAAGTGATGATGAATGTAAATATGCTTGGGTCTACTATGTTGAACATGGTTATTTGAAATATTGAAAACACTCAAGTTATCATAGAACAATGTCATGGCATCTTGTACCATATTGTACTCCTTCAACATTTGTTTCATCTAGAGAAGTTGAGTACAACTGATCCCTACATTAATCTTTTCAGCTTCATCAATGGATAAATAGACATAATTTTACTTCTTGTTGAACCAAGATATTAAGTTGTTGCCAAGGAAGAAACATCACAACATCCTACCAATATAAGATTAGTGTCATGTGAGTAGATAATACCATAGTCACATGTCCCATTAAAATACCTCAAAATTCTCTTTACTTGAGCAAGAGACTGCCCTTGGGTTTTGCTTAATATCTTGCATACACACACCAATAGAAAATGTGATGTCAGGTATGCTTGCTGTGAGGTAGAGCGGACTTCCAATCATGCTTCTGTATAGGTTTTGATCTATATCAACTCCATTTTCATATTTGGTCGCTTTCACATGAGTAGCACCAGGAGTTATTTTGCGGCGAGAATTGTCAAGGCAAAACTTCTTTATACTCTTAACATACTTGCTTTGAGATTAAAAAATATTGTCTTCCATTTGTTTAACTTGAAGACCAAGAAAGTAAGTGAGTTCACCTACAAGACTCGTATCAAATTCGAACTTCATTTGTTGGACAAAATGCTCCACCATCGAGTCTTACATCCCTCCAAACACAATGTCATCAACATAAATTTGTGCTACCATAAGCTTTCCTTTAGCTATCTTCACAAATAAAGTTTTATCTATTTCTCCACTTTTGTAGCCATTGTTGATCAAAAACTCAGTTAATCTTTCATATCATGCTCTTGGAGCTTGCTTTAACCCATAAAGAGCTTTCTTTAAATTTTACATATGGTCTGGAAACCTGGGATCAATGAACCCCTTTGGTTGCTCTACATATTATGCTCTTGGAGCTTGCTTTAACCCATAACGACATTACATCATTCTCCCTCGATAACTTAAAAGGCATATTTATGGGCGTTTTACTTCAATGCGCTATTTGACGAGGGTATTCAAGCATGAATTTTTGTAACAGTCTATTTTTCGTATCCTTTTTGCATCCATTGGTTTTGGGTTTGTTTTTGGTAGTTTTTGGAAATGTGAGTATTGGTGGAGTTGTGTTGTATTGATAATGAAGAAGTGTTGTTGATGATTGTAATGATGGTGATGATATGGTGATGAGAGGATGAATGAAAGTTGTTTTGTAAATATATGTTTACTTTTTGAGATTGATGTAAATAATATTTTTGGCTTTGATGTAATAAAAAAAATTAGGTTTATAATATATGTATAAAATATAGGTACAAAAAATAAGGGGTATATATGAAAAACAATTAGAAAAAAACAAAGTATTTCACCATGGTTGATTATGAAGACCGCAATGATAGGTATCATGCCAAATATTATATACCATACAATCGTTAGGAATCGAAATCATGATTTTTATATATTGCACAATGATGACTTATCGGCAAGTGTATCGTTAGTGTTGCAGTAATAAATAAGATCAAATCCACAGGGACTATGTTTGAACAAGATAATATTTGTGCAATGTAAAGAAAACAGTAAATGGGGGGCGGGGGGGGGGGGGGGGGGGGGGGTCAAGTTTGCAATGTGGAAAGTAAAATAAGTTTTGAAATAGAATTACAAAAATGATCAAGTTGTGTATCGAAACCCCTAATCCTCTATTGTTGATGTTTATGCCTTGTATGAATGACCTTATCACTATAACCCCACGATGAATTAACAAAGTCGTTATAACCAATTCCTCGCGAAGTTTCCTATCCCTAGTCCATCAGCGCAAGTAGAATTAGGAAACTTACAAAATGTTAATTCCCTATGCCAATACTCGGGGTCTCCTATTCCTAGTTAACCAGTGTAAGTATCACAATTGCCCTAGGTCCAACACATAGGCTAATGGTCAGTATTCCCTATGTGCTAAAATCAATTTAACAGAGTATCTCAAATAAAAAGCTTTAAGAACAAGAAACAATTGCATATAATTATATATCAGAAGGTTCATACAAAGTCAAATCGAAATTTAATCCAACAATAGAGAAAAAGGTTCATCACACATAACCTAACCTAGAGGAGTTTAGCTACTCATACTGAAAATTACAATGCCAATTGAATAAACAAGAAACACATATGAATTCCCTTGAAGGTTTGGCCTTCAATGGATTCCAATGCTCTCAAAATCACCCTTGATGTTATAAAAATCGTGCTTCATATGCCAAAATTCATAACCCTTACAAAAGTGCAGAAATTCCCTTTTAAAAGAGCTCAGAAAGGGTCAGAATGAGTCAGAAAAAGCCCAGAAAAAGGCAATATCACGCACATTTTACATGTATTGCGCATGCAATGCAGCTAGTACATCCCTATCGCGCGCGCGATGTTACGCGTGGTTATTCCAGTAGCTGCACTGTTTTGCTCCCTTTTTCACCTGATTTTTCACTAAGTCCAATTTCTTCACACTTAGCTATTTTTTCCTCATTTTTTGGCCTTTCTTCTTCCTTTTGGCTCCTCGTTCACTTGTTTTCCTCTGATTCTTCGCCTAATTTCATGCAATGACGAACTGTCATCACAACCCCAAACTTGAATCGTTGCTTGTCCTCACGTAACTTTCCTGCAACTGCACATTTCAACAAAATACAAGTCTCACAATAACAATTGAACATCACCATATATATTTTTTTCGTTACCTAACCATTGTTTTAACTTCCAACTTTTATCCAGCAAATTCAAAAAACATACTCAAACATTGACGTGTACTCAATCTGTCTCTCAGCTTACTATGACCCACTCAATGGATAAGGTCATATCTCAATCAACATACAAAATAAGTTATACTTAGCTTGAGATACTTGCAATTAACCTTATCTTTGCAAAAATGTTGATACAAGATATGTATAACTCTAGCCCCACAAACCCTATGGTTTGTTAGTGATTCAACCACCTCTAATCCCTTGATTAAAGCTTGATCAAGTCACCAATAATGCGGCTACAATGCACCGATTATCCCGAGCACGCACTTGTTGAACCCAAGATTCTCGAACACGATTCACCGTCTCACGCTACTCCCTTGCAAGGAATCCACCTTGTCCCAAGGCCTTCACTCAGTCGAATTTGTGTTGACGTGATTTTGTCGAAAACCTTCAAATCCCAATGATCTTGAAGGAAATCCCCACCTTGGTTTTCTTATTTGAAACACACAAAGATCCTAACCCAATATTCTTGGTTACACCAACCTAATTGGACGTTATCAACCGTAATCTATATGGTCACCAAATCAAAAAATGATTATGTCTAGTTTAATTGTGTGTATGCATAGAAGGAAGGTTGAAAATGATGGGAATGACTTGTAATCTGGCTTCGTTTAGATTTTACACTAGTACTTTGCTAGAAAAAGGTGCATGTATGAGTATATATATGTGTATATGGAAGTAGGCAAAGAGGATGCAAGAAAAAAATAAGATGCAAAACAAAATTTAAATTTTTGAAAGCTACAGGTCGGCCTATGAAAGCAATAGGTCGGTCTGTCAAGGTGTTCAGGTTGGCCTGAGTGAGGCGACCTATGGACAGAGCCCACAGGCTTTAATATTAATGCATGAAGGTGGGCCTCTAAGAGCTATGTGTCGACCCGTACTGAAGCATAAGCTTATATAGGTCAGCCTGAACTCGTATATGTCGTCCTGTGCAAGAGTGTTCACACATAAAACATAGTTTTTGATGTATGGAGAATGTCTAGACATTTTCAAAATCATTTATATGCATCCTAAGGCTAAAATGATTCAATGCACATCTAAACTTTGGTTGATACCACCCAATATAAAAAAAAATGCTAAGTCATACTCCTAGTTTTGACATCATTCAAAACATGGCTAGATTGAAGAATGCACTTACATACTCCCCATTTTTGATGATGGCAAAACTTTAATCACATAGACATTGTAGACATTTGCGTTTTTCTTCGGTAAACTGAATAGCTCCCCTTGAATTTGTGCATTATCCTCTTCATAATTTTCTCCCCCTTTGACAACATCAAAAAGAGACAAGTAATCCATTAGAAGCATCACGTAGATGCACAGTTAACATATATCATATACTTCACAGAGGCAATTGCAAGGAATAAGTGGTGTGCTCATATACAAACACATATGTAAAAAAACACAAGCATAATAAAACACACTAATAATACTCATATTCATTAATCCGAAATTAATTGTAATACAAGCACTGATTCAATACATAAAACACACCAACAATAGAACAACAAACCAAACCAAAATGTAAAAATGCATGGAGACATAAACTAAAACTAAATGCATGATCAATAAGAAACAATTCCTAAGAAACATGACAGAACGACTCAAACTTTGCACATCACTGTCTTCCACGACCTCCAGGCCTTACTCCATGAAACCACCCTTGACCATCTCTCCTGAACCGACGGTCCAAGAAATCACACATTTTCTGATAGAATTGTGTGTAATGATGGTGGTCTTCATTTTAGGCAGCAATCATGTGATTGACCCTTACAATGGTAGTGGCCTTATTCACATCCATTTCATCCTTAAAGGAGACCAGTTTCTCTGTGACAAAAGACACAAAATCCTCAAAGTTCGTATCTTGAGTCTTCATGTGTTCTTGCATACTAAGGAGTTGTTCCATCTGAGCATCTTGTTTGATCAGCAAATTTTGAAGAAGTGAAGTGATGGAGGATTGATCTTCATGAATTTCATTGTTCCTTTGTCCTTCTTCATGTTCCACGTCTTGCATAGGTTCATCATCCCCGACTTGTGGCTCAATAGCAAATTTTGTTGATGTAAGCCCTAGAGGCCAATACTTTTGGTACTTATATCGAATTATTTATTAATAATAAAAGACATTTATTTATTACGTTTGTTTTTCCAAAATAATAAAGTCCCTATAATAGCTAGTATGTTTAATGAAATATTAAGTGTGACTTAGTCATGAGATCCCATTAAACATAAGGACAATATTCTTAAAGTATATGTAGTCGAGCTTTACTGTGAAGTGGGATAACCTTAAAGCATTAAGATTATTATGTAGATAGACTGATGATCACATCTCATATATCATGGATAAGGAGTTATCAAGTCTTAACATATGTATGAATATTAGGAGTAGTATTTATACTGGATTGACACGCTATGAGAGAACTATATAGACTGTTATGCAAAGTGTCATAAGTTACTCTCATGGTAATAGTGGTGTATACCGCCCTTCGACCTGAAACCACTATGGACCCTAGATGTAGAGTCGAGTACTTTATTACTGATTTAACATTGTCCGTAACTGGATGACCATAAAGACTGTTGATGGGTACTCCACAAAGCATGTTGAGGGACATGAGTGGCCTAGAAGGAATTTGCCCATCTTGCATAACTGGATAAATGTCTAAGGGCTCAATATTGAACTGGACTAGGATGAAACAGTATATGCCTTGTGTTCAATATAGACATAAAGGCAAAAGGGTAATTGTACACAGAAGTATTATCACAAAAGGTTTAGTCAGATCACATGAAGTTTTTGTGACTTGGGTAACAGTGATGTGTTGCTAGATACCGCTCACTGTTTATTATGTTAAATGTGTGATTTAATATAATTACTAACATCGTGAAAACCTACAGGGTTACACGCATAAGGACAGATTAATAAGAGGTAGAGTAAATAAGGAACATCATAAGGTACGGTGCACTTAAGTAAATATAGAACACCATAAGTTACGGTGCACTTAAGTAGAATACGGAATGTGGTAAGGTACCATGCACTTAGGTGATATACGCTACACCATAAGATATGGTTTGCATGCACTTAAGTGGGCTTTTTAGCTTGCATACCACACAAGTGGTTCTATAAATAGAACCCTTGTGCATAAGCATTCACATTTGATGAAAGTTCAGTCTGTGAAAGCCTAACCATATTTTACTTCTCTCTCACTCACACAAAGCCTTCAATCATAGTAGCTAGCACTGAGACTGAAGGAATTTGTTCGTGTGGACTGAGTAGAGGCAATGTTCATTGTTCAACGCTCGTGATCACTCATTTGATTCATCATTAAAGGTTTCATAGCCACAAGAGGTAACCATTTCTATCATTGAGCATGACCATTCGTAAGGATCACTAATGGGAAAATTTTAATTTCCGCAGCATTTTGGATCGCGATTTCCCCTTAAATTCTGTAGGATCATCAAAATTGTACACCCTCCTTCCATATTTTCCCAACCTGAGGTAATAAGCCTAACGTTCCTCATCTTAAAAGTACCTCATATTTGTTAAGGTACGTTGGGAGAATTCTTGAACTGGGCCAGGCGAAATGAGCAGCAAGTTGGGCACACCAATGTTGAAGAAGTTGAGAATTTTGGAGATCATAGATGTGTAGCAGAAGGATGTACCTTTACTACACTCATGGTGAACATTCGGGAGACAAAGTAATGCGGCCAGTTGATATGAATCGTGTGCATAAGGATATACACAAGATGGATTTCTGCACTATTTACCCTTGAGTACCCTCCTTTCTTTGGGCGCAAAATGTGTGAAACCAACCATAAGATAATCCTTGGAACCATCTTGAGTTGACTGATAGCTATAGCCTCATGACAATCCTTTGGCCTAAGAGCCTTGAGCATTTCATTAAGATGAGTATTCCATTCGAAATGCCTATAAATGTGGACATTTGGTACGAATGAATTACGCTCATCCTCAGCATCAGGATCACAAATAGAAATATCAAACAACTTCTTCCAAATATCATCAATAACGTCATAGACCTTGTTGCCAATTATGAATTTGAAGGAAGATTCGTTTCGTTCATGCAGTCCGGAATAGAACTCCCGGACAAGCTCTTTGTTGTAGTCTTGCGACAACTGCAGAAATTAGTTTATCTGCTGGTGTCGTACCCAAAATTTTGACCAATATTTGCAGTCATCTGGTCCCCAAATAACCTAAAAAGTCAAAGGGAGGCCATTTTGACTTTTTACCTTAGTTACTATTTTGGACATGATTAATTGGGATTTAATGTTTGTTAGGGGTATTGTTTAGATTTTGAGGTCTCTAACACATATCAGTGTGGGCTTTTGGGAGTATTAATACTTTTAGGCTCGTTTTAAAATTAATCAGGTATAAGGGGTGTATTTCTAGGATCAATATAATTTAAATATTACTGTTGATTATTTTTTAGGGATTTATCATTTTTAGAGGAGGTTTTTAGATTAAAGTGATTATTTAAACTATTAAGTTTTTAATTTTTTGGGGTATTAAATTTATTAGGGAGATTGGATTTTTAATCAGATCATTAAGTTGGGTTATATTATTTTATTAGATTTATTATTAAGTGAAGGTCAAGTGTTGTCAGTTAGTATTAATCAAAATATTGTAAATATTTTGTTAATTATTTTTTAAATATTTATTTGTATTATTATTGTTAATATATGACTTATTTAGGTTATTATAATTTAGTAGAGGGGTTTTTTTTAAAGGACTATTAGGGATTTGGTTTAGTTAATTAAATTTTAGTCAAATATATTAGGCAAAATATTATCAATTGGGAATTTATCATAAATTAATAAGATTATCATAATTATTAGTATTAGTTATTGGGTTGTTATTATTATTATTATTATTATTATTATTATTATTATTATTATTATTATTAATTTAAGATCAATTATACTATTAATAATTAGGGGTCGGGTTTTAAAATTATAATTAATCAGAATATTAGAATTATTTTGTGGTTAAATATTAGTTATTGGGATTATTATTTACTTTTAATTTATTATTATTATTAAATTAAAGACTAATTACATTAATATTAATATTTAATATTAATATTAGAGAATAATCAGATTTTTTATAATTATTATTTATTAAGGGAGAGGCGGTTTTTCAATTATATTTAATAAGAATATTTTAATTTAATTTTTAATATTAAGAAGTTTTTTGGGTTAATTATCTCTTAGGGTATTTATTAGCATTATTATGATTATTAATATTATATTTTTTTATTTATTAAAAGTACTGATTTAATATTTTATTCAGGGTCAAAATTGTTGACCCACAAAAATTCCAAATCTTCATCTGAAACCCTAATCTACGCAAATCAGAAAGGAAAATGGATCAAATTTGTAAAAAATATATACAATCAAATATTTTTATTGAAATCAGAAGATACATACAATTACAAACGTGTTACAATTAAGACCTAAATCTAAAAATTACAAAAAATCAGATTGAATCAAATATTACATGAATCAAATCACGATCTGATCAAAATTTCCTAAAAATAATCTAACCTAATTTCTAAACTTATATAAACTAAAGAGAATTTCAGATGAAGGAAAAAAAAAATTGAACCTTAGAAGCAATTGATGCGCAAACCCTTAACACTTCACCAAAGCTCTAATTCTTGAATACTTAAGGTTTCACATCAAAAACTTAAGTTCTTCGAGCTAAGCCTTCAAGCCGATCGTAATCGCCTGCAGGGGAAAAGGAAAGGGATTATAAAGCGATTCATAAATACAACGATGGATAAAGAAGGAGAGGAAAGGAACAACATAACTTGCACAAGGCATGACAGGTAGGATTTCTTAGCTTTTGAATGTTATGTTGTTGCTGTAAACTGTGGTCGTTGTAAATTGTTGTTGTTGCTTTGTTTGGGGTGGCTGGGTAAAAATTTAGAGTTTCTGGGTAATTTAGGGTTAGGGTTCATGTTATTGTTCATCTTTTGGTGGTTAGGGTTCATCTAAGGACTTAGGGTTCTTCGTAGAACCCTTAGGGTTTGTAGGGTTTACTGGGGTTTCTGGGTTTGTTAAAGGGGAATGGTTAGGGTTCTTCCCAAGAACTCTAGGGTTCTTAGGGTTCATCTTGAACCCATAATAACATGGTGGGTCTGGGGTTTAATGTTTGAAGGTTTAAAGTTTTTGGTTGAGCTTCAATTGGAAACTGGAAAGAGAGGTGGTTTGGAAGGTGGCCAGAGGCCGTTTAGGGTGGTGGCCTGGGAAGAATCAGAGAGAGAATTAAGAATAGAGAGAGAGCAAGAAGGATTAAAGAGAGAAAGAAATTTAGAAATGAGAGTCTTCTGAAGGAGAGGCGAATTGAGTACCTCTTTTACGCCTCCCTGGATGCACGCCACATAGTTTTCCCCATGGCCTTCAGATGAGTTGACTGCTGACTAATCTGGAACAATCTAACCTTTCGTGCCCCCTTAGTTGACTCATGATCCCAACCGTTCTTGTAGCATACTTGGACTAGGTATGTAGATTTGACAATCCTGATGAGATCTAGTTTGATCTCGTTGGATCAATCCAACGTCCAGAGAGAGAGTCAATGTTTGTGACTCTCTCTGTGGACCCTTTAGCCTGCGTTGGGTTTCAAAGGTGAATCAGCCCAATTCCTGATTATTTACACCTCATTCTTGGCCCATTTTTTAATTTAAATTAAGAATTCACCCCCTATAATTCATTTAGTTAATTTTATTATCTAGTTAATTTAATAATTTTTATTAGGATTAACATGGATAATTAGGGTTAATTTGAATGATTTGTAGGATAATTAAGATTCATTTATTCAATTTGGGATTTTATTTATTTATACTATTTAATTAAGTTAATAATAAAATGAATTAGGTTATTTAGTTAATTTTATAATTAATATTTTGGGGTTTAAGTAAATTTATACCTTCCAAACTTAGGGTTCATCATGATATACTGACAAATTTGGTTTTTTTTTTTTCAATTTATTTAGTTGACTTAATAACTAAACAATTAGGGTGCATTTGTTTAATTTGTTTGATAATCAAATAGTTAGGGTGTAATTAATTTTTCTAATTAATAAAAAAAGGGGGTCTTTCTTGTCATTTAATTAATTTTATAAGTTGGGATTATATTTTGTAATTAATAATTGGGATTATTTCTTTTTTTTTTTTAGATAATTGGGATTAATTCATATTTTGGGATATTATGAGATTTATTTTATATTTTTGGGATATTATTAATTTTATAATTAAATCATTCGGATTATTTTATATTTTTGGGAAATTATAAGTTATTTAATTAAATAATTGGGACATTATAAGTTTTATAATTAAATAATTGGGATTATTTTATATTTTGGGATATTATAGGCTATTTATTTTATGGTTAATAAATGGGATTAATTTATCTTTTTGGGATATTATAAATTAATTATTTTTATAATTAATTAAATATGGGATAAGCTTATATTTTTGGAATAAAGGATTATTTAATTATTTAATTTATACGCATAATTAAATATTGGGCTTTTTACAAGTAATTTGAGATAAAATTAGGGGTAAGAGTTTAATTACAAATCATGAATTTATTTTCTTCAATAATTTAAGATTTTTAAGTATTAGGGATGGGATTGGGTTTAAAAGGGATAAGTCTTGGGATAGAAAGAGATAAAGACTTTGGGATAAAACTCTTAGTATCCAAGAGTATAAACATAGGACTAAGGATAAGGGATATGGGTTCATACAAATATTATTTTCATAATTAAATTAAAAGGGATTTTTGTAAACTTAAAGGGATAAAAAATATCCAACTCACTTAAACTATAAGTCCTCTACCCTTGTGTATTGAGGCATTTTTGAAAGCTAAATATTCATCCACCCTCGTTGTGTGAGGATCTTTTCAAGGGATAAAATCAACCAATCAACCAAATTAGGGATATGAACTACGGAAACTCTTATCCTTCAAACTTGAGGGTACGTAGGCATAGGGTTGTAAACTCTAGCGAATACAATAATAATAATAAAAACTTACGGTCCCCCTCTTATACTTAAATCATTTCTTTTACCTAATACATAATGATTTTGTAAATAGATATAAACAATCAAACATTCAAATAGTAAGCAAACATACCCTAGGACTTAAGGATGATCCTATTGAATACAATAGAGGTAAGGGGTGCCTAACACCTTCCTGCCGCCTAACCGACTTCCGAACTTAGCGTCTCACCCTTAGTTTGTAGGTTTTATCATTATTTTTCTGTCTATTAGGACGAATAAAGGATGATGGCGACTCTGTTATTTTGCCGGCCACGACAGTTGGTGTTCGACAATTCCAACAACTTCAAGAATCTCCAGACATTCAACTACGGATGGCTTCCACACGTTCTACTTCATGACAAGACGGTGCATAAACTTTTCTTCGAATGTTGCAACACAATTGTCCGAAACCAGAGACAACACATTTTCTGGAACGGTTGAAGATGCAACAACCATTCCCGTATCACCTTTGTTTCTCACAATTTTGGGAGCCATTGAAATGTGCTAAGAGTAGTTTGAGAGTGATCTGATGTTTGGAGAAAGAAGGGAAACGGTGACAATTTATAGAGAATGAGGAATGCATAAAATTTAGTTTTCAACAAAATGGAAGGTTGAACGATTTAATGGAATTAATTTAATAGCAATAGTGGAGAGTTAAAGACCCTTGAAGGAGTTACAATGGCTGACTGGAATTTGAATGGCAAGTGAAACTGATTCATGAATTAACCATGAATGCATGAAGATGAAAAATTTTAGTCAAATATGTAATAATTCATCCACTTACTATCATAGGTCGACCTAAAGTTGCTACGCGTCGACACATATTGTATCAGAATTAAAAAGGATTCAAAGAAATTTATTACGTGCCGACCTGCACAAGTGCATGTCGACCTATACTGTAACGTAAATAAAAAATGCAAAAATTAATTTGCGTAGGCCGAACTGTACGAAGGCGTGTCAACCTCTACTGTACCAGACTGGAAAAATACAAAACTCAATTGGAATATGTCGACCTGCATAACTATGTGTCGACCTAAGTAACACAAATACTTCGAATTGACTCAATTTGAACAAGTAGAGACCAATAATGGCTCAATTTTGACTCATACACATTTAAATTGATGAGAGACATATGCATATGATGATGTTTATGGTTTGTTCTCTTGAATCATGCAATCATGTAAAATTCATGCACGAGTTGATTCAAGATATAGATGAAATGCGAAGGCACTTATGTGTATTTACTGTAAACATGTAAAATGCAAAACACAAAAGTCACATTGAAATTTTTGGAAGTAAACACACATCACAAATATCACACACATAATTCATTACATACCTTTAAGAAATAAATAGGTAAAAGAAATAATTACGTACGTAACAAAAAAAAAGGGATTGAAATGATATTACCTCACCGTACAAAGACAGGGGATGCACTTGCATTCCACGAAGAACTTTTGAATGAAAGTTGAAATAAATGCAACACATTTCGCAAAACACAATCAAGACCAAAATGCTCTTACCACTTTTCTTCTTGTACAAGTATTTCAAAGTGTAACTAATAATGTATCAAAAAGTGATTGACTTGATGATTATCCTTGATATTGGACTCTCAATCTTGTTAAATCATGATGATTATCTTGCCCTTCCTCATGTTTCATCATCTTAGGTTGATCACTCCTAATTTGATGCACTTGAGTGTGTCTTCTTAAAGATAAACGTACATTATTGAACATAATACCTTTCTAACACTTCTCGGATAGAACATTAGTAATCATCCACACACTTTTACCACTTAAAGAAAAAACACTATGAGTTAACCTGATTGGTAATACAATCCACCTTGTTAGTCACATATATCAAAACAATATGCCTTGATGCTTCACAATTGAGATCTTATACTCTCTTTCATAGAGTCAAGACATTTTTCCTGCATGATTAACAAATAATGTTAGGTACTCGATCTTCATTGGATCCTTGGGGGATTAGTAACACTTTGGTTGCATTTAGGCATCCATTGAAAGGTACCTTTAGGAACAAAAAGTTTCCTAAATTTGCACTTTGCAATGGTGTGACCCTTTTTGCAACAATAGTGACAATGCAAGCTAAGATAAGATAATCTTTTGCTACTTGGTTCTTTTTTAATGTAACTATACCTTCTATAAGGATTATAAGATGGTAAGTCATATATGGAAGTATCTATAGCAAAAGTAACCTTAGGTTGCAAAGCCTTATCTAATTTAGCCTTAAGAGTCCTTGACTCCTTTTGCCAAATTTGACAGGTTTCACAACCAAACCACAAGAATTTAGGATCCTCATCTTGATCCTTTAGAATATCTAACATAGATTTCCTTATTGCTTCCATATTCTTTTCAGTTTTTGAAATCTTAACTTCTAAATGAGAAATAATTCGTTTATTTGAAGCTAAACTTTTGAAAGCATCTATGGCATGTCTTTGTAGATTTTCAAAAGATTCTTGTTGTTGAGATAAAGCTAAATCATGAGAAGTTTGAAGTTTATAGTGACTTACAACCTTTTTCTTTCCGTTGTTTGCCATATAGCAAAGCTTGGCCGATTCATCACTTGAAGTAGAGCTATCATCACTTGATGAATCACTTTCGCTCTACCAAGCGGCAAAAGCTCTTCTAGATTTTCTAGACGATTTATGACGGCCCATTTCCTTTTCTTTCTTGATTTTTAGGACACTCCGGCTTGAAATGAACGGGTTTACCACAGTTGTAACAAGTACTTTGAGACTTCCCTTTTTTGTTCTCATCTTCTTTTGAGGAACTTGATAACTTTGTTGATTTGTCATGGTATTTGTCAGGATATTTGTTACCATGTTTCAACATGTATTCTTTAACCCTCTTTATAAACAATCCCATATATTCTTCATCGGATTCATTGTCATCTTTAGATTCACAATCCCTTTGCTCATTTTGAGAAGTCCTTGAGCTAGAAGTCTTTAGAGCTATGGACTTCTTTCCTTCTTCTTTGTCTTTCCCTTTCTTCTTCTTCACTTTCTTTTCACATTCTTTTTCGTATTTTGCTAAGCAAGTGAGCTCTTTCTCATGCTCTTCCAACTTACCAAACAAAGTCGTGAGATCAAACGACTTAAGATCATTTGCCTCCTTGATGGCGGTGACCTTGGGCTGCCATTTTCTACTTAAACATCTCAAAAATTTGTTAGTAGCAAGTTCATTGGAAACAGGATTACCTAGAGCATTTAATCGATTGATAAGATGCGTGAACCATTTTCACATATCCGCAATGGTTTCACCATGTTCAATACGAAACAACTCAAACTCTTTATGTAATATGTTGATCCTAGCTTCTTTGACATCATTAGTACCCTCATGGGCAATCTCTAATGCGTCTCACATAGCTTTGGCGGTCTCACAATGAGAAATGCAATAAAACTCATCAACACCCAAAGCGGATGTGAGAATATTTTTCGCTTTCCAATCATGTGACCATAATTTCCAATCATTACTATCCCATTGTGCTTCTAGTTTAGGTACGATAACAACTTCATTGGTCATTGTTATTTCATTAGGACCATTTTGAATAGCGTCTCATATACCTTTGTCAACAGAGTTGACGTGAATACGCATAAGAGCTTTCCAATAGCCATAACTTTCGGTGGTGAAAATTGGTGCTCTATAGTACGCTCCCTTAGGTTCGGTACCCATTCTTCTAAAAAGTAAATCTTAAGCACGGAATAAACTAGAGCTCGTGATACCACTTGTTAGATGATAAGCTTCGATCTAGAAGGGGTTAATTGATCGCAAATTTAAAACCAAAACTCTTGGCAAAATTTTGTTTTTAAAAATTTATGGCACAGCGAAAACAACCCGAATTGCATCGTCTAATCGAACCTACTATCGAAAATATTGGATATGCATAATGTAAACCGATGGAATGATAATGAACACAAATTTTTCATCAACGATTAACTCTTGGACCAATCAACTGCAATGTTATTCGTAAAGCTTATTTCCAATGAACACAAAGCGATAAAAATACTCAAAGACAATTTATCGAACACTTTGTGTGCGATTGTGTAATACCCTAATTTTTACCCCTAAGATCCCACATATCTTTTGCATCTCATACCACAAACAAGATCACAAGCTTTGATTCTCTTGCCCTCCTCTGAAGGTTTGTTCTTGAGTGAGATCGCCAAGCACCCCTGTTCTCTTGTTTGTTTGATGTTTGTATTTGTTTATGTTTACTAACCATTAATTGAAATAAAAAAATATGTTTGTTTTTACTTTACTAACTTTTTCAGCAAGAATTTGGATCAAGGATATCAAAATCAGTTCCTCAGCTCGAATGAATTTCATCTAAACAAAGTCAAAGTTGATCTGCAAATAATTCAAAAATCATCTGATCAAGAGTTTCCAAGATTTAATTGATTATTATTCAAGAGACTCCAAGGTTCGTGTGTTTATTCCCATGCCTTCTTTGACAAGCAAGAAGAATCAAGCCAGAGCCAAGACAACACATCAAACAGCCAATTTTCTCATTTTGTCACTGTGTTAATCGATTAACACAGTTTTGCACTACAAATGGTTAATCGATTAACCAGTGCGTTTTTGGAGAAAATGAGCCAAATTCAAATTCTGCAGCATTTTGGCACCAATTTTCAAATGCTTAATCATGAGAATATTCTAGATCACCTCATTTTAATTCCCCTACCTCATCATAATTAATTCCCACCATACACCCTCATTAATTACCACTTGATTTTTATTTTGCCTCCAAAATTCAAATTCCAATCTTCATTTTGTTTCCAAACCAAATTCTAAACCACCAAAATTTCCAACCCTAAATCCTATAAATAGATGTCTCATTTCATTCATTCATCAAGCTTTTGATATCCAAATTCACCTTGTCAAATTTCTTCTTAACTCCCTCAATTTTCTCCAACTACCAAATTCACCAAAGCTCTTTCTTCCATTAAAAGTTAGTAGGTTCATCATTAGAACTTACTAATCTTTGAGCTAAACCTTCATCCATTCACTTTTTCATCATCAATTTCTATAGATCAAGGATTTAAAGTGTGGTTCTTGGATTTGATTTGAAGAATTTCCAGATTTGAAGTGGTAAACTCTTGATCCACCATTGTTGTTCTTGATACATCCTTCATAATGTGATCTATTGTTGATTCTTATTGCTTGATCTTTGGATCTTGCAAATTGTGATCCATTGGTGTTATTTGCTGTTGTTTTACTTGATTTTTCGTGCACAATTGCATCCTTGATCATGAGGTGTTTGAAGAAATGATTGATCAAGGATTTTGCAATTTTCAAATGGATTTGCTGTTGTTTTTACAGTGTTAATCGATTAACCAAAAACAAGCACAAACTGGTTAATCGATTAACAGTTGGTTTCTGCGCCCATAATTGCAATTTTACACTGGTTAATCGATTAACACATTTTGCACTGCAAATGGTTAATCTGTTAACCAGTGTCCAGAATGTGATTTTTGCTTGTTTTGGGGACTGTTTTGGTTTCTTTTCCTTTTCCTTCCCTTTCCTTTTGTTCTTTTCCTTGGATTACATCTTTGTGTGGTTCAATTTGGCATTTATTTATCTATTTCTCATTTTCTTTTGATCGATGAAAATCTTCAATATCATTGGAACTTATTTTAAGTTCTTGATGAAGATGAGATCGTTACCTCTTTTCTTTTCGTGTGGTATTGCTTTCGAAGAGTGATCTACATATCACTTCTCTAGCATGCATTAGCACTAACATCGTTATTGATCGGTCTCCCATAGTATGATCTTCCTCATAGATTGTGCTACGATTGCTTAACATAGCGCTACATATGTTCCGTATCGGAAAATGATCATTCGTGGCTCAAACTTATGTTTGAAAGCCCAAGTATGGTTGATTTGTCTTGGGTCCATTACTTACGAAACTTGTTGTTATGAGGCTTTGATTTTATCAGTCCTCTAATGAGTCTTCATTAACTTTGGCCTAAGTTCATCATTTAACCATCGTTGATCATTTGTTCTAACAACTAATCACTAACTCACTAACAATATTATTGTACTAATTTTGTTTACGCTTCCTTCTTGTTCCCTATCTCTCTTTATTTTATTTTTTTTATGATTTATCATATCATACCATATCATTTGTTTATGTTTCCGCTATTTTCCATTTGTCCACGTGGACCATTTGTTTATGTTTATGCTCTTTTCCTTTTGTCCATTTGGACAAAAAAACATTAATAAAGACCTAAACCCCTAAAAAACTTGTTCTCATAATGTTGGACTATGGTTACTATCCTTTGCATTTGGACATGGAACTTTGGACTTAGAATTAAGATCCTAACCTATGCTTGGAAGTTTGTGATGGAAAACCTTGGATTTTGGGTACTTGAAGTTCTACTTTGAAGACTCATTTTGATCAAGGCCCAATCTAAAAGAAAGAATGCTCATGCTATGGAGCTTGCTTGTGTGGTTAGACCGTTCTTATCCTTAGCTTTTACCTTTATGCAATAGGATAGTCCCTTCTTCTCCACCCCTTCTTTAATTTTCAAAATCTTCTCTCTTTTTCAAAACCTTCTTGTTTTTTTCAAAACTTAAACCTCTTTCATAAAAAACCTTGACTTCGGTCAAGTGATTTTCAAACTTTGTTTTCTTTAATAAATGTTAATCATACTTTGTCCATTTCAAAAAGACAAAAAATACAAAAACTCATTCAATCTTTTTTGTGCTTTTGTGCACTTTTTCTTTTAAACTTTTCAAAAAGATTAAACATGATTCATCTTCGTTGATGAGATGTAAAGCTCCTAACCATGGTTTTTGTGTAAAGTATGGTCATTTTCCACTACGATGTTGAAGTGGTTAGTCTTGTTTATTTTAATCCAAGAAAATCCTTCATCTTGATGTGATGCAAATGCCTCTTTCACATACTTTTGGGTAATTAGTTGAGTATTCTCTTTTGAGAATGGCAAGTTGTCTTTTCAAGATAAAATGAATCATAACCAATATTTTTTGTTATTTGTACCACGAACTACGAGGTTTTGATCCTATATTGCACTTTATGGGTACGTAGACATGAGGCGATAAGTCTCTTCAAACACAAAAATCTTAAAAAAATATTTCTCTTCTCACCTCCCCAATCTATTTTCAAACAAACATTTTCAAACCAAAAAGCGTAGATATTTCAAAGGGCTCCTATAGAGTACTATAGACGTTTTGGGTGCTAACACCTTCCCATCGCGTAACCAGCTCCCTTATCCAGTCTCTGTTTATTTGTTCTTGTTTTAGAACTCTTTAGGTCTTGTTCGCTTTTTTTCCTTTCCTTTTGGATAAAATAAAAGTGTGGTGGCGACTCTTGCTTTATGAGTTAAGTTAATCAATAGCTTACACTCACATTTTTTACCGCTACAGATTGATCACGTTTGGAAATTCAATTTGTTTTGTTGAAGTTAAAAGCCAATGACAATCAAATTGATTATGATTATATCAACAACAACACTTTAAAAGATAGTTGAAAACAATTTCCAATCGAATTAATCAAAACAACAACGAAATCTATAATTTGCAAGAACAACGATTAAAGAGATAAAGCAATAACGAGATAAAGATACACAAAGATTTGTTTAGGCAGTTCCCCAATCGGCCTCGCTATGGGTATGTATGCCCTCAATCTCAAATCGAATTGAGATACTTGCAATTAACCTTATCTTTGTAAAAATGTTTGTACAAGAGGTGAAGAACTCTAACCCCACAAACCATATGGTTTGTTGTTGATTAAACCACCTCCAAACCCTTGATCAAAGCATGATCATGTCACCAACAATGCGGGTACAATCCACCGATTATCCCGAGCACTCACTTATTGAACCCAAGATTCCCTAACACAATTCATCATTTCGCGCTACTCCGTTGCAAAGAAACCACCTTGTCCCAAAGCCTTCACTCGGTCGAATCTGTGTTGACGTGATCTTGTCTAAAACCTTCAAATTCCAATGATCTTGAAGGAAAACCCCACCTTGGTTTTCTTATTTAAAACACATAAATATCCCAATCCAATATTCTGTGTGTGTGTGTTTGTGTGTCTGTGTGTCTCTGTGTGTGTGTGTATGTGTGTGTCCATGTGTGTGTGCGCGTGTGTGTGTGTGTGTGGAAATAGGCAAAGAGGATGCAAGAAAAAATAATATGCAAAAGAAAATTTAAGTTTTTGAAAGCTACAGGTCGACCTATGAAAGCAATAGGTCGGCCCATCAAGGTCAGGTTGGCCTGAGTGAGGCGACCTATGGACAGAGCCCACGGACTTTAATATTAATGCGTGGAGGTCGGCCTGTAAGAGCTATGTGCCGACCTGTACTGAAGCAAAAGCTTTTATAGGTCGGCCTGAACTCGTATGTGTCGGCATGTGCAAGAGTGTTAACACATAAAACATAGTTTTTTATGTATAAAGCATGCCTAGCCATTTCCAATCATTTTTAAAACCATTTGTATGCATCATAAGGCTAAAATGATTCAATGGACATCTAAACATTGGTTGATATCGCCCAATATACAAAAATGCTAAGTCACACTTCTAGTTTTGACATCATTTAAAACATGGCTAAATTGAAGAATGCACTCACAAAGATGACATTCTAAGACGTCTTCTTTTCATCTCCCGCATGGTGAGATGTCTATCACACTGAACGATGTCTCGTGTTTGTTGCATCTTCCAATCATGGGGAGATTCCTCGATCATGGTAGGATGACCAAAGACGAGGCAATCAAGATGATGGTAGAGCATCTAGGGACTGATCCAGAGAAGGCGGTGGAGGAGATGGACAGGACCAGGGGTGCTCATGCTAGATTTGAGTTCCTAAAAAAAAGATATGATGAGGAGATCGTTGTTACAGAGGTGGCTGATGGTGATCCTGATCAGGTGGTGGTACACATGACTCGTGCTTTGAGAGCATATTTTCTTTTTTTGTTGGCACCTGTATTTTTGTGGACACAAGTGCCACCTATACTGACGTTGCATACCTCTGGTACTTCTTGGATCCCACTAGGATCCATGAGTACAATTGAGGGCGGCTTTTCTGGCCTATCTGTATTCGAAGTTGAGAGATGGATATCGGTGGAGGACGAAGCAGATCACAGGAAGCACGACACTATTAGTGGTAATAATTTTTTATCTTGATCCTTGAATGTTTTTTATATTATCTTTTTCATTTCATATTTGCGAAACCATTGACCCCTGACTGCTTTTTATTTTTATTTTCATTTTAGGCTTGGATCTTCCAGCACTTTCCGTGCATCGCTGGCTGGGAGAGTTGGGATGAGTACACTGAGGAGATGCCCTGTGCCTGTGCTTTTATCCCGCTGAGAGGGAACCAGACGGTTGAGCCTTTCAGAGTCTATCTTAACCGCTTGGTTGCTAAGGACATCCATTTCAACTGGTACGTGAATCACCGTCAAACACGACCATTTGACGACATATCTTTATATCCTGGATGGTTGACCTGCGGATTGCGTATCACTGCTCATCATCTGCCCTAGCGCGTTATGCGACAGTTCGGGTACACCCAAACCATCCTCAGACACCCTGTTGTCTCTGCTCCTCCTGCCTTGACTCGTATACAGAAAGAGGAGATGTTTATTGTTATTAGAGTCACCCGGTACCGAAGGAGGCTCGGGCTACCATAGCGTCGAATAACTGGAGCTTTGTTGACGGATACATCAGGTGGTTCTTCAGGGTCTCACATCCGTACATGGTGTCGATTGCTCTAAGAGATCCGCCGAGACCAGCTCATCAGGAGATTCTAGATGAGCAGCAGACTCAGATAGATCATACTGAGGATGTCTTGCCTCGGTGTCGTCGCATAGTGGAGATGGCACGGACAGGCAATGACAAGGGTATCTTCCCTGATGGGTCTGTTGTCATGCGAGTACTGGATGACATTGTTGCGGAGGCACAGGGTACACTTTTGTATCGCAGACATCGTGCGAGGACAAAGGGATCGATGAGCAAGGAGACAGACCAGACAGAGGAGACAGAGGAGAGGTTGTCAGGCACACTCAGTAGGAGCCTGTTATTAGTTTGATGTAGTACTATAGTTTGTATTTTTTTCTGACATTGTTATTACATTTTGGATTTCGTGTTGTACAACATTTTACTATTATATTGCTATATTATTATGTCTATTATTTTATTTGAGATCGTGCTTCATAATTCATATGAAAACAAATACACAACGTGTTATAAAAAAATCTGTACTGATACACTTCGAAGATGTATTTTCAGAAAATTTCTATAGATGCATCTCTAAAAATATTCAAATGCAAATAGGTTACGGAAGACATGCTTTGAATGTTTATAGTTTAAAACAGTTTCGAAAATATATCTCCGAAATATGTTAACGTTTACTCAGAACTGTGGTGCGTCCGAAGATATATCTCTAAAACCTAAGAGCATAAGTGAAAATCCAGACGGTGTGCTAGAAGCATATAGGATGAAAAAAGAAATTATATTTTATTTAGAGGGCTGAGGTCCAACACTATCACTTGACAAAAACATGCATGCTCTAAAAGATAATCTTCCATGGATGATAACTAACATTCCACAAAGTGTAGTACACAGTGAAACAATTCTTAAAAATGTATCTAGTATTTTCCACCAAAAGTTTCGTAGCTAATGTATATGTAAAACTCATCTTAAAGTAAATCCACTCCCTATGATAATGGATTCTTAATGAAAGTGTCCTATCAATAATTTGGAATCACTGATTTCAGTCGTTCGTTCTTTGCATGCATTATGCCACCACTTTGTGATTTCAAAGTGCAAAAGTCTTTTATTGTTATAAATGTAAATGCCCTAGAAGATTGGAATGCCAAGTTCATTTTCCATCTTCAAACTTTTCTTAAAATAGCAAAGCAGTTGCTATATAAAAAGATTGAACAGGCAACTTGGCCATCATTATCCTTAATAATAAAGAATATCTTGGTCTGAAGCATTTATCTCCCAATACATACTCCCTCCGTCCCAAAATATAAGAGAAAAAACAAAAAACACACTTATTAAGAAAAGTAAAAAGTATAATAATTTGACTAAGATTTTGTTGAAAAAATTTGTCTTGAAAGATGTAAAAACAATTCTAATTGATTGTTAGTTATAGAAAAGATGAGAGAGAAAGTATATTAAATGTAACTTGCATTTAATTTTACATTGAAAAAGATGAAAGTTATTTTTTTCTCTTATATTTTGGGACAAAAAAAAAGCACTTTTTTCTCTTATATTTTGGGACGGAGGGAGGACATATCAGTTCAATATTTTATTATCATTGAACGATACATAGATAAAAGCCAGTACATAGAAACATTTCTCACAACCAACATTTCACTCACTCGGAGACTATTGAGCAGCATATATTAACCAGGAGGCACATTTTAATTCTTTGCAGAACATCAAATACAAGATTGTTTCGAATTCTTATTAACTGCTGGCAACTTCTTCAATAACTTGCAATAGAAAATGCTTCAGTTTTCTTCTTCTCCTATTGTTTCCCCTGCATAACCAGAATTTAACCATGTGGAAATTATCCTTTGAGTGAACATAATCACTAAACTGAGCCATTCACTTTACACAATATAGTAAATAATCTCAACTTCTGTTTAAAATATACAAAACGAGTGATATTACATGCACATTTATTTGCAAACCTACCAATACTGGTTATGCAATACGAATGAATCAGTTGAAACTTTCTTGCCATCATCATTGCGGTTCCAGTGGTAAATAGCATGGGTTCTATTTTTTATCTCCAATGTGGAGTGTCCATAGCTTGCTTCACGATATGCAGAGTATTCTGGCTGAGGATCCGTAAACCTTCACGACCAATAACAAAATTAAAACATGTGAAATATGCTTAATAAATGCGCCTATACATGACAAAGTGATTTGTTTAAGTTAAGTTACCTAGAAGCAAGACCTTCTTGATTTCCTCCATCTCCAACTGTTATGTACACAGGTGCTGATTTGTCAGCTACTGGATACCGGGTACCGCTTGTTATGTTGTAATCTATATTGGAAACTCGATACTGAAAGCAGGACAAAAACATTGGACACATAAGAATCCAATTTGACATCGCATGACTAAAGAAGCATTTTGCCTAAGCTAGCAGCACCAAAATAACATGCAACTTCATGTATTGTGCAAGGACCAAAACCATGAGCAGGGATGAAAAACATACCGATCTTTCATAAGCATGGACGTGGCCAGCAAAGATCACGTCAACCTTATACTTGATGAACCAGCTCTCAAAAACCACTCGCATGCTTTCACCTTCCATATAGTGAGCTTCATTAGAGTTGTAGATTGGCACATGCATGAGAACAATGAGCCAAGGTGTCTTTTCCCTATCAACCCGAGTCAGCTCTTCAGCGAGCCATTTATATTGTGGTGTGTACTTCACTGTTATGAAAGATCAAAGAGTTGTGAAAGTGTATAAAAGAAGGCAAACAACACTTTCAAAAGAAGACTAGGTATACTTCGACAAAAGGTGGCAGTTGAAAAGCACGCGTTATTGACAGTGACCTTTTCAATCAAAGCAGAAATAGCTCTCAAACAATGTCTATACTCTTGAGACCTACAAACATAAGAATGTCGGTCATCGTCATTCTTAATGACAGACAAGCTACAATCTAGAACTTGATCTTTAGGGTAGAGAACTAAACATCTTTACATCATTTCCCATGGTTTCCTATTTGGATGGGGTCAGTTTTGCTTTTATTTAGCGGACTTTATTTTTGTTTCTTTATTAGTGATCAATATTCGATAGCACATATTTGCAATGAAGAATAAACAGAGCTATGCTTAGTGCTTTATTATGTTGTTAATCTCAGAAAGCATCGTGTAACACCGACTTCTTAAAATGCTATAATGGTATAGTGGATAGCCGCTATTGCAATGACTAACAATTAGGGTGTAAAGTAAACACAAATGCTCAAAAAATAAAAATAAAACACAATTAAAGAGACATTCATACTTAATAACTAAAGAACCTAAAGTACACATCAATAAAACTTAAACATAGAAGAGAAAACATAACATATTTGAACCAAAAGTAAGAAGAACATAACGATTTCTTGTGAGCAAGAATTTAACAGAATGAAGAACATAATATTCCTGTTAAAAGGGTCTGAGTTGGCATTTATACCCTTAAAAAAAAAAGGTTTAAAAAAAGGCTTAGAGGAATTTCACCTCAAAACCCTAATAGTGGTTGCATTAGCGATTTAGGGCCGCAATAGCAGCCACTACAACCACTATTGTTGACAGCAACTCGCGGGCCAAAAGTGCCGAACCTTACCATCACTATTCTGCTATAGCGTGCTACTGACAACATAGGTGCTTTAAGATGAGAAACAAAGATTATAATAGCTACCTAAAACTTTAAAGGTGGAGCATACAAGTCTTTTGCGCCTATGAAATGATAAGAACCTAACATTGCAAAAGAATATAATTGTCAAACATGTAACAAATATTAATAATTAGAGAAAGAGATTAGTTACCGTATGGTGAATAGCTGGATAGTACAATTATATGAGCAGATGCACGCCTGATTGCGTACCAAAGGGGGCTGCTGCTTTTGGACGCCAAATAAGGAGTAGTATATCGTTGAAGATAGGACTTGAATGGAACAACTTCTCCCTGATCAAGCAGATTTATTTCAGAATATTAGAGTTAATTTTATAAACTACATAATTCTAAGAGTGTGAAGTTTTCAACATGGGCAACAGGAGAAAATTAGTTTTATACTAAAAGAAGCTTCACAGAGGTCAAGTTAATACAACAAATCTGAGTAACATTTACTTAAGCATATCATATGAAGAGAGACTCGAATGTAATAGGAAACAGCTCTTTATTTACAAAATAAGTTGTGTTTGCTACTTGACATTTGGGATATCATAAGCTGCCTGCTTACTAGAAAATTCCAAAGGAATAGAAATTTTCTGTCCAACACTATAGGAACAGAAAGGATGGCATAAACCAGAAGAACTATATAATGCAGTCCATCGTTAGTCAGCTAAATGGAATTTAGTAAACATAAAAGCAACAATTAGGCTTTTCCATGTAACAACTAACTAGAACACATTACTGGGAGACTTAAACGTATGCTGACATGTGCAATGATCATGCATACTACTGAGAAAAGGAACAAACCAGTCCAGACATTGTAGTTAAGAAGAAAACATGTGAGGAAAATAAATACAAAAATAAAACTTCGTTAGTAACTCTACCATGTAAGGAAAGTATTCTATTTCATGGTTTCCAGTATTCCATATCCATGGCTGATATGCTGTACTCCTTTCAACAAATCGGCCCCATGTATCCCACCGTAAGCCAACATCATTGTACTTATACCTATCAGCATAAGACAGATCTCCAACAAATAAAACAGTCTGTGCTTTACTCTGTATATAGTGCTCAAGAGTGGAAAGAGAATTAAATGTTTGCCCCAAATCACCTGAAATGAAGATATAATTATTCATTTTGGAGAACAGCAAAGTTAAAATTATGAGAAATCAAAGCAAAATGAAATACTGATAGATAATAGTTTATGAAGTAGAAACAAAGTCTGCAATTAAGGATGCAAAAGATTATGTTCTAGTAGAAGAGCATATGTGGGAAAACAAACAACATACCAATGATCCCAAATTTGTAAGGGGCATCTGGTTCAACTTTAGGAGGTGTTTCAAACCAAAATTCTCGAGAAGAATCACCACTTCCAATTCTGTAGTAGTATTTGGTATCATGCTGAAATGCAGAAATAACTGAATCAAGTGAATAATGCATTCGACATATCGAAAAATGAGAACTATATACAAGTGCTATTATTCAAAAATGAAAACATATGCTGTCCTCTTAGTTAGACTCCACTTTTCAATTTATTTCACTTCTGACATTCGAAATAAAATAACAAGGATGATAATTCTATTCCCTTAATTTGAAACAAGTACCTCAAGGCCTTCAACAAGACAATGATGAATGTAACCAGACTTGTATTCGCCAAAAGTGTAATTTGAAACTCTTCCTTCTGCACTAGCTTGAAATTTTTTCTCTGATGTACCAAATTGTACATGGCTGGACCCTGGTTCATCTGGGGTCACCCATGAGACGATTACTGCTCTTCCTTCATAATCACCTTGCGTGATATGCACCTACAGTGGGAAAAAACAAACACAGCAAAAGATAAGTTTATAACACTGATGCGATGAAATCTTGATCAAGTAAGCCGTCTTCAGTTCAAGCATAAAACATAAAACTGCTTCACATGTCAAATTTGAGTGCTGAGGCATATGATCCTCATAAGAGTTTCATAAGTCTGTTTGGCGAAACAATTGTGTGTTTGCTCTGCAGGGAAAAAATTGTGAATTGATTCTGTAAAATTGATTTTGAGTTGAAGGTAAAATGATTTATGTTTGAATAAATTCTTACAAAATTGTATTGAACAACAAATTTCAGAGTAAAAATTAAAACTACAAATTCTAGCTTCAAGTAGAACCAATGATGGAAAGCATAATCAATTCTACTTGAGAGCAACCAAACATGTCAAAATCAAATCTATAATACATCAAGAATCAATTCTAAGTGCTCCCACCGTGAAACCAAACACCCGCTTGGAAATCAAGAGAGCTTGTGAAAATAAGTTAAAAACAGCTTATGGATATGACATAAACTGTTTCTATAAGCTCTATCAAACAATCTTATGAGTATTTATTCCAAAAGTGATCCGAAACAGATAAACTCAAATAAAAGAATCAAAATTCAAAACAGATCCCAGATGCCAGAGAAAGGAATAAAATGATTGTAAGACATACTTGTTGAGGTGCATTATGACCCTTGGGAACTGCAAATGCTTCATGATCAAGTGGGATATCAACAGATGGCCACTCCGCCCTTACAAAAGAGCTAGTGATCCCTTTCCTTGCACATCCATCTCTGATAGAGATGAAGAACACAAAAGAAACAAGAACAAGATGAAGCATCTTTGTATATCCGTGAACACACAGCGTTTCCTCTTTATCAACCTGCAGAGTCTAAACTACCTGCATCAAAGAATCCAAATTGAAATGAATCTGTGGTATACAGTAAAGTTCCAATCAAATATTGGTTGGATCCAATCAAATTGATAATAAAATCGGAGAATGAATGTAGAGAGAGAAGGTTACCGTGAATTGAAGCATTTGCAGAAGGAGTGAGTCAAGTTATGATTGATTGGAGGGAAGCGTTGATTAGAAGAGAAGAAGAGGTCGATGTATAGTTATATTGATGTGGTATGGTGTATATACACGTGTCGCCGTTGCTTTGGTCCAAATTTTCAGACTTGCTCTGTCTTGGTTATCTGTTAACATCGCCGATTAATGATGAAGTATGCAATAAAATCATTTGTTTTCTTTTGGAATTTTATGCTTATCATCCACACTAGATATAAAATAATTTTACATTTTTTATATAAAGTAAAATTGTACTAGAATCTAACTTAACACTGAGATTTTTTTTTTAAATAACTTATTTTTTCAAATTAAATACAAAAATAACAAATTTTTCAAATTATTTACTAAAATAACATATTTCTAGAACGGAGATGAGACCATATGTCATTTGATTTAGAGTGTGTTGATAAATTAATACTAATGCGCTAAATGAAATTGACTATGCATGCAGCTTTAACCAATTGAAATGGAACATAAATTTGGCTATGAAATAGATAAATGGGGCATCCTCCTTTTATATATATATATAATTAAAAATAGGTAGAAAAATAGAAAAATGTGTAAAATAATAGAAAACAAATAAAAGTATTATTATATACATTAAAGGTTATAATTGATTAAAAAATCAATGTCCGACCCGATCAAAATATCCCTCGGTTCTACATCCCAGCGCATTAGCCTGTTTCCGAGGTCTACCACGGTTTTGTTGAGGTTTTTGTGGTCTTTGCGTATTGGCTTGCGGAAAAGGTATTTGGTACGAGGGTCCCGACATATTTGACATATTTTCAATCATTTGTCCTCAATAGGAGGGGGGTTGCTGCCGTAATTTAGTTTCGTGCCCATGTTTTCAAAGTTGAGTCGTAGTGGTTGGGTTAGGTGAGTACGGTATGGTTGGCCGAATTGGTACATTGAATCGTTTTGGAAACGATGCAATGGCTGTTGTGGGGTAAGGAAGTCAAATAGTGGTTGGGTGTTTTGGTTGTGAGATGTCTATGTGTTCATTTGTGGGGGGCTATGGTGGACCGGTGGAGTTGAAAGAGTCGTCGGGACTATAGGCAGATGTGGTGTCGGTGTGTGGATGTTGGCAGTAAGGTTCGGGTTGTTGTTGTTGTGTTTGGGTGGATGGCATGAATGGGTTACAGGTTTGGATGTTTGATGGTTCGGTGTACATGGCATGTCGATGGTGTGAGATGGGTAGTTGGAATTGGGTGGGTAGATATTATTGGGTGTGGTGTGGGGTTGGTTGTTGGGCAGGTGTTTGTTGTTGGGTGTATGACGACGAAGCACGTTAGCGCGGATCTGTCAAATATGTCGGCTCAGACACAAATTGTTGCATTGTAACCGACCTAAACCAAATCATATAGTGATGACTTGGTCTTGCCCCTTCCGCGACAGGCTCGTTTAAGATGTGGCGACGTCGATTCTTTCAGTGTCGACACATCTCTTTAGCAAAGTCTCTCCAATCATCGTAGCCTCATTGTGCATCTACTCTCAACTGATGCCAGTCTCCCAAACACGTCGGATGTACTGGAATATCTTGTTGCATTTCGAAATGCAGTTTCACTCGATCACTTTGGTGCATCTCCACCGTAGTGAACCGAATGATTGGTGTTTTTGTTGTCCAAACTGCAAGATCATCAGGATTAGGCTGATGGTCGAGACCCAGATATGGCCTCCAGAAAAACTACATAATAAAAATACATAATGAGAAGAATTGTGGTATGTTAATTTTATAGTCAAATTTATAGTATCTTAGAATAAATTACATCGTTCGGTCCAATGTGGTCTAAAAGATTGCGGTACACGATTATTGTGTTTCTGGGACATCGTTGGTAATTCATTCCCAGAACTGGCCACATAAAACAAAAAGAGAGAAAAATAATTAGTTACAAATAAACTTTTTATTACATTAGACATGATTGAAATTTTAAAATAAACTTACTTGTTTGCGTAGGAGAATGTGTATGGATTTGGATTGACCGGGGCGAGTGTAGGCATTTTTGACCAACGTCATGCTTGTAGTAGAAATGAGCAACCATAAAATGTACAAGTATCTTTTTTTTGCATTTTTACACAAGGAACTATATGGATGGGCCTAAACAGCTGAACCCCAACTATAAGTGCCTACTTTATGAATGTTGCGTAACAACGGCAAATACATAATATTTACCATATTTCCAGTACTTTCAAGAAATAAAAAATGTCCAAATAACTTCATAATATAACACCGAGTTTTAATTATCTTATCATACTCGGTGGATTCGTTGTTTAATGTGATACTGGAATAATTGTTAGTTCTTGTATTGGCTGGAATTTTGGTAAAACAATGGTGTTGTTAATGATGTCATATGTCTGATGTCTTAACATGAGTTCTTAACATTGAGTTGATGTTAAGTTCAGAAGGGTTGCAGTTTTGTATGCTGATGTTAAACCTGATGTCTTGACATCAGTTGACAGAACATCAAAACATCAGTTTGATGTGTTTTGTTAGGGCTGCATTTGTTTAAGTGTGTTTTGAGAAGATCTGGTGGAGAGATTGCAGGCGAATATCATGGGACAAATATATTATGTTGCAATCTTATATTGAGCAGATATTGTTACTATTTTCATGCAAAAAGATATGGAGATTAATTGAAGATTTAATTGAAGATTTAATTGAAGATTTGATTGAAGATCTATTTAGTAGCAGAATCTTTTGCAAATTTGTAGCAGCTGATTTGTTGTGATTTGAAGGCCCAAATCTAGTTGGGAAATAGGTTATAAATAGAAGCATTGTAACCTAGTTTTAGTAAGCCAGCCATCATGTAAATTCTAAGGGCTGAGTTTGTGAACCACTATCTATGAGAGTTGGTATGTGTGAACCACTCGGATTGTGAGATGGTCATTGTTCTTAGAGGAAGCTGTTAAGCAAATCTAAGCATTGTTCTTAGTCATGAGGGTCGTGTCTAGGTATTGTTATAGGAGTGTGTCTTCTATGTGTTTGGAGAGTTTTTTGGAAATCAAGTTGTTGATACAGTGACTGAGATGTTGACTGCTAGACATCGTTGCGATGATTGGGAGTGAGATGGAGTCTCTTATCTAGGGAGGACTTAGATAGAAGGGTCATTGGGTAGTGATTAAGTTAATGGATTGTCAACTGGTTTGTTGAGTCTGTAATTTGATACTGCTAATAGTGGACTTTCTTCCTGGCTTGGTATGCTCCCAGATGTAGGTTGTTAGACCGAACTGGGTGAACAAATTCTGTGTGCACTTTACTTTTCAGCAACTTCTTTAAATGCCTATAATTGCCTTGTTGTTTATGTCAGACCAGATGTCTCGACATCATGTAGGACATCTGGGATCTGTTATACCAGAATTTCAATTGGTATCAGAGCAGGCATCCTGTCTGTTTCTGGATGAGATCTAGGGAAGATACTTTCTGGTTCATGAGCAAGGAAGATAGTTTTGCTGAGTTATGGACTTGGTCAGTTCATATAGTTGTTTGTATGATCCCTTGAAGTGAAGGATGAACTATTCATGACAGGGTATGTATTGGACCTGTCTGTTGTTATCAGGAGAACTGCTGTTGTGAGTTTGATTTGTTGGCACTTGGTTTATGGTGATGGTGTGCAAGGATTATTGAGTAGTGCTTGAAGGTTGTTGAGGAGTTGTTGTGTGTTCCGCTGCATGGTATCTGATGTAACCCTGGGTGGTTCTTGTATATCTGGTGGTGAGATTCTAGGAAGGTATTCTCTTGGAAAGACATTAGGGTTTGGTCTCCTCAGCAGGATATTCTATGATGTTGTAGTTTATGCAAGACAACTTCAACCGTTTGGTTAAAGATGCCAAAGATACTTGAGGATTATCTCATATCTTTGTTTTGGGAAAGAAGTGATCAAAAGGTGAATGGATCTTATGACATGGAAGTTTCAGTTTTTTTTGAAGAAGAATATATTTCAAATCAGGCATTGAAGACCAATCTGTCCAGAACATTGATTCCTTCTTTATCAATTTTCTTGATGGTGAAAGAAGAGGGTGGAGACAAAGCAAAAGAGTATCATTGTCAAATCTTTCATGCGGGAGTGAAGATCTTGATAAGTTATCTCTTAAGCTTAGTTGTGGTGACCTAATTAGGAGGATCTTCCTGGTTATGATGTCAAATGTAGTTATGGTATATCTGAAGATGAATTCTCTTGTGAAGATACATGTTTCTGATTTTCAAAATCATGAACTGGAGGAAGTTTCATCAAGAAAAAAGTTGAGTTTAATATGTCAATTCTAATGTCTCGACATCGCGCTACACATCAGTAGTTTATGGTAAATGCTAAGTCAAAGTCCTATTAGATTGTAGCTGTTTTGAAGGATCACTGAAGCTGTGAAGTTGAACAATTTTTGAGATGATGTTCATAATGTCATAGCATCTCAGGTGGATCTGGTTGAAGAAAAGGTAGTAATCTTGTTAGCAGAAGAGAAGGAGATGATCCATGTTAAAGCTAAAATGTCTGAGGACTTTATAGGGAAAATGCATCCAAGAGTTTGTGTGCAGTAGCAGTGTAAATCAGCCTGTGGTCAATTGGTGTATGCGTGAGCTCTTTCATTTTTGTGGCTTGAAGAATTGGAAATAGCAGATTGTCTATGGTATGTTATCACTCTTAAGTTAGACAAGAGGTCTGAACCTTGTGCTTATAAGAAGAAGCTTCTGGAAGAGTGTGTTATGCAAGTTACTGCAGTTTTGTTGGTCTGATCTTGGAAGTTGATCAGATGTTGATATGTTCTCGTATGTTCGCTGCAAGAGATATGTGTGGATTACTATGGTTGTAGTCTCTAAATCCTAGTAGATGTTTAATGTGATTTAGACAGATGTCGGAACTGATGTTGAAACATCACTTCAGTTCTTTGCTCAGGGTGGAGTGAAAGATCAAGACACTGACCTAACCTGGAAGGCTTTTGTGGTATGAATGGTTGTCATAATGGTTGTCATGAAGAAGATTCAGAAGATGCTAGAATCTGAATAAGGGTTAAACCACAGGGATTTAAGATCAATTGCTATTTATGAAATTCACAAGTATTTAATTGATTATCCTTGAAAGACAAAATTAAGGATGTTCTGTCTATTGTTGTAACATCTTTTCATCAGAGGTTTGGAGAATCATGGGAGGGGTTCTACATTCGCTCACAAGTTGCCTAGGTGTTGACCTGGGATTATTGCTTAGCATCCGTTCCTAGAAAGTATTGTGAATGACTTGTCCAGATGGTGGTGCTGTTGAAGATGAAGATGGAAGACTATGAAGACATCATAATCTTGATGGTCACAGCTTGAATCAGTTTATTTCTAATCTAAGTGGTTTGGAGCATGGTGTTTGCTCTGGTTATGAAGGTCGAGGATAAGTGGCAGTTATCTCTGGCTTTCTATTGACGACTCTACTAAGGGAAGTGACTTTCTTTAGTATTGCTATGGGGTAGTCTTGGACTACTTATTTTCTGAAGATTCAGATGTGGTAGGTTTGAAGTCTTTGGAGTTTCTAAGCAGGATGGAGGTTGTCTACTCAAACTTGATTGTTGAATCAAGTCTATGAGAGCATGGAAATCTGTGTCTGCAAAGGGAGGAGGTTCTTCTGAGTGGCAGAAGGTAGAGTTGAATTCAACAGTTGGATGACATAATGTTCTGACATCTAGCTTAACATCAGGAGTCTCAGCTAATGATGTGGCACATCAGCTAATGATAAGGTGATCTACAGGAATGAGCAATAGGTTGCTTCAAAAAGATCGTTCTCATGGCAGTTTGCGGGAGCTGCAGGAAGGAGAAGATGTTACATGACCATAGCTTAGGGAGTCTAAGTGTGTTTGCTTTTGAGCAAGTGGAACATGTGACTTGAAGATCAAGTTTCCTTGGTGGATCAAGATATCTTTGTGAGAGTTCTGACAAACGTGAAAAAGGTCAAAATGTGGCATTTGGTTGTTTTCATATGAGGATTCATGAATGAGGTGATCAAACTGTGGTATTTGGTTGATCTCAGAAGTGGATTCGAAGAATCAAGATAATCAGAGTGTGGCAGCTGGTTATTATTGAGGATTATCTTGGAACAAGTTACTCTTGGGTAGAAGGGTGATGAGTTGAAGACTCAAGGAGATTATTCTTCTTGAAGGTGGATGAGAGTTTAATTCTCTAGTTCTTTGGATTATTATGCAATAGTAAGTCCAGTTGGTGGAGCATATCAAGAAACATGGTGATGATATCTTGGTGTGTGGCAAATGTTCTAACTTGTTGTGGGACATTATCTGGTTGAATATCCTTGGTGAAGGATGATTTTGTTCTAGTTCTGAAGCTTGGTGCATACATTATACCTAAGGAGCGTCTACATAGTCATACGGGAGAATGATGAAGTAGAAGGTCTGCCTTGGATGGAGAATGTAGAGAAGACTGAAGTAGATCAGGTATTAATTGATTGGAAGTCTGAAGATGAAGAGTATGATAGGGAATGACTGCCTTTGGAGAAAGGGACAATGGTACCAAAATGCATGTGCTCAGCAAGTGTGCTCAAATGTTTATCTTCATCTAGAGCATTAGTTAACCATGACTGGGGGAGTACTTGTCTATGGATTTTGCTGCAAAGGTACATATATTGTGAAGATTGCATGCTGATCAAGATTGTGAAGATTGGTTGAATCTTATGAGGATATAATGTCAGATAACATGTTATGACATTAGGCTGTTGGATGACATGTTGGTGTGGACATGGATGGTTCTAGCCATGTGAAGCTAATTGTTTGAATCATATGCGCACATGCTTTTGAGGAGAAGTCTGAAGGACAACTTTGGTTGTGTATGGGAGAATTTATTTTTCTCTACGGATTTTGGAAAAGCTTTGTGAGGGTCCTTGTTGATGGGAGATGTCACAATTGTCTTGATGTGTGTTATTAATTCTAAGTAAGAGGAGTTTACTTAGAGTTCAGTGGAAGGCATTGTGAGTGTGCTTCAGAACTTGTGGATAATTGTGTGAAGCATTCCTGACTGGATGGATGAAGACTGTGTCTGGATTTTCCAAATGCTATGATGTACTGGTCAAGGAGCATCAGTTGTGAAATATAAGGGGAGAACTTCTGTATGTACTAGTGTGGTACTTGGATTGTTTGAGGATTAAGCATTTTGTGAATGCGTTTAGCAGGTGTGTTGAACAGAGGGTGCACTCTTGAAGACATGAAGATGAGTCTTATGTTTTCCATTCATTTAAGGTGTTCTTCTTGCAAAGGAGCACTGGTTATCTTAGATAGGGAGAGTTGATCTTTTGTGGAAAAAGTAGTTTATCTAGATTGTAATGTCAGACAAGATGTCGTGACATTGTGTTACTGGTGAAGTTCATGGTGTACTTGACAGTTTAGACCTGGTTCTATAGATTTGTGTGTCAATGGATTGAATCAGAAGTATACATTTACACCAATGTTGTCAATTTTTGGCCAAAAAGGGGGAGAGAATGTACAGTAGTAGCTGCTGAGTCTGGATTTTGTTCTGAGTATGTTGGTTGGCAGATTCAGAGTTTGTCCAATTGTGGCTAAAAAGGGGGAGAGTTAGCCTAGCTGTTGCCTAGTTGTCTGTTGTGGTTCTAGGCTTGAGGGGGAGTGTGTAGTTTGTGTTGCTGCTTTGCTGGTTGCAGTTTTGAGGGGGAGTTGCTGCTGCTGGTTGCAGTTTGTATGGTGTTTTTCTGCTGGTATATCTGGTGTAGGCTGAGATTGTTTTAGCCAAAATTAGCCAAAGGGGGAGATTGTTAGTTCTTGTATTGGCTGGAATTTTGGTAAAACAATGGTGTTGTTAATGATGTCATATGTCTGATGTCTTAACATGAGTTCTTAACATTGAGTTGATGTTAAGTTCAGAAGGGTTGCAGTTTTGTATGCTGATGTTAAACTTGATGTCTTGACATCAGTTGACAGAACATCAGAACATCAGTCTGATGTGTTTTGTTAGGGCTGCATTTGTTTAAGTGTGTTTTGAGAAGATCTGGTGGAGAGATTGCAGGCGAATATCATGGGACAAATATATTATGTTGCAATCTTATATTGAGCAGATATTGTTACTATTTTCATGCAAAAAGATGTGGAGATTAATTGAAGATTTAATTGAAGATTTAATTGAAGACTTGATTGAAGATCTATTTAGTAGCAGAATCTTTTGCAGATTTGTAGCAGCTGATTTGTTGTGATTTGAAGGCCCAAATCCAGTTGGGAAATAGGTTATAAATAGAAGCATTGTAACCTAGTTTTAGTAAGCCAGCCATCATGTAAATTCTAAGGGCTGAGTTTGTGAACCACTCTCTAGGAGAGTTGGTATGTGTGAACCACTCGGATTGTGAGATGGTCATTGTTCTTAGAGGAAGTTGTTAAGCAACTCTAAGCATTGTTCTTAGTCATGAGGGTCATGTCTAGGTATTGTTATAGGAGTGTGTCTTCTATGTGTTTGGAGAGTTTTTTGGAAATCAAGCTGTTGATGCGGTGAGTGAGATGTTGACTGCTAGACATCATTGCGATGATTGGGAGTGAGATAGAGTCTCTTATCTAAGGAGGACTTAGATAGAAGGGTCATTGGGCAGTGATTAAGTTAGTGGATTGTCAACTGGTTTGTTGAGTCTGTAATTTGATACTGCTAATAGTGGACTTCCTTCCTGGCTTGGTATGCCCCCAGATGTAGGTTGTTAGACCGAACTGGGTGAATAAATTCTATGTGCACTTTACTTTTCAGTAACTTCTTTAAATGCCTATAATTTCCTTGCTGTTTATGTCAGACCAGATGTCTCGACATCATGTAGGACATCTGGGATCTGTTATACCAGAATTTCAATAATGTTCTCTAAGGTATTTAAAATTAATACCTTGACCTCTGGGTCGACCTGCACCTTGTGTCGAATTTGTCTCTTCACAAAGAAGGGGACCCAAAAAATCTTTGCATATTTGGTTATCAACCCCAACTTTGCCGTTAACAGCCTTACCATCGATGCGTAAGCCTAACAACATATACACATCTTTCAGTGTGATGGTGCATTTACTGAATGGAAAGTGAAATGTGTGGGCCTCGGGTCTCCATCGTTCTAGCAAAGTTAGAATAAATTTGACATCAATCGAGTATGAGACTATGTTTAGCACATAACCGAAACCGCATGATGAAAGGTATGGTTTTATGATTGGGTCGTGTGGTATATAGTCATGGACATGACATCCAAATCTCCTTACATCCTGAAAAAAGTTATAAAGAAACTAAGTTAGCAAGAACAATTGAGAGATGAAATCATACTCTAAAAGAAACCATATCTTTAAATAAATAAGTAAGGAGATACAAAATAAATAAACAAAAAAACTTACAAATGCTGCAATATTGTCAATTGTTCCTCTATGTTCATCACCCATAGTAAGGAGAGACATTTTTTAGTTATAGATGTGGTCACAGTGTTTAACCGTAATAAAGGTTGGTTCAGTGTTGTTGAGTCAATAAATCATAATGAAGGGAGGCCGAGGGGATCCTACCGAGTGGAACTAGATAGAAGTTGGTGCGACTGTGGAAAGTTTCAAGCCTTTCGTATGCCTTGCTCCCATGTCATAGCAGCATGTTCAAAGGCTCGTCAGGACCCTTCCAACTTACTGTCTGTTGTTTACAAAGTCATTAGTCTATGCAATGTCTACAGCACTAGCTTTTCGGTGGTAGCAAAAGAGGACTATTGGCCTGCATATGAATGAGAAATTGTCTGGCACAATGAAATTATACGAAGAAAGAAAAAGGGTTGTCCTAATAGCACGGTATTTAAACGGAGAAGGATACGACAAACAAAATGGTCAGATTATGTAGTTCATGCCGTCAGTCGGGGCACAATCGTACAAAATGTCCCAATGTTGTACCAATCACAACATCATAATTTTAAATGTAACCTTTTCTCTTTATATCAACAACAAATTTCATTCAATTAATATCATAACATTCAATAACAATAATTTAAAAACAACAAGTAACAATAATTTAAACAATTAAACAACAAAACAAACAAATACAACGACTAAACAACATAACTATGTGATTACAATCATCAGGACAATTTCCTAAGAACTATACATCAATGTGTGAACATCTTGGTCATTAGTAACATTCTCCCATAAACGAACTTCTCCATTTTGGTTGAACGTGGTAACAAGCCTTTCAATTCTTCTAATCTTTTCACCCTCTAGATGTCTCCATCTAACCAGCGATTCAGGCTCCTATTAAGATGTTCGAACGTCAATGTATTCTAGAGGCGGATCTTCATCAGAGGTTTGACTAGCGAGAAAACTAAATCGGCATTTCTCTTGTGGATATATGGAACCTTATAGAGATATGAGGCGAAAGAAAAGGAAGTCATTTTGGTAGAAAAATGGAAGAAGACTATTTGAAATAGAAAGAGAAAAATGCGATAAATGAAGAAAAGGTGGTGCAGTATTTAAAGAAGAACCATAGCGCAATAGCCAATTGAAATGGTGCATACACACATGGCGCCATATGAAATTATTCCCAATTATTCACCAAAAATACCGTACAAATCTCGATTATTCCCAATTCTAAATCTTCTTGTCAAGTTTCCACCTTTCAGGTAACAATTCGATTATTCACCACACAATCAATTTCGTGAAATTATCTGTTGTTTGTTATTCCCTTTACTCCTGTTTCCCCTTTTTCGTGGATGCTCCTTGTCGATTTCATTCGTAATTTTTTTTGGTGTTTTTTGTTGCTATTTGATGCTTAATTCAATCGAATTTGAGTATACATGTAGTTATTCTTCTTAAACTATACTTGTAGTTAGAAATTTTGCTAAGGATATTGATTCTGAATGGTGAAATTCTTTTAATACTTAAGACTAAACATATTGACTTATGTCCAGTAAATTGATCATATCTGGAGTTCCATAACTCGTTATGACGTGGCTTTTTTTTTGCAAAATGAATCTAAGATAAATATATTCATTCAGGAATAATCACGCGTGTGATGGAAAGTATCGCCCACACGATTCAACTTGTTCAAAATCGCGTCCGCGATGGAATAATGACGCACACGATGATACTTTTTAGGGCCTTTTTCTTACGCGTTTCTGATCCATTCTGACTGCTTTAAAAGGGAATTTTCTGCACTTTTTCAAGGGAGAGTAATGGTTACGGATTTTTGAGACTAAAGCACAATTTTGAGAGCACAAATGGAGATTTTTAGAGCATTTGAAGCCATTGGAGGCCATCTGTTCAAGGGACTTCTTATGTTATTTTTATCTATTGATTATGGTATTATTTTCTGAATAATGTGTATCTGAATTCTCCTAGGTTAGGTTGTGTTATGATGAACCCATTTCTATATTGTTGGATTCTATGTTGATTTGACCACTGTATGAACCTATTGATCTATAATTCTATTCAACTGTTTCTTAATTTTAATACTTTTTATTTGAGATACTCTTTTAATCTGATTTTGGACACATAGGGATTATTGGCCTTAGCCTATGTGTTGGACCTAGGGCAACTATTTTACTTACGCTAGTTAAATAGGGATAGGAGACTCTGAGTAGTGGCATAGAGAATTAGCGGTTCGTATATCACCTAACCCTGCTTACGCTGGAGGACTAGGGATAGAAAGCTCAGAGTAGTGGTTAGTGAGTTATTTCGCGAGGGATCGGCTATAACGGTTTTGTTAATTCTCCTTGGGGTTATAGTGATTAGATCATTCACATAGGGCATCAAACATCAACAATAGAGGAATAAGGGATTCTACAACACAACCTAACCGCTTTCGTGACATTGTTTACTCGTTTAATTACTTTTCGCACTGAAACTTGCAAAACCTCCCTTATTTACTATTTTCCTTTAAATTGCATAATCATTGTCTTGTTCGAACATAGTCCTTGTGGGTTTGATCTTTTTATTACTACGACATTATCAGTACACTTGCCGAGTAGTCATCAAGTTGCTAACCTATTCATAAGGTATTTTCTAATCCATTCACACATGGTTAAAATAGGATTATCCCTAGCAACTAAAATGGTGGCATTATATGACTAAGATATATTGTTCATTAAAACATCACATTTAGGGTAAAAACTAAATGCATGCTTGCACCAATATTTGGTAGGAACTGTCATTAACCAAGTCCAAGCCTTGACATCCACTTTCTTCATTTCATTCATCTTTTGGATCCAACCTTGATAGTAAGTGGCCTTAGAAGCTCCCATCATCAAATCCCTTATAAGGGTTCCACCACCAAACGTTTTCATAAAATTTGCATACAAGTGTCTGAGACACAACTTATGTTGAATCCTTTCAAACATTTCCTAAAAAACAACCACTAATCCCTGAAACAAATTCAAGATAGGCATAGTTTAGCAACAATTATAGGGATTTAAATGAATTAAAAACATGATGTTAATGCCATACCTTCTGTTGATATGAAAGGAATAAATATCTTCTTTCTTGTCCAATATCTTCCATCAATAATTGTAGAAAACACCTCCAACTCTCCTTTGTTTAACTTTCAACAACACCAAAAGCCAATGGGAAATATTGATCATTGGGATCCCTGCCCACAACAATTAGAAGTTTTCCACCATATTTGGTCTTCAAATGGCAGCCATCAACTCCAACAAATGGCTTACATCCATTTATGAAACCCTTCGTACAACCATCAAAACAAAAGTAAAGTGAGCCAAACCTTGGTTGTATCAATGGGAATGGTCTTTCAACATTGATCTTCACAGTATTCCCATGATTAACCCTTGTTACCTCACCAACATACCTCCATAGATTTGCATATTTCTTATCAACATCCCATTCAATAGTCTTCTTTGCTACAAACTTTCTCTTGCATGCTCTAGAAACACTGATCCTCACAAAGAAATTTTCTTTAATATCTTGCATAATATCACGTATTATCACTGTTTCAGAAGTTTTCATTTTCTTCACTACTAGCTTGGCCACCCACTTTGAGCTTGCAAATCTATTACTCAAAACCTTAACACATGTGTCGGTATCTATCAACGTCTTTATAGCATATGTATGCTTGTGGCCCATTTTAGAGCACGATACTAAAAAAACCACATTTTGAATTGCATTCTATCCTTACCCTATAACTCTCATTTTTTACAAAGATAATTTCCCTCCCATTTAACACAGACCACTCACGAATTACCTCTCTAAAATCAGCAAGAAAATTAAATTACATACCCCACTTAAACTTGTAGTTCTTATTGAGTTGCTCTTTCCTAAAACTTTAAAACTTGGGCCCTTCATCATCACTAGATTCATATGGATCTGAATTATCCAATTCATCACTATAATATTCATCATCTTCAGTTTTCTTTTTGGGCCTACCTAGTAATCCTGCAACTATGTCCCCATGATTGATAGGTACAGTTACATCAACCCCATCAAATCCATCTACAAGAGTAGTAGCTCTATCATCTTTACTATTATCAAACCCTTTAATCACCTCATCATATATTCCTTCTATATATGTCATCCCATTAATACACTTAGGAACCCTTGTTTCCAATTCTATGTCTATAACGCCATGTTCCACAAAAATATCTCCATCAACTTGAGTTGCACATGCATATGCAGCAAAGTCGTATGCATCATCATCCTTCCATATCTGAAAAAAAAAACCTCATTTATTTCCAGAATCTTCGTCCACAACCTATAAGTTCCTTCTTTATAACCCCACATATTAACCAACTTACGAATTTCAGCCATTGTCCATTTGTTAATGTGTTAACTAGAAACTATTGTATGCACACCTCCTCTGTATATGATATCATTTTTGTTAACCATTATAAATTCATCCCCATGGTGAAAAATAACATTAAAATGTTGCATGTCCTGTCAAGAGGATTTGAAACTCGGACATTTGGAAGAGACAACGAAAAATGAAACTCAACCATTGGAAGATAGATCGGAAAAAATTACCTTTGACATTACAAGCTTCAATGGTGTCTTCGACCATGCTTCGTCTTCAGCCATCCAGAAACAACCCCGTCTTCGTCTACGTCTTCAAGTTCGTCTTCTTCGTAGGAACGAAAGTTACCAGATTTGGGATTTTCATATTAACCCTAACATTTACAGGGCAATTAAGTATGACCAAAGTTACTGAATTGTAAAATATATTGCACGTTAGATAAAGAAGGCATGCCACTCTGGATTAAATATGGAATATGGGTTGAAATAGTGCACTCATGGTCCATAGAGAGGGAATCTTCATATTATAAGGGGGGAATCAAAAAAATTCTTTTACAAGAATGCAAACCAAAACTCGCTTACATTATAGGGGGTGTCGTATATTTAACCCTTAAAATATTATTAAAATTAGTTTGATCTTATTCGTTAAATATTTAATTTGATTTCAAATTATTCCTTTATTATTATTATTATTATTATTATTATTATTATTATTATTATTATTATTACTACTACTACTACTACTACTATTATTATTGATGGGAAGATAAGTTAATTGATAGAAACAGGGTTCGAAGAATTCATGCTAGTACAACAGTGATCCATGGGATTAAAACCCAGCCAAGTGTTAGAGCCTACAGTATGGCCTAACCCAACAAGGGAGTGAACACAACTGTTTCTACTTCGATTAATATACAGAAAAGAGTAGTTCTTAAAACTATTACTGAGCATCAGGCAGTCTGAAATTATTAGCTCAAGGGAAGCCAACAATTCAATACCATTTAAGCAATCAATCACCACACGAGCATCAGAGAATACCAGGATTTCCTCAATTCCCAAACCTACAACAATCCCCAAGGCCCATCTAATGGCCACAACTTCAGCTAGGGTATGATCTCTGGTGGATGTGTCTTTCTTTGTTGTTGATAGAATAATACTGCCCCTATTATCTGTTAGGATACACCCCAATGCCATTGTTCCATCACTAAAATAGCCTGCATCAACGTGCACCACTATATGGCCTTTCAAATTGTCAGGGATATCACCATGGGCCACAACCTTCTTCCTCCATTTTAAATCAAGATTGACACAATTGAATTCCTTCACTCGATCCACGGCCTCCTGTTGAAACAGTCTTTCGGGGGGTGTTTTTATCGTATCCGCAAGGATTGTGCGATATTTCGATGCTTGTCGTTCAATAGTCGCAATGTTTTAAGTTAAAGAGTTTCAAATGGTTCTTGGTTTTGTTTAACATAAATTTGTAGCAAAGAGTAAATTTGTAGCAATGATGTTGTAAGTTTTGGAAAAACATGTCAAGATTAGGTTTCACTAATCCGTTTCATACATATCCGATTAATCAAGCATATGAACTCAGTTCCGACCAATACAATCGCGTATCCTCTTGAATAAGTTTATGCGTAAAGCAAATTCGTGAGTGTCGTTGTTTAGACCGTTAAATGATGTCTCATGCTAATAATCGAAACAACAACCGTTAAGATCAACACAAAACGAATAACAAATCCCAAATCTATGTCTAGAGTTTGGTTTTTAAGAGATGAAAATATTAGGTCATGATTTGTAAAATCTATGTCTAGAGTAATACAAACCACACATACATTATTAAGAACAAATAACTTCACCTATATTGATCAATAACCTTGTTCATATACAAAAGATCAAAAGAAATACATATGATCAAGATCAACTACATCTAACCTTAACACAAAAGTGTTTAGCTACTCATTCTCATGGTAGCTTGGATGACAAGTTTCAAGAGGAGATGAAAGAACATTTGAGTCGAATAATCGAGATTGGATGTGACTTCAGCTTCTCTATGTGAAAATTCACTCTTGGATGATCAAAGTTCAGAAAACTATGTTTTTTGTGTGAAAAATAGCAAGTCCCTCTTCAAGGAAAAGTAAAAATCTATTTATAAGATACTAAAATTCTGCAGACTTCGCCTAGCGAAGGATTCACTCGCCTAGCGAATGGATCAAAAAATGGCACTTTAAGTGCCTCAGAAACTTAAACCGCCCTCAATTGTTATCGCGGGTTCGCTAGGCGAACAATTCATTCGCTAAGTGAGTCGTTCGCCAAAACCTTCGCCCAACGAATTTTGGGTCCTTTAGCCCCTACCTCAGCCAAGGGTCCTTCGCCAGAACCTTCGCCCAGTGAGCAAAGCAGCGAACACTCGCTGGCAATTCGCTATGCAAATTTTACCCTTTTTTTCTACTAACTCTTTTTGGGCCTCCTCGCTGGAAGATTTGCTACCGTTCTCTAGGCAAACCTTCGTTGGTGACTTCGCCAAGATTCGCCTAGCGAACCCTGCTGTTGCTTTCTTGATTCTTTGGCAGCTTGCATCAACTCCTTGTGTCTTACTTTCTTGATCATTTCATGCCTATTTCTGTACAATAGCACACAAATTACAAGCACCACAAGTATATTCCAATGTTTGAAGAACTACAACAAATCACCACTAAATCAACAAGTTAAACATAGAAAGTATTGAAAAATGCCAAGTATTGAATATAAATATGTAGCATGTTTGACATCTAACAAACTCTCCCCAACTAACTCTTTGTTTGTCCTCAAGCAAAGTATGCCTCTCATTGAAAACAAGAGGATTTGCTCGAGTATAAAATCCAACCAAGACAAGATAAGCGACTCAAATAAACAACAATTACAACAAGGCAACAATTACATAATTCTAGAATTGACAATGTAAAAGAACTTGACTCTTAAACAACTTTCAAATGATGTTTCAAGAGACAACTAAATCATCATGCACATGTCATTCTAACACTCCTCTTCGAAAAAGGATTGAAGGAAAACGCGCATACAAGCACGGGAAAATTTCAATCAAATGACAAATGATGTCAATACTAAGTAATTCATACAATCTCTAAATGATCACAAAATAAATCATGGAAGCAAAAGATCACTAAGGGCTTCACGGTTGTAGCTTAGTCGGGTTAACAATAAAGGGACATTTCTAACGACAATTGAATCGAAATTGCCGATGCAAAATAACATTCACTCTACAAGGTATTCACAACACCTCAACTTCATTCACCATTTTTTTTCTTTATCACACCTTCTCAACTTCCTTACACAATTATTGAATATATTTTTCTCATTCAAGCAAGCATTCTTTTTCTCTTTTGTACACAAATATTCACATACTCTTTTCTTTTCATGCTTGCTTAAATGTTTTCACAATTTTTGAGTAATTCACCAATCTTCTTTTTCATTCTCCCCAACTTATTTTCGACTCAATCTTACGTGAATGTTCCTTGCTTTTTAAGGCAAGGAAGTCAATTAAAACAAAAGTTCCAAGGTTCAAGAAGAAAAATTTTTAGAAGCTCACAAAAATTCAATGATGAACTTGATTTTCAAAATATGTACAACACAAAGTTCATCACTAAAAGAGATCTAACAATTTTAGGCACAAAGGGGCTAACAAATTCTCCCTACTCACGGGTAAATTACTGTTTGGAAATGGTTATGCTCAATATCAACAAGTGCCTTGATCCTTTCTAACACTTCCACAAAATCACACAAATCACAAGATAAAGCATGAATTAAAAGTATAAAACAAAATCTATCATCAATCCAAAGCATATAGTATAACCTGGAGGTTTCTCACTTTTGTGATTTTTGGACCTAAATGACATAAGCAATCAATAAAGTCGTAACAAGAAACACAATTTTCATTTGTACAAAGACACAAATTCTAACACATTCTAAATTATAGAACTAGGTAACTATGTACCTTGCCGACAATATCATGCTTAAATTACTATCATCGCCATCCAACTTGGAAGAATCTTCTTTTAAGATCAAGAATCACCAACCTAAAATTCCCCAAGTTTCATCAACAAAAGAAGGAAACATTAAATATTCACAAGCACCATTCAACCACTGCTAAAAAAAACTAAACTAAAGTTAACATAAAACAACATTTAATTTCAAACATAATACTAATACTAATAATAGGAATGTAATGGTGTAAACACACCTACAAAGTCAAAGAAAAATACCACCAAGGGTACAAATACATCATACAACCCAAAATAATCCAACACAGTGGATAAAGTACATCAATAATAAAGTGAAATAAAACAAAATACATAAAACATGATAAAACTTCACTTTGTAGCACAAAGGAAGTACAAAATCTGAACTCCAAAATCAGTCCTCCTCGGACAACTCAATATCCTCCTCCTCTGAACCACGTGCCGAACCAGTCGCCTCATCAACATCATCATCAGTCTCCTCAGCAACATCATCAGCTGCATCCTCCTCCCCTCCGAGTACTGGCCTGACCTCAGGCCAACCAGCATGTGTGAAGGCAAGCTTCTCAATGGTTTTGATGAAGACAACATTATTCATTCAAGATGTTATGCTTGCTCAAAAAGAATGGATCAAGACATTGAAGCTAGCACAAAGTTTTTAATTTTTACAAGTCTTGAAGAATTCTCAAGTATAATCAAGGTATAACTCTCACTTATCAATATGGTTGCATACAAGTGTTCAAAAGTGTCTCAAGCATGCAATATATATTGATAAAATAGTTCTCAAAATAATCTTCAAAATTCACTTGCATACATGGTTCATGTGGTTGAAAATATATCATTATTTCTAGCTTTAAAAATAAAAACAAAATACTTTTATCATACATTTGAAACTTTATTTTTTTTCATATTTGAACCATGTTAAATCACTTTCAAATATAATCTATTGACTTGGATAAATCAATAGATGTTGCATAATATTGGTTCAAATATTTAGACAAATTTTTTATTTTTCAATTTATTTAAACATTCAGTTTTTAGTTAATTACGGCGTTTTGAACCGACGTAATTAACCAAAATAACCGCCACAATTTACAGCGTGTTTTAATTTTGAATATATTGTAACGTTGCATGAAGTAACCGGTTACTGACAGAGTGTTAACCGGTTACCACTGTTCTTGCATGCGAAAATATGTATCTTTTCATGAAAATGATCATTGGTTTTATATTTTAAAAGCATGACATTGTTTCATATCATAATACCTTTATGTAGAGGTGTTTTGTGCATTATATAAACATCATTTTTTCAGATTTAAAAACACCTCCTTGCTAAAAATTTCAAACAATCATTCTTTTACCAAAAATTTCATTTTATCAAAGTGTTCTTAACAAACTTTCTAAGAGTGAAACATTTGCATAAAATATTCACACATACTGCATTTGTTTCATTTCAATTGTGTTGAACACTTGTATAATATCATTAAGAGTGATTGTTACAAAAGGGAGAAGATCAATCTTTGGATTGATATATTGAAGAATCAAAGTTTCATCTACTTACTCAAAATTCTGAACTATTGTAAAATCCTAATGGTCCAACAAGTGTTTGGTTTTAGGTGTTGACTATAAGGGAAGGATTGTTTCTCTTATAGGGTTTGTTAGAATCCTTGTGATCCGGATTGTGGATACAAGAGGTCCATTGTAAGATTTGTTCTTGGTTGGACTTTAAACTTGTAAAATCCAAGACGGTGTTCTTGGTGGTTGATAGTTAGTGACTTGTATAGAAAGACTAGGAAGAGTCTTATCTTGTCCAAAACTATAGTAAATTTTCTTTCATGTTGAAAGGGAGTGGAGTACTCTCGAGTTGTGAGGGGAACCACTATAATTCTCGGTGTTCATTTACTTTCCGCATTTACCGCAATTCATCACTTAAAAATCTTTAGGAAAGAAAAATTCAAAAAACCGTCGAAAATCCGGATAATTCTCTAAGAGGCTAATTCACCCCCTTCTTAGGCACACATATAACTTACATTTGGCATCAGAGCAGGTTAGGTAACCTGTTCCGACAAGATCCAGCATGGCTTCCGCAAGTTCAAACCCGGTTTTCAAAGACGGTGGAAGTAGTAACAAGCCTCCACTATTTTCTGGAGAATATTTCAATTTTTGGAAAATAAGAATGAGAGCACACTTAGAAGCACAAGGAGATGGAATATGGGAAACTGTTGAAAATGGTCCACACCAACCAATGAGTGTTGTAAACAATGTTGCAACTCCAAAGATTAAAACTGCTTATAATGAAGATGATAGAAAGAAAGTGCTCGATGAAAAGAAAGCTATTAATATTCTTCAAAGTGCATTAAGTATGGATGAATTTTTTCGAGTTTCACAATGTAAATCTGCTAAAGAAATATGGGATACTTTGGTAGAAACACATGAAGGAACGGCTGAAGTTAAAAGATCCAGATTAAACACATTAAGTCAAGAATATGAGATGTTCCGAATGCAGCCCAGAGAATCCATTGTTGCATTACAGAAGAGATTTGTTCATTTGACTAACCACTTAATGGCACTTGGTAAAACATTCTCAAATGATGAATTAAATCTCAAAATTCTAAGATCATTGACTAGAGAATGGCAACCAAAAGTAACGGCAATATCGGAAAAGAAAAGCCTCTCTATGATGACTTCCGCATCTCTATTTGGTAAACTTCAAGAGCATGAGTTAGAACTTGAAAGATTGGAGAAGCATGAAATACAAGTAAAAGATTCAAAAGATGTTTCCTTAAAGACCAAAGTAAAAAATTATGATAGCAATCAAGAGGATGAATCCAATAGTGATGAAAATGATGATCTTATCAAAAAGTTTGAAAAGTTTCTAAGAAAAGAAAGGAAAAAGGAGATCACTAAAGGGGAAGCACCAACGAGAAAGATTAAATGCTTTGAATGTGGAGAAAGAGGACATGTTAAAAGTGAATGTCCTACACTTCAAAAGAAAAATAAATTCAAGAAAAAGAATCATAAAAAGGAAAGGAAAACATATGTAGACAACGAAACAAGTTCATCTTCAGATGAAGAACATGTAAATCTTGCATTGATAGCATCACACCACTCCGATGATGAAGAAGATGAGGTTAATAATAATTCTTTTGATAGTGATGCACAAGGTGCCATAAAAGAATTGTTAAATGAACGCAAAATTCTGTATAAAACTATATCATCTCAAAAGAAACAAATTTCAACTTTAGAAGAAAAAAATGTTTCATTAGAAAAAGAGATCGAAAATGAGAAACAAAAGATGATTAGTGAAAAACAGAATTTTGTATGTAAAAATTGTGAAGATCTCTCTTTTCAAATTGTCCAATTAAAAAGAGTACTTGAAAGGTATGAGAAAGGACAAATTGGATTGGAAGAAGTCCTTAGTCAACAAAGATATTCAAATGATAAAAGTGGACTTGGCTATTCAAAGTTTTCTAAACCAAGTTCAAGTAAAACTATATTTGTTAAGGCTAAGGATCAAACTTCCAAAGAGAAAGTGAACAAACCTAGGAATGTGCATCCTAATCCTAAAAAGAAAAGATTTCCTAAAAAGAAATCTTATGTTTCAAGATATAAGAGCAACTTTGAACCTACTTGTTTTTATTGTGGTATTGTTGGCCATACACTTAATGCTTGCTATGTAAGAAACTTTAGTGTTGCAAGTGGGCATTATGTGTGGGTTAAGAAAGGAACTAACTATGATGGACCCAAAGCACATTAGGTACCAAATCAAACTTAATTTGTTTTGTAGGTTTGCTTAAGGACCACTTTAAATCTATGATGTTTTGATAATTGGTGGTTCTAAGCTTTTGATGGGAGGCATAAACTAGCTTTCAAATCTAGTTCCAAAGTCCAAGGGTTATTTAACATATGAGGATTCCCTTAAAGAAAGAATTCTTGGCATTGGCAAAGTTGAAGCACTAACTTCCACATCCATTGAAGATGTACTTTAAGTTGACAAACTAAAGCATAATCTTCCTAGTATAAATCAACTTTGTGACAAAGACTTCAAAATCATGTTTCGGCAAGGATAAATGTTTGATGAAGTCTTTCATGAGGTAAAACTCATAGGTAAAAATTATTTTTCATTTTTCAAGATTTCTTTATATATTTCAAGTCTTTTCCCATCCTTTTTGCTAATGACAAAGGGGGAGAAGATGTATGTGTTTGTGTTTGTTTTTCTCTAACAAAATGCAGCTAGCAAAGCCACTCTAAATCATGAATTTAGGGGGAGCATTGATCAAGGGGGAGCCTTTTGTGTTAGAGAAACAAGATTAAAGCAAATTTTCAAAATTGGGTTGTCATCATCAAAAAGGGGGAGAATGTGAAGGCAAGCTGCTCAATGGTTTTGATGAAGACAACATTATTCATTCAAGATGTTATGCTTGCTCAAAAAGAATGGATCAAGACATTGAAGCTAGCACAAAGTTTTTAATTTTTACAAGTCTTGAAGAATTCTCAAGTATAATCAAGGTATAACTCTCACTTATCAATATGGTTGCATACAAGTGTTCAAAAGTGTCTCAAGCATGCAATATATATTGATAAAATAGTTCTCAAAATAATCTTCAAAATTCACTTGCATACATGGTTCATGTGGTTGAAAATATATCATTATTTCTAGCTTTAAAAATAAAAACAAAATACTTTTATCATACATTTGAAACTTTATTTTTTTTCATATTTGAACCATGTTAAATCACTTTCAAATATAATCTATTGACTTGGATAAATCAATAGATGTTGCATAATATTGGTTCAAATATTTAGACAAATTTTTTATTTTTCAATTTATTTAAACATTCAGTTTTTAGTTAATTACGGCGTTTTGAACCGACGTAATTAACCAAAATAACCGCCACAATTTACAGCGTGTTTTAATTTTGAATATATTGTAACGTTGCATGAAGTAACCGGTTACTGACAGAGTGTTAACCGGTTACCACTGTTCTTGCATGCGAAAATATGTATCTTTTCATGAAAATGATCATTGGTTTTATATTTTAAAAGCATGACATTGTTTCATATCATAATACCTTTATGTAGAGGTGTTTTGTGCATTATATAAACATCATTTTTTCAGATTTAAAAACACCTCCTTGCTAAAAATTTCAAACAATCATTCTTTTACCAAAACTTTCATTTTATCAAAGTGTTCTTAACAAACTTTCTAAGAGTGAAACATTTGCATAAAATATTCACACATACTGCATTTGTTTCATTTCAATTGTGTTGAACACTTGTATAATATCATTAAGAGTGATTGTTACAAAAGGGAGAAGATCAATCTTTGGATTGATATATTGAAGAATCAAAGTTTCATCTACTTACTCAAAATTCTGAACTATTGTAAAATCCTAATGGTCCAACAAGTGTTTGGTTTTAGGTGTTGACTATAAGGGAATGATTGTTTCTCTTATAGGGTTTGTTAGAATCCTTGTGATCCGGATTGTGGATACAAGAGGTCCATTGTAAGATTTGTTCTTGGTTGGACTTTAAACTTGTAAAATCCAAGACGGTGTTCTTGGTGGTTGATAGTTAGTGACTTGTATAGAAAGACTAGGAAGAGTCTTATCTTGTCCAAAACTATAGTAAATTTTCTTTCATGTTGAAAGGGAGTGGAGTACTCTCGGGTTGTGAGGGGAACCACTATAATTCTCGGTGTTCATTTACTTTCCGCATTTACCGCAATTCATCACTTAAAAATCTTTAGGAAAGAAAAATTCAAAAAACCGTCGAAAATCCGGATAATTCTCTAAGAGGCTAATTCACCCCCTTCTTAGGCACACATATAACTTACATTTGGCATCAGAGCAGGTTAGGTAACCTGTTCCGACAAGATCCAGCATGGCTTCCGCAAGTTCAAACCCGGTTTTCAAAGACGGTGGAAGTAGTAACAAGCCTCCACTATTTTCTGGAGAATATTTCAATTTTTGGAAAATAAGAATGAGAGCACACTTAGAAGCACAAGGAGATGGAATATGGGAAACTGTTGAAAATGGTCCACACCAACCAATGAGTGTTGTAAACAATGTTGCAATTCCAAAGATTAAAACTGCTTATAATGAAGATGATAGAAAGAAAGTGCTCGATGAAAAGAAAGCTATTAATATTCTTCAAAGTGCATTAAGTATGGATGAATTTTTTCGAGTTTCACAATGTAAATCTGCTAAAGAAATATGGGATACTTTGGTAGAAACACATGAAGGAACGGCTGAAGTTAAAAGATCCAGATTAAACACATTAAGTCAAGAATATGAGATGTTCCGAATGCAGCCCAGAGAATCCATTGTTGCATTACAGAAGAGATTTGTTCATTTGACTAACCACTTAATGGCACTTGGTAAAACATTCTCAAATGATGAATTAAATCTCAAAATTCTAAGATCATTGACTAGAGAATGGCAACCAAAAGTAACGGCAATATCGGAAAAGAAAAGCCTCTCTATGATGACTTCCGCATCTCTATTTGGTAAACTTCAAGAGCATGAGTTAGAACTTGAAAGATTGGAGAAGCATGAAATACAAGTAAAAGATTCAAAAGATGTTTCCTTAAAGACCAAAGTAAAAAATTATGATAGCAATCAAGAGGATGAATCCAATAGTGATGAAAATGATGATCTTATCAAAAAGTTTGAAAAGTTTCTAAGAAAAGAAAGGAAAAAGGAGATCACTAAAGGGGAAGCACCAACGAGAAAGATTAAATGCTTTGAATGTGGAGAAAGAGGACATGTTAAAAGTGAATGTCCTACACTTCAAAAGAAAAATAAATTCAAGAAAAAGAATCATAAAAAGGAAAGGAAAACATATGTAGACAACGAAACAAGTTCATCTTCAGATGAAGAACATGTAAATCTTGCATTGATAGCATCACACCACTCCGATGATGAAGAAGATGAGGTTAATAATAATTCTTTTGATAGTGATGCACAAGGTGCCATAAAAGAATTGTTAAATGAACGCAAAATTCTGTATAAAACTATATCATCTCAAAAGAAACAAATTTCAACTTTAGAAGAAAAAAATGTTTCATTAGAAAAAGAGATCGAAAATGAGAAACAAAAGATGATTAGTGAAAAACAGAATTTTGTATGTAAAAATTGTGAAGATCTCTCTTTTCAAATTGTCCAATTAAAAAGAGTACTTGAAAGGTATGAGAAAGGACAAATTGGATTGGAAGAAGTCCTTAGTCAACAAAGATATTCAAATGATAAAAGTGGATTTGGCTATTCAAAGTTTTCTAAACCAAGTTCAAGTAAAACTATATTTGTTAAGGCTAAGGATCAAACTTCCAAAGAGAAAGTGAACAAACCTAGGAATGTGCATCCTAATCCTAAAAAGAAAAGATTTCCTAAAAAGAAATCTTATGTTTCAAGATATAAGAGCAACTTTGAACCTACTTGTTTTTATTGTGGTATTGTTGGCCATACACTTAATGCTTGCTATGTAAGAAACTTTAGTGTTGCAAGTGGGCATTATGTGTGGGTTAAGAAAGGAACTAACTATGATGGACCCAAAGCACATTGGGTACCAAATCAAACTTAATTTGTTTTGTAGGTTTGCTTAAGGACCACTTTAAATCTATAATGTTTTGATAATTGGTGGTTCTAAGCTTTTGATGGGAGGCATAAACTAGCTTTCAAATCTAGTTCCAAAGTCCAAGGGTTATTTAACATATGAGGATTCCCTTAAAGAAAGAATTCTTGGCATTGGCAAAGTTGAAGCACTAACTTCCACATCCATTGAAGATGTACTTTAAGTTGACAAACTAAAGCATAATCTTCCTAGTATAAATCAACTTTGTGACAAAGACTTCAAAATCATGTTTCGGCAAGGATAAATGTTTGATGAAGTCTTTCATGAGGTAAAACTCATAGGTAAAAATTATTTTTCATTTTTCAAGATTTCTTTATATATTTCAAGTCTTTTCCCATCCTTTTTGCTAATGACAAAGGGGGAGAAGATGTATGTGTTTGTGTTTGTTTTTCTCTAACAAAATGCAGCTAGCAAAGCCACTCTAAATCATGAATTTAGGGGGAGCATTGATCAAGGGGGAGCCTTTTGTGTTAGAGAAACAAGATTAAAGCAAATTTTCAAAATTGGGTTGTCATCATCAAAAAGGGGGAGAATGTGAAGGCAAGCTTCTCAATGGTTTTGATGAAGACAACATTATTCATTCAAGATGTTATGCTTGCTCAAAAAGAATGGATCAAGACATTGAAGCTAGCACAAAGTTTTTAATTTTTACAAGTCTTGAAGAATTCTCAAGTATAATCAAGGTATAACTCTCACTTATCAATATGGTTGCATACAAGTGTTCAAAAGTGTCTCAAGCATGCAATATATATTGATAAAATAGTTCTCAAAATAATCTTCAAAATTCACTTGCATACATGGTTCATGTGGTTGAAAATATATCATTATTTCTAGCTTTAAAAATAAAAACAAAATATTTTTATCATACATTTGAAACTTTATTTTTTTTATTATTTTTTTTCATATTTGAACCATGTTAAATCACTTTCAAATATAATCTATTGACTTGGATAAATCAATAGATGTTGCATAATATTGGTTCAAATATTTAGACAAATTTTTTATTTTTCAATTTATTTAAACATTCAGTTTTTAGTTAATTACGGCGTTTTGAACCGACGTAATTAACCAAAATAACCGCCACAATTTACAACGTGTTTTAATTTTGAATATATTGTAACGTTGTATGAAGTAACCGGTTACTGACAGAGTGTTAACCGGTTACCACTGTTCTTGCATGCGAAAATATGTATCTTTTCATGAAAATGATCATTGGTTTTATATTTTAAAAGCATGACATTGTTTCATATCATAATACCTTTATGTAGAGGTGTTTTGTGCATTATATAAACATCATTTTTTCAGATTTAAAAACACCTCCTTGCTAAAAATTTCAAACAATCATTCTTTTACCAAAACTTTCATTTTATCAAAGTGTTCTTAACAAACTTTCTAAGAGTGAAACATTTGCATAAAATATTCACACATACTGCATTTGTTTCATTTCAATTGTGTTGAACACTTGTATAATATCATTAAGAGTGATTGTTACAAAATGGAGAAGATCAATCTTTGGATTGATATATTGAAGAATCAAAGTTTCATCTACTTACTCAAAATTCTGAACTATTGTAAAATCCTAATGGTCCAACAAGTGTTTGGTTTTAGGTGTTGACTATAAGGGAAGGATTGTTTCTCTTATAGGGTTTGTTAGAATCCTTGTGATCCGGATTGTGGATACAAGAGGTCCATTGTAAGATTTGTTCTTGGTTGGACTTTAAACTTGTAAAATCCAAGACGGTGTTCTTGGTGGTTGATAGTTAGTGACTTGTATAGAAAGACTAGGAAGAGTCTTATCTTGTCCAAAACTATAGTAAATTCTCTTTCATGTTGAAAGGGGAGTGGAGTACTCTCGGGTTGTGAGGGGAACCACTATAATTCTCGGTGTTCATTTACTTTCCGCATTTACCGCAATTCATCACTTAAAAATCTTTAGGAAAGAAAAATTCAAAAAACCGTCGAAAATCCGGATAATTCTCTAAGAGGCTAATTCACCCCCTTCTTAGGCACACATATAACTTACAGCATGTGTCAGGAACTGCTCCCTAGACATCAAGGAATGCTCACCGGCAGGATCGCGAATCTGCAATTGAAGAACCTGCATGGAATCATGTAAGTCAGTCATGGCGCGCTGAGAAGCCGCCATCCAATCCCAGTTGTACTAACTCATTTCCTTCTGAAAAGGATAAAAAGCATATAACCCCGAACCAGAAGCTCCACCATCCCCTGTGCTAGCATCAGTACCACCACCAGACGTAACACTAATTGCCCCTCCGGGCTTACAAAATTTGTCCACATAACGATCATCTATAGCTGAAGGAAATGTGACTTGTCGGCGTACAGGTATATCAACCTCAGCATGAGCACACAACGACATTATGAGACATGGGAAAGCAAGCGGGGCATTCGCCCGAGCAGCAGTACCTCCAAAACCACTCAGAACAATGGCCTTGATCTCATCAGCAATAATGCGAGCCACTTCAATCTCTACATTCGTAAGAATGCTATGAACAAGGTGGGCCAACTGTATAGGGATGGTGCTATGATGCGACCTTGGCTTGATGTTTGTAAGCACAAAAAGTAAAATGAGTTGGTCCAAGGGTTGCATATCCACTCTTCGGTATCTAATCGCAACCCCGGATGGGTTGAATTCCGCTTCTTTACTCGAAACAAGCAGATCACTGGTAATCTTCGGAATGTCATGATGAAGATGAAGATCTCTATGATAAGCATCCAACTGAGTACCTACCAACGGCAACGGATCAGCAAGAACCATGTTTATAGTCCTCCTATCAAACCTCACCACAGTCCCCCTTACTAGAGACGTCCAACTAAACAGCTCCCCATCTTCGGGAAATGCATTTGCATAAAATTCACAGACAATCTCAGCGTTATAACCATCAAGAGGTGTCATTAAGCGATCCCACTTCTTTGCTGCCAAAAGTGCATCCACCGTTCTATAACTTCCACGATCGCTTAGATTAAACCTCTTCTCTGCCAAAATATGTCTCCTTTCCAAGGTCTCGTAACGTGCAGCCTGCTTGGCTCCTTTGAATCTAGCATCATCGAACCGAATTGGTACTTGCCGCGAAGTTGTGGCTTTTCTCTTCTTCGTATGATTAGTTGCCATCTTAGGTGCCATCTGCACAAAACAACCAATAAAACACAACAAGCAGCAAACCAACACATTAGTGAAAAGAGCCAACACAGCAAGAGACTCAAACTTCATAATAAAAAAAATTAAATTCAGTTTTGTTTGCTCCAGGGGTCGCTAGGCGAAGGTTGGCAAACATTCGCCCTAGGTTCGCTAAGCGAATGTTGGCGAATGCTCGCCCAGGCTCGCGAAGCGGACACGACAGCGAACCCACGAAAATGCAGAAAAACAATATCAAACATTTAGTCCAACAGCAAACTCACTTTTAAAACAGAACCCTATTCATAATGCTTGATTAATTTACAATATGCAGCACATAAACATTATTAACAAAGGTGCATGAACTTTGAAAACCTAAGTGATTTACATCTAAAATCCAATCCATTCCCTAACCTACTGTCAAACAGAAATAAAAATGAAAAGGATGTTCAAACCTGAACTTTGCAAGTGAAAAAGGAAGAACTTGGTGAAATGTGATAGCAGAGACAATTTGTGCAAAGAGTTCTAGAGAAGGAGAGAAAGCTTGAAAAATTTTTGAGAGGCAAATAGTGTGTGATGAAACTAGGGTTTCCTACTCATAATTCTCAGAACCGAGTTGGGTCATGGGCCCAAATTTATGGCCCACCCAAAATTTACACTCTTTTTTAGCTGATGTGGCAAAACAACATGACCTGTCTCGCTGGGTTCGCTAAGCGAAGGAGCCAGCGAATGCTCGCCCCAGGCTCGCTAGGCGAATGACAGCAAACATGACAGAATTTTTCTCAAATTTTTCTGCACTTTACCACTTTTCCCAACACTTCAAAACTTCAAAAAATACTTAAAAACAGTACACAAAATAGTAAATACTTACAATGTTAGGGTGCCTTCCAACAAGCGCTTGTTTAACGTCGGCTAAGCTCGGCGGTCCAATGCAACCTCAAGGATCGCAAAAAGGAACAACGGAGGGATTCCGCTCGAAATCACCTCCAAGATAAATCTTCAACCTTTGACCATTAACAGTCTAACTCTCATTTGTCTTTACGTCTTCAATGACTATTGCCCCATATGCTTTAATCTCCCGAATCCGAAATGGACCAGACCACTTTGATTTCAATTTACCTGGGAACAATTTTAATCGAGAATTGAAAAGTAGGACCAGCTGCCCTACTTCAAACTGTTTGGTCATTATTTTCTTGTAATGGTAAGTTTTGACTCGATCTTTGTAAAGCTTATTGGAATCATACGCTTGGAGACGCAATTCATCCAATTCATGAAATTGCATTTTTCTTCTATCACCACTCAAAGTTGGCTCAAAATTCAGAAATTTCAAGGCCCAAAATGCCTTATGCTCCAACTTGACCGGTAAATGACAATTCTTACCATAGACCATTTTAAAAGGTGTGAGACCAATCGGAGCTTTAAAAGTCGTCCGATAAGCCCACAAAGCGTCGTCTAGCTTATTCGACCAATCCTTCCTTGAGGATGACACCGTTTTTTCCAAAATTCTTTTAATTTCCCGGTTCGATACCTCCGCTTGCCCATTGTCCTGAGGATGATATGGTGTTGCAACTTTGTGCTTAACACCATATTGCTCCAAGGCTTTTTTAAGCTGAGTGTTGCAAAAGTGGGATCCTCCGTCACTTATCAACACTCGCGGAGTACCAAAACGCGAAAAAATGTTATTTTTCAAAAATTTTATCACAGTTTTTCCGTCGGCCTTAGCACATGCTATTGCCTCTACCCATTTGGAAACGTAATCAACTGCGACCAAAATATACTCGTTGGAAAATGAAGATGGAAAAGGTCCAATAAAGTCGATTCCCCAACAATCAAACACTTCAATTTCCAACATGTTTTGTAAAGGCATTTCATGCCGCTTTGAAATTCCACCACTTCTTTGACACTTGTCACAACTTTGGGCATGCGCATGCGCATCTTTGAATAAAGAAGGCCAATAAAAGCCCGATTGAAGGACTTTTGTTGCCGTTCTTAATCCGTTAAAATGTCCTCCATATGGAGAGTTGTGACAACGCCAAAGTATATTAGTGGCTTCATTAATTGACACACATCTTCTTAAAAGGTTCTCGACACCAAACTTAAACAAATATGGTTCATCCCAAACAAAAGACTTGGCGTCCGACAAAAATTTCTTTTTTGATGGTGAGTTAGACCATCCGGTATTAATCCGACGGCTTTGTGATTAGCCATGTCGGCGAACCATGGTCTAACTTGCACCATATATAATTTTTCATCTGGAAATTCCTCTTTGACCTCAAATTCCTTTTTGGTCACGTCAACATTTACAAGGCGGGATAAGTGATCTGCCACCAAATTCTCGGATCCTTTCTTGTCACGAATTTCCAAATCAAATTCTTGCAACAAGAGGATCCAACGAATTAGCCTTTGTTTAGAATCGAGCTTGGTGAGCAAATACTTAATCGCCGTGTGATCCGTGTAAACGACTACTCGCGACCCAATCAAATAGGAACGAAATTTTTCCAATGCATACACTATCGCAAGCAACTCTTTTTCAGTTGTTGCATAGTTTATTTGAGCTTCGTTTAAAACTTTGCCCGCATAGTGTATAGCATGAAAAAATTTTGTTTTCCGTTGACCCAAAACTGCACCCACCGCATAATCGCTCGCATCACACATGAGTTCAAAATCCAATTTCCAATTAGGTGCGATGATTATGGGTGAGGTAGTCAAACTTTTCTTTAGAAAATTAAAAGCAAACATGCAAGATTCATCAAAATCAAAGGACTTATCTTTGTTGAGCAAATTGCTCAAAGGCTTTGCAATCTTCGCGAAATCCTTGATGAACCTCCGATAAAAGTCCGCATGTCCAAGAAAACTTTGGATGCCTTTGACATTAGTTGGAGGAGGCAACTTTTCAATCACTTCAATTTTTGCTTGATCAACCTCAAGACCTTTGGAGGAGAATTTGTGGCCAAGCACAATCCCCTCCGTAACCATAAAATTGCACTTCTCCCAGTTCAATACGAAATTTTGCTCAACACACCGTTCAAGAACGGCCTCCAAATTTCTCAAACAAAGATCAAAAGACGCTCCAAAAACGGAGAAGTCGCCCATGAAAACCTCCATCGTCTTTTCAATAAGATCGGAGAAAATTGCTAGAACACAACGTTGAAACGTTGTCGGTGCATTGCATAAACCAAACGACATCCTTCGGTAGGCAAAAATTCCAAAAGGACAAGTGAAAGTCGTCTTCTCATGGTCATCCGGGTCTACCGAAATTTGGTTATACCTGGAATAACCATCCAAAAAGCAATAGAATTGCTGGCCCGACAATCTTTCTAACATTTGGTCCATAAACGGAAGTGGAAAATGGTCTTTCCATGTAGCGGTGTTTAGCCTCCTATAATCTATACACATCCTCCAACCCGTCACCGTTTTTGTCGGAATCAACTCATTTTCATTTCGGATCACGGTCATTCCTCCTTTTTTAGGCACAACATGGACCGAACTTACCCAAGGACTATCAGAAATCGGGTAAATAATACCGGCATTCAAGAGCTTGACAACCTCTTTTCTCACTACTTCTTTCATCGTTGGATTCAAACGGCGTTGCGGTTGAGTGACCAGTTTGAAATCCTCTTCCATGAATATGCGATGCATACAATAAGAGGGACTTATTCCTTTTAGATCGAAAAGAGTCCATCCCATTGCCTCTTGATTTTTCCTCAAAACTTGAATTAACTGGTTTTCCTCATTGTCAGATAGAATGTTGCTAATGATAACCGGTTTGTTACAACCGTCATCAAGAAAAACATATTTCAAATTGGAAGGCAACACCTTCAATTCAAGTTGAGATTTCGCATCACTCACCTCTTTTTTTAACACTTCCTCTCCACACTCCCAAGGTTGCAACTCCTCTAAAGATTCAAGTTCCTTTAAACACTCTTCAAGTGCTCTTTCTTCTTCATCAGAGAATACTTCAAAGGAATCATCAAGAGCTCTTTGCAAAAGGGACACTACATGAACTTGCTTTGTGACATCCATAATCTCCTCTTCCATTGCGTCTATTCTAAAACAGTCACCTTTGTCATTCTTGTGTTTCATGGCCTCAAATAGATTGAAACAAACCTCCTCATCTTGGACTCTAACCTTCATAAGACCGTCGTCCATATCAATTGCCATTCTAGCAGTTTTCATAAACGGTCTTCCAAGAATCAATGGAGTGTCTTCATCTTCCTCCATTTCAATCACCACAAAATCAATAGGAAATAAGAATTTGTCCACTTTAACCAATACATCTTCCACTAAACCATGAGGATGTGTAGTGGATTTGTCGGCGAGTTGCAATGTCATTTGAGTGGATCTCAATTCCATGTGTCCCAACCGTTTCACAATCGACAAAGGTATCAAATTGATACTAGAGCCCAAATCAATCAACCCGTTGCCCACATAAATATTTCCTATAGTAACCGGCAAGGTGACTCGTCCCGGATCACTTTCTTTCCTCGGGAGAGTACGTTGAATGATAGCGCTACAACTAGCATCCACCATGATAGTCTCTTGATCCGTATACCTCTTTTTTTTTTTGAGAATATCCTTCATAAATTTTGCATATTTCGGCATTTGCTCCAAAGCTTCGGAAAATGGAATGTTTATTTGCAATTGTTTGAAAATATCCATAAACCGAGCATAGTGCCTCGTACTATCTTTCTTTGAAGGAGCATGAGGATATGGTAAATGTTGGATCAGAATATTATTCAACGGCTCCTTCCCCTTCCTAGTTTTTTTCAAGTTTTCTTCTCTCTTTCTTTTTTCTTCTTCCTCACTTTTTCTCATTTCATTTTCAACTAAATCACCCTCAACATTTTTTTCTACTTCAATCTCATCACTATCTTTTTCTTTTTCAACTACAACCTCCTCCTCCACTACAACTTCACCTACACCCATGTCAATCTCTCTTCCACTTCTTGTTAGAATAGCCTTACAATGCTCTTTAGGATTTGGTAGAGTATACGCCGTAAAGTTTCCTTTTTGTTGGTCGGCCAATTGTTTTGATAATTATCTGACTTGAGTTTCAAGATTCCTTATGGCCGCATCAGTATTCTTCTGATTTGACATTGACATTTGCATAAATTGCGTGAGAGTGTCTTCCATCTTTGTATTTCCAATGGGAGATTGCGGAGGTTGAGTGTAATTTTGGTATTGTTGACGGTTTGACGGTCCGGCTTCTTACGGTCTCCACGGTTGTTGATAACCTTGATTACCTCTTTGTTGGTAACCTTGGTTGCCTTGTTGATAAGGAGGTCGGGGTTGGTATCCTTGGTTTTGGTTTCCGCCATAATTTACCTCCTTTATAACCGAAGGACAATATCCGGTAAGATGATCTCCTCTACAGAGTTCACATACTAAAACTTGCACATTTTTGCTTGAGGAGTCATGAATCTCCTTGAGTTGTTGAGGAAGTTTAGACATTTGTTTCGTTAACAACTCGACTTGTTGGGATAATAACTTGTTTTGAGCAAGTATAGCATCATTGGTTCCCAATTCCAAAACTTTCGAAGTCCTTTGAGAAGGGCCACGGTTATGGCTTCCCTGATGGTCATTTAAAGCCATCTTGTCAATTATGGCAATGGCTTCTTCGGCACTCTTGTTCATCAAAGATCCACCCGCGGTGGCATCCAACAATGTTTTCTGCACTAACAGGAGTCCATTCCGAAAAATATGAATTTGAGAAAATTCATCAAAACCATGCCCCTTGCATTTTCTCAACATAGATTTGAATCTCTCCCACGCTTCGTTGAGAGATTCGTTTTCACCTTAGGTGAAAACTGCTATTGCGGTCTTTGCCTCCATGAAACGATTATGTGGAAAAAATCATTCCAAAATTTTGTCTTCAAGTAAATTCCAATCCGTCATTATTGCCGTCGATTGGTCAAGATACCATTCCTTGGCCTTCCCAATGAGGGAATGCAGGAATAGTCTCTTAAACAAAGATTCCTCTTCAGCTTCGGGCGCACCAGTTGCTCCCGCAATCTCATAGAACTTTGTCAGATGTGTATAAGGATCCTCATGATCCATACCAGTAAAAGGACTCTGATATAGAAGCGAGAGAATACCAGTCTTCATTTCTGAATGACGACCATTCTGAGCATTTCGAGCAAACTGTGCATTATGTCTTGGACTGTTAGTACATGGTCTTGATGCAGGTGGTGGTGGTGGTGGTGGATCCATAGTTGGAAGTAACTGTGGAATTTGCGTCGAAGTTGAACTTTCGTCTCGCTATCATCTTTCTTTGGCAAGTTGCCTCCTTCGCCTTGTTCTGCTATTGATTTTACGAGCGGTTCTTTCAATCTCGGGATTGAACAGAAGTTGGTCCGCATGTAACTTCCCTCGCATAAAACGAAGTCTGCACACTAAACCAAACAAATCAACAAGCTCAAGAAAAAGTTAACAGGCTTAAAACAAAAAAACTATTGCAATGCTTGCAATATCAAACAACAATCCCCGACAATGGCGCCATTTTGTTGAAACAGTCTTTCAGGGGGTGTTTTTATCGTATCTACAGGGATTGTGCGATATTTCGATGGTTGCCGTTCAATAGTCGCAACGTTTTAAGTTAAAGAGTTTCAAATGGTTCTTGGTTTTGTTTAACATAAATTTTTAGCAAAGAGTAAATTTGTAGCAAAGATGTTGTAAGTTTTGGAAAAGCATGTCAAGATTAGGTTTTGCTAATCCGTTTCATACATATCCGATTAATCAAGCATATGAACTCAGTTCCGACCAATACAATTGTGTATCCTCTCGAATAAGTTTATGTCTAAAGCAAATTTGTGAGTGTCATTGTTTAGACCGTTAGATGATGTCTCATGCTAACAATCGAAACAACAACCGTTAAGATCAACATAAAGCGAATAACAAATCCCAAATCTATGTTTAGAGTCTGGTTTTTAAGAGATGAAAATATTAGGTCATGATTTGTAAAATCAATGTCTAGAGTAATATAAACCACACATACATCATTAAGAACAAATAACTTCACCTATATTGATCAATAACTTTGTTCATATACAAAAGATCAAAAGAAATACATATGATCAAGATCAACTACATCTAACCTTAACACAAAAGTGTTTAGCTACTCATTCTCATGGTAGCTTGGATGACAAGTTTCAAGAGGGGATGAAAGAACATCCGAGTCGAATAATCGAGATTGAATGTGACTTCAGCTTCTCTATGTGAAAATTCACTCTTGGATGATTAAAGTTCAGAAAACTATGTTTTTTGTGTGAAAAATAGCAAGTCCCTCTTCAAGGAAAAGTAAAAATCTATTTATAAGATACTAAAATTCTGCAGACTTCGCCTAGCGAAGGATTCACTCGCCTAGCGAATGGATCAAAAATGGCACTTTTAGTGCCTCTGAAACTTAAACCACCTCAATTGTTATCGCGGGTTCGCTAGGCAAATAATTCATTCGCTAAGCGAGCCGTTCGCCAAAACCTTCGCCCCAGCGAATTTTGGGTCCTTTAGCCCCTGCCTCAGCCAAAGGTCCTTCGCCAGAACCTTCGCCCAGCGAGCAAAGCAGCGAACACTCGCTGGCACTTCGCTACGTGAATTTTACCCCCTTTTCCTACTGACTCTTTTTAGGCCTCCTCGCTGGAAGATTCGCTACCGTTCGCTAGGCGAATCTTCGCTGGTGACTTCGCCAGGATTCGCCTAGCGAACCCTGCTGTTGCTTTCTTGATTCTTTGGCAGCTTGCATCAACTCCTTGTGTCTTATTTTCTTGATAATTTCATGCCTATTTCTGCACAATAGCACACAAATTACAAGCACCACAAGTATATTCCAATGTTTGAAGAACTACAACAAATCACCACTAAAATCAACAAGTTAAACATAGAAAATATTGAAAAATGCCAAGTATTGAATATAAATATGTAGCATGTTTGACATCTAACACCTCCACTGCAACTGAGGAGGGGATGGCTTTGTCATTGTTGAAGACCACCTGGTTCCTACAAAACCAAATACTGTACAAAGTGTAGGCCACAAGTTGGATACCAAAAGGATTCGCTCCTGTCAAATAATGCTCCAACTAGAGAAACAAGTCAGGGATTTCTTCGGTGTGTATTCTACAGGGAGAGGAGAACCAGATTATTATTATTATTATTATTATTATTATTATTATTATTATTATTATTATTATTTTAGTATTATCAAAAGTTCCTTTATGGTATTTTTTAAAAAGTATAGCCGAATAAAATATTTTGTAAAAAATAACATTTTAACATATATATATATATATATATATATATATATATATATATATATATATATATATATATATACGTCAATTTTATATTAGAATATGATAGTGGTGGCAAAACGGGTCGTGGCCCGCCGGGCCGGCCCGCCCACCCGCCAAAAAATAGCGGGTTGGGTTGGAATTTTAGGCCCGCCGCCCACCAACGCCCGCCCCGCTAAAGACCGCCACCCGCCAAAACCCGCCCCGCCAAAACCCGCCGCCTGCAAAAGCCCGTCGCACCTTTTTTATTAACATGGTTGGTATTTTGTTTTCCAAATTATATACAGTATGAAATTTGTATACAACCTTGCATCACATGAAAATTATATACTTTATGAAAATTATTTACTATGATAACCATTATTAAATTATTTACAGTATGAAAATTATTTACTAGCCTTGCATCACATGAAAATTATATACAGTATGAAAATTGATATACAGTATGAAAATTTGAAGATTCTCCAAATTATTAGTCTTGCTCATATTTTATTTGCCTTGCGCAAAAAATTGCTCAGTAAGCCAATTTGTGCATGCTTTTATTAAAATACATAGTTTGTTTAATTTGTGCATGCTTTTATAAAAACACATAGTTTATATACATTGCTCAGTAGGCCAATTTTTATACAAAATTTATAAAAACACATGTTTTGTGCATGCTTTTAACAGGACTGTTTGAGAAATTTCTAAACCATATTTTTTCTTATTGAAAGGTAAAAAAAAAAACCTTTTAATTTCTTAAAAAAATGAAAAAAAAAAGAAGGCGGGCCCGCCAACTTGGCGGGACGGGCTTGATTTTCATGCCCATTTAAACTTGGCGGGCATGCCCGCCCCGCTCTTTTTTTGGCGGGCATTAAGAGGGGCGGGGCGGGCGACCCGTTTTGACACCCCTAAAATATGAGAATAAATCTGAACTATTAGATTTTAAAATAAATTGTAAATATTATGTGTGGTTTTTTTTCTCTCTCCTCTATTGTTAAAATAAAATAAATGAGGGAGGAGAGAGAAAAAAACCATACATAATCTTCACCATTTATTTTAAAATTTAATGATTCAGATTCATTATTATGTTCTTACATAAAAATAACATTTTCATAGAATACGTTATATATATATATAGGGTTTATATCTTATTAGAATGTCATTTTTATATAAGAACGTGAGAATGAATCTGAATCATTAAATTTTAAAATAAATGGTGGAGATGATGTGTGACTTTTGTTTTTTTCTCTCCTCCATTATTAAAATAAATGATAGAGGAGAGAGAAAAAAATTAACACATAATCTCCACCATTTATTTTAAAATCTAATGGTTCAGATTCATTATCATGTTCTCATATAAAAATGTTATTCTTATATGATACGTTCACTATATATATATATATATATATATATATATATATATATATATATATATATATATATATATATATATATATATATAATAATTTATTACTTTTCATATTTTAATTTATATACTTGTTTTAATAATAAAAAACTATATTATTTAAATGAAGGATTTTTTTTTTGGTTTTTAAAAATAAAATTTGAAAAATATCAAATCAATTGATCGAATAAAACAACATATATATTTTTCTATAAATTTAATTTAATAAAAACTTTATATTTTATTATATTTTGTAAAAAAAGGAATGAAACCAAATCAACTTGTAACGAATTTATATGAATTTTTTTCACTCATGTGTACGTCCTCTATATAAACTAGTGGGATACCCGTGCGTTCGCACGGGTTCCCGTCGGGGACACGTATTTATCTTCATTTAAAATTTGAAAAAAAAATAGAATTAATAAAAATCAGTAAATATAAAAAATAGAATTTATATTTAAAAGAAAAAGAATCAATACCCGTGGGCATCGATTGATATTTTTTATAAAAATATTTATGCAATGATTTAGTTTTATAAATATCAAATAATATCATAGTATTTATAAATATTATTTTAACTGTATAAATAAATATTATTAACTTAAATAAATACATTTTATATAAGTATTATTACAAATATCTATTTCGTAGTACTGATATGTTACACACATTTGTTTTTTTTAAATAGGATTAATAAAAAATAGTAAATATAAAAAATATAATCCATATTAAAAAAAAGATAAAATAAGAAGGAAAAAATAGTATTAATAAAAATAGGATTAATAAAAATTAATAAAATATAAAAAATAAATGTATATTAAAAAAAAAGATAGAATAAAAAAAATACGGTTAATAAAAATTAGGAAATATAAAAAATATAATTCATATTTAAAAAAAAAGATAGAATAAGAAGAAAAAATTGTATTAATAAAAATAGGATTAATAAATATTAGTAAAATATAAAAAATATGATGTATATTTTTAAAAAAGAGATAGAATCCAAAAAATAAGATTAATAAAAATTAGTAAATATCAAAAATATAATTTATATTTTAAACAAAATAGAATCAATACCCGCGGACATTGGTTGATTTTTTTTATAAAAATATTTATGCAATGATTTAGTTTTATAAATATCAAATAATATCATAGTATTTATAAATATTATTTTAACTGTATAAATAAATATTATTAACATAAATAAATATTACTAATATAAATAAATATATTTTATGTAAATATTATTACAAATATCTATTTCGTGGGATACACAAATTAGTACTCATCTGTTTGTCTGAGTACCGGTGTGTTAAGCGTATTTATTTAAAAAAAATAGGATTAATAAAAATTAGTAAACATATAAAATATAATTTATATTTAAAAAAATGATAGAATCAATACCCGCGAGAATCGGTTGGTATCTGTTATAAAAGAAAAACATATATTTATTTGTATTAGAAACATAAGAGGTGCTTGGAACAAACCAGTACCCGTACTCGTGCCCTATATTTGGAGCATAAATATAGTTTTTATATATATACAAATATTTGAATCAACCGTATATTTTCTTAAATATTACATTTGTTTTGACATTATTTATAAAAATATTTATACAATCATTTAGTTTTATAAATATCAACTAATAACATAGTATTTTAAAATATTATTTTAATTCCCTAAATAAATATCAGTAACAAAAATAAATACATTTTGCTCATGTTTGAATTTATACATTATTTAAAATTTGAAAAAAAATTAAATATGATTAATAAAAATTAGTAAATAAAAAAATATAATTTATATTTAAAAAAAAGATAGAATCAATACATGAAAAAGTGAGGGTTTGAATTCATTAAATTTGAATAAAAATGATATGTGAAAATTTTGTATTTACTTAAAATTAAAATTAAATACACAATTTTTTATATATCCTATATGTGTAGGGTTTGAATTCAGCGAGTGGTTTACTTTATTTTTTTCGTCTTTAAAAATGAATTTTTAAAAGTCAATTGACAAATAATTAGATTTTAACTTTTTATATCAATCTAATTAAAATCTTTAATACGATTGTTATTTATATTTTGCTCATTTTTTTTAATATGTAAGGTATGGTCTCCATTGATTCCTTTTATATCTCATGTAGGTTATATATATCTAATTTAAAGCATTTAAATCTCATCATTATCTATTAAAATGTATTAAACTGATTTCTTAGTAATACATTGACGTTGTTTAAAAGCATTTAAATCATAAATTTTTTAATGTATTTACTATTATTTTTTGAAATAGATTTCTTATAAAAATGTCAATATTAAATATTTTATATCATAATAATATTTTAGTACTAATTATAGGATACAATTGGAAATAAGAATATAATCATTTTGTTTTGGTGATCATAAAATAATAATGAATTGTTTATATTAACATATAATTTTAATGTCATTTAATTCATATATTTCTTATGTTTTTTTGTCTAGTATCTTTTTACTTATAAATATTTGTCATATTTATTTCTTTATTAGTAATAAAAATAATTAAAAAATAACACATTTTTCCCGTTTTATGTTTAAGTATTTTATATATATTATATAGATAAATATATATTGATCAATGATGAAGTTGACCTGTTAACATTTAAGTTATTTATTTATTTTTATCATTATAAAACTTTCTTCCATAAAAGTGAAAATATGATATAAAATTGATATTAATTATAAAAATATTTGTATCAACATATTTTTCCCGTGTTATAATTATAATACATTTATTTATTTATTTAAAAACATATAATTGAGATAATAAATTGATTAATCTAACTATAATAAATAAATAAAATGTAACAAAAAATTTAATATAAATAAATTAATCAATTAAATTATTATAAACTAAAATATAACAGAAAAGTTACTATAAATAAAAATAATTAATAATAAAAAATTTCCTCAAATTAACTACATATGTGACATAATTTATTTATTAAAAATCATATAATGAGATAATAAATTAATTTAAACTACAATAAATAATAATTTGTAACAAAAAAAAATAATTCATGTAATCATAATTGTATAGTATAAAACGGTATAATATAATACTACTATTTTATCATAAATTTATAATTTAATACTATTAATTATATTTTAATATGTTTTATTATTTATCATTGTAATTACTATATATATATATATATATATATATATATTAATTGCAAATAAATTGATATATAATATTTATAGAATTTAGAAATCAATAAATTTAGAGAAAAAACATCTCATTTTGTTATATTATAGATTAATGAAAAAAAAAGGAAGAAAAACTTTTGATGTTATGTTTTTTACAAAATTTGTGTCATCTGTTTTCATTACTTTATAAATAGGTAGTATCAAATTTCTAAAATATCCAACATCTATGATGCACTGACTGTGTGAATTTTTTTTTACGTACATTTCAATTAAATTCTCTGTAAGATATACAATTGATATTTAATTTCGAAGATCAATCATTCATGACATTTATTTTTATTTTCAAGTAAAAAGTATACAAAACAATCTATAATATAAGAAATCTATGTGATGTCACATGGTTCAATTACAATTGTTTTTCCTCTTTTTTCTTTTCCCAATGTCAGCTTCAATTCAAAAGTTTTTTCTTTCCCCAAAACACTTCATTGTCTGTCACGTTCTCTCTCTTCCTCTTTCTCCCTTCTGCTGCCTCTCTCTTTCTCATCCATTTTCTTCTCCGGTCTGGAACCTCTCTCTTCTTATTCCTTCTCTCTTCCTCTCCTTTTTTCTTTTTTCTTACTTTTCTGCATATCACAAGGAACAAATTTTCTGCACATCACAGGAACAAATTTTCTCCCTCCAAAAAACCTTCGGAACCAAATCTCATCGTCGCCGAGAAATCAACACCAGTCATGGCACCACCGGTTTCAAAGCTGTTGTTGGCGGCCTCGCCATTTTCTCTGTAGTTGGTAATATTATTATTGTTTTGGGTTTTCAAAAGTTTTGGTTTTTTCATGAAAATTGAACTGTAATTTTTTTGTAGTTGAAGAAGTTGATATAAGAAGGAAGTTGATAACTAAGAGCTATGAGATATGTGTTTCTTTTGACTCTTATGGATGGATTAAAATCTCTTGCTCATTTATGTGTTTCTTTTACTTAAATTTTCTATTTGTATGTTACCCATGATGTTTTTTTGTTCAACTTTGTGATGTTCAACTTCAATCTGATAGCAGTGGAAAGACGACGGCTATAGACGCTGTTGCGACGGTGAAGGAGATCGTTAACTCTACAGAATCAAAAATCTACGACGTTCTTAAGGACAATGATATGAAGTTTTTTTAAAGCATTGTCACACTTCACTTGCTGTTGATGTTGTTATTATTACTACTATTAATGAATTTCTTTTCAAATTAGTTTTGAGAGTGCCCTCAACGTGTTTGATCTAATGTCACATTCATGGTTGTTTATTTTTTGGTAACATATCACTAAATCGAATGTCACGGTTGTTACCCTTGGTGAGTGAAACATCAACTGTTCTACAAAATGTTGCAGAGATTTCAGGTATGCAACTGTTGTAGGTACTGGTATGGTGAGTCTCTGTTGAAGCTTTGTTATGGTTAAGTCATATATTTGTCCAAGCTTTGTTAGGATTATGCTTCAGGGTTTCAGTTGCGTTTTCAATTTGATTCGAGCTATGGTTTATGGTTTTGGATTACTGTTGGCTCAAGCTTCATATTTGGATTCTGTTTCTAATTCAGTTTCGGTTACGGATGCTTATGACGATGGACGACATGTTAGCATTGATGTTATCTATATAGCCTTCAGATTTTCAAATCATTCTCCATGATTTACATGTCATATTCTGTCTGTAACGTGGATGTTTCATGCAGGGGATGTGTACATTAACTCTTTCTGCATCTGTTCCCGCATTGAAGCCTGCAGATTGTTTCGGTTCGGCGTGCCCTCCAGCTACTCCTGTGCAATATGCTGCCTTTTTCTTTGGCCTCTACCTGATTGAACTTGGTACCGGTGGTATTAAACCATGTCTGTCGTCTTTTGGGGCAGATCAGTTTGATGATACTGATCCCCAAGAAAGGATTAAGAAAGGATCATTTTTCAACTGGTTTTACTTTTCTATCAACACAGGTGCCTTTGTATCAACTCTATTTGTAAGAAAAAATTGGTATAAATTAGTTATTTGTTTCAATCACTAATGTGTATGATCATTAATACAACATCCCTATAATCTACTGCTTCAGTAATTGTTTTGTTCTGAATTAGTAGATTATAATGATGTATTGTTTTCTTGATGCAAACTTTTATTCACTGTTTATTTAACTGTAGACTGTAGCTGATTTCGCTCCTCTTAGCTGCTTATATAAGCATAGTATTTATATATTTTTTTGTTAATGGAATTGTGGTTTAAATTCTAAATCTGCTATATTTTGTTCCACAGGAGGGTTTCGAGCAGAAAGTAAATATTTTGGAGAGTAAGTTGAGTTCCCTTAGTGAGAAAGAGGTAACACTTTTCTCATGTGTTATTGCATTGAGTATATTTTGTTAGCTAGCTTAACTCTCAGTATAGGACATTAGGTACAGTTAGCACCTAATTTTGACGGGTGTTTAATATATAACATATTTTTTTATCCAGATGTTTAGTATTTATATTTATATTTTATCACGTGCAGGCTGGATTGGTGGGAAAGACAAGTCTGTTACTGCGTGAAAAGGTAGTTTTAAGCATAGATTCATCAACTTTGCAATTTCCCTCATTAACTGTTTATTTAACCTTGGCTGATTTCATCCCTCCTTGCTGTTTATATAAGAATAATATTTTGATTTATTTTTCTGTTAATGACATTGTAGTTTAAATTCTTAAATTCTGCTATATATTTGTTGCACAGGAGGGTTTAGAGCAAAAATTAAATATTCTGGAGAGCAATTTGAGTTCCTTTAGTGAGAAAGAGGTAATAAGTTGTTAATTCCCTCACGTGTTATTGCATTCAGTATATTTTGTTTATTGAAATTGTGATCTTAACTTTTTGTATCAGGTCAGTTTTCCATTTTTTTCTATATTTTATCTTCATACATCATGGCCATTCTAAAATGATTGGTTTAATATTGTTGATGATGCAGAGTGATGTAGTTGAGCGAGGGTGTTGTTGTCACGGTGTGGAGTTATCGGCTGAGTGCGGCGATGATGAAAGAGTAGGGAGGTTATGCAGACGATTGTCGCTCTAGGGAAGTCGCTGGTGGAAGATGTTGGTTTGAAGGTGTTGATGTTGTTTCGTGGAGGAGATATTGAGGACGAGTGGAAGGTAGTCGGTTTTGCGATCGAAGTCATGGAGGAAGGAGCATCAGAGGTTGTAGATGTTATGGTTATTTTGTGCTGACAACTTGAGGTTGGGGGATTTTGTAAAAAAATTTATATTTCTGTTCTCTTCCCTCCGTTTAGGTTTTTGTCTCCCTCTTTAACTATATTTCTGTTGAATTGGCACCAAATGATCCTATGTTTTCTGTTATTGGAGGAAAGTTTCATGCTTGTGGAATTAAGAGATGTGATCATGGTGTGATTTGTTTGGGTTTGAGTTTGAAAACAAGCACAACAGTTACTAAAGGGATTAAGTGTTTGAAATTGCAGCTGGTAACTATTTTACGTGGTTTTATTTGTATTTTAATGTATGAGTATAGACCATAAAAGGTTAGTGTTTTTATTAAAGAAAAACCTTAAAAGGTTTGTGATATATTGAGATGTGATTCTTTTGATCCTATTTGGAACTAAGTATTTGTGAAGTTATTTTTATACTGGCTTATTTTTACTGTTAAATACATATTTATGAAAACAATAAACGATTATGAAACTAATTATTTTATAATTATAATTTTTTGTTCTTTTATGTAAACTACACCATATATTTTAAAATTTTTAAATTAATCAAGTACTTTAATATTCTATTTTGTATAGTGTTATTGTATAAGAATATCATTGTATACACTTTCTGATTTTCCACTACTGTGTTCTGCAACATTTTTCAATAATATTTTAAGATGTCAAATTCAACATTAATTATAGTTTTTAATATAATTTATACCACTTGATAACATAACAATATAATCAAATTTTCTATTCTATGGACATTATTTAGAAAAAAAATCAATTTTTAATATAATTTATGTCAATTTATGGCATAACAATACAAACAAATGAAAAATTGACTAATACAAGTTTTTAATAGAATATATATTTTTTAAACTATTTTTAATTTAAGATACAATATTTGTTATGAAAAAAATATTTTTAATTTAAGATACAATATTTATTAAGAAAATAAATGGAAGATGGTCTATATATTATTGATGTGATAATTTGACTAATATATAAGCAATTGTGTTTTTCTTTCTATTACATATTATTACATTTTGAAAAGAATTGCGCATAACTCACCAATACCTGTGCAAACACACGGGTAACCAGATCAGAATCTGTGTGGGGGTATTACAATTTTTGTACAATTAAAAAAATAAAGGTAAATATATATACGAAAACATGTGAAAAATAATTACTTAATCTCTGCAATTCTTTTCATTAATAATTGCTATAATGAAATTTCTATAAACAATTAAATAAAATTAAAGAAAGTTTTTTATATATTTTGTCACCATTATCAAATTTCCATATTGGTTATTGTATAAACTTTATTTTTGATTAAAAAATATTAATGTGACATATCAACGTAATTATTTTCAATTATTATTTCTTATGTGTATTTTAAAATAGATAGCATAAATGATAAGAAACAATGATATTCAAACTATGCTTTTGTTCATAAATTAAAAAAAAAAACTAAAATAATTGTTTATAAAAATTATAAAATAAAAAAAAATCAAACTAACCTTAAGATTTAGAAATTAAAAAAATTGTTTGATAATATGTTAGAAATAAATGAATTATTAAAAAATATTTATTTCATTTTTAAATACATTTTAAGAGTTTATTTTGAAAAGGAAAATATATTAATAAATGCTGCTAATTAAAAATTATTCAATTAAAGCAATAATTGCATAATTAAATACAAGAAAAATTAAAAGTTGTATTTAATTTAAATTTATGATTTAATACACATGAAACTAATAAATTATTAAAATTAATTTTAATCAACTATATTAAATAATTATTTTTAATTTTAGTTTATAATTCAATAACATTAAATGGTAGAATCCAATAACCTTAATATTTGAATTGCGATTATCAAAATTTTTATGTATTTTAATGGCTTATAAGAATTTTAATTACATAATATATGATTTTTATTTGTCCATTTAATTTTTGTATCGTTATTAATATTTTTGATTATGTTATCAACTATATACAAAATAAATTTTGACCAAATCATAATTTATCATTTTTGAAAACACCAAATTAAAACAATTATAATGAAAACATAAAGTTATTGATCAAAATATTAAATAATAACGGTATTTACCTACGGGCAAAATTACATTGTTGATTCAATACAATATTTTTTAAGAAAATAATAAAAAAAATATTAGTTTAAAAAAATCATAAATTTTAATAAAAAAATTATAAAATATAAGTATAAGTGTATGTTATTGAACAATACTGGTATTTACCTACGGGCAAAATTACATTATTGAACAAATATCTATGATTTTCTGCCACCACATCAAAATGTTTTTTATTTGGTCTTTGTACACTAAAATACTCAATTTTATTATTAAAATAATACAACTTTACTTTTGATTCAAATATTTTATATACGGGAACAACTTTACTATTGATCCAATTTTTTTTATAAATAGTGTCAAAACAAAATTCATATTTATATACGGGAAAAAAATATATTGTTGATTAAAATATTTTATATACGGAAAAAATACATCACTAATTCAAATATTTTTCTATATGAAAAAAATTATGCTTATAAACGAGCACAACTTTACTTTTGATTCAAATATTTTTATATACGGGAACAACTTTACTATTGATTCAAATTTTTTTTATAAATAGTGTCAAAACAAAATTAATATTTATATATGGAAAAAATATATTGTTGATTAAAATATTTTATATACGGGAAAAATACATTGTTAATTCAAATATTTTATATACGAGAAAAACTATTGTTATAAACGGGCACAACTTTACTTTTGATTCTAATATTTTTATATACGGGAACAACTTCACTATTGTTATAAACGTGCACAACTTGACCCCTGCCATTTTGGTAGCGTTTTTATTTTGACCCCTGCTATTTTGGCAGCGTTTTTATTTTGACCCCTGCCACATCAGCTTTTTTGGTGACTGAATGTGATGAAGTTCAAAATTGAGAGAATCTTCAAATGTTAGGGTTTTTTTTGCAAATTTTTTTACAGGGGTTTTTCGAACATCGCCTATATGTCAGGGGGCAAAATGACTATTAACCCTTTTTTTTAATACAAAGCATTGATCATTATTAATTTGAGATAATTTTTAGATACGAGCAAAAATACATTCTTGATTCAAATTTTTTTAATACAAATTCAAATATATATCTAATGTCAAAACAAACTTAATATTTATATACGGGATCAAGTTCGTTGTTGATTAATTACGGGCAAAAATACATTCTTGATTCAAATTTTTTACGGGCAAAAATATTTTTTATGTCATTGAATAAAATAATATTTAGTTACGGGCTCAAGTTCGTTGATGATTAATTTATTTATACGGGATCAAGTTCGTTGTTGATTAATTTATTTATATATACGGAAAAAATATCATTGTTGTAATATTGATTCTAATATTTTTTTAAATAACGTCAAAACAACAATAATATTTATATAAAATATAATATATTGTTGATTCAAATAATTTTATATATGGAATGAATTATTGACACTAATTTCTTATATATTTTAAAATAATATTTTTTTGGTTAAACACCTTAATTTTTTTAATATCATTTTTATTATATTTTAAAAAAAATGCGCGTAACATACCGATACCCGTGCGAATGCACGGGTATCCTACTAGTTTCTAAGGAAAAAAAAAATCAAATTCGATATTTTTATTTTAAAATGTAATAAACAAAGTTTTTATAGCAATACACCATATTTATAATTTTGAGCTTTTAGTATTCGATAAAAGCAACTTATTGGCCCGTGACAATTAGAAAAACTTTAAAAATATTTTTTACAAAACTTCAAAAATGATTGAAGATAGTTATAAATATATAAATAAAAAATAATTATTACTCTTTTTCTAAGCCAAATGTACTTTTTTTAAAAAACATTATTTCTATAGTAGAATTTATTTGCTAAAAAAGAGTAATTATCACTTTCTAAATTTTCTAACATAGAACTTCAAAGTGTTTGATCAATCATAATGTTCATGTTTACCTTTTGATCTAATAAATGCAACAAAAACAATTTTTTTTTTACAAATAAACAATCTTCCATTCTCTTCCATTCTCAAAGTGATTTAAGAAAACAAAAAACAAAAACAAAAATCACTCTCAATTGTCCAAAAGGCCCAATGATGCAATAAAATGTCCTACCTTTAGCACTAACGCATCAAATGAGAGAAACTACTTGTTTATAAATATTAATCCTTAAACTCACTCAAATTTAAGTACTTTAGCGTTTTAATATTTTAATGCACCACTAATATATATAATCGAAGCATTAACATAGAACAGAGATTCGAGATTCATATTTAGTAATTATTCCGATCCAGTATTCAAATTATAACATAGATTTCGGATAACAAATCCAACAGATCCTATGAGTGTCTATACAGACCTTAACAATAAACTTATGCAGTAAAACAAACATAAAAAGAAATAGGAATAACAGACAAATTTGGTAATTTTTTCCACGAGAATTCCTATAATGTACTAATTGATAGTATACAATCCTACCAATATTCCAAAGTATTGCTTGAAACAGTCGTTGTAATATTGTTACATATGTCTATAAACATGATTCTACATTTACCACATCCACTTGCATCACTAAAATTGAGCCATACCATATCTGCACATCATCTAACAAACCGGTAGCAGCCTCGCCACCAACCACTATAATATTATTGCCAATGACAGCAGCAGCATGCTTCGTCACAATCAAATGCGTGAGTAACTTATTGAGAATATGCATTTGGAAGATGGAATCCAAATATTGGAGTTACTAGTGTAAAAAACAACGTTGAAGTACCGTGGTGGTGAATCGATACCAATTTCCCCAAAATATTGCAGCAAGTACTTCCTTGTAGACAGACTTCTTGAAATCCACCGCCTGCACAGAGAAATAATCAAGTCATGTGTTTTATTTTATATTCTATGCAGCATCAAGTCATAATTGATTTCATGCAGGTATTTAAAATGCTGTCATAAACCATTATCACATATAAATTAGTTGTTCAGCTAATATTTGACCATTCCCTCAGGTTTCTCAGTACCATCACCCAAAAGATTGATTTCTTGATCTTGTCCAGTAAACTTAAAAGAAACTGCATACATCAGATTGTAAAAACAACTATTCAAGCATCCACTATTTCATGCCTTTCCAATACCAAACACAAGAAAGCAACAACTTAATAAACTGACTGATGTGCTCCCTCCCCGATTACACGACAACTCTGCAACTGAACCGCGCAATCATTGAGAACATTTGATCGGATTTGCATAAACATCATTTGCATAAAGATCATTGCAAAATAACTACAAGCACTTTTGAACATTATATTTATTTCTAATCAATGAGGCGATGCTCATACCTTCGAAATCCATTAGATAAATGTATAAACAATAATATCAATAGAATCGTTTTTTGTCAAAAAAAGAAAATGTACACATCCACTCACCATATACCAGCAGCCTCATACTTTGATTTCCAGCTAGCCTCATAGACTTCTTGAAATATGTCCTTGAATCTTTAACCAATATGTAATACCCCGTATTTTAATTACTCTGGATAATATTAGTTGTGATCTACTAAGTTCCAGTGTACTCTGAGAAATTATCTGCAAAGATAATTAGAGTAACGGTTGAGCTCAGAGCAACTCTAATTAATATTATCTGACTCTGAGATATTTAAGTATTTGGAACTTTAGAGACTTTTTGGGCAATTAGTAGTATTACAATTGATGATGTCTTACTATATCATTTCTTTTCCACTCCTTTTCCACATAAGAGCAAGAGAAAGAAAAAGATAGAAAGAAGTTGGAGAGAAAGAAGGAGAAAGGAAGGAAAAAGGGAAGAAAAACCTAGAAGAGAGAAAGATCAAGAACATCATCCATTCTTCATCAAATCATCTTCCAATCTTCATCATCATCATCATCTAATCAAGGTGGGTTCTAGATAGATGCATTAGTTGTAGAAATTCATGAGTTTTAGAGTTAGGTTGGAATTGTGAGAAAATGAGTAATTGTGCTAAAATCATGAATCTAACAGATGAAATGCGAAATGAATGTTGTTTAATACTTGTTGTTATGATTATACTGTGTTTTGATTGTTATGTTAAGGATTGGAGGCGTTTTGAATGGTAAAACTATGGATTTTGATGAAGAACAGCGCTGTTGGGAAGTTGGGTTTTTCAGGCTTCGCCTAGCGAACCTGGGGCGAGTCCCAGCGAACAAACTTTCGAGGATTCGCCTAGCGAACCCGACAGCGAAGGTTAGCGAAGGTTCGCCAACGACGTTCGCCTAGCGAACTTTGTGCCTTTTCAGGGCTGTTTGGTTCTGCCTTGCTTCGCTGAGTTGTTCGCGAAGCGAAGGGCGAGCCGAATGTTCGCCAGGGAGTTCGCGAAGCAAACTTTAGGTCTGTTTTTGTTCTGTTTATTCATTCGCCAGGAGTTCGCCTAGCGAAGGCTGGAGTGAATGCTCGCTGGGAAGTTCGCCTAGCGAACATGACAGATCCTTCCACTTGTTTTCTTTCATAATTTTTGACTCGTTTATCCGATTTAAGAGTTCTTGATATTGATGTGAAGCTACGAAAATACTCTAGATAATGGAAGTGGAAAAATACTGGTTTTAATGCCGATTAAATAAATCGGGGAGAACCGTGAATTAGAGTAATTTGGGGGTACGTTGAATTATGTGTTTCCATTATGTATTTGATGACTATTCGACTATGCTCTTATTGTTGAACATGTTTGAGTATGTATGCATGCTAAGTACGAAATAGGTAGAGTGAGGATTATTACCGTAAACAACGTAGGAAAGTGTGGAATAACATAGAATGAATAAACACTAGTATGGAACATGTGTGCTAACCTTGTGGTTGTGATAAGGCGTCATGGCCTTGTGATCGTCGAATACAATCACGTTTGTGGGTGTGATCACGTAATCGTAACTGGTTATCTTGTGAGTGCGTTTCATGGGTCTCGAGCTCCTCTGAAACTTGTGCACAACTACTTGGCAGGTTTGATTCCCGTGTGCAGTACGAATGGCGCTCTGGGAGCGTATGCTTGTGACGGTTAATGGCCCGTGTGAAGTGACGGTTCATAACGGTTAATGGCCCGTAGAACCCGAATCCATTCGTATGTCAAGTAGGTTACTAGGATCCATGACTCGGGTCGACTTCTAGACGTAGAAGCGGACGGAAAAAGGGGATGCCTTGGTGTGGTTACCGATTAGTGATATAGTGTGAGTTGATGAACTCATGACATGGTTCCGTATAGTGCGTGTGTGTACTTAAAGTCATCCCCCTTCCCTTTTGACTTGAGTTAGGTTGTTAGAACCTTGTAGAGCCGAGAGGACTATAAGATAGCGAACTCACTGAGATTTGATGTATCTCACCCCACGTTGTTGTTTACATCACAGGTACTACAGGTTCGCCGAAGGGTAATGACAAAGTGGTTTGACTTTTCCTTACGGATCGTAGCTTTTGAGATGGCATGACTTCCGCTATGGTGTTTTATTTTGAGATCATTGTATTGATCTAGTTCTTAGTGTATTTTAGGACATCTTGTATATGTTATGCCGTAGACTTTAGAACTTTGTTTTTCGGGCATTTAATGTATATAATGTGTTAACTAGGAGCTTATGGTATTTCAGTACCAAATACTTGGATTCATGTATAATATATATGCTTTGATGTATGTTGTTATATATGGGTGTTACAGTTAGTATCATAGCAGGTCGTATCCTCGACCTAGCCATGAAATAGTATAAGTATTTCTTTCCGTTTCATATGCGTTGTGTCGCCATTGGTCTTACGTGTTATATTTATGGCATTGAGCCTGATCAACTTAATCCTGTCTGTATGACATTTAGGAACATGGCCGACGGGCGCAGAAACAACCGTGGTAGACCGAGAACTACTCTAGCAGGGACAAATCCGCCAGGGGACGAAGGGAATGCCCATTTGTATCAATTCATGCAGCAGATGCAGCAACAACAGAATCAGTTTGTCCAACAAATGGTACAACAAATGGCTGGTGGCGTGCATCCTCCAGTGGTTGTTCCTGAAGCTGCAGGGGGAACCTTTAGGGATTTTATTCGTATGAATCCTCCGGAGTTTCAGGGAGGGTTAGATCCAGTAAAGGCTCATGAATGGATATCCGGTATGGATGGGATTTTCTTGATAGTTCAGTTCAGTGAGGAAAATAAGGTTGTTTTCGCTTCTCACTTGTTGAAGGGTCCTGCCATGAGGTGGTGGAAGAGTGTTTCGGCCTTAATGACAATTCAAGAGGCACCAAAGGTATGGGAGCAGTTTAAGATAAATTTTATGGAGAAGTATTTCCCAAGTTCCTTAAGGTCTCAGAAGGAATTCGAGTTTCAACAGTTGAGACAAGGCAATTTGACTGTGGCTTCCTATGCAGAAAAGTTCGAGGTTATGGCTGCTTATTCTAGGCAGGCTATGTATGCTCCTGATGAGAGGTGGAAGATTGATCAGTTTCTTTTTGGTTTGAGGGCCAAAATTTCGCATAGTGTGTCGCAGAGGGAATTCACTAATTATGCTGAATTGTTACGACAGTGTTATGTGGCGGAGCATAGCTTAAAGAAAGTGCAAGCAGAAGGAGAGTTGAGTAGGGTGAATTAAAGTGATCGTGGGAGATCGAATCAACAATTTAGACCAAGGCAACAATCTTTCAAAGGGAAGCAAGTTCAGAGTTCTAGGACTAGTACACCTCCTGTATGTCGTCTTTGTGGTAGGAATCATCAGGGAAGATGTGGTATCGAAGGTGTGAGGTGTTATCAGTGTCATAAAGTGGGCCACTTAGCGAGGGATTGTCCTCAGAGGAGGAATCAGACGCAAGAGAAGAATACCGGGCGAGTGTATACCTTGGATGCAAGGAAAGCAAAGGGTGATAACTCTTTGATTGCTGGTACGTGTTTTGTGAATGGAAATCCTTGCTTTGTTTTATTTGATTATGGAGCTACACACTCTTTTGTATCGATGCAATGTGTAAAGCGGCTTGGGTTGCAAGCGGTTCCGTTGTCTCCACCCATGGTGGTTACTACTGCCATGGATGAGATGGTAGAAACACCTTTAATGTGTGAAAATTGTGTTTTATCGGTGGATGGAAGAGTTTTCCAGATTGATTTGATTTGTTTGCCACTTAAGAAAGTGGATGTTGTTCTGGGAATGGATTGGCTTTCAGCTAATTCGGTATTTATCGGGTGTGAAGAAAAACTAATCATTATTCCATCTACTGAAGCTACTCCGAAGGATGTTTTGACAACTATTTTAGAAGGTACGGTTGGAATGATAAATTTCTTGTTTGAGGAGGAAAAATCCGTTCTTTTGATTCTTACTAAGTATGAGAGTAGTAACCTTCAAGTTTTGAGTATTCCGGTAGTTTGTGAGTTTCCTGAAGTTTTTCCCGAGAATATCACTTCTCTTCCTCCGGAGCGGGAAGTGGAATTCTCTATTGACCTGATACCGGGAACGACTCCAATATCCGTTTCTCCGTATCGGATGACACCACTTGAATTAAGAGAATTAAAGGATCAATTGGAAGAGTTGTTGGCTAAGCATTTTGTTTGACCCAGTGTTTCGCCCTGGGGAGCTCCAGTGTTGTTGGTAAAGAAAAAGGATGGTGGAATGCGGTTGTGTATCGATTACAGTCAGTTGAATAAGGTCACGATCAAGAATAAATACCCATTACCAAGGATAGACGATCTGTTAGATCAATTGAAAGGAGCCCGCATGTTCTCAAAGATCGATTTACGGCCGGGTTATCATCAGATTCGTGTGAAGAGTTCAGATGTACCAAAGACCGCGTTTAGAACCCGTTATGGTTATTATGAATTTTTAGTGATGCCTTTCGGTGTGACGAATGCTCCGGCAGTTTTCATGGATTATATGAATCGGATATTTCAACCTTACTTGGACCAATTTGTGGTGATTTTCATTGATGACATTCTTATCTATTCTCGTGATCCTCAAGAGCACGGAGAACACCTAAGAATCGTTTTATCCATCTTACAAGAGAGACAACTTTTTGCCAAGCTAAGCAAGTGTGAGTTTTGGATGTCGGAGGTAAATTTTCTTGGTCACGTCATATCTCAAGGAGGTGTGGCGGTAGATCCATCAAAAGTTGAGGTAGTGATTAATTGGGAGAGACCGAAGAATGTTTCTGAAGTTAGAAGTTTATTGGGGTTAGCAGATTATTATAGAAGATTTATTAAAGGCTTTTCCCAACCGGCTTTACCGATGACGAGACTTACTCGGAAGGATTATTCGTATGAATGGGATTCGGCTTGTGAGCAAAGTTTTATGAGTTTGAAGGAAAGATTGACGACTGCTCCTGTTTTGGTTATTCCTGATCCTAGCAAGTCGTATGAGGTATATTGTGATGCATCGAAGATGGGATTATGAGGAATCAGACGCAAGAGAAGAATACCGGGCGAGTGTATACCTTGGATGCAAGGAAAGCAAAGGGTGATAACTCTTTGATTGCTGGTATGTGTTTTGTGAATGGAAATCCTTGCTTTGTTTTATTTGATTGTGGAGCTACACACTCTTTTGTATCGATGCAATGTGTAAAGCGGCTTGGGTTGCAAGCGGTTCCGTTGTCTCCACCCATGGTGGTTACTACTGCCATGGATGAGATGGTAGAAACACCTTTAATGTGTGAAAATTGTGTTTTATCGGTGGATGAAGAGTTTTCCAGATTGATTTGATTTGTTTACCACTTAAGAAAGTGGATGTTGTTCTGGGAATGGATTGGCTTTCAGCTAATTCGGTATTTATCGGGTGTGAAGAAAAACTAATCATTATTCCATCTACTGAAGCTACTCCGAAGGATGTTTTGACAACTATTTAAAAGGTACGGTTAGAATGATAAATTTCTTGTTTGAGAAGGAAAAATCCGTTCTTTTGATTCTTACTAAGGAGGAGAGTAGTAACCTTCAAGTTTTGAGTATTCTGGTAGTTTGTGAGTTTCCTGAAGTTTTCCCCGAGAATATTACTTCTCTTCCTCCGGAGCGGGAAGTGGAGTTCTCTATTGACCTGATACCGGGAACGACTCCAATATCCGTTTCTCCATATCGGATGACACCACTTGAATTAAGAGAATTAAAGGATCAATTGGAAGAGTTGTTGGCTAAGCATTTTGTTCGACCCAGTGTTTCGCCCTGGGGAGCTCCAGTGTTGTTGGTAAAGAAAAAGGATGGTGGAATGCGGTTGTGTATCGATTACCGTCAGTTGAATAAGGTCACGATCAAGAATAAATACCCATTACTAAGGATAGACGATCTGTTAGATCAATTGAAAGGAGCCTGCGTGTTCTCGAAGATCGATTTACGGTCGGGTTATCATCAGATTCGTGTGAAGAGTTCAGATGTACCAAAGACCGCGTTTAGAACCCGTTATGGTCATTATGAATGTTTGGTGATGCCTTTCGGTGTGACGAATGCTCCGACAGTTTTCATGGATTATATGAATCGGATATTTCAACCTTACTTGGACCAATTTGTGGTGATTTTTCATTGATGACATTCTTATCTATTCTCGTGATCCTCAAGAGCACGGAGAACACCTAAGAATCGTTTTATCCATCTTACAAGAGAGACAACTTTTTGCCAAGCTAAGCAAGTGTGAGTTTTGGATGTCGGAGGTAAATTTTCTTGGTCACGTCATATCTCAAGGAGGTGTGGCGGTAGATCCATCAAAAGTTGAGGCAGTGATTAATTGGGAGAGACCGAAGAATATTTCCGAAGTTAGAAGTTTATTGGGGTTAGCAGGTTATTATAGAAGATTTATTAAAGGCTTTTCCCAACCGGCTTTATCGATGACGAGACTTACTCGGAAGGATTATTCGTATGAATGGGATTCGGGTTGTGAGCAAAGTTTTATGAGTTTGAAGGAAAGATTGACGAATGCTCCTATTTTGGTTATTCCTGATCCTAGCAAGTCGTATGAGGTATATTGTGATGCATCGAAGATGGGATTAGGAGGTGTGTTAATGCAAGATGGACATGTGGTGGCTTATGCTTCTCGACAGTTGAAAGTCTATGAAGAGAATTATCCAACGCATGATTTAGAATTGGCGGGCAGTTGTATTTACTTTAAAAGTGTGGCGTCACTATTTGTATGGTGTACGTTTTGAGATGTTTAGCGACCACAAGAGCTTAAAGTACCTCTTTGATCAGAAGGAATTGAACATGCGTCAAAGGAGGTGGATGGAATATTTGAAGGATTATGATTTGGAGTTAAAATACCATTCGGGTAAAGCGAATAAAGTGGCAGATGCATTGAGCAGGAAGGTGTTGCATAATGTCGAGTTGATGATGCTAGAGTATACTTTATTGGAAAAATTTTGAGATCTAAATCTTCAATTTGTTTGGACCCCTAATGGTGTGATTATGGGAAATTTGAATATCAATTCTACTCTTAGGGAAGAAATCCAACAAGAGCAAGGGTTAGATGAGAAGTTACAAGAAGTGTTAGTACAACCGGGTTTTGTGCGAGCTACCGATGGAATTATTTTGTTTAACCAAAGGATTTGTGTTCTGGATAACACGGAGTTAAAAAGGAGGATTTTGGAAGAAGCGCATAAGGGTGCTTTTACTATACATCCGGGGTCTTCAAAGATGTATCAAGATTTAAAGAGGGACTATTGGTGGTCCGGGATGAAAAGGGATATTGCGGTGTATGTGTCGGAATGTGCGGTGTGCCAACAAGTGAAGATCGAAACACCAAAGACCGGGTGGCTTGTTGCAACCTTTAGAAATTCCGGTATGGAAATGGAATAGTATTTCTATGGAATTCGCCGTTGGACTACCCCGTACTCAGGGTGGTTACGATTCGATTTGGGTAATTGTGGATCGGTTAACGAAATCCGCGCATTTCTTAGTTGTGAAGACTACTTACAAGGCGAGTCATCTCACAAGGTTGTTCATTTCGGAGATAGTGAGATTGCATTGTATTCCCACTGGTATCGTTTCGGATAGAGATCCAAAGTTTACTTCGAGATTTTGGAGAGCTTTTCAACAAGCTATGGGAACGAAGTTGTGTTTGAGTACGTCTAATCATCCGCAAACGGATGGTCAGACGGAACGGACAATACAAACCATGGAAGATATGTTGAGAGCTTGTGTACTTGAAAGTGGAGGGAATTGGATAGAACTTTTGCCGTTGATTGAGTTCTCTTATAATAACAATTATCATGCAAGTATTGGTATGGCACCTTATGAGGCATTATATGGAAGGAAGTGTAGGACACCTTTGTGTTGGGCAGAAGTTGGTGAAGATAGAATGTTGGGACCCGAGATTATTCATGAAACTACGGAGAAGATTAGGAAGATCCGTGATAAAGTCAAACAAGCACAAGATCTTCAGAAGAGTTATGCGGATAACCGTAGAAGACCTTTAGAATTTGAAGAAGGCGATCACGTGTTTTTGAAAGTTATTCCGAGATTACGGGTGAAAGGACCGTTTCGTTCGCGGAAATTAAGTCTGAGATACGTGGGACCGTATCAGCTTTTGGAAAGAATTGGTGAAGTAGCTTACAGATTGGCCTTACCGTCTTCTCTGTCGGAGATGCACGACGTTTTTCATGTGTCTCAGCTTCGAAAATTTATCCCAGATCCTCTTCAGCCAATTTTACCAAATACAATTGAGATAGAAGCCGATTTGACGTTTGAGCCTCAACCGAGTCATATCACAGGAAGAGAAACTAAGGTGTTAAGGAATAAAGAGCTTCCTCTTGTTAAGGTCCAGTGGGATGAGACGCATCCGAGCGATGCAACTTGGGAATTGGAATCGGAGATGCGGGTGGTATATCCTCATCTTTTCAGGTAATTGTTTTAAATTCGTGAGCAAATTTCTATTTAAGGGGGGGGAGGATGTAATACCCCGTATTTTAATTACTCTGGATAATATTAGTTGTGATCTACTGAGTTCCAGTGTACTCTGAGAATTATCTGCAAAGATAATTAGAGTAACGGTTGAGCTCAGAGCAACTCTAATTAATATTATCTGACTCTGAGATATTTAAGTATTTGGAACTTTAGAGACTTTTTGGGCAATTAGTAGTATTACAATTGATGATGTCTTACTATATCATTTCATTTCCACTCCTTTTCCACATAAGAGCAAGAGAAAGAAAAAGATAGAAAGAAGTTGGAGAGAAAGAAGGAGAAAGGAAGGAAAAAGGGAAGAAAAACCTAGAAGAGAGAAAGATCAAGAACATCATCCATTCTTCATCAAATCATATTCCAATCTTCATCATCATCATCTAATCAAGGTGGGTTCTAGATAAATGCATTAGTTGTAGAAATTCATGAGTTTTAGAGTTAGGTTGGAATTGTGAGAAAATGAGTAATTGTGCTAAAATCATGAATCTAACGGATGAAATGCGAAATGAATGTTGTTTAATACTTGTTGTTATGATTATATTGTGTTTTGATTGTTATGTTAAGGATTGGAGGCGTTTTGAATGGTAAAAACTATGGATTTTGATGAAGAACAGCGCTGTTGGGAAGTTGGGTTTTTCAGGCTTCGCCTAGCGAACCTGGGGTGAGTCCCAGAGAATAAACTTTCGAGGGTTCGCCTAGCGAACCCGACAGCGAAGGTTCGCCAACGACGTTCGCCTAGCGAACTTTGTGCCTTTTCAGGGCTGTTTGGTTCTGCCTTGCTTCGCTGAGTTGTTCGTGAAGCGAAGGGCGAGGCGAATGTTTACCAGGGAGTTCGCGAAGCGAACTTTAGGTCTGTTTTTGTTCTGTTTGTTCATTCTCCAGGAGTTCGCCTAGCGAAGGCTGGAGCGAATGCTCGCTGGGAAGTTCGCCTAGCGAACATGACAGATCCTTCCACTTGTTTTCTTTCATAATTTTTGACTCGTTTATCCGATTTAAGAGTTCTTGATATCGATGTGAAGCTACGAAAATACTCTAGATAATGGAAGTGGAAAATACTGGTTTTGATGCCGATTAAATAAATCGGGGAGAACCGTGAATTAGAGTAATTTGGGGGTACGTTGAATTATGTGTTTCCATTATGTATTTGATGACTATTCGACTATGCTCTTATTATTGAACATGTTTGAGTATGTATGCATGCTAAGTACGAAATAGGTAGAGTGAGGATTATTACCGTAAACAACGTAGGAAAGTGTGGAATGACATAGAATGAATAAACACTAGTATGGAACATGTGTGCTAACCTTGTGGTTGTGATAAGGTGTCATGGCCTTGTGATCGTCGAATACGATCACGTTTGTGGGTGTGATCACGTAATCGTAACCGGTTATCTTGTGAGTGCGTTTCATGGGTCTCGAGCTCCTCTGAAACTTGTGCACAACTACTTAGCAGGTTTGATTTCCGCGTGCAGTACGAATGGCGCTCTGGGAGCGTATGCTTGTGATGGTTAATGGCCCGTGTGAAGTGACGGTTCATAACGGTTAATGGTCCGTAGAACCCAAATCCATTCGTATGTCAAGTAGGTTACCAGGATCCATGACTCGGGTCGACTTCTAGACGTAGAAGCGGACGGAAAAAGGGGATGCCTTGGTGTGGTTACCGATTAGTGATATAGTGTGAGTTGATGAACTCATGACATGGTTCCGTATAGTGTGTGTGTGTACTTAAAGTCATCCCCCTTCCCTTTTGACTTGAGTTAGGTTGTTAGAACCTTGTAGAGCCGAGAGGACTATAAGATAGCGAACTCACTGAGATTTGATGTATCTCACCCCACGTTGTTGTTTACATCACAGGTACTACAGGTTCGGCGTATGGTAAGGACAAAGTGGTTTGACTTTTCCTTACGGATCGTAGCTTTTGAGATGGCATGGCTTCCGCTGTGGTGTTTTATTTTGAGATCATTGTATTGATCTAGTTCTTAGTGTATTTTGGGACATCTTGTATATGTTATGTCGTAGACTTTAGAACTTTGTTTTTTGGGCATTTAATGTATATAATGTGTTAACTAGGAGCTTATGGTATTTCAGTACCAAATACTTGGATTCATGTATAATATATATGCTTTGATATATGTTGTTATATATGGGTGTTACACAATAAATGTATATAATTAAACAGGGATCAATATAGCAATGGTTTATGAAATTAAATAAATAGATAAGAAATAAAATAATAAATAGCATACCTTCCATCATATTTCTTAAGAATTGTATTTTTGGTGCTAAGATAAAGTGGCCATTTTTTCTCAAAAGCAGTTGCCATAGACGCCTCAGCAAAAGAGCGAATAGACTACATTACATACCAAAAAACAGATAGTTCAGTACCAGCAGATTTCATTGAAATATTATATATCAAACAAAAACTAATAAAACAAAAAGGAAGATCCAACCTCATCGGTGTTGTACATAGCCAATGCAACACCTCCTTCACCAGTGAAGTTATAAACCTCCAAATCAGTGGTCTCAGCTTTATCTTCTGGAACTACAATAGAAGAATTCGTAAAAATAATCATCAGTGGCAACATAAACTAATACTGAAAAACCAGCTCTAGAGGAAGTGACAACATGCTTTTTAACTTGACAATCCTTAGTATATAGTAATGCAGTATTGTGAAACCATCCAAAATAAAAAGTATACCAAACACCAACTTCAGCTTTCCAGGTCCTTTAATTACGGCATTAGTGGCCCTATATTGATCACCAAAAGCATGCCTTCCAATACAGATTGGCTTTGTCCAACCTGGCAATGTTGAGACATTCATACACTTCCATTCACCCACATGCAGTTAAAATAATTATTAAAGTAATATCATGAACATATTATAATCATTCTTATAATCATTATAATGAAATTCATTATTATTAATAGCTCATATTGGACAAATTTTTTAAATTGTAGTTGTAATGCAGTTGCAAAGACATATAAAATACGAACATTGTGACCTTAATCGCAATTGCAGATTATTTTATAGTACATAATCGCAGGCGAGACATGCCGGTGGCAGTCCAAGAGCTTGGTGTTCTTCTCGAAAAATTTCAGTAGCATAAGCCTATCAAACAGAGGAGTTTTTTCAAACACCTGGTGCAGCAGATGAAAAAATATTAATAACTTTTAGTACCTTAGTTGGTCCAATCGCACCATTCAAGCATCCGACAAGAAACCTCATGATTACAACCATCCAAAAACTCATACTAAGGCTAAATAGTGTGTTGAAAATGAAATTGAAAAACAAATAAGCATTATTGATTATAGAAAACAACACATTCATATGCTACATAAAATATCTACTTACACCGAGAAAACGCATCGATGACAGGTTTTCGACCGCATCGATCAGAAACCATTCCCCATAATACTGATGTTAAAGTTCTTCCAAGCATGAATGATGATCATACAAAATTTTCAATCATCATCAATGAACTGAAATAGCTTATAATAAATACTTCAAAGAAACAACATTATAATAAACATAATCTTACCTACATAACCAACATAGTAACTAATATCCGCCTCAAATTTCGCAATTTTAAAATCCCTAATCTGAAAAAATAATGTTGCATCATTATTAACAATCAAACAAAATTGTATACCCTAATCTGAAAAAATAAAACATAAAACATTGTATACATTATTTTTCAATGATGCATCATTATTAGGGATTTTCCCTAACCAACATAGTAACAATTGTTAGTCTTTAAAACAAAATCCCTAATCTGAAAAAATAATGTTGCATCATTATTACCATTGTATACCCTAATCTGAAAAAATAAAACATAAAAAACAAAATTGTTAGTCTTTGAAATAGGCAGAAAATCCAAAAAAAATTAAATTCATTAATAGGGTATACAATGGTAAATAAAGATTAAAATCAGAGAAGATATATCCATTTACATAATAACAATCAAACAAAAATCAGCCCAGAACCTGCTAAAGAGTCTCTTCCCCCAAATCAAAAACCTAAACAAACAAATACAGAACCTGGTCAAGACCCTTTTTCCCCAAATCAATAACAATCCATAGTATAAAAATTCAGAAATTAAAAAATCCAAACCTGTTTATCCAACAATCCATACTCATTTTGCAGAAGAAACCCTAACAATCCTTGTTCTTCTTCCTTAAATCCATCAAATCATAAAACAATAACAAAATCAATCAAAACCTTAACAATCAATATATGGAAACATGAGATCCGCCGCCATCAAATCTTCACCTGAAACAAAATACGATCCAAAATCTTCCAAGAACCTTTCCACCGTCCGCTGTCTCAGTTTTCGCGAATCAACACCTTTGACAACCATCTTCTTCTGCGAAGCTGCGAAAAAACATAAAATAAATTTGATTAAAAGGGTTTCAAAAAATAAAATTCAAGAGATGCATGAGATGGGGTTTTGCAGAAGGAAACAGATAAAATTTATGGATGAGAGAGATGAGAGAAAACATTGAAAACATAAGTAAGAGTGTTTGTTATGAGAGAGAGCAAAAGAAAGAATACAGAAGGATTGTTCCAAACTCATTTAACCTCAGCCACTGCAAAAGAGAAGGAGAGGTCGTGCAAAGCAGCCACGTGGCTAAACCAAATGAAAGAAATAGAAAGAAGCCATCCACATGAAGCTGTATGGGACCAGAGGGACATATTTGTATTTTTCCTAACCATTTAAGTTCTTATACGTAAGATGTGTAAGAATAAAATTATTAAATTAAACTATTTTTTCTTCAAATATTTTATTTGACTTCAATTAAGAAATTTCCAAGAAGAATATTATCAACATTGGATTGCTTATATATATTGACAGAGAAATCATTGTATTTGGGGAACCTCTAATAATAATCAATGGATCAGGAAGAATATCCATGGAAACAAGACTCAAAGCTCAACAACAACATCCCAATCGCTCAACTAATGCAAGTACTCGAAGCTCTTAAACAAGCTTCTCACAATATACAAAAACACCATAATCACTTTTCAGATTCCGATTATTCACCATCCATAAAAGCACTTTTCCAACTCCAAACAATTCTCTCAACCGATTCAGTCCTCTCTCAACACCTTAACCACCTCAAAACACTAGTTGACTCGCTTCACAACTCAAAACCGAGTCTCAAATCGTTCTTAACTCGTCCCCTCGCTACTCACTCCATCACTAAAGTAGCCGCCGCCATTGAATCCGAACTCCAATCATGGATCGACCACGAAACCATCACCGCCCTCTCTCGTCTCGCCACTACAATCAACAACGACAACGAAAACGAGTTGCTTCCGCTTTTAACTCGTTTCTCTCACCGAGTCTCACAAGGCTTCAACCGCGAGCTACAACATCTCGTTCTCAATTTCAAACTCTTCTCTTCCCTCGAATCGCTTCTCTTCGACGATAAATCCTCTCACCGTATTCGCGAACACGCCGGGAACGCTATTTCCGCGTTGATTCGCTTCAACAAGGACGTATTCGTCGGTAAACTCTGTATGTTTCCAACCGTTCGAGCGTTGATTGACATCGCTTCCGTTCGTTCAATCGAAGTTCTCTGTTCTCTAATCAGATCAATTAGGTCACCGATCGTAGACGAAATCGAATCAAACGGTGAAATACCGAAAATCATAGCGTTGTTAAATTCTCATGAAACAAAATTACGCGTTCTACCGATGGAGTGTGTTCTTGAGATAGGCTATTACGGAAGGAAGGAAGCGGTTGAAGGCATGTTGAAGGAAGGCGTTGTGGAGAAGCTTGTTGAGTTGCAGAGATCGGAGGTTAATAATGGAAGGAACAGTGATTTTGCAAACTGTGTAACGAGATTTGCATTGCAATTGGAGGTTGGGGAAGGGTTGAGGCAAAGAGAGAAAAGGGATTTTAAGGGTGAGATATTGACGAGAGTTAGAAAAGCTTGTGTTTCTGATGCTGAAACTGCTACCATTGTTGCTGAGGTTCTATGGGGTACTTCTCCGTAGCCATTATATTTTGATTGTTAGTTAATTTTGTGGTGCGAATTAGTAGATTAAAGGAACATATTAGGGGATTAATTCAGTTTTAGTGATGCAAATTAGTTCAGTTCATGCATTTCTATAGTGTTGTAATTTGGTTTTTCTTGATGAAATTGTTACATTGCTAAAAAGACAAAAAAAAAATGGTGAACTCAATTTATTGAAGAAAAACGAAATTTGTTAAAAGGTGAATTGTCAAAGTCAAATCTGGAAGAATCGTGAATGGAATATGCCAATCATGGAGACGTGGAGATGTTAACAAATACAAAGTCTAATTTAATGCTTCTTCACGGCTCTAATATATTTATATTTTTTGTCTATACTATTTTTTATTGGGTGTGTGTATGACAAGCTATCTTTATTAAAACCAGAAATAAAAATAGCTAGTTAAACTAGAGGAATTTTGTGTTACTTTACTTATTAAAATATAGCATTATAAGCAATTTAACCATAGACTTTTATTCGTTTAGTCGAAGATTAGCATGGAGTTGTACTATAATGACGTAAGAAAAAAAAAACTATAATGACGTGAGTAAAAAAAACTATAATGGCGGGTGATAGACCTATTTTATGCATTTGATGTTTATTCAATTAGGGGAATCCTAACTTGGGGCACAAGTTCAGAAACCCACTTATAGTAAATTTGCATGAGAAACAACAACTTAAAAATTAATTTTATATTTTAATTAAAGTTTTTATACCATTTTCAAGATAATACTTCTTAATTTAGTTCTTAATTTGTGCCCTTCGGGTACAAGTTAGTATTACCCATTCAATTATATCGTTTTGTGTATTCCTTTTATATATCGGATCACTATTAAAAAAACGGTTTAATTGTTATACACCGATAGTATAAATTTTTTTTATACTGTTATTCAATAAAAATATATTTTTCTGTCATTTTATATAATTAGTTTAAAATTTTTAGTATGACTTACCGAGATTTATGATCGTCATTGATTGACAGTATAAAAAAAATTTACACTGTCAGTGCATCACATTTTTTTCCTTAGAAACAATAAATTTTATAACTGGATTTATGATAATTATTCATTAGTTGATTTTTATGAATCATAAATTTGTTATATATAAATTATTGATTTTATCGTGCCTTGACAATAGTTCATCTAAGGAGTTAAATCTCTTTGACTTAATACCTCTTTTGATTTCTTAATTTTAGTCAATGTTTCTCTTTCGTCCCTAAAAAATAAAACGTTACATAGTGGTCAATTAACTTATACTCTGTTATATATTTTAGTCTTTTTTGTTAGTTTTTGTTAAAAAATATTAAAATTTGTTTTGTTGGACTTTGAATGGCTGAGTTGAAATATTTATTTATTTTATATTGATTAAAATATTACAAACAAGACTGAACGTGTTTGGGTTGAGTTGGACTTTTTCAACATTTGTTTAAAGAGGCAAATAAGACTGATGAACGTGTGAATTCTGAAACAAAGTCTTATCTCCTTCTCTTCACGTCCTCCTACATACGCTTTCTCAGAAGCCAAAAATAAACTTATCCTTAACCATGAAAATCAAACGAAATTCATCCATGGAAAACCAAAAAAAAAAAATCACGCCTATTTTCTCAACTCATCTCAATCAAAACTTCAATCGAAAATCCCAGCACACAATAGTAACAAAACTCAAGAGCACTCAAACCTAATATTCAAATTTTGATTCGGCTGGTAGCAAATTGGAAGTAACTAACGCGATAAAACATATGGGAAACGAGCATACAAGGTACCAAAATGGTTTAATCAGATAAAACAAGGGAGAAACGTGGAAATCGTATCAACCCTGAATTGGCGATGATGGTCGAATTTACCGGCGACCTATGAAGTTTCCAGCGATATTCTTTCTTGCTTTACTTTGATTTTTTCTTCTCTTCTATTCTTTTGGTCACTTCTTCGATTAACTTTTTCTTTGCTTTTGATTTTGGTTGTTATGGTGTTAAAGATTCACAATAGTGGTAGATCAGTTTAGGGTTGTTGCGTTGTCGGGCTGATCGGAATGTTGGTTGATGAAGCTGAGTGGTTATGGTAGTGTGCAGTGAAAGAGACAACGTACGTTGTGGTCCAGCGTATCCATTGCTAACAGAGATGAATGTGTCAATTTTTAAACAATTTTTTTTCTATTTTTTACTGAGCATGGATCTTTTAAGGTGGTGTTATAGGTTATGTTGGTTATGAGATTCTATGGAGAACAGTTGTTTGAGGTTTGTCACGCACGGTTAGTGATAGTGAAGGAAGAGTGTCTATTGTGAGTAGCAGTGAAAGGAAAATATATGGTAGTGGTCAAACAAGTTGTTGTCGAGATGTAAAGGGAGGGATGTGTTTGAGTGTGAGTTGCAAGAGTTTATATGGTGGTTGATAAATGGAATATGGAGGTTGTTCACATGGTGATGGTGGTATATTGTGGTGTTTTTGTTGTATTCAAGGTGAGTAGTGGAATATGAAAAATGGAGAAGATGGAGAGAACTTGTCTCTTGCTTACCTGACATGCCACCTCAGTCATAGTTAACGTTTTTCACACAAACTAACGGTAGGGATCAAATGGTTTAACAGAATTAAAGTTAAGGGATCATTATGTAATGTTTTTTAGTTCAGGGACCAAAGCAAAACTTCGCTCAAAGTTAAGGGACCTAGAAACTAATTATGCCAATCTCTTTTTTAGATAAATGTAACTTTGACTTAATGAATTAGTGTTAATCTATATTATTTGTAGTGATATATTTGTAAAAGATTTATTAAGGATGTGGGATTAACAATTGCCCTTAAGGGATGATTTTCATCTGTCGCCCGCCATTAGGGACTGACTTGCCCTCAGTGCTATCTACTCGTCCAATCATGAGAAAGGTGAGAAAAAACATTCCTCAGTTAAAGAGATGTCGTGGTTAGCAGTCTAACTCACACCTCTTTAGAAAATAGAGATTCAACGGCCTGTCACTGACTGAGTGGACGATTATCATTTCTAAAGAAATCCTAGGTCTAGAGTGCCCCTATAAATACCCTAACTTTAGAGTTAAAGAGACATATCATCACATACCTAGAATAACGCATAAACACAAAGTTTCTCACCTCATGTGAGCTTGCTCTCTCATCACCATAAACACCACCAAACAAGGTTTCTCGCCGTCGTGGACAAGCCCTAACCATTAGAAAAATACTAAGGTCTTTGGTCACCCCTACTAGCTTAGGGGTACCACGAAATCGTGTACTTTTGGACAAATACAATGACATCCACCGTGGGACCCGGGTAAAACTAACTTGGGCCACACCTTCGTCATTACCATCCTCATCACCTTCCTTTGAAGATGACCAACAAAGCGTCACGCCTTCGTCATTACTATCCTCACCAACTTCCCTTGAAAATGGCCAACGAAGCGTCACACTCTATGGTTAACACCATAGTCGGAGGTTTCATCGACGAAGGAAGCTCCAACTCCTTCTGAAGGAAATATGATAAGCAATTGCTGATTATGAACGTGATATCCCCGATATTCTCCAAAGCTGGCTAGGGAGAACTAAAGGCTAACGTCATTTTTTCTAACAACTATGCCATCAGAGTCATCCTTCACGATAACGACCCCATGGTCATTACTATATAACGCAATAACTGGGATATCAAACGAGTATCGATAGACCCTGTAAGCTCATCTGACATCCAATTTTGGGACTCTTTCCAAAAACTTCAACTCGATCACAGCAACATCAGGGCATTCCAAGGATCGTTAGTAGACTTGTCACGCGAACATTTGCTAGTAAGGGGTCGTGTAGCCCTTGAAACAACATACAGTGTGAGATTAGACTCCAAGGAGATTGAAGTCAACTACCTCATAGTGAATTTTTTATATCAAAAAGACACAAGGTTTATTGTTTGGAACACAAGATAATTTTTCCCAGCATTAGTCCTTTTACAATAATCTCTCATAGTCTACCTAGGTGGATCGTTATGTTAGACTTGAGACTTCACACACAAGAGGGGGGTGAATTGTGTGGTTTGGAAAAACGTGGTTTTGAAAAACTTTTTAAAATATAATCAGAGTTTATTACTATTTAAAAACTAAGAAGCGGAAAATAAAATGCGAAAATAAAAGGATTTAAGGAAAAAGAGAAACACTAAGACTTATGGTGGTTCGGTAAAAAAAACGACCTACTCCTCTCCCCAAGAATTGATCTTGAGAGTTTCCATTAAACATTGAGATATTTTAATAGGAAATACTCACGAACTCTCTTATATAAGGAAATGGCGATTGATCTTCAATCACAATATAGAAGATGATGGATGTGTGCATTTGCGTCTTTTCATAGTCTGCTTGAGAGTGAATAGGCCAATCTTCCTTACTAAATGGTAGGTTGAAGCGGTTAGTATTCTCTCCACAAATAGAACCCTGGAGTGTTTATTCTTCAAGTTCTATAACCTTTGAGTTCAATACTTTGGTTTTGACCAGGCTAACCAAAAACCTGTGAGGTTTTAACACCGGGTAGATCTCGAACCTGTGAAGCCTTTAGATACCAGACTGAGCTTCAACCTATATTGGTTTTAATATCAGGCTGACCAAGAACCTAGGAGATTTTATGATGGGCTAATCTCCAACCTAAACTAGGAGTGACATACCCAATCTCAAACAAATCCATAATTCGACAATATTCAACCAAGGTATACACAAAATGTTCTCTTGGTGAATTTTACAATTCTACCTATTCTTGAACTACAAAATGATCTCACACACTAAAGAACTTTTCTCACAAAAGCATTTAGCCTAAAAACATAGTAAGAGAAAGTTAAAGAAATATTTAGAGAGAAAGAGATAGTGAGAGAGATGAAAGTGTCAAAACACAATTCTGGATACTTTGAAATGAAAAATGGAACCTCTATTTATAGGCCTGAGGTTGGCTTAAAAAGGAATTCAAAATAAATGCATTTTACCATAATCTAATCGGTTAGCACTTATTCCCAATCGATTAGAAGTTAAAAATAACATTTTGTAAGTTCCATAAAAGGAAGGAAAATATATCTAGTCATTGCGCATCATTAAGACGTTGTCTAAATTGCTTGGGGCGTGAGTTTGAACTAATCTAATCGATTAGACAAATGACCTAATCGATTAGATAAGCTAAAAAAATCCTCTAGCTATTTTTAACAGCTGTCAAGTCATCTGACACAACTTCAAGACATTTTTGAAGATGTTTTCTTCTAATAAAATAGTTTGAAAAATTTTGTGTGTGTGTGTGTGTGTTTAGCTATATAATTTTACGATAAAGTTCTTTTACCTTACAAACATTCGCTCATTACTAAACAATTGGTGCAACAGGCTTGTCCAATTATTCATGCTAACGTAAACAACGAGCTAACATACTTCGACTGTATGCTTGAACAGACTTCGACTATAACATGCACATCTTTGACTTCGACGGAGTTTGCTACAACACTAGCTTATAACCCATAAGCTACATAGGCCCAATCAACTTCTGCTCCCAGAACGACCCACTTGCCTATGTCCAGCCAATGTGGGGCATCATTTACCTTTCTGCCCCTCCATCGAGCAATTATGGTCAGATGACCAAGGGTCGTCTGCTCCTCCCCCACATTTCCTGCTCGTTACGCACGGCTCCACCATCCAGAAACAGTCACGACACTCGTGCCTGAAACTGCACTTTTGCCCATAGCAATGGCTAGTTTCGGGCACCCCTGCCCGTCCTAACGGCTAGTTTCTGGCAATTACTTATTCTTGGGGAAACGGTTATGTCGCCCCGAAAATAGGGACGTTGGCCACGCGCTGAGAGCACTATAAAAACCCTCTTATTTGAGAGGGTCGGGTATTCTAAATCATCCTACGAATACATACTTTTGTACTTGCCTTTTACCTCTCCCGATTCTTACTTTAGCATCGTAATGCCTTGCAGGTACACCCCCTCCTCATCTCACACACCCAGCATCACATACGTCTTTCTTGGCCCACTTCAGGTTCTGATCAGCCGTCAAGATCAGTGGCGCTGACTGTGGGGATCCCCGTATCCCCGTCTTAACCTCCATCGTAGATCAAAGACTAAAACAGCTCTCTGTCCAAGACTCTGATCATGGCAAGCCAATATCACGTTTGTGACGCTTGCAACCATGTTTTCCTCTCGGTCAGTAAGACTGATACTGACAGGACTGCACCTTTCTTCGGAGGCGACACCCATCATCTAAGAGATGGGGCCACTGCGTCTCCCTCTTCCACTCGCACTGATCGCATTGAAGACCAGTCCTCCCTAGACCTCCAGCGCATTCCAGTTATGCCCAACGTCGACCCAGCCATGGCGGCCCTTCTTGAAGCTCTCAACAAAACCAACCTCTTAATCCTCCAACAAAACGAGAGGATTGGAGCCTTGAAGGAATCTGCCCGACCAAGATCCCCTCAGCCGAGGAAAGATCGCCGACGATCCAGAAGTCCACCTCCCCGACGTGAAAGAGACCGTGGAGCACATCAGGAGCAAGAATCCCATGTCGTCCGGAAGTGTGACCACATCTCCCCGCGGAGCCAGTATTCCCCGGGAACCAAAAGAACTAGGAGGGACCAACGTTTGCCTCCACCCAAAGCCAAGGGACGAGCACGAACCCCGTCTCCCCGCCGATATCATCGTCCGACTCTTGGGAGGTGCTCCCTATCATGGACCAGTAGCAGCAGCGACGACGAGCCTCACGGCCTGTTGTCTCAAGAAATTATGGCCATGCGCCTTCCCAATGGATTTGAGAAACCACCGTCTTTGGGCACCTACGACGGTGCGACGTATCTAGATGAGCACATCAAAAATATCGATGCTCTTCTAGACTATCGTGGCGTCTGGGGTACCATCAAATGTTGCCTGTTCCCAACCACGCTCCGGAAAGGGGCAATGACTTGGTATAAAAAACTCCCTGACGAGTCCATCACCTCGTGGAAGCAGTTGGGGAGATTATTCTCCAGATACTTCACGACATCATGCCGCCACCCGAAGACTGAAGCCTCCCTTAAGGCCATAATTCAAGGGAAATACGAGCCTCTCCGCGCCTACATCGAGAGGTTCAATAAAGAAGCAGTGCAGGTCTCAACGGCCGATGACATGTAGAAGTTCTTACTCGAGCGAGGACTTCGTCCCCGTACAGAGTTCGCCAAAGCTGTTGGCATTGCACCTCCAAGGACTCTGGACGCCTTCCTCCTCAAGGCGCAAGTATATATCCAGTACGAGGAGAAAGAGGCGGCCAGCTCCGCCCGTGTCTCATGCTACCAAGAAAGTGTCCGGGCCTTCAAAGGCGATGAACCATTGACATCCCGTCAGGGAGATAGAAGACGTGAAGATCGTCCTCGGGAATCCCGGGACAACAAAGGGACCTTCTACTGCTTCCACAAGTATACACCCATGACCGTCTCCAGGGAAAAGATTCTCTCCAAAATTTCCAACTCGGAGTTCAAACAAGCAGTGGTTCGATTCCCTAAGCAGATACCGGCCAAGCCGAACGCTGACAAGTCGAAATACTGACGTTTACATAAAATTTACGGCCACACAACTGACGATTGCGTCCACCTAAAGGATGCCATAGAGATACTGATCAGGGACAGCCGTCTGAAGCAGTTTACAAAGAAGAAGGAAACTCCCCGACAAGACGCCCAAGAGTCGAAGAAAATCGAGGAAGAGGTTCCTTCCTCGGAAGAAATAAACCTTCAGGTTGCCATGAGCATATCACGACCTGAGGACTTCTTTGTTCCTGAAGAGCTCAGCGCTCCCCCTACTTCGCAGCACATAACCCGTGGGAAACTTTCCCCTCCGCCATGGTCATTTCCGAAGGGGGCTTCAACAAAGTCACCGTTGGATCCGTGAAAAGGAAGTTCAAGCACCTCCTCAGCACGAGCTCCAACAAGAGTACAACACTCGACAAAGACCGGGGAGAATCGGTCCCCATCTCTTTCTACCGCGAGGAACTCCTTGGTGGGGCCCCGAACTCAAGCATTCCACTACTCGTAAGAGCCCAGATGGCAAATTTTGATTAGGGATGGCAAACAAACACGGACCCGCCCGCACCTGCCCCAAAATTAATGGGGAAAACCCAATTTAATTGGGTGCGGGTGCGGGTGCGGGTGCGGGTGCTGGGGAAACCTGGTTCTTAACTACGGGTGTGGGTACGGGGGCGGGAAGACACTAAGACTCCCCCGTACCGGCACCCGCCCCACCCTCGGATAATGCATTTTACTTTAATTCCCTTATTTTACTTATTTTAATATTCATTTATTAATTATATTTTTAATTAAATTATTAATACCCTTATTGCAATTAAAATAATCAAATTAATCAAGTTAATATTCATTTACTAATTAAAATTTTAATTAAATAATTTATTTATTTATTAAAATAATTTAATTAAATTATTAATTTTTATTGCGATTAAAAATAAATTAATTTTTTGCGGGAGGGGGCGGGGCGGGTGCTGGTGCACCCGTTCTCCAGTCGGGGCGGGTCTGGGTGGTAAATTTTTACCCCCGATTGGGTTTGGGGGAGGGGGTGGGTGTGTTACATGGAGGCGGGTATGTGTGCAGGTATAGTTAAACCCGCCCCGTTTCCATCCCTAATTTTGATGTTCGCCGAATCTTAGTCGACCAAGGCAACTCGGTCGACATCATATACTCGCAGCTGTTTTCAACCCTCAAGCTAGATGAATCGCACCTCACTCCCTACGTGGGTTCTGACCTACAGGGCTTCAACAGGTCGGTAACAAAGCCCTGGGGATATGTCGAGTTGATCGTGACTTTTGGATCCGCAGAGACGACCAAGTCTATTAAAGTCCAATTCCTGGTTATCGACTGTCCGTCCCTCTATCAATGCATCTTTGGGCGACCAACCTTGGCCGAGTTGGTGGCCGTACCCTCAACTGTTCACCTCAAAATGGAGTATTACACTTCTAAGGGTCTGGTCGCCACTTTACATGGGGACATCGAGACAGCAAGAAGATGCTTCGAAGCAGCCACCAAAGGACTCAACACCATTACTGCCAAGCTGAAGACTTCCAACAAGTCGCCCCTGCCCAGCAGCTCCGAGGAAGCTAAACCGCTGCCCCGCGTCGACTTCATCGACTTCGACAGCCGCTTCTCTGAAGATGACCAGAGGGAGACCCAGACTTGCCTAAGTAGCCCGTCAACTTTGACCAGCACCGACAACAGCTCCCATCCGATGCACCCAATTTTGGATGGCGAGTTCGAACTCGTCCTGCTCGGCGATGACCCTCAGCGAGAAGTGAAGATAGGGACCGAACTTCCCGACATAGAGAGGAAATAGCTCAAAGATTGCCTCTGAGAGAACGCGGACTTGTTCGCCTGAAGCGCCGCGGAAATGCCCAGCTTAGATCCTGCTGTCGCCTGCCATCAGCTAACAATTGACCCCGCCGCCAAGGTTGTAGTGCAACGTAGGAGAAAGCAGTCTCCGGAGAAAACGGAGGCTGCAGAACAAGCTGTAATAGACCTCCTCGAGGCAAACTTTATTTCGGAGGCCAAGTACACTACCTGGCTTTCCAATGTTGTACTCGTTAAAATATCTAATGGAAAGTGGTGTATGTGTGTTGATTATACTGATCTTAATAGGGCATGCCCTAAAGATGCTTACCCCCTCCCCAATATAGATAAACTTGTTGATAATTCTGTCGGTTTTAAATTATTATCATTCATGGACGCCTATTTGGGCTACAATCAAATACCAATGGCAAAAAGCGACAAAAAGTACACAGCCTTCATGACCGAATCGGGCAACTATTACTACAACGTAATGCCCTTCGGCTTGAAAAACGTTGGCACGACCTATCAAAGGATGATGAACAAGGTCTTCCGGGTAGAAATCGGCGACATGCTCGAAGTCTATATGGACAATATGATCGTGAAGTCCCACGAGGAAACCGATAACATGACCCATTTAAGAAAAGTCGCCGAGTAAGCCAGAAAATACCGGATGCGTTTCAACCCGGAGAAATGCTCGTTCAGGGTACGAGCGGGCAAGTTTCTCGGCTTCTATCTGACGGAAACTAACCCCGACAAGTGCAGGGCCTTCTCTGAGTTTCCTACACCTAACTCGAAGAAATCCATCCAATCCCTCAACGAGATGCTTGCTTCATTATCTCTCTTCGAGGCCAAGTCTGCCCAACACGCTCTGCCCTTCTTCAAACTCCTCCGCAAGGTGGCAGCCTTTGAATGGACGAAAGAATGCGACCAGGCTCTCCTCCACCTAAAACGAGCATTATCAGAGCCGTCAGTTCTCTCTCGGCCAGATAACGGCGAAACCTTGTACCTTTATCTCGTCATGGCAACCGAGGCCGTTAGTGCCGCCCTCATCCGTGAGACCCCCGACGGGCAAAAGCCTATATACTTCACAAGCAAAGCATTGCAAGGACTAGAACTGAGATACCAACAAATAGAGAAAGTAGCTCCGACCCTCATCAACGATGCGCGAAGACTAAGGCACTACTTTCTGGCCCACACGATCGTGGTCAGACCAGATCAACCCGTAAAGCAACTGTTAGGACGACCAGACATGGCCAACAAAATGCTTAAGTGGTCATTGGAGCTATCCGGATTCGACATTCGATATGAGAGTAGAAAGGCACTCAAGGCCCAGGCACTGGCCGACTTTGTCGCAGAAATGACGTTCACCAGTTCCCCCACATGCGGGGCGCGCAAATGGACTATCTTCGTCGACGATACATCCAGCTCGGCAGGAAGCGGGCAAGTATCATCTTGGAAAACGACGAGGGAATTATCGTCGAAGTATCGCTTACCTTGTCTTTCCCGACTTCCAACAATCAAGATAAGTATGAAGCCTTCCTCGCCGGTCTATGCCTTGCCGAGGATCTAGGGCCGAAGAAGTCGTCATCTGCACCGATTCTCAACTCGTGGACCTTCAAGTTCGAGGAGAATATCAGGCCAAGAACGATAACCTATCCAAATACTTATCCCTGGTCAAGGAAAAAATGATGAAGTTCGCAATAGTAGAAGTAAAACATGTTCCCCACAAACATAATGTCAGAGCAGACGTGTTGTCAAAACTAGCGAGCACGAAGAAAAAGGGCGGAAACAAATCCGTCATCCAGGAAGTACTTCCTCGACCCAGCATCGAGAAAACTTCCGCGATCCTCGACGTGCAAGTCATCGGCGATAGCAACTGCTGGATGACCCCCGTCTACAATTACCTCACTAAGGATGAACTCCTATTTGATCCCAAAGAGGCCAGCGTGGTCAGGCACAGGGTCTGCTCCTATGTCCTGGTCGAAAACAAGCTCTACAGGCGAGGGTTCTCCATCCCTTTACTCAAGTACGTTGAGGAGGAGATAATCGCCCACGTCTTGCGCGAGATCCACGAGGGGATCAACGTCCAACACCTCAGGGGGAGGTCCCTCGCCAGGAAAACCCTACGAGCAGGGTACTACTGGCCGACCATGTAGCATGATGCAAAAGAACATGTGAAGAAGTGCGACAAATGCCAACGGCATGGGGACATGCACTTGGCTCCACCCAATGAGCTCAAAGCAATGTTCTCCCCGTGGCCCTTCGCATGGTGGGGCCTAGACATCCTGGGACCATTCATCGTGGGGTCGAACCAGAACAAGTACTTGATAGTGGGAATTGACTACTTCACCAAGTGGATAGAAGCAAAGGCTTTGGCCAAAATAACGGCCCACAACATACTTCACTTCTACAAGCGAAACATCCTCGCCCGCTTCGGTATCCCCCAAGCGATAGTCACCGACAACGGGATGCAGTTCACGGAAAGAAAATTTCAGGACTTCGTCACCCAACTAGGCACGAAACAACACTTCGCGTCCGTCGAACATCCCCAAACTAGCGGGCAGGCCGAAGCGGAAAATAGAGTAATCCTGCGGGGCCTCAAATGAAGGCTGGACGAAACAAAGAAAGTCTGGGTCGAGGAACTGTACAACGTACTCTGGGCCTACCGCACTACGCCCCACTCTTCGACCGGGGAAACACCTTTTCGCCTAGCTTACAGAACTGAGGCAGTAATCCCCATCGAGATACACGTGCCATCCAGGCGGACTGAATCTCCCCTGGACAAGGAGACAAACAATGAGGCACTAAGAGAGGAGCTCGACCTCGTCGAAGAGGTTCGATCAGGAGCGGCTCTCCGCGAAGCCTCATTAAAACAAATAATTGTAATTAGGCATAACGCCAAGGTTATCGGCGAGAATTCCAAGTGGGCAGCCTTGTCTTGAGAAGGAACCACATAGATTCTCGAGAAGGAAAACTCGCCACAAACTGGGAAGGACCTTATCACGTCTGAGAAAAGATGGAAAATGGGGCCTACTACCTAGAATACCTCAACGGGGAAGAACTTGCTTAACCATGGAACATCAAAAAGCTAAAACAATATTATAGTTAAGCCCTTAATCGTCGGTTTGCTTCGTACGAGCGACGAATGTCCCAGCTACGATGCGCCGTAGGGAGCGATTTTGGACGCGGTTCTTAAGCGCTGGTCGCTCTCTGCGGTTTGAGCTTAAACTATAGGTCGATTCATTTTTTATCCTATTGTGAGCTGATGAAGGAAGGGAAATAGATGTCTCCAATTAACCTTGCTTTACATACTGAGTTTAAACAGCGGTCTGTTAGGTTACGGATGCTATCAATGTGGGGGGGCCTTTGTACTGGTTATTTGTATTTTCGCCAATACAGTTTCTTTCTTTTTATCTAGACAGAAGGTTTCTGGTGGGGAACAAGGATTAGGATGTTAGGACTGGTGCTTTTTGATGTGAGAGTATGGGATTTGGGTTTTTTGTTTAGTGTGCTCGCTAAGATTTTTCTTTCAATCTTATGCCTACGTATTCCCGTTTACCGAAACAGGGAAATCAGAGCGTTCGTAGTTCCTTCTATTCTATGGGAGGAAATGGGTGTTTTGGTGTCTTGTTCAAAGCCCAAGACGTGAAGCGAAAGGTGATTTGTATCTTGTTTAAAGCCCAAGATATGAAGCTGAAAAGTCTATTTGTATCTTGTTCAAAGCCCAAGATATGAAGCTAAAAGGTCTCAACTTTAGAGAGAATTTGTCATCTCTAAATAAGGGTTTGTCTGTCACAACTGTTGGGTGACTGGTTATAAAGGAGAATTACTTTAACCGGGATTTGTGAATCCGGCAATGCCATAATTTCCTTTATAGGGATTTTAACCTGAAGGAGAAGACTTTAACTCAGTGTAGAGCAATGCTATCTTTCCTTAGGAATTTCTCATGCTAAAAGAGGGACAGTGGCATGGATATAGATGATCCAGAGGCTTGCCGCTTACAGCGATTAGATGAAAGGGAAGGAGTTATTGATGTTTGTATACTGTGAACGAGGCACAACTTGATGCTAAAAGGTTAATTGGATTAACCAGTGGTTTTCTTATATAAAGCCTAAGAAGAGGCTAATATGTGTCTCGTACAAAGCCCGAGAGAGAGGCTAAAAGGTTTTTGGCTCAACGAGGGAATCTTTTGGTATCTCGTATAAAGCCCGAGATGGAGGCTAAAATTCGTTTGGCTCAGTAAGAACCTTTTTGTATCTCGTATAAAGCCCGAGATGGAGGCTAAAGGGTGATTGACTCAACGAGGGAGTCCCTTATGTGTCTCGTACAAAGCCCGAGAGAGAGGCTAAATGTTGTTCGACTCTGCTGGGGAGAATCATTGTACAAAGCCCAAGAGGAGGCTGTGGTTACTGTTTCAGTTAAGTGACAGGTCCAGTATGCTGATTTTTAAAGAGAAAATCAGTTCTTATATGAGCAACACTGTACTCAGGGATTTGATCCAAGGATCCAGGTTATTCCTGTTCTTTAAGGAATCGAGAAATCTGAAGGGTATTGAGACTGTCCGAGTCTACGGGTTTCCTTCCTATTTAACGAAGGGGTCACTTGAGAATGTCTTTGAGACTCAAGGGGATTAGACTGTCCAAGTCTAGAGTGTCATCTTTTGTACCATGCTTTGAGAAACAGTAGTAGGCTCTATGAAAGGACTGTTCTATGAAGGTGACTAAGTTCTGTTCCTATACCTCTAAGAGGTCGTCGGGACAATTTGTACGAAGCCCAAGAGGAGGCTGGAAACTTTTAAGAAGCCGATCGGTCCTTGTACGATGCCCAAGAGAAGGCTATCATTCTCGGAGGAAGAGATCATTATACGAAGCCTAAGAGGAGGCTGTGAGTACTTCTAAGAAGCCGTAGGGTCCTTGTACTAAGCCCAAGAGGAGGCGGGGTTGCTTTTAGGAAGCCTGTGGGTCCTTGTACGAGGCCCAAGAAGAGGCCGATGCTTTTAAGAAGCCGATGGGTCCCCAAACCCCGAGAAATTCAAGGCAAGCTATTCATAAGGAATAGATCAAGTCAGGAAAGTTCGAGAATTTGGAAGAAACTCAAAGATGCCATTCACGGAGAATACATTCATCTCTGGGAGTAGAGTTTCTTGATAATTCCTAATGAGGACAGCCGAAGAGAAGACTGTATCTGGTGATCCTATTGGGGATCTAGTTGTCTATTTCTACGAATAAACGAAACGGCGTCACCTAGTTCTAGACGTAGTTGCCGGGGAAACTCGAAATATCTATATTATTATTACACAGTTGATATGAGTTTATGAAAGAAGACTTATAGTGAAACAGCCCCACAATACAGTTATATGTATATGAAAGCGGTAAATGAAAGCAATAACCACTTACTCGGTTGTAGAGCTTCCATGCTGTTTGGTTAGTAGTTCAACAAAGAAAGATTGAAAACAACAGTATATTCAAAATCAAAGGAGAAAGTGCTTTGAAAAAGAAAGATTTGGGACTTACAGCTCAAGGAGAGGCCCAGGGTTTTATCAGTGAGCGCACTGTTTGAATTTGTACAGAGGGACTTATACAAGTGACTGAGGCCCAAAATGTTTTTCTGTACAAAGGGATGGGTCTTACACTCTTTCAAGAGGCCCAAATGTTTTAAAGAAAAAGAGTGGGGCTTATAACACGAGGGTAGGCCCAGATGATTTTTCCGTTTAAAAATGGCGATCGCGCCGAGGTTTTCTTTTAATGCGGAGGGACTTATACAATAAGTGAGGCCCAAAATGTTTGGTTAAAAGGGGGTTGGGTCTTACACTCTATTAGAGGCCCAAAAGTTTTGAATGGGTCTTATAGCTCGAGGAGAGGTCCAAAAGGTTATTTTTCAAAAGGCAACGATCGCGCCGTTTGTTTTTGACGGTATCGGGACTTATACAATGCACTGAGGCCCAAAAATGATTTGGTCAAAAAAGGATTGGGTCTTACACTCTATTAGAGGCCCAAAGTGTTTTGAAAATGATTTATGAGGGTTGAATTAATCCAAAAACCCTAATTTGTTTTCAAAAATGTATTTAATTGAATAAAAATTCAATTAAAATGATCAAAATTGTTTAACATGTGAAAAACAAATTGTGATCTTGGATTAATGCTTCAAAAATTAAGTATTGACCTACAAAATAATTAGAAAGCATTAAAAGTTGCAAAATCAATGTGGAAAAAATATTTAAAATGTCAAAAATAATTAAAATATTAATTCTTTGCAAAAATATCAATTATATGAAATAAATAATATTTTTGGGATTTTTTGGGAAAATAAAATATTTTAACATTTTTGTAAATTATTAAAAAAAGAATCAACTCAAAATCATTAAAACTCAGAGAGAAATTAATTTTTGAATTAATTAAACAAAAATCACAAAATTCAAATATTTGAAAATTCAAAAAAGGCGCCAAGAACAGCTGAAGAACACGCGCGTGTTCTGGGTTTGGCTGATTTGCATTTTCTATCCAATCTCCCTGAATACTTGATTATAACATGCAATCCATATATCATTATGCTCGTCTCAACCTCACGATCATGTCTATGTCCATTAATTTCATTTAAATTAAACATATAACAAGAAATCATGAAAAATCCTCAAGAACCCTAATTTCTGCATGAAGGCTAGGATTTTTGATACACGATTCAAACAATGCAATTAATTGAGGGAAAACATTCCATGCATGATTAGGAACATATGGCCAAATTATTGTGCGAAGAAATATGCATAGATTGAGAGATGACCAAGTGTATGCTTACCTCTAGGCCGTGACAGCAAGTGCAATGTGATTTTTGATTTGGAGGTGTTACAGATGAGTGGTGATGATCTGAACAGCTTCCTTACACCCTATGGAGTGTGTTTGAATGCCTGGACTTGATTGAAAATGGCTGGAACGATTTGTGGTACCTCAGCTGCAACTTGATTGAAAGTTTGAGCAACCAGCTGGTGATTTTGTGAAATCTGTGTTCCAGATGTTATGTGAGTGTTTGGATCACTTCTATATGATGTATGTGAGGTGTGTGAGTGATTGGTTTGATTGGAAAAGCTCTCAAACTCAAAACCCGATAGCTACCTTGCTAAGAAAGGCATTTTTGCCAAGAGAAAGAGATTTTGAGGAAAGCATCTGTTAGATGGCTTTGGTGTACTCAAACTGATCACAATTGAGCTCTATTTATAGTAGAGCAAGTTTGTTTTGCAAGGAATAGTGAATGGCAACTGGTAAGTAGGTTTGGCCAATGTTGGCAAATGAAAATCCAAGTCTCCTCTAGCCATTGACTAGAGGTTAGGGCACAGAGCTTTGGTTCCCTTGGTCTTGGATAAGTCTTGACTGATTTCAGATGAGAATGGCTCAGTCCATGCCACCTTGATGCTTCCATTGAATGCTTCAATCCAAATTTGGAGTCTTGTCCCTATTTTGGCCATTCTAGGTTCAACATGCTATTTCTTGTTCCATGGACTTTGGAGGCTTGGCTCAGTGATTGTCCCGTTTAGATTCAATCCTCAAATGTGTCCAAGTGGATAGGAGCATTTGAATTTGGCTGATTTTGGCAAATCGAGCAAAATTGCAATTTCTGCCTTGCCCTTGACAGATTTCAGCAAGGCAACTTGCCAATGTCATATCTCATGGTGTAAGTTGAATTTGGTAATGCTCTTGACCATTTTGGAAAGCCCTTACATGATACAACAACTGTTTGAACATATTTGGTTTTGATCTCTTTTGAATCCAAGTGAAAAATCCCTCTACATTTGGCAAAAAGTGAAGGCAAATTCTGACTTAGTGAAAATTTCACTAAGTGTTGGAAAAAGTGGCATTTTCACTTTTCAGCCATTTTGATCACTCCCTAACTCAAAATCCTTAATGAATTGGACTTAGGTCTAGTTGAAGTTTTTGTAGAGGGTAATGAGGGCTACAAATCCATCTTTGGATGAAAAAAAATGGCTTTGTGGTTTAGGAGTTATGATCCTCCAAAGTTGGTGCCCTTGTCACTTTATTTTTAACTTAGAAAATTTTCTAAGTTTTTATGGTTACCCCTTTTACAAGTTATCCCACTTTTCTTGATTTTTCTTGATGAATGATGATTCAAATCATACATTAACATCATTTTAGGGTTAAAAATCCATTTTGGTGAAAAATCTCAAAAAGTCAAAGTTGACTTTTGTGCACAGTTGACTTTTTATCAGATGAATTCCAAACTGTGCAACTCTTCAGGAAATCATGTCCTTGACCTAAATCAAACTTGATGGACATGTTCCATGGGTGTCATAGGGTATATTGATGCATGTAATAGGGCTTGGGAGCATGTCCTGGTCAAAAGTCAAAGTTACAGTTGACTTTTCCCTTAAAACCCTAACTGTGGTGCAGATGAAATTGAGACTTGTTGCTCAAGCTTCTTGGATTAATCCATTATTCCAAATGGATTAATATAGTTCATTAGAGACCCTCAAACCCTCTCTTGAGGTCTTGGCTCATGATTTGTCCCAAATGTCAATTTAGGGGTGAATTAGGTCAAGAACCCTAATTCCTGATTTTTGATGAATGCATCCCCTGAGGCAAAATTGACTTGATGATTGGGTGCATGAGGTCCCATGGAGTATATTAGGTTATGTTTTGGATCATTGGCTTGTGCCCAGATGAAAAATTTCCATCTGGAGGCCCTGGTCGACCAAAACCCTAATTTGGTGACACTGTCGATCTTAAGACTTGATCCACCTAGAAGGGAGCATCCTTGTGCTTGATCCTTGAAGTGGGAGTCCATTTTGATCCTTTGTGTATGTTTGAGAGGTTTAGACAAGTTGAAGATCATGTCATTCCTTGACTGATCCTTTGTCTAAGGCTCTGAGAGGGCTTAAAACCCTAATTTTGATTGTAGTGGATGCTCACCCATCTTTGGGGAGACTGATGAGGTATGATGGTTCCTCCATATTATGACGATGAGTGACACAATGATGGGACATCTTAGTGGTCAAAATTTGGGGTATGACAGATGCCCCTATTTAATCTTCTTGGACCCGAAGGTGTGAATGACGAAGGTATTCGGGCATTCGAGGTGCAAGAGGATTAAATATCGGAATATCCGAAATTTTGATGGTGGTTATGAATGGTAGCTTGCACATTCATCTTCTTTAGCTAAGCAATGATGCTTAGAAAAGGTAAACTTCCCATCGATCCTGGTCTTTAGCCAAGGAACTGGTCTTAGTTTCCTTTTGTCAACTTTCCCTCGTTCTTGGTTTCCTACCAAGGAACTGGTCTCAGTTGCTGAAACAAACTTCCCCTCGATCCTGGTTTCCTACCGAGGAACTGGTCTTAGTTTCTGATTTAAACTTCCCCTCGATCCTGGTTTCCTACCAAGGAACTGGTCTTAGTTTCTGATTTAAACTTCCCCTCGATCCTGGTTTCCTACCAAGGAACTGGTCTTAGTTTCTTTTGTCAATAAACTTTACTGACAAGGAACGCTATTTGTAGCGGATTTCCCTCAAACCTCTCGTCGAATTTTCCTGGGGAGATGCCATTTGATGGAAAAAGCTTTGATGTCAGACTTGCTGGAGAACCCAGTCGTCTGAATTGTAGAGGTACACAAACTTCTCTGTTGGAGACGCCATTTGTCGACTCTATCTAGGGAAAATGAGTCTCTTGAGAGACTTTTTCCGCTTGGGGTCTTACATCATACTTTTCTCAGGATCTTCCCGGAGAAATTCCATATGATGGGCTCCAATTTTGAGGTGCCGATGACCTTTTCATCAGCGGTTCTTTCGGAGCGAAACTGGCAAGCTGCCGAATCTCTGATTACGAAGCTTTCTCTATGGATTTTCCTTAATCTGGGAAAGCAAGGATATCATCTTCAATGGAGAAGAGTGACATCGGTTGAAGGTTCTCTGGTCTTTCAGAGGTTCAAGTTATCAAAGTTGTCAAAGGCCAACTTTCTCTCAGAAATAAACTGGAGGCGAGAGAATGTTCAGACGCAGCGTTTCCTGACGAGGCAAGAACTGACGACTCGATTGAGAGAACTTCTATCACTAGGGGACAAGACCGACTAGAGTGATAGTGATGCAATATGAAATGTGAATGCAAATCAATAATGCATGATGTGTGTATGTTTATGCTGACAAAACTGACGTGACATACAAACTGACAGATGAACACGACTGGATACTCGGCCATCGCGGGGCGAAGAAGTACCGTTGGTTCAGAATAGCAATTCTGCCTTGCTTAGGAGAGATAGTCCCTGTTGGGAGCTATGTTGATCGGGCTTATGAGATAAGAACTCGGTCGAGGTGTGTCAGACGAAACAAGGTCTCTGACACAGTCGATCCCTTCATTCAGGCGTACTAGGCCTAGAAGGAGTACTTTGATTCTGCACTTTGAAGTTCGTTTACTTCTGGACAAGCGACCGATGTTCCTTTGATGTTCAACAGTCAAAAGAAATTGCTGACTTTATTTTAAAAGCAAAAAAAGTTCTAATAGATAAATTCATTTTTGTTTTATTTCAAGAATCATTAATCATGTTAACAACGTCGTTCTGTAAAGCTAAAACAAATAAGAATTACAAACAAAAGCACAAGGGCTCAAATTTTATTGATGAGATGGAGATCAGACAAACGCATGATTCCAAAGAGTATATACAAAGTTTGAAAATGGTAATTTACAGGGAAAAGGGCTACGTTGAAACATAACAACCACTATCCTTCTACCAACTTTGAATTCGGGGCATCCTGAGCTTCTGTCGAAGATGACCTTGACTGGAGTTTTCCTCCGATGGATGGTGTAACTGCTGCTGCTGAGGGACTTGCCTCTGTTGAACATAGTTACTTGCCACTATCCCTAACTTTTGCTTGGATTGTACTGTGATGTTTCCAATCCACCGGGATGATTTTTTTCTCTGTCTCTAACTTTTGCCTGGACCGCCCTTTCGGGTTTTCAATCCACCGAGACGTTTTTTTTAGGCGAAGTATTTCTTGACTACATCAACATTTGTGGGGTAGGCAAATTCCTCTCCGTCCATGGTTGCAAGTCTCAAGGCACCGCCTGAGAAAGCTTCGTGACCACATAGGGGCCATCATAATTCGGAGTCCATTTACCTCGCGAATCAGTGAGAAATGATTGTATCTTCTTGAGCACGAGGTCTCCTTTCCTGAAGATGCGAGGTCGAACCATTTTGTCGAACGCCTTCTTCATTCTCTGTTGATACAGCTGACCATGGCATAATGCCGTGATTCTCTTTTCTTCGATCAGATTCAGTTCGTCGTGTCGGCTTTGACACCACTCAGCTTCGGTGAGCTTGGCTTCCATCAATACTCGGATTGACGGGATCTCCACTTCTATGGAGAGCACTGCTTCCATGCCATACACTAGAGAGAAAGGGGTTGCCCCTGTTGAAGTGCGGACAGATGTGCGATAACCGTGAAGAGCAAAGGGTAGCATTTCGTGCCAGTCTTTGTAGGGTACAACCATCTTTTGAACGATCTTCTTGATGTTCATGTTAGCCGCTTCTATTGCTCCGTTCATCTTGGGTCGGTAGGGAGACGAATTATGGTGTTCGATTTTGAACTCTGCACACAACTCTCTCATCATCTTGTTGTTCAAGTTAGATCCATTATCAGTAATGATCTCGCTTGGAACACCATAACGGCAGATGATATTGTTTTTGATAAATCGGACCACCACTTGCCGGGTTACATTGGCGAATGACGCTGCTTCGACCCACTTGGTGAAATAGTCAATGGCTATTAGAATGAACCGATGTCCGTTTGAAGCCTTAGGTTCAATCATGCCGATCATGTCGATTCCCCATATGGAAAATGGCCATGGGGAAGAAAGAACTTTGAGATGCGATGGCGGTACATGAATTTTGTCAAAGTATATCTGACACTTGTGACACCTCCTCATGTACTTGTAGCAGTCGGATTCCATGGTTAACCAGTAGTACCCTGCTCTCAAAATTTTTCTCGCCATTGTATGTCCGTTGGCATGAGTGCCAAAGGACCCTTCATGAATTTCTTTCATCAGCATTTCTGCTTCTGGTCTGTCGACGCATCAGAGCAAGACCATGTCAAAATTTCTCTTATAGAGAGTGTCACCGCTCAGGAAGAAGTTTCCAGCCAATCTTCTGAGGGTTTTCCTGTCTTTTCTGAGTGCCCTAGATGGGTACTCTTGTTTCTGAAGAAAGCATTTGATATCGTGATACCAAGGTCTGTCGTCTATGACTGCTTCAATCGTGAAGATGTAGGCGGGCCGTTCAAGGCACATTATGTCAATCTTAGGTAGGTCATTCCTCTAACCTACACTAATCATGGAAGATAGAGTGGCTAAGGCATCAGCCATGTGATTCTCTTCGCGAGGGATGTGATGAAACTCAACTCTGTTGAAGAAGGGTAACAACCTTCTTGCATAGTCTTTGTAAGGAATCAATCCTGATTGGTATGTGTTCCAATCTCCTTTTATCTGATTGATAACCAAGGCTGAATCGCCGTATACGTCCAAGTTTTTTATCCTTAAATCAATCGCTTCTTCGAGACCCATAATACAAGCTTCGTATTCGGCCTCGTTGTTCGTACACTTGAACGTAAGTCTAGCAGTGAAAGGAATGTGGGTACCTTGAGGGGTAACAATGATTTCCCCAATTCCGTTTCCATAATGATTAACTGCGATGTCAAAGATAAGTCCCCATTGGGAACCTGGTTCTGGCCCTTCACTGGGTAACAGTTGATCGCAATCTTTCATTTTTAGATACATGACATCTTCCTCTGGGAAGTCAAATCCGACTGGCTCTTGATCGTCAATTGGTTGATGAGCCAAATGATAGGCTAAAATACTCCCTTTAACGGCTTTCTGAGCGTGGTACTCTATGTCATATTCTGATAACAGCATCTGCCAACGGGCAATTCTTCCCGTGAGAGCAGGCTTTTCGAAAACGTACTTGATTGGATCCATTTCGGAGACCAACCAAGTAGTATGACGAATCATGTATTGGCGAAGACGTTTGGCTGCCCAAGCCAAAGCACAACAAGTTTTCTCAAGCATCGTGTACCGAGTCTCGCAGTCGGTGAATTTCTTGCTTAGATAGTAAATGGCAGACTCTTTCCTTTTGGTTTCGTCTTGTTGGCCAAGTACACATCCCATTGAGTCCTCTTGGACTGTGAGGTAAATGATCAGTGGTCTTCCTTCCACTAGAGGTGATAAAATCGGCGGATTCAACAGGTATTCCTTAATACTGTCGAAGGCGGTTTGGCAATCTTCTGACCAAACGCAATCCTGGTTCTTTTTCAATAATTTGAAAATCGGCGCACACGTGGCGGTCATAAGGAATATGAATCTGGAGATGTAGTTTAACCATCCCAGGAATCCTCTGACTTGTTTTTCAGTTTTCGGAGAAGGCATTTCCTGAATGGCCTTGACCTTGTCAGGATCAACCTCAAATCCTTTCTGGCTGACGATGAACCCTAATAGTTTCCCTGAACGGACACCGAAGGTGCACTTGTTGGGATTCAAGCGGAGCTTGAATTTTCTTAGACGTTCGAACAATTTTGACAGATGTTCAATGTGCTCACTCTCTATTTTTGATTTTGCAATCATATCATCGACATACACTTCGATTTCTTTGTGTATCATGTCATGAAACAGAGTAGTCATGGCCCTTTGATAGGTTGCCCCGGCGTCCTTCAAACCGAACAACATTACCTTGTAACAAAAGGTACCCCATGGTGTAATGAACGAAGTTTTCTCCATGTCTTTCGGCCCCATTTTGATCTGGTTATAGCCCGAGAATCCATCCATGAAGGAGAAGACTTTGAATTTTGCTGTACTGTCCACCAGCATGTCAATGTGTGGTAAAGGAAAGTCGTCCTTTGGACTAGCCTTGTTCAGATCTCGGTAGTCGACACACATTCTGACATTTCTGTCCTTTTTGGGAACGAGTACGATGTTGGCTAACCATTGAGGATATTCAGACGTAGCGAGGAAACCCGCGTCAATTTGTTTCTGCACCTCCTCTTTGATTTTGATGGCCATGTCCGGGTGAGTGCGTCTCAACCTTTGCTTTACTGGCGGACATTCTGATCTCAACGGTAAGTGATGTTCCACGATGCTGGTATCCAACCCTGGCATATCCTGATAGGACCAAGCGAATACATCGGGGAATTCTTTGAGAAGCTTTATCAAACTCTCTTTGGCATTTGGACTGAGCATTGCCCCAATCCTGATTTCTTTTCTCTCTTTTTCTGAACCCAAGTTTACCATTTCCAACGGCTCTTTGTGAGTTTCAATGGACCCTTCCTCTTGTCTGAGTAGTCGGGAGATCTCTTCTGGAATTTCGTTGTCATTTTCTTCTTCAGCCTCGAATACCGGGAACTCAAAGTTGGGAGAAGGCATCGGATCGTATGTTTCAACTGGGTTTAAAACAAGCAATCTGCATGACGTGATGATTCGTGTTTAGAAGAGATAGAGAAAATGCAAGTGTGTGCAATGTTTTATTTTACTGCTTGTTTTCATTTTTAATTGTTTTTTTTAGGATTACCATTTTCTGAAAAAGCAAAAAGAGAAAACAGCAATTAATGCGGAAATTACAGAACGACGTTATTTTATTAATGAACAAGTCGATTCTTGAAACTACAGCCCTATAAAACAAAGCTCTGTCGCTATGGGCTAAGCGAAGAGGGGAAATTTACAGAAAGCGAGCCCTATCAAAACATCCGTTTCACCTGGGTAGGGTGAAAGGTTAAAGATGGCAATTACTTTGACTGGTGAACGATCTTCGGAACCTCGACAGCAACCCATTGGCGGCGAACTCCTCGGTGAATCACAAAGTCTGGCACCTTCCTTGATTTGTCTTCAGAAATGACGATGATTTCTAGTGGAGCGGGATCATTGGAATCTGTCTCCCAGGCAGAATTGTCGTAGGAGAATTCCTCGGTTGCATTTTGCATAGCATTTGTGCTCTCAGCTGTACCTCCCTATCCAGTAGGCTGGATATCTTCGAGCCTGATACGAGAGCTTTTGGGAGCGGTGTACCTGACCATATAGTCGTATTTTCCACTCGATTGTCCCAGAGTGTCCCAAACTTCTCTGGAACTGGAGGAGTCATCTCTCTCGATGACGTTGACCTCGAGAAAAGCATAGTTGATGAATTCTAGTCCTGCAAACGTTGCAAATTCATCTTCATGTTGAGTAGTTTCTGAATGACCTGAGTGTTGATCCCATGACATGGTGGGGACACAGGTATTCTATTCAATGATGCTCAGCTGAGTTTCATTACTCGACTGACTTTCTGGCCCTAAGTTTCCTGGGTAAGGTTGCCACATTGGCAGACCATCCATCGGGCCATAGTAGTGGTGGTCAAAGTTGTCTTTCATCAGAGTGTCCTCCTCTAATGAATTTGGCGGAGCACGACATCCTTCCGGATCACAATCTCCATAGATCATTTCGACATCTGACCTTGGTATAAATCTCGGACTTTGTGCGGGATAGCAAAATGGTGTAGGCACCTCTTCCTGAGACATATAACCGTCCTCGTTCAGATAGGACTTCCATTCTTCATCCATGTCGGAGGGATCTTCCTCATTGATAGCATGTACTGCATGAGACACTGGGTGAAGAAAACCTCCACTGTGGAAGAAGTTTTGAAGGGGATGAAGACTTTCATCGTTGGCAGCTGTCTGGGTACAAGTTGCAGAAAAACCAAGACCCTTCTTTGTTTTATTGTCAATAGGAATGACAAGCTGTCCCCATCCCGTTGTGTCGGTACTCTCGACCGCTTTAATGGCATCATTGTATGAGGAAATCGAAGTTCCTTCTTTGAACTGATTGTTCTTGCTCACCGACAGTGCTTGGAACTGAGTTCCAATAACCTCCTCGGGTTCTATACCAGTATATGATGACAAGTTGCTTACAAGCAAGGCTTGTTCCCCACAAATTGTGACAAGTTGATCGTTCTTGACGAACTTTAGCTTTTGGTGGAGGGTTGAAGTAACCGCTCCAGCTTGATGTATCCAAGGTCTTCCTAATAAACAACTGTATATTGCCCGGATGTCCATGACCTGGAAAGTGACTTGGAAAGTGTGAGGACTAATAGTTATGGGAAGATCAACTTCGCCGATAACTGTTTTTCTGGATCCGTCGAACGCTTTGACGACGACCTCGCTGACTCTCATCGGAGGGCCTTTGAATGATAATTGCATCAAAGTGGACTTCGGCATAACATTCAGGGCTGACCCTATGTCTACCAGTATGCTGGCTAAAGCATCGTCCTGGCAGTTAACTGTAATGTTGAGCGCCATGTTATGACGGCGACCCTCTTCAGGTAATTCCTCATCACTAAATCCCAAATTATTGCAAGAAGTGATGTTAGAGACAATGCTATCGAACTGTCTGATTGTTACATCCTGTTCCACAAAGGCTTGCTCCAAGACTTTCTGTAGAGCTTCCCTGTGGGCTTCTGAACTGAGTAATAGTGATAATACCGAGATCTTTGAAGGAGTTTGTAACAGTTGATCGACAATGTTGTATTCACTCCTTTGGATGAGCTTCAGCATCTCATCATTATTTTTCGAAAGGTCGGGATTACTGGATTGACCGACTGGTGGATCGGGAGCTTCCGTCTGAAGTTCCTTTTCTTTGTTAAGTTCTCTAACTCCTCGGTTGAAGATTCGACCGCTCCGTGTTACACGACTGATGTCTGCAATATTCACGACGAAGGGTAATGGAATTTCCTTTCCATTTTCAATTATCGTTGCACCGTATTTGTAAGGGATAGCCTTAGCTGATTCATACGGTAGTGGTCCCGGTAGATAGATGATTATGGGAACCTTCTGATTTTTCTGACCATCATAAGTGATCTCGATTCATTCCCGGTTGGGAACTTTATATTCGTCAAGTAGAGGGATAATGGCAAAAATATCCCTGGTCCTGTGATGACTAGAGATCGTGACAACATCCTCAACTTGCTCGGCAAGGTAGTTCGGCGTCCAGTTGATGGGTCCAGAACCCGGATATGGACGAATCTCTCCACGATCTACCTGACCCTGAAGAGCTGCTCTCACAAAGTAACACCCTTGGTTACTTTCCGAACAGACGCCGCAACGTTCATAGTTGTGTGGTGGCACCTGGCCACACCCACTTTGAATACAATGTAACCTCACTAGGTTAGCTTCCACAGATCGGACATCCTGACTCTGACGCCGAGTGGGGTTTCTGTTATTGATACTAATCTGTTGAGTATCTTCATCCATATAAATTGGCATCCACCAGTGATTTAACAAGTGCTGAAGTGCCTCCTGGACAAGGGTGCAACCTCGATCATTTTCGCAACCCACTTTACAGCTTTGATAGTCATGTGATATTAAGAATCCGAGCCGGACCTGCTCAGCATGTAAATCTACCAGGTTGGTATTCATCACGCGAATATCGAAGATCTGAACCATGTTGATCTGATAAGGGTTCCTATCATGGTAGTCTTGGATCCATCCAAGATCCATCTGACGCTGGAGGGCCTCCTGTATGAAAGAGCATCCCTGTTTGTTTTCCGAGCAAGTCAGACAGGAACTGTAATCGTGTCGCGGAAGATTATGATACTGGATTTGCCTTGAGTGCATTGCCACCAAGTTGACATTCATTGCACGGATGTCGTGGTTCTGAATGATGTTAGAGTTTGTGTAGACCATGTTAACTCCACGAACTCGGTGCTCTTGGATCCATCCGAGATCCATTTGTTCCTGTAGAGCTGCTTGCACTACAGAACATCCTTGATTGTCTTTAGAGCAGATATCACACTGATGATAGTTATGAGGTGGCACATGGCCATATCCACTCTGTCTACAATGCATCTTGACCAAATTGGTCTTCAACAAAAGTACATCGTGAATTTGATAGACATCGTTAGTCTCTCCTTCTATCAAATTGACTGCAGCCTTCTCGTGTTGAGGCAGCGGATTTGTGAGAACATTAGGATTCGTATCCTTGAAGGATAAGACCCCACTCCTAACAAGTTTTTGCACGTCGGACTTGAAATTGAGACAAGTCTCTATGTTATGCCCTGGACCTCCTTGATGATAAGGGCATGTCTGATCCACCTTAAACCAAAAAGGTTGATTTTCCGGTACTGTAAGAGGAGATTTAGTCTGAATGTGCCCCTTAGCTAGTAGTAATGGAAACAGCTCTGCGTACGTTACGGGTATAAGATCAAATCCTGGTGGCCGTGTTGTACGGTTGTTGTTATATGGAGGACGAGCCCGCTGAAGAGGCTGCTGTGTCCTTTGTTGGTCAGGTTGGCTTTGCGCAACCTGAGGTTGATACGTAGAAATAGACGTAGGGTTGATAGCAGGAGTTACAACTGCTACCGGTTGATAACGTCGCCTTTGCTTTCCGAGAGAGATGTTCCCAATATCTTGCTCTTTTTTCTTAGGGAGAGCACTACCGTATTTTTTAGTACCACTCGATGATCCAGCGTCTTTTACCAAACATCCTTCTCGGACGGCTTCCTTAAGACGTACGCCCATGCCGACCATTTCGGTGAAGTCACTTGGCGCACTGACAACCATTCGGTCATAGTAAAATGAGCTTAAGGTCTTTAAGAAGATCTTTGTCATCTCTTTTTACTCAAGAGGTGGACAAATTTGAGCGGCAATTTCATGCCACCTTTGAGCATACTCCTTAAAGGTTTCCTTGTCCTTTTGCGACATCGATCTGAGTTGATCTCTGTCGGGTGCCATGTCCAAATTGTATTTGTATTGTTAGACGAAGGCAGTGCCAAGATCTCTGAATGTGCTAATCGTAGCACGGTTTAAACCCATGTACCATTTTAATGCGGCACCGGTTAAACTATCCTGGAAGTAGTGAATCAATAGGTCTTGATTCTCTGTCTGAGCTGACATTCGTCGAGCGTACATCACCAGATGGCTCTGAGGGCAAGAGTTACCCTTGTACTTTTCAAAGTCGGGCACTTGGAATTTGTGCGGGACTTTCACATTTGGGACCAGACAAAGGTCTGCGGCGTCCTTTCCAAATAGATCCTGACCGCGAATTGCTTGTAGCTCCTTCTGCATTTCCAAGAACTGCTCCTGGAATTCCTCCATTCTGTCAAACATAGTTTCCTTCTTACCAGAAGGTGTCTATGAAATCTGCCCTTCCGGGACAGTGTGCACCACAGGGGGTGGTACCGTAACTACGGTAGTGAGTCTTGGCGTCTCCTAAAGTTTGTAACCTTCAGGAGTCTTTAGTATGCCTCTGGCATCTTCGCTTTCCCGAAGTTTGTAACCTTCAGGCCCAACGGCTTCTGTTGTGATTCCCTGATCTTCAGTGATCGGCGGAACATATCCTTCTGGGATATAGTTAACAGGCATGCCCCAGGGACGATCTTTCGGCATCTGATACCTAGGATCATACTTCTCCACTATGGGCGTTGAGGTGATCTCTGAGATCACAGTCCTTTGTAACTGAGCTTCTACCATGGCTTGCATGTCGTTACGAAGCTTTCTCATATCCTCTCTCAGAGCGTCGATCTCTTCCTTCAACTCTCTGTTTTCTTCCTCAAGATCATCCATCTTTTTCTGACGATTGGCCCGAGTATTATACGAATGAGACAGTTTGACTCTAGAACCGAGACACAAACGTGAGATTCGTAGGTAAGAAGAATACGCGATGTGAGAATGATGAATGCAATGATTATATTAATTGTTTTTTGGTTTAATAAAAATAAACTTCGACAATTAGATTGCAAATATCAAACGGTGGGAAATCCCTTTTTATTGAATTCAAAGGTTTACAGAAACGGAAATACAGTAGATTACAAAGTGCAGAAACAGAAACCTAAGCTAATGGGTCCCGAGTCCTCTCTGAAGAGAAATCGGGTGCTGATTCTGGTATCTTCCTTTTCTTTGACCGGGGCTCTTGGGCTGTTGTCGGGTTGTCATTCCTTTGCCAGGTGAAAGGAGTGAGCAAATTCCTTTGGTCATCTTGATTCTCTACAGTATGCTGCTCCAAAATTTCAATCAGAGCATCTTTTTCTTTCAGTAATTGCTGTATTTTGATGCACTCTATGTCGAGGGTGCGGTACTTGTTCTTCCAAGACCTTCTCTCCCGTTGAACTTTGTTGAGAGTAACCTGAAGCTTTTCAGTTTCCGTCATGAAGTACATGACAGATTCCTTCGGCGGAAGAATTCCGTAACGAGGATAAGGCATTTTTAGCTTGAGAGCTCTAGTTTGTGCCCAATGGAGATAAGGCTCCACCGAGACACAGTCCGGTTTTCCTAGAGACTCTCGTCCTTTCTTACGAACATGCTTCCAAGCATGCACTATTTCCATCTTTAGTGCTCTGTCGTTTTCTCCTTCCTTGAAGAAAAGACCTTCCAGATGAACACCCAGTGGGATGTGCCACATCGGGTATCCAAATTGACGGCAAACCAATACCGGATGGTAGTTGATTCCTCCTTTAGTTCCTATGAGGGGTACGTTGGGGAAGTTTCCACAACGATCAATGATTCTGATTCCCTCATAAATCCTATTGCACCAATCTATATCAGAGTTGGTAAGAGACATGATCTTTTGCGACCAACGTATGTCACTCTTATAATCCCAAAAAGCAGCAGACTTGGGCAAGTGAGAGATAAACCATTTGTAAAGCAAAGGTACACAGCATGTGATCTCCCCTACGCTGTACAAATTTCCCAAGTGTACAGAATGATACGCATCTGCGAGCAAAGTCGGCACAGGATTTCCAATGAGAAAAATCTTAATGGAGTTAATATCGACGAAGTTATTGATGTTGGGAAACAAAAATAACCCGTAGGTGAGCAAGACAAAGATGCTTTCAAAAGCAGTCACGTTTCCTATACTGGCGAAATACAGGGCTTTCTTTGTCAAGAACTGGGCTGGCAAACCTTGGATGCCACCCTTAGTAGTTAGGTGAGTCCTAACCTCAGACTCGTCCAAATGAATTGCTCTTGCAATGGTCTGATTCTTTGGAATTTCTTCCAGTCCAGAAAATGGAGCTCGATCTGTGATGTGTAAATCGATCAGATGAGAATACTCCTCCAGCGTTGGTGCTAGCTGGTAATCCGGGAATATGAAACAGTGATAAACTGGATCATAAAACTGAATGAGCGCATCCATGATTCCCTCAATCACATGGACTCTTAACAGTGGTAGTAAACCTCTGTGCTTGGCTCTGAAAGCCTCTGGGTTAGTGATCATCCTTGCTAACCTTCTCAAATCCTCTAGTTTTGGAACCTTGAAGGTGTACGTATGAGTTCTCCTTCTACCGAAATCCATTAGTACAATCCCTTTCTCTGATATTTGCAATCACAGTCTTAGTTTAATTTGAAAAATAGAGAGACTAGAAGAGAAGATTTTTTTTTAATGTTTTAATGTTTTTTAAATGAATGCATGAATGCAGCACACAAAAACATAGAAAAAACATGGGGTCAAAGGGTCGTTGTCATGAAGTCAAGGCTCTAGCCATCCCCCAAAGGTTTATACTAGGGTGATTTTTGTACCTGTATTCATTATCCTCAGCTCCTCCCAGGAAAGCAAAACAACAAACGGATCGCCAGCGAGTTGTAGAGTGATCTTAGAGTAAGTGCCATTCACCGAGAATAGATCACCAGTCTCAAATGAGGGTAGTATCGCGTAACAACTATTTCCGATAGTTTCTGCACTACGAAAGGGTTTGGCTCCTCAGATTCTCAGACTTAACAACCGGCCCATTGTCTAGGTGAGAGAATGGGTTGCATTGGTCAGCCTCCACTGAGGTTGATGGTCGACCCCGTCGCCGTCACTTATCTTAAGTGTATACTCAATCTTTCCACATACGGTATCACCCGCATTCCCATTAGCAGAAAAATAAACACGTATAGCAATTAGGAAAAGCGGTATATATATTTGTCCTAATCATCCTAGACCTTTAAAGCTATGAATCTTAAGTTCCTGACAGAAATTGGGCTCCCCGACGGAAGCCCCAATCTGTGGTATTCACTCAAGAGGTGAAAAGAAAGACCGTGCCTAGATCTAACTTTGAACGGCCCCACGGTGGGCGCCATTTTTTCTGTAGCGATCGATTTTGGACGCGGTTCTTAAGCGCTGGTCACTCTCTGCGGTTTGAGCTTAAACTACAAGTCGATTCATTTTTTATCCTATTGTGAGCTGATGAAGGAAGGGAAATAGATGTCTCCAATTAACCCTGCTTTGCATACTGAGTTTAAACAGCGGTCTGTTAGGTTACAAATGCTATCAATGTGGGGGGGCCTTTGTACTGGTTATTTGTATTTTCGCCAATACAATTTCTTTCTTTTTATCTAGACAGAAGGTTTCTGGCGGGGAACAAGGATTAGGATGTTAGGACTGTGCTTTTTGATGTGAGAGTATGGGATTTGGGTTTTTTGTTTAGTGTGCTCGCTAAGATTTTTCTTTCAATCTCATGCCTACGTATTCCCGTTTACCGAAACAGGGAAATCAGAGCGTTCGTAGTTCCTCCTATTCTAAGGGAGGAAATGGGTGTTTTGGTGTCTTGTTCAAAGCCCAAGACGTGAAGCGAAAGGTGATTTGTATCTTGTTCAAAGCCCAAGATATGAAGCTGAAAAGTCTATTTGTATCTTGTTCAAAGCTCAAGATATGAAGCTAAAAGGTCTCAACTTTAGAGAGAATTTGTCATCTCTAAAGAAGGGTTTGTCTGTCACAACTGTTGGGTGACTAGTTATAAAGGAGAATTACTTTAACCGGGATTTGTGAATCCGACAATGCCATAATTTCCTTTATAGGGATTTTAACCTGAAGGAGAAGACTTTAACTCAGTGTAGAGCAATGCTATCTTTCCTTAAGAATTTCTCATGCTAAAAGAGGGACAGTGGCATGGATATAGATGATCCAGAGGCTTGCCGCTTACAGCGATTAGATGAAAGGGAAGGAGTTATTGATGTTTGTATACTGTGAACGAGGCACAACTTTGATGCTAAAAGGTTAATTGGATTAACCAGTGGTTTTCTTATATAAAGCCTAAGAGGAGGCTAATATGTGTCTCGTACAAAGCCCGAGAGAGAGGCTAAAAGGTTTTTGACTCAACGAGGGAATCTTTTGGTATCTCGTATAAAGCCCGAGATGGAGGCTAAAATTCGTTTGGCTCAGTAAGAACCTTTTTGTATCTCGTATAAAGCCCGAGATGGAGGCTAAAGGGTGATTGACTCAACGAGGGAGTCCCTTATGTGTCTCGTACAAAGCCCGAGAGAGAGGCTAAACGTTGTTCGACTCCGCTGGGGAGAATCATTGTACAAAGCCTAAGAGGAGGCCGTGGTTACTGTTTCAGTTAAGTGACAGGTCCAGTATGCTGATTTTTAAAGAGAAAATCAGTTCTTATATGAGCAACACTGTACTCAGGGATTTGATCCAAGGATCCAGGTTATTCCTGTTCTTTAAGGAATCGAGAAATTCGAAGGGTATTGAGACTGTCCGAGTCTACGGGTTTCCTTCCTATTTAACGAAGGGGTCACTTGAGAATGTCTTTGAGACTCAAGGGGATTAGACTGTCCAAGTCTAGAGTGTCATCTTTTGTACCATGCTTTGAGAAACAGTAGTAGGCTCTATGAAAGGACTGTTCTATGAAGGTGACTAAGTTCTGTTCCTATACCTCTAGGAGGTCGTCGGGACAATTTGTACGAAGCCCAAGAGGAGGCTGGAAACTTTTAAGAAGCCGATCGGTCCTTGTACGATGCCCAAGAGAAGGCTATCATTCCCGGAGGAAGAGATCATTATACGAAGCCTAAGAGGAGGTTGTGAGTACTTCTAAGAAGCCGTAGGGTCCTTGTACTAAGCCCAAGAGGAGGCGGGGTTGCTTTTAGGAAGCCTGTGGGTCCTTGTACGATGCCTAAGAGGAGGCCGATGCTTTTAAGAAGCCGATGGGTCCCCAAACCCCGAGAAATTCAAGGCAAGCTATTCACAAGGATAGATTAATTCAGGAAAGTTCGAGAATTTGGAAGAAACTCAAAGATGCCATTCACGGAGAATACATTCATCTCTGGGAGTAGAGTTTCTTGACAATTCCTAATGAGGACAGCCTAAGAGAAGACTGTATCTGGTGATCCTATTGGGGATCTAGTTGTCTATTTCTACGAATAAACGAAACGGCGTCACCTAGTTCTAGACGTAGTTGCCGAGGAAACTCAAAATATCTATACTATTATTACACAGTTGATATGAGTTTATGAAAGAAGACTTACAGTGAAACAGCCCCACAATACAGTTATATGTATATGAAAGCGGTAAATGAAAGCAATAACCACTTACTCGGTTGTAGAGCTTCCATGCTGTTTGGTTAGTTGTTCAACAAAGAAAGATTGAAAACAACAGTATATTCAAAATCAAAGGAGAAAGTGCTTTGAAAAAGAAAGATTTGGGGCTTACAGCTCAAGGAGAGGCCCAGGGTTTTATCAGTGAGCGCACTGTTTGAATTTGTACAGAGGGACTTATACAAGTGACTGAGGCCCAAAATGTTTTTCTGTACAAAGGGATGGGTCTTACACTCTTTCAAGAGGCCCAAATGTTTTAAAGAAAAAGAGTGGGGCTTATAACACGAGGGTAGGCCCAGATGATTTTTCCGTTTAAAAATGACGATCGCGCCGAGGTTTTCTTTTAACGCGAAGGGACTTATACAATAAGTGAGACCCAAAATGTTTGGTTAAAAGGGGGTTGGGTCTTACACTCTATTAGAGGCCCAAAAGTTTTGAATGGGTCTTATAGCTCGAGGAGAGGCCCAAAAGGTTACTTTTTAAAAGGCGACGATCGCGCCATTTGTTTTTTACGGTATCGGGACTTATACAATGCACTGAGGCCCAAAAATGATTTGGTCAAAAAAGGATTGGGTTTTACACTCTATTAGAGGCCCAAAGTGTTTTGAAAATGATTTATGAGGGTTGAATTAATCCAAAAACCCTAATTTGTTTTCAAAAATGTATTTAATTGAATAAAAATTCAATTAAAATGATCAAAATTGTTTAACATGTGAAAAACAAATTGTGATCTTGGATTAATGCTTCAAAAATTAAGTATTGACCTACAAAATAATTAGAAAGCATTAAAAGTTGCAAAATCAATGTGGAAAAAATATTTAAAATGTCAAAAACAATTAAAATATTAATTCTTTGTAAAAATATCAATTATATGAAATAAATAATATTTTTGGGATTTTTTGGGAAAATAAAATATTTTAATATTTTTGTGAATTATTAAAAAAAGAATCAACTCAAAATCATTAAAACTCAGAGAGAAATTAATTTTTGAATCAATTAAACAAAAATCACAAAATTCAAATATTTGAAAATTCAAAAAAGGCGCCAAGAACAGCTGAATACTTGATTATAATATGCAATCCATATATCATTATGCTCGTCTCAACCTCACGATCATGTTTATGTCCATTAATTTCATTTAAATTAAACATATAACAAGAAATCGTGAAAAATCCTCAAGAACCCTAATTTCTGCATGAAGGCTAGGATTTTTGATACACGATTCAAACAATGCAATTAATTGAGGGAAAACATTCCATGCATGATTAGGAACATATGGCCAAATTATTGTGCGAGGAAATATGCATAGATTGAGAGATGACCAAGTGTATGCTTACCTCTAGGCCGTGACAGCAAGTGCAATGTGATTTTTGATTTGGAGGTGTTACAGATGAGTGGTGATCATCTGAACAGCTTCCTTACACCCTATGGAGTGTGTTTGAATGCCTGGATTTGGTTGAAAATGGCTGGAACGATTTGTGGTACCTCACCTGCAACTTGATTGAAAGTTTGAGCAACCAGCTGGTGATTTTGTGAAATCTGTGTTCCAGATATTATGTGAGTGTTTGGATCACTTCTATATGATGTATGTGAGGTGTGTGAGTGATTGGTTTGATTGGAAAAGCTCTCAAACTCAAAACCCAATAGCTACCTTGCTAAGAAAGGCATTTTTGCCAAGAGAAAGAGATTTTGAGGAAAGCATCTGTTAGATGGCTTTGGTGTACTCAAACTGATCACAATTGAGCTCTATTTATAGTAGAGCAAGTTTGTTTTGTAAGGAATAGTGAATGGCAACTGGTAAGTAGGTTTGGCCAATGTTGGCAAATGAAAATCCAAGTCTCCTCTAGCCATTGACTAGAGGTTAGGGCACAAAGCTTTGGTTCCCTTGGTCTTGGATAAGTCTTGACTGATTTCAGATGAGAATGGCTCAGTCCATGCCACCTTGATGCTTCCATTGAATGCTTCAATCTAAATTTGGAGTCTTGTCCCTATTTTGGCCATTCTAGGTTCAACAAGCTATTTCTTGTTCCATGGACTTTGGAGGCTTGGCTCAGTGATTGTCCCCTTTAGATTCAATCCTCAGATGTGTCCAAGTGGATAGGAGCATTTGAATTTGGCTGATTTTGGCAAATCGAGCAAAATTGCAAATTCTGCCTTGCCCTTGACAGATTTCAGCAAGGCAACTTGCCAATGTCATATCTCATGGTGTAAGTTGAATTTGGTAATGCTCTTGACCATTTTGGAAAGCCCTTACATGATACAACAACTGTTTGAACATATTTGGTTTTGATCTCTTTTGAATTCAAGTGAAAAATCCCTCTACATTTGGCAAAAAGTGAAGGCAGATTCTGACTTAGTGAAAATTTCACTGTGTGGGAAAAAGTGACATTTTCACTTTTCAGCCATTTTGATCACTCCCTAACTCAAAATCCTTAATGAATTGGACTTAGGTCTAGTTGAAGTTTTTGTAGAGGGTAATGAGGGCTACAAATCCATCTTTGGATGAAAAAAAATGGCTTTGTGGTTTAGGAGTTATGATCCTCCAAAGTTGGTGCCCTTGTCACTTTATTTTTAACTTAGAAAATTTTCTAAGTTTTTATGGTTACCCCTTTTACAAGTTATCCCACTTTTCTTGATTTTTCTTGATGAATGATGATTCAAATCATACATTAACATCATTTTAGGGTTAAAAATCCATTTTGGTGAAAAATCTCAAAAAGTCAAAGTTGACTTTTGTGCACAGTTGACTTTTTATCAAATGAATTCCAAACTGTGCAATTCTTCAGGAAATCATGTCCTTGACCTAAATCAAACTTGATGGACATGTTCCATGGGTGTCATAGGGTATATTGATGCATGTCATAGGGCTTGGGAGCATGTCCTGGTCAAAAATCAAAGTTACAGTTGACTTTTCCCTTAAAACCCTAACTGTGGTGCAGATGAAATTGAGACTTGTTGCTCAAGCTTCTTGGATTAATCCATTGTTCCAAATGGATCAATATAGTTCATTAGAGACCCTCAAACCCTCTCTTGAGGTCTTGGCTCATGATTTATCCCAAATGTCAATTTAGGGGTGAATTAGGTCAAGAACCCTAATTCCTGATTTTTGATGAATGCATCCCCTGAGGCAAAATTGACTTGATGATTGGGTCCATGAGGTCCCATGGAGTATATTAGGTTATGTTTTGGATCATTGGCTTGTGCCCAGATGAAAAATTTCCATCTGGAGGCCCTGGTCGACCAAAACCCTAATTTGGTGACACTGTCGATCTTGAGACTTGATCCACCTAGAAGGGAGCATCCTTGTGCTTGATCCTTGAAGCGGGAGTCCTTTTTGATCCTTTGTGTATGTTTGAGAGATTTAGACAAGTGCTTGATCCTTGAAGTGGGAGTCCTTTTTGATCCTTTGTGTATGTTTGAGAGATTTAGACAAGTTGAAGATCATGTCATTTCTTGACTGATCCTTTGTCTAAGGCTCTGAGAGGGCTTAAAACCCTAATTTTGATTGTAGTGGATGCTCACCCATCTTTGGGGAGACTAATGAGGTATGATGGTTCCTCCATATTGTGATGATGAGTGACACAATGATGGGACATCTTAGTGGTCAAAATTTGGGGTATGACATGCGCGCCCAGGTACAAGCGTCGCATTCAAACTAAGGCAGGATCCTACTCAAGAACGAGCAGGACCCGTGCCCGACGGCGGTTCCTCAATCGAGTCCGCCGTTGTCCAAGTACCATGATAGGAAGAACACCCAACTTGCGATGGGAGGTTCACGCCGCGAACTCAGGCCTCAAACTCAACCTGAGCTCCACTCTCACGCCCGGGTACTACCCTGGCCGTTCGACCAGTCCCCCTCACTGCCGAACACATCTAAATCGAGCAAATCCCGAAACAATAAACAAATCATTCAAAGTCACCCTAATCACGGGCAGACACTCGTATCGAGCAAAGTTACTACACTTAGCAAAAATAAAAACAAATAAAGCCATGCGCGAATATAAAGCATACAAAACTGACCAGGACGACCGGACACATACATTCCATAATAATTAAGGGTCATGAGGACCACGATTGTGCTTGTTACATGATAAAGGGGCCACGCCCCAACAAAATTATAAATTACATAAAACAGGGCATGCATGCCAGAGATATAACAACAACAAAAAAGAGACATCATTCTTCCATCTGATCGGTCTCCTCAGGGATAGTCTGCGTCGGCTGAGGCTTCTCGCCGAGGATATGGGCATGCTCCTCGCCAATCTGGAAGAAGTCAGGAGTGACAATCTTACCATCTTCAACATGGTTCAGAAAACTGGTCCCCTCCGTGGACAGCTGAACCCCTGGATTCGCAAGTTTGAGCTGAGCTACGGCATTGTTGAAAGATTCCTCCCCAATGGCGCAGACGTCGTCCTCCGCCCGCACGATGCGGGCAACCAGCTCAACCCGAGTCTTTAGCTTCTTCAGGTCATCGTGCTCGTCTTCAGCTGGAGCCGCCGCATACCTCATATGCTCCACCAAGTCCTCAACAGTTTTCTTCTCAGTGACCAGAGTGTTATTCTCCCCTTTTAACTTAGTCACCTCCTTCTGAAACTTCCTCATCGCCTCATTGGCAGCCCTGGCCTTCTTCACCTTCTCCTCCAAAGCTGATATCGCCGCCTGGGCTTTCTTCAGCTCGGACTCAAAAGGGGAGTCTTCCTCGGCGTAGACCACCGCTATCTCCAGTACCCTGATCAATGCAGAGGCATCCTGCGCCAGCATCGTCCTCTTTCTCGGCGGTCCATTCCCTCGAGTTTTAGGGACTCTGCCCGAGGAACCGTCAAGAAGGAGCCCTCAAAGAACCTTTTGTTGCGAAGGCATGGAGAAAGCTCGAACTTGCTCTTCTCCCCCGCCCGGGTAAGATCCACTACCTCGTTCTACCGGATTCGCTTGAACCTTGAAGTCCCGGGCACCGGAGAACCCTGGGCAGGAGAAGGAGTAGGCGAGGAGCTCCCTGACAACAACTGAGGAGGGGGCACTCGTTGGGTAAGCCGAGTCTTCGGATTCCTCGCACCTGCCTTGTCCTTCTCCAGGGCATTCTTTACCATCCTCTCGTATGCTGGAGGCATTTCACCTGCAAAAACAAAATGGACACGTTAGCAAACGAGGAAAGCGGTAATTTGAACAAACTAGAAATTAAAGGCTACCAAGAAATTTTAGGGCGTCAGCATGGGTCTTGCACTCAAAAAGCCCCTTTGTGTTGATGTAGCAGGTTTCCACCTTTTTACCGCCATCCACCTCGAAGATCGGGTCCCCTTTCTTGGTCCATCACTCCGCAAGGTTAAAACTGCTAACGTAATTCACCAGCGCTGCATAACCGGCCTTGTCGTCACCTTCTAGCATCTCTGGCTATGCAAGATACTGGTTGGTTCCCTGGGAGAAATGAACCCCGCTCCAGCAAAAGGGGGACTTCAGCACTCTGTCCGCCACCACTTTACTGTGTTTGTCATAACAGTTATTCCCATCCTCATCCGTCGATACTTCCCAGGCATACGTAGTATTCTGGGCTCTCTCCGACATAGGTTCGATGATGTAAAACCTCTTCTTAAAAGTCCTAATGGATTCGGAGAACGGTTTAAATAACTTTTTCGTCTGCTTCAGCGAGACCCAGCCATACTTTCTCCCCGAAACCTGCCTCTGGAGATGAAAGATCGTAAAAAACAGGGGGAGGGTGGCTCCTATCTTCAGGAACTCACACGTCAGCTCAAAGGTACGGATGGACGCTAATGAGTTGGGTGCAGGTGCGGTTGGGCCAGATCCAGGTGCACGAAGACGGATCTATGGAAGTCGGTGAAAGGCAGCCTCAATCCAATGTCTTTGAAGACATACTCATACATCGGGAACGCCCCCCATAATCCGTACAAATACGATCGTCCTCACCTGGGAAGTGCACCTTCCACTCCCTTTCAGGCCCCACAGTCATGAAGGCATCCCCGTGTTCGCTGTTGATCTTGGCGAACAACCTCTGGTTTACCAGAATGGTGAAATCTGGGTTACTTGCAGGATTAACCAAACAAATCCTAGGACGTCGTGCGAAAACTTAGATCAACGTGATAAATTTTAAATTAAGGGTGATATCTTGGTTCTTGGTTTTATGTATCTAAGTCTTTTGGAACAAAAGATTCCAACTAACTCTAGATGAAAGTCTGAGATAAAAGAAAATGACTTTGAAAAGAACTTTTAAAGTAAAATGGCGAAGAAAGAACTTTAAAATAAAACGACGAAGAAAACATAAAGATGCTGGTAAATGTAAAGGAATTGGTAAAAAGACTTTGATTGATAAAGAAATTAAAAGATGGTGTTTACACGTACATTTTTCCAAATAACTCTTTTCTCTCACACGGGTACTTTGAGTAATTTCAGGAAGTTTTGTACAAGTTTTTCACCCTGAATTCTAATAACAACTATCCTATTTATAGATAAACAAAATAACTGCTATTAACGACTAAATCCTAAATCTTCGACATCTGGCATTCTGCATGTCTCCCTTTCGCCAGGTGCTTCCACGCGTCTTCTGCCAAACGTTATAATTCTCCTGAATTTGAATCTTCAAGTTATGTCGAACCAACACGTCCTTTCAGACTTGTCGAATTGTCGAACTATTGCAACCTTTTCCATACTTGTCCAAACTTTTTCCATTTGCAGAAATCTTTACTTGACGAAATGTCGAAACGTTGTCCTATCGAAATGTCGAAGGATGTTGAAGAATATTTCCCAAGTAGATATACTCTTTCAGTTGTACTTCTTTTGGCATGTTCCTCTATTTGTCGAAAACAACTTTTTACGTGTCGAACTCATGGCGTCGAAAATACGCATATACAAATTGCCCCCCAGCAAAGGTATTTCGACTGTCCTGGAGAAATAACCCTTTGGTGTTCAACCAATATTTTGACGCCATGTCATCCTAATTTTAAATTACACAATTTCAAGTTCCAACATATTTCATCATTTTACTTTCTCAAAACGTCAACTCTAGCCCACGTTCTAGCTTCCAGCCCATCATTACTTAACCTAACGTCATGGCCATCTCTTTTTTAACTTCCACTTTTCTTCATCACCGTCAAGATGATGCCACGTGCCCTCCATGATCACCACTAAACTCAAAAAATCATTTCCTCTTATAAATTCATAAACCCCTATTTCTCTTTCTTTTTTACGCTTTTGAACCTTTCTTCTTCACCATCACTCCAAATCTTCATCTTCTTTCTAAAAACTTTCTGATTCAACAATGGCTTTTCAAAAATCATCAAGCAGCAAACCTTCCAAGAGTGAGCAACCTTCCATCATCCCTCCTGCGCATAGGCTGAATGAACCAACACTGATTGGGGATCAACAATACATTCCTGAGCCTCCAAATGCGAGGGAAAAAGACTGCATTTTTAAATCCCAGGTACTCATCCCTGTTATTATTTCTGGTAATCACTATGCTATGTTAGGACCACTCCCTAACCCAGACATTAAACCTGAGCGTTTACAAGAGTTTTTTCCCACTTATTCTCACACAAAACCCATAGGTGCTGGGGTGAAACCCCCCATTCTAGAGAAACCAGTAGAACAAACTGAACCTCAAGGTTCAAGTGAAAAAGATGAGGAAGTAATAAATTTAACTTATCTAAATTATACTAGGATTTTTAGAACTTGCCCTTGGTCGAAAGACCTTTCAGACTACTTGTCTTGGTTGAACAGAGTTGAAAATGTTAAAGAAAATTTTTGGAAAGAAATAGGAATTTTTGATTTGATACAATTATCAAGAGTAGGACCCAATGTTTGCCCCAACATGCTGCTAGCCTCCCTTTACTTTTGGGATAGTACGTATAACACTTTCCACCTCCCCTGCGGGATGGTTACCCCTACGCTGTTCGACATAGCTGCCATAGTTGGCCTTAGTCCAGTTGGCATTGACTTCGACCCCACTCATCTGAACGAGGACTCCATAGATTTCGACACTAGTTTCACCCCATACTCCCTTTTTATGTCTCACTACCATGGCGAAGATGACCAAGAAGTTTCTGACAAAGAGCACATAGCTTTTCTAACCTTGTGGCTGACCAAATTCGTCTTTTGCTCCCGCTCACTTCAAGTGGCTAAGAGGTTCATCACTATGGCGAACCAACTCCATGCTGGGATCAAATTATGCTTGAGTGAGGTAATCTTGGCGAACCTGTATGAGTCCTTGAGTGAAAGCGTGCGTTCTTTGAAGACATTGAAGGACAAAGGGAAGCTTAATTTGGCAGGCCCCTTTTGGCTTTTGCAACTATGGCTGAATGCCACTTTTGAAGCCTTTATTCCTGCGAAGCATGACATAAATGAAGAGGAATTCAAAAGCAGGAGTGTCGAATGGCCTAGATTGGTGCAATTGACACCAACCGATGAAGCAATTAGCCTTCGACGGGCCTTCACTAGCTACGTAATGATGTTTGCTGAGACATCATTTTACTTCGACTATGGCTCCGTTTGCTGACAAAACAATTGGCCCTGGATGGTTCACACGACAATTTCCCCTGCAAACCAAAAAAGATGAAAACACCTTCCTAAATGTCTGGGAATCCTTTTTGACCCCTAGGCTCCTGTTCTCCCACCGCAATACTACGAAACCCCAGATTGCCTTAATAGTTTATCAACCTAACTTGGTTGCCAGGCAATTTGGCCTAATACAAATCATGCCTCGACCTCTTTTCCCTAAAAAAGGGGCCATCATTTTCTACAACTCCTTCCACGACGAAGCCACCAGCAGGGAATTGTCGAACAAGCTGACTGACGAATCTTTGGATATTCGACCGGTGGTTTTTCAACCATCATTCCTTTGCACTCCTGAGTTCGACACATGGTGGAGGGAATACTATGCTACCAAGTTTTTTGACGTAAAAGCCTTCACCACTCATCTGACGAATGCTTTTGCTCTTGTGCAGGAACGGACTAAAAAAGGTACACAAAGACACATCCAAGAAATACAAAAATTTCAAAAATATTTTGAAACCGTTTACAGACCTGATGATCTTAGTCGAACCATACGCGAAGCAGCGGTTACTTTAAAAGAAAAATTCACGGAGAAGTTGGAGAAGTTGACATTGCCTCCACACATTCGACCAAAAGTGCGTTACAACTTGGCTTTCAGCTATTACCCTCCTAAATTTCCACCTTTACCATCTGCTGAATTTGGTGTGGCTTTTAAGTCCTCCATTTCCAGATTGGTTCACATGTGGGAATCATATGAAAATTCTTCGTGAAAGTTATAAAAAACCTGCTAAACGCGTGGTTGCGACTAAGTATCATCTGGATAACTACCCAGGGCACCTTCATATTGGAATAGAACACGTTCGCGTGGAAGATCCCATTCTTGAAGGTGTTAACAACAACACGAATTTTGTCATTTTATTATCACATATTTCTCACCGCCTAACTTTCCCCCCTTTTTTTTTTAGCTGTGAAAGTGCCTGCCAAGAAAGCTTCCGTCGAAACTCCACAAAGTGCCGCCCAGACACCTTCGACTAAGGTATAAATCTCTTCCTCTTTTGATCTATTCTTTTATTTTTTTTAAGACACTCACTTTTTTTTTGTTTTATATGATCAGGTAAGTCAAAAAACCTCTACATTCCAAAAAAGAAAGAAAATACCAGAGATAATCCCTGTCGAAGAGTCCAGCGATGAGTCTCCATCTCCAAATCCCCCTCCTCAAAAGAAGAAAAGACTGCAGAAAATTGCCTCACAAAAATCCATTGTCAAATCCTCTAAAAGGGAATCTTCTAGCAGTCCTGCTACAAAACATCAGATGAAGGATACGGGGAGTGGAAAGTCTAGCTCCAAAACTGAGACTTCTAAGGTAAATTTCAATCTCGACCCTTCTCGTTTATTTTATTTCATTTTTAACTTAGAAATTTTCTTTTGATAGAAGCCAAAGGTCGTCGAAAAACAACCCGAGACAATCCAGGAGGAGGCAGCCCGAGAGGAGGACACTCCCATCAAAGAACCTGAGAGACAAACGGTCGAAGCATTCGACACTACTGCGGGAGCTGATTCTGATAACAACTCTCCTTCTCATCCTGGATTACACGCTGAGCAGCAAAAAGATGATGACGTTGAAGCAGACACTTCTGTCAAAGGAGATCCTGAAGAGAAGACTGCTGACGAAGAAGATCTGTCGAAGCAACAAGAAACTAGGCGAACTTCAGGGCATAGCAACCAGCCTACTCCTGACCAAACTCAAAGGAGTTCCCAAACAACCAGTTCGACTAGTCTTTCTCATGAAGAGCTTGAAAGTCTCAAAGTGCAGAAACCCCTGGACTACCTGAAAGCCATACTTAGCACCAGATTCAACTTTAAAGACTCTTCCTACAGCAGTTCGACTACTTCTGGAGCCACTTCTGAAGTGCAGTCTCTACCCAATATCATGACTCAGATCAAGGCGAAGATCCTTGATGTTGACTTGTTCCAAGTTCTAGAGGAGAATGCCACTGCTCCAATGGAGTTGAAGAAACTGTTGAAGCAAGTTAACGTCTTGGATGCTTCTGTCGAAGTCTGCAATTTTGTGATAGAGCTGACAACTGTGATTGACTTATCCAGCGCAGATCTTCACCGTCGAAGGGACTTATGTCAACAAATCTCTAAAAAAATGGACCAACAAGCTGCTGAATGGAACTCTGTTTATGTTTCGACAGATAAGGTTTCAAAACTACAAGAGCTTTCTGAAGCCTCTGTTAAGAAGATTGCTACTTGCCATAACCACATTCAAACATGGAAGAAACAAATAGCAGTTCTCCAAGAGAAAATTTCCAAAGAGGAGGAACTCATAGCTTCTATCCAGCAGCCTAGGCAAAGCGAGATTGATGAAAAGTTGAAGGTTGGCATTCAACACGCAGAGACCGCTCAAAAGATCAACCAAGAGATTGAAGTTGCCCATATTCACAGGAACCTCTGTGATCGTCGCCTTCAATTTCAGAAAGACAAATTTACCGCTTTGAAGGCGCAGTTTGCAAACCTTCAGCTTTAGTCGAATTTTCCTGTCAATTTCTAGCCCTTTGAGGCTTTATTTGTAATGATTTAACGCCATCTGTTTGGCAGCACAATATTTACTTTCAATTTCCATTTTATTCGACTGCTATCTTTATTTCCTGCAATATGGGTTTATACCTTTTCAAATATTTGCCATTTATTTTTAATATCCTTTCGTCTTTCCCTATTTCTTCGACCTCATATGCGCCATTAGAAAATATTTTCAAAACTTTGAAAGGTCCTTCCCATTTGGGAGACCATTTTCCCATAACTCTGTCTTTTCGATCCATAGGAAGAATTACCTTCCACACATAATCACCAATTGAAAAAGTCTTAAATTTTACTTTTCTATTGTAGAACTTTTCGACTCTCTCTTTTTGTCTCTTTATGAGATCTAAGGCACGAAGCCTTTCTTCGTCTAAATCAACCAATTCGTCCATCATCATACTCCAGTATGTCTCTGATGGGATCTGATGATGCCTTTGAACCCTAACTGATTGCAAATACAATTCGACTGGCAAAACTGCATCATGCCCATAAGTTAACTTAAATGGAGTCGAATTGGTTGCTTCTTTAGGAGATGTTCGACAAGCCCATAAAATTTGATCTAAGGTATTATGCCAATTTTTTGGCTTTCCACCTACATGCTTTTTGATCAAATTTATCACTACCTTGTTAGCTGCCTCGACTTGTCCATTAGCCTGAGCATAATAAGGTGTCGAAGTAAGGAGTTTAAAACCTGCATCTTGTGCAAACTTCTGCATCTTTCGACCAGTAAACACAGATCCTTGATCTGTTGTTATTGTTTCCGGTATCCCAAATCTGTAGATTATATGCTTTTGGATAAAATCCATAACTGCTTCTTGATCTACATTCACCAATGGTATGGCTTCAATCCACTTAGTGAAATAATCTACTCCAACTAAAATGTACCTTTGCCCTTTTGAAGAAGCTGGTCGAATTTCACCAATTAAATCTAACGCCCAACCTCTGAACGGCCAAGGTTTTACAATCGAATGTAACTCACTTGCAGGAACATGTGGTATACCTGCATGTACTTGGCATTCTTGACACCCTTTTGCAAACTCGACACAATCCTTTAGCATTGTTGGCCAATACATTCCTTGTCGAAACAATAACCACTTCATTTTATGGCCTGCTTGGTGTGCGCCACACGCTCCACTATGCACATTTGACAATGCTATGTATGCTTCGTTTTCGCCTAAGCATTTCAACAAGACTCCTTCCGCAGTCTTCTTGAACAATTCATTGCCAAAAAGTACATAACTCAAAGCTCTATATTTTACCTTTCGTTCGACTTTTTGATTTGGATCTTGCAAATATTCTTTGATGGGTTTTCTCCAGTCTTCGACTCCTGTCTCATCTACGTTGCAGATCTCATAATTCTCCTCGTCACCATATCCTAATTTTATTGTCTCTAAATCTGATGGGGACAAACCTACAGATATGATTCTTCCTCTGACTTCAATGGCTTTTCCTAACTTCTCCTCCGACACTTTGTATCCTGACGCCAGTTGAGCAAGATCATTCGCCTCTTAATTCTCCATCCTGGGAATGTGCCTAAAAACCACATTGTCGAACTTCTTGAGAAGTCTATTTGCTATCACGAAGTACATTATTAGATTCTCTTTCACGCATTTGTACTCCTTAGTCAACAGCTTTATTACCAACTCAGAGTCACCCATTATTTCGACTCTTGTTGCCCCCAATTCCAACAAGATTTCAAGTCCAGCAATCAAAGCTTCATATTCGACTTCATTGTTCGAACATAGCCCTTCGACTTTGTACTTGAACTTTGTTGGAATTTTGTCAGGAGAAATAATCACCATCCCAATACCAAGTCCATTCTTATGCCTGGAACCGTCGAAATACAATTTCCAAGGTGCTAATTCGACGTACTCCATAGTTTCGACTATGGAGTGGTCAGCTATAAAATCAGCCACCACCTGTCCTTTCATAGCCTTTAAAGGTAAATATTTTAAGGAGTATTCTGTTAGAGCCAAAGCCCACTTTCCAATTCGACTATGCAAAATAGACTTAGACAACATATGTTTTATTACGTCGAAATGAGAAGATACATATACATCAACAGGCTTTATATAATGCTTCAATTTCATACAAGAGAAATATACACATAAACATAGTTTTTCTATAGCACTATATCTAGTTTCAGCATCATTTAAGACTCTGCTGAGATAATAGATGGCCCTTTCGACGCCATTCTCATCCTCTTGACACAACATACTTCCTAATGTCTTGTCTGATGCAGAGATATACAACCTCATGCTTCTTTTCCTACAAGGGGACATCAAGATTGGAGGACTAGCCAAGTATTCTTTGATTTTGTCGAAAGCCACTTGTTGCTCTTGCCCCCATGTGAATTCTTCTTTCTTTAGTCGAAGTAGAGGAGAAAAGGGTTGTGTCTTTCCACTGAGGTTGGAGATGAATCTTCTTAGAAAATTGATCTTCCCTAGTAGAGATTGCAATCCCTTTTTCGTTGATGGCGCTTTCGCTTCCATTATAGCTTTGGCTTTGTTTTCATTTATTTCGATCCCTTTCTTGTGGACCACAAAACCTAAAAAATCACCCGCCTGCACACCAAAAGCACATTTAAGGGGATTCATCTTTAGACCAAACTTTCTCATCCTCTCAAAGGATTGTCGAAGATGGTCAATATGATCTTTTCCTGAAACAGACTTGATTACAATATCATCAATGTAAATCTGCATAAACGTCTCAATAAAATCATGGAAAATTGAATTCATAGCCCTTTGGTAAGTGGCTCCAGCATTCTTTAAACCAAAAGGCATCACCACCCATTCATAAGTTCCAATTGCTCCAGGACAACGAAAAGCTGTCTTAGAAACATCCTCTTCAGCAATAAAAATTTGGTTATAGCCAGAGTATCCATCCAACATACTTAGATACTCGTGACCTGCTGCAGAATCTATAAGCATTTCTGCTACTGGCATAGGATATTCATCCTTTGGGGTAGCAGAATTTAAATCTCTAAAATCAATGCATACCCTAAGTTTGCCATTTTTCTTAATAACCGGAACTATATTTGCAATCCAATCAACATACCTGGTAGTGCGGATGAAGTAGCATTTTAGAAGTCTTTCGACCTCTTCTTTTATTTTCGACAGAACTTCTGGTGCAAAGCGCCTTGGAGTTTGCTTGACTGGCTTCTTCCCTTCTATGATTGGCAGCTTCAATTCGACCAAACTTATGTCCAAACCAGGCATTTCGTCATAATCCCATGCAAAGTAATCTTTGAACTCCTTCAACAACTGGATTATTTCGACTCTGAACTGAGGATCAATCCTTGCACTTATGTAGGTTGGTCTTTTTTCTGCCCCCAGTCCCCAGTTGATTTCTTCTAAAGGATCCTGTGCCACCATCTTCAAGTTGTTCGACACTGGATCTTTTTCGAATCCCAAAGGTTCGTCGTCATAAATGGCGTCAAGTTTCTGGTGTTGCCATTCGTCTATTTGGTTGTTATCACTATTTTCCTCAATGTCTTTTTTGAGACATTGTTCATTTGAATCTTCATGATTGGCTTCAACAGCCATGTATTTTACCCCGGCCTCCAGAGCCGCTTTGAACTTGTTTTCGGCTATGTAAGCCATAATTTTGTCGAGTACTGCTTGTTCACTCATCATCATAGTCGAACTCATTCCCCCATCCTGTTGGTGCTACGTTGGTAGTCCCCCACATGTAGTTGGAGTCACCAATGACTTCCTTATCCCACTGAAAACCATGTGTAGGATGGAGATACATGGAACAATACGCGTTGTCCGTTGCCTTCAAGTCGAATTTCGCCGGACTGCAAGGAGGTATGTGGGCTAAGTTTTTGTCGAAACTTCGATCGCTTACATTGTTTACTTCGGACATGAAGTAACTTTGGTCTGCTTCTATGTTCTCGACAATTCCATCTGGCCTCCAAATAACTATTCTCTGGTGCATCGACGAAGGAACAACACCTATACCATGGATCCATTCTCTTCCCAACAGCAAGTTGTAGTTCGCCCTAGAAGCAATGACTATAAACATTGTTGGCCTTGTTATAGTACCAACTGTCAGATCCACTTGAATAACTCCCATGGTTGTTCCTACCTTTCCTTCGTAATTCGACAGAACCATGTTGTGGGACTTTGCATCCGAGTCATCTTTGCCAATCTTTTTCAGCATGAAATGGGGCATTAAACTCACAGCGGCACCACCATCCACCAGGATCTTGTTCACACCAACACTCTCAATCTTTCCTTTGATAAACAAAGGCTTCAAGTGCGCCTTCATGGAATCGTCTGGTCTTTCGAAGAAAGCATTTTGCTCTTCGACACAACCATTATTCATTACGTAGTAGCACACGGGCTTGTGCACCATCGTTTCCTCTTCCATCCCGTCCTCTTCGTCTTCGACTTCCATGATCCTATCATAGTCTCTGGGAAGGACTGAGACCACGTTACAGACAACGTCGAAGGATGCCTCCGAATCTGACTTAAAATCATCTGTCATCTCGTCATCCTCTAACTTCTTCTCTTTGGGCACACTTTGCGCTGCCACGCTGTTTGGTTTGATTTGCTGGAGAGGCTTCTTCTTGTTTGCCATTTGAGCGTTGCTGCTACATTCTGCTTCGTCCTTGTTTCCAGTCACTTTTCTCATCATACCTTTTTCAGCAACTTCTTTTTCAACCCTCTTTTGCCTTTGGAACCTCCTCCACTGGGATCTCGACATGGGGTTCTTCCCTTTATAATTCTCTGAAGGATATGGCCTAGGTTTATATTTTTCCAACCCCTTCTTGTTTTCCATTGAAGTGCCTCTCTGCACATCGAAATCCTTCCACTTCTTCTGGCCTTGGGCATCTTTGATGGGTTGAACCCATTTGTCATCTATTACTTTGTTTGATGGCTTGTAAGTGCCATAGTGTATGTCTCCGCGCCTCCATTGGTGGTGCTCACTCCTTCTTGGATCATATCTTGTCGCTTCCCCATTTGCCTTCCTTCTTGCTTGACCTATTGCCTCCAAGTTGGTGGCAGCCTTTCTGTCGAAAATGGAACTGCAACGAGGGCATAGCATCACGTCACTCTTCTTTCTCTGGCACCTTTTGATGAATTCGACCAAACTCTCATCTTCTTTGGGGTACGCCCGCTTTTGGTATTCCTCTCGACGTTGATCTTCATTTACTGCTGCCTGAGTTTTCTGCGAAACTTCTACCATATTGATTCCCACATTTTGCTTGTCGGCAATGGTTAGTCTGTACATTTTTTCAACGAGCTTCTCCTCTTCGACTCTGTCCTTCTTTTTCGTCAGGTCGAACTTCCCTTCTGGGCAGCAACACCAGGATATGTTCCTAGGAGCATGCTTGCAGCAACATTTGTTTGACTTTTCTTTAGGATCCTCCTCTATTCTTCGTAGGATCCCGTAAGTCCCAGATTTCCCACGGCCATGTACAGCTTTTTCTTTCATTTCTGTGACTTCCTTGTCGAAAGGTCCCATGATGTTGATGCAGCAATTTGCAACATCAGCTTCCTTCGTGTTGTCAAGATCAAGGCCTTCAGTAGCCCCGTTTACAGCAACGAAGTCCTCAGTAACTTCTCCCTTGGCGATAGGGGAATCACCATCGTTATCAAAATCACTTCCCCAACCAGTTGGTTGGATTTCACTGATATCGGCGTGATATGTTGCAGGAATAGTGTACTTCACCAGGTAGTCAAATTTTCCACTTGGCTGTCCCAAGCAATCCCAGATTTCTCCTGGCTGAACCACCACGTCTTCAGCAACACTGTCATCGTTCTTTTCGTCGGAACCCTCTGTAGTTTTCTTCAATTTCTGATTCTCAAAGCTTTCAGTAACTTCGACCTTACCTTCATCGTCGAAGTCCTCAGCGACTTCAACTGTGTTTTTGTTGCCAAGATCTTCAGTGACTTTGACCTTATTATCGTTGTCGAACGCTTCAGTACCTTCGACTTCGTTCTGGCCTGCAAGATCTTCAGTAATCTCGACCATGTTGACACTGGTGTCGAAACCTTCCATAGCCTCCACCATCTCGAAACTGCCATCAGAAGCAACTTCAATCTCCACCATATTCACAGTGGATGGTTCAGCATAGTGTGCTTCGACAACCTGCATAGGATTCGAATCGATCCCCATTTGTTGTTTTGGCTTCTCGCCAAACTTCAGCCTTCCATCACGGATAACATTCTGAACTAGATCCCTGAAAAGAAAACATTGAGATGTTTTATGACCCAAAAAGTTATGGTACTTACAAAAACCCCTCTTTTTCAGCTGTTCGACAGGCGGTTCTTTAGCGCCTGGTGGCTTTATTAACTGGCCATCTTTGACCAATAAATCAAAAATTTTGTCACACTTGGTGACGTCGAACGTATAAGTTCGTTTAGGAAACTTATCATTCTTTTCATGTTCGACTGGATTTTTTCCATTCGACGGAGCTAGTCCTTTACAGGCGTATGGTGGGCCTGACTTTAGTTCTGCCAGATCAATTTCTTGTTCGTCGAACAAAATTTGTTCATTTTCGTCACCATCATCATCCTGGCATACTCCTACATAGGCCACTCTTTCCTTTTTATTTTTATTTGATCTGAATTTCTCAGCTTTTAGCCTTTCAATCTGTCTTACCCTATCTGCTAATTGTGCCATATCTCTTAAATATTGAGTGTCTAATTTCTTCCTTATAGAATAATCTAGACCCCCTGCAGCCATTTCGACTAACTCTCGTTCTGGCACTTGTGTGAAACATCTTGCCTTAAGCAACCTGAACCTATTTAGGTAATCATCTATAGGCTCTGAAAATTTCCTCTTAACACTGGCTAATTCCTTCAAACTTATCTTAGTCTGACCCATATAGAATTGTTCATGGAACAATCTTTCTAATTGGGTCCATGTGAATATAGAGTTCGCAGGCAAGGATGTAAACCAGGTGAATGCATTTTTTGTCAAGGAACTTGGGAAGTACTTCATTTTCAAATTTTCATTATTGACTATTTCTCCTGCTTCTATTAGATAACGTGCTACGTGCTCTATAGTAGATTCACTAGTATCTCCTGAAAACTTAGTAAACTTAGGAACTTTCCATCTTGGGGGTAGTTCCTCTTGCAGAATGTGCTCTGACAATGGGGAAGTATAAGTAGGCCTTTGCAAACCTATATTTACACCGTTTTGGGCCATTATCCTTTCGACCATGGCTGTTATATTATTTTCGACAGGAAAGTTATTATATCGTATTCGCTGTTGCAACACATCATCAACATCTTGGCCTCTCTGGACTATTACCCTCCTAGGTTCTTGTTGAACGGGGATTTCGACACGAGGCTGTTCGACCACTGCCTCTTGGTTTCTAGGGTTTGCCTGAGGATTCTCTAAAGGCCTTTGATTTATCGTGGGTTCCTCTTCGACATTTACTACTTGGTTTTGAATCACTTGTTCTCTTTGTCGTGTTTGAGGAACACCAAAAAATGTCAGCAACGCGCGTCATTTGCGCAGCCAACAATTGGTTGGTTTGGGTAGTGTTTTGTATTAAAGGGTTAAACACTGCTCCCATTTGTTGAGTCAACATTTGGACCATATCATGATTACTTTCGTCCATTTGTTGTCGGATTACTTGCGTAGAATTATTGGTAATTGCTGGCATTTGGAAATTTGGTAGGGATTGGTTCAATCTACTCATATTTCCACCATATCCTGATCCTTGCAATGGTGAAGACATGTGGACCATGGCGTCAGAATACAAGGGTGGTGCACTTTGCAAGTTTGCCATTACTGACGTTGGCATTCCATATGGTTGTTCTCTTCCGAACATAGGCATGGAAAAATTTGTCTGGAATGGCCTAAAATTTTGTCCTCCCAGAGGAGGCGTCCCCAAGGGCCTTGAATGTCCCATTGTGGAGGAACTAGGCATACTTTGGGAGAGCGAAACCGCTGGTATAGATCCTGTTGACGAAGGCATAACCTCCTCCAGAACAGGGTTTGAATCCACATTTCCCCCTGTCGAAGGTATAGGGTTGGAAACTGGAATATTTTCATTTGAATTTGGATTGGGATTAGGATTATTTGACTGATTCGCATTTTCCTTACTCTAGTTCTTTTGGGTCTCTCTACGTCAGATACGGGTAATTTACCGCTTCTTAGTCTCATACAACGAAGACAAAACCTTAATAAATTTTTTTTTTTAAGTTTTATATTGCACTAGTCCCACTGGGCGTGCCAATTTGTTCGATGTTGATCTTGGCGAACAACCTCTGGTTTACCAGAATGGTGAAATCTGGGTTACTTGCAGGATTAACCAAACAAATCCTAGGACGTCGTGCGAAAACTTAGATCAACGTGATAAATTTTAAATTAAGGGTGATATCTTGGTTCTTGGTTTTATGTATCTAAGTCTTTTGGAACAAAAGATTCCAACTAACTCTAGATGAAAGTCTAAGATAAAAGAAAATGACTTTGAAAAGAACTTTTAAAGTAAAATGGCGAAGAAAGAACTTTAAAATAAAATGACGAAGAAAACATAAAGATGCTGGTAAATGTAAAGGAATTGGTAAAAAGACTTTGATTGATAAAGAAATTAAAAGATGGTGTTTACACGTACATTTTTCCAAATAACTCTTTTCTCTCACACGGGTACTTTGAGTAATTTCAGGAAGTTTTGTACAAGTTTTTCACCCTGAATTCTAATAACAACTATCCTATTTATAGATAAACAAAATAACTGCTATTAACGACTAAATCCTAAATCTTCGACATCTGGCATTCTGCATGTCTCCCTTTCGCCAGGTGCTTCCACGCGTCTTCTGCCAAACGTTATAATTCTCCTGAATTTGAATCTTCAAGTTATGTCGAACCAACACGTCCTTTCAGACTTGTCGAATTGTCGAACTATTGCAGCCTTTTCCATACTTGTCCAAACTTTTTCCATTTACAGAAATCTTTACTTGACGAAATGTCGAAACGTTGTCCTGTTGAAATGTCGAAGGATGTTGAAGAATATTTCCCAAGTAGATATACTCTTTCAGTTGTACTTCTTTTGGCATGTTCCTCTATTTGTCCAAAACAACTTTTTACGTGTCGAACTCATGGCGTCGAAAATACGCATATACACCCCGGTGAACGAGGCAAAGACAGAGGCATGTTCGGCAGGCTCGACAACTGTTCACTCCTCCGTGGAGGTCCTATCAGGGGGAGTCTCCCCGGCATCATTCGGGGTGGTTGAAACTTCTGTGTCGCTACTATCCGAGAAGCTCTCCTCGGACGAGTCTATCAGAATCTTTTGCTCAGGTTCGCGGGCCAACTTTTTCACCTAAAAAGTAGAGGAAAAAAGTGAATTCGATGACAAAATCAAATCCACCCTTCCACCGCTAGTCAAATGAAAGGGCGCGCGAAGGGTTAAGGACGACATCCCCGACCTAAGTCCTAATCAAATGGCACAAAAATGCTGCACGAGGAGATGCCCGTGGCAACCCCTCCTACGCATACGGGGAGATTCTCCCCGGGTCACTACCCAGAATTACGTTTGAAGCTTCACCGGAAAACTCATGAACTCTCTGGAAAATTTAGAGGAACGCCAGAAAATTCATGAGCTCCGCCGGTAACGTACACGCTCATCATCGCAACGGCGTCAGAAACAACCTAAATCTATAGGTCCCTAAAGCTTCGGCGACCACGATAGCAGTAGAATGTGGCCAAACCACCGTCTACCACCAACAATCTCCGGAAACTGCTACTGTCACTGCATATAATCATCCTAAGTGCATGCATTCTAGCGAAACAAGAAGCAAAAAAGCTAAGAACTAAAGTAGAGGTGAATAACTTACGTGGTCGGGGAAGCTTTATAGGGTCGAAGATGCTGCTCGAAACTTTTACGACGGCGGAAACGACGGTCTGAACTGGAGAACTCAGAGAGAAGAGCAAAGGAGGAGAGAGAAGCGAAAAGTGCAAATGAGCAACTTCTCCCTCTATATATAGGCATCCTGAAGGCACGTGCATGAGCACGCGCGGCTAGGGGCATCATCATGACCCTAGGCTTTCCATCATGACACATTTAATGCAACACAAGGCTCGAGGCACACGTGGCATCCAATCTCTTCAGATCACATCAACCATTGGTCTCCCCGTACCCCGGGTACACCAGACAACGTTACGAATCCCGCAGACACCAACTCCGTCGAGCACCACAGAATAGATCCACCTCGTCGGCAAACAATGACCCTTTCCACATCTCCACGGGACTGCGAATTGCCCTTAAGTCATCACTCCCATGCTCGGGAGCAACTACTTGGGGGGCTCCTTTTCTGGACTATACCAATGGCTAGACATGGTCCAATTCACTTCTGCTCCCAGAACGACCCACTTGCCTATGTCCAACCAATGTGGGGCAGTATTTACCTTTCCGCCCCTCCACCAGGCAAATATGGTCGGATGACCAAGGGTCATCTGCTCCTCCCCAGCATTTCCTGCCCGTTACGCACGACTCCACCATCCAGAAACAGTCACGACGCTCGTGCCCGAAACTGCACCTGTGCCCGTAGCAATGGCTAGTTTCGAGCACCCCTGCCCGTCTTAACGGCTAGTTTCTGGAAGTTACCTATTCTTCGGGAAACAGTTATGTTGCCCCGAAAATAGGGACCGTTGGCCACGCGCTGGGGGCACTATAAAAACCCTCTCATTTGAGAGGGTCGGGTATTCTAAATCATCCTACAAATACATACTCTTGTACTTGCCTTTTTCCTCTCCCGATTCTTACTTTAGTATCGGAGTGCCTTGCAGGTACACCCTCTCCTCATCTTACACACTCAGCATCACAGACGTCTTTCTTGGCCTACTTCAAGTTCTGATCAGCCGTCAAGATCAACTAAATAATTGGTCCAACAGGCTAGCCCAATTATTCATGCTAACATAAACAACGAGCTAGCATACTTCGACAGCATGCTTGAACAAACTTCGACTACAACATGCGCATCTTTGACTTCGACAGAGTTTGCTACAACACTAGCTTATAACCCATAAGCTACATAGGTGATTTAATATTATTGTCAATGTTACGAGAACCTACATGGCCACACGCATAGAGTACTTATAGTGGAATAAATGATTAAATTAAATAAGATTAAATTTAATTATGTGTTAATAGTATTTAAATTATTTAATACATTAACATTTATATAATTTATTTGATTAAATATGATTTAATTAAATAAATGAGAATTGACAGTTAATTAAATTAAATATAATTTAGTTTAATTATTTTATTAAAAAAGTTTAATTAAATATAAATAAGATTGTGGTTATTTTTGGAAAAGTTCAAAAAAGATAATTTGGATTTTAGTAGTTTTCTATAAATAAAGAAGTTATTTCCTTTCTAATCGTAATTTTTCTGTTTTGTCATTCTCAGAAAACGGCTAGTACCGCCTTCTACTTTGCACTCACGTGGACTTTGTAGAGATGATGGTATTTTTCACGTTCGTGATCAAAGTTAAAGCACGCTTTAAGAGGTATTTTGATAATTCTATATATGTTTGATTTGTGATTAATGATTTAATTAAGATCCATTCATCTAGATTGTTCCACTTAGAGGATCAAAATTTTGGAAAAAAATTCATAAATCCCTTCACTTATGTCTCATATGAAAAATCGTAACAGTGCTAAAAATAAGGGGTACGATAATATAAAGTGTTTATGGTACTGGAACCCTAGATTTTTATTTGCTTGTGGATTTTAGACCAATGGACAATAACCATAATGTACTAAAATTTGTTGGAGATGTTAAAGAATTCAAGTTGATTTATTTTTCTGTAGAGCATAGTGTTGGCATACTTGATGTGTCCAATGAGTCTGCAGTAGAAGATAGTGAATTTGTAAAAGTGATTGAAGAAGATGCTTGAGAAATGGATGTTGAAGAATTGAATAATAAGGAAGCTAATTATGAGTTTATGATGATGCTTATGAAGAGGTTAATGAGGAGGTTCGTGATGAAGTTCACGACGAGGCAAATGAGAAGGTTCACATTAATGTTCATGTGGAGGTTAATGAAGATAATGAAACTGGTTTTAACTATGACATGAGTAGTGTGGAAAATGATGATGATGAAATTTATTTTGACGAATGTAATTTTGGTAATGACGTTGATGTTGACTAGACCACAGTACTTCTTTATGAAGTTATAGAACAATCCAAACACCATTCTATTTTTTATATTGAGAGCTTGATTCAAATGAGATGCATATTCCACCGGTAAGTGATGTTGAATATGAAATTAAGAGGTTTCCAACATTTAAAGAAATTACAAAATTTGAGCTTACAATGATGTTCACAGATAAGGTATTAATTAGAGACGTCATAAAAGAATATGCAATGGAGAATAAGAGTGTTTTCATAAAAAACAAGAATATATTAGTTGTTAGATGTATATAAGGTTTTTCTATTTATATAAGGTTAAGTATAAATAGTGAAATTAATTTTGCCAATTTGATAGCTTTATCAATGAACATAATTGTCATAGGATAGTTAAGAATAGACAAAAAAAAACTAATTGGCTCGCTCATAAAATTGGGTATACACTTAGACATAGTCCCAATATAAAATCTAGAGGGTTGCTTAGTGAAGTCATTCAGAAGTGGCCGTGAAATTGAAAAACGACCTTGCTTACCAAGGCAAGCAAATGGCAATTGAACTTATGCAAAGTGTTGGTCATGAACAATTCACGCATTTAAGGGGTTATGTTGAGGAATTAATAAAGTCAAATCAAAATGAAAACATTTATTAATGGAAATGAATCAAATAGGAAAGATTACAGACATTGTATACATCAACAAACATACCTTAAAACAACCACAATAATTAAACATTCTTCCAAAATGCTCGTATATCTATGATGTCATAAATGGTGACTCAAAGCGCGCCAACATCTATTTTCTCTTTTTCATATAACATATTGGTTCGTGGTTGAAAAAAAGAGTAACTAAAATCAGACACAGTGAAGAAAAATTGAAGAAATAAGAAGATGTGTTATTAAAGGAAATAGGGCAAATGGCTGATGTGTGACGTGAAGGATTTAATATATATAATTGATAATTCATAGTTTTGTACCCCAAATTTTAACCCTTAGATGTCATAACATTTTGCACTCATATGTAGGGTTCAATCATCTATGCATTGTCAACTAACCACTTCATCTTGCAAGTTTGTTTCTCTTGTGAAAGCCAGGACTTGCACAAAGAGGAGGGCAAAGTCTCCTAATCCAAGCTCTCATATGATTCAAGGAAAGAAAGACAACTGAGGCTCCAAATGCAATCATTTGAGTTCATATACATCTAAGGAGTCCAATTCAACAAGAAATCAAGTGTGTTTGGTTCCTATTACAAGTGCCTTGAGCCACAAATTCATCATGCCTCAAACTAGGGCTTTGGTCAAGAAAGTCAATCATTGCCTTTGATGTTGATCAAGACATGATCCCAAGCCTTGGGATATATTCCATGTGACACTAGACATTCTTAGAGGCCATCTATGGGAATTGTAAGAGATTGGAGAGGCAAGACCATCAGGATTCATCCAGTTGTATTCTGAGGAAGATTAGGGTTTGACTGAGACTTTGACTTTTGAGATTTTGATCCAAGATGAAGCATTAAATTCCTTAATCCATCATGACATGTCTAATTGTTGAGTTAGGGAATGAGAGATCAAGTTTTGATAGGTTTCTTGCAAAGAGGGTAATGTTTAGTCTTTGAAACTTTCTAAGTGTGGAAAATTCACTTCTTGTGCAAAATTGGGAAGGTCATAACTTTCAAACCACACATCCAAATTGAGTGACTCAAAGCTCAAAGGAAAGCTCTTTCCATGAACTTCAAAATGTATTAGAGGACCTCTCTTAAAAAAATGCATGGTTTTTAAGTTATGAGACTTGGAAGATAAGATGCCTTTGGGACTTAGTGAAATTTTAGTCATTTTCACCTTAATTTTCATCCAAACTTTGACTCAATCTTTTACATAGTTCCAAGCCTCTAATAAAAAATCTTTGGACATGAAAGTTGTTCTTTGTTCTTCAAGCTTTCCAAGCATGTGTAGAACTCCTCATTTGGATAAACCAATCTCAAGTTATGATACTTTAAATTGGATGTTTCAAATTGTAAAAATTCAATAACTTAGAAAATTTTCTAAGTCCTTTTCGGCAAATTATGCGCATGACTTTGGCTCAATTTTTCTCAATGTTACAAACCTCATCTCAAGGAATTTTCCATGTGAACTTTGCTCTATCAAATGCCTACTTTTCAAAGAGCCAGAGAACTCACAAATTGGAGCACTGATCATCAAGTTATGACATCCTAAAGTTGGCATGATGAAATGTGTACACACTTAGGAAAAGTAAGATTTTTAAACTCTTTAGTGCATCAATTTTGTCCATGATTTTTCACATGTTTATGGGATGAGTTCTAAACTTTTCTAAACACCAAAGCCATTCTACTCCATGCCATCTTTCAAAAGAGGGAATGCCCATTTCATTTGGTTCACTAGGTCACAAGATATTGTGTAGAAAAGAGAGGTCCATGGCTTTGTATTTCCACTACACAAATCAAGTTTCATTTTGAACTAAATACAAATACAACCAACCTAATTCTTTTCTTACCAACAACTCATAATACCTTTTCACCAAGACCTTACTTGGCGTGTTGTCTCCCCATGGGGATCCCAAACATTTCCTCTTTGAGCTTTCACTCTTATGACACAACAAAAGAGTTTTTGATACACACATTGGATGGTGAAACATGACAAACCTGCACCCTTTTCTCTGAGGCCTTTGTACAGCATTTGAAGCGTTATTTTCTCCAAGGATTGACCAAGTTGAGGGTTGAAAAGTGGTCCTTGCAAACCATAATTATTTCCCCTCAAGACAAAGCAACAGTCCATTGGGTGTTAACCAGCTGCCTCTCCTATAAAAGGAGACCTTTTCTCCTTCTTAAAGCACCAACAATTAGAGCATCAACATCTGAACTTCCAAACCACAACACTCCCTCATTACCTTTGTCACAAAAAACACCATAAACCTGTTCACTCTTTGTGCAACCCAAACACCATCAGAAACCAACAAGGAGAAACACCATTCGAGTGAGAGGACTTTGTGAGAGTTGAAGCACAGCTGTTCCCGAGGGAAAGAAGTTCAGTTTTGATTTGTTTTCAAACTCTCAAAGTAAGAAGGTGCAGTGGACTTATTCCACTAGGTAATTTTCACAACCTTTCATTCTATGTCATGATCATGATCACTTGAATAACCATAACTGTTATCACATTGTTTGTGTGGCACATTTGAGCTGTTAATGATTAAAGAGATATTGTGTTTATGCTTGTGTGTTTGAAACTGTTTTGAACCATCTATTCACATCACGTTAAAGCAACATTTATAACACCTCAGAGGACCAGACATTCCTCCTCCACCTGACCTTCTATCAAAAGTACCCCTTTGTTTACCTTTATCCGCAGGTGTCACATAAGGACCACCACGAAACTGTTGCTTCCCTTTCCTCTCGCTCACACTCTTATAGTGAGTAGAACGAGCCCTACTGTCCTCTTCATGAATCCTACAACAGTCCACCAAATCAGAAAACCTCTGAATCCTTTGATAACCGATTGCCTGCTTTATCTCAGGACGCAATCCGTTCTCAAACTTAACACACTTGGAAAATTCCGCAGTCGCTTCGGCATAATGAGGATAAAACTGCACAAGTTCCACAAACTTAGCAGTATAATCAACAACAGACATATTACCTTGTTTCAGTTCCAAAAACTCGATTTCCTTCTTTCCTCTCACATCTTTAGGAAAATACCTCCTCAAGAACTCCCGGCTAAAAACTTCCCAAGTAATTTCTTCCTCCTCTGCAGCTTCCAACACATGACGTGTACCTACCCACCAATCACCAGCTTCTTCCAATAACATGTGAGTACCCAGTCTCACCTTCTGATCTTCAGCACAATCCATCACTCAGAAAATCCTTTCAATCTCTTTCAGCCATATCTGTGCATCATCCGGATCATACCTTCCTTTGAAGACAGGCGGTTTATTCTTCCTGAACTCATCATTACCTGCAGCATTAGGTGCACCCTGCACAGCACGAGCCATAGCTTGCATAGCAGCAACCAAAGCAGCATCGTTCCTACCAGCCATATTCTGTTTATTTCCAATAACAGAAACTATGGTTAAACAAACAACTCACTCCAACGCCAAAACCGACCAGGACAGACACAAACTGACACGAACTGACACGGACTGGCTCTGATACTACTTAATGTAACACCCCCAATCTATACCCCCAATTAAATAAAGCAGTAAAAGAAAATTCAAAATTTCATCAGAGTATATTTAAATTATCATGGAATAGACGGGGGAATCACATTATATTGAAACAAATCATACAACACCTGCTCATAAAGATATGCAACAGTGGGGTAGAAATCAACAGAGGAACTCAGTTCCTTGCACCCACATTTCAGTTTTTAGAATAAAAGCGGAAAATCTAAAAGTGAATATCATATATATACATATCACATGAAATGTTTGTCATACATCAAGTTGTACATGTACAAGCCAAAAGATATATATATATATATATATATATATATAATCATAAACGGCCTCCCTAACTACCCGGTGTCACATATCAGAGCCGACCGACAAAAGAATGAAGTCCTAAGTGTAACACCCCCAATCTATACCCCTAATTAAATAAAGCAGTAAAAGAAAATTCAAAATTTCATCAGAGTATATTTAAATTATCATGGCATAGACGGGGGAATCACATTATATTGAAACAAATCATACAACACCTGCTCATAAAGATATGCAACAGTGGGGTAGAAATCAACAGAGGAACTCAGTTCCTTACACCCACATTTCAGTTTTTAGAATAAAAGCAGGAAATCTAAAACTGAATATCATATATATACATATCACATGAAACGTTTGTCATACATCAAGTTGTACATGCACAAGCCAAAAGATATATATATACATATACAAATAATCACAAACAGCCTCCCTAACTACCCGGTGTCATATATCAGAGTCGACCGACAAAAGAATGAAGTCCTAAGCTTCACAAAAAGACCTCCAGCAACTCTAATCTGCAATGCCTCATAGAGCATTATAAAACAGCAGAAGGGTGAGAAAAACAATCATAATATAATTGCATACAATTATATATAACACAAAATACACATATATACGGTTCTCACCACAACTCACGCCCGAATCCCAACACAATACAATACAAGGCATAATTCATATTTCCATCACCGACACATACCCATATCTCAATTTATCGATTCCATCCACAATTCCACACATAAACAAAACATTAATGATTTATGCAAATGCAAGAGACCGACACCACGACTCTATGCATATGCACATGCGGTACCGACTTCCAATGTTCTCATCACTAGTTCACTCAGGAACTCTGCTGGAATCATCGCTCGTTACATCACTGTAACTCCCCGTCGGGCATACGATGTCCCCCGTCGCTCACACCCCACACGGGCACACGACGTTTATGGATCACTCACACCCCACACGGGCACACGACCCGATCGCTCACACCCCACATGGGCACACGATCATCTATAACCATCGCTTTCAATCCTCTTAATTTTAAGGCTCACGATGTTATAGCGGATTCCCTCTGGAATCAAACCGTCACTCAGGACGTCACAAGAATGCATATCATAATGCTTGGCATACAATGACTCATGACATTCAAATACACACGTATATGCATTCACCAAAATCACACTTTGCACTTAAGCCCAAAACAATGCATTTAATTGCCATACGGCCACAAATCATGTCAATACCATCTAAGCACCTGCATTTACATCATACAACAACACCTTGCACGATACACACCAGTTACACAGTTATAACGACAAAAATTGACAAACGACACTATTCCCGATTTCTGACATAATTAAATCGGCTAATAATTTCCAAATCATCATAATAAGAAAGTACAGCTCAATAGCTTTCCAACGATACCAAGAATGTAAAAATCGGATAAACGGAACCCAAGTTACGAAAGAAAAACGAAAACGATATTTTGAAAAGTCCCATTTTACCATTCTCCTGGCCATACGCGTATTGCCCTGAGCCATACGCGTATGGGCAGAGACTCATTTTTCCCAAAATTCACGTGTAAAAGTCCATACGCGTAATGCCCAACACCGTACGCGTATGCCCTAAAATGTTACGCGTACCATACGCAAATGGGCAGATGGCCGAGAAAATTGAAGATCCATACGCGTATTGGCTCATGCCTCGTCCATGTTACGCGTAATGCCAAGGTCCATACGCGTATGAACATGCCCCATACGCGTATGACCTGGAAAAACCAGAAAAAATTCTGCAAAACAAAGTTCTGCGTTTTCCATCCCAAATCATCCCATTTTTCACCTACACACCAGAAAATTACCAATACAATGCATAACAACATGTATCTATCATGTAACAACAATAATGAACACTAAAAACATGATTTCCAACACATTTAATCGATTTCTAATCCATTTTACATAATATGGGTTTTACTAAATTTTTCCAATTCAATCCAATAACAACCACAAACACACATACATAATCATATACAAGCATACAATAACTGAGTTTCGCACCCTTACCCGATTAAATCGATTCTAGAAGTTGTTTTCTTGATTTTTCCAAGTTTTTCTTACTATTTCTCTTCTTCTTCTTCTCTTTTCTCCTCTTTTTCTTTCTTCTCCTTTTCTTTCTCTCTATTTTTCTCTCTTTCTATTTCCTATTTTCGACTTAATGAAAAATATAATGAAATGACCAAAATACCCCCACACTCAAATATCTCGCAAACGTTTCCAAAACCCGATAAAATACCACAACATTGAAAAATAACATATTTTCAAATAAAATTCGAAAATAAAATAAAATAATAATAAAATAATCAAACGACTCGATTAAATAAAAACTGACAAACTGGGGCGTTACAATTTACCCATTACAACTTAGAATAAAGTTAAAGTTCTTGGACTCTATATGGGACTCATCACCTTGAGTATCCCCTTTCCCTATCACAACTTAGAACTAGAGAGTTCATTAACTCTACATGAGCTCATACTCATTCCCTCTTGGAACTTTGGCCATAGTCAATGGTTCCTCAATTCACCCTTAGTTAGGTGAACTACGGTTGCTCTGATTCTTTAGTCAGATACGTAGGCACAAGATGCGACATCTTGGCGAGCAAACTTAGTGTACATACCCCTGGGTCTTCATCTACCCTTAGCAAGCAAACACAACATAACACAAACTAAAACAAGAGGTTCCTGTAGAGTACTACAGATACTTAGGATGCTAATACCTTCCCTTAGTATAACCAACCCCCGAACCTAGATCCTCTCATTAGGGTTTTCGTTCTTTACCCTTTCCTTTGGAAAAATCAAAGCTCGGTGGTGAATTCAAAGTTTTGCGATGCAAGTTAATCAATAGCTTGTTATTCGATTCTCACCGCAACAGAAATGGCGACTTCACTGGGGAAAGATTTTGAGGGTTAAGCCCACCTTGTTTTGTTTATGTTATTTATATTTGTTTGCTATACTTGTACATATCTGTATATATGTGTATGCTTGTTTTGCTTGGGATCTTCTGTTTGGCAGGGTGCTACTATTGAGTGGTGAGATAAGTTCTAACCTGGACTTGAGAGTACATTTGATTAGGATCGTGGACATAGTCAAGGAGACTTCGAGGGAGTAATCCCAAAGGAGTTGACTTGAAGTTCCACACTCAGTTGAGGTCCTCTTGGAGGTGGTATATATTGAACAAGCAATCTTGAATGCGTTATCACTTTCAACCTTGGTGCCAGGGATACTGATGACCTTTAGTTACCCTTTCACCCCACTTAGCCTATTTAGGATGTAGTGCGATGACTATGAGGGAGTAATCCTAAATGGTTTCTACACGATACTACAATCAGACGAGTCTCTCTTGAGAATTTTATTGATTACCAAGTAATTGGGAAGTCGATAAAATCCGAAAGATGGGTTGTCAACTCTGGGCGCTTTTTAGAACCCTGTTTTACAATTGATAAACCTATAACACATACCTATTTGGGAAGGGTAGACCATGGCTCCATGCTTTTTACCTCCGACCCTAGGCTCTTTGTGTTGCATGTATATATGTGTTTATCTGTCTATGTGTGTTTTGTGTTGCATACATTCATCCATACATCATTTCCATGCCATATTCAAGGAACTCAATTTTGTTTTGCAAACCTTATAGGATGGATTTTGGAAGAAAGAAAACGCAGAAGTACACCTTCATTAGTCCAAAGTTGGAAAATATGAAGAGTCTAGGTGAGCCGATCTCATCAATGTTCTGAAGTAAGTATGGGAAGATTTTCTCCCTGATGAAGTTAAAGATGGTAGATGGGATGCTTTCCACTCTTGTGAAATTTTATGATCCCTTGTATCATTGCTTTACTTTCCCAGATTATCAGTTAATGCATACTCTTGAGGAGTACACTATCTTGGTTGGTATTCCCATCACTCCAAATCCTCCCTACTCTGGTTTGGAAAGGACACCTAAGGAGAAGGACATTGCAGAAGCCGCTCACCTCAAATTGTCAGATGTCAAAGCTAACTTGGTTACAAAGGGAGGAATTCCCAGTTTGCCTGCCAAGTTCCTAATGGAGAAGGCTCATTATTATGCCAGTACGAAGAACATGGGGGACTATGAAGCTATTATGGCTCTACTCATCTATGGGCTATTTCTGTTTCCCAACATCAACAACTTCGTCGACATGAATGCAATCAAAATTTTCATCCTTGGAAATCCAGTTCCAACTCTGCTTACCGACGCTTATCATTCAGTACATCTGAGGAATTTCCATGGAGGAGGGATGGTAACCTGTTGTGCTACATTGTTATATAAGTGGTTTATTTCTCACTTACCTCATTCGGCAACCTTTTGGGATCTCAAGGATAGGCTTCTATGGTCGGAGAAGATTATGGCCCTCACAAATACTGATTTGGAGTGGTATAATCCAAAACTCAAAGGCAGAGACATGATCGATAGCTGCGGTGGTTTCTCTAACGTACCTCTCCTTAGTACAAAAGGGTGTGTAAGTTACAATCCAGCCTTGGCCCATCGTCAACATGGTTATTCTATGGAGGCCAAACCAAGTAACATTTATTTGGAGGGACTGTTCTTTGAAGAAAACAAAGACCCTGTGCTCAAGGAGAAGATTGTGCATGCTTGGCGTCATGTACACAAGAAAGGGATGTCTGCCTTAGGAAAGCCCGAGTGTATGGCTTCGGAATCTTATACCCGTTGGGTACAGGAAATGGCTGTTAACTTGAAGATTCCCTACAACCGTCATGTCCTATTCCACTAGCTCCTCGAGACCCTGTTCTATTCTTCACAAGCAATGAGGACGAATTGAAGATTCAGTTGGCTCGGGCAGCACGAGAAAGGGATGCGGAAGAACAAGTACCAAATTCTCGACTACGAGATGAGTGAACTTCAAAAGATCCATAGAAGAAGGGAAGAGGAGTATGCCAGGAAGAGGAAGGCGCAAGGGGATTTATTTTCTCCTGGCGCATCATCTGTACCTACTGCTAGTATTCCGTCTCCATTAGGACCATGGAAGCCATATGTGGACAAACTTGCTCTTGAGAATAAAAGGTTGCAGAAGGAGAACCAGAGGCTCACAATGAGATTGATGGGAGAAGACTGATCAAAGGGCCTAAGACTTAGTTTCTCATTATGTTATACTTTTATTTTTGCTTTTGATGGTGTAATCATCTCTTTTGTAATCCAAAAAGACCATTATTAATGAAATGAGATTCTCTTTTAAATCTTGCAAAGTGTTCCCTATCCAATAGCGTTTGCAAAATACAACTTTGAGTTTCCTTGAATTGCGCATGACATTTGCATTTGCATCGCATGCGCGTATTGTCGCATTCGCATTTCATCTGCATTTCTCAGTCTTGAGCCTCTCTCTTTCTTCTATGACTAGAGGATTCCTAGCACACCTATTCAAGACAATGGCAACAATGAATGAAATTCTGAAGAACCAGGAAGATCTGAAAGAGGAGGTCAGAACCCTCAAAGGCCAGATGAATTGGGTCCTGGAAACTTTGCAAGCTCTGATGAAAGAGGAGCACGCTCACCCTATTATTCCTAAAGAAGTTGTCAGTTCAACGTCTCTTGTGGTTCCTCCAACTCAAGGACCTCCTCAGTATCAAGGGTCAGACCGCCGTCAGCCGCGTTAGCATGCTCGACAAAGACCAAGGAAGCCCGAGAGGCACTTCACTCCATTACCAATGTCATAGAGCCAGATCTTACCATATTTAATCAAAGGTGGATTGATAGTGCCAAAGGAGATAGATCTAGTGCCTTTTCCATGCTCACCAGGCTCTAACGCCAATGCCCGATGTGACTACCATGCTGGGGCACAGAGGCATTCAACTGAAGATTGTAGGGTGCTCAGGAGTAAGGTTCAGAATCTGTTAGACTCTGAGAAGTTCTCATTCACACCTCAAGGTATTCAAATCAATAATCCTTTGCCATCTCATGTGGTTCTCCCATGCCTAGGATCTGCCTTTGGAGAAACTTTATACCATCCAGCATTTGATCTTGGTCTTGTACCAGAATATCATCGTCACCAGGTGTCTACCAAAAGGGCATTCAGCCTCCAACGGTTGTTTCTCCTCGAGGTTCCTGAAACCAAAGCAAGAAGAAGTACCCTATCGAAAGAGGCCAAGTTAACTGCCAGTCTATCCCTGTGCCTTTGAGCAAACTCTTCCCACTGTTGATGCAGAACAAGTTGGTAACTCCTCGACTCCTCAACCCTGTGCCAGGACCTTAGCATAATTCAAACCTGACTTGTGAATTCCACAAGAGAGCCGAAGGGCATGAATTGGATGGGTGCCGAGCCTTAGAAGCTACTGTGCAAAGGCTGATCTATGACAACGATCTGATCCTTGAAGAAGATCGCCCAGAGATTGAATGCAAATTCCACATTGGTACAATGGGGCATCCCATTAAAGAATGCAAAGAGTTCAGGGTGAGACTGCTAAGCCTGCTGAAAACATTGCAACCTCAAGAAGGTGAGTCAGATGCCAATGCCCCGATTTCTGAAGCAAAAGGCAAAAGACTTCCAAGGCCTCTCAAGATTTTGTATCACAAGGAACTAGTGATTAGTGGCGAAGGTGTTCCCGCGCTTGGGCCCGGAAACTGAAATATTTTGAAATCAATTCCCCAAAGCTGGCTGTATTTTGTCCATTTCAGTATTTTCAATTGTATTTCCTTCACTTTGAATTTATATTTGCTTATAAGCATTGTTGTACTTTCAAATCGGCAAGATTAATGAAATGTTCGTGCACCTTTTGATTAAGTCCATTCGTTTCACTCATTTACTTTTATGTTCGTGAAAAAACAAAAATATATCTTTATCTTGTTTCTTTCCACTTATCAAACTATTTATTGAAGCAAAGATTGGGGAGGATGATGAAAACATCATATCCATAAATGCTGTGGTATGCTTTCGATTAAACCTTGCCGAGGATGTAAGGCATTGTTTCAATTCCCAAACACTGGAGAAATAAGGAAGATAATCCCTCGTTAACCCCTTCGATCCTAGAATTAGGAGTTTCTTTCTGTACAAAAAACCCTTAAATCTCAACCTTGGGGCGGGTAGTTCTCAGTTTAACTTGGTTATGCAATCGAATGCAAGAGCTTCATGCAAGACACCAGTCAACTCTCTCCAATCAAGTGAATAAATGTTGTACAAGTTGTTCCTCCAGGAAACAAATAAGGAAGGATCGTTGAGAAATCCTTAATCGAAGAATGAGTCGAGTCCCTTTCAAGGCAAAAGCCAAGAAAGATGGGAAGCCCAAAACTTCGCCTTATACAAGAAGGTTTGTACAACAATCAAGCAAAGACGAGGTCTCATAACCTCAACAAAGAAAAAAAAGGAGGTCTCATAACCTCGACAAAAGGAAGAGGTCTCATAACCTCCAAAGACAAAGAAGAGGTCTCATAACCTCAACGAAGACAAAAACGAGGTCTCATAACCTCAACAAAAAGACGAGGTCTCATAACCTCAACAAAAAGACGAGGTCTCATAACCTCAAGAGGTCTCATAACCTCAACAAGGACAAAGAAGAGGTCTCATAACCTCAGCAAAGAAGAAGATGTCTTAAAACCTCAATAATAAAGGATAATCAAATGCTGTAAGGGAGTAATGACAACCCAAGGTGTCTTAATCATCAACAACTATCATCAGTTCAATTCTTAGCCTATAGGAACTTGAATGTATAGCTTAAGTTAACTGAGCGTAGGATTGGAGTTCATCCCGAAGACTGGGTGGGACAAATAAACTTTGAGCCTTTATCCTTTGTTTTATGAACCGTGAACCAAACCATGTTACAACCCTTAAAAGACCTAATTGAGGTAAGGTTGTTTTGAAAGCATACTACAACAAGGTTGATTAACTTGACTCCTAATAATCTTTGCTAATTAGGTGTGTTGATCACTTCTCCTGTCGTTACACAAATGACTAGATCCACTTTGTTTTTGATTATTTAATCGTTCCACTGTGTGTGTTTCATCAATAAAACTTGATTTCAAAAGCTTGCATGAATGTTACATTGAAATTGCCAATTTTTAATGAGCAATACTTGTTTGCAAGACAATTCAATATCAAAGGAATCCCAACAAATGCAACCAGCTAGGGAATTTGACTTGGTAAAGGGCTCAGTCTGGGGCATCTCTTCCATAGATCAAGCATCCCAAGAGCTATTAAATCAGGGGAACCTTTCAAAGTTTAGAATATTGGGGCAAGCCTTCTTGAGGTCATCTTATGACAAGTTTGGACTCCAATGACCCGGTAACAGGGGCAAGTTTGTTCCCCAGTTGTTCCTACCACAGTCTAAAAGACTTTGTATTACGGATACAGTTGAACTGGGGCAGATATGTCAAGATCTATGAATCTCTTCAAAAGTTTGAAGACATTGGAGCATCTGGTATACCAATTCTTTTATAAAGTCCTTTTGATGACTTATCCTCACAGACCAGTTAATCAGAAGCAGTCAGGTAGAGATTCGGTAAATCTCTCAAAGATCAACCAGTCTGAAAAATAGGTTCAAGGATTTTGTCATGCAAATGCCACTAATCTGGGGCAGTTACGCCAAGATTCATGAATCTCTCCAAGAGTTTGAAGATATTGAAGCATCTTGTATGCCAATTCTTCTGTAAAATCCTCTTGGTATTTTCTCCTAACATACCATGTAATCTGGGGTAGAGAAGATTTGAAGATTACCTGTTGCAAGAGCTGTTGTTTATTATGGTGATCATCATGCAAGTCAGGATGCAGAATTACTCTGTTCTGGTGATATCCTTTGCCAGCTTCCTGGTAAATTATTACTTCGGTCGAGCTTGGACAATCTCCATGGATCTTCCTCCTCCAATAAGGAAATCAAGCTCATGATGGCAATCCTAGTGAAGTCATGATGCTATACCTTAGGTGGAATACTCTTTTTCCCAGTGAAGTTGTTGATCCTACTTATTCATCCCCAGTAATAGGATAATCTGATGAGGTTGGCTGGGTATCCTTGTCGAGATGTTTATTTCATCTTCAGTCTCGCTTCCTTTTGTCTGTTTTGTCAACATAAGCATAAACATGGCATAAGCATTCAATGCATAACATCTTAGCATTTTTGCTACTCCTTTCTGGTGTTTACCTATTTTGTTCACTTTGCCATTTATCTCCCCATGTGACTGGGTTTGTCTTCTCTCTCCAATAGAGTCGTCAGCCCTTAGGTATAAAGTACCCATCATTCTGAATTCCCCACAACGTTCAATCCTCGTGGATGATGTTTAGTTCAGTTATCTTTTCCATAATTAGATAAGATAAATCCCTATTCGAGCTCATTCCTCGATGGTTGGAGTCTTGTTTGACCATTTCTTTCTAGCTTGTTCCTAGATCGAACTTTGGTCCCTGGCAGATGTGGTTTTCGAACCTATTTTGAACGTGTATTTATTTTGCACTGTGTCTCGCAGAAGATTCCTCAACAGATCCTCATTGAAGACAAAATTATTCCTCCAGCAGTTTTGTAATATCAACATTTCTTTGGAATTTATACCCAACCACAAGTAGCAATCTCTTGGAGAAGCTTGTTTTTCTATGACAATAAGTGGCAGTCTCTTCTGGGAAGCTTATCTATATCTGGTATTATCCAACCTTTTTGCAACCATAACTGGTATTCCCTAGGAAGTCAAATCTTCATACAACCCCGGTATTAACCTATCTGATATTTAAATCCAGCTCATACTGGTATTCAAAGTCCAACTCATATTGGCATTCAATCCAGCTCATACTGGTATTCAAAATCCAGCTCATACTGGTATTCAAAGTCCAGCTCATACTGGTATTCAAAATCCAGCTCATAATGGTATTCAAAATCCAGCTCATACTGGTATTCAAAGTCCAGCTCATACTAGTATTCAGAGTCCAGCTCATACTGGTATTCAAAATCCAGCTCATATTGGCATTCAAAATCCAGCTCATACTAGTATTCAAAGTCCAATTCATATTGGCATTCAATCCAGCTCATACTGGTATTCAAAATCCAGCTCATACTGGTATTCAAAGTCCAGCTCATACTGGTATTCAAAATCCAGCTCATACTGGTATTCAAATTCCAACTCATATTGGTGTCCAAAGTCCAGCTCATACTGGCATTCAAAATCCAGCTCATACTGGTAGTCAAAGTCCAGCTCATACTGGCATTCAAAATCCAGCTCATACTGGTAGTCAAAATCCAGTTCATACTGGTAGTCAAAGTCCAGCTCATACTGGCATTCAAAATCCAGCTTATACTGGTAGTCAAAATCCAGCTCATACTGGTAGTCAAAGTCCAGCTCATACTGGCATTCAAAATCCAGCTCATACTGCTAGTCAAATTCCAACTCATATTGGCACATCCAAATCCAGCTCATACTGGTAGTCAAAATCCAGCTCATACTGGTATTCAAAAGGCCAACTCATATTGGTATCCTCCAGCTCATACTGGTGTTTCAAATCCAGCTCATACTGGTATCTCAAGTCCAACTCATATTGGCACTTCAAAACCCAACTCATACAGGTATCCAAAAAACCAACTCATATTGGTCTTTTTATTCAAAAAACCAGCTCATACTGGTATCCGAAAATCTAGCTCATACTGGTATCCAAAAAACCAACTCATATTGGTCCTTTTATTAAAAAAACCAGCTCATACTGGTATCCAAAAATCCAGCTCATACTGGTATTCAAAGTCCAACTCATATTGGCATCCAAAAATCCGGCTCATACTGGTATTCAAAGTCTAGCTCATACTGGTATTCAAAATTCATCTCATATTGGTATTCAAAAAACCAGCTCATACTGGCATTCAAAAGTCTAACTCATATTGGCATCCGATCCAGCTCATACTGGTTTTCAAAATCCAGCTCATACTAGTGTCCAAACTATAACTCAAATTGGTATCCTCTCAAACTTATATTAGTGATTACTGGTATGATTTCCCCAAGTCCAATCATTGTTGGCAGCAGAGTTTCAGTCATTATCAACATCTTTCATTATTTGGCGCAAGAAAAAGTTTGTCTCTGTCTTTTCTGGCTTTTCTTGAAGATACTGTTTGAACTCTTAAGTATAAGAAATCCCCAGAAAATATTTTGTTGATGTCTATCCTTTTGTTCCAAATTGATCCCCAGTGGAGATCATGTCTTCTTTCTGGTTTCATGCCCAGTAAGAATGTGTTTTATTTCCCCATTGACGTCAGGTCACATATGAACCTGTCGTCTATCTCCCTGGATTTTTCCCAGTGCAGAATACCTCTCTGGCTTCTATCCCTAGTGAGGACCTGTAGGATTTCCCCTTTATTTTTTTCTATCCCCAGTGTTTCCTCAAAGTCTCCCCAATGAGTCTTTTTGTTAGTTAGTCTGCAAACCCAGTGAGTTTTCCATGAGGATACTAACCTTCACCCTTCCCCAGTGAGGCTCACTCGTGGTTGTTTGCTCTTTATCCTCCGATGTCTCGTTTTGTCCGCACCTTTGCACTATCACGACATCATATCACCATAGCATCATATCATCATACTAGAAGTTCATGGCATGTCAGCATATGTATGTTTGTTGCCTGTCCTTAGCATCTGCATTCCATCTAAGGGCAAAATTTTTGGTTTGCTATATTTAAATACCTTTCACCTTGATGACCCGAGGATTTCCATTCCTCGTGCCACTCGGTAAGCTATTTAAATAGGGGCAACTGTTGTACCCCAAATTTTAACCCTTAGATGTCATAACATCTTGTACTCATATGTAGGGTTCAATCATCTATGCATTGTCAACTAACCACTTCATCTTGCAAATTTGTTTCTCTTATGAAAGCCAGGACTTGCACAAAGAGGAGGGCAAAGTCTCCTAATCCAAGCTCTCATATGATTCAAGGAAAGAAAGACAACTGAGGCTCCAAATGCAATCATTTGAGTTCATCTACATCCAAGGAGTCCGATTCAACAAGAAATCAAGTGTGTTTGGTTCCTATTACAAGTGCCTTGAGCCACAAATTCACCATGCTTCAAACTAGGGCTTTGGTCAAGAAAGTCAATCATTGCCTTTGATGTTAATCAAGACATGATCCCAAGCATTGGGACATGATTCCATGTGACACTAGACATTCTTAGAGGCCATCTATGGGCATTTGAAGATATTGGAGAGGCAAGACCATCAGGATTCATCCAGTTGTATTCTGAGGAAGATTAGGGTTTGACTGAGACTTTGAATTTTGAGATTTTGATCCAAGATGAAGCATTCAAGTCCTTAATCCATCATGACATGTCTAATTGTTAAGATATCAAGTTTTGAGAGGTTTCTTGCAAAGAGGGTAATGTTTGGTCTTTGAAACTTTCTAAGTGTGGAAAATTCACTTCTTGTGCAAATTTGGGAAGGTCATAACTTTCAAACCACACATCCAAATTGAGTGACTCAAAGCTCAAAGGAAAGCTCTTTCCATGAACTTCAAAGTGTATTAGAGGACCTCTCTTTAAAAAATGTATGGTTTTTTAAGTTATGAGACTTGGAAGATAAGTTTCCTTTGGGACTTAGTGAAATTTTAGTCATTTTCACCTTAATTTTCATCCAAACTTTGACTCAACCTTTCACATAGTTCCAAGCCTCTAATAAAAAATCTTTGGACATGAAAGTTGTTCTTTGTTCTTCAAGCTTTCCAAACATGTGTAGAACTCCTCATTTGGATAAACCAGTCTCAAGTTATGATACTTTAAAGTTGGATGTTTCAAATTGTAAAAATTCAATAACTTAGAAAATTTTCTAAGTCCTTTTTGGCAACTTATGCGCGTGACTTTGGCTCAATTTTTCTCAATGTTACAAACCTCGTCTCAAGGCACTTTCCACGTGAACTTTTCTCTATCAAATGCCTACTTTTCAAAGAGCCAAAGAACTCACAAATTGGAGCACTGATCATCAAGTTATGACATCCTAAAGTTGGCATGATGAAATGTGTACACACTTAGGAAAAGTCAGATTTTTAAACTCTTTAGTGCATCAATTTTGTCCACGATTTTTCACATGTTTGTGGGCTAAGTTCTAAACTTTTCCAAACACCAAAGCCATTCTACTCCATGCCATCTTTCAAAAGAGGGAATGCCCATTTCATTTGGTTCACTAGGTCACAAGATATTGTGTAGACAAGAGAGGTCTATGACTTTGTATTTTCACTACACAAATCAAGTTTCATTTTGAACTAAATATAAATACAACCAACCTGATTCTTTTCTTGCCAACAACTCATAATATCTTTTCACCAAAACCTTACTTGGTGTGTTGTCTCCCCATGGGGATCCCAAACATTTCCTCTTTGAGCTTTCACTCTTATGACACAACAAAAGAGGTTTTGATACACATATTGGATGGTGAAACATGACAAACCTGCACCCTTTTCTCTGAGGCCTTTGTACAGCATTTGGAGCGTTATTTTCTCCAAGGATTGACCAAGTTGAGGGTTGAAAAGTGGTCCTTGCAAACCATAATTCTTTCCCCTCAAGACAAAGCAACAGTCCATTGGGTGTTAACCAGTTGCCTCTCCTATAAAAGGAGACCTTTTCTCCTTGTTAAAGCACCAACAATCAGAGCATCAACATCTGAACTTCCAAACCACAACACTCTCTCATTACCTTTGTCACAAAAAACACCATAAACCTGTTCTCTCTTTGTGCAACCTAAACACAATCATAAACCAACAAGGAGAAACACCATTCGAGTGAGAGGACTTTGTGAGAGTTGAAGCACAGCTGTTCCCGAGGGGAAGAAGTTCAGTTTCGATTTATTTTCAAACTCTCAAAGTAAGAAGGTGCAGTGGACTTATTCCACTAGGTAATTTTCACAACCTTTCATTCTATGTCATGATCATGATCACTTGAATAATCGTAACTGTTATCACATTGTTTGTGTGGCACATTTCAGCTGTTAATGATTAGAGAGATATTGTGTTTATGCTTGTGTGTTTGAAACTGTTTTGAACCATCTATTCACATCACTTTAAAGCAACATGTAGTTTGTTTGATTGCCTGATAAATTTTTGCTCTCACTATCCATTAACTCATAATGCCATGTTTGAAATGTTGTGAACTTGTTATTATTATGTTTCTGTTATGTACCTAAATCATTTTGATATTATATAGTGAGTTGGTGATACTTTTTTTTTGCACTGCTTGTGTTGATAATTATTCAAGGTTCTCTATCTTCACGCTATTGGTTTGAGTAGTTGAAACCACTCTCAGGTTACATACTATGTGGCTAAATAACATGAGTTGTTTTTCTGCATTGATATGAGGGCATGATGAAAGTTGCATTATTTTCTGAACACACCATGCCTTGTTATTGAGCATTTAAGGTTTGCTTTTCATATTGAAGTTTGAAGTTTGAATTTATTCTCAAACTGTCTGTCACACTTTAGTTTGGATTTAACAATGTAGGAACACTGTTTGAGTCTGACTAATATGATATATGTTTGATCTCATTTGATCTGTCATGCTTAAAGTTTTGATCACACATCACGGGGCATATCAGTTTCAGTTTAAATGTTCAACTTCCATGAGCATTTTCTCCATGTTTGAGTACCTGTCTGGAAATATTGAGGGTTTAAAGTTGTTCTACTATATGAGTGCACCAGTCTGATGTTTTATTTCAAGAGTTTTGGTTGAGGAATGAAATAGAAAATGATTGAATAAAGGAAGCATGTGCCATAGCTTGTTTGCTTGGGTAATCCACGATGTTTCATGAAATTTGTTCATGTTTGCATGGAAAAAGAATACATGGCTGCTCAAGATTGGTTTAAGTTTGTTTTTATTGTTTTGCAACTTAAAAATTAATTTGACTGATTGATATCTGGTGTGTCACATGTTTTGCACGGTCACATTTATTTTCTCCACCTAGGTTTTCAACTAACAGTTTAATCCATTTATTTGGTTTAATTAGTGTTATGGGTGGCTTATACACCGGATGTATAGCCACCCCAGTGGTATAAACTGCGTGCTGCCAACCAAGGGGTCTGGGGTTCGAATCCCCCTCGCCCCAGACGCCCTTTTATTTATTTTTTTCATTTTTCCTTTGGTTTTCCAACTTGGGTAGGGCGAATTATTTCCAGCACCCCCTGGATCATGGACCCATGCACAGACACTAGTAATTAGTTCAGGATAAAGTTACTAATGCACCCCCTGCCTCACTTTTGTTTCACACATTTTTTTATATTTTAATTTTCACTTCAATGTCAATTACTTTAAATATTTTCTTCCACCCAAAAATTCCAAAAAAATTCATAAACCTTCTTTAATGTTTAATTTAATTTTCTACGATTTTAATTTTCACTTTTATTTTATTTTCACATTAATTTCTAAATTCACAAAAGAACATGTATAAAACTTTTTTCATTTAATTTTGTACTCCATTTGAAAATTACTTGAATCTTTGAGAGTTTTTTGTGAGAATTCTTGGTACATGAGAGAGAGTTATTTAAGTGAGATCTCCTTGACCTTGGATAGGTTCACTCTATTAGAGTTTTTATTTGTATCTCTACCTTGAACATCTTTGCTATATGTATGTGCACCATTTGTTTAAATTTTGTTGTGAACAATCTCATTATCTCTTGCCATACATAGTTGTCTGAATCATACTTTGAGATTAATCATACTTAATTGTTGTACATTCCTTTTAAGCTCTTGAACTCATATTATTCATGTAATTTCAATCCCTTATCCTCCCCTTCCTTCCAAAGGAAAGCCTCTCTATTGACCTCAAAGTTATGGATAGCTCATTATCCTCCTTGACCTCATAGTCATAGGATTCTCTATTGACCTCATAGTCATAGAGCCATCCCCCAACCTATACCTCATAGTCATAGGTAACCCTTGCTCTCTATTGACCTCATAGTCATAGAAAGTCTCTTTATTGACCTCATAGTCATAGAAAGCTCATTACCCTCTTGGCCTCATAGCCATCTTCCTTAGGCCTCACAGCCATTTACCCATTACAACTTAGAATAAAGTTAGAGTTCTTGGACTCTATGTGGGACTCATCACCTTAAGTACCCCATTTCCCTATCACAACTTAGAACTAGAGAGTTCATTAACTCTACATGAGCTCATACTCATTCCCTCTTGGAACTTTGGCCATAGTCAATGGTTCCTCAATTCACCCTTAGTTAGGTGAACTACGGTTGCTCTGATTCTTTAGTCAGATACGTAGGCACAAGATGCGACATCTTGGCGAGTAAACTTAGTGTACATACCCCTAGGTCTTCATCTACCCTTAGCAAGCAAACACAATATAACACAATCTAAAACAAGAGGTTCCTTCACGGTCCATTCAGGCACAAAACCCAATCAAATAATTCATCCATAATTAGTGTTTAATAACAATTGACCATACTATAATTAATTAATAATTGATTATGTAAATCCATTTGATTATTTAAATAATTAATCTAACAATCTCCCACTTGGATGAAAATAATCAATTATTAATATTGTATTACTAACTATGGTCAAAACACTAATCAATTAAAAGAGAAGTTTCAACGTTGTAGAAGTTGTATCTGATAGGGAAAACACATCATACATGTTAAAGACTCACAACTTATATAAAGAATGATGAATTTATAGTAACATATTTAAGTTGAGATAATATGTTATAAAGAATGGCCCAAGCATATGAAAATGTTATTGATAAACTCCCACTAACCCAAAATATCATAAGACTTACTCATGTGTATAAGTCTGGTCAGTGATTTTACTAATGAGTTTTCAAATTAATGGTCATAGAATATCCACATAGGTCAAAGAATAGTAACTACATATAGGGATACCTTATTACAAGAGTAATTACATTTAATTATAAGTAACTTCATTACACAATATTATACTCGATAGGAGTATTGATATTTACTTGTACTTTAGTATGTATGGCCTCAAGAGTGTGGAATGTTGGTAACATAATTGCACAATATTATTGCATGCTAAAGAATTATTGTGCATTTTCCAACAAGAGTGACCTAAACATAATATTATGTTGCTTCCCGAGATTAAGAGAATAATATATATCTCGGTATAACAGAATAAGACTTCTTATAATTATTTCATATTTTGAAGTCCTTTTAGAATATGTCATATTTACAGTGCGCGCAAGAATATATGACATTACTAGTAGAACACTCGTGCTTCCGCACGGGTAAAAGCATGTCTACATCGGACGTAAAGGTAAGAGATTGTATGTAACAGGTTAGACGGAAAGAAATGTAATATATATTAGAATTAAAAATATGTATAAAATCCATAGAAAAAGTCTTATTATTTTATAAGTTATTGAAAAAAATGAAAAAAAAAAGTATAAGAAAAGTAGTTTATGAAACCACTTAATAGTGTAAAGAATAAAGTTAGTGGGAAAAAAATGTTAGCAATGTACTGAATAAAAATGAATAAAATATCTCATTGATGAACCAAAAAAAAATGTATCAAAATAAATGAAAATTTGCAGGAGTTTTAATGTAGTGGAAAATTAAAAATGAAATGGAATGTGGGCCCCCAAAAAGGAAAGGTTTACGTGGCCCATGAATTGAGGGAAGGGGGAAAAATAGGGTTAAAAGCAGAAATGTCCAAGGTATGACTCTCCTTTTCCATTCCGTACGTTAGTAAAGAAGATTTCAAGTGATTTTGGTCAGAAAGTTTGAAGCTTGCGTTACGAAAGGGATGGCGATGAAAGAGGAAACGCAGGAGATGGAAAGGTATGTACATTGTTGTTGTGTATGATATTAGTGAAAGCATTCCATTTCGGGTTGTTTTAGTATGTTGAATCTTTTGAAAATTTAGTATGGTTGCTGGATTCGACGGTGTAGAATTTGGATTGCAACATTGATTGGGTATTTCCAATAAATGTTTTACATTGCATGTTATTTTTCCGTTAGATCCGTATGATTGTGAATCCATAGCATTTACGTGTTTGTAATGTAATGTACAGAAGTTGTAAGAAACATTTTGAAAGTTGAAGAACAGTCTGTAGTAAGATGATTTCACATGTTGAAATAATAGTTATATACTAATGAAAGTTTATTTTGATCTGGCAAATCAAGTACGTTATACATTTGGTCTGGCAAATGGAAGTTTAAATCTTAATCAAAACATGATGGTTTTCAATAACACTGTTTAGCAAGTTAACGTGTTTCCAAACTTTGAAGCTTTGAACCATTTCGTAGTGCCAATAGTCGTTGCAAAACAATCCTATTGTGTTCAAGATTCATTCATAAAGGTTAAATACAAAAGCACATGTTCACAATGAATTCATAATCATTTATATAAGTTGTACAAGAGACACACCTTTCCGGATTCATAGATAGCACGGATACTCTTAATCTCATTGAGGCTAGTACAATTTTTGTTAGTGGATTGAATGGATGAATCACATGTTAAAGATTGAGAAAGTGCGGGTGCAGTTGCTAAGTCAGTTGCTCCAAAACTGTAATTTAATTAGTTAAGACTTTAGAGATGTATCCTTTTAAGGGATATACTAAATATGTATGAAGTGAATGCATTGAAGATTACCTGGACTTGAATTCTTCAACCTGTGGATGATCCAAGTTTATGAAAAGTTTAGAACCGTTTCATGCGTTTGATAGACATGGTAATCCAGAAATTGTGACATAGCAGAGAAACTGCTAGTTAGGAAGTACAATAGTATATGATATGCAATAGTTGAGAAACATGGCAGCATAAACTAATTTTTGAAACCTATATTTGTCTTGCACCAAACATGTGTCAAGATGATAATGGTAGGACCAGGGGCTTTGTTAGGGTTATTGTAATTCATGAATTGCTTTCCGTAATCATCCCACAACGCAACTTCGATAACATTTCCTTCAATATCACGCAATGTGATATTGGCGCAAGACTTCTTACCACCACCTCCCATTTGCGTTTTCACAACATCTTGTAAAACACCAATAACATCTGTAACAGTTAAACAATTAGGTGGAAAAAATCAGGGATATACAAATAGTAATATACAAATACATAGGCCAAACAACATAAGCATAAGTGTAAACTCACCATACAACAAATCAGGTTTGAATTTTCCATTGAGAAAGTTCTGTATAGCGTGGAAGTTAAACTTGTGAGTAGGTATTTCTGGTATCGCCACATTTGTCACAGTAGTCCCTACATTGAAGAGTAGTTTGAGTGGGTTATAACAGACCTTGAAAGTGCCATCATTAGCAACTGGCTCTCCATTATAGAGGAAATAAGTTTCATTCTCATTGAGTTAGTCAAACCGATCTTTGAAGTCCCTTCTAGTGGTAACATGAATCTGGTCTGCCTGTAAAAGTTATTAACAAACAATGTTCAGTGAAACAAAAACATGTAAAACTGTGTGAAAATGTATTACCTTTCCATCCTGAATGACCATTTTAAGGTGTTGTTGGCCATTTATCTCCTTAACAACCCACAAATCAACGACCCTAATATGCATCTTCCACATTTGGTTTCCTTTGACCAGATCCTTGATAAGAATTGGAGCCCTTGACATAGTTCTTTTCCTAGACAACCAAGTATTAGAATGCGTTACATCAAACCAGTAAAGTTGGTTACTCAAATAAGTTTACTCGAAACATAAAGATAACTCAATATTGAGTACATTGAGTACATTTTACAGAAAACTTCTGTCCATAAGCCATGGAAAGTTGTAAAACATCACAGCAATATACATCAAAACTGAGTTAAAAATAAGTACTTATAAAAGAAATGTTGAAAAATGAAGACAATGAAAAGCTAAACAACATCAAAGCAGTATACAACACTAACGTATATTTAGAAGTTTAGAAGACAATGAAAAGCTAAATAACATCATTGTGGTCGGAGACACAATCATTAAAAAAAATTCGTCCAAAACACGGTTGATGTGCAACAAAAAAAAGGAAGAGTTGTTGCAGAGAGAGCAAAACATGGTTGATGGAGGTTGACGGAAAAGAATGAGATAGGTGCTCACCTTCAAAACGGTTGAACAGGAGCGGTGGTTTGTGGAGAGAGAGCAAAAGCAAACTGAGGAAAACGTGAGAAATGAGGTAGTTTTGGAAGATGAGTAAACTATGTTTGAAGGGAGTAGTAATTTTTTAATTCCGGACCAATGGGAAGTAAGCACATGGCATGTCTTGTGAAAAGGAAGCATTGAGTTTTGGTGATTTTGCTAGTTACGAAATTAACCTTTTAGAAGGGGAAAAAATTCTGGTGGAAGGGCATAATTGGCAGTGCAAGGAACCTATTTGTAATTGGTAGATAGTAGATGAGAATAATAATGTAAATTTGTTCAGATTATATGATTGTGTACACATGCACTCCCACTGATCCAATAAGATAAGAATTTATCAGAGCCCACTAATATTAAAATACTCTAATTATACAATGGGATACTAATTTTATTTTTAGTGCAAAACTATACAGAGAAGTGGTTCTATAATATATCATCATTAGAGTTTTACAAACTCAACCACATATTTTGCACGTAAATAGAATATATCATTATTTATATAATTTCACATGAAAGAATATGATGGTCATATAAAAGATTTACCATCAACTGAGTGAGATCAAACCCATAATATATGATTATACATAACATCTTAATAACTCACTCAAAACTTAAATGCTACAAATATAACTACACATATTTGAGAAACATATTATGTTATATGCAGCGGAAAAATATGAGACTTTAAATTTAACTATTAATGAGGATATAACACAAATAGTCATAAACTTTATAACTAACATAAGAATATAATATTCTCAACATAAGTTTCTATAAAATAATAAATAAATAATATTTGTTTCTCAATCTTATACCATTGACATGTTAAATTCTCTCACTTGATAGAGAATATTAGTTGAACTAAGATTAAGAGTTTTGAAAAAATTTTAAACAAATATTCAACTATTTTCTCTATCACACAATAATCATGTCAAGTAACGTCACATCGATAGGGTATGTCCATCACTTACATAATACTTAGAGAATTGAAATCCATTTTAATAAAAATTTTAAAATAAATGATTGGATTTAATAAAGTATTGCATGTCTTTAATATAATTTCTTATTTATCAAATAATAGTTTCAACAATATTAAATAAGAAATATAACAATGTACAAATATTACGTCACAAGTACATTGAACCAAAACAAATTATATTAATAATAACACACTGATAGAGTATAATTATTATCAATATAATATTCATTATAATTAAAATGAATTTAATTATTTTAATAAATAAAATTTGTACAATTGTACCCACGATAGGTGAGTTACAATCATGCAAATTAAAATTGATTATATTTTATTCAAAATAGAAAATTTTGTATAATTGTATACACAGTGTATGAGATTATAATTGTTCTGGACTGGGCCGAAGCCCGCCCTTCAGATGGGCAGGCCCAACCCACACGACCTGGAACGGCCCAACAAGGTCCGTATGCAATACCTGTGTCGAGCACGTGCCAGCCTTCAGCAGAGTCGGGCACGTTCAGCAGAGACCGTCGAACAAAGACGTCGAGCTTTGCAGGGCACGTCTCTCCCCGACACACAAGGGCTCTTCCCCGCAAGGACATGTTCTCTTGTAACCTCCCACCTCCGAAGGATTCGGTCTGTCCACCTCCCGGAGATCTCGGGACCGTTACCCCAGGCCGAAGACCTCGCGCTGGTCTTCACTGCGCCGCGTAAGCCCTGGCAGTTACTTGGATTGGGCCCTGCAATCCAGCCCAGTGCAAGTAACTGTTGGCCCCGCGCTGAGGGCTCTCTATAAATACCCTCTCTCTTGAGAGGGCCAGGTTACTTCATATTCTAAACTCACACCTACTTTCTGCACTTTCTTTTCTCTGACCTTACCTGACTTGAGCATCGAAGTACCTTGCAGGTACACCCCCCGGCCGTATCACCATCATCGGAGCTGAAGGTTTCACGGCGCTGTTGGCCACGGCCATACTGTCTGATCCAGGTACGATCAGTGGTGCCGTTTGTGGGAAACACTACTTCCCCGTTTTTCCTTCATCGTTAAACCAAAGCAACCTCTCCGTTCATAACTACCATGGCCAGCACCCAACTTGGGAACAGCGCTCCAGACACCGCCTTTACGCAGCTTGACAATGGAAACCACCGTGAGGACAATGCTGTCGTCCACATCGAAGAAAGCGACGTAAGGGACGGGAAGGTCGCCTCCCCTTTTTCCAAAGACGCGACGTATGACGCCGCCCAACAGGACATCCCATCGGTTGTCTACCAGCCGGTCGCTCTACCACCAAACACCGATCCGGGCATGGTGGCCTTGTTCGCCTTGGTCAACCAGACCAACCAATTGATTGCCCATCAGAATCTCAGGATCGAAGCACTCGAAAGAGGGCGACCACGACGCTCTTCCCCGCGAAGACATCGTCACCCACCGTCTCCCAACCATTCTCCTTCCCCGTGAAGGAATCCCCCGACGAGCTGTCGCAGCCCCTCCCTACAGCGTGAGGGCCGTCGACCGCGACTGGAACAACCCTAGCCAATAGTTTCCCAGAAGCGCCCTCACTCCCCTCCTCAGAATGAACCGAGGCACTCCCCGACCAGGAAGAGGAGCAAGGATGACGGTGAGAACCCGAAGAGCCATTCTAGGAGTTCTCCTCGTCAACATGGACCGGGTCGGAACTATCGTTCCCCATCACAGTCGCCGGTCAGAAGTGACAAGGACGACCAGAGAACTCCTTTGTCTAGGGAAGTTATGGACACACCTATACCCGCAGGCATGGAGAAGCCCACGCAACTGGGAACTTATGACGGCACAGCCGACCCCACGATCATATCGAGAGCTTCGAAGCCATGCTCGACTATAGAAACGTCTGGGGAGCTATTAAGTGCAGGCTCTTCCCGACTACCCTCCAGAAAGGAGGCATGACGTGGTACAAGAGGCTTGCTCCGGAATCCATCACGTCCTGGAAATAGCTGAAAAAGCAGTTCTCCAGGTATTTTATTGCCTCCCGTCGACACCCAAAGATGGTGGCCTCCCTGGAGGCCATCTTCCAAGGGCGGAACGAATCCCTCAGAGACTACATCGAGAAATTCAACAAAGAAGCCGTCGAGGTCCACGCGATCGACGACATGAAGAAGTTCCTGATCACACGGGGACTACGCACTGGCACCGACTTCGCCAAGGCTGTGGGCATCCATAATCCTCGCAACTTGGAAGACCTGCTCTTCTGATCTCAATCGTACATCGAGTTCGAGGAGACGCAGGCCGCTCAAATAGCCCTCGACTCACGGCGACGAGATGGCCCCTGCGGCCACGGAGAAGAAGAATCTCATCCCCCCGACGTGGGGGAGAAAGAAGGAAGGAAGGCCGCCCCCGGGACTCTCGCGAACCGAGGGGTCCTGCAGGCCGGTTCATAGAATACACACCGCTCAACGCTCCCCACGCGTGAATTCTCTCCGAGTGCGCCAACTCAGAATTTTTGAAAGGGGGCGTTCGCTTTTCAAAGCCGACAGCCCCCAAATCAAACACGGACAAGTCCAAGTACTGCAGGTTCCACCGGAGCCACGGACATGTCATAAAGGATTGCATTCATCTCAAAGATGCAATTGAGATCCTGATCAAGGAAGGGCACCTAAAGAAGTATGCCCAGAAGAACGACGTTCCTCGTCCCAGTTCCCGGGAAGCCCAAAGCATCGAAGAGACGACACCTCCTCCCGATGAGAGACGGCTGCAGGTCACCCTCAACGTCACTCGACCCGAGGACTTTATTGTCCCCGGGGGTATCGAGGGCCAAGAGACAGTTCGCAGCATGTGGGCAAACTTCCCCTACGAAGACCCCGTTGCTGCCCGCAGCGCGTGGGAAGGTTTCCCCAAGATGATGGTCATATCCGGAGGTGGTTACGAGAAGGTGTCTGTCGGGTCAATCAAGCGGAAATTTGACGAACTGGAGTCCGCAACCTCGGCGAAGGCCACCACTCTCGAGAAGGTGCAAGGGAAATCAAACCCCCATCACCTTCTATCTTGAAGAGCTGTCGGGCGGAGCACCCAACGCCACCATCCCCCTCTTGGTCAGGGCACAGATGGCGAATTTTGACGTTCGCAGGATCATTGTCGACCAGGGAAGTTCGGTCGACATCATGTACGCTCACCTGTTCGGGACCCTCCAGCTTGACGAGAGACATCTGACCCCGTAAGTGGGTTCAGATCTGCATGGGTTCAACGGAACCACCACCAGGCCGTGGGGCTAAGTTGAACTGATGGTCACATTCGGGGCCGAAGACAATGCCCATCAAGTCAAGACCCGTTTCCTAATGGTCGAATGTCCATCCCCCTACAACTGCATCCTTGGGAGGACCATCCTGGCCGAACTCACAGCAGTGCCATCAACGATCCATCTCAAGATGAAGTACTACACGACCAGGGTCTGGGTCGTTATGATGCACGGGGACATAGACGCGGCCAGGAGGTGCTTCGACGCTGCAATCAAAGGCATGAGTTCCTTCAGCACCAGGCCCAAGACCGGAGCGAAGTCATCCCCGGACGCTATGCAAAAGACACTCCCGCGCGTCTAACGTGGTCGACCTCGACAGCAGGTTCCTTGGCGAGCATGAAGAGGACGGAGCAGCGGACCTCGACCTCCAGGCGGAAAGCAATGGGCAGCCTCTCCATCACATGGACTCTTAACAGTGGTAGCAAACCTCCGTGCTTGGCTCTGAAAGCCTCTGGGTTAGTGACCATCCTTGCTAACCTTCTCAAATCCTTTAGTTTTGGAACCTTGAAGGTGTACGTATGAGTTCTCCTTCTACCGAAATCCATTAGTGCAATCCCTTTCTCTGATATTTGCAATCACAGTCTTAGTTTAATTTGAAAACAGAGAGACTAGAAGAGAAGATTTTTTTTTAATGTTTTAATGTTTTTTAAATGAATGCATGAATGCAGCACACAAAAACATAGAAAAAACATGGGGTCAAAGGGTCGTTGTCATGAAGTCAAGGCTCTACCCATCCCCCAAAGGTGTATACTAGGGTGATTTTTGTACCTGTACTCATTATCCTCAGCTCCTCCCAGGAAAGCAAAACAACAAGAGGATCGCCAGCGAGTTGTAGAGCGATCTTAGAGTAAGTGCCATTCACCGAGAATAGATCACCAGCCTCAAATGAGGGTAGTATCGCGTAACAACTATTTTCGATAGTTTCCGCATTACGAAAGGGTTTGGCTCCTCAGCTTCTCAGACTTAACAACCGGCCCATTGTCTAGGTGAGAGAATGGGTTGCGTTGGTCAGCCTCCACTGAGGTTGATGGTCGACCCCGTCGCCATCACTTATCTTAAGTGTATACTCAATCTTTTCACATACGGCATCACCCGCATTCCCATTAGCATAAAAATAAACACGTATAGCAATTAGGAAAAGCGGTATATATATTTGTCCTAATCATCCTAGACCTTTAAAGCTATGAATCTTAAGTTCCTGACAGAAATTGGGTTCCCCGGCGGAAGCCCCAATCTGTGGTATTCACTCAAGAGGTGAAAAGAAAGACCGTGCCTAGATCTAACTTTGAACGGTTTGAGCTTAAACTAAAATGGGGGGACCAAAACCGTGAATTTTGACAAACAGGGGGACCAAAACTGTATTTTAGCCAATTAATTTTGGAATCAATTAAACAAAAATCACAAAATTCAAATATTTGAAAATTCAAAAAAGGCGCCAAGAACAGCTGAAGAACACGCGCGTGTTCTGGGTTTGGCTGATTTGCATTTTCTATCCAATCTCCCTGAATACTTGATTATAACATGCAATCCATATATCATTATGCTCGTCTCAACCTCACGATCATGTCTATGTCCATTAATTTCATTTAAATTAAACATATAACAAGAAATCATGAAAAATCCTCAAGAACCCTAATTTCTGCATGAAGGCTAGGATTTTTGATACACGATTCAAACAATGCAATTAATTGAGGGAAAACATTCCATGCATGATTATGAACATATGACCAAATTATTGTGCAGCAAAAATTGCATGGATCATAGAGTTAGAAGAGCTCATGCTTACCACTTGCAGCTGGTGATCGTGATTTGTGTTGGAGGTGTTACAGCTAGGTTCCAATGATGTGGATAGCTTCCCTAGGTACCAAGTGATGTGTCTGAGTACTTGGAATGGATTGAAATGGTTTGGAGTTGAAGATGGCACCTCAACTGCAAAACTGTCAAGAACTTGAGTAATTGGCTGGTGATTTTGTGAAATCAGTGTTCCAGATGTTATGTGAGTGTTTGGATCACTTCTATATGATGTATGTGAGGTGTGTGAGTGATTGGTTTGATTGTAAAAGCTCTCAAACTCAAAACCCGATAGCTACCTTGCTAAGAAAGGCATTTTTGCCAAGAGAAAGAGATTTTGAGGAAAGCATCTGTTAGATGGCTTTGGTGTACTCAAACTGATCACAATTGAGCTCTATTTATAGTAGAGCAAGTTTGTTTTGCAAGGAATAGTGAATGGCAACTAGTAAGTAGGTTTGGCCAATGTTGGCAAATGAAAATCCAAGTCTCCTCTAGCCATTGACTAGAGGTTAGGGCACAGAGCTTTGGTTCCCTTGGTCTTGGATAAGTCTTGACTGATTTCAGATGAGAATGGCTCAGTCCATGCCACCTTGATGCTTCCATTGAATGCTTCAATCCAAATTTGGAGTCTTGTCCCTATTTTGGCCATTCTAGGTTCAACATGCTATTTCTTGTTCCATGGACTTTGGAGGCTTGGCTCAGTGATTGTCCCCTTTAGATTCAATCCTCAGATGTGTCCAAGTGGACTGATTTTGGCAAATCGAGTAAAGTTGCAAATTCTGCCTTGCCTTTGACAGATTTCAGCAAGGCAACTTTCCAATGTCATAACTCGTGGTGTAAGTTGAATTTGGTAATGCTCTTGACCATTTTGGAAAGCCCTTACATGATACAACAACTATTTGAACATATTTGGTTTTAATCTCTTTTGAATCCAAGTGAAAAATCCCTCTACATTTGGCAAAAAGTGAAGGCAGATTCTGAATTAGTGAAAATTTCACTAAGTGTTGGAAAAAGTGACATTTTCACTTTTCAGCCATTTTGATCACTCCCTAACTCAAAATCCTTAATGAATTGGACTTAGGTCTAGTTAAAGTTTTTGTAGAGGGTAATGAGCGCTACAAATCCATCTTTAGATGAAAAAAAAATGGCTTTGTGGTTTAGGAGTTATGATCCTTCAAAGTTGGTGCCCTTGTCACTTTATTTTTAACTTAGAAAATTTTCTAAGTTTTTATTGTTACCCCTTTTACAAGTTATCCCACTTTTCTTGATTTTTCTTGATGAATGATGATTCAAATCATACATTAACATCATTTTAGGGTTAAAAAACCATTTTGGTGAAAAATCTCAAAAAGTCAAAGTTGACTTTTGTGCACAGTTGACTTTTTATCAGATGAATTCCAAACTGTGCAATTCTTCAGGAAATCATGCCCTTGACCTAAATCAAACTTGATGGGCATGTTCCATGGGTGTCATAGGGTATATTGATGCATGTCATAGGACTTGGGAGCATGTCCTGGTCAAAAGTCAAAGTTACAGTTGACTTTTTCCTTAAAACCCTAATTGTGGTGCAGATGAAATTGAGACTTGTTGCTCAAGCTTCTTGGATTAATCCATTGTTCCAAATGGATCAATATAGTTCATTAGAGACCCTCAAACCCTCTCTGGAGGTCTTGGCTCATGATTTGTCCCAAAAGTCAACTTAGGGGTGAATTAGGTCAAGAAACCCTAATTCCTGATTTTTGAAGAGTGCATCCCCTGAGGCAAAATTGACTTGATGATTGGGTCCATGAGTTCCCATGGAGTATATTAGGTTATGTTTTGGATCATTGGCTCATGCCCAGATGAAAAATTTCCATCTGGAGGCCCTGGTCGACCAAACCCCTAATTTGGTGACACTGTCGATCTTGAGGCCTGATCCACCTAGAAGGGAGCATCTTTGTGCTTAATCCTTGGAGTGGGAGTCCTTTTGATCCTTTGTGGATGCTTGAGAGGTTAGACAAGTTTAAGATCATGTCATTCCTTGATTGATCCTTTGTCTAAGGCTCTGAGAGGGCTTAAAACCCTAATTTTGATTGTGGTGGATGCTCACCCATCTTTGGGGAGACTGATGAGGTATGATGGTTCCTCCATATTGTGATGATGAGTGACACAATGATGGGACATCTTAGTGGTCAAAATTTGGGGTATGACAGATGCCCCTATTTAATCTCCTTGGACCCGAAGGTGTGAATGACGAAGGTATTCGGGCATTCGAGGTGCAAGAGGATTAAATATCGGAATACCCGAAATTTTGATGGTGGTTATGAATGGTAGCTTGCTCATTCATCTTCTTTAGCTAAGTAATGATGCTTAGAAAAGGTAAACTTCCCCTCGATCTTGGTCTTTAGCCAAGGAACTGGTCTTAGTTTCTGAAATAAACTTCCCCTCGATCCTGGTTTCCTACCAAGGAACTGGTCTCAGTTTCTGAAAGAAACTTCCCCTCGATCCTGGTTTCCTACCAAGGAACTGGTCTCAGTTTCTGATTTAAACTTCCCCTTGATCTTGGTTTCCTACCAAGGAACTGGTCTTAGTTTCTTTTGTCAACCTCCCCCCCGTTCCTGGTTTCCTACCAAGGAACTGGTCTCAGTTGCTGATGTAAACTTCCCCTCGATCCTGGTTTCCCACCAAGGAACTGGTCTCAGTTTCTTTTGTCAATAAACTTTATTGACAAGGGATGCTACTCGTAGCGGTTTTCCTTAAACTTCTCGCCGAATTTTCCTGGGGAGATGCCATTTGAGTGGAAAAAGTTTTGATGTCAGACTTGCTGGGGAACCCAGTCGTCTGAGTTGTAGAGGTGCACAAACTTCTCTGTTGGAGACGCCATTTGTCGATTCTATTGGGGAAAGCGAGTCTCTTGAGAGACTGTTTTCGTTCGGGGCTTACATCATACTTTTCTCAGGATCTTTCCGGAGAAATGCCATATGATGGGATCCAATTTTGAGGTGCCGATGAACTTTTCATCGGTGGGTTTTTCGGAGAATGGCAACTGTACTGCCAAATCTCTGCTTATGAGGCTTTCTCTGGGGATTTTCCTTAATCCGGGAAAGCAAGGATATCATATTCAATGGCGAAGAGTGACATCGGTCGAAGGTTCTCTGGTCTTTCAGAGGTTCAAGTTATCAAAGTGGTCAAGGGCCAATTCTGATCCAGAAATAAACTGGAGGAGAGAGAATGTTCAGACGCAGCGTTTCCTGACGAGGCAAGAACTGACGACTCGATTGAGAGAACTTCTATCACTAGGGGACAAGACGGACTAGAGTGATAGTGATGCAATATGAAATGTGAATGTAAATCAATAATGCATGATGTGTGTATGTTTATGCTGACAAAACTGACGCGACATACAAACTGACAGGTGAACACGACTGGATACTCGGCCATCGCGGGGCGAAGAAGTACCGTTGGTTCAGAATAGAAAATCCGCCTTGCTTAGGAGAGATAGTCCCTGTTGGGAGCTATGTTGATCGGGCTTAGGAGATAAGAACTCGGCCGAGGTGTGTCAGACGAAACAAGGTCTCTGACACAGTCGATCCCTTCATTCAGGCGTACTAGGCCTAGAAGGAGTACTTTGATTCTGCACTTTGAAGTTCGCTTACTTCTGGAGAAGCGACCGATGTTCCTTTGATGTTCAACAGTCAAAAGAAATTGCCGACTTTATTTTAAAAGCAGAAAAAGTTTTAATAGATAAATTCATTTTTGTTTTATTTCAAGAATCGTTAATCATGTTAACAACGTCGTTCTGTAAAGCTAAAACAAATAAGAATTACAAACAAAAGCACAAGGGCTCAAATTTTATTGATGAGATGGAGATCAGCCAAACGCATGATTCCAAAGAGTATATACAAAGTTTGAAAATGGTAATTTATAGGGAAAAGGGCTACGTTGAAACATAACAACCACTATCCTTCTACCAACTTTGAATTCGGGGCATCCTGAGCTTCTGTCGAAGATGACCTTGACTGGAGTTTTCCTCCGATGGATGGTGTAACTGCTGCTGCTAAGGGACTTGCCTCTGTTGAACATAGTTACTTGCCACTATCCCTAACTTTTTCTTGGATTGTACTGTGATGTTTCCAATCCACCAGGATGATTTTTTTCTCTGTCTCTAACTTTTGCCTGGACCTCCCTTTCGGGTTTCCAATCCACCGAGACGTTTTTTTTTTAGGCGAAGTATTTCTTGACTACATCAACATTTGTGGGATAGCAAAATTCCTCTTCGTCCATGGTTGCAAGTCTCAAGGCACCGCCTGAGAAAGCTTTCGTGACCACATAGGGGCCATCATAATTCGGAGTCCATTTACCTCGCGAATCAGTGAGAAATGATTGTATCTTCTTGAGCACGGGGTCTCCTTTCCTGAAGATGCGAGGTCGAACCTTTTTGTCGAACGCCTTCTTCATTCTCTGTTGATACAGCTGACCATGGCATAGTGTCGTGATTCTCTTTTCTTCGATCAGATTCAGTTCGTCGTGTCGGCTTTGACACCACTCAGCTTCGGTGAGCTTGGCTTCCATCAATACTCGGATTGACGGGATCTCTACTTCTATGGGGAGCACTGCTTCCATGCCATACACTAGAGAGAAAGGGGTTGCCCCTGTTGAAGTGCGGACAGATGTGCGATAACAGTGAAGAGCAAAGGGTAGCATTTCGTGCCAGTCTTTGTACGTTACAACCATCTTTTGAACGATCTTCTTGATGTTCTTGTTAGCCGCTTCTACCGCTCCGTTCATCTTGGGTCGGTAGGGAGACGAATTATGGTGTTCGATTTTAAACTGTGCACACAACTCTCTCATCATCTTGTTGTTCAAGTTAGATCCATTATCAGTAATGATCTCGCTTGGAACACCATAACGGCAGATGATATTGTTTTTGATAAATCGGACCACCACTTGCCGGGTTACATTGGCGAATGACGCTGCTTTGACCCACTTGGTGAAATAGTCAATGGCTACTAGAATGAACCGATGTCAGTTTGAAGCCTTAGGTTCAATCATGCCGATCATGTCGATTCCCCATATGGAAAATGGCCATGGGGAAGAAAGAACTTTGAGATGTGATGGCGGTACATGAATTTTGTCGGAGTATATCTGACACTTGTGACACCTCCTCATATACTTGTAGCAGTCGGATTCCATGGTCAACTAGTAGTACCCTGCTCTCAAAATTTTTCTCGCCATTGTATGTCTGTTGGCATGAGTGCCAAATGACCCTTCATGAATTTCTTTCCTCAGCATTTCTGCTTCTGGTCTGTCGACGCATCGGAGCAAGACCATGTCAAAATTTCTCTTATAGAGAGTGTCACCGCTCAAGAAGAAGTTTCCAGCCAATCTTCTGAGGGTTTTCCTGTCTTTTCTGAGTGCCCCAGATGGGTACTCTTGTTTCTGAAGGAAGCATTTGATATCGTGATACCAAGGTCTGTCGTCTATGACTGCTTCAATCGTGAAGATGTAAGCGGGCCGTTCAAGGCGCATTATGTCAATCTTAGGTAGGTCGTTCCATTGACCTACACTAATAATGGAAGAGATGGTGGTTAATGCATCAGCCATGTGATTCTCCTCAAGAGGGATGTGATGAAACTCAACTCTGTTGAAGAAAGGTAACAACCTTCTTGCATAATCTTTGTAAGGGATCAATCTTGATTGGTATGTGTTCCAATCTCCTTTTATCTGATTGATAACCAGGGCTGAGTCGCCATATACGTCCAAGTTTTTGATCCTTAAATCAATTGCTTCTTCGAGACCCATGATACAAGCTTCGTATTCGGCCTCGTTGTTCGTACATTTGAACGTAAGTCTGGCGGTGAAAGGAATGTGGGTACCCTGAGGGGTAACAATTATTGCCCCAATTCCGTTTCCATAATGATTAACTGCTCCGTCAAAGATTAGTCCCCATTGGGAACCTGGTTCTGGCCCTTCACTGGGTAACGGTTCATCGCAATCTTTCATTTTTAGATACATGACATCTTCGTCTGGGAAGTCAAACCCGATTGGCTCTTGATCGTCAATCGATTGATGAGCCAAATAATCGGCTAAAATACTCCCTTTAACGGCTTTCTGAGCATGGTACTCTATGTCATATTCTGATAGCAGCATCTGCCAACGGGAAATTCTTCCCGTGAAAGCAGGCTTTTCGAAAACGTACTTGATTGGATCCATTTCGGAGACCAACCAAGTAGTATGACGAATCATGTATTGGCGAAGACGTTTGGCTGCCCAAGCCAAAGCGCAACAAGTTTTCTCAAGCATCGTGTACCGAGTCTCGCAGTCGGTGAATTTCTTGCTTAGATAGTAAATGGCAGACTCTTTCCTTTTGGTTTCGTCTTGTTGGCCAAGTACACATCCCATTGAGTCCTCTAGGACTGTGAGGTAAATGATCAGTGGTCTTCCTTCCACTGGAGGTGATAGAATCGGCGGATGCAACAGGTATTCCTTAATACTGTCGAAGGCGGTTTGGCAATCTTCTGACCAAACGCAATCCTGGTTCTTTTTCAATAATTTGAAAATCGGCGCACACATGGCGGTCATAAGGAATATAAATCTGGAGATATAGTTCAACCGTCCCAGGAATCCTCTGACTTGTTTTTCAGTTTTCGGAGAAGGCATTACCTGAATGGACTTGACCTTGTCAGGATCAACCTCAATTCCTTTCTGGCTGACGATGAACCCTAATAGTTTCCCTGAACGGACACCGAAGGTGCACTTGTTGGGATTCAAGCGGAGCTTGAATTTTCTTAGACGTTCGAACAATTTTGACAGATGTTCAATGTGCTCACCCTCTGTTTTTGATTTTGCAATCATATCATCGACATACACTTCGATTTCTTTGTGTATCATGTCATGAAACAGAGTAGTCATGGCCCTTTGATAGGTTGCCCCGGCGTTCTTCAAACCGAACGGCATTACCTTGTAACAAAAGGTACCCCATGGGGTAATGAACGAAGTTTTCTCCATGTCTTTCGGCGCCATTTTGATCTGGTTATAGCCCGAGAATCCATCCATGAAGGAGAAAACTTTGAACTTTGTTGTACTGTCCACCAGCATGTCAATGTGTGGTAAAGGAAAGTCGTCCTTTGGACTAGCCTTGTTCAGATCTCGGTAGTCGACACACATTCTGACCTTTCTGTCCTTTTTGGGAATGGGTACGATGTTGGCTAACCATTGAGGATATTCAGACGTAGCGAGGAAACCCGCGTCAATCTGTTTCTACACCTCCTCTTTGATTTTGATGGCCATGTTCGGGTGAGTGCGTCTCAACCTTTGCTTTACTGGCGGACATTCCGATCTCAACGGTAAGTGATGTTCCACGATGCTGGTATCCAACCCTGGCATATCCTGATAGGACCAAGCGAATACATCGGGGAATTCTTTGAGAAGCTTTATCAAACTCTCTTTGGCACTTGGACTGAGCAGTGCCCCAATCCTGATTTCTTTTCTCTCTTTTTCTGAACCCAAGTTTACCGTTTCCAAAGGCTCTTTGTGAGGTTCAATGGACCTTTCCTCTTGTCTGAGTAGTCGGGAGATCTCTTCTGGAATTTCGTTGTCATTTTCTTCTTCAGCCTCGAATACCGGAACTCAATGTTGGGAGAAGGCATCGGATCGTATGTTTCAACTGGGTTTAAAACAAGCAATCTGCATGACGTGATGATTCGTGTTTAGAAGAGATAGAGAAAATGCAAGTGTGTACAGTGTTTTATTTTACTGCTTGCTTTTATTTTTAATTGTTTTTTTTAGGATTACCATTTTCTGAAAAAGCAAAAAGAGAAAACAGCAATTAATGCGGAAATTACAGAACGACGTTATTTTATTAATGAACAAGTCTATTCTTGAAACTACAGCCCTATAAAACAAAGCTCTGTCGCTTTGGGCTAAGCGAAGAGGGGAAATTTACAGAAAGCGAGCCCTATCAAAACATCCGTTTCACCTGGGCAGGGTGAAAGGTTAAAGATGGCAATTACTTTGACTGGTGAACGATCTTCGGAACCTCGACAGCAACCCATTGGCGGCGAACTCCTCGGTGAATCACAAAGTCTGGCACCTTCCTTGATTTGTCTTCAGAAATGACACTGATTTCTGGTGGAGCGGGATCATTGGAATCTGTCTCCCAGGCAGAATTGTCGTAGGAGAATTCCTCGGTTGCATTTTGCATAGCATTTGTGCTCTCAGCTGTACCTCCCCATCCAGTAGGCTGGATATCTTTGAGCCTGATACGAGAGCTTTTGGGAGCGGTGTACCTGACCATATAGTCGTATTTGCCACTCGGTTGTCCCAGAGTGTCCCAAACTTCTCTCGAACTGGAGGAGTCATCTCTCTCGATGACGTTGCCTTCGGGAAAAGCATAGTTGATGAATTCTAGTCCTGCAAATGTTGCAAATTCATCTTCATGTTGAGTAGTTTCTGAATGACCTGAGTGTTGATCCCATGACATGGTGGGGACACAGGTATTCTATTCAATGATGCTTAGTTGAGTTTCATTACTCGACTGACTTTCTGGCCCCAAGTTTCCTGGGTAAGGTTGCCACATTGGCAGACCATCCATCGGGCCATAGTAGTGGTGGTCAAAGTTGTCTTTCATCAGAGTGTCCTTCTCTAATGAATTTGGCGGAGCACGGCATCCTTCCGGATCACAATCTCCATAGATTATTTCGACATCTGACCTTGGTATAAATCTCGGACTTTGTGCGGGATAGAAAAATGGCATAGGCACCTCTTCCTGAGACATATAACCGTCCTCGTTCAGATAGGACTTCCATTCTTCATCCATGTCGGAGGGATCTTCCTCATTGATAGCATGTACTACTTGAGACACTGGGTGAAGAAAACCTCCACTGTGGAAGAAGTTTTGAAGGGGATGAAGACTTTCATCGTTGGCAGCTGTCTAGGTACAGGTTGCATAAAAACCAAGACCCTTCTTTGTTTTATTGTCAATAGGAATGACAAGCTGTCCCCATCCCGTTGTGTCGGTACTCTCGACCGCTTTGATAACATCTTTGTATGAGGAAATCGAAGTTCCTTCTTTGAACTGATTGTTCTTGCTCACCGACAGTGCTTGGAACTGAGTTCCAATAACCTCCTCGGGTTCTATACCAGTAGATGATGACAAGTTGCTTACAAGCAAGGCTTGTTCTCCACAGACTGTGACAAGTTGATCGTTCTTGACGAACTTTAGCTTTTGGTGGAGGGTTGAAGTAACCGCTCCAGCCTGATGTATCCAAGGTCTTCCTAATAAACAACTGTATGTTGCTCGGATGTCCATGACCTGGAAAGTGACTTGGAAAGTGTGAGGACCAATAGTTATGGGAAGATCAACTTCGCCGATAACTGTTTTTCTGGATCCGTCGAACGCTTTGATGACGACCTCGCTGACTCTCATCGGAGGGCCTTCGAATGATAATTGCATCAAATTGGACTTCGGCATAACATTCAGGGCTGACCCTGTGTCTACCAGTACGCTGGCTAAAGCATCGTCCTGGTAGTTAACTGTAATGTTGAGCGCCATGTTATGACGGCGACCCTCTTCAGGTAATTCCTCATCACTAAATCCCACATTATTGCAGGAAGTGATGTTAGAGACAATGCTATCAAACTGTCTGATTGTTACATCCTGTTTCACAAAGGCTTGCTCCAAGACTTTCTGTAGAGCCTCCCTGTGGGCTTCTGAACTGAGTAACGGTGATAATACCGAGATCTTTGAAGGAGTTTGTAACAGCTGATCGACAATGTTGTATTCACTCCTTTGGATGAGCTTCAGCATCTCATCATTATTTTTCGAAAGGTCGGGATTACTGGATTGACCGACTGGTGGATCGGGAGCTTCCGTCTGAAGTTCCTTTTCATTGTTAAGTTCTCCAACTCCTCGGTTGAAGATTCGACCGCTCCGTGTTACACGACTGATGTCTGCAATATTCACGACGGAGGGTAATGGAATTTCCTTTCCATTTTCAATTATCGTTGCACCGTATTTGTAAGGGATAGCCTTAGCTGATTCATACGGTAGTGGTCCCGGTAGATAGATGATTATGGGAACCTTCTGATTTTTCTGACCATCATAAGTGATCTCGATTCGTTCCCGGTTGGGAACTTTAGATTCGTCAAGTAGAGGGATAATGGCAAAAACATCCCTGGTCCTGTGATGACTAAAGATCGTGACAACATCCTCAACTTGCTCGGCAAGGTAGTTCGGCGTCCAGTTGATGGGTCCAGAACCCGGATATGGGTGAATCTCTCCACGATCTACCTGACCCTGAAGAGCTGCTCTCACAGAGTAACACCCTTGGTTACTTTCCGAACAGACGCCGCAACGTTCATAGTTGTGTGGTGGCACCTGGCCACACCTACTTTGAATACAATGTAACCTCACTAGGTTAGCTTCCGCAGATCGGACATCCTGACTCTGACGCCGAGTGGGGTTTCTGTTATTGATACTAATTTGTTGAGTATCTTCATCCATATAAATTGGCATCCACCAGTGATTTAACAAGTGCTGAAGTGCCTCCTGGACAAGGGTACAACCTCGATCATTTTCGCAACCCGCTTTACAGCTTTGATAGTCATGTGATATTAAGAATCCGAGCCGGACCTGCTCAGCATGTAACTCTACCAGGTTGGAATTCATCACGCGAATATCGAAGATCTGAACCATGTTGATCTGATAAGGGTTCCTATCATGGTAGTCTTAGATCCATCCAAGATCCATCTGACGCTGGAGGGCCTCCTGTATGAAAGAGCATCCCTGTTTGTTTACCGAGCAAGTCAGACAGGAACTGTAATCGTGTCGCGGCAGATTATGATACTGGCTTTGCCTTGAGTGCATTGCCACCAAGTTGACATTCATTGCACGGATGTCGTGGTTCTGAATGATGTTAGAGTTTGTGTAGACCATGTTAACTCCACGAACTCGGTGCTCTTGGATCCATCCGAGATCCATTTGTTCCTGTAGAGCTGCTTGCACTACAGAACATCCTTGATTGTCTTTAGAGCAGATATCACACTGATGATAGTTATGAGGTGGCACATGGCCATATCCACTCTGTCTACAATGCATCTTGACCAAATTGGTCTTCAACAAAAGTGCATCGTGAATTTGATAGACATCGTTAGTCTCTCCTTCTATCAAATTGACTGCAGCCTTCTCGTGTTAAGGCAGCGGATTTATGAGAACATTAGGATTCGTATCCTTGAAGGATAAGACCACGCTCCTAACAAGTTTTTGCACGTCGGACTTGAAATTGAGACAAGTCTCTATGTTATGCCCTGGACCTCCTTGATGATAAGGGCATGTCTGATCCACCTTAAACCAAAAAGGCAGATTTTCCGGTACTGTAAGAGGAGATTTAGTCTGAATGTACCCCTTAGCCAGTAGTAATGGAAACAGCTCTGCGTACGTTACGGGTATAGGATCAAATCCTGGTGGCCGTGTTGTACGGTTGTTGTTATATGGAGGACGAGCCTGCTGAAGAGGCTGCTGTGTCCTTTGTTGGTCAGGTTGGCTTTGCGCAACCTGAGGTTGATACGTAGGAATAGACGTAGGGTTGATAGCAGGAGTTACAGCTGCTACCGGTTGATAATGTCGCCTTTGCTTTCCGAGAGAGATATTCCCAATATCTTGCTCTTTTTTCTTAGGGAGAGCACTACTGTATTTTTTAGTACCACTCGATGATCCAGCGTCTTTTACCAAACGTCCTTCTCAGACGGCTTCCTCAAGACGTACGCCCATGCCGACCATTTCGGTGAAGTCACTGGGCGCACTGGCAACCATTCGGTCATAGTAAAATGAGCTTAAGGTGGACAAATTTGAGCGGCAATTTCACGCCACCTTTGAGCATACTCCTTAAAGGTTTCCTTGTCCTTTTGCGACATCGATCTGAGTTGATCTCTGTCAGGTGCCATGTCCAAATTGTATTTGTATTGTTGGACGAAGGCAGTGCCAAGATCTATGAATGTGCTAATCGTAGCAAGGTTTAAACCCATGTACCATTTTAATGCGGCACCGATTAAACTATCCTGGAAGTAGTGAATCAGTAGGTCCTGATTCTCTATCTGAGCTAACATTCGCCGAGCGTACATCACCAGATGGCTCTGAGGGCAAGAGTTACCCTTGTACTTTTCAAAGTCGGGCACTTGGAATTTGTACAGGACTTTCACATTTGGGACCAGACAAAGGTCTGCGGCGTCCTTTCCAAATAGATCCTGACCGCGAATGGCTTGCAGCTCCTTCTGCATTTCCAAGAACTGCTCCTGGAATTCCTCCATTCTGTCAAACATAGTTTCCTTCTTACCAGAAGGTGTCTGTGGAATCTGCCCTTCCGGGACAGTGTGCACCACAGGGGGTGGTATCGTAACTACGGTAGTGAGTCTTGGCGTCTCCCGAAGTTTGTAACCTTCAGGAGTCTTCAGTATGCCTCTGGCATCTTCGCTTTCCCGAAGTTTGTAACCTTCAAGCCCAGCGGCTTCTGTTGTGATTCTCTGATCTTCAGTGATCGGCGGAACATATCCTTCCGGGATATAGTTAACAGGCATGCCCCAGGGACGATCTTTCGGCATCTGATACCTAGGATCATACTTCTCCACTATGGGCGTTGAGGTGATCTCTGAGATCACAGTCCTTTGTAACTGAGCTTCTGCCATGGCTTGCATGTCGTTACGAAGCTTTCTCATATCCTCTCTCAGAGCGTCGATCTCTTTCTTCAACTCTCTGTTTTCTTCCTCAAGATCATCCATCTTTTTCTGACGATTGGCCCGAGTATTATACGAATGAGACAGTTTGACTCTAGAACCGAGACACAAACGTGAGATTCGTAGGTAAGAAGAATACGCGATGTGAGAATGATGAATGCAATGATTATATTAATTGTTTTTTGGTTTAATAAAAATAAACTTCGACAATTAGATTGCAAATATCAAACGGTGGGGAAACCCCTTTTTATTGAATTCAAAGGTTTACAGAAACGAAAATACAGTAGATTACAAAGTGCAGAAACAGAAACCTAAGCTAATGGGTCTCGAGTCCTCTCTGAAGAGAAATCGGGTACTGATTCTGGTATCTTCCTTTTCTTTGACCGGGGCTCTTGGGCCGTTGTCGGGTTGTCATTCCTTTGCCAAATGAAAGGAGCGAGCAAATTCCTTTGGTCATCTTGATTCTCTACAGCATGCTGCTCCAAAATTTCAATCAGAGCATCTTTTTCTTTCAGTAATTGCTGTATTTTGATGCACTCTATGTCGAGGGTGCAGTACTTGTTCTTCCAAGACCTTTTCTCCCGTTGAACTTTGTTGAGAGTAACCTGAAGCTTTTCAATTTCCGTCATGAAGTACATGACAGATTCCTTCGGCGGAAGAATTCCGTAACGAGGATAAGGCATTTTTAGCTTGAGTGCTCTAGTTTGTACCCAATGGAGATAAGACTCCACCGAGACACAATTCGGTTTTCCTAGAGACTCTCATCCTTTCTTATGAACATGCTTCCAAGCATGCACTATTTCCATCTTTAGTGCTCTGTCGTTTTCTCCTTCCTTGAAGAAAAGACCTTCCAGATGAACACCCAGTGGGATGTGCCACATCGGGTATCCAAATTGACGGCGAACCAATATCGGATGGTAGTTGATTCCTCCTTTAGTTCCTATGAGGGGTACGTTGGGGAAGTTTCCACAACGGTCAATGATTCTGATTCCCTCATAAATCCTATTGCACCAATCTATATCAGAGTTGGTAAGAGACATGATCTTCTGCGACCAACGTAAGGCACTCTTGCAATCCCAAAAAGCAGCAGACTTGGGCAAGTGAGAGATAAACCATTTGTAAAGTAGAGGTACACAGCATGTGATCACCCCTCCGCTGTACAAATTTCCCAAGTGTACAGAATGATACGCATCTGCGAGCAAAGTCGGTACAGGATTTCCGATGAGAAAAATCTTAATGGAGTTAATATCGACGAAGTTATTGATGTTGGGAAACAAAAATAACCCGTAGGTGAGCAAGACAAAGATGCTTTCAAAAGCAGTCACGTTTCTTATACTGGCGAAATACAGGGCTTTCTTTGTCAAGAACTGGGCTGGCAAACCTTGGATGCCACCCTTAGTAGTTAGGTGAGTCCTAACCTCAGACTCGTCCAAATGACTTGCTATTGCAATGGTCTGATTCTTTGGAATTTCTTCCAGTCCAGAAAATGGAGCTCGATCTGTGATGTGTAAATCGATCAGATGAGAATACTCCTCCAGCATTGGTGCTAGCTGGTAATCCGGGAATGTGAAACAGTGATAAACTGGATCATAAAACTGAATGAGCGCATCCATGATTCCCTCAATCACATGGACTCTTAACAGTGGTAGCAAACCTCTGTGCTTGGCTCTGAAAGCCTCTGGGTTAGTGATCATCCTTGCTAACCTTCTCAAATCCTTTAGTTTTGGAACCTTGAAGGTGTACGTATGAGTTCTCCTTCTACCGAAATCCATTAGTGCAATCCCTTTCTCTGATATTTGCAATCACAGTCTTAGTTTAATTTGAAAAACAGAGAGACTAGAAGAGAAGATTTTTTTTTTAATGTTTTAATGTTTTTTAAATGAATGCATGAATGCAGCACACAAAAACATAGAAAAAACATGGGGTCAAAGGGTCGTTGTCATGAAGTCAAGGCTCTACCCATCCCCCAAAGGTGTATACTAGGGTGATTTTTGTACCTGTACTCATTATCCTCAGCTCCTCCCAGGAAAGCAAAACAACAAGCGGATCGCCAGCGAGTTGTAGAGCGATCTTAGAGTAAGTTCCATTCACCGAGAATAGATCACCAGCCTCAAATGAGGGTAGTATCGCATAACAACTATTTCCGATAGTTTCCGCACTACGAAAGGGTTTGGCTCCTCAGCTTCTCAGACTTAACAACCGGCCCATTGTCTAGGTGAGAGAATGGGTTGCGTTGGTTAGCCTCCACTGAGGTTGATGGTCGACCCCGTCGCCGTCACTTATCTTAAGTGTATACTCAATCTTTTTACATACGGCATCACCCGCATTCCCATTAGCAGAAAAATAAACACGTATAGCAATTAGGAAAAGCGGTATATATATTTGTCCTAATCATCCTAGACCTTTAAAGCTATGAATCTTAAGTTCCTGACAGAAATTGGGTTCCCCGGCGGAAGCCCCAATCTGTGGTATTCACTCAAGAGGTGAAAAGAAAGACCGTGCCTAGATCTAACTTTGAACGGCCCCACGGTGGGCGCCATTTTTTCTGTAGCGAGCGATTTTGGACGCGGTTCTTAAGTGTTGGTCGCTCTCTGTGGTTTGAGCTTAAACTACAGGTCGATTCATTTTTTATCCTATTGTGAGCTAATGAAGGAAGGGAAATAGATGTCTCCAATTAACCCTACTTTGCATACTGAGTTTAAACAGCGGTCTGTTAGGTTACGGATGCTATCAATGTGGGGGGCCTTTGTACTGGATATTTTTTATTTTCGCCAATACAGTTTCTTTCTTTTTATCTAGACAGAAGGTTTCTGGCGGGGAACAAGGATTAGGATGTTAGGACTGATGCTTTTTGATGTGAGAGTATGGGATTTGGGTTTTTTTGTTTAGTGTGCTCGCTAAGAATTTTCTTTCAATCTTATGCCTACGTATTCCCGTTTACCGAAACAGGGAAATCAGAGCATTCGTAGTTCCTCCTATTCTATGGGAGGAAATGGGTGTTTTGGTGTCTTGTTCAAAGCCCAAGACGTGAAGCGAAATGTAGTTTGTATCTTGTTCAAAGCCCAAGATGTGAAGCTGAAGGGTCTATTTGTATCTTGTTCAAAGCCCAAGATGTGAAGCTAAAAAGTCTATTTGTATCTTGTTCAAAGCCCAAGATATGAAGCTAAAAGGTCTCAACTTTAGAGAGAATTTGTCATCTCTAAAGAAGGGTTTATCTGTCACAACTGTTGGGTGACTGGTTATAAAGGAGAATTACTGTAACCGGGATTTATGAATCTGGCAATGCCATAATTTCCTTTATAGGGATTTTAACCTGAAGGAGAAGACTTTAACTCAGTGTAGAGCAATTCTATCTTTCCTTAGGAATTTCTCATGCTAAAAGAGGGACAGTGGCATGGATATAGATGATCCAGAGGCTTGCCGCTTACAGCGATTAGATGAAAGGGAAGGAGTTGTTGATGTTTGTATACTGTGAACGAGGCACAGCTTTGATGCTAAAAGGTTAATTAGATTAACCAGTGGTTTTCTTATATAAAACCTAAGAGGGGGCTAATATGTGTCTCGTACAAAGCCCGAGAGAGAGGCTAAAAGGTTTTTGACTCAACGAGGGAATCTTTTGGTATCTCGTATAAAGCCCGAGATGGAGGCTAAAATTCGTTTAGCTCAGTAAGAACCTTTTTGTATCTCGTATAAAGCCCGAGATGGAGGCTAAAGGGTGATTGACTCAACGAGGGAGGCCCTTATGTGTCTCGTACAAAGCCCGAGAGAGAGGCTAAACGTTGTTCGACTCTGCTGGGGAGAATCATTGTACAAAGCCCAAGAGGAGGCTGTGGTTACTGTTTCAGTTAAGTGACAGGTCCAGTATGCTGATTTTTAAAGAGAAAATCAGTTCTTATATGAGCAACATTGTACTCAGGGATTTGATCCAAGAATCCAGGTTATTCCTGTTCTTTAAGGAATCGAGAAATCCGAAGGGTATTGAGACTGTCCGAGTCTACGGGTTTCCTTCCTATTTAACGAAGGGGTCACTTGAGAATGTCTTTGAGACTCAAAGGGATTAGACTGTCCAAGTCTAGAGTGTCATCTTTTGTACCATGCTTTGAGAAACAGTAGTAGGCTCTATGAAAGGATTGTTCTATGAAGGTGACTAAGTTCTGTTCCTATACCTCTAGGAGGTCGTCGGGACAATTTGTACGAAGCCCAAGAGGAGGCTAGAAACTTTTAAGAAGCCGATCAGTCCTTGTATGATGCCCAAGAGAAGGCTATCATTCCCGGAGGAAGAGATCATTATACGAAGCCTAAGAGGAGGCTGTGAGTACTTCTAAGAAGCCGTAGGGTCCTTGTACTAAGCCCAAGAGGAGGCGAGGTTGCTTTTAGGAAGCCTGTGGGTCCTTGTACGATGCCCAAGAGGAGGCCGATGCTTTTAAGAAGCCCGTGGGTCCCCAAACTCTGAGAAATTCAAGGCAAGCTATTCACAAGGAATAGATCAAGTCAGGAAAGTTCGAGAATTAGGAAGAAACTCAAAGATGCCATTCACAGAGAATACATTCATCTCTGGGAATAGAGTTTCTTGACAATTCCTAATAAGGACAGCCGAAGAGAAGACTGTATCTGGTGATCCTATTGGGGATCTAGTTGTCTATTTCTACAAATAAACGAAACGGCGTCACCTAGTTCTAGACGTAGTTGCCGGGAAAACTCGAAATATCTATACTATTATTACACAGTTGATATGAGTTTATGAAAGAAGACTTACAGTGAAACAGCCCCACAATACAGTTATATGTATATGAAAGCGGTAAATGAAAGCAATAACCACTTACTCGGTTGTAGAGCTTCCATGCTGTTTGGTTAGTTGTTCAACAAAGAAAGATTGAAAACAACAGTATATTCAAAATCAAAGGAGAAAGTGCTTTGAAAAAGAAAGATTTGGGGCTTACAGCTCAAGGAGAGGCCCAGGGTTTTATCAGTGAGCGCACTGTTTGAATTTATACAGAGGGACTTATACAAGTGACTGAGGCCCAAAATGTTTTTCTGTACAAAGGGATGGGTCTTACACTCTTTCAAGAGGCCCAAATGTTTTAAAGAAAAAGAGTGGGGCTTATAACACGAGGGTAGGCCCAGATGATTTTTCCGTTTAAAAATGGCGATCGCGCCGAGGTTTTCTTTTAACGCGGAGGGACTTATACAATAAGTGAGGCCCAAAATGTTTGGTTAAAAGGGGGTTGGGTCTTACACTCTATTAGAGGCCCAAAAGTTTTGAATAGGTCTTATAGCTCGAGGAGAGGCCCAAAAGGTTATTTTTCAAAAGGCGACGATCGCGCCGTTTGTTTTTGACGGTATCGGGACTTATACAATGCACTGAGGCCCAAAAATGATTTGGTCAAAAAAGGATTGGGTCTTACACTCTATTAGAGGCCCAAAGTGTTTTGAAAATGATTTATGAGGGTTGAATTAATCCAAAAACCCTAATTTGTTTTCAAAAATGTATTTAATTGAATAAAAATTCAATTAAAATGATCAAAATTGTTTAACATATGGAAAACAAATTGTGATCTTGGATTAATGCTTCAAAAATTAAGTATTGACCTACAAAATAATTAGAAAGCATTAAAAGTTGCAAAATCATTGTGGAAAAAATATTTAAAATGTCAAAAACAATTAAAATATTAATTCTTTGCAAAAATATCAATTATATGAAATAAATAATATTTTTGGGATTTTTTTGGGAAAATAAAATATTTTAACATTTTTGTGAATTATTAAAAAAAGAATCAACTCAAAATCATTAAAACTCAGAGAGAAATTAATTTGGCTAAAATACAGTTTTTGTCCCCCTGTTTGTCAAAATTCACGGTTTTGGTCCCCCCATTTTACTTTTTAACAGTTTTGGTCCCCCAAAAAAATGATGAACAGTAACTGGTCCGTACATAAACAGTACATGTCCGTACATGAACAGTACACGTTCGTACATGAACAGTGAGGGGTGGGGGACCAAAACTGTTAAAAAATAAAATGGGGGGACCAAAACCGTGAATTTTGACAAACAGGGGGACCAAAATTGTATTTTAGCCAATTAATTTTTGAATCAATTAAACAAAAATCACAAAATTCAAATATTTGAAAATTCAAAAAAGGCGCCAAGAACAGCTGAAGAACACGTGCGTGTTCTAGGTTTGGCTGATTTGCATTTTCTATCCAATCTCCCTGAATACTTGATTATAACATGCAATCCATATATCATTATGCTCGTCTCAACCTCACGATCATGTCTATGTCCATTAATTTCATTTAAATTAAACATATAACAAGAAATCATGAAAAATCCTCAAGAACCCTAATTTCTGCATGAAGGCTAGGATTTTTGATACACGATTCAAACAATGCAATTAATTAAGGGAAAACATTCCATGCATGATTATGAACATATGGCCAAATTATTGTGCAGCAAAAATTGCATGGATCATAGAGTTAGAAGAGCTCATGCTTACCACTTGCACCTGGTGATCGTGATTTGTGTTGGAGGTGTTACAACTAGGTTCCAATGATGTGGATAGCTTCCCTAGGTACCAAGTGATGTGTCTGAGTGCTTGGAATGGATTGAAATGGTTTGGAGTTGAAGATGGCACCTCAACTGCAAAACTGTCAAGAACTTGAGTAATTGGCTGGTGATTTTGTGAAATCAGTGTTCCAGATGTTATGTGAGTGTTTGGATCACTTCTATATGATGTATGTGAGGTGTGTGAGTGATTGGTTTGATTGTAAAAGCTCTCAAACTCAAAACCCGATAGCTACCTTGCTAAGAAAGGCATTTTTGCCAAGAGAAAGAGATTTTGAGGAAAGCATCTGTTAGATTGCTTTGGTGTACTCAAACTGATCACAATTGAGCTCTATTTATAGTAGAGCAAGTTTGTTTTGCAAGGAATAGTGAATGGCAACTGGTAAGTAGGTTTGGCCAATGTTGGCAAATGAAAATCCAAGTCTCCTCTAGCCATTGACTAGAGGTTAGGGCACAGAGCTTTGGTTCCCTTGGTCTTGGATAAGTCTTGACTGATTTCAGATGAGAATGGCTCAGTCCATGCCACCTTGATGCTTCCATTGAATGCTTCAATCCAAATTTGGAGTCTTGTCCCTATTTTGGCCATTCTAGGTTCAACATGCTATTTCTTGTTCCATGGACTTTGGAGGCTTGGCTCAGTGATTGTCCCCTTTAGATTCAATCCTCAGATGTGTCCAAGTGGACTGATTTTGGCAAATCGAGCAAAGTTGCAAATTCTGCCTTGCCTTTGACAGATTTCAGCAAAGCAACTTTCCAATGACATAACTCATGGTGTAAGTTGAATTTGGTAATGCTCTTGACCATTTTGGAAAGCCCTTACATGATACAACAACTGTTTGAACATATTTGGTTTTGATCTCTTTTGAATCCAAGTGAAAAATCCCTCTACATTTGGCAAAAAGTAAAGGCAGGGCCTGGCAGTTACTTGGATTGGGCCCTGCAGTCCAGTCCAGTGCAAGTAACCGATGGCCCCGCGCTGGGGGCTCTCTATAAATACCCTCTCTCTTGAGAGGGCCAAGTTACTTCATATTCTAAACTCACACCTACTTTCTGCACTTACTTTTCTCTGACCTTACCTGACTTGAGCATCAGAGTACCTTGCAGGTACCCCCCCCCCACTGTCTCACCATCACCGGAGCTGAAGGTTTCACGACACTGTTGGCCACGGTCATACTGCCTGATCCAGGTACGATCAATAATTATACAAATTAAGAGTTATTACTTAATTATCTAAAATAAAACTCTCAAAATAATAAGATTTCAAATATACTTATAAGACTAAAAATTTATTTATATTTATTTATTTAAGCATATAAAAGAAATCAATTTATTAACATAAATAGAGAGTTTTTATTTTAGAATATTTTTTCATAAATAAAATTCATAACAAAATTTATGAAACAATTTCATTGACACATAAATAGGGGGAACAAATTATGTGTCCAATAAATAAGAAAATATACACTACTCATTATTATCATTATAATTAATTATCAAAATTAATATGATCAAATATTGTGATATTAATGTTGATAATTACTCTATAAACTGATTCATTATTGATCCAAAATAATAATCATTTTGATGGCTAATATATAATTAAAAAAATGAAGAAGAATATTCTTCACTCCACAGTATAATAAGTGAATTAAAAATTAATAATATAACTATTTAAGGTTTCCTAAAAGTTTTCCTATAAAGCAGCACAATTTTTCTAAGTCAATAAGTTATACAGTTGGAATTTACGATGAAATTTCGCTATGGTATCGTACAACAACAAGGGTTTGATTCAAACAAAAGTCATAAAAGACATCTCAAATCAATAATAATGGTGTAAAACCATATGATTAGTATATATAAGATTAATCATTTAAGGAATAACCATGGCATATGTAACATGTTCAAAGGCTATGATATATAAAATTATTCTATCAGATTTAATCATTTAATTTGTCGGACTCAAAACATACACAAGCCATACACCAATTCATGATTCTTATAATTCAGACAATAGCTGTAAAATGCATCAACCAGGTTCTGATACCAATTGAAGGATTTAATATATAATTGATAATTCATAGATATAAATTATAGTATATTATTATGTTAAATAATATAATCAACAATGATAAGAATTGTGTACCTTATAGAATTGTGAAGGATTGAAGAGATTGTCTTTGAAGAGATTGAATATGAAAAGATTACTATCTTCATTGCCGTTTAGGATTTTCAGAATATGTTAATTGTCTAATGGGGCGACACTTAAATAGCTAAACGGCTGAGGGTAGAAACCTCTTATTGGACTTAACTGAATGGTTCAACTCATCACGATCCATTCAGACACAAAACCAATCAAATAATTCAGGTACATAATCAAATGATGAAGAAAGGAATGATGCAATTGAAGGAAGAGCGAAGAAGAGATGCACAATACATCTGAATCATAAATCAAGATTATTTTTTCAAATCCCTAATTTTTTTGTTTTAATAATATTAAAAAAAATAATGATAAATTAGTGTATAATAAAAAATAATAAATAATAACATGTAATTTTAATTTTCACTTAAACCTAAACACGTCATCAAATGATTTGTCACTTAAGAGTATAGGATGGAGATTAAAATTCAAAAATAATAAATAGAAAGAGAAACCAAAATGGAATAATAAAAAATTTTAAAAAATCAAAAATAGAAAAATAAAAAATACATTTGAGTCTAAGGCTTCTTATAATAAATACTCTCTCTAGTCTTTTATATATATATATATATATATATATATATATATATATATATATATATATATATATTCATTAAATAACTAATGATTTATATAAAAAAATATTAAAAAAAAGGTTAAATATGTTTGTGATCCTCATACATATCTAAATTTCATTTTTAATCCTTCAAAATATTTTTTCAAATAATGATCCTCTTAATTTTTTTATCCACACTTTTAGTCCCTCATGCAATTTAAGGACGATTTTTATAACTTAGCGACAAAATTAGCGACTATTTTACCGACAGTTTATTACTTAGCGACTGAATTAACGACAGTTTTGGTTACGGTTTCAGTATCAGGGACCAAAAATGAGGATGAAAATTTTAAGAAGAAAATATTTTGAGAGACTAAAAACGAAGTTTGAAATATTTAAGAGGATCACAAACATATTTAACCAAAAAAAATATTGAACACCTAATATATTTAATCCAATAATATTAGAGACGTGAATAATTAAATGTTTTGTGAAATCTAATTCCATAGTCCATTACAAATTATACCATCCTCTAGAGTGAAATCTAAATTATACCATCCTCTGAAGCGACATCTAATTTATTCATTTAACTAAACTACATGCAATAACACTAATTGAAAACTGATTATGGGTCAGTTTGTTTTAGTTTTAAAAAAATAAATTTTTTCTTTGTATTTTTATAAATGGAATCTACAAAATTATTTTTCAAAATATTACAATTTTTTTAAATTTGTTTTTTATAAATTAAATGACTAATTTTGACATTTTATAACATAAATATACATTATTGAAGATCAAAGCATAGTCAAAATCACAATTTTTTCAAAAAGTTGTATTTCAAAAATGATTTTTATGAAAAACTATTTGAAATAGCTTCAAAATTAAGTGATTTTTTAAAATTTTGATATCCAAATTTTTTTTCGATAAAATGATAAAATACCTAAAATAACATTTTAAGAACAATCATTCAAACCAAATTTTAATTTGAAACTTTTATGAAAAGTTTCTTTGTAAAATTTTTTTTCACAAAATTATGTTAACCTATAAAAATCATTTTTTTAAAAAAGCCAAAACAAACGGGCCCTATATGGTGAAGATTTTCAATAAACTCTCCTGTGAAAATCTTAATGGAAATAAATATAATCATGAGATTAGTTGAAGGAACACTTATTATCGAGGAATTAATCTGCCACCCCAGTTATATCTCACACCTCCCAATGTATATGAAAAGACCAAATTGATCCTGCAAATTTTTTTTTTAAAAATTCAAAAGTTAGAGTGTTGGGATGGAAATTTCAAATCCTTGGAGCGATACCGTAAATTTAGAAAAGTGAGTTTTTCCACGAAAATTACATAATTTACGGTATTTTCTACCAGAAATTTTGAAATTTCTGGTATTTTGTACCTGAAATTTCATAATTTCTGATATTTTCTACCGAAAATTTTAAAAATTCTGGTACAAAACCCAAAATTTTTACCGAAAATTTCAAAAATTTTGGTAGTTTCAAAAATCAGGTTCTGTACCAGAAAATTTGAAATTTCCGGTAGTTGCCATTATTATTTTTTTTTTCAATATTTATTTTCTTCTTCTTTTGCAGTGAAATCCAGAGGTAGAGACGACACTATTGCAGGGAGAGTTGTTGATCGAGCGGTAGACCAGGGTAGGGCAGACAGGGGTGCTGATGTTGGCTCTTCCCAGCTACGGGCAAGACGAGTGGCCCCAACCGATTCACATCGGAATTCGTTGGCTGAGCGGGGTCATTTCTGGGCACCTCGTTCCACTCAACGCCGACCAGTTCGATCAGTAGGGCAGACTACATATGAGGTGCTGCCAAATGTTCCTGTATCTGATCTGGTTGGTGAGCTGGTGGTTGATCCAGTTGCTCAGGGGTTTTCTTAGGATGTTGGTTTGGAGGAGGTTGCTCGGGTGGTACAGCCAGATGTTGTTGTTGGTGATGCGGGCCCATCGGTTACTCGTGACACAGAGGTTACGACTCCTTTGACTGAGCCCTCTGTGCACACGTTTAGAGAATTCCCAGGAGGACCCAACGACCGGTCGGTGCTTACAGAGTATGCAGAGCATGTGGCCTTACGATTATGGCAAAGCGAGTTATATGTCTTTTATGTTTAACTTTAATTTTTGTTTATATATGTCTGTCAGATGAGGTATCAACTAATTTGTTTATATTTTGTTGTCACATGAGTGACCCACACTGAAGGTGACATCGCACGGGTCGAAGATGAAGGACTTCTCGAGGATTCCGATGCTTGAGCAGGTCAGTCGGATTATACAGGACTTCCAACTGCTTGATTTTGCCCACTGCTCCCTCATCATGTTGGACACTCTATTACTTAGTGCCTTAGTTGATAGGTGGCTCAAGGAGACATCATCATTTCATCTTCCGTTCGGGGAGATGACTATCACTCTGGATGATGTCTCTGCATTGTTCCATCTCCCTATCGGCGGCAGATTCTGGACAACTCACTTTCTTAGCCCTTGCATGTCAGGTTGTGACACATGATTTGAGTTTGTTTGAGGTGGATGTGCTCAAGGAGTTTGGGGAGACCAGGGTTGTTCACCTTCGTATGCATTGGCTTCAAAAGATATACGATCAGCTTGTAGGTTCTGGGAGGTATGAGGCTTCCGCTAGAGCGTACATGCTACATATAGTAGCATGTACTCTCTTTGTGGACAAGTCTGGTACTTATATTGATGTCCATTACTTGTGCCTATTCAGTAGCCTCGAGGACACCAATTAGGGTTAGGAGTGTGTTGCATTGACCTAGTTGTATACAACCCTTGGAGTGGCGAAGGTCTTTGAGACTAAATAACTTGCTGGCTATTTGAGTATGTTACAGGTATACTTGAAATTATTATTTGTTATTGCTTTTGTATTTATTTTTTACGAATAACTTTTTTATTTATTATTCATTGTGTCTCTATTTAGATATCAGTGTTGGTTATACAAGCATTTCTCTACCATCTATGACAGGAGGGTGCAGCATTGTGAGGTGGGGGCCCCACAAGAGAAAAGGTGGAAGGCGAGACAGTCACATCCTGGTGGTGTTGCTGAGTACAGGAGGAGGCTCAATGCGCTGACTATAGATGATGTCATATGGACACCATGCACTGGTCATAGAGTCCACATTAAGTTTGACAAGTCGTCATTATATTCAGGTTATATGCGGTGGGAGACCATGGTTGCTAGAAACTTGCCTGAGGGGTATCTGCGACAGTATGGCTATGTTAAGAGTATCCCAAGACCAGATCCAGATATACCAGCTTCAAAGATTGACTGGTGATCCCAAAGTAACTTCATCAGCTCTGATCGTCCCATTAGAGATCGAGCAATCATTGTTCAGCACCCCTCGAAGTGTAAGGATGGTAATTTAGAGTGGTGCCTCACTGTATCACACCCGCATATCACCCCACCTACAACTAATGTCGGGTCTTCTGATGATCGGATACCTGTTAATGACTGATGAGTGTGTTTTGTATCATTTTTATTCGCATGTTTCCGCATCATTTCATTATGTTTCTCTTATTTTTCCTTGCTTTTTCTACATTTTATGCTTGGGTATTATGTTTCTGTCATTTTCAGGTCCATATGATCGTGCCAGAAGAAAAGAGGATCAAATAAGGTGAAAATCGATGAAAAATGCGAAATCAGAAAGTCTCCAGTACAAAAACCAGAGGTTTGTTACGAGCGCCCGTAACGCGTGTTATGGCCCGTAACAGCTTGCCTGAAGACTCCCCCATTTTTCTTGTGCTTGGGCCTATTTCCTAAAGCCTGTTACAGCCGCCCGTAACGCGTGTTACGGCCCGTAACAGAAGTGCGAAAAATACATTTTTTATTTCCTTTCTCGACGCGATTTGTGGCAATTTCAAAATTCCAACACTTAGCTGATATGATAGATTGGATATTACTAGGACATTAAGTGAACTTTATTGTTTTGTTTTATTTTGAATGCCATAAAACTCATAGGTTGTAGGAGTTTTGGGCATCAAGTTTATATCGTACTTTTCGGAATTTTTCTGGAACTTCACTGTAAAAGTCTCTCTGGAGCATTTGGATCTTATTTTCTATTGCAAGCAATTTTTATTCAGGTTATTCTATTCCTTTCTATTGCTTTTACTTTTTATTATGAATTATATGCATTCTTTGTTTATGTCTTCTCTCACCATGAGTGAGTAGTCTTTTAAGGATTACGGGTCATGAGACCTAACTCATGACTCTCTGTATGATAATCTATATACGATACAAGGATTAAAGCATTTTTATTTTGAAAGTTTGAGTTTTTACTTAACATTGTTACGAAAGTAAAAGGTTCTTAGGTATTGACAGTGTTCCGAAAGGACTCGTGCCAATACCCGAAAATAGATTTTTAAACAACCAATTCCGATGTTACGAAAGTACTCGAAAGAGGTTAAGAAATGTTCCATTATAATAGATTGTACGATAACAATGAGGTTTCAATAAATAATTCCGAACAAGTGAAAGCTGACAGATTATTTATCGAAACCAAGATAACACGCTGGCGAAAGCAGGTGTTATCTACAAAATCTATTTTCCTATAATCCATGTGAAAATCCTTGTAACCGACAAATTTTATCATATATAGATGTTAGAGTAAGGGATTGTGACCCTAAATCCTGTTTGTTTTGAATATTTTTCCAAATTTTACTCATTTAATCTGTTTTCAAAAGTGCTTATTCAAATACATTGTTTTAGCTTAAGTGCTTTTTCACTTAAGTTTGTCTGTTTTCAACCTTTCGATTTCCCTAGATTTACACAGATAAAATAGAAACTGGTAGTTAACCATTGGTCCTTGTGGTTCGACATTCTTTTTACTACTCTAACAGTAGCCGTGCACTTGCGGCGTGTCAAGTTTTTGGCGCTGTTGTCGGGGACCAATTGCATTAATATTGGAATTCTATTTGATCATCGTATAGACTAGGGTCTTATTTTCTTATTTATGTGAAGAACGTGTTCTCCTGATATTTCAGTTGAACCCGTTGAAGATATCAAGCATTTCTTGTGAGAGCGACGCCGAGCTCAGAGACAGCTTGCGATGGCTGCCCTTATCGTGGATACCAAACCTTTGAAAGACTACATGATTCCCACCGACGGGGAACCACATTGAAGTATTGTACACCCCCTATCGAGGCAAATAATTTTGAGCTTAAACCGTCATTGATAGGTATGGTTCAGCAGAACCAATTTTCTGGATTGCCTTCTGAAAATCCAAATCTTCACCTATCAATATTTGCTGATAATTGTGGTACAGTGAAAGCCAATGGCGTCGACCAGAACGCCATTCGTCTTAGACTTTTTCCATTCTCCCAAAGAGACCGATCACGGGCTTGGCTCTAATCTCTACCTGTCAATTCCATTACTTCTTGGCCTCAGCTGAAATCTGCCTTTCTTGCGCGATACTTTCTGCCAAGTAATATCGCTCAGGTTAGGAATGAGATTAACAATTTTAAGCAAGAGGATGGTGAGTCTTTAGTCGATACTTGGGAACATTTTAAGGATTTGCTGAGACTTTGCCCTTTTCATGGGATTGAAAAGTGGATGATCATCCACATCTTTTATAATGGTCTCTCACACTCCCCTAGGTTGACCCTTGATGCGGCTTCGGGTGGAGCCTTTATGAATAGTCCTAAGGGCGTAGCTTACAATCTTATTGAGGAGATGGCCAAAAACCATCATTCCTGGGGTAGTGTGCGACAGGTCGCTGCTAAAGCCACCCCTAAAACCGGGGGAATGTATGAGGTGAATGCCTTTGATCGTATGAATGCTAAGGTTGATGCTCTCTATAAGAAAATTGATGAGCTAAGCATCACTCCTGTTGCCCCTACCCCTGTTGCTTCTGTGGTCCCCGCCTCAGTCAACTGTGAGATTTGCGGAGTGAATGGGTATACGGGTAGTGGTTGCCAAATGATTCTCACCGGAGGATCCACACAAGAGAATGTGAATTTCCTGAACAATCAAATGAATAATCCTTATTCTAATACCTACAACCTTGGGTGGCGAAATCACCCAAATTTCTCTTACAAAAACAACCAACCACAACAAGCTGTTGGACCACCTGGCTTCCAAAATGTTGCACCAACTCCCCAAAAGAAATCTAATCTCGGGTTGATGTTGGAAAACTTTGTGGCATCTCAAACTCGCCTAAACGAGGATTTCAAAAATCAAAACTTGCAAATCATTGAAACTCTTAGGTAGTTGAACACTAAGATGGATGGTATAACAACACACTCTAAGATTCTTGAAACCCAAATATCCCAGGTTGCTCAGCAACAAGCATCCACATCAGTCCCTCTAGAAGCTTTCCTGGGACAACCCGAACAAAATCTTAGGGGACATTTAAGCGCTATAACCATCCTAAGTGACGAGAAATTGGCCGATTTAAAAGAGAAAGAAATAAAGGCTGGGGAATATGTTAAGGTGAGAGTGAATGAAATCGAGAAGGGCAAAACAATGCCACCTGAAAAGATGTTATTGGAGAAGGGGATTTCACTACCCCATCCCCCTTTGAGGTCCAAATTCTGCCCCGAAGCAGAAAAACAGGGATTAGGAAGAAAACTCGTCTAGGGAAATTCGTGGAATTATTGAAAAAGCTTTATGACAATATCCCTGTTCCCGAGTGAAATTCTGGCACAGATATCAGATGTCCTATACGGATGTTGAGACACTGATATCCAACACAATGAACAAGATAACAATTAACAATAACAGTGCAGAAAGTAAATAACACAGCGATATGTTTACCCAGTTCGGTCTAACACACCTACTCTGGGGGCTACCAAGCCAGGGACGAAATCAATATACGATAGTATCAATTCACATATCATACAAACACCGGATAATCTGCTCACTTAATCACTACCCTTCCTATGACTTCTACCTAAGACTCACCTAGGTATGAAGCCCTCCTCAAATCCCTCTACAACCACAACCCGTGATTGGTACCTTTCCACACAAGAAACAAAAACGAAAGACACACTTTCAAAACACACAATCCTCAATACTTCACAGCTTATGAGGATTGACACACAAGAAACGCAATGCTTAAAAGCTTATGAGTAACTTGACAGAACTTACAACACAAGAAATCAGTCCTTATACTGTTATCAGAATGATACCAGTTAAGCTCACAAAATACACTCGAAAACCCTAAAAACACAAGTAAGTTCCACGCCTAAAACTAGGTTTACATCAGTCAATATATAGCAATTAATCTGGACTGAAATGGGCTTCAAAAATGCAGCAAATAGACTGCTCACAAAACTGCAAAATTAACTCCAACAAAATAGGTCTTCAATCCAAAGTTTCCTATTATTTCTCCATAATTAGAAACAGCAGCAAATCCGAAAACCACCAAATAACCACGATCCAAAAATGCTTTGGATGCCACATAGGATAACCAAATATTCACAAAATATTCAGTAACAATTCATAGCAACAGAATCTGCATTAAAACTGAATCCACAACACGATGTCCTATGAGCTGGTATGGGACATCTTCATCCGACATGTTGAAAGCAGCCCCTTAGAACATTAAGATTCAACATCTTGCTGCTATAATAGTTTTAGCAAAATAAATGCCAACCACAAAAGCACAGAAATAACAATCTCCCCCTTTGGCTTATTTTGGCTAAAACTACACACACGTAAAAACATGTAAAGAAGCACAAAACAGAAAAAAAATATCCATATATCAGACAGCAGCGAAAACACCAACAGCACACAGCAAAAACATTCAGCATAGCAGCACTCCCTTCAGCTGCATACAACACTCAGTACAGCAAACAACTCATCATAGCAGCATAGCAAAAAAAACTCCCCCTCAACTGCAGCAATATTCCACATTCTCCCCCTCAACTACTGCAGCAACACAAGCACACAAGCACTCCCCACACAACATACTACTCCCCCTTTTTAGCCATAAATATGACAAAGGCAAGTAGAACAAGTTAAGATTGAATAAATAAACCAGAGAAAACTGTATCAGAGAGTAGATGTACACCACATCACATGCCCAAATTTCATGCACCAACTTCAGCATTTTCCCTTCTTTCACACACTGTACTACCAGAACCTCCTTTAGTCTTTTCAATCTGGTAGCCAGAAGGAACATTGATTGCTATAGTTCTTCATGAATGCACACCCCAAGTCTCCTCCTCAAGTTTTCAAATTGAACTGCATCCAGAGCCTTGGTAAATATGTCAGCAATCTGATTTTCTGTGCTCACATGCTCAAGAGTTATGACTTTGTCCTCCACGAGTTCTCTGATGAAGTGATGCCTGATATCAATGTGCTTAGTCCTGCTATGTTGAACAGGATTTTTGGAAATATTAATAGTGCTCAAGTTGTCACAAAACAATGTCATGACATCTTGTGTGACATTATACTCAGATAACATCTGCTTCATCCATACCAGTTGAGCACAACTACTACCAGCTGCTATGTACTCAGCTTCAGCAGTAGAAAGTGATACTGAATTCTGCTTCTTGCTAAACCATGAAATAAGATTATTTCCCAAAAAGAAACATCCTCCAGAGGTACTATTCCTATCGTCAGCACTTCCAGTCCAATCAGCATCACAATAACCTAATAAAATGGGACTTGAGTCATGGGAGTAAAGCAACCCATAATCACATGTACCACTCACATACTTTAGAATTCTCTTCACTTGATTGATGTGACTGACCTTGGGTTCTGCTTGATATCTCGCACATACACCAACAACAAAAGTTATGTCTGGCCTACTTGGTGTAAGATACAGCAGACTGCCAATCATACTTCTATACAGACTTTGTTCAACATTCACTCCCTTTTCATTTTGGATAACATTAAGTGAGTAGGAGCAGGAGTCCTCTTATGCTTGGCATTATCCAGTCCAAACTTCTTCACAATGTTCCTCGCATATTTGCTCTGACAAATAAAAATGGAGTCTTCCATCTGCTTGACTTGTAATCCAAGTAAGTAGGTCAATTAACCCACCAAGCTCATCTCAAATTCAGACTGCATTTGAGTGACAAAATGTTGGACCATTTCATCCGGCATCCCGCCAAACACAATATCATCTACATAAATCTGAGCAATCATTAGTTTCCCATCCTTCTCCTTGACAAAAAGAGTTTTATCAATACCACCCTTCCTGTACCCATTGTTAACTAAGAACTCAGTCAGTCTTTCATACCAAGCTCGTGGAGCTTGTTTCAGCCCATACAAAGCCTTCTTCAGCTTGTAAACATGATCAGGAAATTTTGGATCCACAAACCCTTTAGGTTCCTCAACATAGACTTCCTCATTAAGATAGCCATTCAAAAAGGCACTCTTGACATCCATTTGAAACAATCTGAATTTCAACAAACATGCCACTCCTAGCAACAATCTGATGGATTCCAATCGAGCCACAGGCGCAAATGTTTCATCGAAGTCTAATCCTTCAATATGTGTGTATCCTTGAGCAACTAATCTGGCTTTGTTCCTGGTAACAACTCCTTGCTCATCAGACTTATTCTTATAAACCTATTTTGTTCCAATCACATTTGCTCCAGCTGGTCGTGGTACCAGTTCCCAGACTTCATTCCTCTTGAACTGGCAAAGTTCATCTTGCATAGCACTTATCCAGAACTCATCTGTTAGTGCTTCTTTGACATTCTTTGGTTCAATCTTTGACACAACGCAAGCATTTGACACAGTCTCCCTTGTTCTGGTTCTTACACCTTCATTCAGATATCCAATGATTAATTCCTTAGGGTGATCCTTCTGAACTCTTATAGAGGGTCCCCTGTTAGCATCCTCTACCTCTTCATTCTCAGGTCTAGTGTTGGTTTCTTGAGCACTATCTTCTACATACTCAATGTCTTGGGAGGTTTCATTGTTCATGGGCAGACAGGCTCCAACATCATCTGGGACATCTTCTTCTTTGCCAGAGTCATCAACCACCACATTTATGGATTCCATCATCACCTTAGTTCTGGAATTAAATACCCTATAAGCTTTACTGTTTGTAGAGTATCCCAAAAATATTCCTTCCTCACTCTTAGGATCCATCTTTCGCCTCTGCTCACGATCCGCCAAGATATAGCATTTACTCCCAAACACATGGAAGTACTTCACATTTGGCTTTCTACCTTTCCATAGCTCATAAAGAGTGACAGAAGTACCTGATCTGATAGTCACCCTATTGTGTATATAACAAGCAGTATTCATTGCTTCAGCCCAAAAATGATATGGAAGCTTTTTGGCATGAATCATGACTCTTGCACACTCTTGTATAGTCCTGTTCTTGCGTTCCACCACACCATTCTGCTGAGGAGTGATAGGTGATGAGAATTCATGAGTGATTCCCTCAGATAAGTAGAACTCTTCAAATCTGCTATTTTCGAATTCTTTCCCATGGTCACTTCTGATTCGAACAACACCACAATCCTTTTCCCGTTAAATTCTTTGACACAATTCTTTAAAGGCTGCAAATGCTTCAGACTTTTCTCTGATAAAACTTATCCAAGTGAACCTGGAGTAGTAATCTACGACAACATAGGCATACTTCTTCCCCCGAGACTTTCAACCTGCATAGGTCCCATTAAGTCCATGTGAAGAAGTTCCAGCACTCTAGAAGTTGTGGTAAGATGTTGAAGCCTCTTGTGTGACACCCTTGTTTGCTTCCCAACTTGACATTCACCACATATTTTATCCTCATCAATCTTCAGCTTGGGAATACCTCTAACAGCTTCGCTTCACATAACTTTCTTCATCCCTTTCAGGTGTAAATGACCCAATTTCTGATGCCACGGTTTGGTTTCATCTTCCTTTGACATCAAACAAGTAGACAGACTTTCAGGTTCTTGAGGATTCCACATATAGCAGTTATCCTTAGACCTGGTACCCTTCATAACAACTTCATCTTTCTCATTGGTTACTAGACATTCAGATTTGGTGAAATTTATCTTGAGACCTACATCACACAGTTGGCTTATACTGATTAAATTTACGGTCAGCCCTTTGACAAATAGAACACGATCCAGATTTGGTTGTCCTGTGTAGTCCAGCTTTCCAACACCTTTTATTTCATCCTTTGATCCATCCCCAAAGGTGACATAATTGCTGGAGTGGGGCCTGATATCTGACAAGAACTTCTTCACACCAGTCATGTGTCTCAAACAACCACTGTCAAAGTACCAATCTCCTCTTACAGAGGCTCTAAGAGAGGTATGTGCTATGAGACCAGCCATCATTTGTCTAGGAATCCATCTTCTCTTCACTTTACCCCAGCTCTGTCCTTCATTTTGTTGCTAAGCAGTTTTGGGATAGCCGTGCAGCTTGTAACAAAAGGACTTTAAGTGACCAATCTTTCCACAGTGATGGCATCTCCATGGTTTATACTTTGATCTACAAACTCTTTTCTGATGCTTCATCTGATGTTGAAACATGTGACTTGACATCCTCACTTCTTGCTTTATTTTCTAAGGAACAAACTTCAATACAGGCTTCTTCGAAGTCTCTGCTTGATTGTTAAAACCAAGGCCTTGCACATTTCCAGCTTTTTTCCCATTCTGAAGGATCTCATTCAGCTGCGTGGTACCATTGTTCAGCATTCTTATAGATTTGGTCATATTGTCAAGTTTTGACTTTTGCCATTCAACCTCCTCCTTCAGATCAGTAATGGTTGATAGATGTTTTTCCTTCTCAGCTTCCAGTTGAGCTATCAGAATCTTCTGTTCCAATATTATCTGGCACCTTTCTTCATTCTTGGTACACAATTCTGAAAACCCTATGAATACTTCTTCCTTAGTGAGTCTCCAACATAGGATTCTTTGTCAGAGTCAGATTCACAAGTAGTTTCTCCATCAGCCTTACAGATTCCAGTCAAAGCTGTCACCAATTTTGCTGATTCTTCTTCAACATCACTCTCAGACTCTCCTTCTGACCAAGACACAGATAGACCCTTCTTCTGCCTTTTGAGATACGTGGGACACTCAGTCTTTATGTGCCCATATCCCTCACATTCAAAGCACTGAACTCTCTTCCCTTGATTGAAGTCTTCTTCAGTTCTGGATCTTCTGCCTCCATCCTGGTTCTTACTGATGTCGAGTGACTTATTCTGAGCATTTGCTCTCGACTTCTAGTCAATCCTTTTCAACACTTTGTTAAATTGTTTTCCAAGTAGTACCAGATCTTTAGACACCCCTTCATCTCTGACCAGGTTACCTTCATCTTCTGAGTCACCAGTATTTGACACAAAAGCTATGCTCTTCTTCTTTTCAGACTTTTCACTGATCCCTAATTCAAATGTTTGAAGTGATCCCACAAGTTCATCCACTTTCATTTTATCTATGTCCTGAGCTTCCTCAATAGCAGTCACTTTCATGTCAAACCTCTTCGATAGAGATCTGAGGATTTTTCTGACCAGTTTGCTGTCAGACATCTTCTCACCTAGAGCACTTGAAGCATTAGTTATCTCAATAATGTTCATGTGAAAGTCATGAATGCTCTCATATTCCTTCATCTTCAAATTTTCAAACCTGGTAGTGAGAATCTGAAGTTTTGACATCTTTACTTTAGAGGTCCCTTCATGAGCAATCTTCAAGACCTGCCACGCCTCTTTAGCAATGGTGCAATGTTCAATCAACCTGAATATATTCTTGTTAACACCATTGAACAAAGCATTCATGGCTTTGGAATTCCCTACGGACCCTTTGTAATCTGCATCATCCCAGTCTTCCTCTTCCTTCACCACATCAGTAGGGGTACCTTTTTCATCTTTAACCTTAGGGGGCTCCCATCCTTTTATTACAGCTTTCCATGCTTGATCATCCATGGATTTGATGAAAGCTATCATCCTTGGTTTCCAATAGTCATAGTTGGAACCATCAAGCAGAGGTGGTTTGTTCAGAAATCCTCCATCCTTGTCCATTGTACCAGAAAGTACCTTCCCTGAATCTCACCCAGAACCAAATAAGGGTGCAAGCTCTTGATGCCAATTGAAATTCTGGCACAGATATCAGAAGTCCTATATGGATGTTGAGACACTGATATCCAACACAATGAACAAGATAACAATTAACAATAACAGTGCAGAAAGTAAATAACACAGCGATATGTTTACCCAGTTCGGTCTAACACACCTACTCTGGGGGCTACCAAGCCAGGGACGAAATCAATATACGATAGTATCAATTCACAGATAATACAAACACCGGATAATCTGCTCACTTAATCACTACCCTTCCTATGACTTCTACCTAAGACTCACCTAGGTATGAGGCCCTCCTCAAATCCCTCTATAACCACAACCCGTGATTGGTACCTTTCCACACAAGAAACAAAAACGAAAGACACACTTTCAAAACACACAATCCTCAATACTTCACAGCTTATGAGGATTGACACACAAGAAACTCAATGCTTAAAAGCTTATGAGTAACTTGACAGAACTTATAACACAAGAAATCAGTCCTTATACTGTTATCAGAATGATACCAGTTAGGCTCACAAAATACACTCGAAAACCCTAAAAACACAAGTAAGTTCCACGCCTAAAACTAGGTTTACATCAGTCAATATATAGCAATTAATCTGGACTGAAATGGGCTTCAAAAACGCAGCAAATAGACTGCTCACAAAACTGCAAAATTAACTCCAACAAAATAGGTCTTCAATCCAAAGTTTCCTATTATGTCTCCATAATTAGAAACAGCAGCAAATCCGAAAACCACCAAATAACTACGATCCAAAAATGCTTTAGATGCCACATAGGATAACCAAATATTCACAGAATATTCAGTAACAATTCATAGCAACAGAATCTGCATTAAAACTGAATCCACAACGTGATGTCCTATGAGCTGGTATGGGACATCTTCATCCGACATGTTGAAAGCAGCCCCTTAGAACATTAAGATTCAACATCTTGCTGCTATAATAGTTTTAGCAAAATAAATGCCAACCACAAAAGCACAGAAATAACACCGAGAACCTATCTCAAGTTCCCTCCTTTGAGGAAATCCTAAAGAGGGTCCTATCCAAGAAATGAAAGTTGAGAAACTGTGGGACAATGAAGCTTACTGCCAAATGTAGTGCCTTAATCCAACACGGAGCGCCTCCAAAGTTAGGAGACCCCAGCAATTTCTCCATACCTTGTGAGATAAGAACCTTGAACTGTCCTAATGCCCTGTGTGACCTTGGCGCTAGTGTCATCATGATACCTCTAGGTATCCATAGAAGGCTGAATTTAAGAGAGCTAAAACCTTGTAGCATTTACTTATAACTTGCTGACGGGACGGTGAAACACGTGATAGGAGTTTTAGAAGATATTTCTGTTAAAGTCGGGAATTTATTCATACCCATCGATTTTGTGGTCATGGATGTAGAAGAGAACCATATTGTACCCGTTATCCTAGGGAGACCCTTCTTGACTACAGCCGGAACGGTTATCTATGTTAAGCAAGGAGTGCTGACCATTGAGGTAGGGGAGGATAAATTAGGGTTCTATTTTCCTAACGACCAATAATTTTTCGATGCCCATAACCAAAATCTTAGCCTCGTAAGAGAGATGACCACTAGGGAAGGATCTAAGGAGAAAGATAGAAAAGGAGTAAGTTCAATTCAGGAACCTCTGAAAAGGAAGAAAAAGAATGGTTGCTTATCTTTGATGAAACAATTTGGTTGGGACCATAATCCGGGTTCTTTTTCCATAAATCCAAAAAGAATTTTTTTTCGAAATTCTTTCATGGTACCAAAAAGGAACGATCAAAGGAGGGAAACCGGTGAATCATCAAGGCCCAAAAAGAGAGAGAGAACTCGAGTTGCGAACATCCATGGAATCGTCTTCGCGAATGACAGGCAAGCAGAGTGATACAAAATTCTCACTAAGCGGAAAATTATTCCGACCAAGTATCTCTGTGAGCAAACCCTTACTACTCTAGGCTTTAAAACTGAAGTAGATAGATTGCTGAATAACATTGGTTTGCTGGATTTTATGTTGAGAGATGTCCCACTTTCGAGCGTATTACGCTCGAATTTCTGAGCACTCTAAATTTTAAGCTTGAGAAAAAATGGTCGGATGGAGTGAAGGTCTATTTCGGAACCCTCTATTTTCGACTTATGAATCAAGACCTCGTCTTGAGCGTCGAAGATTTAGGGGAAATTCTACGACTTCCTACATTTGGACCCGTAGACGTTCCCCAAGGGTTTGATTTCACCAGCTTTTGGTACGTTTCAACTGGGCGTAATGATTATTCTGCGGCTAATGCAAAGGCCTCAAGGATTCAAAATCCTACCTTTGGGTACTTGTAAAAGGCCTTGGCCTATGCCTTATTTGACTGCGGTGACTCTACCGGTGTTTCTTCCCAAAGGGAACTATTTTTCATGTTTTCTATGATTAACAAATATTTGCTAAATGTTGCAGCTTTTGCGGCTTATCATTTAGGAAAATTCGCTAGAGTTCTACAGGTGATATATCGGTGGGCGGCATGATCACTTTGATCGCCGAACACCTTGAGCTTATTTTCCGTTCTAAGGCGGACACTATGGTGCCAGGAAAAACCTAGGTGGACATGGAATCTTTAGCCCACCAAGGCATGATCCACTGGGATGGTGGTAGCACCTACTCGGTGATGATGGGCACCACGACTATCCTAGACCTTCTAAACCCGAGGAAATCAAGGGTTGGTGTAAACAGGAATTGGTTATATACTACGGTCTCCTACTCTCCGGATAATTCTGAGGAGGACAAAGACCTCGATTTTTCTAACATTGATGCAGGTACCTCAGTGCCAGATGACTCCGCTGTGCCTCCCCGTCCTACCTACACTGAAACGGGTACTTCAACACAAAGCCAAGATAGGTGGGACTGGGTGCAGAATGAGATCTGAGGCATGCGAGGAGAGCAAGCCCGTCAGGCCACAATCTTAGATGACATTAGAGGAGAGAAAAACCGGCAAGGCACACTTCTGAATAGTGTGCAAGAGATGATGCAATGTATGATGTTGCAGTTTCCTCCACCTCCTCAGTGAGGTTCCCTGTGAGTTCCCCCTCCCTTTCTTTTGCTAAAACATTGAGGACAATGTTTGGTTTAAGTTTAGGGGGGCTCTTTACCTGTTTTTTAGTTTTTAATTCTTGTTGTTATTTGCTTCTGTTTTCTTTATGTTTTTCTCTTAAATGATCCAAAACTACTGTTGAATTTCACCCCAAACTAGGATCAAATTTTTTTTATTTCATTTGAATGTTTGTGATTTTAGAGAGTGTTGAGAAAGTATATTGAGTTCGAGGGAAGAGAAGCTAGGAATAGGGACTTCGAGAAAGTTCGAAAACTTAAGTATGACTCGAACACCCTAGGTCTCCCGGAGTAAGGACACGAGTCCAACACGTAGATTTGTGTCATAGTACTCATATTTCAAAAATACCCCGCGAGTAGTTTATCTTGACAGTCCGACATGATTTTAAAATTTGCATAAGTAAGGTTGGTTGAGAAATATATATCAAGGCACCGAAAAAAATATATGAATAAAAGTGATAAAGACAATTGTCCTTCTAAATTGGGAACCCTCACCCGGTTACTTAGCCCAACGGTGGTTAAATCTCAATTGTCGTCCCAATGTGGACAAATAAAACGCCAATGTGTGTAAAAAGAAAAATATAAAATGGTGCCTAGAAAAAAATGCTCTTGATCAACCTTATGTGTGGGGAGAAAACAATTGTGAAATGCCTTAAACTGATTGACCGAACAAAAGGGGGAGAAAAATAAAAAATGAGACTTAAGCCCAAAGCGTAGTTGCAGAGGTGGCCGAAAGGGGCATCTAGGTCCGTGGTTTCATCGCGGTTTGTGTTCTTGAAATACTTTCGTCAACGGACGATTACTGAAAGAACTAAGACTAGCCGATCGGAACAAGATCCCGTATGAGTATCGACACGATCTAACCTCATGAGTTTCTCAATTGAAATGCATTGTTTGGTTTTAAAACGTGTTATGCGAGCTTTGTTGCTTGAGGACAAGCAACGTTTTAAGTTTGGGGGAATTTGATAAGTGTGTTTTGTATCGTTTTTATTAGCATGTTTATGCATCATTTCATTATGTTTCGCTTACTTTTCCTTACTTTTTCTATATTTTATGCTTGGGTATTATGTTTCTGTCATTTTCAGGTCCATATGATCGTGCCAGAAGAAAAGAGGATCAAATAAGGTGAAAATCGATGAAAAGCGCAAAATCAGAAAGTCTCAAGTACAAAGACCAGAGGTCTGTTAAGGGAGCCCGTAACGCGTGTTACGACCCGTAACAACTTTCCTGAAGACTCCCCCTTTTTCTTGCGCTTGGGCCTATTTCCTGAAGCCTGTTACGGCCCGTAACACGTGTTACGACCCGTAACAGGAGTGCGAAAAATACAATTTTTATTTCCTTTCTCGGCACGATTTGTGGCGATTTCAAATTTCCAACACTTAGCTTATATGATGGATTGGATATTACTAGGGCATTAAGTGAACTTTATTGTTTTGTTTTATTTTGAATGCCATAAAACTCATAGGTTGTAGAAGTTTTGGGCATCAAGTTTTTATCGTACTTTTCGGAATTTTTCTAGAATTTCACTGTAAAAGTCTCTCTGGAGCATTTGGATCTTATTTTCTATTACAATAAATTTTTATTCAGATTATTCTATTCCTTTCTATTGCTTTTACTTTTTGTTATGAATTATATGCATTCTTTGTTTATATCTTCTCTCACCATGAGTGAGCGGTCTTTTAAGGATTAAGGGTCATGAGACATAACTCATGACTCTCTGTATGATAATCTATATACGATATAAGGATTAAAGCGTTTTTATTTTGAAAGTATGAGTTTTTATTTAACTTTGTTATGAAAGTAAAAGGTTCTTAGGTATTGACAGTGTTTCGAAAGGACTAGTGCCAATACCCGAAAATAGATTTTTAAATAACCAATTCCGATGTTACGAAAGTACTCGGAAGAGGTTGAGAAATGTTCTATTATAATAGATTGTGCGATAACAATGAGGTTTCGATAAATAATTCCGAACAAGCGAAAGCTAACAGATTATTTATCGAAACCAAGATAACACGCTGGCGAAAGCATGTGTTATCTACAAAATCTATTTTTCTATAATCCATGTGAAAATCCTTGTAGCGGACAAATTTTATAATATAAAGATGTTAGAGTAAGGGATTGTGACCCTAAATCCTGTTTGTTTTGAATATTTTTTCAACTTTTACTCATTTAATCTGTTTTCAAAAGTGCTTATTCTAATAAGCTATTTTAGCTTAAGTGCTTTTTCACTTAAGTTTGTTTGTTTTCAACCTTTCGATTTCTCTAGATTTACACCAATAAAATAGAAACTGGTAGTTAACCATTGGTCCTTGTGGTTCAACATTCTTTTTACTACTCTGACAGTAGTCGTGCACTTGCGGCGTGTCAATGACGTTTCGTCGCCGCCTCCTCCAGCAGAGCACGCCGATGACCAGCAGCGCCTCTAGATGATTACAATTATTATGGATAACCTCATGGGTTTGGTAAACTCGGATGGTGAGGTTTATACTGGATTAGCTCGGGCTACACACATAGCCCGTGGGTGGCTATTTTTAGATATCTTTTATATTATTTGTATATTATTCTAACATCTTCATCATAACACTTTATTAGCTAATATTATTGATCATCGTTAAATTGCAATGTGAACATTAACTAACATCTGACGATGGATTACATAACTTAAACTGAAAAAAACTTGACACTGCAATATGATTAATAAATAAGAAAAATTAAAACACTACCAGACGTTTCAGGACGTTTCAGCATCTCCATTATGTCGTCAACGGATATTGAAAATTTAGCATCTAACTCGATCGGCCCCTTTGTTATCCTACGGCGAAATGATCTCCACATTTTCTTCACATCTTCGTCAGTCTTCAACTCAATAAGGTTATATTTCACCCCTCCCATTAGTATTAATCCAATCTTCACAAAACTCAATTTTTCTCACCTTTCTGTTTTTGCCATCAGGCAACAATTCATTCAACTTCGACGTCAGGCCGACAAGAGATGTGGTGACATCGGGAAGTCGAAACTCTACAGGAAGAGAAGCTTCGTTGAAGTACACTTCTGCCTTAATAAAAAATTGAGAAAAAAATATTTTTTGAGATGTGTTTATCAACAACATGTGCCCCGTATTTATACAACTTTGTATCTATTCTGGACCACACAAACTGTCGGTGCAATCATGGTCATCCAAAACTATCGCCAAAATCCTGATCATACAAATGAAACTACCGGAAATTTCACTTAGGTTGAAATTTCCGGTATCACCACAGAAATTTCAAATTTCTTGAACAGTTTGCAACTTATCGGAAATTATTAAATTTCTGGTACATCAGAAATTTCAAATAAACTACCGAAAATTTCACTCTGTACTGAAAATTTTATTATAACTATCAGAAATTTCATTCGAAAATTTGGTGTTTTTCACTTGAGAACAGTTTAAAAATATGAAATTTTGGGAAAGTGTCAGGTATAATTTAGGGATGACAAGTTAAATTCTCCAATGGTCTTTTGAATTTTGTCTTTCAATTCACCAAAATTTGTTTGCAAGTTTCAAACTTGTAGAACTCGAACTACAAAATATGACAATTATTCTAGTGAAGTTTCAAGTTGAAACAAGTATGATTTAGCTTGACTTTTTAAGCCTGATAATCATTTTTTAATAAATTAATGCTACTCTGAACTTAATTATTGTTTCCAATTGACAAGTAGTAAGAAGTTAATTTAAATGCCGCAATTGTGATGATAGGAACCCACAAATAATTCAAATCCAGCATATTGGAACATAGTAAATGTAAAACCTCAGATTAAAACTACAGCATTGCAATAGCTCCTGTTGAACCAAGAAATTCATATACCGACTTATTTGAACAAATCACAGAAAAATAAACCAGAGTTTCTGAGCTTTAATGTACAGTTATGACTTTATTTACTACAAATGAATGTATAATGGGGAAGCACCCAAATACTGAATATTGAACAACAATTCACAAAAGGTTACAGGTTCAAGATGCCAGCCTTACCTAAAGAAACTTCAAAAAAAAAAAAAAAAACTGGAATCCGAAGTATAGTGAAAAATAAAATTATCCTCTTCAAAAAAATCCAATTCTAATTTCGCTTTCCCTCTGGAAGTGAAAATGGTCCATAGCTATCCTTTCCTGCAGAAATGCTTCACCACTTTTCACTTATTTCCCTATCAAAATAGATGAGTATCACTAAACAAACAGAACCTAATATCTTTCCATTACTTTCTTCAATGTTGTACTAAATCTCCTTTTTAGATAACAGAACCTTCAAAACTGAGAAAACTGCGACCAATGCAATTTGTAAATGCTCAGAACTACTCATCTTTATACATATCTGCCCCATTTTGCGACTATTTAGATTAGCACTAGCGGTTGCTTTCAGGCTTCGACTCAACCTGAGCTCAGATTGTAAACTTCCACTCAACACTGTCTCTTTGTTGAAAGAGAGGACTGTCATTGTCATGCTTAAATTGTCATTTCTTACAGGATAATCTTCACCGCGTAAACAAGCTTCAAAACTTCCACCATACGCCACCTGTCCTTGACCCTCCATACGGCCAGCATTAACGACAAATTTTAATCTCTTTCCAACTAGCAAAGTATCTTCAACTTTTGCACCCACGTAGTATTTCTTTCCGAAAGATGTCAAAGAAACACCGCAATCAGCAATATTGTGCTTTATGTTTTTCAATTTTGTGTCGGTGTGAACGGTATAAACCATATCTTTACCAGCAGATTGAACATCAACGCCGATAGAATAAGTAGGACCCAATGGATTAACATAAGTTGCAGCACACTCGGATTGAATATTGAAATCCTGCTTGTTCTTGTGCATTTGCCCTACAACCGTGCCGGATACATTCTTCTTTATTTCAGTAGATATCTCCAAGTTTATACCATCAAAACCCACATCGTGATCCCATCCTTGGGGATCAAGAACAGGTCTCACAAGCCACTGGTCATTATCAACAAGGCAGTGATATCTATGTATAGCACAGTCCGAATCAAAACTTAGAGGAACAGTCATATCCGGTAACTGAATAGGTTCAGGAGGAGCCTGTTGATCATCAGAATTGTTACTATTTAAAAACTCTTGTTCTTCTAAGAGCAACTTATCCTTGCGCCTACGACACTCTTCTTTCATTTGTTTCTTTAAGTAAAGGGTCTCCCTGTATTCCAATTCATCCAGATAATCTTCCTTCTGCTGCTTGGACAACTTTTCAAACTGGGATTTTGTCAATATTCGTATGGATGGAAGTTGATCATACTCATCTCCTTCTTCCTTGTCGGAAAGTAAAATTTCCTCCATTTCATCATCAATTCCACTTTGATTAGATACAGGGCGATGACGTAACAAGGACGAAAGAAGATGGGGCAGAGAAGGAACTTGGGCACTATTTGCTGGTCCTAGTTCTACGCCATTCTGAAACTTAAGGAGGGAGTTTACATCGCCCAGAACTTTGGTACAAATGCAAAATAACAAGAGTTGAGATCTCCAAACCTGTCCATTAGGAAGAATTTTCTCCCCCATAATATTTCTTGGGCACTGAGGATGGTTCTCAACCAAAAGTGCAGGGTTTTCAAGCCTTGAATCTAACATTGCCTGTTGTATATACTGCTGTATTAGATTAGTACGTTGAGATATATATGAATCATAATTAACAGTATATCCCTCAGGTCCTTCTGGAATAGCTGAGGAAGAATGAGTCATGACTAGGATAGTGTTGAACCAGATTGCTGCACCAAATACTTCAGTTAAGAGTTTCAAAAGTGGGAGGTCACTATAACCAGAATTGATAAGATCAAGACGTTCAAAATATAAAACGATGTCAGGAGGAGATTTCCTAATGAATCTCTTCACAGACAGCATGATCCTTTTATTTCTCTTCACACTATTGGTAGATGAAGGCAGGAAACCAGGGGTATCAATAAACGTTATGTTAAGCCCGTTTACAGTTCCCACAATTTCTTGGATGCAATCAGTAGCAGGTTGAAAAGCATTCGTTGTGGCTTTTTCTTGATCAAATATAGAGTTTATGGTAGCACTTTTACCAACTCCTGTTTTACCAAGGACAAGTATTCTGCAGGAGAACTCCAATTGGGGCATCCCAGTCGCCTCCTGATGATTTGCTATTGCTCGGGCTCTACTGCTACTAAGGTTAACTCTTTTCAGATCCAATTCTTCGGTACGAATCAAAGTTGCCAGGTGCATCCGATAAAGAACCTTTGTAACCAAGAGGTTTTCTTTTGACTGGTTGAGGCGCTGGAGCAGGCGGAAAAACTTAACTTGGAGATCCTCAACCTTTGCCAAAGTATCTTTCCGTCTTCCATTACCGCTATCTTGAGATTGAGAAATTTCTGCATCTGAAGCTTGCTGCAGTGTGGAACTACTCTGATCACTCTGATTGGCAGAGGAGTTTGACGTGCCAGATGGAATCGGCAATGCTACACTATTAGCTGTGGGAGCTGAACATAACAAAAGGCATGTATGAGTTACATCAGAAAACCTTTTTACTTTCGGGGCATATGCTTACAGGTATATGATCGTACTCCTAGGAATGGGGGTGAGAGATTGTAACATGGAGGTTCGTAACACTGATTTTTCAATAATTTAACAGGAAAATTAACAGCAAAGTTGTACCTTGCTCATTAAGATCTTCATTTGGACGCTCTTCCTGATAGAAACCATTACCGCCTGATAACGGCGTGGGCGATACCAATGATTTGGAAACTATTTGGGATAAAACCCAATCTCTAAAACCTTTCATCCTACCTACTGCAACATATCAAACGAAAAGTTCATAAATCATAACTCTATATACAATTAAAATCACAATCTAATAACAGCAAACCAAAGAGAAACTTACAGTTTTTCTTAAAATGAGAATAACACCTCCAAACATACTAGCATTAAACCACAAGAATTTACATAAATAAGCATAAAAACATAAACAACAATTCCAATCAATTTGTTTCTAAAGCACTTGTGTTAATCAATAAGTATCATTGCAACTAAGGAACTGATAATCAGCAAACAAATTATATCATTTATTAAAATTAAACAAAGAATTAAAAAAAAAAGAAATTGAAAAGGCGAAAAGCAAGTACTTCACCTAACATGTAGTATACGAAGCATTTTTGGGGTGAGTGGGTAACCCTAACATCGGGGAAAGGAACGAGTAGTGGATGAATGGGAGAAAGAGCGGAGAAGAAAGAAAAGATACAAAGATGAACGTGAAGGGGGGTGTAGTACGAGAGAGAGGGGAATCAATGAGGAAGAAAACGAAAATGTGATGATAGAGATTATGGGGATAAGACGCGGAAAGAGACGAACAAGAGAACACGAAACGCACCTTAGGTTACTCTATTTTTTATTTTGTTTTATTTTTGTTTTTATTTTAATTTGGAGATTAAGACAAGAACTTACCCTAATTTTAGGGTATGTCCCACCCACAGTCCAAGAATCTTTGACAGAAATAAAACTATTTTCCTTCCTTCAACCTATAATTTATACTCGATGTTTTTTTAAATATACCTAATTTTATATTAAACTGATTTTTTTAAAGGTATCCTTCGATGTCTGGCCAGCAAATTAATTTTTTTAAATGTATTGTTTATGTCGGCTTGATGTCGCACAGTAAGCACCTGAATATTGCGTATCTCTTTGGTTTCTCTGTTGGTTCAGCCCCGTTCATTTACCTAAGTGCTCCGATTTTTCATGGGAAGTCAAAGTCGATTCACTTTCAGTTTATAGCTGATAGAGTCAGATTTAAACTGGCGGCCTAGAAGGCCAGCCTTTTTTCCATTACAAGCAGACTGGTTTTAGTGAAATCAATTGTTCAAAGTATGCCTCTCCACACTCTGTTAATTTATTCATGCCTTGTTTCTGTTTTAAAGATTATTGAGCGTTGGATACAGAACTTTATTTGGGGAGGTGAGATCGATAAAAGGAAAATGGTTACTGTTGCTTGGCATAAATGTTGTCGACCTATTGAGGAATGAGGTATGGGGTTACGTTCGTTAATAACTTTGAATGATGCTTCAAAGTTAAAGCAGTATTGGGACACGATCATTTCGAAAGATCAATAGGCGATTTTAATTAGACATCGAGTAATGAAGGATACTAGACACATCAACTATCATATTTATTCCTCTTTGTGGAGCATCATGAAGGGATCTTTTGGTGAAGTTATTCAGAATTCGAGTTGGCTTCTTGGAAATGGCAAGAATATACAATTCTGGTTGGATAAATGGAATGAAACTTCGATAGTGGCTTCACTTAGCATTATTGATTGGAATCAGAACTTCATTAAAGGCAATGATTCGGCTCACATTGTGAATCGAGAATGGCAATTTCCTCATAGTATTATCATTCAATTTCCATCTCTCACTAATCTTCTTTCTACAGCTCACATTCCCATTGTTGATAAAGAGGATGCTCGTATTTGGACCCCTGTCGATGATGGTATCCCTACCTTAAAGGTTGCTTATAAATCCAAACTTGTTGTGGTTCCAATAATGTCTTTGGGGAAATTTATTTGGAATTCTCATATCCCAACCTCTAGGTCCTTGCTTCTTTGGCGACTCCTTCACCATAAGCTTCCTACTGACGAGAATCTGGCCACTAAAGAAATGAATATCCCTTCCATGTGCAGCTTCTATTTGGCAAACATTGAGAGCTCTGACCATATTTTCTTTAAGTGCAGTTTTGTCGGTAATATTTGGAGATAAATCTCTTCTTTCTTGAATCATGATATCCGGACCATTGATGCTTGTTGGGAGGTGTTGGACAGTTTTTCTTCTGCACAGACAAAGTTGGTAGTGTTGGCGGATAGTCAATATTATTAACGCAATCTGGAAGTCTATGAATAGGCTCAGATTTAACAACATTAAAACTCATTGGAAGACTGCTCTTAATGCCATTATTGTTGAGGTTTCTCGTACAGGTAATGCTACTTTCAAAACCGGATCCATTTCTATATTGGATTTCAATATTCTTAATAGTTTTAACGTGAAGTTGAATCCTCCAAAGTCTTGTATAGTGAAAGAGTTTCTTTGGCACCGCCTATTTTGAATTGGATAAAATGTAATATCAATGGAGCCTCAGTGGGAGTTTCGAGTGTTGCTGCTTGTAAGGGTATATATAGGGATTCTTGTGGAAATCGTCTTAGGAGTTTTTCAATGAAGATTGGGATTGGGAATGCTTTCATGGCCGAGCTCACAACAGCTATGGTGGCTATTGAGATTGTGAAAGATAAAAATTGGAATCATCTCTAGTTGGAATCCGACTCAAAATTGGTTGTTCTTGCTTTCAAAAAACCTTCTATGGTTCCTTGGAGCCTTCGGAACAGTTGGGAGAATGTGTTACATCATACTAGATCCATTAATTTTTTGGTTACTCATATCTATAGGGAAGGTAACTATTGTGCAGATAAACTTGCTAACTTAGGTTTACATGTACATGATTTTACATGGTGAGATGTAGTTCGTAGAGATCTTCTTATGGATTTTGCTAGGAACTCCATAAGACTCTCTTGCTATAGAGTTTGTCATTAAGGGGTTTTGGTTTGGTCCCTCCCCCCCCCCCTTTATTTTTGTCTCTATAACTACATCTTTTTCTATCTAATATATTTTGTGGTGGTTTTGTGCCACCTTTTGTCAAAAAAAAAAAATAATAATAAAATTTGAGGACCCGTTAATTACATTAGCGATTATGTATGACTTAGGGGTGGACAAAAAACTCATACCCGTCCGGGATCCGCTATGTTTGATCCGAATTTTATTAAAATGGTCGGGTACAAATGGGTATCGGGTGAAAATATTTAAAAAATTGAGTTCCAATGGATTGTTGTCCTTGAGACCCACAATTTATTATTTTAAATTTGTTTAATATAATTTGCTACAAAACATATTCACGTGTACTTCATATGTAGTAGTACTAGTATTTTATTTTTTCATTCATATCTCTTGTTTTCATTTTCTTCTCTCTCTCCCTCACAATTGCTTTTTTCTCTCATTTGTCTCTCTAGACCCACACAACACTTCATACACTCAAATATCATTTTTAACTTCTCCTTTTTAAAACATGACAATCTCCATGATGAGAGCTTTCTATTCCACCATTTTTAGTCCATGATGAGAGCTTTCTATTCCACCATTTTTAGTCCATTTTTAATGACAAGATGAAATACACATTGTTATATTTTTCTTCTCAAATCTTCTCAAAAGTTGACATGCATTGTAGATCTAGCTTAAAAAAGAACTGAAATATATTACAATGTTCAAAATAAAAGTTATTGTATTGATTGATTTTGGTTAATTTTTTTTGTTTCTCATTTCATCTGTGAGTTCCTCTCATTTGGTTGGAGTTTTTCGTTTTTTATTTTGATATTTTTCACTTTGTCTGAATGAAGTCAACGAAGAACCCACCCGTCAAACCTGCGACCCGAAAGAACCGCCACCCACTGAAACCGTTATGCAAAATAGACGACAGCGAGTTAAGATATTAGACCCATCAATTTTTTGCGGTGGACTTTTTTTGGCCCGAAACCGTCTGCAGCCGACCATTGTCCACCCCTAGTATGACTCGTCCACCCTCTGATTACATTGGCATTGGCAGCTCTTCCCGTTCTTTCTTTTGCTTTTACTTGTATTTTATACCAATTGTTAGACGGATACTCGTGTGTCCGTCTATCTGTTTTTTTAATATGTATTAATGAAAATATAAATAATATTTTTTATTTAAATATAATTTTTAAAAATATAAATAAAAATGTGTTAAAGTTAATTGTATGAAATTATGTGGAAATTAATAATAGTGATTTCAATAAAAGTTATTAAATAAATTACATAATAAAGTAAGAGTAAAAATGGTAAAAAAAAATAGGTTAGTTTTAGTATTCCTTTTATATATTGTTATAGATATATTATTATTTTATTAATATTTTAAATATTATTAAGTTAGTTTAATAATTATTTTATATATCTAAATTATAAATGATTTATTTAACAACTACTCCCCACTTTAAAAACTTATTGAAAAACAAAAATAATTATAAATAAAATAAAATAATTATTACAACAACAACAATCAAACTTTATCTTAATATTATCTCATAAAATAGGATTAACTATATAAATTAAATTAGATCGTAATTCGATCCAAAATCACGTTTTTATCCAGTTTATTAATCTTGAGATCTTTTTTTTATAGTTTCTCTAATAGTTTTTCTAGACATTCATGTATCTCTAGTTATTTAACTTCTTTTCAATTGATTTATTCTCCTTATAATATAATTTATAGGTCTTGTTCCATTCTATAACTTGAAAATATAGGAGGAACAACGATGATGGTGGATTGTTATTTCCAATATAATGAAGCGAATGACTTGTAAGGTTAGCACTCCAACGTTAAAGTTAGTATATGCAGAAGAAGAGAGAGAGAGAGAGAGAGAGAGAGAGAGAGAGAGAGAGGAAAAATAACGAACTAACTATTTGTTAGATGTGATTCACGGGAAATCGTTGGATGTACTTGCAGTTGAGATCTCTTGTGATAATTAGAATGATAACCTTCGTGTGCTAGAAAGATTCTAGAAGGGGTGGGATTCCTTCCTGGTGGTCGGTCGGGGTCAATGTGACTGGCCTAGAACAGTTTCCCCTCAAGCCCATGTCGATGTATAGATAAACGAGGGCTTCATACTCCAGCCTCAAGTGCCGACTACTTTTTGATAACCTCAATATAGGTGAAAGAGAAACATTTTTGTTTCTTTAAGGAATCATGCATTTAATGCGCCATGCTTCAAACTTCTTTTCATAGGTATCATCATTATGATTCTTGGGAACCAAAACTCTTAAGTTTTACGCGTGAGTGATTGGATGTGTTTGGTGAAGTCTTTTTGAATGCTAGAATATAACCTTTTTTAAAAGGAAAAATGTCTTCTTTTCTTTATGAGTCTTTCTTTTCCAGTTTGGCAGTTATTTTATTCTTTAGCATTTCGTTTTCCTACAACTACAAAGTTAGTGCAACATGAGAAAGAAATCACAAAAAAGTATTCACAAGTCTCAAAAGGATACTTCCTCTTCTTGGATGGATCCTATTTACTCTTCCATTGTTTCTGCTTTTGCTAAATCATTTGGTCTTGACGATGCTTTTTGATGCGTATTTTTTTCCGCAAGTGTACGAACGCGTCAGAGTAATATAAAAGATTATCGTATCCACAGAGACCAAGTGTCAATCTATCGCTATCTATTGTTAAGGTGTGTATCTAAGGTGATTGAAAATAGTAGTTTTGAAGAGTGCACGGTAGTAAATAAAGTAATTAAAATTAATTGATAAAGACAGGTTCGAATGCAATTCACACAACCAATTGATAATCCAAGTACTTGCTAATAGAACTACTTACGGGCAATATCTTCTACTTTGAAAAGAACTAATTTGACAGGAACTGTCGCTTTCGCGTACTCAGAACCGAGTTGTACCCCCTAATCAAACCCTCTTATTGTCACGGATAAAAAGGTGCGCATTGCGTTAGAGTAGTAAACCTATTTTTAAGAAATATAGTATCTTGACCAAGTTGAAAAGTATTTTAACCTGGATTTTCTAAAAAAAAGAGGTTCTTACGAACCAGACTTTAAACTTCTTAACGCGTCCGAAAATGGTTTTAAAATCTCTTTTCCTTTTAAATTAAAAACTCCTAATAAACTAAACAAAGCGCTTTCGCTGTTTTTGAAATAGTTTAAAAATAATTAAGTTTAGATAGGCGTTGGACGGCTTTCGATCTTACCCAACGGAATTTAAGAACAGGAAAACTTATATTGAAAGTTAAAATAGCCCTTAAGTGTTTCCACTAACAATTGTACAGATTATCGGTTCAGTTATGATCTTCACACTCTAACCTTTATAAAATTAGCCAGACATGGTAAAGTAAAAGTTCATTTTTAGATTTTTCATAAAAAAAAGTATTTAAGTGCGAGTGCGGAAAGTAAATGAAAGTAGTGCGAGTGCGGAAAGTAAATGAAAGTAAAGCAGTGCGGAAAATAAATGAAATTAAAAGACAGTGCAAGAAATAAAGTTGACAAAAGGTAAAGTAATAAAAACCTGCTCCAATCGGAGTGGTTGAATAAAATGCGAACTGAAAGTAAATGGCGGCAGGATTAACTTCCTTCCAGAGTGCTCCAAGACTCAATCTCACAGGCTCTTACAGACTCGATCTCTCGAATGTAGTAACACCTCGATGTGAAGCGATTACCACTATTACACTGATATATGCTTATGAACAACTAAACTTGGATGCCGAAAAACGAAAATCTAAAGTCCTATTTATAGGCAAAGAAACATGTGGAAAAGACAAGGATGCCCCTAGCTTTTGAATTTGGGCGGGAACTTGTTTTACTCTTGTGGCGCCCGCCACAACACCATGGCGTCCGCCATGAGTGTAAAATTGCTTGGGCAGTTGGAGATCGTGGGGAAAAACAGTTGGGATGAGTTTGAGACATGGCCACGTCATGGAAGACCCTGTGGCGGCCGCCAGAGTGGATGCCATAAGTGCAAAATGCTGATTTTCTCTATTTTAGCTCATTTCAGCTCCTTTTTCGCTCCTTTTCTCGCTCGGGGCTCCGATTAGACTAAAAACCTGAAAACAAAGAAAAACATAATAATAACATAATAAAATGACATTAAAAGACTAAGAATGCATGCGAAATCGGAGTAAAAAATACGGTGAAATTCAGTGTCATCAAATTCTCCCACACTTAGACCTTTGCTTGTCCTCAAGCAAAACATTTAAAGCTCAAAGTAAGAAAACTAGTGCTGACACGTGATTCGGGCAAAAAGGGCTTCTAAGTTCAAGTCAGGATGCAGTGACAGGTACTAAGTGAACCAAGGGTATCGTAATGACACTTATCCGCAGAGGCGGACATAAACTTCATTCTTATATTAATCAACCGTATCATCCCATAATAACTAGGCCTACCTCTTCATCTCTTTTTGGGTCCTTTTCATTCAGGCGCAATCACATTAAGCCCGTTATCCGTACATGTTTCATAGTAGAGTGACCTGTTAGTGATTCCGATCCAAAACATAGGGTTTCTGGCACATAAGACTGTGTAAACCCTTTTATTTAACCCAAATACAGTTGTGGGGGATCGGATCGTAATCCGCCCTACCGAGTTCAGCGCCAGATACCTCTGAACCAACTAACAATGGGTGAGCTAAAATTATATATATATATATATATATATATATATATATTTTTTTTTTTTTTTTTTTTTTTTTTTGTGGCAACAATTCAACTTTTTGGTTTAAACGACCTTGTGAGGGTCATCTATCTAGAGTTTGCCTTTTTCTTTATTTATTTTACTGGATCATTCACTTATGTTCATCAGTCCCCTACGTAGAACATGCTTAGGCCGGAGCTGACTGCTGAAATAAACTACTTAGGACAAATTTGGAAATGATAATTAAGGCCATGGTACATGGGGTTTTGGAATGATTCCTATATTCGTGAAGTCTACGGTGCTAAAACGATACTAATGTTTCAAAAAATTCACCTAAGTCACCACATCCTAATCCAAACCTGTCTTAAAGCCCAAAAAAACGTGTAGAACAACAATGGAATATAGACATAGACAAAAACAAGAAATAAACAACTAACTAAAAATGGAAATAGAAAGCAATAAAATCCCCTCCCACACTTAAATCGAACATTGTCCCCAATGTTTCGAAATAAGATAAGGAGAGTAACCTGTAAAACTACTGATGTGGACCACTGGTGCCCTCGTCGGTGCCTTAGGACGCCTGAAGTGGACAAAGTAACGCTCTCTCTGGGCGTCATTCCTGAAAGTCACATGCATGTCGTCAAAATTCTGCATTCTGCACAGAGTTAGGAAGAAGGTCCTGTAAAACACAAACATTTCAAACATTAGTCCTGACAAAATATAACAAGAAATAAAATAAAACAAAATGTAGAAAAAGTAAATAAGGTAAGAAAATCATGGGTTGCCTCCCATGCAGCGCTTGTTTAACGTCGTTAGCTTGACGACTGGAACTTATACATCTCTTGTCGGGATTGGTGGATCACTTAGAGTGTGGCTGGAGTTGGTTGTTGGAATGTCTCCTCCTTCGTAGAGCTTCCGTCTTTGTCCATTGACGATGAATGGTTTACATGTCTCATTTTTTATTTCAACAGCTCCAGACCTCAGAATTTTTGATACTTTGAAGGGGCCAGTCCATCTTGAACGGAGCTTTCCTGGGAAGAGTCGTAGCCTAGAATTGAACAGGAGAACAAGGTCGCCTAAGTTGAAGTCTTTTCTTACGATTCTTTTGTCGTGCCAAGCTTTTGTTCTTTCTTTGTATATTATGGCATTCTCGTAGGCTTGCTGTCTGAGTTCTTCCAATTTGTGGATGTCCAAGATACGTTTCTCACCAGCAGTTAGGTAATCCAAATTCAAAGTTTTAATGGCCCAATAGGCCTTATGCTCTAACTCAAAAGGTAAATGACAAGATTTTCCATAGACTAGTTGGTAGGGGGTTGTTCCTATAGGGGTTTTGAAAGCGGTTCTGTAGGCCCATAAAGCCTCTTGAAGCTTTTGCGACCAATCTTTTCTGGATACAGAGACAGTTTTTTCTAAAATTTGTTTAATCTCCCTATTAGATACTTCCACTTGGCCACTAGTCTGTGGGTGATATGGTGTTGCTACTCTATGCTTAACTCCATACTTGCTTAAAAGCTTATCAAATATTCTTGATATGAAGTGAGATCCTCCATCACTTATAACTAAACGGGGTGTTCCAAATCTGGGGAATATATAATTTTTAAATAATTTAATCACTACTCTAGTGTCGTTTGTGGGTGCAGCTATCGCTTCAATCCATTTAGACACGTAGTCTACTGCAACTAAGATATACTTGTTTCCTAAAGATGGTGGGAATGGTCCCATGAAATCTATACCCCATACGTCGAAGAGTTCTACTTCTTGGATGTTTCTTAAAGGCATTTCGTCGCGTCTTGAAATATTTCCTGTGCGTTGGCATCTATCACATTTGACAATGTAAGCATGGACATCACGCCACATGGTAGGCCAGAATAGGCCAACTTGAAGAATCTTGGCATAGGTCTTAGAGGTGCTTGCATGTCCACCATAAGGCGCAGAGTGACAATGCTGAATTATACTTTCTACCTCGTCTTCTGGAACGCAACGGCAGAAAATGCCATCTTTACCTCTCTTGAAAAGAAGTGGCTCGTCCCAATAGAAGTTTCTAACATCACTTAAGAACTTCTTCTTCTTGTGGTAATCGAGATCAGGGGGTATGATATCAGCAGCTAGGTAATTAACAAAATCAGCGTACCAGGGCACGTTACTTACAGCTAAGGATTTTTGAAAGTGCTCATGAGGGTCTGGTTTTTTATCTTCAATGGTTTCCAACTGGGCTATCAGTCTATCATAGGCAAAATCATCATTTATGGGTACTAATTCAGGATTCAGGTATTCTAGCCTAGATAGGTGATCGGCTACTACATTTTCTGTGCCTTTTTTATCTCGGATATCTAAGTCGAACTCTTGTAGCAACAAAATCCATCGAAGTAACCTGGGTTTAGCATCTTTTTTACTTAGTAGGTAACGGATGGCAGCATGATCGGTGTAAACTATAATTTTGGCTCCTATTAGATATGATCTAAATTTGTTTATAGCGAAAACTACCGCTAGGAGTTCTTTCTCGGTTGTTGCGTAATTGAGCTGGGCGGCGTCTAGGGTTCTACTGGCATAATATATTACATGTAATCTTTTATCTTTTCTCTGACCTAGAACGGCTCCTACAGCATAATCACTGGCGTCACACATTATCTCAAACGGTTCAGACCAATCAGGGGGTTTCATAATGGGTGCTGAAATCAATGCTTGCTTCAAAAGGTTGAATGCTTTATTGCATCTTTCATCAAAGATGAATTCATCATCTTTCATTAACAGGCCAGTTAAAGGTTTTGTTATTTTGGAGAAGTCCTTGATGAAACGGCGGTAGAATCCAGCGTGTCCAAGGAAACTTCTAACTTCCCTGATAGTCTTGGGTGGTTTTAGGTTCTCTATAACTTCTATTTTTGCTTTATCTACCTCTATACCTCTTTCGGAGATTATATGTCCTAAAACAATTCCTTCAGTCACCATGAAATGGCATTTTTCCCAATTCAGCACAAGGTTCACCTCCACACATCTTTCCAGGATTTTCTCAAGGTTGATAAGACAATTTTGGAAATCAAAACCGCAAACCGAGAAATCATCCATAAATACTTCCATGATTCCATCTAGATAATCTGCAAAGATTGACATCATGCAACGTTGGAAAGTAGCAGGGGCATTACAGAGTCCAAAAGGCATTCGTCTGTAGGCAAAAGTTCCAAAAGGGCATGTAAAGGTAGTTTTTTCTTGATCTTCTGGATGTATAGGTATTTGGAAGAATCCCGAATATCCGTCTAGATAGCAGAAGTAAGAATGTCTGGCAAGACGTTTTAACATCTGGTCTATGAACGGTAAAGGGAAATGATCCTTCCTAGTTGCTTTATTTAACTTTCTATAGTCTATGCACATACGCCAACCTCCTTCTATCCGCTTTGCTATTTGTTCACCTTTCTCATTTTGCACAACTGTGATGCCTCCCTTCTTGGGTACCACATGCACAGGGCTCACCCACTTACTGTCCGAGATCTGATATATTATACATGCTTCTAGCAACTTCAGAACTTCCTTCTTGACAACATCACTCAGTATAGGGTTTATCCTTCTCTGGTGTTCTCTGGAAGGTTTTGAATCTACTTCGAGCGAAATACGATGCATGCATACGGATGGACTTATACCTTTCAGATCAGAGATATTATATCCTAAGGCTGAGGGATATCTTTGTAAAACGTCCAAGAGTTGATCTGTTTCTTTTTGTCTCAAGGCAGCACTAACTATAACCGGACGATTCATTTCTTCATCAAGAAACTCATATCTCAGGTTCTTAGGCAGTTCCTTAAGTTCCAAGGCTGGTTTAATAGGGCAAGGCATAGGATCTGGGGTAAGGGATAAACATTCGTAAAGGTTATCATCGATGTAGGGTTTCTTATAATTGTCATCTTCCAAAATAAGAGTTGATGGCAGCTTAATTGTTTCAATGACTTCTTCTTGCTCTAACTCCCTAACACATTCATCAATGATATCTATCGCATAACACGCGTCTCCTATCACAGGTGCCATAAGAAATTTTGAAAGTATAAATTCTATCTTCTCGTTCCCTACCTCAAAGGTTAGCTTCCCCTTTTTGACATCTATTATGGCTCCAGCAGTCGATAAGAATGGTCTACCTAGAAGAATTGGTATGTCATCATCTTCTTTAATGTCCATGACAACAAAATCAGTAGGGATAAACAGCTGACCTATCCTAACAGGGACGTCTTCAAGTATGCCTATCGGATATTTAACAGATCTATCGGCTAATTGAAGTGACATCTTAGTAGGTTGCAACTCTCCTAAGTTTAACCTTTCGCAAACCGCTAAGGGCATTAAGCTCACACTAGCTCCTAAGTCTAGAAAAGCTTTTTCGATGACATGACTCCCCAAAATACAAGGAATGGAAAAGTTTCCAGGATCTTTATCCTTTTTTGCTAATTTATTTTCGGCAATAGAATTACATTCCAAGGGTTTCGGATCATCAAGTCTACGTTTATTGGTAAGGATGTCTTTGAGAAACTTTGCGTAGGATGGTATTTGGGTAATGGCTTCTGTGAACGGGATTTCTACGTGAAGTTTTTCTATAACTTTAATGAATTTCTGATACTGATTATTGATCTGGGTTTGTTTAAGTCTTTGCGGATATGGTATTGGTGGTTTGTATGGCGGGGGTGGTATATAGGTTTTGTCTTTGGGTTCTTCTCCTTTTTCTTGACTTTCCTGGTTTACAGATTCCTCTGGTTTCTTCTTTTTATCTGGGATGTTGTCATCTTCCTTAGAAGTTTTGGGATCACTCAACCTTGGGTTACAAGGTTCATCATAAGCGGTCCCACTTCGTAGGGTAATGGCATTTGCTTGTCCTTTCGGGTTTTGTTGAGGTTGTCCAGGGAATTGTCCTCCAGGTGTGGTCTGAGGGGCTTGGTTTAAAGCTACCTCCGAGATTTGGGTTTCAAGCATCTTATTGTGAGTGATTATTTGGTCAACCTTGGTTCCTAACTGGGTAATTAGTTCGTTAACATGAACGTTTTGGTTCATGAACTCCTTGTTTTGTTGGATTTGAGCAGCGACAAAATTATCCACGATTTTCTCAAGGCTCTGTTTTGGTGGTACAGGTTGCATAGGTTGATTTGATCTTGGGGCTTGATAACTTGATTGTCTCAGAGGGGCAGTATTTTGGATAGGGTTATTATTCTTATAGGAAAAGTTTGGGTGATTCCTCCATCCAGGGTTATAGGTATTTGAAAATGGGTTCCCTTGGGTGTAGTTCACTTGTTCAGAGCTGGTCTCGTTTAACAGACTGCATTCTGCGGATTGGTGTCCTTTCGTCCCACATATCTCACAATCTGACGAAACTGCGGCTGCAGTATTCGGGGTTGTACACATATGCTCAACTCTTAGGGCTAATGCGTCCATTTTAGCTTGCATCATGTCTATAGAGCTTAACTCATGTATTCCTCCTTGGGCTTCCTTCTTTTCCACTGTCGCTCGCTTTACTCCCCATGATTGATGGTTTTGGGCCATATCTTCGATAAGGGCACTAGCTTCAGGGTAAGGTTTATTCATCAGTGCGCCACCTGCGGCGGCGTCGATGGTCATCTTAGTGTTATAATGAAGTCCATTATAGAAGGTTTGAATGATTAACCAATTTTCTAAACCATGATGTGGGCATGCTCTTAACAGCTCTTTATATCTCTCTCAGGCTTCAAACAACGATTCTCCTTGGTTTTGGGTAAATCTAGTTATTTGGTTTCGAAGAACAGCGGTCTTACTCGGGGGAAAATATCTGGCAAGGAATACTTTTCTAAGGTCTTCCCAACTTGTTATGGAATTTGGTGGAAGGGAATCTAACCAAGATAGGGCCTTATCTCTGAGGGAAAAAGGAAATAATCTTAAGTGAATCGCCTCAGGAGGGGCTCCATTGGTTTTAAAGGTGTCTGCTAGTTGGAGAAAGTTTTTCAAATGTTGGTTTGGGTTCTCTGTAGCAAGACCTGCGAATTGTCTCTGTTGTACTAACTGCAGCAGGGATGGTTTAAGTTCAAAATTGTTAGCTGGTATGGCTGGATTTACTATACTAGAACTAGGTTCCTCGTTGGATGGTTGGGCGAAATCCTTAAGAGGTCTTTGATTTTGATCTTCAGCCATAGCTTTCCTAAGTTTACGGAAATATAAACGTGCGCGAGCGTAACGTTCTGGTTCAGCTAGAGGGTCTACTAAACTTCCGGTACTACGAGTTTTTCGCATTGACCGGCGGGTAACTTCCTTAGTCTAAACGGTATAACAACAGGGTACGAAATTTGACGAAATTGGTCCCCGGCAACGGCGCCAAAAACTTGATGCGTATTTTTTTCCGCAAGTGTACGAACGCGTCAGAGTAATATAAAAGATTATCGTATCCACAGAGACCAAGTGTCAATCTATCGCTATCTATTGTTAAGGTGTGTATCTAAGGTGATTGAAAATAGTAGTTTTGAAGAGTGCACGGTAGTAAATAAAGTAATTAAAATTAATTGATAAAGACAGGTTCGAATGCAATTCACACAACCAATTGATAATCCAAGTACTTGCTAATAGAACTACTTACGGGCAATATCTTCTACTTTGAAAAGAACTAATTTGACAGGAACTGTCGCTTTCGCGTACTCAGAACCGAGTTGTACCCCCTAATCAAACCCTCTTATTGTCACGGATAAAAAGGTGCGCATTGCGTTAGAGTAGTAAACCTATTTTTAAGAAATATAGTATCTTGACCAAGTTGAAAAGTATTTTAACCTGGATTTTCTAAAAAAAAGAGGTTCTTACGAACCAGACTTTAAACTTCTTAACGCGTCCGAAAATGGTTTTAAAATCTCTTTTCCTTTTAAATTAAAAACTCCTAATAAACTAAACAAAGCGCTTTCGCTGTTTTTGAAATAGTTTAAAAACAATTAAGTTTAGATAGGCGTTGGACGGCTTTCGATCTTACCCAACGGAATTTAAGAACAGGAAAACTTATATTGAAAGTTAAAATAGCCCTTAAGTGTTTCCACTAACAATTGTACAGATTATCGGTTCAGTTATGATCTTCACACTCTAACCTTTATAAAATTAGCCAGACATGGTAAAGTAAAAGTTCATTTTTAGATTTTTCATAAAAAAAAGTATTTAAGTGCGAGTGCGGAAAGTAAATGAAAGTAGTGCGAGTGCGGAAAGTAAATGAAAGTAAAGCAGTGCGGAAAATAAATGAAATTAAAAGACAGTGCAAGAAATAAAGTTGACAAAAGGTAAAGTAATAAAAACCTGCTCCAATCGGAGTGGTTGAATAAAATGCGAACTGAAAGTAAATGGCGGCAAGATTAACTTCCTTCCAGAGTGCTCCAAGACTCAATCTCACAGGCTCTTACAGACTCGATCTCTCGAATGTAGTAACACCTCGATGTGAAGCGATTACCACTATTACACTGATATATGTTTATGAACAACTAAACTTGGATGCCGAAAAACGAAAATCTAAAGTCTTATTTATAGGCAAGGAAACATGTGGAAAAGACAAGGATGCCCATAGCTTTTGAATTTGGGCGGGAACTTGTTTTGCTCTTGTGGCGCCCGCCACAACACCATGGCGTCCGCCATGAGTGTAAAATTGCTTGGGCAGTTGGAGATCGTGGGGAAAAACAGTTGGGATGAGTTTGAGACATGGCCACGTCATGGAAGACCCTGTGGCGGCCGCTAGAGTGGATGCCATAAGTGCAAAATGCTGATTTTCTCTATTTTAGCTCATTTCGGCTCCTTTTTCGCTCCTTTTCTCGCTCGGGGCTCCGATTAGACTAAAAACCTGAAAACAAAGAAAAACATAATAATAACATAATAAAATGACATTAAAAGACTAAGAATGCATACGAAATCGGAGTCAAAAATACGGTGAAATTCAGTGTCATCACTTTTGCAGAAATTGGTATGTCTTTTGATTGGGGAATCTTGAGTCCTTATGAGGAAGGGAAAATATGCGACAAGTATGGCGGTTGCACCATTCCTTTTTATGAATGCATTTTTTCTACCTTGGGCCTTTGTTTCCCCTTCACTGTTTGTAAGGTAGAGGTTCTGAAACATTTGGTCATGGCTTCTTTGCAATTCCACCTTACATGTTAGGCATACATAAAAGTCTACTAGTATTGGTGTGAGTTCATGAATTGAAAGCTTTGTGTTATTATCTTCTTTCATCTATTTAACTGCCTTCGTGATTCGGCGTCCCGGACTAGGGGTAGAGGATTACTCTCCCTTAATTTGACTATTCACGGGTTTGAACCTCTTCCAAAGCTTTCATATTTTGAAGATTGGTTCTTTCTCGTAACCTCTATCAGCCCTGAAGCTCATGATCTAATTTATGATGTTGACAGTGGAGTGGAGGGAAAATGTGCCGACTTGTTCTCCATGTATTGAATTGAAGGTCAATTTTTACTAGGGAATCGCCTTTTTATATACAATGAAAAGGATCTCCCCGATGAGGCTTGGTATAAAAAAGGTTAGTTAATGAAGTTTATTAGCAACTTGGGATATATAGGCGGAGTTACCCTGGTGGCGGAGGTTGATAATAAATGTTTAAAGCATATTATTGATGTCCAGTTATTGATAAGAGCCCACTTTCTAGAAGAGAGAAAACCATTTTTTAAGCTTTAAGACTTTTGGGGATTTCAAAATTTTTAATTTGTATACTCCTGATGTATTTGCTTTATTCAGAACTATAAGAAGAATGTATGGATAAGAAAGAGCAGTTCTAGCTTCTAAGGCGGGGAGTACAGTCGATCAGAAATAACGTCGTTGCGGAGAACCTGTTGACTATACCAAATATCTCAGGTTTGATTGTCTGCACTTTATTAACGGGATATGGCTCTCGTTCTCTAAAAGGTAGCTAACCTCCTACTTTGGACAAGGACTGTTTTTATTTGGCTACCCTTTCTATGCTTATTCTAAAGGAATAACTGGGTACTCTTGCTCGGTATACTTTGTGTGCCTCGTTTTCTTTGGCCATTGGTGCATCCAGTCACTGAGAGTCTTTCTGTTCTGAATGGAACCGCACTGAAAAGCAATATATGAAAAACAATGTCCACGGCTTGTAACTTTGGAAGGATAGATATCTGTAGGAAGCAAATGAAGATTCTACTTTCTTTTTGCGGTGAAGAATGTTTTGCTTCCATTAAATCTCACTGGTTCTCTTTCTAATATGGTTGATCATCTAGTAAAGATTGTGGCGATGAAAGACCAAGCTTTGTCTACTGTGTGAAGTAATTTGGGGTTTAAGAATTAAGTTTCTTGCGTTCTTAGGATGCTTTACTGACTCAGCAACTAGCTGAGCGTATGAGTTAAATTCCTTATGGTAGTTTTACAGTCATCTGAAAATGATTTTGCAGTAAGTGGAGCATTTCTACTACTCTATGACGCTTTCCAGGGAGCAAATCTGACTGAATCAAGCAGTTGAAGATGGGGCCCTTCATTCTCCTTTTTTTATGTATTATTTGTATAGTACTTTGTAATGGAAGAGTATGCAAAATACTTTTTATGGAATGAAATATTTTTTGTTACCTGCTTGAGGTGTATTAGTATGATCCTTAGTACATGGCTCTGGATCTTTGCAGACTTACGAGGTATTTCCTCGAAGTTAATTAGGCATCGTTGTTTTAAGGTGTTTTGTATGATGTTGAATGCATAGCTCTGGATTTTTGTGATCTTATGAGGTATTCCCTTGGAGTTTAATGGATGTCACTGTGACAATGAAAGAGGGAATATGAGTTTTATTTCTTTCTGTTACCTGTTTTAAGGCGTTTGTATAACCCTGAGTGCATATCTCCTGATCATTGTGAACTTACGAGGTATTCCCTCAAAGTTTATTGGGCGTCACTGGGGTCGTTTCAAGCCAAATTTTGGTTCCCCTTCCCCCTACCAGATGAAAACCTGGTCAGAGGTAAACATGTGGCCAACCCACCACGACATCTAGAGTGGCTAGCTGCCAGACGAGGATGGATCGTTATTGCATGTGAGGAACTAATTGCTTTAGTCGAATGTGCAAATCGTCTCTGAAAGCACTCATAAATTTAGGTGGTGAATTGATTGCTTTAGTCAAACGTACAAAGCGTCTTCGACATCACCCCTAACTTTAGGTGGGGAATTGATTGCTTTAGTCGAACATGCAAAGTGTTTCTGACAGCACCCCCTCACTTTAGGTGGGGAATCGATTGCTTTAGTCAGACATACAAAGCGTATTCTAATGGCATGAGATTTCACCGTTTATTTAACTTGATTAGTGCATGTTTTAGAGTGGTTTTGATTTGCATTTGTACTGTTATGTTGGTATTTTCTATGTTTTCAGGTAATTAGTTATTTGGGAGCCTTGTGCAAAGGAATGAAGCAAAAACGGATGAATTGCGGAAGGAATGAGGTTGGTTCATGCTAGTGGCAACCACCATGGCGTTCACCATGAGGTGGTCATGAGGGGCCCACGCACTAACAGTCAAAAGACCAAGTCAAGTCAAGTCTGCAAGCATTGAGCTCGCCATGGGGGTGTGGTGGTCGCCACACGTTATGGATGTCAAACGGTCACAAAGAGGGTTTCCCTTGGTCTCCAAGCCTCCACAAACCGTCCCAATATTTTCTCCACGACCTGGAATCGGTTTCCTGTTGGTTTCTAGGGTTTTGGACTCCTATAAATACACCTTTCATGCTGTTTTCAAGGGGGGTCCAAGTTTTGTGCACACTTAGGCCATACTCTGTCCAATTGTAAGCATAACCCTTGACACCGAAGAGTTATCGCATCACGAATCGAGTCTATATCAAGTTTGGATCATCCATGTACAAGTTTTATTTCCGCCAAGATTAATTACTTCAGCATTTATTGTATCAGATTTAAGACTCCGACCGGAGCAGGTTTTTATTTAATTACTTTATTTACTTTCGCCACCTTTATTTAATTTTCCATTTATCTTCTACTTTCGTTTAAACCGCATCTTTTAATTACGTGCGCCATGTTTTATCCCGTTATCAAATTAATCGCATTTATTTACATTATCATGTCAAGCTAATTTTATTGGTGTTGAGATGTGAGGACTTTGATTAAACGTATCTTTATCGTTCTTATAAAAATACCTTTGGGGATGTTTTGGTTTTTAGACAATTTTAATGCGTCTTATTTTAATCTACCCCTACGAAAGTGGGACAGTGAAAACACAGGGTAAGATCAAAAGTCGTCCGGTATAAAGGATTTAAATTATTAAGTTCTTAGTTAATAAATTCCGCGAAAGCCTTTTATTAATTAATCAGGGAAGTCTAAGGTTTCTAGCAAGCTGGTTTTAAAACTATTTATGAACGCACTCGTTTATAGGTTTAGGATCCGGTACTTAAGCGAAAGCTTAAGAACCCTTTTTAACTTAAACTTTCTAATAAAAAATCACTTTTCTATTTAGTAAAGAGTTTAATTTCTTAAAAAATAGACTTACTACTTTAACGCATTAGGCGCCTACCATGAGTGACGATGGAAGGTATAAATTAGAGAGTAAGTTCGGTTATGTATGCGTGAAAGCAACAGTTCCCGTTAAATTGATCCTTTTCAAAAAAGAGAATATCGCCCCATTGGAAATCCCTTTTTAGAAACAATAAGAGTACAGTTAATTAGTAGATCCCCACATCTCTGCACTGTTTGTCCAATTTTATTTAGTTCGTATTTTAGCGTAATTTTTATTACCACATTCAACTTCTTTATTGATCGCCTTAAATAAACTCCATAGCAATCAGTGACGATAGACTTTTGACTAGTGGTCTCTGTGGGATCAATAACTTTTAAAACTACATGATAGGTTGTGCACTAGCAGTTAGATTGTATACACCCGGTCAAGTTTTTGGCACCGTTGCCGGGTTCTAATTACGTCAAAACATCGTAAACTAGTTGTCACTTCGCTTGATTAAGGCATTTTCGATGGATTACCCAAATTATTTTTTTGATCACCAATCTAAACATTTCAAGGGCCCATAATATTCCTATAAACCAAACCTTGAAATATTGGTAGAAAACTTTGTTAGTTCACAAGCTCTCTACAGGTTAGAATCCATGGTTCGAAGGTTTGTAGCAACTCAAATTGCATATAATAGGGAATTTAGAAACCATGCTCTTCTTGCTAATGAAACCCTTAAGCAACTAAACAATTATATACAATCCTTAGTACTTAGTAATAAGGAATTAGGGACAAAAATAACATCGCTTATACAAATACATATTGGCACAGTAACCTATGAGGCTGACTCCGTAAGAAAACCCAAGGCAAACAACAAATTAATCAAGGAAAGTTATAGTAAAGAAAAGATTAGAATTTTTTTTAGTTGAATTCTTTAAAGGCTAGGTCAAGGGGGAATGTCGCTACAACTAGGAATCATAGAACTAGAGAAGAAATTAACACCAACCCAGGGATTCCAACACCAAAGGATGAGCTAGATCTAATCCCGCCTTACTTAAGATATGAACTGCACTATAATGGAAAGAAAAGAAAAGGGGAAGGATATGAGAGATGGCTCGATAAATGGCCATGGAAACAACCCATTGATTGGGCCTACCCTCCGTAATTTTGTTTTAATAAGTTGAGCTACCGACACTAAACTAAGCGTTGCATGGAAGGCAACCCATGATTCCGTCTTTTTTATTAATTTTTTATTAAAAGGTGAATTATCTCTTCTAACTAGGCTAACTTATTTGATTTCGAATGTTTCAGGGCTCAACACTCTACATAGCTTATTCTAACCATATTTTCAGAATGCATAACGTTGATGACATGGAAATCAGGTTCAGAGACAATGACCAGAGAAGATGTTACGCAGTCCTATCTGAAAGATCCATGCTACCCACTAGATATCCTGACATAACCTGCATGACAACCCTAGGAATTGAAAGAAGTATTAGCTATATGGTTAGCCAAGTTGATTGGGAGGAATTTTCAGAGTTTAAGCATGAGACCTATAGAAAACTCACCCTTGAGTTCCTCAGTTCCCTCATTTATGATCCTTATCAAGGACGTAGACCCCATCGTGACCACATATCATTTAGGTTGTTTGGGCAAGAATATAATCTAACCCACCGAGGATTCATAAGTCTTTTAGGATTCCAAACTGGTCTGAATGCCCATCCAGAAATCCCACTCTGTTTTTACTAAGGCGATACTTTAGAAATTTTTTGGAAGGAAATCACCCATAATGTAGACCCCAACCCAGCCACCCAGTTTTCAAACCGAATCCATAACCCAACACTTAGGTACTTCCAAATGATCTTAGCCCAGACATTCTTTGGTAGGAGTGAAACTTATGAGCCAGTAAGTGCGGAGGAGCTATTCATTCTTTACTGCATCACCGAAGATGATTTTGTTGCATCTGGTACACTCCTCATTCAAAACCTAGCAGGTATAACCCGGTCTTTGGTAGGACCGATTCATGTAGGGGGATAATCACCCGTATAGCCTATGCATTTCAGTTACAGAACAAGCTTTCCCAACTAATCCTAGGGATGGCAATTTGGCCCATCCCTAGTGGGTACTCAGAAAATTACCCACAACGAGTAGGTAAAAACCCGCAAAAATGGGCACGGGTACGGGCTCGGGTAATTACCCACTTAAATAAGCGGGGATGGGTGCAGGGATGAGCACCTTAGTACCCAGCCCGCCCCATACCCGCATAATATATATTTATATATTTTAATTTATATTATTATATAAAAATAAATATTTATAAAATTAAAAAAAAACATCAATTTTAAATTACTACATATTTAATATACGTTATCATTTATTTCATAATTCAACAATAAAATTTTTTAAAAACTTTTTAATATTTTTAAAAACTTAAAATATTATGATATTTTATACTTGATATATTTATTTTTATTAGAAATATGGGTACGCGTACGGGCACTTATATACCCATAGGGTACGGGGACGGGTGCCAATTTTGATACCCAAGCGGGTATGGGCTCGAGTACGGGGATTTTTTTTAACTGCGGGTATGGGGACGGGTACTATAGTACCCTACCCATACCCTGCCCATTGGCATCCCTACCTAATCCCTTACTGTGGTTATACACTTCTGGACCTGGACCGTTGCCTTGAAAAAGGTCTGATACGTAAAACATATTTTATGATTAATGAATACAAACTTCTCATTGATGATGAAGTCATCCACCATTTCTACCTGCCTAACCCAGAAAGAACCAACATCCAAAATAGGGAGAATTGAACTTATGCTTTAGAGTCTCAAGACGAGACACCCTTCAGACCTGCTACACCTCCTACACCAGAGTATCACCCATTACCTGCACCTCTTTCAAATAGGATTGTTGCGATTTCTTCTTCTAGCCCCATCAGGAAACGAGGCAAAGATGTCGAGCTTACTTTATTGCGCCAAGAAATTGTAACACTTCGAGTAGAAATCAGCAATCTGAGGCAGAAGGCAAAGATAGATAACGCCATTCATACTAAAGCAGAAGACTATCTCTTCCGAGAGATTTTCGACCTTCGACGCCAACTCTCAGAGGCTCATGCATCCTGTCCACAACAGATGTGAATCCTACTTATCATTTCACTTAGTCTTCTATTAGATTTATTTCACCATTATTTTTTTCTTATTATTTTCTCCAGATTTATTTTTCTGTTAAAACTCTTATTGCATTATCGAAATTTTTTAGATTCATATTCAGTAATATTTTTTCCTACTTTTTTTTTTATTTTCAATATTTATTTATTAGCCAACCATTTATTTGAATAACCCAATTATTTTCAAAAATGTTGTCTAAGCAAAGCAAAAGGGGAGTGTACACTCAAAATTTCCCAAGTCAGGCCCAATAATCCACCTTAGGCCCAGACCCGGGACGTGTGAAGCATGGCGGTCGCCACACACCCCATGGCGGTCACCATGGCATCAGGAAAAAGAAAAAATATACCAGTTACGGGACAGAACCATTGTCCCTTATTTTTCTCCAACCTTTTTCTCCCAAAACCCATTTTCTTCCTCCATTAACACCCACCATTACTCCACTCACTCATAAAACTTCCCATAATCCTCAAAAACCTCTTAAACTTTCATCATTCCCTCAACCTTCCACCTATTTAAACCACTCTATTTCATCCATAAACCCATAAACCATTTCATTTGAAAAAAAAACCCAAATTCACCAAAACCTTCATATTCACAACAATCGCAGAAGGAATGGAAATAATTTTTCGAGAGAGAACTGCTGGAGAACGACAAAGGGCAAAATTTGAATCGCTTCTGAACCGGGAGATAAGTTCTACAAGGTATTTCAATGTCTCTTGTTTTCACACTTTAGGCATTTACAACCATGTTTACTTTATGATTAACAACTTAGGATTACAGAGTTTATTTGAGCGAAAGGATTCTACGTATGAGTTGTTAACCCGTGAATTTCTGAGTTCTTTGATTTACAGAGTTAGACCTGACTCTGCTAGTACGATACGCACCGTTCAATTTTGCATGTTTAACACTGAGTACACATTCACTACTGATGAAATTGCTGATATGTTAGACCTTTCCCACGGGGAAGGAATGCCATGTGAGGCACCACTTGAGTCAGAATGGGGAAAGGATGATTTTGAGTTATGGAGAGAAATTACAGGTCTTACAACTCATTCTTTTGAGGGCAACCTTGCCTCCGCAATACACAACCCAACCATTCGCTATTTTCGCCAAATGTTGGCAGACACTATATTTGGCTGGGAATACTGCAACAAAACTAATGCAAAAGAGATGTTTTATCTTCAGAATGCCCTTAATGGCCGCCAGGTAAATTCTGCACCGTTTATGATAGCAAACATGAAAGCGTCTAGAGGTCATATCCTGTTTGGAGGTTTGATTACCTCACTGACCCGTGCAATTGGCCTAGATGACAAGCTGGACAACTTAGAGCCATTGCTACATGTCATACCCTAATTTTTAACCCTGGGATCCCACCTCTTTGTGCATCATCTCGCATAACATCTTTAGGTCATAGGATCTTGTGTGCGTGTTTATCATGACTAACCAGTCTGTACAGCTTCAGTAATTTCAGGCACTTTAGGGTGTGTTAAAGCAAGGGCCTTGGCCGATTAAAATACAAAATGGTTTGGATTTTGAGATTAAGGTATTCATTCAGGTGTGCTTTGAGTTCAATATTTGCAAAGTGACCAAGTGGTATGATTTGGCTCATGGAGCCAGTACGACATCAAATTTTTTATTCCTATTGTTGTGAACTCAAATGGTTTGACCTAACTGGAACAAGAACTAAGCATGCCAAACTTGGAAAGGAGATTCATGTGGACTTCTTGAATTACAATTTCAACATCTACCCAAAATTCCAAGTCATCCATGTCAAGTTCATTTCTGTTTCTTCATGACAAAGTTACAAGTCTAAGCGTAAATTTCAAGTCGATGCTACCCATCGCCATTCAAGATTTAAGGGTGTCTTTGTTAAAGAAAATCTTTCAAGTTGGAGAAATTCAAGATTGCAATTTAAAGTGATACAAGATCAAAAGACTTTTTATAAGTCAAAACAATTCAAAATTGATGTTCACATTACAAATTCAAGAACCCAAGTTATCATGCCATTTAAAGTTCAAAGTTTACAAGTTGGATTGCAAGGACTGCATACGTTTCTCACGAAATGGTTTATTCTGATCTCAATCAAAATCCTCTTATTGTTCCTACGGAAATTCTTCGGAGCCATGCAAATTCAAATGGGAGAGGGATATTGGACTGTAAATTTCACCCTAAACAACCTTGGTTATTTACTGTCGGGGCTGATAAGTTGATCAAACTTTACTGTCACCACTAAAACATGTCCGGCCAGACCCATGCATGATAGACTGATGATATATAGGGCGGATGACTATCTCTAGTTTTGTCTCCCAATTTTAAACAGAAAACTGAAGCCACTCCATCCCAAATGATGGAGTTTCTGGCTCTATATCTTCAGTTATTTTAAGGAAATTGCTTGAATTTGTATTCTACACTTGTCTTCTTTTAAACTTATGTTGAAATGTCAAGAATCTGTACTCCCAAAAATCCGCATGTCAAATTCATATCACGTTCTCATTGCAAGTATATCAAGGCTGTGAAATTTGAGTTTTTATGATAACATCTTCTCTCATCAATCATCCTTCAATTACTTCGAAATTTAGAATTCAAATCAACTTCATCAACAACAACATGAGTCAGTTTAATAATCGGCAATAGGCATCTATATCATATCCACCACCATCATAAATCATTACAACAATCCAAGTGAGTTCCCACATCAACAATTACAAGAAAATCTAAGATTAAAGCTAATCTTAGTTCTAAAAATATCATGTTACAAAACTTGCAAGCCAACATAACGTCAAGACTAAACAAATACTCCAAGCCCATGCTTCAACATTCCAATCTCGCCAAAGCCGCTCCAAACGAACCCATATGTGAGCCACAAAATAACTCCGAACTGTTATAACACATGAGCTACAAAAGAAGGAACATCAAAATGGCACAAATTCTTCATTTCTAAAAACACAGAGTAGCAAGAGAGTGAACAAACCATGGCAGCCCTTGTTTCGTCCAAAATGAGTTCGTACTTTATAACCGAGGCCTATACATGGCAAGCATATCATATGGTCAAATAAAATCATCACTTACAAAAGCTCCCACTTGCAAATCCTGAAAATTCGAAGATTACGAATCCACATTGAGAAACAAAGAAAAAATAATTACACAGTTTGAAGTGAGCAGACACAAAACTACAAAGGCTGGAGGAAAGGCGTCTCAAGAGATCCTTGACTCGTGGAAAGGAAATGTTTTTTCTAGCCTAACTATTGCTGCACCAGACTTGGATACTTGGACAGTGGTTAAAGGTCACTTACCACTTTTATCAAACTCTATACCATTTGCTATTTAGCACCAGTATCTTCAGCCTCCAGCAACCTGCGTACACAATCTGCAACTTGAGAAAATGGCAATGGGATTGCAAATAACAGAGTCGTGGCTTCATGAATACCAAGTATTTCCATCAAGAACTCACCTGCATCTCCAGATGGTACAAAAAAAATTAAAAGATATATGCGACACGGTTTGGATTCATGTACGAATTTTGTTGCGTCATTTGTAAGATTTCAAGTACGGGATATGATATTTGATAACTCACCTGGCATTGGCTTCACATGTAACAATATTGCTGCACCCTGGCCCTCATCACCCTCATCTACAGTTTTGAGATCTCAACTTTAAGGTAAAACAATCCCAAGGAACTATGCTGTCATGATCGCCGCGAATTACATTTTAACCGGAAACCTTCTCATTGGACAAGTGCCTGCATTCCAAGAGAAAACAAACTTAGGCGTAGACCTTTCATACAAAAATTTCAATTCGTCATGCCATCAATAGAGTTGCCGACCTTGACCCCTCATTTAGTGCGCAGAATCATTCAATCATTGGCAACTGCACAAACTGTTAGTGCTCAACTGAAAAAGCATTATTAGGCAGCATCCGAGAAACAGTCCAAAATGTAAGCTCGAAATTCTAACTTATTTCATTCAAAAAAGAAAAGCAAAGAAGGCGTGAATAAAGGAAACGTGAAAACGAGACATTTTTGGGCATCGACACAATCATTGGTACATGGCAAAGAATCAAGGGCATTTATCCTAGTCATTAAGTTCCAAGCATGCCAAGGAGAAAACAAATAAAGCATTTACAAACATGTTTCAAACACAATCCTAAAAATGGAAGCAATCACAAAATCCATTAATCAACAATCAGGAATTAGGGAGCAATATTCAAATACTTTCCAAAACATACCAAACATGTTGAAGAAAAAAAAGAAAGGAAAACACTTCAAAACATGTACAAACACGTCCAAAGGAAATTGGAAAGGAAGTTTAACACAAATTAGACACATCCAAACATGTTGATGCAAATATGGAAAGAAATTAATGCCATGAGTTACAACTTGAGGACAAAATCACAACCATAAATACACACACGGCTGAGGAAAGGAGAGGACAGTAATCACAAAAGGCACAACAATACCTTCAACTTACTACATCATTATCAGGTCGGCCCAACACATCTTGAGGCCAAAAGCAAAATTTAAAATTAAATATTTTTAATATATTAAAAATATATTTTTTAAAATTAATATATTTGAGTTGTTTTAAGATGTAAATTAATAAATTATTATAATCAATTTTATTTAATATTTTATTTTAACTAATAATACAATTAATTCATCTAAATACTCTACTCATTATTAAAAAAACTATAATTGAAAAACAGTGTCAAAATTATAAAAAAAATACTTAAATATCAAATCTTTTAAAAAAAAAACTCAAAAATTTATTATTTATACCAGTAAATTTTAAATTAAGAAATCAAACAATACATTTTATAAATAATTGATATTTTCTATATTTTAAATAAATGTTATTATTTAATTAATATATAAATAATTTAAAAGGTTTTTTATTTTTTTAAAATTAATTAATTAAACTATTAAATATAAAGTAAAAAATTTGAGGCCCTAGGCGGTAGCCTTGGTGGCCTACCCCTAGGGCCGGCCCCGCGCGAGAGAGAACTGATTTGAGCCTAGTTTCTCACGTTTTTTTCCTACAATGTTGCTGTCATTTTGTTTGAACGGGCCTTTAGGATCCGGCCCAATTAATTTTCTTTTTTTCTTTCTTATTTTCTATAGTTGTTTTAACTCATTTTGGGTTGAGGGTAATGCGTTTGGATTAAATTTTGATTCTAATTTCTATTTTAACTAGTTTTTTTAATAAATTTTAGTTAATTTTTTATGTTAACTTTAATATTGATATTGATTAATCCTAATGTTAATTTTGTTATTTTTAATAACGATCTTGGTTAAACCTTGATATAATTCTGACGATGATGTTAACTAATCTTAATGAATTGCGGTTAAATCTTGATACGTCCTTCTTAGTGATCTTAATTTTTATGCTTTATGCTTTAATCTATACTCTTATAATATTATGATTGCATGTGCCTCTATCCAAGGGAAGAACATGTGTATGACTATTACGCCATACACATTGCATCTCATTTGCATTTCTCATTTCCCCCTTTGTGGCTTCTATGCCCTTTTAAGTTGAATACCTTAGGATAGTTTTTCCTTAGGCTAAATTCCCCTTAAATTGTTTAGACAACTTACAATTAAGTTCGATTCTCTCCACAAGAGAATTAGACATAAGTCATCCCTAGCTGAGGTGTGATTCTCCTACCCCATAACGTAATCGGGAAGGACGTGGATTCCTTTTCCATTTAGGAGAGATATATGACATACTCGTCGATTCAATATCCGAGTTGAAGCCCTTCTCCTAAGACGAAGCAAAGGTCCATTCTCCACACGTTTGTGGCGGTTTAAGTTAAGTATTCTCCTTAAGATGATGACTTGCCTTTTCTCCTAAAAATCAATCAATCAAACTCTATTTACCCTTCGAGGGGAACTACGAATGCTCTGATTCCATTCCCGTCAGGATACGTAGGCACGAGATGCGATGTCTTGGCGAACATACTTAGAAATAACACCTTAGGACTTCCTATACTTTTCACCCTTAGCAAACAGATAACAATTAGCAAATAACACAATAAAACAAGAGGTTTCTGTAGAATACTACAGATGCTTAGGAAGCTAACACCTTCCCTAGGTATAACCAACCCTCGAACCTTAGATTCTTTAGCTTTGCATTGCATTGCATACTCATGGGTTATTCGTTCTTTTTCCCTTCCCTTGGATAAATTAAAGACCGATGGTGAATTGTGATTTTTTATTCAAGTTAATAAATAGCTTGATATCCAATTCTCACCGCGACACTATCCCGCTCTCTCGACCTTGAAAGTGCCAGATCCATACGGTTTTGTAGAAAACGAAGAAAGGGAGTACCACCTTATGATTCATAATAATGTAGTCACAAGTATTATTTTGTCATGGCCTTCACGTACTGATGTGTGAGTAAGAGCCAACTGGACATATGATCTAGATGCTCCAACTTACGTTGGTCCACCACCTACGGTAGTCCCTGCCAATATAGCAGAAGAATATGATCATGATATGCAGGATCACGTTTCACCTCATGTATCACATGTACACGACACACATACACACACTGCACCACATTTTTTTTACCATGTTGCACGTACCTCCTCATGACATACAGCTCAGCCTGAAGGTGTCCCATAAGAAGGGCAGTATGCCGCACTTTATCAGCAACAACAAGAAATGATTACATTCATGAGAGAGTCACATGCCGAGACACATAGATCAATTCAACAGATAATAGCAACTCAGATTGCACAGGCTACTTCATTGGAAAATATGTCTGGCACCATTAATGTTCTACAAGGCCACCAAGGAGATATCTTGGGTTATATACGCCTCCTGAGAGAACAAAACACTGCATTAGCAGCACGAGTGGAGCATTCGACCTTAGTAAACACTTCCAGAAGCCGAAGCAGATCACGCAGAAGGAGGAGTAACAGCCCCAGGGGAACACACTAGCTCTCACCAGGTTTTTTCTTTCCTTTTTCACCTTAAATCAAAACATTGGGGACAATGTTTGGTTTAAGTGTGGGAGGAAACTTTTACTTACTTTCTAGTTAGATTTATTGCTTTCTCTATTTTCTCAGTCAATTATCGAGTCATTGTATGCGCCATTGAGTCATTTATGCGTGTTTTCTAGTGTTTATTTCACTTCCCCTCTTTCTTGAGACATGCCGAAATTTTTTGTTATTTTGGAACAAACAGAGGACAGGTTACAAAGACTTGGGAAAATTCCTAAAAGATCGGTATCATCCTAACACCGCAAGTCTCTTGATTATAGAAATCAAATTGCATAATTATTATTCAATGGCCTTGAATCCTCATTTCTGAAGTAATCTTAAGTAGTTTATTTTAGCAGTCAACATCATCTAAGTTACCGCTAAGTGAGTAAATCGATGCAAATAAGTGAATGATCCCATTAAAAGAAATAAAAAAGCAGAAAATAAGTAATAAAAAACAAATAATTTGAAAAGAGAATCCGCTTTCTAAGTTTGGTAACCCTCACCCGGTTACTTAGCCCAACAGTGGAGGAACCTTTAAAATTACGCCTGTGTTGAAAAATAGCGAAAAGTGTTGAAATTCGACACGAAAATCTGGGTCATAATCATTAACAGGTTTATTCACCATGCGAGTATAAGATAACGGGCTTAATGTGATTACGCCTGAATGAAAAGAAACGAAAAAGGAAATGAGTAAGTTTGGTCTGAGCATAATAACATGATGCAAATTAGTAAGTATACGAAGGAGACTTATAACCACAAAAATGTGGAGTGTGTTGCTATGATATCTTTAGTTTTTGAGTTAGTACCTATCAATGTGACCATGTCCGAAGTGAAGTCCATAACAGTTACTATAAGAACCATTATTTTCCTCTGCGTATACATGTCTTGCTTGAGGACAAGCAAGGGTTCAAGTGTGGGAGAGTTTGATGACATGAGATTTGACTTGATTAGTGCATGTTTTAGAGTGGTTTTGATTTGCATTTGTACTGTTATGTTGGTATTTTTTATGTTTTCAGGTATTTAGTTATTCGGGAGCCTTGTGCGAAGGAATGAAGCAAAAACGAACGAAATGCGGAAGGAATGAGGTTGGTTCATGTTGATGGCGACCACCATGGCTTTCACCATGAGGTGGCAATGAGTGGCCACGCACTAACGGTTAAAAGACCAAGTCAAGTCCATTCTGCAAGCATGGCGCTCGCCTGGGGGGGGGGGGGGGGCGGGGGTTCGCCACATATTATGAATGTCAAACGGTCACAAAGAGGGTTTTCCTTGGTCTCCAAGCCTCCACAAACCGTCCCTACATTTTCTCCACAGACTGGAATCGGTTTCCTGTTGGTTTCTAGGGTTTTAGACTTCTATAAATACACCTTTCATGCCATTTTCAAGGGGGATCCAAGTTTTGTGCACACTTAGGCCATACTCTGTCCAATTGTAAGCATAACCCTTCACACCGAAGAGTTATCGCATCACGAATTGAGTATGTATCAAGTTTGGATCATCCCTGTACAAGTTTTATTTTCGCCAAGATTACTTCAACATTTATTGTATCAAATTTAAGACTCCGAACGAAGTAGGTTTTTATTTAATTACCTTGTTTACTTTCATCGCCTTTATTTAATTTTCCATTTATCTTCTACTTTTGTTTAAACCGCACCTTTTAATTACGTTCGCCATGTTTTATCCCGTTATCAAATTAATCGCATTTATTTACATTATCATGTCAAGCTAATTTTATTGGTGTTGATATGTGAAGACTTTAATTAAACGTATCTTTATTGTTCTTATAGAATTACCTTTGGTTTTTAAACAATTTTACTGCGTCTTATTTTAATCTGCCCCTACGAAAGTGGGACAGTGAAAACACCGAGTAAGATCGAAAGTCGTCCGGTACAAACGATTTAAATTGTTAAGTTCTTAGTTAATAAATTCCGCGAAAGACTTTTATTAATTAATCAGGGAAGTCTAAGGTTTTTAGCAAGCTAGTTTTAAAACTATTTACGAACGCGCGCGTTTATAGGTTTAGGATCTGGTACTTAAGCGAACGCTTAAGAACCCTTTTTAACTTAAACTTTCTAATCAAAAATCACTTTTCTATTTAGTAAAGAGTTTAATTTCTTAAAAATAGACTTACTACTTTAACACATTAGGCGCCTACCATGAGTGACGATGGAAGGTATAAATTAGAGAGTAAGTTCAGTTCTATATGCGTGAAAGCAACGGTTCCCGTTAAATTGATCCTTTTTGAAACAGAGAATATTGCCCCATTGGAAATCCCTTTTTAGAAACAATAAGAGTACAATTAATTAGTAGATCCCCACATCTCCGCACTGTTTGTCCAATTTTATTTAGTTCATATTTTAGCGCAATTTTTATCACCGCATTCAACTTCTTTATTGCTCACCTTAAATAAACACAGTAGCAATCAGTGACGATAGACTTTTAACTATTGGTCTCTGTGGGATCGATATCTTTTAAAACTACACAATAGGCTGTGCACTTGTAGTTAGATTGTCTACACCCGATCATCTCCAACAACAACCATGGATTTATGTGCGCACTAGACATTGATATCCTTGGTTGTACTCTGGGTTTCTTGTCTCTATGCATAGTTATACGCAAAAGAATGTATCAGAAAGTATCATTTTATTTACTATTGTCAAGTATATATACACATACAAAAGGTAAATGGTATAGGTATATCATTTGATAAGATAAAAAAATATGAAACATAACCAAGCGGGTCAGCGCCGCTTATTCCTTTGTTCTTTTCGTTCAGCTTAGCAACTTTTTGGAGGACGGATGCCTATCTTGTTGAGTTCTCTAGTGAGATAAGCTACATTGATATCCATGGTTATGCCTTCGCCCTGATTTTTTTGTTGGGACTGTATATTCTTTTTGCTCCCTTTAGGTTAGCATTGATATTGGTCGATTATCCTTTCAAGTTGTGTTATTTAATCTTGAGGTGCATCGACGAGGCAACAACATCTATCGTGGCAGCAAAGAGTCATCCCAGGATATGATTGTAAACACTCCTGCAAGGATCAACAAGAAATTGAGAACCTACTGCTCGAATGTCCTTTCCATTGCCAACAAAAACCATCAACTCCATATATTCCTATGGATGGGTCATGGTTTCATTGAACACCTGGAGATCAAAGTCTTCATATGGCAGGAAACCATTTCGGTCCATCCTCATTTTCTCGAACAATTTCGAGTACATGATGTCGCAGAAGCTACCATCGTCAATAAGGATCCGAGACACATCGAACCGGCTCACTATAAAAATAATTATGATGGTAAATTTTTGTTAGCAATGCCTTCGATCTTCTCAGAGTCTCAGAATTCTAACAATGGTCGATCAGGGATTTTCACCGATGTACTTTCTTCCTTGCGATAGACAACCATCATTTATGTGATCTTCTTCCTCATGGTAACCTTTAGAGGGGAGATTTTCCCAGGGCGTTCCTTTGGCCATGGAGGATATGTAGGGTTGTTTCCCTTTGTTGACCTCCTTATTTCCTCTGTCAATATCGACCTCTATGATTTTTGAGTGAGACTTACTGTTAGACAATTCTTCTCTATCCTGTTTTCCCCCTTTGACATATTCGGATAGTCGGCCCCTCTTGATTAGTCCTTCAATGGCATCCTTCAACTGAACAAAATCATTAGTGTTATGGTCGTGACTTTGGTCGAAGAAGCAATATTTTGATTTATCCATCTGAGGTGTCTCTTTGATGGGATAAGGAGGTCGAAATCCTACCTTTTGAAACTCAATATTCACACAGTCTTGATAAACATTCTCCCATGATACTGTCAAGGGGTGTACATGTCGTACTTCCCTAGCATACCTCATTCAGAATCATCTAGACACTGGTGGAGTTCCTTCCCAGTCAAGCGATTAGAGTCAGACTAGATAGAGGAAGGGTTGTCAAAATGTGCGATTAGTTTTTCTTCCACGATCATCTAAGGTTCAACCATGGTTAACATTTCAGACAGATTTTGTAACACCCCGACTTAATTAGTCTTTTATTTATTTGTTTTATTTTATTGATTAAATTATTTAACTAATTATTTTATGTAAATTTATGACGTGGTTGGCCAGTGTCGGCATTTGTGGTGAATTGTGCTTAATTAATTAGTTTTTGTGAGATTTAATAAATTAAATTAATAGAAATTGAGAGAATAGTAAAGGTTGGGGTAAAAAGTGAAAATAATAGAAAATAGATGGTTATTAATGAAGAGCTTATGTTTAGTTGGGTCAAGATTTAATTAAAAGAAATTTAATTAGGTTATTATAATTGGAAAAATAGAAAAGATACTGGTTTTGGAGAGCATTTGTCAGTACGTGAAAAGAATTTAGAGGAAGAGCATTGGAGAGCTAGGGCTTGGGAAAGGAGAACCATAGAAGAGTTTGTTTACTTGCTATTGATGGATTTACAGGGTAAAAAGAAAAAGGGTTATTCATTTAAGGGTGCCTTAATCTTGAAAGGGTGTAGAGGTTTCCATTAACCTCTAATAGGATTTTCTTCTTTCTCTTTTGATTGATTGTTTGATGAGTTAAATAGATGTGAATCTATTTTTATGCCATGAACTTAAATGAAATTTGTAATTGATTTGTGTGTTGTTTATTGTTCAGGAATGGATTGGTATAAAAATGATGTTTGTGTTAAAATTGGGGGAATTTAGGGTAGTATTATAAATATGATTTTGTGAATAATTGATGGAATTACATGTTAAACTGATGAGAAATAACAGGCTAATTTGTGGTGATGTTGTTTGGTGGTATTAATTGATGTATTTGAATGTTATAATGAGGGTTAGGATGATGTATGAGTAATAGGGGATGAGGAGGATGAAGTTACTGTGAAAACTGGGATTTCTGTAAATTTGGCTGATGCCAATCGATTGACATCCTGTGCCAATCGATTACATGTCTGTAAAATAAGAAAATTTTGAGAAATTGAATCATGACAATCGATTAATTTAGGAATCAATCGATTGCATGCAATCAAAACGTGAAAAATTGGAAAGGCAAAATGTAAAAGGGAATGATGTCAATCAATTGACATCCTGTGTAAACTGATGCTAGTCAAATTTTGAAAAATTGCTGAAACTGAACCATGAGTTTTACCCGGTTGTTTTTTGTCATAAATTTAGTTTTGTAAGTCCAAATAAGGTATTGTTTGAAGCATTGGAAAGCTAACGCGCATATCTACCTTATATTAATTCCTTGTGAGATAAATTGATGTGTCGATGTATGTTTAATATGTGAATATATGTGTGGATCGCATGTATAATTGTGTCAATTATTGTACATGTTTGCTGATGAATTGATGAAATGAGTAGTTCGGAGTGAGAACTATTGGTGATACATTGAATGCATGATTGTTTACAGTTAGAAGTGGGGTTGTATTCATTGTTATGTTGTTGTTACATGATTGTTTACAGTCAGATGTTGGGTTGTAATCATTGTTGTGTTGTTGTCGTTACACAGTTGTATACCATGCATCATATATTGATGTTGTTGTGAATGAGGCATGTTGCTAGTTCAGATGTTAGGACTAGTGACTTGTCCTAAACTCAGTTGTTAGGGCTTGGAGCTCAGATGTTGGGGCTCGGGTTGAGGTTTTGGGACCTAGTTCGTATGAAGAATTAAATATTGAGTTGGTACCGCATGCATATAGAGTTGAGTTGTGAGTCCAGTTCAAAAAGAGGACCGTGACGAGCATGAGTTGAATCGATGTTCCATTGCATTACATAATGGTTATTCATATGAGATGTTTAAGTGTTGTTGAATACTCTTGTATGGATTTGTGTGATTTAGAATATGATGAATAAAATTGTGATTGATGATTGATCGTGATATGGGTGAAATAGGAATACATATTATCACGGTTCATGTTTAGTATGTGTATGATTTGTGATGTGTGAATCTACCCTGATTGTTTTATACACCAATTATTATTTAAATGTATTCTTATCCCCTTTATGTGGTTTTACGTATGTGGTCCTCTAAAGTACATACAATCAGGTACCTGAGTAGAGCTTGATGTAGAGGATGGCGTTGTGCCTTTTTAGTTGCATGTCGATTGAGTCGTATGGTTAGATTCACTCTAATATGTAACATGAGGGGACGAACTGTTCTTTTATTTTTATCATGTTACATATTTTTTTCATTTCTTTTGATGTTGAACCATTTTTCAAACTAATAATGTTGTTGATACTTTTTAATGCCAAGTATTATATTATTCCCACTGCTTATCAAATGATTTAATTTTCAAGTATGTGGTTCATGTATGTCTTGTTAATGTTTGAGTAACATCCAACTTGAAGGATTTATGTATTATACATGTTTTATTTAATTAATTATTGAGTCAAGAAATAGGGTGTTACGTAGTGGTATTAGAGTCTGGTCGGTCAATCCGGCCAAGTTTTTATAATTTTGTATCTTCCCTGGTATGCGATATGTGTGTAAAACCCTGTTGGTGCTACTTTGTTTTTCTAACCACTTTCCAGCAGGAGAGGGGTTGAAACAATTGAGGGAGACATTTTTGCTTCTCTGAGATGTTTTAGGTGTGAATGATTAGTTCAACGTGATAGTGATTGAAAGAGTGCAAATTGTTGGATAAGTTAATGTTGTTTCCTAAGTTTGTTAAAGAGGGAGATTTGAAGCTCGTGTATGTTGAGTGTGTGAAAAGATTGAATTTAGAAGTGTCCGCTATGAGTGGTAGCATGGCCATTAATACTCCAACTAATGATTCAACGACTACTTTGTTAGTGTGTGTGAATTGTCCTTTGATAATTTATGGTAGATATTTTGGGACTGACTTGGCTTGTTTGCCTCTAATTTAACTTGATGTTATTATGGGAATGAATTGGTTTAAGTTCATCCGTGTGTTCATCTATTGTTTTGATAAATCGGTGAAGTTTCTTGAATCCGAAGAGAGTACAGAGTCGAGTTTCATGATTGTGAGATAGTAGGGATATCCTTGAGAAAGAGTGCTCAAGTGTTCATGGTGTTCGCTTCCTTGAGAGGGGGAAGCGATAAAATGATTACGAATATACCTGTTGTGTGTGAGTTTCCTGGGGTGTTCCTAGATGTCATTAATGATTTGCCGTCAGAGCGCAAAGTTGAGTTCTCTGTAGACTTAGTACCTGGTACTAGTCCTGTGTCGATGGCTCCGTATAGAATATATACTTTAGAGCTGAGTGAAATGAAAATATAATTAGAGGATCTACTTGTGAAGAAGTTTGTTCGACTGAGTGTTTCAACGTGGGAAGCTCTGGTGTTGTTTGTTAAGAAGAAAAATGGTAGGATGAGATTATGTGTTGACTATCACTACAAGAAAAAAGGAGATTTACGACACTTGAGTTGCGACAGTTATCACAAAACCGTCCTTATTCCTGGATTGCGACGGTTGTCACGACAGTTAGGGTCAACTGTCGTAGATTTTTTGCGACAGTTATAAAAAAACCGTCCTTATTCCTGGACTATGACAGTTCTCACGACGGTTTGAGTCAACCGTCGCAGATTTTTTAGGCATGTTGTATAAAATAATTGCGACAGTTACCAAATAACCGCCATCTTTCCACACTCGCGACAGTTAAGGCGAACTGTCGCAATTACTTTAGCCAATCATAATCACTATTTTTTTCCTTTAATTTCCCATTTTTTCTTTCATTTTTATTTTTCAAGCTTTTCAATTTTATTAATTAATTTTAATAAATAATTATTATAATTATTTATTTACAATATAATAGTAATATCCATACTACAACATTCTGTAAAAAAATAGAAGAAAAAAAAAAGCGAAAACCCTCTAATATTTCGCTCAATTTTTTCGCTCTCAGTTTTCCCTCAAACGCGAAAACCGCATTCGATTCAAACCTTCAATTCCTCCAATAGAAAAAACCTAAATTATCTCTCAATTTCATCTTGATTCAACTCACATAGTTCTTTCGCAGTCCGTTTCACAATAAGTATTCCCCTATTTTTTAGGCATCTTGCTTCTATTCATTGTCATGCTATTTCATTCTGCAGACGCTCCTGGAGCACCTAGACAATGGTGGTTCGGTGGGGGAACCGACTTAACCCCTACTTACATTTTTGAGGAGGATGTCAAGCACTTCCATTCAGTATGTTCTTAACACTTGATTTTCTCAAATTTTGTGGTTAAGAGTCAAATTCCTTGGTAAACTGTTTTTTAAATAGTTTCCTGTTTTAAAATACACTACAAGAAAATTGACATGTAGATACAGAAGTTTCTAGTGACAGTTATATCAGCCGTAGGTATAAGTCATACCTACGAAAAATATATTAAATGCGGGTGTGCTTCCGATGAAAATTAAAAATGTTAAAAAAAATTAGAAAAAAAATTGAAATTGCTGGAAAAAATGATTAAAAATTAAAAAGTTGAAATGAAAATTGCTAAACCCTAACTTTTTTTCCTATCACAATTCCATTCCTTTATTTATTTCATTGAGTTTCAAATCACATAAAGAGATGGGCGCTCCTTAATCAACCCTTGAACCCTTCAGTTCTCCACTTCACCCTTGAACCCGTCTCTTCCATTTTGTCTGATTCCCCATCAACCTTTAGTTCCCACTTCTTCGATTCTGTTATATTCGTCGTGTTCGAGGCCTCTTCAACCTTCAGTTCAGGTCCTCACCAAAAGCTTCAGTTCGCGTCCTCTTCGCTGTGAACAACCAGTTTGCATCCTCCGTATCTCTTCAATCAAATTTCAACGACATTCCAACCAAATCTGACCAACTTGAGCTTCGTTCTTCTGTACTGAATTGGTAAGTTGTTTGTTGATTTCGTTTCCTTTTCTCAACTCGCTACATTCGTAATGTGTTTGTTGTTTTTTCAATTTTAGGTTTTTTGTGATTTGCGTTGTTGTTGTGATGGGTTCATCTGGTTCTTCAATTTTAGGTTTTTTTTGTGATTTAAGTTGTGATTTAGTTCTTCTGTACTAAACCAGAAAGTTGTGATTTTTGTTTATACCTTATATCTTTATTATCTTGAACTTTAAGTACTCAAAGTAAACAATAGTCTTATTGATCCTTCAAATTGTTTTGAAGATACATAGAGATCAGGAATGCGAACTAGTTTGAAAGTCCTTTGTTCTGTTGAAATACAGAAAGGATCCTACTAATCGTTTTATTCCATTGAAAAAATCTAGAAGGGCTATTGTTTTTATGTGCCTTGATATGTTGCCTCACTATGTTGTTTCATTTTAATCATTTAGTTTTCAACCTTGCTTTTTTCTTGGTTTTTATGTACTTTTATTGTTAAAGCTTGGGTGGTATCTACTTTTCCTTTGGGTCCTGAAGTAGACGGTTCTGTTGTTAGTGGTTCTTGTTTTTCTTTGTGTTTCCCTGCCGTGTTAAGCATTGTTGCAGGCAGTCATATCATTAATTATAGGTGTTTGATTGAATACCTCCACATAACATTTCTATTAAAGAAGTTATAACACAGCCCTTATCAGTTGAGTCAAGGCTAAATTACAATACCCCAAATTAACTTTGGTTTTCGATTTTAAAAAATGGTCCACGATCGCGAAAACAGCCACAATAAAATGTTACCAATATTCACCATTTTTTTGTTAAGAACAAATTGTGGTTAATTCATATCGCGACGACCGCAATCAATTTCGCTACATCGGTACCGACCAAAATCGCGAAAGCCTTTACTCAACCGCAACGCGACCTCGACTGTTTTTTAAAATGCACAGATTTATTCAGTAACAGGAAAATGTTCCTTTAAAAATGAAAAACACAGAGAGGTCAGAGTCACTAAACCATTTTCTTTGTCGAACCGTCTCCACGGGGCTCCTCCATCGTCATTGTTTTCTTTGAAAAACATTAGTTATTTGAATTTAGCAAACAATGTGTTAAGTGGTTCAATTCAAAAGAAACTAATATGTGGAAGCAAACTTGGTTTTATGGATATTTCTAGTAACATGTTAAGTGGTTTATTTCCTTCTTGCTTGGAAAGTATATCTGATAGAAGATTTGTTAGATTTGGTGGAAATTGTTTATCCGTTAAATCTCAAACTTAGAATCAGAAAATGGTTTTTATTGTGAAGAATCCAGTTTAGGAAAGATGATATTTTGGAGATGGGAAATTGATGTTGCAGTTGCTATCATTGTTGTAGTTTTTCTCTTGTTAACTTTTGGAGTTTTCTTTTACAGAAAGTGTCATTCAAAGAGAGATTTATAAGCATGAGATGTTTCCAAAGATTGTTCATGATAATAACTCAACAACAGGAGTTTCCTCTAAACTCCTTTCCAGTGCAAGTAAGTTAAAAGCCTAAGCAATAATTAGCGTGTTTGTATCGGCTTATTTGAATTTATGTACTGGCATAAGAACTTATAAGACTATTTAGAAGAGCTTACAGAAACAGCTTATGACAAGTCCATAAACTCTTCAATAATTAATAATGTGTTATTTTCTATTTATTTCAGGATATATTACTCAAAAAAGAGGCTAGAGACACAAACTACTACAAATGACGTCTCAGGTGATTACTTTCAATATGGTTTTGCAGTTTTAGACAAGTTTTCTTGAATTTAATATGTTTAGTTTAGTTCCTTTGAAATGGGTGCCGCTGAAATATTAAGCATAGAGATATGGTTCTGTGTGTTTCTATAAAATGTACCTTCAAATGCGTGAGAAATCTGCTATCTAATTTCAAACATTTATTTCTATGTTATATTTGAACTGAACCATGAAACGGAAACAAAATATTCATTCCATGTTTTCCTAAATTTCTTCTGAAATGTTTAACTTGGAGTTTGTGATTACCTTCTACACCCCACCCCTTCCAAATAATATATTGTCCAAATTGGTTTGATAAAAGAGAGAATATGGGACGCTTGAGAAATTCTTCCGCGTGATTTTCTGTTTAAACTTTATTTTTTTTAAAACATTGTCATGATTTGATATTGTATTTATTTAAGGCATTCAAGAAAAAGTGCTTGACTGAATTTACATCATGCTTTTGTTGCAGATTCAAAAACAGACTTGTGACAAATTTGATCCTACATTTTACCCTCGATTCAAGAAATGGTGTGACGATTACTTCTATATCAAGGTATAGTCTTATCCTTTTTCACATAGTGAAATGTTTTTGTTGTACGGTGTATTTGATAAAAACTGAAGCTGATCAGTAAAAAACAATTAATGAGCAATCAATGTTCAGTTCATCAACCTTTAGTGAAAGAGTAAATTTGAATTTTTCTTGTCTATATCTGTTATCATTAGCTTTGATAAATTTTATACATGATGGGTTGAAGGCTATAGTAAACATTATACCAGTCAGCATAGTTTGTAGCAATGATGACTGTAGGTTAGAGTGATTTGATAGGAAATGGAAGAGTGTTTGTGATACTGGAGGCATCAAGAGCTGGATGAAGATATCATCGCATGAAGTATATGCATATTAGATAGGTTGATTTTTTGTATGCATTGTAACTACTGCAATGTTCACGTGATTTCTAGACTCAAATCCTGCAAAAGAAAGTGATAGGACCCTAGTATCCAATAATGATTTGGGCCATCAAGCGGATCAGGTTTTGGACACTGGCCCTAACCCAAACCGTGGAAGGTATACTCTAGAAGGATAACGGAACCTGGAAGTTATGGATGTGGCATGAGAGGTGCCACTTTTATAGGGGAATCTGTTAGAATTGAGTGTATAAATAATTGGAAGGATAGTGGTACTATTTCATCCATTCATTCATGTAATAGCTTGTTAAGTGTTTGACTGTTTGACAGAGGGAGTATTTCTCTCTGAAGGAGCCTGTAATGCTCATACTTATATAATATAACAGTGATAATGATGAAATAACTATTTAATGTTCATTAAGAATACCAATGGCAACGTACAATAATGATTTTAATGTAATGATGTTAGGGAAATTAGTATAGAATAATCCACTTAGCTCTAGAACTGAAGAGAAATAGCAAGGAAAAGAAAATGCAGAAGGAATTTCCAGAAGTACAGAGATACTTCATAATTCTCACACCAATCACTGCGAAATCATTTTCCTATTTATCATGACTCAAAGGAACTGTGTTAGGCTTCCTCTCTCTATTTCCAGGCCTTGGCTCCTGATTATGACTTGTGAGGATTATTTTCCATCTGTCCGTCCTCATGTGCATTTTGTCAATTAGCTCCAACAGTTATTGCCTTAGTTACTATATCACGATATGTGATCACAACAGAGCCTTGGCTATGGTAGTTTGTTCATTTCTTTGTAAAAGTTTTCCTCTTTCCCTTCAATAGTAAATCCTATTTCTGGTGCGGATTTCTAACGGAAAGCACATGTAGTAAAACCACGGTGGTAATATTGGGCTTACAAGCGACAAATTTGACATAACTATATCTGTTTATTTTTACTATTTTTATTCCCTAGTTTGTCAATTTCTGTAAACATAGTGTACCAGCTGAGTCAGTATAGTGTCTAATTAGATGGATCATAGGTGCCATATGACATGCTTACAGGAGCTAAAGCGGCGTAACTACATATTTTTTGCTAATTGAATTCAGTCATGGTATATGCTGTTGCTGGTTGTATTTCCTTATTTTTCTGTTTATTTTAAATCCAGCATCAAGATGAAAGGAGAGGGCTGGGAGGAATATTTTTCGATGATCTGAACGATTATGATCAGGAGATGCTCCTTTCCTTCTCTACCGATAATTGCATCTATATATAAATTGTTGGTTCTCAGCTTTTCGGCCGAAAGACATTTAGTTCTTTCATTTATGTGCTTGCCTAAACTATGGTTACTTGCAGAATGTGCGAACTCTGTTATTCCCGCTTACATACCTATCATAGAGAAAAGAAAGGATTTGCCGTTCACAGAACATCAGAAAGCATGGCAACAATTGCGAAGAGGACGATATGTTGAATTCAATTTGGTACATTTTTAAAGCTATCTTATAGACCAAAATGTTTTGCTCTACTCTTTTTAAGATCATGTTAAGATGTTGCTACTGTTTTTTCGGCTATAGGTATATGACGGGTACAACATTTGGACTGAAAACTGGAGGGAGAATAGCGAGTATTCTTGTATCTCTCCCACTAACTTCTCGGTGGGAATATGATCATGTATGATTTTATAATCTTTATATTCTTACTAAAATGTAAACAAGTTGAATATTAGAAGCATCTAATATTCCATTTATAAATCTTGTAGTGAAATGCTGATATCATTTTGCATTGCAGAAACCAGAAGTAGGAAGTGAAGAATGAAAGCTCTTAGATGCATGCATCAACCCGAAGGAATGGATCTAACTTGTCAGTTTTAGTAGCTTTTCAATAAGAATAAGATAAGATAGCTTGTATTCTTTTTTTCCCTTGTATATCATCATGTACTTGTAAGATGAGTCGCAACTATTTTAGTTGGGTTGTAAATCACGTATTTTTGTATCTTATATTGTTAAAATGGAAACTTAAGAATTTGAATTGAAAATTTGAAATCAGGAGGCTTATCTTAAACTTAAGAATTTGAAAATTTGATAATAAGAATTCTTATCTTAAACTTAAGAATTTTAATATAAGAATTTGAAAATTTTAAAAATAAATTACCTGCGGATTTACCTGTGGAAAAGAAATTACCTATGGATTTACCTGCAGATGTAACTGTGGAACAGAAATTTGCGACAGTTGGAACCGTCGTAATCAACAATGAAAACAAAAATCAAATGGAAATTTACGACGGTTGAAACCGTCGCAATATGCAAATTATGACAGTTCCCTACCCGTCGTGAGGATAACGGCAGTTGGTGTGACGGTTTTCACAACTGACGCGATACGGCCTCGCGACGCTCGTTTCTGCGACAGTGCAACATCCGTCGTGACTTGAAAATTACGGCGGTTTTAACCGTCGTAACCTGCAAAAATAACCGTCGCAATCTGTCAATTTTCTTGTAGTGTATCAACAACTGAACAAGGTTATTATCAAGAATAAGTATCCACTTCTGAGAATTGATGATTTGATGGATGAGTTTGTTTGTGCTTGCATGTTTAGTAAGATTGATTTGGTTCAAAATATCATCAGATTCGTGTGAAGGCAGAAGATATTCTGAAAACTGCATTCAGAACGAGATATGGTCATTATGAATATTCAACGATGTCATTTTGTATGTCTAATGCACTTGGAGTGTTCATGGAGTACATGAATAGAATATTCCATTTTTACTTAGATAAGCTTGTGGTTGTGTTTATCAACGATATTTTGATATTGTAGCGTGCGATTTTTGTCGGTGACGCGACCACCTTATCGTATAAATTAGGTTTTCTCCTCAATGAAAAGGAGGGGGTGCTACTTTCTGATTTCTTATTTATCCCATGAAGCTGGAAGGGAAATGAGAGTTATCTAAAACTAACCTTGCACGCGAATGTTTAACTGAACAAACGCTTAAAGAGATTCGGGGAGTTTGGGGTCAGGTTATACAATGGGGAGTTATCAATTACCCATCCTATATGTGGTTATCCACAGGTTGTTTGCTTTAGGTTCTGCTTTGTACTTGATGGTGTTTATCCGTTAATGGGTTGGGAAAGTTTCTTGGGAAATTATGAGAGAGTGAGTGAGTTTTTGTTTGATGTTCGGGTTTTCCAAAGTTTTTTGGTAAGGTGTTGGACCCAAGTTTTGATTGGTATGAAGGTACTGGACCTATAGTTTTTGATTGGTATGCTTGCTAAGATTTCGCAATCTTATGCCTACGTATTCCCGTTTAAACGAAATAGGGAAATTAGAGCAATCGTAGTTCCTCCTATTTTATGGGAGGAAAAGATGTTTTGGTGTCTTGTTCAAAGCCCAAAATTGAAGCTAAAAGGTTTATTTGTGTCTTGTTCAAAGCCCCAAGATTGAAGCTAAAAGGTTTGACTGAGAGAGAATTTGTCATCTCTAAAGGGAGACATCTTGTCTCTTTATCACAACTGTTGGGTGACTGTTTATAAAGGAGGATTACTTTAACTGGGATATGTGAATCCAGCAATGCCATAATTTCCTTTATAGGGGATTTGTCCTGAAGGAGAAAACTTTAACTCAGTATAGAGCAATGCCATTTTTCCTGAGGAATTTCTCTTACTAAGAGAGTGACAGTGGCGTGGATGTAAATAATCCAGAGGCTTGCCGCTTACAGCAATTAGATGAAAGAGAGGATTTACCAGGATAAAAGATGGACAACAACTTGGATTTTTGAATCAATAAGTGCGCCACTTACAACAGTTATCTAGGATTTAGGGTTTGTTTTGAATGTCTGTTTTGATAAATGATAAACAGAGAAATGGCTTCCTACAGAGGGATTTTGATTTCCTCTGAGGGGATGTTGATTTTTGTGTGCCTTGATCAAAGCCCAAGGTTGAAGCTAAGAGGTTGATTTACTCCACTGGGGAAGTCCTTATACAAAAGCCTAAGAGGAGGCTAGAAATGACCGACATCCAACAAGAGAGCGTTTATCTGTCTTATACAAAGCCCAAGATTGAGGCAAAAAAGAGAATGACTCTTTGGGGATATCATTATACAAGGCCTAAGAGGAGGCTAAAAGTTTGACTCCGCCGGGGAGGGTTTGTATGTGTCTTGTACAAAGCCCAAGATTGAGGCTGAAAAGAAGACTGACTCTGTGGGAAAGAAATCTTTATCTGTCTTGTACAAAGCCTAAGGTTGAGGCTAAAATGAGACTCTACTGACTCGGCTGAGGATATTTTAAGTGTCTTGTACAAAGCCCAAGATTGAGGCTGAAATGAGTTACACTCTGCTGGAGAGTATTATCTGTCTTGTATAAAGCCCAATATTGAGGCTGAAAAGAGTTTGACTCTGCTTAGGAAATTTATATGGTGTCTTGTACAAATCCCAAGATTGAGGCTGAAAAGGGTTTGACTCAACAAGAGAATGCTTTTATCTGTCCTGTACAAAGCCCAGGATTGTGGCTGAACAAGCTGGAGAAATCATTATACGAAGCCTAAGAAGAGGCTAACTTCTGCCAGGGGAAATCATTATACCTAGCCTAAGAGGAGGCTGGAAAAGATTGACTCAACAAAAGAGTGTTTTTATATGTCTTGTACAAAGCCCAAGATTGAGGCTAAAAGGGGTGACTCAACAAGAGAGTATTAAGAGGTGATTGACTCAACCAGAGAGTCTGAAAAGGTTAGCTCAGCTGGGGGAGAATCATTGTACAAAGCCCAAGAGGAGGCTGACTATGTTGAGGAAAGGAAAGATCATTATACAAAGCCTAAGAGGAGGCTATCTTCTGCTGGGGATTATTGAGATCCCGAGGTAGGTCCAAATGGGGAATCAACTCTTGCTGAGGGTTACAGAAGAGTTGAGGTATCAGATGCCTTGAGGTTCTGATTTGGGATAGTGTTATACTGATGATAAACTGACCCTGGCTGGGGATTTTTTAGGAGAGAGACAGGGTTTTAGAACCCATAGGTTTTAACTCTGCTGGAGATTGATCCAGAATGACCGAGGGTTTCTCCTATATTTGTAAGGTGCTTGAGAATGTCTTTGAGATCTGAGAGGGGATTAGACTGTCCAAGTCTACTGGTATGGAAGAGTTTATCTTTGTATGATGCCCAAGAGGAGGTAAGGGTTTTTAAGGGATGAGAATCAACCCTAAAGTGGTCTAAGATTTGGCACTGGAAAGACTGATCTAGCAAAGGATGACTAAGTTATGTCTTATACCTTTAAGAGGTATTCTGGGTCCTTGTATTAAGCCCAAGAGAAGGCATGAGAACTTCTAAGCCGGAGGGTCCTTGTACAAAGCCCAAGAGGAGGCGAGGATGCTTTTAGGAAGCCCGTGGGTCCCAAACCTAAGAAGAGTTCAAGAAAGGTTTCACCGAGAATTAATCCCTTAGTGAACAGTTCTAGGGTTTGAAGAAATTCAAGAGAAGTTTCACCAAGAATAATTCATCTTTGGGGAATAGAATTTCTTTGACAATTTCTAATAGTGAAAGCCTGAGAAAAGTTTCACCGAGAATAATGCCTTTCCCTTTGTTCCATATTGTTTAAGCCCAAGAGAAGGCAAGACTGTATCTGGAGGTCCTATGGGGATCTAGTTTTGACTGTATTCAAGAGTGACCAACTGGCTTTACCTAGTTCTAGACCTAGTTGCCGGGGAAAACTCTAAATAGATATACTAGTATATATACAGTTGATATATGACAAGTATTTAAAAGGGTATGAAAGAAAGACTTACAGGGGAACAGCTTCCCACAATACAGTTATATATATATATGAAAGCAAGTAAATGAAAGCTGATAAAAACTTATAGGTGAGCAAGCTTCCATGATGTTCAAAACAAATATATACATATATATATATGTGTAAGTAAGTAAAAGAAAGCGGATAAAAACTTACAGGCGAGCAAGCTTCCATAGCTGTATTGTTAGTTGTTTAAGAAATTAAAGAAAGTTTTGATAACAACTGTAGATTTGAACCTAAATCAAAAGAGAAGTTGTTTTTTGAAAAGATTGTTGGGGCTTATACTCACGGAGAGGCCCAGATGAAAAACAGAAATCTTACTGTTGTTTTGTAAACTGTATTGGGTCTTATACAATGACTGAGGCCCAAAGAGGTGTTTTTTACAAATGTATGGGTCTTACAACTCAAGGAGAGACCCAAAAAGATTTAAAAGAAAAGAAATGGGAACTTACAACACAAGGGTAGGCCCAGTTGATTTTGGTTAAAAAAGGTGATCATGCCGAGATTTTCTAACACACAGTGGGACTTATACAATGACTGAGACCAAAAATTATTTATGTACAAAGGGGGTTGGGTCTTACACTCTATTAGAGGCCCAAAGGTTTATTTTTGTACAAGTGATGGGGATTACAACTCAAGGAGATGCCCAAGAAAAACAGTGATCGCACCGTTGTTTTGAAAATTGTATCGGGACTTATACAATGACTGAGGCCCAAAAATTATTTTATGTACAAAAGATGGTTGGGTCTTACACTCTATTAGATGCCCAAAGATTATTTTGAAACATTTGATAAGGATAAAAAATCAAAGAAACCCTAAATTTTCATTTTTAAAAGTATTTCTTTAAAGAAAATTAATAAAAATGATAAAAATACCAAATAAGTTTAAATAAGCCACTTGTGATTTTTGGTTAAGGTTTGAAAAATGAGGTTTTAATCACAAGATGATTTAGAACTCATTTGATTTTGATTTTCAAGATAAAAATTCACTTTAAAAATGTTTTAAAAACAATAAAAATGAATTTATTCACAAAAATACCAACTATATTAAATCAATAATATAAATCTGTTTTTTTTTTTGTAGAATAAAACACTTTAATATTTTTGTGATTTTCCAAAAAAAAAACCAATAAAAAATGATTAAAATTGAATGAGAAATTATTTTTCCAAATGATTAACAAAAATAATATGAAAAATAAAATAAAATGGGATAAGTGATAAAAAAGAGGTATGGGGGCGAGGGGGATTCGAACCCCAGACCTCGTCGCTCAGCTCGCTCAATACACACATACCAGTTGATCAACCACTGGGGCGCAATGGCCAATTCATTTAATATATGGCAAGGGAAAAATATATAGCAAACAAGTTGAATTTCTGAAGCATGGCGCCATGGCCCATCTTCATCCTCAAAGCTCAGATACGTGAAGCCTCCTATCTCACTCATCTCTTCAACCATTTCACATGATCTAAATATGAAAATCGTGCGTCTTCAGATGAGGAACACAATGGCAATACTCAATTTTATTGAAATTAAGTGAATCAAAACATAATATGATAAAACTTGAAGAACCCTAAAATTGGCATGAACTCAATGAAATCCTATACACGAACTGTAAACAACAATTGATTGAGGTTAAATGATCTACAAACATCCATAAACATAATGGTAATCACAAAACATGTTTATGATGCATGATTCATTGAGTTGAGAGTTTAAGGTTTACCTCTGCAAGTGAGAATCGAATTCTGGTTTGGAGGTGTTACAGTTGAGTTCCAATGATTTGGACAGCTTCCTTTGTACCTCTATGGATGTGTTTGAGTGCTTAGGTTGATTGGAAAACCTCTGGATTGATCAGCCTGATTCCTTCTGCAGCAAGTCATGAGTCTTGTGCAATTGGGTGGCCATTTGGTGATTTTGATGTTACAGATGGGATGTAATGGTTTAGATCACTCCTATATGTTGTGTGTGAGGTGTGCGAATCATTTGTTTGAGTTGCATTGCGCCTCCAACTCAAAACTCGATAGTGCTTTCTCAAGAACAATGAAATTTGGAGTTTAAGAAGGAAATGAGAGAAAGCAATGTTGTAAGCTGCTTTGGTGTAGTTTAAATGATCAGTTAGGACCTCTATTTATAGTGGATTAACTCTTGTCTTGGAGGAATAGTGAATAGCTGCAAGATCAGATCACATTCAATGGCTTTGGCTTGGTGGCATTTCTTCTCATGCAAGGCAAACTCAGCCTCTCCCAAGAAGCAGGGCTATGTCTTTGACCAAATCACACATTCTTTCAGATGTTTTAATTGTTTTTTAAGTGAGCATCTTGACTGAGTAGAGTGGCTTTATTGAAAGTGCACTATTGAACATAAATGCCTTTGAATTCAAGGCATAATGTGACAAAATGCATTAATCTCAGTTGGAAGATCCCTTGGGCTTTTGACTCAGCTTAGCAGGTTGGATCAGATGGATTAGGATCAGATTGGATGAATGTGTCATAGTGATCATTGATTTTTGGGCCAAAATCGTGTATGGCAAGAAATCTCATAAACTGATTTTTCATGACAGCCTTGCCATGGTGTCTTGCAGCAGCCATAACTCTTGGCTCAAGCTGAGTTGTTTCATGTCAATGTGAGTTCCTTGGATTGTAGGCAATATGCACAATAAATTTGATGTTTACATCTTGAATTGATTCAGCCTAGAACTATGTGAAACAACCCTCCAAGTTTTGGTGTTTCACTTGAAATCTGCCTTGTGCAGAATTTCTTCTAAGTGTTGGAAAAATGCACTTTCATGTTTTTTAGTGATTTTGATCCAATCATAACTTGAAATCCATGAGGGAATTGGAATGAGATGTAGTTGACACTTTTGAAGTATGTATGAGAGCTTCCCTCTGAGCTTTGAATTGGAGAGAAAGGCCTTAGGGTTTGAGAGATATGGCCTTGCAAAGTTGGTACCCTAGCCACTTTGTTCCATAACTTAGAAAAATTCTAACTTTTTTATGGTTACCCCCTTTTGTAAGTTAAATCACTTTCTTTGATTTTTCTTGATGAATAATGATTCAAATCACATATTAACATTGTTTTAGGGTTAAGGAACCTTGGTTGACCAAAAATCCAAAAAGTCAAACTTGGATTTTTCTACAGTTGACTTTTTTCATCAGATGAAATTTTGACTTTGTGATCCTTTTGTGAAATCAATCCTTGGGCTTAATTAAACTTCAGGGATGGCCTCCAAGGGTATTTAGGAATGTCTTGGAGCACTCCCCATGGTTTGAGATCAAGGATAGACCAACAGTCTAGGATAGGGTTGACTTTTTCCATTAGAAACCCTAATTTATGATCAGATGGTTTTTGAGTTCTTGTGGATTATGAAGTGAGCTCTTTGAGTCAATAAAATCTTGTAAACATGTCAACATGATGTATTTGAGGTCTTTGAAGTTCATTTTGAAGCTTCAAGCCATGCCTCACTTCACAAGTTAACTCAAGGGTTGAATTAGGTCAAAACCCCTAATTCCTGATTTTTTTATAGATGGCGACCCTCAAGGTGACTTTTGCCATTGTGGATGGTTTCTTGAGATCCTTTTGAATTTCTTAGACCATACATTAAGACATTGGCTCATGCTCCCAGATGGAAAGTTTCATCTGGAAGGCCTCAGTCGACCCAAAACCCTAATTTGGTGACATTGGCGATCTTGAGGCTTGATCCACTTGGTATATTGCAACCTTGTGCTTAATTCTTGATGTGGGAGACCTCTTAGTCCTCCATGGATGTTTGAAAGGCTATCTATGTTGAAGATCATGTGAATTCTTAATTGATCTTTTGTCTAAATGTTCAGAGAGGGGTTAAAACCCTAATCTTTGATTGTAAAGAATGCCTAAAAATCCCTGAGGAGATTGATGAGGCATGAAAGTACATCCATATTGTGGTAATGATCTTCACAATGATGGGAAATCTTGGTGGTCAAAATTTGGGGTATGACAGATATTTTCTAAGTTCGATGAAGAGCATGCATAGCATCTAAGAGTTGTGTTGTCAGCCTTGAAAGAAAAGAAGTTGTATGCGAAGTTATCTAAGTGTGAGTCGTGGTTTAAAGAATTGAGTTTCCTTTTTCATGTGATATCTAGTGGTGGTATCGTAGTAGATCCATCAAAGATAGATTCAGTGTTGCAGTGGGAGACTCTGAATTTTTTTACTGAGATCATAAGTTATCTTGGTTTGGCAGGTTACTAATCAAAGGCTTTTCAAAGTTGGCATTGCTTTTGACTTATTTGACTCGAAAGGGTCAAGCCTATGTGTGGAGTTTTTAGTGTGAAAAGAGTTTTCAAGAAATCAAGAAGAAGTTGACATCAACTCCAATGTTGATTTTGTCGAGTCCAAGTGAATCCTTTATTGTGTATTGTGATGCTTTGAAGATGGGTCGAGGCAGTGTATTGATGCAGAATAGTCAGGTTGTGGCTTATGCATCTAGACAATTGAAAGTTCATGAGAGGAATTATCCTACGCATGATCTAGAGTTGGTAGCCATGGTGTTCGTGTCGAAAATTTGGAGGCATTATCTATTTAGTTCCAGATTTGAAGTGTTCAGTGACTACAACAGTTTAAAGTACTTGTTCGATCAAATAGAGTTGAATATAAGGTAAAGGAGGTTGCTCAAACTTCTGAAGGATTATAATTTTGGTTTGAGTTACCATCCTGGTAAGGCCAATGTCCTAGTTGATGCTTTGAGCAGAAAGTCGTTGCATATATCGATGCTTATGGTTTGAGAATTGGAGTTGATCCAACAACTCAGAGATTTGAGTTTGTTGTGTGAAAGGACTCTGAAAAGTGTGAAGTTGGGTGTGTTGAAGCTGGATAATGGTATCCTTGAAGAGATCAAAGAAGGTTAGAAAGTTAATTTGGAGTTAGTTGACCAGCTCGTGTTAATCAATCAAGGTAAAGGAGGTAATTTCAGGATAGATGAGCATGGTGTGATGAGATTCAGAGACAGAGTTTATGTACCTGATGTGCTAGATCTCAAGAAGAGTATTCTTGAGGAATGGCATATAGGTGATCTGAGTATTCATCTCGGTGCTACTAAAATGTATCAAGACTCAAACAATATGTTTTGGTGGCCAGGAATGAAGAAGAATACAACCGAGTTTGTTTATGCATGTTCGTTTATGCGTGTTTGACTTGCCAGAAGTCGAAGATTGAACATCTAAAGTCATTGCGCCTGATGCAACCGCTGAGTATTCTTGAGTGGAAGTGGGGCAGTGTTTCCATGGATTTTGTGATGAGTTTTTCGAAGACGACAAAAGGATGTGATTCCATATGGGTTATTGTTGATAAACTGACTAAAATCGACTCATTTCGTTAGGATTAAGATCAGTTATCCATTACAAAAATTTTCCAAGTTTTACATTGAGAAGGTTGTTAGCTTGAATGGTATTTAACAACGTGAAAATACATAGTATATTTCGACTCGATTCGCATGCAATTTAGTATCATTTTTATATGTTTTTGTCATATTATGTTGGTATTGTTTAATTATTTCAGGTATTTGTCAAAGAGAAGCATCTGTGGGAGAAACCAATAAAAAGAGCGAGAAATGAAGAAAAAGTGCAAAAATACCATTTTCTGGTGCATGGCGTTTGCCACCACCTCATGGCATTCGCCATACACCTCACAGCCACGTATTCCACAATTTAAGGCCATGGCATTCACAATGGACACGCAGTTCAGAAAAACGAGGAAACCAACTTGGCTGAGTCTTCACCCACTTCCCTACTTCTTCTCCACGAATTCCACATGACCTAGGGACATTTTGTTGCAGCATATCACTATATGTTGATAGTTTTCATGAGATTTTCCCACCCAAGTTTGTACACACAAGTTTCATTCTCAATTTTAGGCAGATATTACATTTCAAAGTGATAGAACTCTCGCATTGAGGGACTATCACACCATAGTTTTTAGGATTTTCATTGTAAGCTTGGATCAAATTAATCGTGCCGATATTTGAAGTTATTTTTTGTTCTGTTCATTGTACTCGAAGTTATTTCCGCATTAATTCCAGTTTTTCAGGTTCTTTATATTATTGCTTTTTTATTTCTACCTGTTGCATTTTAATTCAATTGCCATGTTGCTTTTAATTTCAATAATCATGTATTGTTTGTTTATGTCTAAAACCATGTCCGGCTAAATCCCTTTGAGTCTGGTTTGTGGGGACCATCGTTCCAACGGGACTCGGTAATGATTTGGCGTAATTTTCTATAAATTGTTTTTTTGGTTTTGATTTTTAATTTATGTTTTAAAAGGTTTTGCACAAGAGTGAAAACATTAAGGTTTCGAGTCAATAACACGACAGTGTGAGGCTTGAACCAGATAGTAAAGATCAGACATTAATCGTAAACACAGCGACAATGCTTTAGGATTAATTAGGACTTATTGGTTTTCAAAAAGTATTTCTTGATTCAAATGGGTGAGCGACAACAAAACATTTATGGTCCAGGAGTATAGCTATAGTCAACAGCACGAGAGTGTGAGATAAAGGTTTTTAAACTAATACTTTCTTTTGAGAAATAATTTAACACTTAACATACAACAATGAATTATTGAGTTCCTGAGGTGCGCTGGGATCCATATTCCGGTCTCTCCTTTCTATATATTTTCTAAACTTTATTTTAATTTTGATTCTAGTTTCAATTTTCCCCTAATCAAAACTTCACTAGCCTTAGATTTACATAATATCAATAGATAGCGATATGTTTGATTATTGGTCTTTGTGGGTATGATATCTTTTAAAACTGCATGATACAACTGTGTACTTGCAGTTAATCCGATAGACTCACTAAGTTGACATCAAATTTTTGGCGCCGTTGTCGGGAACCAAGTTAGTCAATATCGTAACTCCGTTGTTGCACAGTATAGACTAAGGCAACCAATTTCCCTTAATTCGTCGATTGTATGCTAAGCACTCGCTCATAACACAAAGAGTTAGAGCAACTGATTGACGAAGTCAAGCGTTTTATAATTCTAAGATGCTGAATCAAAGAGTATCGATTAAAATATAACACCCATGATATAAATATCCCAGAACCAGATATGGATGATAACCAAAATCTTCCTCTTAAAGAATATGTTGCTCCATCTCAAGAGGAGCCACACAACAGCATTGCACCCCCTGCCATCGAGGTACATAATTTCGAGCTGAAACCTTTGTTGTTACAAGCCGTGCAACAAAACTAGTTCTCTGGTAGCCCTATGGATTATCTGAACCTTCATTTATCAGTGTTTGTGCAGTACGCAGACACAGTGAAAGCTAATGGCGTAAATCCCGAAGCCATAAGATTGTGTCTTTTTCCTTTTTTCTTTAAGAGATAAAGCTAGAGCTTGGCTTCAGTCTCTACCATCCAATTCCATCACTACATGGGACGAATTGAAGAAAGTCTTCTTGGCACAATACTTCCCACCTAGCAAAATAGCTATGCTAAGAGCCAAAATCAACGAATTTAGGCAAAAAGACAATGAATCTCTATTTGAAGCATGGGAGAGGTACAAGGATATACTGAGGCTCTGCCCATATCATGGACTTAAACAATGGCTGATTATCCATACTTTCTACATTGGTCTCCTGTACAACACCAAATTAAACTTAGACACTGCAGTTGGCGGCGCTCTGATGGATAAACCCTACCAAGACGCCTATCAACTCATTGAAAATATGGCATAAAACCATTACCAATGGGGAGGTGAGCAAACTCCTGTAGAGAAACCACCGATGAAGTGCATAATGTACGAAGTTAATGGCATAGACCATGTCAATGCTAAAGTGGACGCCCTCACTCAAAAGATAGAGAGTTTGGTCGTAACTCTAGCAACTACCGTAGCTGTTGTGACACCTAACTGTGAGTTATATGGAACCCATAGGAATAACACTCCTGAATGTCACCTCTTGGCTAGAATTTCATCCGACCAAGTAAACTATGCCCAAGGAAACCCATACTCCAATACTTATAACCCTGGCTGGAGAAACCATCATAATTTTTCCTATAAGAGCAACAATGTGTTGTTTGCTCACATGCTGCTCCACCTGGTTATCAAAGAGCAACATCTGTTACTCCTCAAGCACCTAAAAGTTTAATCTTGAGATGATGATGGAAACCTTCATCGTTTATCAGACTCAACAAAACAAGGAGTTTATGAACCAAAACATCCACACTAACGAGTTGGTAAAAAAACTGACAACCAAGGTAGATGTTATGGCCACGCATAACAAAATGCTAGAGACACAAATCTCACAAGTGGAACAACAACAAGCAACTACTGCTGGCCCAACTGGCGTTTTTCCTGGACAACCACAATCGAACCCCAAGGGCCACACTAATGCTATTACATTACAAAGTGGAACAGAATTAGACGGCCCATTCGATCCACAAACCCACAACCAGCTAAGTAGTAAAAGGACTGAGCATATAGATAAAGAACCAGAGAGAGAGAGAGAGAGAGAGAGAGAGAGATAGACAGTAGCCTAGTAGAAGAACCAACTAGGTTAGACCCTAACGATAAGGAGGACCAAGAAAGAGAAAAACCTTATGTTCCTCTACCACCCTATAAACCACCTATTCCATACCCTCGGAGATTAACTAAATATAAAATAGAGGGTCAATTCAATAAGTTTGTAAAACTTCTAAAGCAACTCCACCTAACAATCTCTTTCTCTGAAGCAATTACTCAAATGCCCTCTTACGCGAAGTTTCTTAGAGAAACCCTGTCAAACAAAAGGAAGATTGATGATGATAGCATCGTAGCACTTACTGAAGAGTGTAGTGCCATCCTTCAAAGCAAAATGCCTCATAAATTGAAAGATCCAGGAAGTTTCTCTATTCCTCGTGTCATAGGAAAATTTGTTATCGATAAGGCGCTATGTGATTTAGGAGCTAACATGAGTTTAATGCCCCTCTCAATTACTGAAAGACTAAACCTAGGAAGCCTAAAGCTAACTAAAATGTCCCTTTAGTTAGTTGATTGTTCAATTAAATACCATGTAGGCATCCTAGAGAATGTTCCGGTAAGAATCGGTCAATTATACATTCCTACAGATTTTGTAGTAATGGATATCCAAGAAGACTCAAGTATTCTGATCCTTTTAGGAAGACCCTTTCTAGCCACTGCAGGAGCGATAATAAATGTCAAGAGAGGAAAGCTGAATTTTGAAGTAGGTGAGGAGAAGATTGAGTTTATTCTTTCCAAATTCATGAAAGCACATGCCATAGATGACACTTGTTGTGTTATAGACATTATTAATGAGTGCGTGAGAGAACTAGAAATGGAAAAACCTCAAGTCGCTCAAGTCCTTAAGATTCCAGCGCCACCTATTTTTGAAGTTGATGAATGGCGTGAACCTTATGAGGACGATAGTCTAAGATAATGTTTTTCACTTACCCCTGATCATATGCCTGGTCCAAAACAACCATATGTAGAGCTTAAAGTGTTACCTAAAAATCTAAGGTATGAATTTCTTGATAAAGAACTTAAACGCCCAGTGATAGTCAACGTAGACTTAGGTCCAGAAGAGACTGAGCGATTATTAGAAAGGAGGAGTCGTTGTAGGGTATAACATCTTTGACTTGAAAGGAATTAGCCCCTCTGTTTGTATGCACCGAATTATGTTAGAAGAGGACTCAAAAACCTCTAGAGAATATCAGAGGAGAATAAATCCTATCATGAGTGATGTAGTAAAGAGAGAAGTGCTAAAACTTCTAGAAGCGGGAATCATATACCCGATATCTGATAGTAAATGGGTGAGTCGAATGCATGTGGTGCCTAAGAAATGAGGAGTCACTGTAGTTAAAAATGAGAAAGGAAAAGTTGTAGCAAGGCGAGTAGAAACAAGGTGGAGAATGTTCATCGATTATCAAAAATTAAACAAAGCTACCCGTAAAGACCATTTCCCTTTACCCTTTATTGACCAAATGTTAGAACGCCTGGTTAAGCACTCCCATTTCTGCTATTTAGACGGGTACTCGGGATTCTTTAAAATCTCGATCCTTCCCGAAGACCAAGAGAAAACAACTTTCACATGTCCTTATGGTACGTTTGCTTACCGACGAATTTCGTTCGGACTATGCAATGCTCCTGCACCTTTCCAAAGATGCATGATGGAAAATTTTGTAGATTTTCTAGACAACATCATGGAAGTCTTTGTGGATGATTTCTCTGTCTGCGAGTAAATCTTCGAAAATTATTTTGCAAATCTAGAATTGGTCTTAGAGAGGTGCGTTAAAGTTAACATAATGCTTAACTGGTAGAAATGCCATTTCATTGTAAGAAAGGGAATAGTCCTTGGATACGTAGTGTCTGACAAAGGGATAGAGGTAGATAAGGCAAAAATTGAGGTGATTGAGAAACTCCAACCACCCAAAACAGTTATAGAGATCTGAAGCTTCGTAGGACACACCGGTTTTTACTGACGTTTCATAAAAGATTTCTCTAAATAACTAAACCCCTAACTGGTATTTTAATGAAAGACACGAAGTTCACCTTTGATGAAGAATGCTTAGAAGCATTTCAACTTCTAAAATGAGCCCTTATTTCCGCACCTATAATGCAACCTCCATATTGGAGCCAGCCATTCGAAATAATGTGTGATGCGAGCGATTATGCCGTAGGCGCAGTCTTTGGGCAACGGAAAGATAAGAAGATCCATGTCATATACTACATAAGTAGGAATTTGGACTCAGCTCAAATGAATTACGCCACAAATGAGAAAGTGCTCCTAGTTGTGGTCTTTGCAATTGACAAACTACGTTCCTACTTAGTAAGAGCTAAAATTATAGTTTACACTGACCATGCGGCTATTAGATACTTGTTAAGCAAGAAAGATGCTAAACTGAGACTCCTAACGTGGATCATATTGTTACAAGAATTCGATTTAGAAATAAAAGATAAAAAAGGAACAGAGAATGTAGTGGCAGACCATCTTTCTAGGTTAGAAAATATCAAACTAGAGCCAGTACCTATTAACAATGATTTCCCTTATGAAAGCCTGGTAGCACACCTAGAAGATGACACACCTAGTTGTTCTAGATTTGATGAATCCTCATAAAAAGATAAATTCGGTGATGATGAAAGCTCCTGAGGTTTGACTAAATTTTGGTTAAAACTTAATGAAGAATGTTGCAGACAAAGATCTCGAATACAATGTCCTAACATTCTCACTCGACAAATATAGCAGGTTCTAAATTTGGTGCAAGAATCAAGGAATGATTATAGTAGTGTATCAAGGGATCAATAAACAGAAAATGCGAAGCCCAAGGCAGCAGAAGCTTATAAAAGAAGACTAAGACCTAGGACTAAATAACCGAACATATTGTAATACTTTTATAAAGTAGAGAATAGGGTTTAAGGTTTTGAGAGTCGTAGGTTTCTCTTGTAAGTCTCCCTCTGTATCGATTTGATACATTATGGTAGACATAGGTACTTGTACAGACTCAAAAGCTCGTAGGTAATGAATCGTGTATTGTTCTTGGATGAAGCTTTGAAGCAAATCCAAGTTAACTTGTTAGTCAAGGATGCTTGACTGAACTTTGTATTGAAATGGGTGTCTTTCAATAGGATGATACAGTTATGCTGTAGTAACTGTTAGATAATCACAGGTTGTGATTTAGGGAGTGAGATGGGTTTCTCTTATCTAGGATGGAGTTCTTAGATAAAGTCTTCATTAGGTTGTGATAGGTAAACATGGGTGTTTACTATAAACCTGATGTTGTTTACATAAAACTATACTACTGATAGTGGATTCTTCTTCCTGGATTGGTACCCCCATATGTAGGGGATTTGCACCGAACTAGGTCATCATATTCTGTGTTGTTTATCATTCTGCAATTTACAGTTCAGTTTTAATTAACATGTTGGAACAGATGTCAAAACATCTGTCTTTCTGCAGTTACTGATATTTTGGAAATTAGTTTGCTGTTATGTTCCTTGTTTAACAATTATGCAGAACAATGTCTTGACATGTGTTAGGATATCTGTTGTCTGCTATACCAGAATTTCAGTTGGTATCATAGCAGGTATCCTGTCTGTTTCTGGATGAGATCTTTAGGAGATACTTTCTAGCGTTTTAAACAAGGAGGAGTTTTGGAGATCAGTTCATCAACTCAGACATACTCAAGGGTATTAATGGATGGGATAGATGTTCTGGATCGAAGGTAACAACCCGGTGTTGTTCATGTTTATGAGGAGGTTCTACAACAACTGCAGGAGAAGTGGCTAGTTCTCTTGTTGGGGTGTCTTGTAAGATGTTCTGACATCTTATTAGGGCAGGTTGAATTTATTCCTTGGTGGTTCTGCTGCATATGTTTCTGATGGAAGAGCTCTGGAATTTATGGGATTCTGGAGTTGTTACTGAAGGCAGATGGTGGAAGATCTCAATCGCCGGCCTCTATAATTGAAGATATCTGCATCTTTTTATTCCAAAGTCGGGAGCAATGGAATGGAGAGAGTTGTTGGTAGATGTCTGTTATGATGACTTGGTACTTGGAAGCTTGGTTCCATTGTACATCTTAAAGTCAGTTGAAGAAAATGGGAGTTGAGATTAGGATTATCAAGTTCTTGCTCTAGGAATTTGATAAATTATTGATCGGGTAAGTTGTCAAAGATACTTGAGAAATCCTCAAGTACACTCATAAAGGCATATCAATCGTGCATCTAGAGTTTTATAGTTATTCTTCTGACTAGAGGGTGTTTCTGTAAAACATAAACCTGAAGAAAGTGGAGGTGATTTATTTTCACCGTCCAAAAGTGCAAGGAAGGATTCATATCTCTTAATCCTAAGGATGGGTCGAATCTGAATGGAGATTTCAGAACTGTTGAGGTAAATAGTGTTCGTTCAGAGAGAATCTTAGTTACTTGAGTCAAGGGTGACAGCCTTGGTATCTCAACACTTTGTTTGTCAAGGAAGATACTTGCAAAGATTGAATACTTGATAAGTGTTCATTGAGTGATCTATTGGAGTATGGATTTTGTCATACCCTAATTTTTTACCATAAGATTCTACCTCTCTGTGCATCATTTTGCATGTTTGCATGCTTTATCACTAACGGATTAGTGTAGGAATTTTAATTTCAAGTGGAGATAGTCCTCTTTCTCACAGTCAAGTGTTTCAAGATGTGACCAATAGATTCTGATTCAAGAGACCCTATGGTTTTCTACTGGTTGAATCTTCAACTGGTTCTTATCATCATCCTGGGTATCTTCCCATCAAAGGCTTTAGTGTGTCTTAAGGAGATTAGGGTTCTTTGTCCATTTGGTGCTGGTCATTAGAGGATTGGTTGGAATTTTGTGGTGTGTTGCTTTATAAGTGGTATCCTCACTTTCAAAGGATTTTCCAGGGCATAGTTTGGTCTTACTTGCAAAGTCTGATCATTAGTTGTCAAGTGAAAGAGTTTGGACTTTTAGTAGTTTGCGATAAGTATGTGTTGGAGTGGTAAACTTTCTTGAATCAAGATTTGGCAAGGAATTCTTATAGTGAAGTTCGTGATCATGTTTCTTACAAAAATTCAAATTAGTTCACTGTGTTTGCTACAAATGTGCAAAGTCAAATTACAATGTTTTCTACTTTCGAATTTGGCAAATAACGGTCCATACTTCACCATGAATATGTAAGGTCCATGTTCAATTTTTCAAGCTTCAGTCATGTTAGAATTCAATCAAGTTACAATGTGCCCCTTTTTTTTTTTTGAATTTTGGCAAGTGATTCATTCATTATTCAAGGAGTTTTGTGTGTTTTGCATCAAGTTTGATTCTAAACTTCAAGGTTGCCAATTAATCTCAAATTAACTCCAAAATCTCAAGGACTCCAAGTTTAAACTCCCAAAAGTCAAGAATGTTCAAAGTTATTCATAAGACAAGTTCAAAAAGAAGTAAAAGGGGCAATAAGCCATTTTAGGCATTTGGAAACAAAGGATTAATTATGACACAAGAAAAAACCTTAAGCTAAATCCCAGCATTGTAAAAATCCTATTGCCTAGAAGGACACAATTTCTTGGTAGTACATGAAGCTCAGAATGTCATTAGTGGTTCCCACGAAGTTTCGCTACACCAATATCATTTGCAAATTTCTCATGTGCTGGCCAGCTAGTATCTGTTTATTTTTTCAGACGCAACAATCCAACATTTAAGAGCTTCAAACTTTCAGTTGCGACTTGTACTAATTTGGCGGCTTGTATTAATTCTAACGTCCAAACGCTGCACATCCACAAGAACCCAAATCTGCAAGGAAATTTGAAACAAGAGATTTTTAGCCATTTAATTGTTTCAACATAATCCAACACAAATTCAATGAAAACCATGAAGAAGTCGGAACATGTCGAAACCGAAATGGAAAATCAATTATCACAGAATCAAGAGCAGACACGATTCCAACATAGAGATAATATGTTTTAAAACAGATCATCATCATCAATAATATTCCTTACAAAATCAGGCATGAAATCAAATTGAAAAGGAAAGAATACCAGCCATGATTAGTATTTTTCCAATACCAGACACATAGGATATCACAGGTTTTAATTCCAGATTTCGCTGTTTCAATTTTTGAGATTATAAAAGGTAGAATCATAGAATAAAAAAAACCCGTTCAGAAAACATCACATACACACATCAGTACAGAGAAAATAGAGAGGGATTCACAATAAAAGTTAACACCAGAACATACACATTACAGTAGCTGTTCATACGCACTTGCCAAAGAGGATACACGGTTTCGAAGCAAATCATGTAGAATTTGGGATTTCAACATGGGCCGTGTCTGTTTTGGCCATTTCTTTTTCTTTTTGTTGTTTTATCATTTTTTTTTATAAAAAAAATTTGTTTATGTTTTAATTAGCTTGTTTTGTTATACTTAATTTTTTTTAGTTAGAATTAATGATGTTTCAATTTTAATTATTTTATTTGTTTTCTATTAATTAAAACAAAATCTCAAAAAAATATTTCTTTAATAAACTTTCTTTTATTAGTCTTTTCATTTGAAATTTGAATATTTAGTTTTTATTTATTTCTTTAAATCTCTATGAGCTTGAGATTTCAATTCCTGTCTGACTATTCTTTTGTCCTGTACTTTGTGATCATTGCCATTCATCTAATTCACGTCATAATATTGTCCGTTTGTTTGATTCTAGTTTGGATCTGTTGCATCCATCTTTAAAGCTTTATCCCTTACTCCCTTTAACTTAACCATAACTTTGGAGTCACCGCACTCCATGTAAGTTTTTTCCATGGATATTTACTCTTTTACCCTTTTAACTTAACCTTAACTTTAGAGTCGCCACACTCTATGTAGCGTCTTGCCATAGACGCTGCCTCCCCTTGGAACCTTGACCACAATAAAGAGTTCCTCACCCTCTTTGAGGGGAACTACGAATACTCTGATTCCACTCCCGTCAGGATACGTAGGCACAAGATGCGATGTCTTGGCGAGTATACTTAGATACTATTCCTTAGGTCTTTCACTTAACAGATACCCTTAACAAGCAAGCAATAGATAACATGATAAAAATAAGAGGTTCCTGTAGAGTACTACAGACGTTTAGGATGCTAACACCTTCCCTAGATGTAACCAACCCCCGAACTTAGATTCTCTTAACTTAGGTTTTTTGATCTTTAACCTTTCCTTTGGATAAATTAAAGACCGGTGGTGAATTATGAATTATGATTCAAGTTAACTAATAGCTTGATATTCGATTCTCACCGCGACAGAAATGGCGACTTCACTGGGGATTGTTCGAGGGTTTCCCCTAACTTGTTTATATCTATGTTATTTATTTGCTTGTTTGCCTATATATCTTTATATCTGTATATATACCTATTCTGCTTGGGTTTTCTGTGTATAGGGTTACTATTTGTGTGGTGAGATAAGTCCTACACCCGGACTTGAGCGTAAATTATGATAGGACGGTGAGAATTCAAGGAGACTTTGAGAGATTCGATTCCTGAAGAAGTTGAATTGAGACTTCACCACTCAGTTTAGGCCCTCTCAAATTTAATATTATTCAACGAGTCCATTTGTGAAGACGATATTATTTCGAACTAAAGGCCATCGAGACTGAGGACTGTAGTTACCTTTAACCCAACTTGGCCTATTAGGATGTAGTGCGGGGACTATGAGGGAGTCTATTCCTGAATTAGTTGCTACGCGATACTACACTCGAACGAGATCCTCTTGAGAATATTATTGACCCCCAAGTCATTTGAAAAATCGATAATATCCGAAAGATGGGTTGTAGACTCTGGGAACTTTGTAGAACCCGTTCGACAGGTACATTTGAAACCATAGTACACACCTATTGGGATGGTTAGACCTTGGCTCTATGTTGTGACCTTTCAAACCTAGGGCCCTTTGCTTGTGTTTATGCATCCATCCATTCATGCATTCATGAATAACCCTTTGGTCTCAAGGAACTCAATTGTTCTTTCATTTGCAAAATCAATAAAAATCCTGGATTATAAAATGAAACTTTTTTCAACCTTTCCGAGATGTTTGCAACCTGCTTCTGAGTTCCTTGAAACCATTGCATTGCATTGCATATCATTTGCATGCATCTGTTTGTCCAGCAACTCATTTCCAGCTGTCTATATGTTCCAGTGTCACTTGTGAGTCGTCAAGCTGATTCCTCGACACAGATATCGGACTAGAGCTAACTACAGACGTATAATGTCAGAGCAAGAAGCACATAACGCAGAGATCCAAATGGAGATCGATGATCTTAAGTCGAGTATGACCAAGCTCACTGAAATGCTCCAAGTCTTGATTGCTAGAGGAGAGAAACCCCAAAGGACTGTCATTCAAGAAGTTTCAAATGCTGATCCTCAGCCTGTTCAGGTGCCACCTTCAACTTGGCCAGAGTTTGGTTTGCCACGCAACTACTCACCACCTCTTGCATCTACTGGTATGATTGGTCAGACTGCTGGACCAGTTTTTCAAGCTCCTGTTTTTGCCGAGCCTCAACCTATAGTTCAGACTACTCGGGCTCCTTTTGAGAACCCTCTCTATGAGTACAATGCTGCCAGTGCTCAGGGTGAAGACCATGAAGACTTTGTTGAACCTAAGGTTGTCCGTGAACAGTTTCAGACCCTAGACAGGAGACTCCGAGCCGTTGAGGGTACTGATTTCTTTAATGTGGACGCAGACAACATGTGCCTAGTTTCTGACTTTGTTATGCCTGCTAAATTCAAGACTCCCGATTTTGTGAAGTACAAAGGTGATTCTTGTCCAAGAGCTCATTTGGTCATGTATACCCGAAAGATGACTGCTCATGCCAAGAATCAGAAGTTGCTTATCCATTATTTTTAAGATAGTCTGAGTGGAGCTTCTCTCAAATGGTATATGAATCTTGAACAGAACAACATTCACTATTTTCAGAATCTTATTAATGCCTTCATAAAGCAATACAAGTATAACCTCGACATGGCTCCTGATCGCCGTCAACTCCAAAATCTGTCTCAGAAGGATAAAGAGTCCTTCAAGGAATATGCTCAGCGTTGGAGAGAACTCGCTTCTCAAGTTGAACCTCCTTTAGCAGAGAAAGAATTGACTGGAATTTTTATGGATACCTTGTCTCCATTCTACTGGGAGAAGATGATTGGTAGTGTTTCCTCCAGCTTCACTGATTTGGTTACTATTGGTCAAAGACTCGAGGAAGGACTTAAGAATGGGAAAGTATCCAAAGCTGCTGAATCTTCTAACGGCGCAAAGAAATCCTATGGAAACTTCCAAAAGAAAAGGGAAGATCATACCAATGCTGTCATGACTGAAGTGAGAAGGCCTCGTCCCCGACCACAGTATGCTGATCACCCTGATATTGCCGTTGTTACTCCCGTAGTTACTGCTCCACGACCAGCTCAAGCTCCTCAACGTCCAGCTGTAGGACATAATCGGTACCGTAATAGGAATAATTTTGATCCTATTCCGATTACATACACTAAATTATATCTTGGTCTGGTTCAGAAAGGTTTGATTACTACAAGGCCTTTGCCTCCTCCTCCGAATCCTCTTCCAGCCGGCTATAGGGCTGATCTTCATTGTGAATACCATCAAGGTGGTACAGGTCATAACTTGGAAGGTTGTTTTGCATTGAAGGCTAGAGTACAAGAGCTGATCAGAATTGGTATTCTCTCCTTTCATGACACCAATCCGAATGTCAAGAACAATCCTTTGCCAGAGCACGCTAAGTGAAGCTTCAGTTGACTTCAGCCGACTTCAGTGTTTCAGACAGGACAACTCACTCTTGTTTCTGATTAGTCACTAGACCATGTTTCTTATTGTTTGCATTTTCCTTATTTGTATTAGCTATTTGCCTTCGATTTATGTTTGTACTTTCATAATTAATAAAACGAGCATTGCAACTTTTGGATTCAATTTCATTTGCTTTTGTTATTTACATCTTTACGCTTTATCTAAAAAAAACAAAAACAAAAAAAAAACATAAATTTTTTTTTCTTTTTTGATTATGCAAAGATTGGAGGGAGGATGATAATAACGTAAATACCTATAATTGTTGTTGGTATGCTTTCAAATCAAAACTTTGCTGACGATGTAAGGCATTGTTTCAATCCCCCAAACATTGGAGAAATAAGGAAGATGACCCCTCGTCAACCCCTTTGAGCCTTGAAGTATGAGTTTCTTTTCTTTACAAATAAAAACCCGCAATCTTAACCTGGGGCAGGGTAGTTCTCAATTAACTTGATTGTGCATTCAAATAGAAGATTTTCGTGCAAGACACCTTTCACATAAAGGTTGCATTCTCAAACAACAAGCAGGTGTCGAAGATGTCTTTCAAATCAAACGCCAATGATGGTTCACCGTAATCATTAAGCCATGAAGTCATAAACTTTCAACTCTCCCAAATTAAATGAATAAATGTTGTACAAGTTGTTCCCAAAGTGATAAATAAAGAAGGATCGTCAAGAAATCTTTACTCAAAAAATGAGCCGAGTCCCTTTCAAGGCAAAAGCTAAGAAAGATGGGAAGCTCGTGACCTTACCTTATACAAAGAGAAATCAGAACATGCTTGTATGACAACCAAATGTTGTAAGGAAGCAGTGGTTGTCACCTCAAAAGTCCCTTAACTTCTGAACCATCATTATTATCATCAGCGCAATTTCCAACCTATGGGAACCCGAGTGCATGGTCTGGGTTAACTGAGCGTAGGACTGAAGATCATCATGAAGATTGGGTGGGTACAAATAAACTTTGAGCCTTTATCTTTAGTTTCTTAAACCGTGAACCAGGCCACGTTATAACCCTCAAAAGACCTAATTGAAGCAAGGTTATTTTGAAAGCATACTACAACAAGGTTGCGTAAACTGACTCCTAAAGATCTTTGCAGATCATTTGTTTTGGCATTACACCTTTGCTTTACTTTTCACTTTAGCATCTTGAATCGTCGTGTTCAGGCCAATGACTCCTATGTTTTTCATTCCAAAAATAATTTTGATTTCAAAAGTTGCATGAACTTTGCATTTACTATGTTTGTATGAACACTTTTGTTTGTAAACTGGCTTCCTCTTAAGGAATTTTCAAACATTTGAGAAACTTGGTCGGTGATCCAATCAGGGGCAAGTTCTTTCCAGATCCTGTTGAGATTAGTTCAAGATTTGTTACAGTGCAGTCCTTCTCAGAGTTGGTTTTATACAGAAGATCTTTCAAGACTAAAACTAGGGCAAGCTTTCCAAGCGCACATTAATTCAGTCATTTCAGAATCATTCCAGTTGAAGCAATAATCAGTTCATATACAACATTCAGCTAATCTGGGGGCAATTAACTTGAAAAATCCCTATGTAGCTTTCCCTCCTTCCTACAAGGGTCATCAACTTGATACAGTTTACAAGTGTAACATAGATTGTGTTCAGTAGCATCACTAATCCCCAAGCAGAATGACAGTGATCTCTGTGTTGAGGAATTAGTTTTCCAGTCTTGTCTTCTCTCCAAAAGAGTCGAGCCATGTCGTCTGCATTACATCTGCATTTGCATCTTATCATATCTCATAGCAAAATTCATATACATATGCATAACAAAAGTGTCATCCTCATTTGCACTCATTTGCATTTTCCATAGATCGTGTTGTTATCCATATCTTACCTTGTCATTTAAGTCCAACTCACTTGGCACCTACCAAACTGATATTGTCGTGTGTATCCAATGCCTTCTTGGGTATCACCTTGTTCACATTCATCCAATGCTTTCTTGGATGTGTGGTTTCTCTACCTTGTTCACTTTATCTAAAGCCATTATTAGATATTATGATTGTACCTTTCATTCAAAGCCATTATTGGATGACTGGTTTCTCTGTCCAATGCTTTCTTGGATCCCTACTTTGTTCACAGTCATCTAAAGCCATTATAAGATATTGTGATTGAACCTTTCATTCAAAGCCATTATTGGATGACTGGTTTCTGTGCGTCCAATGCCTTCTTGGATCCCTACCTTGTTCACTTTCATCTGAAGCCATTATCAGATATTATGAGTATACCTTTCATTCAAAGCCACTATTGGATGACTGGTTCCTTTTGCATTCAATGCCATTCTTGAATGTAGTCTTTGTTCACAGTCTTCTAAAGCCATTATTAGATACTGTGATTATACCTTTCATTCAAAGCCATTATTGGATGACTGGTTTCTTTGCATTCAATGCCATTCTTGAATGTAGTCTTTGTTCACATTCATCTAAAGCCATTATTAGATACTGTGATTATACCTTTCATTCAAAGCCATTATTGGATGATTGGTTTCTGTGCGTCCAATGCCTTCTTGGATCCCTACCTTGTTCACAGTCATCTAAAGCCATTATTAGATATTGTGAGTATACCCTTCATTCAAAGCCATTATTGGATGACTGGTTACTTTATCTCACATTCATCTAAAGCCATTATTAGATATTGTGATTGTACCTTTCATTCAAAGCCATTATTGGATGACTGGTTACTGTATCTCACATTCATCTAAAGCCATTATTAGATATTGTGATTGTACCTTTCATTCAAAGCCATTATTGGATGTCTGGTTTCTTTACCTTGTTCACTTTCATCTGAAGCCATTATCAGATATTATATTATGAGTTTGCCTTTCGTTCAAAGCCATTATTGGGTGTTTGGCGTCTTTTTCATCCAATGTCATTCTTGGATGATGTCTTTCCAGATTTTTCGCTTTGCTTATTCTGATACTTTTCCGGAATGACGTTGCTTGTTTCCATCTAATATTTTCCCTGATATGTCTTCCAAGTCTTCACCTGTACATTTATTGCTTTGGGTATATCTTCAGGATCCTTGTCTTTGCATTCATCTCATATCATATCATGTCATGTCATATCATATGCATTTGTGGCATCTTAGGACCAAAAATTGTGCATGTTTATATTTAAGTCCCTTCTATCCCGTTGAGACGAAGATTTCAATCTCCATATCTCCGGATAGAAGAAACTTAAATAGGGGCATCTGTCATACCCTAATTTTTTACCATAAGATTCTACCTCTCTGTGCATCATTTTGCATGTTTGCATGCTTTATCACTAACGGATTAGTGCAAGAATTTTAATTTCAAGTGGAGATAGTCCTCTTTCTCACAGTCAAGTGTTTCAAGATATGACCAATAGATTTTGATTCAAGAGACCCTATGGTTTTCTACTGGTTGAATCTTCAGCTGGTTCTTATCATCATCCTGGGTATCTTCCCATCAAAGGCTTTAGTGTGTCTTAAGGAGATTAGGGTTCTTTGTCCATTTGGTGCTGGTCATTAGAGGATTGGTTGGAATTTTGTGGTGTGTTGCTTTATAAGTGGTATCCTCACTTTCAAAGGATTTTCCAGGGCATAGTTTGGTCTTACTTGCAAAGTCTGATCATTAGTTGTCAAGTGAAAGAGTTTGGACTTTTAGTAGTTTGCGATAAGTATGTGTTGGAGTGGTAAACTTTCTTGAATCAAGATTTGGCAAGGAGTTCTTATAGCGAAGTTCGTGATCATGTTCCTTACAAAAATTTAAATTAGTTCACTGTGTTTGCTACAAATGTGCAAAGTCAAATTACAATGTTTTCTACTTTCGAATTTGGCAAATAACGGTCCATACTTCACCATGCATATGTAAGGTCCATGTTTAGTTTTTCAAGCTTCAGTCATGTTAGAATTCAATCAAGTTACAATGTGCCCCATTTTTTTTTGAATTTTGGCAAGTTATTCATTCATTATTCAAGGAGTTTTGTGTGTTTTGCATCAAGTTTGATTCTAAACTTCAAGGTTGCCAATTAATCTCAAATTAACTCCAAAATCTCAAGGACTCCAAGTTTAAACTCCCAAAAGTCAATAATGTTCAAAGTTATTCATAAGACAAGTTCAAAAAGAAGTAAAAGGGGCAATAAGCCATTTTAGGCATTTGGAAACAAAGGATTAATTATGACACAAGAAAAAACCTTAAGCTAAATCCCAGCGTTGTAAAACTCCTATTGCCTAGAAGGACACAATTTCTTGGTAGTACATGAAGCTCAGAATGTCATTAGTGGTTCCCACGAAGTTTCGCTACACCAATATCATGTGCTGGCCAGCTAGTATCTGCTTATTTTTTCAGACGCAACAATCCAACATTTAAGAGCTTCAAACTTTCAGTTACGACTTGTACTAATTTGGCGGCTTGTATTAATTCTAACGTACAAACGCTACACATCCACAAGAACCCAAATCTGAAAGGCAATTTGAAACAAGAGATTTTTAGCCATTTAATTGTTCCTACATAATCCAACACAAATTCAATGAAAACCATGAAGAAGTCGGAACATGTCGAAACCGAAATGGAAAATCAATTATCACAGAATCAAGAGCAGACACGATTCCAACATAGAGATAATATGTTTTAAAACAGATCATCATCATCAATAATATTCCTTACAAAATCAGGCATGAAATCAAATTGAAAAGGAAAGAATACCAGCCACGATTAGTATTTTTCCAATACCAGACACATAGGATATCACAGGTTTTAATTCCAGATTTCGTTGTTTCAATTTTTGAGATTATAAAAGGAAGAATCATAGAATCAGAAAAACCTGTTCTGAAAACATCACATACACACATCAGTACAGAGAAAATAGAGAGGGATTCACAGTAAAAGTTCACACCAGAACATACACATTACAGTAGCTGTTCATACGCACTTGCAAAAGAGGATACGCGGTTTCGAAGCAAATCATACACAATGCAGCAGGGGACGAGAACATTGCAAAAACAACCCATTAGCAACCGCCGATTGAACTCCAGCACGGAACTCCGCGAGATTGCTCCGATCGCAATCCTCCGCCGCAGGTACCCTTTTCGTCATTGTCTTCCGTTGATGTTGTTGTTGGTATGTGTTTGTTTTGTGAATTTGAAAATTGCTTTTAATTAAGAGGGAGAGAATGGCGAATGAAGGAATATGGGAGGATGATTCTGATTTTCCCCCTTTTCTTCCTTTTCTTGAACTGTGTTGGATTTTGATACTTGAACGGAGAATAGGAACTTTTGAAATGAATAGAAATATGTGTTGTGCTTCTGTTCCTATTGCTTAGGGGAATAATTTATTATCCTGAATTCCCACATGTCAAGCCTAACAACTACGTGGCACTTTGAATAAGTCAAAATTGGCTTTTATTCTTACTGATGGAAAAAATGAGAGGCGCCCCATGTGCCTACTGTTTTTTTGTTCTGTTTTATTTTATTCATGTAGAATTTGGGATTTCAACACGGGCCGTGTCTGTTTTGGCCATTTCTTTTTCTTTTTGTTGTTTTATCATTTTTTTTTATAAAAAAATAATTTGTTTATGTTTTAATTAGCTTGTTTTGTTATACTTAATTTTTTTTAGTTAGAATTAATGATGTTTCAATTTTAATTATTTTATTTGTTTTCTATTAATTAAAACAAAATCTCAAAAAAATATTTCTTTAATAAACTTTCTTTTATTAGTCTTTTCATTTGAAATTTGAATATTTAGTTTTTGTTTATTTCTTTAAATCTCTGTGAGCTTGAGATTTCAATTCCTGTCTGACTATTCTTTTGTCCTGTACTTTGTGATCATTGCCATTCATCTAATTCACGTCATAATATTGTCCGTTTGTTTGATTCTAGTTTGGATCTGTTGCATCCATCTTTAAAGCTTTATCCCTTACTCCCTTTAACTTAACCATAACTTTGGAGTCACCGCACTCCATGTAAGTTTCTGCCATGGATATTTACTCTTTTACCCTTTTAACTTAACCTTAACTTTAGAGTCGCCACACTCTATGTAGCGTCTTGCCATAGACGCTGCCTCCCCTTGGAACCTTGACCACAGTCAAGAGTTCCTCACCCTCTTTGAGGGGAACTACGAATACTCTGATTCTACTCCCGTCAGGATACATAGGCACAAGATACGATGTCTTGGCGAGTATACTTAGATACTAACCCCCTAGGTTTTTCACTTAACAGATACCCTTAGCAAGCAAGCAATAGATAACATGATAAAAATAAGAGGTTCATGTAGAGTACTACAGACGTTTAGGATGCTAACACCTTCCCTAGACGTAACCAACCCCCGAACTTAGATTCTCTTAACTTAGGTTTTTCGTTCTTTAACCTTTCCTTTGGATAAATTAAAGACCGGTGGTGAATTATGAATTATGATTCAAGTTAAGCAATAGCTTGATATCCGATTCTCACTGCGACAGCTTCAACAGTGAAGCAGGGTTATTGAACAAGGATTTAAGATCAATTGCTATTTATAATATTCACAAGTATTTAATTGATTATCCTTGTATGTTCAATATTGTTGATGTTTAACACGATGTTGAAACATCTCTTCATCTGGGTTTGTGCAGAATCATGGGAGGGGTACTGCATAAGCTTTTGGATCTATTTCTCTTGGGCGTTGACCTAAGAATCTGCTTCAGTTTGGTGTGGCAGAAGCATCTGATCTCTAGAGAGTTTCCTGGCAAGAAACTGGTCTAGACAATGGTGATGTGGAATATGAAGAAGAAGACATCATAATCTTGATGACTAGTTCTTGGATCAATTTATTTCTGATCTAGGAGTATTGGAGTGTAGCAGGTGTGTGTAGCGTGCAATTTTTATCGGTGACGCGACCACCTTACCGTAATGGTTAGAATTGGGTGCTATTTTCTGATTTTTTTATTTATCCTATGAAGTTGGAAAGGAAAGGGAAGCTATCTAAAACTAACCTTGCACGCAAATGTTTTCTTTAATGAATGCTAAGAGATTGGGGGTTCGGGGTCAAGTTATACAAAGGGAAGTTGTCAATTACCCAGCGTATATATGGTTATCCATAGATCTTCTTTGGCATGTTTAAATACTTTCTGGTGTTTATGTATTATGGGTTGGGAAAGTTTCTCCTTTGGGAGTGTTAAGAGAGTGTTTTTGTTATTTTCGGGTTTTCCGTTGTTTTTGGTAAGGTACTGGACCTAAAGTTTTTGATTTGTGTGGTCGCTAAGATTTCGCAGTCTTATGCCTACGTATTCTCGTAAAAGGTACTCGGGAAATCAGAGTAATCGTAGTTCCTCCTATTTCTATGGGAGGAAAAAGATGTTTGGTGTCTTGTTTAAAGCCCAATATTGAAGCTAAAGGGTTTGACTGAGAGATAATTTGTCATCTCTAAAGGGAGGTATCTTACCTATTTATCACAGGTGTTAGGGTAACTGATTACAAAGGAGAATTACTTTAACTGGAATGTATGGAATCCAGCAATGCCATAATTTTCTTTATAAGAGAAATGTCCTGAAGGAGGAAACTTTAACTCAGTGTCGAGCAATGCCATTTCTCCTTAGGAATCTTCCATGCTAAGAGAGGGACATTAGCTTGGATGTAAATAATCCAGAGGCTTTCCACTTACAGTAATTAGATGAAAGAGGAAGTTTACCAGGATAAAAGAGGGATCACAGCTTGGATTTTTGAATTAACAAGTGTGCCACTTACAACAGTTATCTGGAATTAGGGTTTGGTTGATTATTTATCTTGACATGTGATATACAGAGAAATGTATTCCTACAGAGAGAACTCTTGATTTCCTCTGAGGGGATATTGATTTTTATGTGCCTTGATCAAAGCCCAAGGTTGAAGCTAAAAGGTTGACTCTACTAGGGAGTTTTACATCTGTCTTGTATAAAGCCCAAGATTGAGGCTAAAAGGAGATTGACTCAGCTAGAGAGTATGACCTGTCTTGTATAAAGCCCAAGATTGAGGCTAAAAAGAAATTGACTCCACTAGGGAGAGGTTTTATCTGTCTTGTACAAAGCCCAATATTGTGGCTAAAAGAAATTGACTCCACTAGGGAGAGGTTTTATCTGTCTTGTAGAAAGCCCAAGATTGTGGCTAAATCTGCTGAGGAAAAATCATTATACAAAGCCTAAGAGGAGGCTAGCTGGGGAAATTCTTATATGAAGCCTAAGAGGAGGTTGGCTTCTGCTGAGGATTATTGAGATCCTGAGACAGGTCCAAATTTGGGAATCAACTCTTGCTGATTGAAGAAGAGTTGAAATATCAGACGCCCTGAGGTTCTGATTCTATTAGGGTTTTACTGATGGTAAAGGTTTAAACTTTGAGTATGAAAACCTATGGAGGTTTCAAACTCTGCTGGAGATTGATGAAGTGATCAGGGTTTTTCCCGTGCTTTTAGGAAGCTTGAGGGTTTCTTTGAGATCCAAGAGGATATGAGACTTTCCAAGTCTACTGGTATGAAGAGGTTGACTCTTAACTGGAGAATGATCTTTGTATAATGCCCAAGAAGGGGCCGAGACTGTCCAAGTCTACTTGTATGAAGCCCAAGAGGAGGCTGAGGTTTTTAAGGGATGAAGATCAACCCTACACTAGTTTGATGTTTAGGAATTCTGACTCTCCGGAGGATTGAACTAGTAGAGATGACTAAGTTTTGTCCTATACCTGTAGAAGACCTTCGGGTCCTTGTACTAAGCCCAAGAGAAGGCTGAGAACTTCTAGGAAGCCTGTGGGTCCTTGTACAAAGCCCAAGAGGAGAATGAGGATGCTTTTAGGAAGCCTGTGGGTCCAAACCTAAGAAAAGTTCAAGAAAGGTTTCACCGGGAATTAGTCTTTTCCTTGCAGAACAATTCTAGGGTTTGAAGAAATTCAGAAGAGGTTTCACCGAGAATTAATCCTCTTTGGGGAAATGAATTTCTTGTACAAATATTTCTAAGTTGTGACAGTATTGAGAAAAGTTTCACCGGGAATAATGTCTTTCTCTGTTCCATATTGTATAACCCCAAGAGGAGGCAAGACTGTATCTGGATTTTCCTATGGGGAACTAGTTTTGACAATGTTGAAAGAGTAACCACTAGTTTGATCTAGACTTAGACCTAATTGCTGAGGAAAACTCTAAACAAATATATACAAACATATATATATATATATATATATATATACAGATGAAATATATAAACAAGTATGTGTTGAAAAGATAGTGGAACTTACAGTTGTGCAAGCCCAAGCATAGTAACTACAGTTGTATGGTTAGTTATTCAAGAAATTGAAGAAAGTTTTGATAAAACTTAGAATTTGAATTTAAATCAAAAGGAAAGTTGTTGTAAAAGGAAGTTTGATACTTATTCTTAAAGAAATGCCCAGATGAATTCTTTCGAAAAGGCGACGATCGCGTCGTAATTTTGAAAACCACATAGGGACTTATACAACGACTGAGGCCCAAGTTATTGTGTTTACAAAAAGGATGAGTTTTACACTCTATTAGAGGCCCAAGAGTTTATTTTTATACAAGAGATGGGGCTTACAACTCAAGGAGATGCCCAGATAAAAAAACAACGATCGCACCGTTATTTTGAAAATTGTACCGGGACTTATACAAATGACTGAGGCCCAAATTATTTATGTACAAAAGGGGGTTGGGTCTTACACTCTATTGGAGGACCAAAAGTGTTTGAAAAAGGAAGAAAAATGGGACTTACAACTCAAGGGGAGACCCAGATGAACTTTTTTTTTTAAAACGGCGATCGCGTCGAGATTTTTAAAAATGTATCGGGACTTATACAATGACTGAGGCCCAAAATGGTTTATTTAAAAAGGGATGGGACTTACACTCTATTAAGAGGCCCAAAAGTGTTTCAAATGAAGTTTGAAAAATTAAAATTGAGGGAAACCCAAATTTTAATTCAAATTAATATAATTTTCAAAGGAAATTAAATATAAAATCTCAAATATATTTAAAAACAAGTGGTAAGCTTTGAAAAATATTTTGGAAAATTGATCGAAAAAATAGCAAGTGTACTATTTTTACCGATGTAGTTATAGTTGGGGTTATCCCCATAATCGATCTCTCGAGGACTGCGTGCAATTGTAAGTACAGATGTTATTTTAATTAAATAAAAATATCCTTTGGGGGTTTTGTTTGGTGGTTTTGAAAATAATTATAATGATAGTATGAAATAAGCAGAATAATAAAAATGACTTTAACAATTATGAGAAAATATGCTAGGGAAAGGTGTATGAGTTGCTCTGTAAGAACCCTAAATCATTATCAAAGAGACATGCCTCAAAACCTTAATTTTAGTGAATCTCAATAATATTTTTATTTAATTCCTTAACAGAAAAACCTTTGAGATTCTCCCTTGACCCTAATTCCTCAGCAGTCAAGGAAGAACATCAAGCAATAGTTCTAACAAGATTTTATCAGTCACTACAGGATATCCCCATTCCTAGGCAATATCTACCGTACTGTTATTACGCAAAAGCATTAGGTTGGTTTTTCAGGCCTAATCCCTAATCGTGAATCATTCCCAATTTGTCCGATCGAAAAAGCGTTAAACACATTGCATAACAAAAGATTAAGGTAAAAATGCATAGTCTCATCGAATAATTCAAAAGGTATTCATTACCTAACAATTCAGGGACACCCCCTAGTATTGGGGGGTTTAGCCTCTCATAGTATTCAAAACAAAAACAATAAGAAAACTAAAGGTAGACATTACAATTTGATCGGAGGAAAACTAATTCTTTAATCACTTCCGCTCACGAACGATCGTCTTCTCCAAATCTCCTTGATCGCATAAACTCTATTGTAAATTATTCGTCAAAGTAAAAGTGTCTCTTTTTCCTCAAAACCCAGCCTAAGTAGTTCCAGATTAAACATAACAGTGTGTAATACCCAGAATATCCCTCAGGACACTTAACTCAGAAAATAAGAAAAATCACAAAATTGTCTCTCCCAGGCCTGCTGACACGGGTCGTGTCAGCTGACACGGGCACCCATGTTAGCCCTCTGACTCTCTGCGCAAAAATTCTTCCACTCCAGGTGTTCTGACACGGGCACCCATGTCAGCTGACACGGACACCCGTGTCAGCTCTCTGACTTCAGCCCAAGTCTTCAATTTCAAATGCGTGTTACTCCAGACCTGCTGACACGGGCCGTGTCAGGCAACACGGGCACCCGTGTCAGCCCACTATCTTCATTCCGAGTTTTGTGATTTTTCTCGATTTTTCGCTCCGATTCTTCCTGAATGTTTATGTGAACCTGAAAACACTAAAGAACACAACCAAGGCATAAAATGCGGTAAAAGAGATATAAAACAAATAAACAATAACAAAATAGTAACTAAAACAAATAGTGAAATAATGTATGAAAACCACTGATCAAACTCTCCCAAACTTAAACCATTGCTTGACCTCAAGCAACAAGCCTGCATAAAAAATTTTCAGATCAAACGGTACATATCAAATGAAAGACTTGTGAAGGTAAGGTGTGTCTGTACTCATACGCGAACCTTTATTCTGATCGGTGAAAACTAGTTTTCTTGGTAATCGTCTGTTAACGAAGGTATCACACAAACACAAATTGTGGTAAAACCACGGACCTACATCCCCCTTTTCGGTTACCTCTCCAACTATGCTTTGGGCTTAAGTCTTTTCTTCGATTTTCTACCCTTTTCATTCGGATAATCAGATCAAGGCATTTTTTTCGTTTTCCCTCATGTTAGTTCCTGGATTGGCTGGAATTTTGGTAAAACAAAGTATATTCAATGTTGATGTCAAGGTGCCGATGTTGCAACATTGAAGTCTTAACACTGGGCTGTGTTAAGTATTTAATTGCTGAAGTTGGATGTCTGATGTCACACAGGTGATGTTGTAACATCAGATCTGTAGAATTAACAACAGCAGGTAGTGATGTTTTTAGGGTTGCATATTAGCTGGAATTGTGGAGAGCAAGCTGTCTCATTGGATGCGAATATCTTGGGATAGATATTTGCTGCTGCATAGGAGATCTGCTGCAGATTTGTAGGAGATTTAAAAGGTTGAAGATTTAAAAAGATTTTAGGAGAAAATCTGTTTTAATATTCATTTTTAAATAACAAATCTGGGAGATATTGTAGCAAGTCCAAGACCAATTCAAGGAGCTATATAAAGCGCACAAGACCAAAGGAAAAAGCGACAGAAAACATTCAGAAGATCAAGAGCTGAAGGCTTAGTGTCTAGAGTTTGTTTAAAGTGCTTGTATTTACACTATTCTAGGGTTTGAATAGGTGTTGAGTTTCTGTCCTCTCTAGAAGCTGTGAAGCAATAGAGAGTGGTTGACTGATCGAAGCTGTGAAGTAAGATCAAGGGTACTCAAAGTGGTTTCTTTGAGTGTTTGTAAGGGATTGAGTGGTGTTCTCATACCTAAGTGGTTTCTTAGGTAGGAAGTCATTAGTAGAGTATAAGTTTAGGAGATTGTCAACGGGTTGTTGAGTCTGTAAATTATATCTACAAGTAGTGAATTCCATCCCTGGCTTGGTAGCCCCCAGAGTAGGTTGGTTGTAACCGAACTGGGTCAACAATTCTTGGTGTTATTTTACTGTTATTGCTGTCCATTGTGCAGAGTGTGTTGTTGTGACATCACACCTTAACATCACACGTCTGATACCAGAATTTCAATTGGTATCAGAGCAGGCATCCTGTCTGTCTCTGGGTGAGATCTAGGGAAGTTACTTTCTGGTGTAAAGATGGACAAAGAAGTTGGAGGATTCGTCAACAGACCCCCTATTTTGGATGGATCCAATTATGACTATTGGAAGCCAAGGATGGCCACCTTCTTAAAATCCTTGGACAGTAGGGCTTGGAAGGTTGTTATTAAAGAGTGGAAAACACCTGTTGTATGTGAGAAGGACGATGCTGGTAAAGATAAAGAAGGCACCTCTAAGCTAAAGCCTGAAGAAGAATGGACCAAGGAGGAAGATGAGATCGCCCTTGGAAATTCCAAAGCTCTAAATGCCATCTTCAATGGAGTGGATAAGAATATCTTCAGGTTAATTAATACCTGTGAAGTTGCTAAGCAAGCATGGGATATCTTGCAGGCTACTCATGAAGGAACATCTAGAGTCAAGATGTCAAGACTTTAGATTTTAACATCAAAATTTGAAAGCCTGAAGATGAAGGAAGATGAGGCTATTCATGATTTCCACATGAGTTTTCTTGAGCTGGCCAATGCATCTAGTGCTCTTGGTGAGAAGATGTCAGATGAAAAGCTTGTGAGGAAGATCCTTAGGTCCCTATCTAAGAAGTATAAGATGAAGGTCACTGCCATTGAAGAATCACAAGACATCAGCAAGATAAGAGTTGATGAGCTCATTGGATCTCTTCAAACCTTTGAGCTTGGGTTGAATGAGGAAGAACCAGAAAAGAAGCCAAAGAGTATAGCCCTGGTGACAAATGGTGAAGAAGAGAAAGGGAAGAAATCTGAATCCCAGGAGGATCTATCTCAGGCCATAGTGATGTTGGGAAGACAGTTCACCAAAGTATTCAAGAGAATGAATAATAACTCCAGGCCTAATGTCAAGAACATGACTTCTGACACCAGCAAGAAGGATGAAGAGAAAACTGCCCAAGATAAAGGAGTGCAGTGCTTTGAGTGTGAAGGGTATGGACATGTCAAGAAAGAATGTCCCACCTTCTTGAAAAAGCAGAAGAAGGGCATGACAGTTTCCTGGTCTGACTCAGATAGTGAAAGTGAAAGTGAGTCAGCAAAGCATGTGAGAGCGTTAACATGAGCTGTGGTTTCTGATGATGATTCTAGTGATGGAGAAGTAACTTATGAGGAGTTAGCATCTACCTATCAAGAGCTGTGTTTAAAGAGTGTTGAGATTTTTCAAGAAAACAAGTGCCACAAGCAACAAATCGCTCAGCTAGAGAATGAAAAGACTGATCTTGAAAATGAAGTGGTGCTAGTTAGAGCTCACCTTGATCAAATGACCAAGTCGGTTAGGATACTGAGCTGTGGTACAGACATACTCGACAAGATCCTTCAGTCAAAAAACTCTACTGGAGACAAAGCTGGGATAGGTTATGTGGTTGAGGATAAGGGAACTTCTGAAGGAAGCACTTCAGGTTCAAAGAAGGAAGTGTCACAACTTTCATCTCAACATCAGCCAAAGAAGCAGGATCCTACCCCTAAGAAAGCTGATGTTTCCCAACCTAAGAAGATTGAGAAGAAGACTGGTCCCCATCAGAAGAGAAAGCAGCCACAGGGAGCTAGCCAATATATGCCCCCACAATACCATGAGAGCATGCAAGCTGCTCAGTTCAAACAACACATGTCTCATCAGATGTCTCAACATTAGGACAACTGGTATGGTTATGGATATGGATACACCAATGTTGTTCCTTATATCTATAGAAGAAGAAAGCCACACCATCATGGGAGACAATCCAGGAAACAGCATTCTCAGCCGTCTTATGGGAGAAGATATCAACATAATAGATGGCAGGGCAGTTATGGTAGGAGGAGACCACATTATGGATGGCAGCATAATCAATCTCATCATGGCAGAAGATTCAGAGATGAAAGGGTGAGATGCTATTATTATGGAAGATTTGGACATATGCAGTACTCTTGCTACAAGCTGCATAGATACCCTCAACCTCAAAATAGATGGAGAGAGCACAGGCCCAAAGTTGTTAAACAATGGGTACCTAAGGAGAAGGTGAAGTGCTTATTGGCTCAAATGGGTGATAAAGAAGGAACATGGTATTTTGACAGTGGGTGTTCCAAGCACATGTCTGGATGTAGATCCATGTTTGATGATCTTAGACCTTGCCCCTCTCATGAGGTCATATTTGGCAATGGAGAAAAAGGTGTTGTTGCAGGAGTTGGGAAAGTGCAAGGTAATGGTAGACCTGAACTTGACAATGTTCTGTTTGTCAGTGGCTTAAGTGCAAATTTGATCAGCATAAGCCAGTTGTGTGATGAAGGTTACAAGGTAAACTACACTAAGGATGATTGTGTGGTTTCTGATGAGCATAATCAGGTTGTTATAAAGGGTACCAGAACCAAAGATAATTATTATCAGTGGATTTCTCTTGAAGGAGATTCAACTAGTGATGTTCTAGTTGATGTTATAACATCAAACTATGATATCAGGATGCTGAAAGGTCACTCAGAGTTAACAAGTTCAGGTGTGAATGTTTTAAAAGGAAAGTTTTTATGAAGGGAGAAAATTAGTAATTGGTCTTTAAAGAGTATTCAAAATCAGGTGCCTTACTATATTGATATTACTTCAAGACTTACCAAAGCATTCTCATCGCAACGTTTCATCTCCCTAAATCTCAACAGAATAGAAAGTTCTCCTTCAAACCTAGTCTGTCACAAAGGAACGATGTCTGTCCCTTCGAAGAAATCTGAGCAGGTACGAACTAGGGTTTCTTCCGAAGAACTCATTTCAATTGCTCTTCCCGAGTCAAGTAACCCTAAACCCTCGACCACAGTAAATAAACTTGAAGCTAGGTCATCATCCTCTCAAGTTGTTGAGGAGAAGTTTGATGTAGACATGCATTTGGAACAGCTTGCCACCAAAATCCTTGAGAAGGGGATACGGGTGAAAGGAATTTCTGTCCCTCTAAGGTAAATGACTGCTGAACAAGTCGACTCTCAAGGAAAGGACAAAAATCTTCAAAGACAGGCCCTTAGTCAAGAAGCTGAAGGTGAAGATCCTGATGACACTGATGTCAGTCTTGATGTCAAAACATCGTCCCCTAGGAATGAAAGCCACAGGGGTAAAGGAAAGGAACAGGTTGAGGTTATAGAGATTGAGGACTCATCTGATGATGATAGAATTGGAAAAAGGAAGGATAAGAGAAGGACTTCAGTTACAGACTCTCCCAAGTCGTGGAGCAAAGGTGCCAAGTCTGGCAAGAAGAGGAGAATCAGGGAAGAGTCAGATTCTGAGTGTGATGCTCAAGACATCAACCCTGCTACAAATCAAGTGCCTGATAACATCTCATCTCACAGTGCCAGAAGTGCATCCTTGTGGAAGTGTGTGAGCCTAAGAAAGGTAGCTCTGGAAAGAGAGGTAGTAGCAAGAGACTTAGAATCTACTGAAATTATTGACCTAATTAAGCTTGCTGGTCTCATAAGGACTGTGTCAGGGTTGGCTGATTGCTATGATAGACTGGTCAGGGAATTCATAGTTAATATACCTGAATCGATAAATGACAACAAGAGCCGAACTTTCAGAAGAGTTACCATCAGGGGTAAGTGTGTTTGGTTTTCTCCTGAGATGATCAATGCCTACTTAGGAAGAAATGAGGAATATTATGGGGAATTAGAAGCCTCTAACAATGATATATGCAAAGAAATCACTGCTGGGCAGGTAGATGTTTGGCCCGTAGAAGGAAAGCTGTTAGCCAGTCTGTTGAGTGTCAAATATGCTTTTCTGCACAGAATAGGTATTGCCAACTGGGTTCCTACTAGTCACAAGACCACAATTTCTGTTGAATTGGGGAAGATAATTTATGCAGTTGGGACAAAGCAAAGAATTTACTATGGCTCCTACATCTTTGATCAAGTAGTAAAGCATGGTGCCACCAATGCCATCAAAATGCCTATATCATTCCCTTCCCTTATTTGTGGAATGATCCTAGATCAACATCCTGGTATCTTAACCAGCTCAGAGGTAGCATGTAAGAGGGAATCAACTTTATCTTTGCATCCCAAACTGTTTGCTGGGAGCCATGTTCCAGACATTGTTACAACATCAAGCTCTGGGATTAAGAAGGTCAGTACAAAATCTGAGCTGATTAAAGAATTAAGGGCGACCTGCAAGGATCTTGACATGGTTATTAAGACCAGCACTGATAGGAAAATGAAGATTGAGCAGATGATTAAAGACTTGGAACAGGGGGAAGACAATGGTGACACTGAGGATTCCAGGTCAGATGAGGGTGATGAAGATGCTGATGGTACAAGCTCGGATGAAGACTAATCTCCATCTGCTGTTTTTTTTTATAGTAGTTTCAGTTTGTAGTTTTTTTTTGTTGGTTTTGTAATTTGAATATTGTGCAGTTTTATGCACTATTTATGTTTTTAGTTTCCTTCTATGATTTGTTTTTCCTGTTTACTAACTGAGAGGCTAACAATGAGAGCTAGGGTTTACTGACTATAGTTAATAGGGCTTCTTATAGAAGTTTGCCTAATTGTGGCTAAAAAGGGGGAGAAAATAGCCAAGATAGTCAAGAGTATTATTGCCATATGCAGCTAATGTGATGCAGAGATTAAGAGGGAGATAGATTGATGCTGCTAAAAGGTGTTTAGTTGAAAAGTTTGTTGCTGCATTAAGGGGGAGTTTTGACCGAACTTGTGAAGATATCATGACATTTGAAGAGTGCAGCCAAGCAGACATCTAGGGGGAGTAAATTGCTGCACATTGTGAGCTACTGAACAGCTGTGATGCTGGTTCATATTTTCAAGGGGGAGCACCAATTGGCTGTTGTCAATAATGAAGATGGTGTTGCAGCAGATCAAGTGATGAAGACTTTGAAGATTGTCAAACTGCTGCTGATTGAGAGTTTCAAATTTTTTGAAGAATATTCCGCTGCTGAAATCTCTGAAGGTGCAGAGTGCAGAAGCTGATTGCAGAGTGCAGAAGTTGATTACAGAGTGCAGAGGTTGTTTTAGCCAAAATTAGCCAAAGGGGGAGATTGTTAGTTCCTGGATTGGCTGGAATTTCGGTAAAACAAAGTGTATTCAATGTTGATGTCAAGGTGCTGATGTTGCAACATTGAAGTCTTAACACTGGGTTGTGTTAAGTATTTAATTGCTGAAGTTGGATGTCTGATGTCACACAGGTGATGTTGTAACATCAGATCTGCAGAATTAACAATAGCAGGTAGTGATGTTGTTAGGGTTGCGTATTAGCTGGAATTGTGGAGAGCAAGCTGTCTCATTAGATACGAATATCTTGGGATAGATATTTGCTGCTGCATAGGAGATCTACTGCAGATTTGTAGGAGATTTAAAAGGTTGAAGATTTAAAAAGATTTTAGGAGAAAATCTGTTTTAATATTCAGTTTTAAATAACAAATCTGGGAGATATTGTAGCAAGTCCAAGACCAATTCAAGGAGCTATATAAAGCGCACAAGACCAAAGGAAAAAGCGATAGAAAACATTCAGAAGATCAAGAGCTGGAGGCTTAGTGTCTAGAGTTTGTTTAAAGTGCTTGTATTTACACTATTCTAGGGTTTGAATAGGTGTTGAGTTTCTGTCCTCTCTAGAAGTTGTGAAGCAATAGAGAGTGGTTAACTGATCGAAGCTGTGAAGTAAGATCAAGGGTACTCAAAGTGGTTTCTTTGAGTGTTTGTAAGGGATTGAGTGGTGTTCTCATACCTAAGTGGTTTCTTAGGTAGGAAGTCATTAGTAGAGTATAAGTTTAGGAGATTGTCAACGGGTTGTTGAGTCTGTAAATTATATCTACAAGTAGTGAATTCCATCCCTGGCTTGGTAGCCCCCATAGTAGGTTGGTTGTAACCGAACTGGGTCAACAATTCTTGGTGTTATTTTACTGTTATTGCTGTCCATTGTGCAGAGTGTGTTGTTGTGACATCACACCTTAACATCACACGTCTGATACCAGAATTTCACCTCACATGTACAAGATTGATCGAAAGTTTTTCTTGGCACCAATATCTCTTTTTTTTTCCGCTCATTGGCGTTTATTAGTCCACTTTGGGATGACAATTGAGACTCAACCGCCGTTAGGCTAAGTAACCGGGTGAGGGTTACCCAACTTAGAAGGACTAGTTGTCTTTATCGCCATTATTCACTTTTTCGGTGCCTTAAGTCATTCTATCAATCAACCTTATACATGCAATTCTTTCTAGTCATGTCGGACTATCACTATGAACTAATCGGGGAATACTTCTCAAATCCAAGTACTCTAGCACAAATCTACATGTTGGACTCGTTTTCTTACTCCGGAGAATCTAGGGTGTTCGGGTCATTCCTAAGTTTTCAAACTTTCCCAATGTCCCTAGTTCTAACTCCTCTTCCCTCAAACTCTATATACTTTCTTGACCATCTCAAAACCACAGTATTCACAAGAAAAAATTTGACGGTTCTAATTCGGGAAGAATTCAGAGAGGTTTTCATAAAACACACACAAAACAGACATGACCCGTACAAATAGGAAAAACTAAAAGCAGTAAATCCTCCCCCAAACTTGAACTAAACATTGACCCCAATGTGTTAGAACAAGAGCGAGAGAGGTCACTCACATAGATCCTGATTCAGGATGTTGCGGTAATGCCACACCACTGCTACATCATCGTTTGCACATGTAGGATCCAGATTATTTCCTGCAACCAAAACAAAAACAAACAACAAATAGAAAGTAATTAATCAGACAAGCGTGGGTTGCCTCCCATGTAGCGCTTCGTTTAACGTCGCATGGATCGACAGGTTACTCCCCAATGCTATCGGGGGTACTTCAGCTTACACGTTTTGTTGCTTTTGTTGCTTGACCTTTCCGCAACAGAGCACCGGTCAGATTCAGGACTAAGCGCTACATTATGATTCAACTCACATCCAACTTCCACATTCTTCCTTTGATGTTTTTTTCTCTTCTTTCTTTGATGCTTCTTCCTCTTATTGACTTCTTGACTGGATGTTGGAGTCTTGCTAGGTGCAAAAGATGACTCAGATGCTGCAACCTGATGGATTATTCCAGAGACATCTTCAAGAAGTGGTTTTGAGCTTTTGCTTTTTCCCACTGTTCGGATCATTCCAACTGAGGGGTGATTACTATCCTCTTGAGTTCCAACACTTTCAAGGTCAATTCTTCCTCAAAATATTTCAAGGTTAAAGTATCAGCCTCAATGTCCACACTGCACCGACTAGTCATCAAGAATGGTCGACCCAGTGTGATAGTCGTCTCCTCATCCTCAAGTAGATCAATGATCTCAAAGTCTACTGGACGGGTGAAGTTATCAATAGTCACAAGCACATCTTCTGCTAAGCCGTAGGACCGCTTGGTGTGAGGTCGACAAATGATCGGAAAAATAACAAGTGTACTATTTTAACGATGTAGTAATAATATGGGTTATCCCCAGTATCGAGCTCAAGGACTGCGTAGGAAATACAAGTTCTTATAGTAATTCAATTGAACAAAAGGTCATATGGGTTTTGAAAATTGTTTTGAAATTATAACTAGAAATAGTAAAATGAACAAAATTATAAACTTGACTTAAAAATAGATATGAGAAGCATGCTAGAGGAAGTGTATCAATTGCACTGCAAAAACTCTAAATCCTTATTCGATGAAACATTACTCTAAACAAACCTTACCGATTCTTAAGGTTATTTTTCCCTAATTCCTTAGCGGAAAAACCTTTGAGATTCTATCTTTACCCTAATTCCTTAGCAGTCAAGAAAGAATCACAAGCATTATATTTGATCAAGAATAATCCGGTTATTACAGGGTATCTCCATTCCTAGGCAATATCTACTGTAATATTATTATGCAAAAGCGTTAGGTTGGTTGGCCCGACCTAAACCCTAACCGTAAATCAATTTCAATTTGTCCGATCGAAAAAGCATTAAAAACATTGCATAATAAAAGATTAAGGAAAAAGGTATTATCTCATATAACAATGGAAATAGAAGTCATTACAAATGCAATTCAGGGACACCCCCTAGCATTGGGGGGTTTAGCTACTCATAAGGCGACAAGAAATTACAAAATAAAAGTAAGACATTACAAGATTATTGGATGACTACGATCTTCAATTGCTTCCGCTCATGAACAATCTTCGTTCTCCAAAACCCTTGATAGCATCAAACTTTAGCGTAAAATATTCCATCCGTCCAAAAAGTTCTTTTCTACCTTCTCAAAAACAAGTCTAAATTGCCCCAATTCACCCAGATCGATTGGAAATACCCAAAGTGCACCCACAACTTAATATAGGGAGAAAATATGAAAAAATTCAGAAAATCAGCGTCAAACCTGACACGGGCCGTGTCAGCCAACACTGTCGGCCGTGTCAGCTTGCTGGATTTTGTAACCGAAATTGTTTCGATCATAACTTTTGATCCGTAAGTCTGTTTTGGTCCCCGTTCGAAGCGTCGGAAAGCTAATGAAGAGAACTACAACATAGTACAGACAAGGAACTTGGTTGACCAATATTTTTCCATGTTTGTTGAATTTTAGGTCCAGGCATCCTCTGCTTCATTCCAAAAACTCTTCTAAATCCCCGGAACTTCCATTTTCTTCGCACGAGTACTTTGCGCTTTTCCACTCAGACCTGAAACCATGGAAAACTACCAAACAAAAGCATAAAATGCAACATAATTGAAATAAAACAACAAATCATAAAATGCGAGAATAAAATACGACAAGTAAAATTGAATTGAAAAACAATGAAAAGACAAACAAAGTGCTACCGATTTTATGGATTCATGCCGAATAATTGACGGAAAACTAGTAGAAATGGTGACCGATCACAACCCCAAACTTATCTCATTGCTTGTCCTCAAGTAATGCTCGAGACAATAGAAAGGTCACCCCCGAATTAATCAAAATTTTCTTACCACAACACCGCTGAGATCTTTCGCGACTATCTTTCCACTTTTCTTTCAACATTTCCTTCTTACCTGAATTTTGACGGTCCGCTACACTTCCACTTCAAAGTACCTCTTTACCTGTCAGCTTTTCACACTCTCACCAAATTTCTCGGGTTACAGTGTTTACACTCAATAATCATAGCATGCAAAGTCAACTCATAAGCTTGAACAACATCTATTTTCATCTCAAACGCACACAACACACACTTGTTGAGGGCTTTTATGGTTGTAACGGGGCTTAGGGACAAGGTGGGATAAACAAACAAAACAAAAAACGATTGGTTTTTAGCTCAGACCAGTGTCGTCATTCTAATCACTATGGTATTTGTTCTGTTTCACAATCAAGGGTATCAGACACCATTTTACTAGGATTCTTTAGTTTACACTCAATTGTTTCTTTGAGCTTACTTTTTGACTTCTTCAAACAAAATCCTCCTCAAGGTAAGTGCTTTATTCAACTTCTCTTTTTTTTCTTCTTTCTTTTCTTTTTTTTTTTTCTTTTTCAAAACTTTTCTTTCTTTTTTTTTTCTTTTTGCACTTACCTAGTTCTTTAAGGTATCCCAACCCCAAACTTAGAAATTTTCACAGATAAAAAATCAACAACACTTATCTGAGCAGGGTGAGGAGTGTTTGGGCTCATGGTTTAATTATGCGGTTAATAAACAAACAAAAGGAAGAAGACTCGAGGGGGTAAACGAAAGATAACATAAAAAGGTAGGCTGGAAAGGCTCAGGGTTAAAAACAAACAAGTGCCTCAGTGTGTATATGTGTGCATTGACATTCCAACACACGAGTATGCAAACTAAGAGTGACAGAGACATACCTGACGAACTCTCATGATGATAAGGTGTTTGGATTTTTATGATCCTCGCCATGTTTGGCATACTGACAAATTCCAAGGTACCTCTAGTGTAATGTCGCTTCATTTCTGTCTCAGGTGCACAGTACTCCCGTATCAGTCCAGTGTTGGAAAGTCGCGTCCAATCATTCACTTCAGCAGTACCAACTTTCAGGGGTTTCCTGGAGATCAAGTATGGGTTGTGTCTTCTCATCCACTAACTACAAGCCTCATCATTCATCCGGCACAAATACCTTCAATCTGTAACACACGAAATACAAAACACACCAATCAACGGTACGAAGATGAAATAACATAAATAAAAATCCTGAAAGCAATAACCCCCCCCCCCCCACACTTGAACTAAACATTGACTTCAATGTTTTAGAACAAGCTAGAGAGGGGAACTCACAGAGCCTCACTGCGGAGGGACAAAGTTATAAAAACCGAACGCCTGCCAGACACGGGCCGTGTCAGGATTCTGTCCTCAATACACGAAAAAAGAAGAATTTTTTTAAAATTTTTTTTATCAGTAGGGCTGACACGGCCATACTGTTTTTTTCGCTACAGTTTGGCTAACACGGGCCGTGTCAGCTGACACGTGGGGCCGTGTCAGCCTACTGTAATTTTTTTTTCGCCCTCCCGTGGAAAACTGTGAGTGTACCTAGTTAAACCTGAAACACAACAAAAACAAAAGAAACCATTAGAAATAAAACTCGCGGGTTGCCTCCCATGAAGCGCTTCGTTTAACGTCGCATGGCTCGACGGTTCACTCTCTGTTAAGGTGGCATATATGAAACAAAGAACACATAATCTTTTTTCTTTCTTTTGTTTGGTAGCAATCCCATGAACTTGAGGTATTGATGATGTTTCTTCCAAATCATTTTCAGTTGGATTTTCGTGAACAAGGCATAAATGAAATCCAATACTTTGTCAATTTCTTGTCTTTTATCTGCCTTGTTAAAATAGTTCGTGGGGATACTCTTTTCTTGAAGATTTTCTTGTTGGATGTCTATATCTTCACAAATTGTTAAATCTGTATTTTCATCCAACACTAGATCATCTTCAAGTTGCATTTTTTCTCCTTCCCCCTCTTTCTCATTTACCTCAAATTCTTCTATTTCTAATTCATCTTCTTCGTCTGACGTCATGCCTTGTTCTTCTTCTTTCACACATTCTTCTTCCAACCTGCACTCTCGCAAAATAAAATAATTTGGATAATAGTTAGCTTCTTTACATTCATTCATAAGGATTTTTACCTCCCTCCTATATGCTTGAAAAATTTTAGTTGCCTCTTCCAAGGTGATACCTGAATCGGGCGACCAACATTGAGGAGATACAGGTGGCAATGTATAAATCATAGCTACGCAACTCAGACACTGTGTTAGTTGCACAATATAGAAGAATTCGTGAAGGTACAATAATCAGACTCTTTTTTTTTAATAAAATAAAAATAAAAAGAAAATTAACACTACATTTTAATTGCGGAGCAACAAAATTTCAATTGAATTAAAATTAAAACTTATATTTTGGCAGTCCCCGGCAACGGCGCCAAAAACTTGATCGGAAAAATAGCAAGTGTATTATTTTAACGATGTAGTAATAATATGGGTTATCCCCAGTATCGATCTCGAGGACTGCGTAGGAAATACAAGTTCTTATAGTAATTCAATTGAACAAAAGGTCATATGGGTTTTGAAAATTGTTTTGAAATTATAACTAGAAATAGTAAAATGAACAAAATTATAAACTTGACTTAAAAACAGATATGAGAAGCATGCTAGAGGAAGTGTATGAATTGCACTGCAAAAACTCTAAATCCTTATTTGATGAAACATTACTCTAAACAAACCTTACCGATTCTTAAGGTTATTTTTCCCTAATTCCTTAGCGGAAAAACCTTTGAGATTCTATATTTACCCTAATTCCTTAGCGGTCAAGAAAGAATCACAAGCATTATATTTGATCAAGAATAATTCGGTTATTACAGGGTATCCCCATTCCTAGGCAATATCTACTGTAATATTATTATGCAAAAGCGTTAGGTTGGTTGGTCCGACCTAAACCCTAACCGTAAATCAATTTCAATTTATCCGATCGAAAAAGCATTAAAAACATTGCATAACAAAAGATTAAGGAAAAAGGTATTATCTCATATAACAATGGAAATAGAAGTCATTACAAATGCAATTCAGGGACACCCCTTAGCATTGGAGGGTTTAGCTACTCATAAGGCGAAAAGAAATTACAAAATAAAAGTAAGACATTACAAGATTATTGGATGACTACGATCTTCAATTGCTTCCGCTCATGAACAATCTTCATTCTCCAAAACCCTTGATAGCATCAAACTTTAGCGTAAAATATTCCGTCCGTCCAAAAAGTTCTTTCTACCTTCTCAAAAACAAGTCTAAATAGCCCTAATTCACCCAGATCGATTGGAAATATCCAAAGTGCCCCCACAACTTAATATAGGGAGAAAATATGGAAAAATTCATAAAATCAGCGTCAAACCTGACACGGGCCGTGTCAGCCAACACCGCCGGCCGTGTCAGCTTGCTGGATTTTGTAACCGAAATTGTTTCGATCATAACTTTTGATCCGTAAATCTGTTTTGGTCCCCGTTCGAAGTGTCGGAAAGCTAATGAAGAGAACTACAACATAGTACAGACAAGGAACTTGGTTGACCAATATTTTTCCATGTTTGTTGAATTTTAGGTCCAGGCATCCTCTGCTTCATTCCAAAAACTCTTCTAAATCCCCGGAACTTCCATTTTCTTCGCACGAGTACTTTGCGCTTTTCCACTCAGACCTGAAACCATGGAAAACTACCAAACAAAAGCATAAAATGCAACATAATTGAAATAAAACAACAAATCATAAAATGCGAGAATAAAATACGACAAGTAAAATTGAATTGAAAAACAATGAAAAGACAAACAAAGTGCTACCGATTTTATGGATTCATGCCGAATAATTGACGGAAAACTAGTAGAAATGGTGACCGATCACAACCCCAAACTTATCTCATTGCTTGTCCTCAAGTAATGCTCGAGACAATAGAAAGGTCACCCCCGAATTAATCAAAATTTTCTTACCACAACACCGCTGAGATTTTTCGCGACTATCTTTCCACTTTTCTTTCAACATTTCCTTCTTACCTGAATTTTGACGGTCCGCTACACTTCCACTTCAAAGTACCTCTTTACCTGTCAGCTTTTCACACTCTCACCAAATTTCTCGGGTTACAGTGTTTACACTCAATAATCATAGCATGCAAAGTCAACTCATAAGCTTGAACAACATCTATTTTCATCTCAAACGCACACAACACACACTTGTTGAGGGCTTTTATGGTTGTAACGGGGCTTAGGGACAAGGTGGGATAAACAAACAAAACAAAAAACGATTGGTTTTTAGCTCAGACCAGTGTCGTCATTCTAATCACTATGGTATTTGTTCTGTTTCACAATCAAGGGTATCAGACACCATTTTACTAGGATTCTTTAGTTTACACTCAATTGTTTCTTTGAGCTTACTTTTTGACTTCTTCAAACAAAATCCTCCTCTAGGTAAGTGCTTTATTCAACTTCTCTTTTTTTTCTTCTTTCTTTTCTCTTTTTTTTTTCTTTTTCAAAACTTTTCTTTCTTTTTTTTTTCTTTTTGCACTTACCTAGTTCTTTAAGGTATCCCAACCCCAAACTTAGAAATTTTCACAGATCAAAAATCAACAACACTTATCTGAGCAGGGTGAGGAGTGTTTGGGCTCATGGTTTAATTATGCGGTTAATAAACAAACAAAAGGAAGAAGACTCAAGGGGGTTAACGAAAGATAACATAAAAAGGTAGGCTGGAAAGGCTCAGGGTTAAAAACAAACAAGTGCCTCAGTGTGTATATGTGTGCATTGACATTCCAGCACACGAGTATGCAAACTAAGAGTGACAGAGACATACCTGACGAGCTCTCATGATGATAAGGTGTTTGGATTTTTATGATCCTCGCCATGTTTGGCATACTGACAAATTCCAAGGTACCTCTAGTGTAATGTCGCTTCATTTCTGTCTCAGGTGCACAGTACTCCCGTATCAGTCCAGTGTTGGAAAGTCGCGTCCAATCATTCACTTCAGCAGTACCAACTTTCAGGGGTTTCCTGGAGATCAAGTATGGGTTGTGTCTTCTCATCCACTAACTACAAGCCTCATCATTCATCCGGCACAAATACCTTCAATCTGTAACACACGAAATACAAAACACACCAATCAACGGTACGAAGATGAAATAACATAAATAAAAATCCTGAAAGCAATAACCCCCCCCCCCCCCCCCACACTTGAACTAAACATTGACCTCAATGTTTTAGAACAAGCTAGAGAGGGGAACTCACAGAGCCTCACTGCGGAGGGACAAAGTTATAAAAACCGAACGCCTGCCAGACACGGGCCGTGTCAGGATTCTGTCCTCAATCCACGAAAAAAGAAGAATTTTTTTTTTAATTTTTTTTTCAGTAGGGCTGACACGGCCATACTGTTTTTTTCGCTACAGTTTGGCTAACACGGGTCGTGTCAGCCTACTGTAATTTGTTTTTCGCCCTCCCGTGAAAAACTGTGAGTGTACCTAGTTAAACCTGAAACACAACAAAAACAAAAGAAACCATTAGAAATAAAACTCGTGGGTTGCCTCCCATGAAGCGCTTCGTTTAACGTCGCATGGCTCGACGGTTCACTCTCTGTTAAGGTGGCATATATGAAACAAAGAACACATAATCTTTTTTCTTTCTTTTGTTTGGTAGCAATCCCATGAACTTGAGGTATTGATGATGTTTCTTCCAAATCATTTTCAGTTGGATTTTCGTGAACAAGGCATAAATGAAATCCAATACTTTGTCAATTTCTTGTCTTTTATCTGCCTTGTTAAAATAGTTCGTGGGGATACTCTTTTCTTGAAGATTTTCTTGTTGGATGTCTATATCTTCACAAATTGTTAAATCTGTATTTTCATCCAACACTAGATCATCTTCAAGTTGCATTTTTTCTCCTTCCCCCTCTTTCTCATTTACCTCAAATTCTTCTATTTCTAATTCATCTTCTTCGTCTGACGTCATGCCTTGTTCTTCTTCTTTCACACATTCTTCTTCCAACCTGCACTCTCGCAAAATAAAATAATCTGGATAATAGTTAGCTTCTTTACATTCATTCATAAGGATTTTTACCTCCCTCCTATATGCTTGAAAAATTTTAGTTGCCTCTTCCAAGGTGATACCTGAATCGGGCGACCAACATTGAGGAGATACAGGTGGCAATGTATAAATCATAGCTACGCAACTCAGACACTGTGTTAGTTGCACAATATAGAAGAATTCATGAAGGTACAATAATCTGACTCTTTTTTTTTAATAAAATAAAAATAAAAAGAAAATTAACACTACATTTTAATTGCGGAGCAACAAAATTTCAATTGAATTAAAATTAAAACTTATATTTTGGCAGTCCCCGGCAACGGCGCCAAAAACTTGATCGGAAAAATAGCAAGTGTATTATTTTAACGATGTAGTAATAATATGGGTTATCCCCAGTATCGATCTCGAGGACTGCGTAGGAAATACAAGTTCTTATAGTAATTCAATTGAACAAAAGGTCATATGGGTTTTGAAAATTGTTTTGAAATTATAACTAGAAATAGTAAAATGAACAAAATTATAAACTTGACTTAAAAACAGATATGAGAAGCATGCTAGAGGAAGTGTATGAATTGCACTGCAAAAACTCTAAATCCTTATTTGATGAAACATTACTCTAAACAAACCTTACCGATTCTTAAGGTTATTTTTCCCTAATTCCTTAGCGGAAAAACCTTTGAGATTCTATATTTACCCTAATTCCTTAGCGGTCAAGAAAGAATCACAAGCATTATATTTGATCAAGAATAATTCGGTTATTACAGGGTATCCCCATTCCTAGGCAATATCTACTGTAATATTATTATGCAAAAGCGTTAGGTTGGTTGGTCCGACCTAAACCCTAACCGTAAATCAATTTCAATTTATCCGATCGAAAAAGCATTAAAAACATTGCATAACAAAAGATTAAGGAAAAAGGTATTATCTCATATAACAATGGAAATAGAAGTCATTACAAATGCAATTCAGGGACACCCCTTAGCATTGGAGGGTTTAGCTACTCATAAGGCGAAAAGAAATTACAAAATAAAAGTAAGACATTACAAGATTATTGGATGACTACGATCTTCAATTGCTTCCGCTCATGAACAATCTTCATTCTCCAAAACCCTTGATAGCATCAAACTTTAGCGTAAAATATTCCGTCCGTCCAAAAAGTTCTTTCTACCTTCTCAAAAACAAGTCTAAATAGCCCTAATTCACCCAGATCGATTGGAAATATCCAAAGTGCCCCCACAACTTAATATAGGGAGAAAATATGGAAAAATTCAGAAAATCAGCGTCAAACCTGACACGGGCCGTGCCAGCCAACACCGCCGGCCGTGTCAGCTTGCTGGATTTTGTAACCGAAATTGTTTCGATCATAACTTTTGATCCGTAAGTCTGTTTTGGTCCCCGTTCGAAGTGTCGGAAAGCTAATGAAGAGAACTACAACATAGTACAGACAAGGAACTTGGTTGACCAATATTTTTCCATGTTTGTTGAATTTTAGGTCCAGGCATCCTCTGCTTCATTCCAAAAACTCTTCTAAATCCCCGGAACTTCCATTTTCTTCGCACGAGTACTTTGCGCTTTTCCACTCAGACCTGAAACCATGGAAAACTACCAAACAAAAGCATAAAATGCAACATAATTGAAATAAAACAACAAATCATAAAATGCGAGAATAAAATACGACAAGTAAAATTGAATTGAAAAACAATGAAAAGACAAACAAAGTGCTACCGATTTTATGGATTCATGCCGAATAATTGACGGAAAACTAGTAGAAATGGTGACCGATCACAACCCCAAACTTATCTCATTGCTTGTCCTCAAGTAATGCTCGAGACAATAGAAAGGTCACCCCCGAATTAATCAAAATTTTCTTACCACAACACCGCTGAGATTTTTCGCGACTATCTTTCCACTTTTCTTTCAACATTTCCTTCTTACCTGAATTTTGACGGTCCGCTACACTTCCACTTCAAAGTACCTCTTTACCTGTCAGCTTTTCACACTCTCACCAAATTTCTCGGGTTACAGTGTTTACACTCAATAATCATAGCATGCAAAGTCAACTCATAAGCTTGAACAACATCTATTTTCATCTCAAACGCACACAACACACACTTGTTGAGGGCTTTTATGGTTGTAACGGGGCTTAGGGACAAGGTGGGATAAACAAACAAAACAAAAAACGATTGGTTTTTAGCTCAGACCAGTGTCGTCATTCTAATCACTATGGTATTTGTTCTGTTTCACAATCAAGGGTATCAGACACCATTTTACTAGGATTCTTTAGTTTACACTCAATTGTTTCTTTGAGCTTACTTTTTGACTTCTTCAAACAAAATCCTCCTCTAGGTAAGTGCTTTATTCAACTTCTCTTTTTTTTCTTCTTTCTTTTCTCTTTTTTTTTTCTTTTTCAAAACTTTTCTTTCTTTTTTTTTTCTTTTTGCACTTACCTAGTTCTTTAAGGTATCCCAACCCCAAACTTAGAAATTTTCACAGATCAAAAATCAACAACACTTATCTGAGCAGGGTGAGGAGTGTTTGGGCTCATGGTTTAATTATGCGGTTAATAAACAAACAAAAGGAAGAAGACTCAAGGGGGTTAACGAAAGATAACATAAAAAGGTAGGCTGGAAAGGCTCAGGGTTAAAAACAAACAAGTGCCTCAGTGTGTATATGTGTGCATTGACATTCCAGCACACGAGTATGCAAACTAAGAGTGACAGAGACATACCTGACGAGCTCTCATGATGATAAGGTGTTTGGATTTTTATGATCCTCGCCATGTTTGGCATACTGACAAATTCCAAGGTACCTCTAGTGTAATGTCGCTTCATTTCTGTCTCAGGTGCACAGTACTCCCGTATCAGTCCAGTGTTGGAAAGTCGCGTCCAATCATTCACTTCAGCAGTACCAACTTTCAGGGGTTTCCTGGAGATCAAGTATGGGTTGTGTCTTCTCATCCACTAACTACAAGCCTCATCATTCATCCGGCACAAATACCTTCAATCTGTAACACACGAAATACAAAACACACCAATCAACGGTACGAAGATGAAATAACATAAATAAAAATCCTGAAAGCAATAACCCCCCCCCCCCCCCACACTTGAACTAAACATTGACCTCAATGTTTTAGAACAAGCTAGAGAGGGGAACTCACAGAGCTTCACTGCGGAGGGACAAAGTTATAAAAACCGAACGCCTGCCAGACACGGGCCGTGTCAGGATTCTGTCCTCAATCCACGAAAAAAGAAGAATATTTTTTTTAATTTTTTTTTCAGTAGGGCTGACACGGCCATACTGTTTTTTTCGCTACAGTTTGGCTAACACGGGTCGTGTCAGCCTACTGTAATTTGTTTTTCGCCCTCCCGTGAAAAACTGTGAGTGTACCTAGTTAAACCTGAAACACAACAAAAACAAAAGAAACCATTAGAAATAAAACTCGTGGGTTGCCTCCCATGAAGCGCTTCGTTTAACGTCGCATGGCTCGACGGTTCACTCTCTGTTAAGGTGGCATATATGAAACAAAGAACACATAATCTTTTTTCTTTCTTTTGTTTGGTAGCAATCCCATGAACTTGAGGTATTGATGATGTTTCTTCCAAATCATTTTCAGTTGGATTTTCCTGAACAAGGCATAAATGAAATCCAATACTTTGTCAATTTCTTGTCTTTTATCTGCCTTGTTAAAATAGTTCGTGGGGATACTCTTTTCTTGAAGATTTTCTTGTTGGATGTCTATATCTTCACAAATTGTTAAATCTGTATTTTCATCCAACACTAGATCATCTTCAAGTTGCATTTTTTCTCCTTCCCCCTCTTTCTCATTTACCTCAAATTCTTCTATTTCTAATTCATCTTCTTCGTCTGACGTCATGCCTTGTTCTTCTTCTTTCACACATTCTTCTTCCAACCTGCACTCTCGCAAAATAAAATAATCTGGATAATAGTTAGCTTCTTTACATTCATTCATAAGGATTTTTACCTCCCTCCTATATGCTTGAAAAATTTTAGTTGCCTCTTCCAAGGTGATACCTGAATCGGGCGACCAACATTGAGGAGATACAGGTGGCAATGTATAAATCATAGCTACGCAACTCAGACACTGTGTTAGTTGCACAATATAGAAGAATTCATGAAGGTACAATAATCTGACTCTTTTTTTTTAATAAAATAAAAATAAAAAGAAAATTAACACTACATTTTAATTGCGGAGCAACAAAATTTCAATTGAATTAAAATTAAAACTTATATTTTGGCAGTCCCCGGCAACGGCGCCAAAAACTTGATCGGAAAAATAGCAAGTGTATTATTTTAACGATGTAGTAATAATATGGGTTATCCCCAGTATCGATCTCGAGGACTGCGTAGGAAATACAAGTTCTTATAGTAATTCAATTGAACAAAAGGTCATATGGGTTTTGAAAATTGTTTTGAAATTATAACTAGAAATAGTAAAATGAACAAAATTATAAACTTGACTTAAAAACAGATATGAGAAGCATGCTAGAGGAAGTGTATGAATTACACTGCAAAAACTCTAAATCCTTATTTGATGAAACATTACTCTAAACAAACCTTACCGATTCTTAAGGTTATTTTTCCCTAATTCCTTAGCGGAAAAACCTTTGAGATTCTATATTTACCCTAATTCCTTAGCGGTCAAGAAAGAATCACAAGCATTATATTTGATCAAGAATAATTCGGTTATTACAGGGTATCCCCATTCCTAGGCAATATCTACTGTAATATTATTATGCAAAAGCGTTAGGTTGGTTGGTCCGACCTAAACCCTAACCGTAAATCAATTTCAATTTATCCGATCGAAAAAGCATTAAAAACATTGCATAACAAAAGATTAAGGAAAAAGGTATTATCTCATATAACAATGGAAATAGAAGTCATTACAAATGCAATTCAGGGACACCCCTTAGCATTGGAGGGTTTAGCTACTCATAAGGCGAAAAGAAATTACAAAATAAAAGTAAGACATTACAAGATTATTGGATGACTACGATCTTCAATTGCTTCCGCTCATGAACAATCTTCATTCTCCAAAACCCTTGATAGCATCAAACTTTAGCGTAAAATATTTCGTCCGTCCAAAAAGTTCTTTCTACCTTCTCAAAAACAAGTCTAAATAGCCCCAATTCACCCAGATCGATTGGAAATATCCAAAGTGCCCCCACAACTTAATATAGGGAGAAAATATGGAAAAATTCAGAAAATCAGCGTCAAACCTGACACGGGCCGTGTCAGCCAACACCGCCGGCCGTGTCAGCTTGCTGGATTTTGTAACCGAAATTGTTTCGATCATAACTTTTGATCCGTAAGTCTGTTTTGGTCCCCGTTCGAAGTGTCGGAAAGCTAATGAAGAGAACTACAACATAGTACAGACAAGGAACTTGGTTGACCAATATTTTTCCATGTTTGTTGAATTTTAGGTCCAGGCATCCTCTGCTTCATTCCAAAAACTCTTCTAAATCCCCAGAACTTCCATTTTCTTCGCACGAGTCCTTTGGGCTTTTCCACTCAGACCTGAAACCATGGAAAACTACCAAACCAAAGCATAAAATGCAACATAATTGAAATAAAACAACAAATCATAAAATGCAAGAATAAAACACGACAAGTAAAATTGAATTGAAAAATAATGAAAATACAAACAAAGTGCTACCGATTTTATAGATTCATGTCGAATAATTGACGGAAAACTAGTAGAAATGGTGACCGATCAGCAAACTTCAGATTTGTTCCCGTTTCACTTATTTTATTTATACCCAGCTTTTTGAAAATTGAGAGGGGCATGAGACTCACGCTAGCACCTGAATCAATCAAGACTCTCTTAAACGTTCTGTCCTTTATGGTACAGGGGATTGATACAGAACCAGGATCTTTTCGTTTGATTGGAATTCTCCAACCTTGTGATTCCACACTACTCTCCTCACTTAGACTCTTTACCTCCTTTCCACTACGTTTCTTTTTTCCAATGACCTCCTTCATGAATTTCTTGTACAGAGGCATTTGTTCAAGTGCTTCAAAGAAGGGCATATTAATCTCTAATTTTTTCAACAATGAGCTGAATTTATCAAAGTCTTTTTCTTCTGTTTCCTTCTTTGTCACTCTTGAGGGGTACCGTAACTTGATCTTAGGCTTAACCGCTTCTTTTCTTTTCTCTTCGGCTGGCCTGGCTTCTTCTTCTGCAACTTCCTGCCTTTCTGTGGTAACAACATTGACATTCTCATGATTCTTCAGATTGGGGATTGTGGTTCTTGGGAGGGCTCCTGGTGTCTGAGAACTTGCTAATTATTGTGCTATCTGGCTCATTTGAACTTCGAGATTGTTAATGGAAGCACTTGTGTTCCTCAGATTACTTCTTGTCTCTTCTTGAAATTGGAAACTTTGAGCGGCCATCTTCTTAATGGCAATCTCCCATTGTGCTTTTTGGGGGGCTTGTTACTGCTGTGGGTATTGTTGTTAATTCTGATATTTCCAGGAGAAGCTAGGATGATTCTTCCAACCTGGATTATAAGTTTGAGCGTAGGGATTATTCTGCTTCAGGAATTTTATCTCTTCAATTTGTTGCGGAGTCGCAACACAACGTGCAGTATATGGGGTCCACTACAAATCTCACTACTCATGGGTTGACCAGTTTGAACTTGTGCCACACTTTGAGTACCAAGATTCATCTTCTTAAGTCTTCTCTCTACCTCAGCTGCAATCTGGTCTTCCATCTTTACCACTTGCTCAGTAAGCTTCAAATCAATTAACTTTTCTGGTTGGCTCACACTGCGATCATACAACTCCAAATGCTCGTTAGCGACTATCACTTCAATGATCTTTTTGACACCAGTGGCTGTTGTAAAATTAGATGAGCCACCGACAGCTATACCAACTAGTTGCTTAGTCTTTATCTGGAGGCCATTGACGAACACCTGCATCTGCTCAATTTGATCCATGTTGTGAGTCGGACAGACTATCAAAATTTTCTTGAACCTCTTGTATGCGTCTCCGAGAGATTATCCGTCCTTCTGTTTAAAGTTTACAATATATATCTTTTTCGGATATAAACAGAGGCCAGAAAATACTTATTCAGAAATGCCTTCTCCATCTCTTCCCAAGTGGCAATACTCCCAGCAGGTAACGAGTAGAACCACTCTTCAGCCTCTTCCGCCAGAGTGAAAGGAAACATTCTTAACTTCTTTGCTTCCTCTGTGTGCCCCTCAATCTTGAGAGTGATGCTCATAGTCAGAAATCTTTGCAGATGTTTGTTGGCATCTTCATTAACCTTTCCAGTGAAAGGTCTCATCTCAAGTTGAGTGATGATGCTAGGATGCAGCTGGAAATTCGGCACATTCACCAGTTGGTTCACAATGGTCAACCTACCAGCCGGTGCATTTACCCCACCGTAATCGCCCAGAAGTCTCTTTGCTGGTTGATTTCTAGCCATATTCACAGTATCTCTGTCCGCCTATGAACCTGTTTCTGAACCTGAATCTAATTGTTCTGAGTGAACATAAACTTTTTCTTCTTCTGGATGTTGGACTGATGGTTCTGCTTCTGAAGCTGCTAGTCTTGCTTGTCTACGCCTTGCGTGGAAAGTTCTTTCGATTTCTGCGTCAAAATTAAAATTTGCTGAGGGTTCTCCTCGTATAAAAATGTTAGACGCAGGTTAGAAGTAACAGTAATAATCCAAAAGAAAAGAAAAAAAATAAAAATAAAAAAAATAAAAATAACAGAAAAATAAAATTTTAGTCACAGAGTGACAAAATTTTAATTGAATTAACACACAAACTTATAATTTGGCAGTCCTCGAGAGATCGATTCTGGGGATAACCCCAACTATTACTACATCGGTAAAAATAATACACTTGCTATTTTTCTGATCAATTTTTTCCGGGTGAATGAGACGACTGGTGTTGGGTGGATGAGAAGGTGCAATCCTAACTTGCGCTCGAGGAAACCCCCGGAAGTAGGTATCGCTGAAAGGACGATTGAACGTGATTTCCGACACTGGACCAAGACTAGAGTACTGTGCATCTGAGGAAAAATGACACTACATCACACCGAATGCACCTTGGAAATGTCAGTATGCTAAACATGGTGAGGATCCTAAAAAGCCATACACTATTGCATCATGAGAGTTGTCAGGTATGTACTCGTCTCTTTTAGTTTGCGCACCTGTCTGTTGAATTTCCACTGTACACTTACACACACTGAGGCAATTGTTTCTATTTAGCCCTGAGCCTTTGTAGCCAACCCTTGTAATGTATCCGTTGCTAACCCCTTCGAGCCATATTCCCTTTTGTTTGTTATTAACCACATTATGCGAACCTTTAGCCCAAAACACTTCCTCACCCTGCTCGGACAAGTGTTATTGATTTCCCACCTGTGTAGAACTCTAAGTTTGGGGTTGAGACACTCAAAATAAAAGTAAGTAAGTGCATTCGAAAAAAAAAAAGAAAAAATAGAGCAAAGAAAAAGCCTTGAAAAAAAAATAATAAAGAAAAAAAAGAGAGATGAAAGAATGCATTTACCTATAGGAGGACCTAGTTTGAAAAAAATCGAAGAAGAACCTCGAAGTTACACTTGAGGAGAGAAACTGGAAAATCCTAATAAGTTGTGTCCAACGCCCTTGAGCATGAAAAGTGCAAGCTACACAAGGATGAGAGAAATGACACTGCGTCTGAGCATAAAAACCCTTTGTTTTTTCCTTTTTGTTTGTTTATCCCACTGTGTCCCGAAGCCCCGTTACAACCTTTAAAGTCATCAAATAGTGTGTGTTGTGTGCGTGTGTAATGAACATAGATGTTGTGTAAGCTTATGAGATGGCGGTGTATGCTTTGATTAGAGAGTATAAACACTTTAACTCGAGCGATTTGGTGAGAGTGTGAGAAACTGACAAAGGAAGAGGTGCTGAATTGTGGAAGTGTGGTTGATCGCCATGAGTCGGGTAAGAAGGAAAGGTTGAGAAGAAAGTGAAGGAAAGTTGCAAAAAATCTCAGCGGTACTGTGGTTGGTTAGAATAATTTGGGGGTGACCTAATTGCTGTCTTGAGCATTGCTTGAGGACAAGCAATGAGATAAGTTTGGGGTTGTGATCGGTCACCATTTTCACTTGTTTTCCGTCCATCATTCGGCACAAAACCGCACAATTGGTAACACATTGTTGGTTATTATTATTGTTTTTCAGTTTATTTTTACTTTTCGCATTGTCTTTCCGTTATTGTTTCTTTTGTGAGTTTTTGCTATTTTGTGCACTTTATGCGTGTTTTGGTAGTTTGTGTTGGTTTCAGATCACAGGTGGAAGCCCCGGAGGACTTACGCGAAGAATGGAAAAGTTTGGAGTGTTTCAAAAGTCTTTTTGGAAAAAGTGAGAAGCCTGACACGGGCCCCAGTGTTGCCTGACACGGGCCGTGTCAGGAGAAGAGATGAAATTGAAGATTTGGGCTGAAGTCAGAGAGCCGACACGGGTGCCTATGTCAGCACACCTGGAGTGGAAGAATATTTACGCAGTGAGTCAGAGGGCTAACACGGGTGCCCGTGTCAGCTGACACGACCCGTGTCAGCAGGCCTGGGAGAGACAATTTTGTGATTTTTCTTATTTTCTGAGTTAAGTGTCCTGAGGGTTATTCTGGGTATTGTTAACCTCATTTTCGACGCTAGAAAAATCAAAGCTATTGTTAAGTTAAAAAAAAATTATTATTTTTAACATAAGAAAGGTTTTCGACCCAGTGTTGATATAGCCTGAGGCTAAGCAAGGTTTTAGGAACCTCAAAAAATGGCTAAGTGTTGGGAAAGGTTTCGACCATGGGAATATTGAAACACGCGCTGCAGTTGTTATACTAAGGCTGGAGGGAATTTCCAATGTTTGAAATTCAAATAGGAGCTGCTGTGAACGTGAGAACAGTTGAGGCCAAGGAGAAGGCGCCAAAGGGACACGTTTGAAGCAATAACCACCACTTAGTAGTTATTTCTTAGCACTATAATTAGGAGTTAGTTCTATGTAATAAGGGTGTTCGTATTTTTGTACAAGTCACTCAAAGAAACTCAAAGTACCCGCGTGTAGAGAAACGAGTTCGTGAGAATGTACGCAATGTAACACCACTTTCTTTCATCAATGCAATTTATCTTCATCATGTTTATGTTTCAGCACTTTACATTTTCCTGAACTTTACCTTTCATGTCTTAACTTTTCCTTGAATCTTGATTTTCAGTCAAGTTTATTTTAAACCTTGTTTTTACTTTCATTTAAAAGATTTTGACATTTATCTTCTTGCATCTTTACATTTAAGCATTTAATCTTCAAGCATTTACTTTCAAAGTCTTTTATCTTCAAAGTTTTTTATTTTTAAAGTCATTTATCTTTCCGCATATTTACTTTCAACAGCACCTTTACATTTCAGTCTTTATTTTCAAGAACGTGGAGTTCATTGCATTTTATTTTCAAAAGCTTTTACATTACTGCATTTACCTTCAAAGTCATTTATTTTCTTGCCCTTTACTTTCGACAGTCATTTACTCTTTCTGCACCTTTTACATTCAAGAACGTGGAGTTCAAGCACTTTTACATTTCTTGTTGTTTACTTTCGACAGTTATTTATCTTCTTGCATTTTTATTTTTCAAAGTCATTTACCTTTTTGTCTTTTACATTCGACGCCTTTAAATTCTGCATCATTTATTTACAGCCCTTTACATTTCCAAGCCTTTACTTTATTTGCAAGTAGTCGAACGTGGAGTTCATGTAGTTTTCTTTTACTGTCGAACGTGGAGTTCAATTTACATTTCTTGCATTTATCATTGTCAGTTACATTTTCCCTTAAATTTAGCACTTGTCCTAGGATTTGTGTGGTCGATCCTGCAAGTTAGTCAGTTTTATTTAAAATTGATAGACCAGAGGTTGTTTACCAAAATTCACAGTAAACAAATTGGCACGCCCAGTGGGACCTAGTGCTAAGTTTTATACTTTTTGTTAACCTTATCTTTCTTGGTGAAGAAATACTTTCGTTGTATGTTATTGAGAAGTGGGAAGTTAGCCACAACAAACAAAGGAATACCAAAGAGAAGATACACTAAGAGAATGGCAACTAATGCCAACCAACAAGTTGATCCTCAAGGGAGTATTTCAAACACTCAGTCAAGTAGCAGTATGGGGTCTCAAAGCACACCATCACCAGTGCCTTCGACAGGAGGACAAACGTCACCTTCATTAGTAGTGTCTGACCAGGAGCAACATGCACAAAATCATATACTCAACCAGTGATAGAGTACATAGGGCCACAAAGTCCTAATTCACCAACACCTCCAGGTGGAAGTTCAATGTACAGACAGTATCCTCCTCCAGGTTTTCCACATCTAGGGTCGAGGAGTCAGCCCTATGGTATTGCCTACATCAATGATGCAAAATATGCAGAATGCTCCACCTGTATTTTCAGAAAATGTGGTGTCTTCGCCATTGCAAGGATCCAGATCAGGAGGTCGAAAAAACTAGAGCATAGGTGTTGGTTACTCTGTTCAAACGCCTAGCCTTACAAATACATCCATAAATTGTTTGAGACAGCAGATGGATGAAAGTAACATGCAAATGATGCATACTTTGTCTCAAACAATGGGAGAAGTTTTTCAACCCTTGATTCAGAATACAACTCAAACTAACCAATAATTGGCTGCACAATTGGCACGTATGGCTGACTTTATGGGAGTACCAGCGGTGGATCGAAGAGCAACTATTGTCGAAGATATCCCAAGACTTCATCCACGTCATGTACCTGAGGTGAACTTGGAAGATCAAGAGATGATTAATCATTTCAGAGTCGAACCACCAAGAAACCACATGCCAATCCAGGTGGAGGAAGAGCCAAAATGTTGATCAATTACTTAGACAGGTTCGACATCAAAATCAAGCAGAAGAAAATAATCTTGCAGCCATGGTTGAAAGGATAATGACCAGAAATGGTGTGAATCTTGGCTTCACAAGGCCAAATTATACTTCGCCTATAGTGGATTATATTCTCCAAGCAGAATTACCCCCTAGGACGAAGGTTCCAAAGTTCAGCAAGTTTTCAGGAGATACTACTGAATCTACTGTCGAACATGTGGCTAGGTATTTGATTGAAGCAGGCGAAATTGCAGTTGACGAAAGCCTTAGGATCAAATACTTCCCAAGTTCCCTTACCAAGAATGCCTTCACATGGTTCACTACTTTGCCTCCAAATTCCATATACAATTGGACCCAGTTAGAGCGTTTGTTTCATGAACAGTTCTACATGGGGCAAACTAAGATTAGTTTGAAAGAATTGGCTAGCATCAAACGCAAAGTTACTGAGCCAATTGATGATTACCTGAATAGGTTTCGACTTCTTAAAGCCAGGTGCTTTACACAAGTACCAGAACATGAGTTGGTTGAAATGGCTGTTGGGGGTCTTGATTATTCCATTAGGAAGAAATTAGATACCCAATATCTTAGAGATATGGCCCAGCTAGCTGATAGAGTCCGACAACTAGAAAGGCTAAAAGAGGAAAAGGCTAAATTCAGCAGGGGTAAAAAAGTAGCCTTTGTCGAATGTAATGAAGATGTGGAGAATTTGTATGATGAAACATCTTATTTCGACGGAAATGAGGTTGACGTTGCTGAGTTAAAGCAAGGTCCACCTTATGCCTGCAAATTATTAGCTCCTTCAAATGGAAAAAATCCTATCGAATCTAACGACAAATTTCCTAAGAAAACATACACTTTCGACGTCACTAAATGTGAAGAAATTTTCGATTTGTTAGTTAAGGATGGGAAAATGATAGTGCCTGCTGGTGCTAAGATGCCACCTTTAGAACAAAGAAAGAAAAGAGGTTTTTGTAAGGACCATAATTTTTTGGGTCATAAATCTTCTCAATGTTTTCTTTTCAGGGATTTGGTGCAAAATGCTATTCAAGAAGGGAGGCTGAAGTTTGGTGACAAAGGCAAAGCTCATATGAAAATTGACTCTGAACCATTGCAAGTTGCAGAGGCTAACTATACAGAGCCTCACGAGGTTCAGATGGTCGAAGCCACAGAAGGATTGGATCAGTCAGTCAACATTGTGGAAGTCACTGAGGACTTCGCCACCAATCCTGTGGTAACTGAAGGTTTTAATAAGGCTGCGAATGGCTTGACTGCTGATGGTGCCAGTTTAATGTTGGTGACCAAAAAAGCTGCTGACAAGTTTGTTGAGATGGATAATGCTGCCAAGATATTGGATATGGCAGTAAGCGAATTAAAGATAAATGCCATTAAGGGCATTAACATAGTCGAATTGGTTGAAGAATCTGATGCTAGCTCAGGCAGTATCAGTACCAACGAGGTTATGGGCAGGAACGCCCCCAAAGTCCAAGTTGTTAAAGAGTTGGAAGATGACATGCTATTGGTAGGAGAGATGATAGACATGAATGGTTGTTTGGTAGAAAACTTGATATGTATGGCTGCTGAATAATTCTTCAAGACATCTCCTGATGTTGAAAGAGTCAATGCTGAGGAAATGGTCAAAGCTGAAAAGACTGCTTGGCAGAAGGCTTCCCAAAAAGCTGCAGGAGCAGCAGCAAGTGGTGGGTGTCTGGCGAAGACCACTGAAAGTCTTGAAGCTCATTTCTCCAAGATGCGCTTAGAGGATAACATTGATGTCAATATGGTCGAAATTACAGATCAAAAAGCTGACCAAGTGAGTAAGACAGATGAACAAGAAGAGCGCAACAAAATAGATTATCATAAGCAAGAGGAGACAATTGTGAATTTTCTGCACCGTTGCCAGAAGAAAGGTTCTGGAGTAATGCTATATCCTAGATGCAGCACCATTTTTGATGAGAAAGCTGCCCACAAGTTAGAAGGTGTCAAAAAAGCTGGTGGAAGCTGGGGGCAGAAGGTAAATAAAGGTCCCAGAAGTTTTGACCATAGACGACTTTCGACAGGGTTGAAAAACCAAGTACCAGGAGTTAGGCTAGGTACATTCAAACCAGCTACGAATGTGCCAATAGGTAGTTGGATCAAGCCTATCGAAGGAAGAGGACAGAAGAAGAAGTGGGAGAAATTTGATGTGGAAAGAGGTTCTTCATTTGAGTATAGACAAGAGAACCATACCACCAACAAGTCAGCATACATTTCTCAAAATTACAAGGGTAAAAATCCCATGTCTAGATCACAATGGCGAAGAGAGCAACGTAGGCGAAAGGCTATTAGGGAGGCTCAGGTACAAGGAGAGTCAAGCACCAATATTGATAATCAAGCTGGGACAATTGAGAAGATGCCCATAAGGCGAAAGCTGTTCAATGTTCAGCCAGAGAAGAAAGTTGAAGATGATGAAAATATGACTGATAATTTCGACAGTGAGTCAGTAGCTTCTCTAGATATTCTTGTGAATGTGGTATCAGTGATGCCAAAAGAATTTGGTCAAGTTTCAGAGGTCAAAGACTTGGATCAAACTGCTGAATTAGAAATGTTGGCACACAAGCATGTGTGTTATTACATCATGAACAATGGGTGCGTTGAAGAACAGAATGCTTTTTTTGAACGCCCCACAGAGGCAATGAAGGGTCATCTAAAGCCTCTCTACATTACTGGCAAAGTAGAAAATGTTCCTGTTAACAAAATCTTGGTGGATTGTGGTGCAATTGTTAATTTAATTCCAAGATTTTTGCTGAGCAAGATTGGGAAGTTTGAGACTGATACCAAACCCCACAACATGGTTCTGTCGAACTATGAAGGAAAAGTTGGTTCCACTCTAGGAGTGATTCAAGTGGATCTTACTGTGGGAACCATTACCAGACCAACAGTGTTTATGGTCGTTGAGACGAAAGCTAACTACAATCTACTCTTGGGTAGGGAGTGGATTCATGGAATATGAGTTGTACCTTCATCTATGCATCAAAGAATCACCATTTGGAGACCAGATGGGATAGTTGAAAATATTGAAGCTGATCAAGGGTACTTTAAGGTGCCTATTAATCATGTGGATAGTAGACAGTTTGAGAAACATTTGGCGAACATTGCTCCATGTCCTCCAACCGACTTTGAGTTTACGCCTGATGAAGAAACGTTTTATTCATTGTATTTACACCCTGTCGAAGGTTTCAGATGGGACAGGGAAGTACCAGGAGGAAGGTTGCCATGCTTAGGCTCACCTCCAATAGAGCCCACAGGATGGGGAAATGAATTCAGTGATCATGACTGAGTTCGAAGCTTTAAAAAGAATTTCGGCCTATGTGGCTGAAACAAAACTACAAGCGGCTTTGGAAGCTGCCAATGATTATATGGCTGGCGAAGCCATTTTTGAATTTTATCAAGAAGGTCCTGGTAAGGACTTCGACCCAAAACCTCCAGATAAGGCTGAAACTGGAGAGCAAAGCCAGAGGCTCGACGCTATCTATGAAGATGAGCCTTTGGGATTTGAGAAGGATCCGTTTCCGAATAACGTCAAAATGCTAGCACAAGATCCTTTAGAAGAAGTTGACCTCAGTGAGGGGACAATCAAAAGGCCTACCTACATCAGTGCCAACATTGATCCCCAGTTGAAGGTTGAAGTGGTTCAGTTGTTGAAAGAGTTCAAGGACTGCTTCGCCTGGGATTATGATGAGATGCCTGGTTTGAGCAGGGAGTTGGTCGAACACAGGTTACCTATGACACCTGGGAAAAAACCAGTCAAGCAGAACCCAAGACGGTTTGCACCAGAGATATTGTCAAAGATCAAAGAGGAAGTCGAAAGACTGCTTCGTTGCAAATTCATTTGCACGGCAAGGTATGTCGAATGGTTGGCTAATATAGTACCTGTTATTAAAAAGAATGGGTCTTTGAGAGTTTGCATTGATTTTAGAGATTTAAACTCTGCAACTCCTAAAGATGAATATTTAATGCCAGTAGCAGAAATGTTAATAGATTCTGCAGCAGGACATGAATATCTTAGTATGCTGGATGGATATCCTGGCTACAACCAAATATCCATTGCTGAGGAAGATGTTCATAAAACTGCTTTTAGATGCCCTGGAGCCTTAGGCACCTATGAATGGGTAGTGATGCCTTTTGGTCTCAAAAGTGCTGGTGCCACTTATCAAAGGGCGATGAATTCAATCTTCCATGATTTTATAGACACATTCATGCAAATTTACATTGATGATATTGTGATAAAATCTATTTCTGGGAAGAGTCACATTGACCATCTTCGACAGTCCTTTGAAAGGATGAGAAAATATGGTCTTAAATGAATCCTCTCAAATGTGCTTTTTGTGTACAGGCAGGGGATTTCCTAGGCTTTGTGGTCCACAAGAAAGGGATCGAAATAAATCAAAATAAAACCAAAGCCATAATGGAGGCGAAAGCGCCATCAACTAAAAAGGAGTTGCAGTTGTTCCTGGGCAAGATCAACTTCTTAAGAAGGTTTATATCCAACCTGAGTGGCAAAACACAAGCCTTTTCGCCATTGCTTCGTTTCAACAAAGATGGTTTTGAGTGGGGGCAATTACAGCAGGAAGCCTTCGACAAGATCAAGGAGTACCTAAGCCACCCTCCAATTCTTTCACCACCTTGTAGAAACAAGAGTATGAGATTGTATATAGCTGCATCAGATAAAACTCTAGGGAGCATGTTAGCTCAGGAGGATGAAAATGGAGTCGAAAGAGCCATTTATTACCTTAGTCGAGTTTTAAATGATGCAGAAACTAGGTATAGCATGATTGAAAAGTTATGTTTATGCTTGTATTTCTCTTGTACTAAATTGAAGCAATATATAAAGCCAGTTGATGTGTATGTTTCTTCTCACTTTGATGTTGTAAAACATATGTTATCTAAGTCTATTTTGCATAGTCGAATTGGCAAGTGGGCATTAGCATTAACAGAATTTTCTCTAACATATCAACCTTTAAAAGCTGTGAAAGGGCAAATAGTTGCAGACTTTATAGTTGACCACTCCATAAATGAAATTGATTTGAATTATGTTGAATTAAAATCCTGGAAGTTATACTTTGATGGATCAAGTCATAAAAATGGAACAGGAGTGGGAATATACATTATTTCTCCTGAAAAAATTCCAACAAAATTCAAGTACAAGGTCGAAGGACCTTGCTCTAACAATGAGGCTGAATACGAAGCATTAATTGCTGGCCTTGAAATTTTGTTAGAATTGGGGGCAACTAGAGTCGAAATAATGGAGACTCAGAATTGGTTATAAAACAAATCACAAAGGAATATAAACGTGTTAAAGAAAATCTCATTATGTACTTTGTGATAGCCAATAGATTATTAAAGAAATTTGAGGTAGTGGCTATCCAACACATACCTAGAATAGAGAATCAAGTTGCTAATGACTTGGCTCAAATTGCCTCTTTATACAAAGTGTCGAAGGAAAATCTTCAAGAAGTAATTGAAGCAAGAGGTAAAGTGGTGGTTGTTGGATTGTGCCCATCAGACTTAGAAACAACTAAGCTTGGATGCATAGATGGAGAAAATTTTGAAATTTTTGCTATAGATAATTTGACAGATGAAGACTGGAGGAAGCCTATAGTTGAAAATTTGCAAAATCCAACGGCTTCGACAGAGCGAAAAATCAGGTATCAAGCTTTAAGCTATGTACTTTTGGGTAATGAATTGTTTAAAAAGACCCCTGAGGGAGTCTTATTGAAATACCTTAGTGAAGCAGAGGCATATTTGGCTCTTTCGACAGTACATAGTGGGGCATCTGGAGCACACCAAGTTGGCCAGAAGATGAAATGACTATTGTTTCGACAAGGCATGTATTGGCCTACTATGCTGAAAGATTGCATAGAGTTTGCTAAGGGTTGCCAAGAATGTCAAATTCATGCTGGCATACAGCATATCCCTGCAAGTGAATTACATTTCATAGTGAAACCATGGCCTTTCAGAGGATGGGCTTTGGATATAGTGGGAGAGATTCGACCAGCATCTTCAAAGAACCAAAGATATATTTTGGTGGGAATTGATTATTTCACCAAGTGGATTGAAGCAATACCACTGACGAATATAGGTCAAGAAGATGTTATTGAATTCATTCAAAATCACATTATTTATAGATTTGGTATTCCTGAAACAATCACTACGGATCAAGGATCAGTGTTTACTGGTCGAAAGATGCAGGAGTTTGCCAAAGAAATAGGTTTTAAGTTATTGACTTCTACACCTTATTATGCTCAGGCCAATGGGCAAGTCGAAGCTGCCAATAAGGTAGTGATTGGACTAATTAAGAAGCATGTGGGAAAGAAGCCTAGAAATTGGCACAAGACATTGGACCAAGTTCTTTGGGCATGTCGAACATCCCCTAAAGAGGCTACTAATACCACTCTATTTCGACTTACTTTTGGTCATGATGCAGTATTGCCTGTTGAGATTTATTTGCAATCTGTAAGAGTTCAAAGACATCATGAGATTCCTTCTGAGGATTATTGGGAGATGATGAAGAATGAACTAGTTGATTTGGATGAAGAAAGGCTTAGAGCCTTGGAATTGTTAAGAAGACAAAAGAAAAGGGCCGAAGAATCTTACAACAAAAAGGTTAAGTCTAAATCTTTTGCATGTGGGGATTTAGTTTGGAAAGTGATTTTGCCTATGGATCGAAAGGATAGAACATTAGGCAAATGGTCTCCTAAGTGGGAAGGTCCATTCCAAGTCATACAAGTTTTCTCTAATGGAGCATATGAAATGGAAGAGTTGGACAAAGATAAAAGAGTCTTGAAAGTAAATGGCAAGTATTTGAAAAAATATAAGCCTATTTTGCAAGAGATTCACATCAAAACTTAAGCTTTATTCAATAAAAAGAAAGCCAAAATAGGCCAAGTCAGGCTAATATGGCATACAAAGCAAAGAAGAATCAACACAACAATTTTTTAATCAAGGAAAGGTTATTCATAATCTCTCCAATCTATGGATTTGAGGAAATCCATATAATCTGCATCTGGTTCATCATCAAAGTCCTGGGTGTTGGAGCGTCCTTTCTTAGAGATCTTCATTTTAGTTTCTCTCTTCTTGGCTTGAGAGGTTGCTCCAATAGAGGCTTCAGGTTTCTTTGTTGCCTCCATCTTTTTTGTTTCCTCAACTGCCGTTGCCTTTCCAGCCATTTTCTTGGCTGATGATTTCTCTGAATTGTTCATGTTTCCTTCTATGCAAAACTTGGTCAGGTGGAAGAGAATTCATAGAGGCGAAGTGTTGATTAGATTGGCCATTCAAACGGTGGAAACACGTGAGTTATTCTTGGAAGTATGCCTGAGGGCTATGCTATAAATGTTACTTTAAAGCTAGAGGCTTATGCCTTGAAGTTTTAAAACTGAGAAAGTTTTGTTTTCCAAGAAAAAGATAGAATGCCTTAATTGCAAATTTGACTTAGATGTGAGGCAATAAATAAAATGCATCATAATTTAATACGAGTCGAAAGCAGTTAATGGCGAAATACTAATGATTACTTAATCAGTGCCAAAGGCATAAAAACTGTCATTACATAAAGGCCTGAAAAGGCCAAGAAACAAATGATGGTTAAACAAACAAAGGTTTCGAAAGTATCAGAAGGGAAGCCTCGACGCCAACTGAGAGAAGGCTTCTATGTGATGTTCGAGGCGAGCATTGCACAAAGATTCATCAAGTTTGGCTGCTGCGAGCTCTTTTTCATATCGTTGGGCTGCCTCAATACGATCAATAACATTCTTAGTTTCTTCAGCCATCTTAGTGTCGTCGAAATGTTGCAATTCACGGTTGCATTTTTCAGCATTTTCAATTTTGGCTTGTAGCTCCGTGATTTGTTGCTTCCAGGCTTCAATATCCTTCTGGTTGGAGGCTATCTCATTTTGTTTTTTCTTTTGATCAGCCTCCATACGTTCGACCTTTTCATACGACTCTTTTGCACCACACCAGACTGAATTCTCACGACCAGATGTTTCTTCTATGGTATTCCGGATAGATGGAAGCAGCTTTATTTCTGCAGTTATTTGGTTCACCACAGCGGTTAACTCTATCAGAAAACCAGAAACGTCTGGATTAAGGGTGGTGAGCTTAAGCTTTTCAAGGGTGTCCCTCAGATAAGTGGTTGCAGTGGGGTCTGAGGCCAAAACTCTGTGAATGTCCCCCCTGAAGAATTTTTTCTTTATGGCTTGGAGGATTGTTTTGGCGAAATCATCTGATGCTGGAGGCGAAGAGCCAGAAGAAGAAGAACCATACTTCTGCCCGAGTATTAGTTTGGAATACTCACGTGGGTTCGACCACTTAAGGGCTGTCAGTGAGTCTCCAGGATTTGGAACGTTAGCCAAAGGTTGTTGGACCACGGGCGAAGAAATATGGTGAGGGGTAGGATCTGGTTGGTCTTCTTCTTCTGATTCTTCTCCTTCATCCTTTTCTTCTTCAGTTTCGACTGCCACTCCTCCATCATTTTCTTCAACAGTTAGTTGAAGGTTGGCCTGGTCATCAACTGGTTCAGGATGTGGTTCATGTGTTTCTTCAGGGGCAGCTTGTCCAGGATTGTCGTTTTGAGGTTGAGCCTCAGGACCACCTTCTTCTTCGACAACCAGTTGATCAGTATCCATGAAGTTAGCCAGGTCGAAAGGTGGTGGACTTGAAGCATCATCATCATCAGAGTTAGAGCCATCAGCCTGTGCATTCTGTGTAGTAGTTTGGGCAGGAGGGTTGGTGGGGTCTGCAACTAGAGGATTAGGTTGATTAATTTCACTTAAACCAGAGCCAAGATCAGATGATGGATGGTAAGTTGGTTCACCTTGGCTGTTGAATAGTGTAGTGGTGAAACTTCCTGCAGCGTGTTGAGGGGTGGGATTGTTGACTATGTCGGTAGCAAAATTGCCCAAAGCTGGTTGAGGGTCAGGATTATTGATTATGTTTGCCTAAAGAACACAAGTGAAGAAAATGAGATTGAAAGAATTTGGGCGAAAGACGTCAGTATAATGAAAAAATGGTGCACATACCTGAGCTTGTACAGCAGCAGGACTTGAGTTACCACTTTCATGGTCGCCAGGAGGTGTTTGGGTAGCTACCATGGAAGGTTATTTTTCGACACCACTTGTTGTGGGTGCCTTTTCAAGTATTTTGGCCACCTTCGAAGGAGGTGGGCCAGTAGGTCCAGATGCCTTTATTGGTTTTATTATTTTCTTTGTAAGAACCTCCTCAGGAGATTCATCTGAGGCATCTGAAGATATAATAACAGCTGGGGTATCCTTTTTACCTTTCTTGGAAGGTGTTGGAGGTTTTCGACCAGTCTGAAGAGGCAATGCAAATATAAGAAATAAATTCATATAGTAAAAGCGTAAGCAGGGGATGTGAAATATACATGTGTGCTCTCTGGTTCTTTACCACTTTGTGAGGTAGCAGCCCTAGTTGAAGCAGTTTTCCTAGGCACAGCTGAAAGACAGTAAAAATTGTTACAAGTTAATGATTACGTGGTTAGTTATAAATCCATGGATTAAGGGTTTCAAACCTTCATATATTTCAGATTCGACACGAACGTCCTGAATTCCTATATGAAGTTGTCCTTTAAAACTGTCTAACATATGCTTAGTCGGAACCACTCGTTGGGCCTTTGGCTGAGACTGCTGTCGAAGAAGTTTTAAATGCTCCCCACAGACAAACCAATCTGGAAATGGAGGGGCAAGCGCCACTCCAAAATCAGCATTAGGCAGTCGAGGGAACTTTGGAGGAAAAAGTTTAAAAGCTACCTCATAACATTTCTCACGAGGGACGTTGGGAGGAATTTTTAGTTGATCCAGCTTTTCTAGAAATTTTATCTTTAGAGTGATAGCAGCCTCATGAATGGTTCGACTAAGATCATCTGGTCGATAGATAGTTTCAAAGTATTTTTGAAAAGCCTGTATTTCTTTGATGTGAGTAAACTTACTCATTTTCGTCTTGTCCTGTACATTGAGAAAAGCTTGGTCAAGTAATGAAGAAAATGTAGCCACATCAAGAAAGTGCTCACTATAGTGCTTCGACCACCATTGGTGGAATGATGAAGTGCATAGAAAAGAAGGCTCAAAAAACACAGGAGATAAGACTTTTCTTTTCTCATTCCGGCTGTCGAGTGTAATGGAGACATTTTCCTCGTTGAAGCAGGCAGTGTGAAGAATTACTTGGCCCTTTTTCTTATACAAGCATTGAGGAAAGCTCTGGGCCAGCCCAAACTGTCGAGAGACAAGGTTTGGTTGATAGGCAATCAGTGCTGATAAACCTCTCCCTAAGTTCAGCCTGTGGATAAAGAATCTGGGAATCAAAAAGGCTTCCTAGATAGCAACAGATTCTTGATCAAGAGTTTGGTGAGGATTTGGAAATGGCCTTTTAAACCACACAAGGTCGTATCTTCTTTGAGCAAAAGGTGCCATGCTAGGAGTGGACTCATAGCGCTTGGCAAACATCATAATATAACTGGTAAAGGCCATTTGAAGGGTTTCACCATCATCATTGGGAGTGAGTTTGGCCAGACGCGTCCCTTCGACACTCTTTTCCCTGATTTCAGCAGAGGCTTCATCAACTAGGCCTTTTCTGGGGAGGCTAGCCTCAAATGTAGCATTAAGCCACAATTGAAGTAGCCAAAGAGGCCCACTCAAGTGCATAGGACCTTGGGCCTCCATATTTCTAAGTCGAGAAGCCCCTTCGCTGATAGACTCATAAAGGTTCGCCAGGATGAGTTCACTCAAGCAGGTTCCTCTGTTGTTGTGAAGTTGATTCGCCAGGGGCAAGTACTTCTTAGCTACCTGCAAAGATTTTGTACAGAAAACATATCTCGACATCCAGACTGTGAGAAAAGCAATATGTTCTTCATCAGACACTTTGTCATCTTCTTGTTTAAAGTGGTGTTTGATGAAGAGAGTGTATGTTAGTTTAGAGCCTGAAATATTGATGGTGTCTTCAGCATCAACATCAGGGTTATAGGTAAGGCCATCTGGGCGAAGCCCTGTGATGGCAGCTACATCGAACAAGGTTGGGGTAACCATTCCACATGGCAGATGGAAGGTATAATGGGTGTTGTCCCAAAAGTATAAGGACGCTGCCAACATGTTCAGACAGTATGGTATGCTGGTCTTCGACAGCATGAGAAGGTCATAAATCCATATATTCTTCCAATGTTCAGCTTTGACCTTCTCCATCTTTGCCATCCATTGGTCAAATTCCTTCAAGGGATTGACAGCTCTCACCAGCCTGGTGCCATCAGTGAGATAACCAACGTTGATTTTGGGCAGGGGGATTTCTTCAGGAGAGGTTTCGTCAGAAACGTTAATTTTGGAAAAGCTTTTTTGCCCTAATGGCCTTGTTTTCCGGTAAGAGGGGAGAAACTCACTTAGTTTCTCATTAGAAATGTCAACATCGGCTAGAGGACCAGACAGCGCATAAGGTTTATCAGAAACGACTAAAGGAATCATTACCTGAGACTTATATATGGCTCGTGTTTCTTCAGTGGTGGGTTCCGGCATGCAACGGCGGTTATCCACTATTTGGGGGCCTGGGATATTAGCGAATGGAGGAATGGCTTGTTTAAATTGAGTAGCCTTGCCTCTTTGAGTTTTCTTTGGTTGAGGATTGGTTTGGGAAGATGCCATTGTTGAAGAAGACGAAAAGATGGTGTTTTTCTGGGTTTTGCGTAAGAGAAACTGAAGAGAAGAAGATGTTCGCTTGAGAGTATGAGAGTGTGAAAAGTTCACAAAGTGGTGGAAATGGGTATTTATAGAAGTTTGAAAATCCCAAGAGCCTTGGATCTACCGTTGAAGATGAGGAGTTAGTGGGACACGTGTTCTTTTCCTGGAAACGTGATCAATGGTAGCAGTTATGAACAGACTGCAAACATCTATTTTCAAGAAAAGTGGTATGATGAATACGTCTGAAGTGACGTTTAAGGATTTGTCATGATGGTATGACGTCGTAAGCGTGGGTCAAAGAAACTGAACAATTCAACCACTAAGTAATTAGTGGGATATTCAGTTGAGGCCATGCAAACAAGCGTCGAAATGGTTATTATATCAAGAAATGACCTTCCTACCAATTCTGGCGAAAGGACATTCCTTGAGGGCAATTTGTTAACCCTCATTTTCGAAGCTAGAAAAATCAAAGCTATTGTTAAGTTAAAAAAAAAATTATTATTTTTAACATAAGAAAGGTTTTCGACCCAGTGTTGATATAGCCTGAGGCGAAGCAAGGTTTTAGGAACCTCAAAAAATGGCTAAGTGTTGGGAAAGGTTTCGACCATGGGAATATTGAAATGCGCACTGCAGTTGTTATACTAAGGCTGGAGGGAATTTCCAATGTTTGAAATTCAAATAGGAGCAGTTGTGAACGTGAGAACAGTTGAGGCTAAGGAGAAGGCGCCAAAGGGACACGTTTGAAGCAATAACCACCACTTAGTAGTTATTTCTTAGCACTATAAATAGGAGTTAGTTCTATGTAATAAGGGTGTTCGTATTTTTGTACAAGTTACTCAAAGAAACTCAAAGTACCCGCGTGTAGAGAAACGAGTTCGTGAGAATGTACGCAATGTAATACCACTTTCTTTCATCAATGCAATTTATCTTCATCATGTTTATGTTTCAGCACTTTACATTTTCTTGAACTTTACCTTTCATGTCTTAACTTTTCCTTGAATCTTTATTTTCAGTCAAATTTATTTTAAACCTTGTTTTTACTTTCATTTAAAAGCTTTCGACATTTATCTTCTTGCATCTTTACATTCAAGCATTTAATCTTCAAGCATTTAATCTTCAAGCATTTACTTTCAAAGTCTTTTATCTTCAAAGTCTTTTATTTTTAAAGTCATTTATCTTTCCGCATATTTACTTTCGACAGCACCTTTACATTTCAGTCTTTATTTTCAAGAACGTGGAGTTCATTGCATTTTATTTTCAAAAGCTTTTACATTACTGCATTTACCTTCAAAGTCATTTATTTTCTTGCCCTTTACTTTCGACAGTCATTTACTCTTTCTGCACCTTTTACATTCAAGAACGTGAAGTTCAAGCACTTTTACATTTCTTGTTGTTTACTTTCGACAGTTATTTATCTTCCTGCACTTTTATTTTTCAAAGTCATTTACCTTTTTGTCTTTTACATTCGACGCCTTTAAATTCTGCATCATTTATTTATAGCCCTTTACATTTCCAAGCCTTTACTTTATTTGCAAGTAGTCGAACGTGGAGTTCATGTAGTTTTCTTTTACTGTCGAACGTGGAGTTCAATTTACATTTCTTGCATTTATCATTGTCAGTTACATTTTCCCTTAAATTTAGCACATGTCCTAGGATTTGTGTGGTCGATCCTGCAAGTTAGTCAGTTTTATTTAAAATTGATAGACCAGAGGTTGTTACCAAAATTCACAGTAAACAGGTATTGCACACTGTTATGTTTGATCTGGAACTACTTAGGCTAGGTCTTGAGGAAAAAGAAGACACTTTTTTTTACTTTTACTTTGACGAATAATTGACAATAGAGCTTATGCGATCAAGGAGATTTGGAGAAGACGATCGTTCATGAGCAGAAGCGATTGAAGAATTAGTTTTCCTCCGATCAAATTGTAATGTCTACCTTTAATTTTCTTATTGTTTTTGTTTTGAATACTATGAGAGGCTAAACCCCCCAATGCTAGGGGGTGTCCCTGAATTGTTATGTAATGAATACCTTTTGAATTATTCGATGAGACTATGCATTTTTACCTTAATCTTTTGTTAAGCAATGTGTTTAACGCTTTTTCGATCGGACAAATTGGGAATGATTCACGATTAGGGATTAGGCCTGAAAAACCAACCTAATGCATTTGCGTAATAAAATTATGGTAGATATTGCCTAGGAATGGCGATATCCTGTAGTGACTGATAAAATCTTGTTAGAACTATTGCTTGATGTTCTTCCTTGACTGCTGAGGAATTAGGGTCAAGGGAGAATCTCAAAGGTTTTTCTGTTAAGGAATTAAAGAAAAATATTATTGAGATTTAGTAAAATTAAGGTTTTGAGGCATGTCTCTTTGATAATGATTTAGGATTCTTACAGAGCAATTCATACACCTTTCCCTAGCATATTTTCTCATAATTGTTAAAGTCATTTTTATTATTCTGCTTATTTCATACTGTCATTATAATTATTTTCAAAACCACCAAACAAAACCCCCAAAGGATATTTTTGTTTAATTGAAATAACATCTGTACTTACAATTGCACGCAGTCCTCGAGAGATCGATTCTGGGGATAACCCCAACTATTACTACATCGATAAAAATAGTAGATATTGCCTAGGAATGGGGATATCCTGTAGTGACTGATAAAATCTTGTTAGAACTATTGCTTGATGTTCTTCCTTGACTGCTGAGGAATTAGGGTCAAGGGAGAATCTCAAAGGTTTTTCGGCTAAGGAATTAAAGAAAAATATTATTGAGATTCAGTAAAATTAAGGTTTTGAGGCATGTCACTTTGATAATGATTTAGGGTTCTTACAGAGCAATTCATACACCTTTCCCTAGCATATTTTCTCATAATTGTTAAAGTCATTTTTATTATTCTGCATATTTTATACTGTCATTATAATTATTTTCAAAACCACCAAACAAAAACCCCAAAGGATATTTTTGTTTATTTGAAATAACATCTGTACTTACAATTTCATGCAGTCCTCGAGAGATCGATTCTGGGGATAACCCCAACTATTACTACATCGGTAAAAATAGTACACTTGCTATTTTTCCGATCAATTAGGCCAAGGCAAAAACCAAGTTTTGTGTGATTTGCAAGAAGGACCATATCTCCCTCATTTCTCCATGAAATGGGATGAAATTTAGATGGATCCTGCCTAGAATTTCATGAGGAAGTTACCATCCAGCATGAGCGGGGTTGAAACAATTGAGGGAGACTTTTTTGCTTCTCTGAGATGTTTTAGGTGTGAATGATTGGTTCAACGTGACAGTGATTAGAAGAGTGTAGATTGTTGGATAAGTTAGTGTTGTTTCCTAAGTTTGTTAAAGAGGGAGATTTGAAGCTCATGTATGTTGAGTGTGTGAAAAGATTGAATTTAGAAGTGTCCGCTATGAGTGGTAGCATGGTCATTGATACTCCAACTAATGATTCAGCGACTACTTTGTTAGTGAGTGTGAATTGTTCTTTGATAATTTATGGTAGATATTTTGGGACTGACTTGGCTTGTTTACCTCTAATTCAACTTGATGTTATTATGGGAATGAATTGGTTTAAGTTCATCCGTGTGTTCATCTATTGTTTTGATAAATCGGTGAAGTTTCTTGAATCCGAAGAGAGTACAGAGTCGAGTTTCATGATTGCGAGATAGGTAGGGATATCCTTGAGAAAAAGTACTCAAGTGTTCATGGTGTTCGCTTCCTTGAGAGGGGGAAGCGAAAAAATGATTACGAATATACCTGTTGTGTGTGAGTTTCCTGGGGTGTTCCTAGATGTCATTAATGATTTTCCGCCGGAGCGCAAAGTTGAGTTCTCCGTAGACTTAGTACCTGGTACTAGTCCTGTGTCGATGGCTCCGTATAGAATATATACTTTAGAGCTGAGTGAGATGAAAATATTATTAGAGGATCTACTTATGAAGAAGTTTGTTCGACTGAGTGTTTCACTGTGGGAAGCTCTGGTGTTGTTTGTTAAGAAGAAAAATGGTAGGATGAGATTATGTGTTGACTATCAACAACTGAACAAGGTTATTATCAAGAATAAGTATCCACTTTTGAGAATTGATGATTTGATGGATGAGTTTGTTGGTGCTTGCATGTTTAGTAAGATTGATTTGGTTCAAAATATCATCAGATTCGTGTGAAGCCAGAAGATATTCTGAAGACTGCATTCAGAACGAGATATGGTCATTATGAATATTCAACGATGTCGTTTTGTGTGTCTAATGCACTTGGAGTGTTCATGGAGTACATGAATATAATATTCCATTTTTACTTAGATAAGCTTGTGGTTGTGTTTATCAATGATATTTTGATATTTTTTAAGTTCGATGAAGAGCATGCATAGCATCTAAGAGTTGTGTTGTCGGCCTTGAAAGAAAAGAAGTTGTATGCGAAGTTATCTAAGTGTGAGTTGTGGTTTAAAGAATTGAGTTTCCTTTGTCATGTGATATCTAGTGGTAGTATCACAGTAGATCCATCAAAGATAGATTCAGTGTTGCAGTGGGAGACTCTGAATTTTTTTACTGAGATCATAAGTTGTCTTGGTTTGGCAGGTTATTAATAAAAGGCTTTTCAAAGTTGGCATTGCTTTTGACTTAGTTGACTCGAAAGGGTCAAGCCTATGTGTGGATTTTTCAGTGTGAAAAGAGTTTTCAAGAAATCAAGAAGAAGTTGGCATCAACTCCAATGTTGATTTTGTCGAGTCCAAGTGAATCCTTTATTGTGTATTGTGATTCTTTGAAGATGGGTCGAGGTAGTGTATTGATGCAGAATAGTCAGGTTATGGCTTATGCATCTAGACAATTGAAAGTTCATGAGAGGAATTATCCTACACATGATCTAGAGTTGGTAGCCATGGTGTTCGTGTTGAAAATTTGGAGGCATTATTTATTTAGTTCCAGATTTGAAGTGTTCAGTGACTACAACAGTTTGAAGTACTTGTTCGATCAGAAATAGTTGAATATAAGGTAGAGGAGGTTGCTAAAACTTCTGAAGGATTATAATTTTGGTTTGAGTTACCATCCTGGTAAGGCCAATGTCCTAGTTGATGTTTTGAGCAGAAAGTCATTGCATATATCGATGCTTATGGTTTGAGAATTGGAGTTGATCCAGTAACTCAGAGATTTGAGCTTGTTGTGTGAAAGGACTCTGAAAAGTGTGAAGTTGGGTGTGTTGAAGCTGGCTAATGGTATCCTTGAAGAGATCAAAGAAGGTTAGAAAGTCAATTTGGAGTTGGTAGACCGGCTCGTGTTAATCAATCAAGCTAAAGAAGGTAATTTTAGGATAGATGAGCATGGTGTGATGAGATTCAGAGACATAGTTTATGTACCTGATGTGCTAGATCTTAAGAAGAGTATTCTTGAGGAATGGCATATAGGTGGTCTGAGTATTCATCTCGGTGCTACTAAAATGTATCAAGACTCAAACAATATGTTTTGGTGGCCAGGAATGAAGAAGGATACAACCGAGTTCGTTTATGCATGTTCGTTTACGCGTGCTTGACTTGCCAGAAGTCGAAGATTGAACATCTGAAGTCATCGCGCCTGATGCAACTGCTAAATATTCTTAAGTGGAAGTGGGACAGTGTTTCCATGGATTTTGTGATGAGTTTTTTGAAGACGGCAAAAGGATGTGATTCCATATGGGTTATTATTGATAGACTGACTAAATCGACTCATTTCATTACGATTAAGATCAATTATCCATTACAAATTTTTTCCAAGTTTTACATTTAGAATGTTGTTTGCTTGAATGGTATTTAACAACGTGAAAATACATAGTATATTTTGACTCGATTCACATGCAATTTAGTGTCATATTTATATGTTTTTGTCATATTATGTCAGTATTGTTTAATTGTTTTAGGTATTTGTCAAAGAGAAGCATCTGTGGGAGAAACCAATAAAAAGAGCGAGAAATGAAGAAAAAGTGCAAAAATACCATTTTCTAGTGCATGGCGTTTGCCACCACCTCATGGCATTCGCCATGCACCTCACAGCCACGTATTCCACAATTTAAGGCCATGGCGGTCACAATGGACACGTAGTTCAGAAAAACGAGGAAACCAACTTGGCTGAGTCTTCACCCACTTCCCTACTTCTTCTCCACAAATTCCACACGACCTAGGGACATTTTGTAGCAGCATATCTATATGTTGATAGTTTTCATGAGATTTTCCCATCCAAGTTTGTACACACAAGTTTCATTCTCAGTTTTAGGCAGATATTACATTTCAAAGTGATAGAGCTCTCGCATTGAGGGACTATCACACCATAGTTTTTAGGATTTTCATTGTAAGCTTGGATCAAATTAATCGTGCCGACATTTGAAGTTATTTTTTGTTCTGTTCATTGTACTCGAAGTTATTTTCGCATTAATTCTAGTTTTTTAGGTTCTCTATATTATTGCTTTTTTATTTCTACCTGTTGCATTTTAATTCAATTGCCATGTTGCTTTTAATTTCAATAATCATGTATTGTTTTTTATGTCTAAAACCATGTCCGGCTAAATCCCTTTGAGTCCAGTTTGTGGGGACCGTCGTTCCAACGGGACTCGATAATGATTTGGCATAATTTTCTATAAATTGTTTTTCTGGTTTTGATTTTTAATTTATGTTTTAAAAGGTTTTGCACAAGAGTGAAAACATTAAGGTTTCGAGTCAATAACACGACACTGTGAGGCTTGAACCAGATAGTAAAGATCAGACATTAATCTTAAACACAACGAGAACGCTTTAGGATTAATTAGGACTTATTGGTTTTCAAAATGTATTTCTTGATTCAAATGGGTGAGCGACAACAAAACATTTATGGTCCTGGAGTATAGCTAAAGTCAACAGCACGAGAGTGTGAGATAAAGGTTTTTAAACCAATACTTTCTTTTGAGAAATAATTTAACACTTAACATACGACAATGAATTATTGAGTCCCTGAGGTGCGCTGGGATCCATATTCCGGTCTCTCCTTTCTATATATTTTCTAAACTTTATTTTAATTTTGATTCTAGTTTCAATTTTCCCCTAATCAAAACTTCACTAGCCTTAGATTTACATAACAATAATAAATAACGATATGTTTGATTATTGGTCTCTGTGGGTATGATATCTTTTAAAACTGCATGATACAACTGTGTACTTGCAGTTAATCTGATAGACTCACTAAGTTGACATCAAGTTTTTGGCGCCATTGTCGGCAATCAAGTTAGTCAATATCGTAACTCCGTTGTTGCACAGTATAGACTAAGGCAACCAATTTCCTTTAATTCGTCGATTATATGCTAAGCACTCACTTATAAGGCGAAGAGTTAGAGAAATAGATTGATGAAGTCAAGCGTTTTATAATTCTAAGATGCTGAATCAAAAAGTACTGATTAAAATATAACATCCACGATCCAAATATCCCAGAACCAGATATGGATGATAACCATAATCTTTCTCTTAAGGACTATGTTGCTCCATCTCAAGAGGAGCCACACAACAGCATTGTGCCCCCTGCCATCGAGGTACATAATTTCGAGCTGAAACCTTTGTTGTTACAAGTCGTGCAACAAAACCAATTCTCTGGTAGCCCTATGGATGATTTGAACCTTCATTTATCAGTGTTTGTGCAGTACACAGACACAGTGAAAGCTAATGGCGTAAATCCCGAAGCCATAAGATTGTGTCTTTTTCCTTTTTACTTTAAGAGATAAAGCTAGAGCTTGGCTTCAGTCTCTACCATCCAATTCCTCCACTACATGGGACGAATTGAAGAAAGTCTTCTTGGCACGATACTTCCCACCTAGCAAAATAGCTATGCTAAGAGCCAAAATCAATGAATTTAGGCAAAAAGACAATGAATCTCTATTTGAAGCATGTGAGAGGTACAAGGATATGCTGAGGTTCTGCCCATATGATAGACTTAAACAATGGCTGATTATCCATACTTTCTACAATGGTCTCCTGTACAACACCAAATTGAACTTAGACACTGCAGTTGGCGGCGCTCTGATGGATAAACCCTACCAAAACGCCTATCAACTCATTGAAAATATGTCGTAAAACTATTACCAATGGGGAGGTGAGTAAACTCCTGTTGCTCCTCAAGCACCTAAAAGTCTAATCTTGAGATGATGATGGAAACCTTCATCGCTTATCAGACTCAACAAAACAAGGAGTTTATGAACCAAAACATCCACACTAACGAGTTGGTAAAAAAACTAACAACTAAGGTAGATGTTATGGCCACGCATAACAAAATGCTAGAGACACAAATCTCACAACTGGAATAGCAACAAGCAACTACTGCTGCCCCAACTGGCGTTTTTCCTAGACAACCACAATCGAACCCCAAGGGCCACACCAATGCTATTACATTACAAAGTGGAACAGAATTAGACGGCCCATTCGATCCACGAACCCACAACCAGCTAAGTAGTAAAAGGACTAAGCAAATAGATAAACAACCAGAGAGAAAGAGAGAGAGAGAGAGAGAGAGAGAGAGAGAGAGAGAGAGAGAGAGAGACAATAGCCTAGTAGGAGAACCAACTAGGTTAGACCCTAACGATAAGGAGAACCAAGAAAGAGAAAAACCTTATGTTCTTCTACCACCCTATAAACCACCTATTCCATACCCTCAGAGATTAGCTAAATATAAAACAGAGGGTCAATTCAAGAAGTTTGTAAAACTTCTAAAGTAACTCCACCTAACAATCTCTTTCTCTAAATTAATTACTCAAATGCCCTCTTACGGGAAGTTTCTTAGAGAAACCCTGTCAAACAACAGGAAGCTTGACGATGATAGCATCGTAGCACTTGATGAAGAGTGCAGTGCCATCCTTCAAAACAAAATGCCTCCTAAATTGAAAGATCCAGGAAGTTTCTCTATTTGCTGTGTCATAGGAAATTTTGTTATCGAAAAGGCGTTATGTGACTTAGGAGCTAGCATGAGTTTAATCCCCCTCTCAATTACTAAAAGACTAAACCTAGGAAGCCTAAAGCCAACTAAAATGTCCCCTCAGTTAGTTAATTGTTCAATTAAATACCTTGTAGGCATCCTAGATAATGTTTCGGTAAGAATTGGTCAACTATACATTCCTACAGATTTTGTAGTAATGGATATCCAAGAAGACTCAAGTATTCTGATCCTTTTAGGAAGACCCTTTCTAGCCACTGCAGGAGTGATAATAAATGTTAAGAGAGGAAAGCTGAATTTTGAAGTAGGTGAGGAGAAGATTGAGTTTATTCTTTCCAAATTCATGAAAGCACATGCCATAGATGACACTTGTTGTGTTATAGACATTATTGATGAGTGCGTGAGAGAACTAGAAATGGAAAAACCTCAAGTCGCTTAAGTCCTTAAGATTCCAGTGCCACCTATATTTGAAGTTGATGAATGGCGTGAACCTTATGAGGACGATAGTCTAAGATAATGTTTTTCACTTACCCCTGATTATATGCCTGGTCCAAAACAACCATCTGTAGAGCTTAAAGTGTTACCTAAAAATCTAAGGTATGAATTTCTTGATAAAGAACTTAAACGCCGAGTGATAGTCAACGTAGACTTAGATCCAGAAGAGACTGAGCGATTATTAGAAAGGAGGAGTCATTGTAGGGTATAACATCTTTGACTTGAAAGGAATTAGCCCCTCTGTTTGTATGCACCGAATTATGTTAGAAGAGGACTCAAAAACCTCTAGAGAACATCAGAGGAGAATAAATCCTATCATGAGTGATGTAGTAAAGAGAGAAGTACTAAAACTTCTAGAAGCGAGAATCATATACCCGATATCTGACAGTAAATGGGTCAGTCGAATGCATGTGGTGCCTAAGAAATAAGGAGTCACTGTAGTTAAAAATGAGAAAGGCAAAGTTGTAGCAAGGTGAGTAGAAACAAGGTGGAGAATATGCATCAATTATCGAAAATTAAACAAAGCCACCCGTAAAGACCATTTCCCTTTACCCTTTATTGACCAAATGTTAGAACGCCTGGTTAAGCACTCCCATTTCTGCTATTTAGATGGGTACTCAGGATTCTTTCAAATCCCGATCCTTCCCAAAGACCTAGAGAAAACAACTTTCACATGTCCTTATGGTACGTTTGCTTACCGACGAATTTCGTTCTGACTATGCAACGCTCCTGCAACTTTCCAAAGATGCATGATGGCAAATTTTGTAGATTTTCTAAACAACATCGTGGAAGTCTTTGTGGATGATTTCTCCATCTGCGAGTAAAGCTTCGAAAATTGTTTTGCAAATCTAGAATTGGTCTTAGAGAGGTGTGTTAAAGTTAACTTAATGCTTAACTGGGAGAAATGCCATTTCATTGTAAGAAAGGGAATAGTCCTTGGACACGTAGTGTCCGACAAAGGGATAGAGGTAGATAAGGCAAAATTGAGGTGATTGAGAAACTCCAACCACCCAAAACCGTTATAGAGTTCTGAAGCTTCGTAGGACACACCAGTTTTTACCGACATTTCATAAAATATTTCTCTAAATAACTAAACCCCTAACTGGTATTTTAATGAAAGACACGAAGTTCACCTTTGATGAAGAATGCTTAGAAGCATTTCAACTTCTAAAATAAGCCTTTATTTCTGCACTATAATGCAACCTCCATATTGGAGCCAGCCAATCAAAATAATGTGTGATGCGAGCGATTACGCCGTAGGCGCAGTCTTGGGGCAACGGAAAGATAAGAAGATCCATGTCATATACTACGTAAGTAGGAATTTGGACTCAGCTCAAATTAATTACGCCACAAATGAGAAAGAGCTCCTAGTTGTGGTCTTTCCAATTGACAAACTACGTTCCTACTTAATAAGAGCTAAAATTATAGTTTACACTGACCATGCGGCTATTAGATACTTGTTAAGCAAGAAAGATGCTAAACTGAGACTCCTAAGGTGGATCATATTATTACAAGAATTCGATTTAGAAATAAAAGATAAAAAAGGAACAGAGAATGTAGTGGCGGACCATATTTCTAGGTTAGAAATTATCAAACTAGAGCCAGTACCTATTAACAATGATTTCCCTTATGAAAGCCTGGTAGCACACCTAGAAGATGACACACCTAGTTGTTCTAGATTAGATGAATCCTCATAAAAAGATAAATTCGGTGATGATGAAAGCTCCTGAGGTTTGACTAAATTTTAGTTAAAACTTAATGAAGAATGATGCATACAAAGATGTCGAATATAATGTCCTAACATTATGACTCGACAAATATAGTAGGTTCTAAATCTGGTGCAAGAATCAAGGAATGATTATATTAGTGTATCAAGGGATCAATAAACAGAAGATTCGAAGCCGAAGGCAGCAGAAGCTTATAAAAGAAGACTAAGACCTATGACTAAATAACCAAACCTATTGTAACACTTTTGTAAAGTAGAGAATAGGGTTTAGGGTTTTGAGAGTCGTAGGTTTCTCTTGTAAGTCTCCCCTTGTATTGATTTGATACATTGTGGTAGACATAGGTACTTATACAGATTCAGAAGCTCGTAGGTAATGAATCGTGTATTGTTCTTCGATGAAGCTTTGAAGCAAATCCAAGCTAATTTGTTAGTCAAGGATGTTTGACTGAACTTTGTATTGAAATGGGTGTCTTTCAATAGGATGATACAGTTATGGTGTAGTAACTGTTAGATAATCATAGGTTGTGATTTAGGGAGTGAGATGGTTTCTCTTATCTAGGATGGAGTTCTTAGATAAAGTCTTCATTGGGTAGTGATAGGTAAACATGGGTGTTTACTATAAACCTGAGGTTATTTACATAAAAACTATATTACTGATAGTGGATTCTTCTTCCTTGATTGGTATCCCCCAGATGTAGGTGATTTGCACCGAACTGGGTCATCATATTCTGTGTTGTTTATCATTTTGTAATTTACAGTTCAGTTTTGATTAACATGTTGGAACAGATGTCGAAACATCTGTCTTTTTGCAGTTACTGATATTTTGGAAATCAGTTTGTTGTTATGTTCCTTGTTTAATATTTATGCAGAACAATGTCTTGACATGTGTTAGGATATCTGTTGTCTGCTATACCATAATTTCAATTGGTATCAGAGCAGGCATCCTATCTGTTTCTGGATGAGATCTTTGGGAGATACTTTCTAGCGTTTTAAACAAGGAGGAGTTTTGGAGATCAGTTCATCAACTCAGACATACTCAAGGGTATTAATGGATGGGATGGATGTTCTGGATCGAAGGTAACAACCCGGTGGTTGTTCATGTTTCTGAGGAGGTTCTACAACAACTGCAGGAGAAGTGGCTAGTTCTCTTGTTGGGGTGTCTTGTAAGATGTTCTGACATCTTATTAAGGCAGGTTGAATTTATTCCTTGGTGGTTCCGCTGCATATGTTTATGAAGGAAGAGCTCTAGAATTTATGGGATTCTGGAGTTGTTACTGAAGACAGGTGGTGGAAGAGAGTTGTTGGTAGATGTCTGTTATGATGACTTGGTACTTGGAAGCTTGGTTCCATTGTACATCATAAAGTCAGTTGAAGAAAATGGGAGTTGAGATTAGGATTATCAAGTTCTTGCTCTAGGAATTTGATAAATTATTGATCGGCTAAGTTGTCAAAGGTACTTGAGAATTCTCTCAAGTCCACTCATAAAGGCATATCAGCCGTGCATCTGGAGTCTTATAGTTATTCTTTTGACTAAAGGGTGTTTCTGTAAAACATAAACCCGAAGAAAGTGGAGGTGATTTATTTTCACCGTCCAAAAGTGCAAGGAAGGATTCATCTCTCTTAATCCTAAGGATGGATCCAATCTGAATGGAGATTTCAGAACTGTTGAGGTAAATAGGGTTCGTTCAGAGAGAATCTTAGTTACTTGAGTCAAGGGTGGCAGCCTTGGTATCTCAATACTTTGTTTGTCAAGGAAGATACTTACAAAGATTGAATACTTGATAAGTGTTCATGGAGTGATCTGTTGGAGTATGGCTTCAACAGTGAATCATGGTTATTAAACAAGGATTTAAGATCAATGGCTATTTATAATAATCACAAGTATTTAATTAATTATCCTTGTATGTTCAAGATTGCTGATGTTTAACACGATGTTGAAACATCTCTTCATCTGGGTTTGTGCAGAATCATGGGAGGGGTGCTGCATAAGCTTTTGGATCTATTTCTCTTGGGAGTTGACCTAAGAATCTGCTTCAGTTTGGTGTGGCAGAAGCATCTGATCTCTAGAGAGTTTCCTGGCAAGAAACTGGTCTAGACAATGGTGATGTGGAAGATGAATAAGAAGACATCATAATCTTGATGAATAATTCTTGGATCAGTTTATTTCTTATCTAGGAGTATTGGAGTGCAGCAGGTGTGTGTAACGTGCAATTTTTGTCGGTGACGCGGCCACCTTACCACAATGGTCGAAATTGGGTGCTACTTTCTAATTTTTTATTTATCCTATGAAGCTGGAAAGGAAAGGGAAGTTATCTAAAACTAACCTTGCACGCAAATGTTTTCTTTAACAAATGCTAAGAGATTGGGGGATTCGGGGTCAGGTTTAAAGGAAAGTTGTCAATTACCCAGTGTAAAGGAAAGTTATCCATAGATCTTCTTTTGCATGTTTAAATACTTTCTGGTGTTTATCTGTTATGGGTTGGGAAAGTTTCTCCTTTGGGAGTGTTGAGAGAGTGTTTTTGTTGTTTTCAGGTTTTCCGTTGTTTTTGGTAAGGTACCAGACCTAAAGTTTTTGATTTGTGTGCTCGCTAAGATTTCGCAATCTTATGCCTACGTATTCCCATAAAGGTACTCGGGAAATCAGAGCAATCGTAGTTCCTCCTATTTCTATGGGAGGAAAAAGATGTTTAGTGTCTTGTTTAAAGCCAAAGATTGAAGCTAAAGGGTTTGTCTGAGAGAGAATTTGTCATCTCTAAAGGTAGGCATGGCAAGAAAACCCGGGCCCGTCGGGGCCGACCGGACCCGACCCGAAATTAACGGGGGAAATCCGATTTGACTGGGTGCGGGTGCGGGTGCGGGTAAAACCCAGTTTGTAATTGCGGGTGCGGGGGCGGGTGAATGCTATTACCCGTCCGCACCCGCCCCCGCCCCCGCCCGGTCTTATAATATTTACTTTAATACCTATATTTAAATTATTTTATATCACATTTATTCACTTTTGAAGAAGTAATTAAAAATCTTCATTAGTCATTTCTCACCATTCACTCACACTCACATATTTAGAAACAAGTTTATTATTAAAATGGTTAAGTTTTTAATAAAATTGTTAATTTTTATTACTATTTAAAAAAATATTTTTTTTGCGGGTGGGGGCGGGTGCGGGTGCGGGCAAACCCGTTTCTATCGGGGGCGGGTCTGGGTGGTAAATTTTCACCCCCGACTGGGTTTGGGGGTGGGGGCGGGTCTATAACAGGGAGGCGGGTGCGGGTGCGGGACTAGCTAAACCCGCCCCCGACCCGCCCCGTTGCCATGCCTATCTAAAGGGAGGTATCTCACTTGTTTATCACAGTTGTTTGGGTAACTGATTATAAATGAGAATTACTTTAACTGGAATGTATGGAATCCATCAATGCCATAATTTCCTTTAGAAGAGAAATGTCTTGAAGGAGGAAACTTTAACTCAGTGTAGAGCAATTCCATTTCTCCTTAGGAACTTTTCATGCTAAGAGAGGGATATTGGCTTAGATGTAAATAATCCAGAGGCTTGCTACTTACAACAATTAGATGAAAGAGGAAGTTTACCAGGATAAAAGAGGGATCACAACTTGGATTTTTGAATCAACAAGTGTGCCACTTACATCAGTTATCTGGAATTAGGGTTTGTTTGATTATTTATTTTGACATGTGATATACAGAGAAATGTCTTCCTACAGAGAGAACTCTTGATTTCCTCTGAGGGGATGTTGATTTTTGTGTGCCTTGATCAAAGCCCAAGGTTGAAGCTAAAAGGTTGACTCTACTAGGGAGTTTTACATCTGTCTTGTATAAATCCCAAAATTGAGGCTAAAAGGAGATTGACTCAGCTGGAGAGTATGGTCTGTCTTGTACAAAGCCCAAGATTGAGGCTAAAAAGAAATTGACTCCACTGGGGAGAGGTTTTATCTGTCCTGTACAAAGCCCAAGATTGTGGCTAAAAGAAATTGACTCCACTGGGGAGAGGTTTTATCTGTCTTGTACAAAGCCCAAGATTGTGGCTAAATCTGCTGAGGAAAAATCATTATATAAAGCCTAAGAGGAGGCTGGCTGGGGAAATTCTTATATGAAGCCTAAGAGGAGGCTGGCTTCTGCTGAGGATTATTGAGATCCTGAGGCAGGTCCAAATTTGGGAATCAACTCTTGCTGATTGAAGAAGAGTTGAAATCTCAGATGCCCCGAGGTTCTGATTCTGTTAGGGTTTTACTGATGGTAAAGGTTTAAACTTTGAGTATGAAAACCTATGGCGGTTTCAAACTTTGCTGGAGATTGATGAAGTGATCAGGGTTTTTCCTGTGCTTTTAGGAAACTTGAGGGTTTCTTTGAGATCTAAGAGGAGATGAGACTTTCCAAGTCTACTGGTATGAAGAGGTTGACTCTTAACTAGAGAATGATCTTTGTATGAATCCCAAGAGGAGGCAGAGATTATCCAAGTCTACTTGTATGAAGCCCAAGAGGATGCTGAGGGTTTATGGGGATGAAGATCAACCCTACATTGGTTTGATGTTTAGGAATTCTAACTCTCCGGAGGATTGAACTAGTAGAGATGACTAAGTTTTGTCCTATAACTGTAGGAGGTCTTCAGGTCCTTGTACTAAGCCCAAGAGGAGGCAGAGAACTTCTAGGAAGCCTGTGGGTCCTTGTACAAAGCCCAAGAGGAGGCTGGGGATGCTTTTAGGAAGCCGGTGGGTCTAAACCTAAGAAAAGTTCAAGAAAGCTTTCACCGAGAATTAGTCATTTCCTTGCAGAACAATTCTAGGGTTTGAAGAAATTCAGAAGAGGTTTCACCGGGAATTAATCCTCTTTGGGAAATGAATTTCTTGTACAAATATTTCTAAGTTGTGACAGTCTTGAGAAATGTTTCACCAGGAATAATGCCTTTCTCTGTTCCATATTGTATAAGCCCAAGAGGAGGCAAGACTATATTTGGATTTTCCTATGGGGAACTAGTTTTGACTGTGTTGAAAGAGTAACCACTGGTTTGATCTAGACTTAGACCTAATTGCTGGGGAAAACTCTAAACAAATATATATATATATATATATATATATATATATATACAGATGAAATATATAAATAAGTATGTGTTGAAAAGATAGTGGAACTTACAGTCGTGCAAGCCCAAGCATATCAACCACAACTGTATGGTTAGTTATTCAAGAAATTGAAGAAAGTTTTGATAAAACTTAGAACTTGAATTTAAATCAAAAGGAAAGTTGTTGTAAAAGGAAGTTTAGGACTTATTCTTAAAGAGAGGCCCAGATGAATTCTTTCGAAAAGGTGACGACCGCGTCGTAATTTTGAAAACCACAGAGGGACTTATACAATGACTGAGGCCCAAGTTATTTTGTTTACAAAAAGGATGGGTCTTACACTCTATTAGAGGCCTAAGAGTTTATTTTTATACAAGATATGGGTCTTAAACCTCAAGGAGATGCCCGAATGAAAAAACAACGATCGCACCGTTATTTTGAAAATTGTACCGGGAATTATACAAATGACTGAGGCCCAAATTATTTATGTACAAAAGGGGTTAGGTCTTACACTCTATTAGAGGCCCAAAAGTGTTTAAAAAAAGAAGAAAAATGGGACTTACAACTCAAGGGGAGGCCCAGATGAAAATTATTTTGAAAACGGCGATCGCTAGGGATGGCAATGGGCAGGGTATGGGTAGGGTACTATAGTACCCATCCCCATACCCGCAGTTGAAAAAAATCCCAGTACCCGAGCCCATACCCGCTTGGGTCTCAAAATTGGCACCAGTCCCCATACCCTATGGGTATATAAGTGTCTATACCCGTACCTGTTACACGCATTTCTAATAAAAATAAATATATCAAGTATAAAATATCATAATATTTTAAGTTTTTAAAAATATTAAAAAGTTTTTAAAATTTTTTTTTGTTGAATTATGAAATAAATGATCATGTATATTAAATATGTAGTAATTTAAAATTGATGTTTTTATTTAAATTTTATAAATATTTATTTTTATATAATAATATAAATTAAAATATATAAATATATATTGTGCGGGTATGGGGCGGGTTGGGTACTAAGGTGCCCATCCCCGCACCCATCCCCGCTTATTTAAGTGGGTAATTACCCGAGCCCGTACCCGTACCCATTTTTGCGGGTTTTTACCCTACCCGTTGTGGGTAATTTTCTGGGTACCCACTGAGGATGGGCTAAATTGCCATCCCTAGCGATCGCGCTGAGATTTTTAAAAACGTATCGGGACTTATACAATGACTGGGGCCCAAAATGGTTTATTTACAAAGGGATGGGACTTACACTCTATCAAGAGGCCCAAAAGTGTTTCAAATGAAGTTTGAAAAATAAAAAATGAGGGAAACGCTAATTTTAATTAAAATTAATATAATTTTCAAAGGAAATTAAATATAAAATCTCAAATATATTTAAAAACAAGTGGTAAGCTTTGAAAAATATTTTGGAAAATCATGTTTATTCCATGAAAGTTTGCAATTCAATTGATTTTGAAATATCAAGGTGGAAATCTCATTTTAAAAATGTTTGAAAACAAATAAAATGAAATTAATTACAAAAATTCAAACTATATTAAATAAATAATATAAATTCAATTTTTTTGTGGAATAAAATATTTCAACATTTTTGTGAATTTTCAAAAAAAGAACCAATAAAAAATAATTAGAATTGAGAGAGAAATTAATTTTGAGATTTAATTAAGAAAATCATGAAAAATATGAAAAAAATAACAAAATGAGAGGGAAATAAAAATGGTATGGGTAGGTGTTGAACCCACGCCCTCCAACCAAACACATGCGCACTGCTACCACTGGGGTGGTGATACATCTGTGTATCAAAACCACCACATAAACATATATGGGTAGCCTAAATTCAGGTCAGGCCAAGGGAAAAACCAAGTTTTGTGTGATTTGCAAGAAGGATCATATCTCCCTCATTTCTCCATGAAATGGGTTGAAATTTAGATGGATCCTGCCTAGAATTTCATGAGGAATCCAATGGTGGTCTCAGAATTTTCTAAAGATGCTTCTATTTTAAAACCCGATAGTTATTTCAAAACAGGCCGAGATTTGCAAGTTCTATGCTACCACATCATACAAGCAATAATAGCATGGTAAATTGGTTCAAACACAACACATATGATCTGTATGATATGTTCATGATCAATGGACATCAAATCAATGCATATTTTAAAGAGTTCAAGTTGTTATGCAGTTACCTCTTGAAGCTTCTTGTGCTAACTATCAAGATGCTTGTGCCAGAAGTAATTCAATGCTTTAGACACTCTTGATTGATCCCTTAGAAGCTTTTAGGATGATCAAAACCAGCTGGAAACCTCAGGAACAAGAATTGGCTCTTTCTTGCAAAAGTGGCAAAAGTGACCAAAATAGTATCTCACTCAAATGGTGTTACAGTTGAAGGATACTTGTTGAAACAACTCAAGGACGATATTTGGAGAGTATTTGAAGGGTTAATTGGTTTTGAAAGTGATTGGATCAAGACATGGCTTGAAAAATGCAGAAAAGTCAAAATTTGAGGTTTTGGAGGTTGACTTTCTGGTTTTGATGTTGTACAATGAGGATGAAGGTTTGAACACCTCCAATGGATGATTTATGATGTGTTTGGATAGTTATTTGAGTGGTTTTTGCTCTGGTTTCAAGAATTCCCAAATTGCTCCAATGTGACTTGAAATTGAAGTAAGAAAGGGAGAGTGAGAAAATCAGGCTTTGGTATTGTTTTGGTGTGGTTTGAAACATAAAAAATGACCTCTATTTATAGTAGAGGAAGTTTGTTTTTGAAGGAATAGTGAATGACAACTGGTTCACTACATTATCCAATGGATATACCCATGTATCACTTTCTTAAATGCCAAGGTACCAAGTCTTCTCTTAGCCATTGACTTGAGTTGGTCTTGTAGCTTTAGGTCTTCTGATTTTTTGCAACAACCTTGACTTAATTGGACTGATATATGCTGGTTCATGCCACCTCAATGCACCACATCAATGCCAAATGACAAAGCTTGGTTTTGGATTTGCAACATTGATGATCACATGCCAAAGAGATTGGATTCTTGCCTTAGGGTCTAAGCTTGCAGGTTCTTCATGATTGACTGAGATTTTTGTTGAATTTGGATGAGGATCAGTCTTGCATAGTCACTAAAATTGGACTCAAGAATCGTGTGCCACAAGTAATGCACACAATCTGTCTTGGAAACCAGTTTGAGCAAGGCATGTTGTGAGGTCCATAACTCCTTGCTCAAGTTGAATTAATGGGAGTTCTTGTACTCTTTGGAAAGCTTATACGACATACTTTAACTTTGATGTCCACCAATGCACCTGGTTCAACTTGGACCAAGGTGAAAAATGGTCCAAAAGTTGGTGAAAAACTTAGACAGATTCTGTCTAAAAAATTTTCTAAGTGTTGGAAAAAGTGGTAATTTTCATGTTTTTGTGATTTCCACTCCATAACTCAAAATCCATAAGGATTTGGAATCTTTTGTAGTTGACACTTTTGAAGTATGTCATGTGAACTTTCATTTGAGCTTTGGATGGAAGAAAAAGGCCTTAGGGTTTGGGAAAAATTTAAGTTTCTTATGGTTGCCCCTTTTGCGAGTAACCTCACTTTTCTTGATTTTTCTTGATGGATTATGATCAAAACCATGCATTAACAATGTTTTTGACTTAGGGGAGCCACATTTGTGAAAAAAATCAAAAAGTCAAACTTGATTTTGGGCACAGTTGACTTTTTGTCAGATGAATTCCAAACTGTGTGATCCTCTATGCAATCAAGTCTTGACCTAATTAAAACCCAATGGATGGATTCCATAGGTGTCTTAGGGTGTCTTGAATCATGTCCCAAGGTTTGGGAACATGTCTTGGTCCAAAGTCAAAGGTGCAGTTGACTTTTTCTTCAAAACCCTAATTGTGGTCCAGATGAATTTGAAACTTGTTAATCAAGCTTTTGGGATTAATCCATTGTTGTAAATGGATCAATGTAGTGTATTTGAGGCCCTCAAATCATGTCTTGAGGTCTTGGCTCATGTCTTGCCTCAAAAGTCAACTCAGGGGTGAATTAGGTCAAGAAACCCTAATTTCTGATTTTTGATGAATGCACCCTCTGAGGCTTTTTTAACTTTATGATTGGATCCATGAGGTCCTTTTTAGCATCTTGGGTCATGTTTTGAAGTATTGGCTCATGTCCAGATGAAAAGTTTCATCTGGAGGCCTTGGTCGACCAAAACCCTAATTTGGTGACACTGTCGATCTTGAGGCTTGATCCCCTTGAAATGTTACAACCTCGTGCTTGATTCTTGATATGGGAGTCCTCTTGATCCTTCATGGATTTTTGAGAGGCTAGACAAGTTGAAGATCATGTTAATTCTTGATTGATCCTTTGTCTAAGTACTCTGGGAGGGCTGAAAACCCTAATTCTTGATTGTAGTGAATGCTCAACAATCCTTGAGAAGATTGATGAGGTATGATGGTACATCCATATTGTGGTGATGATCCTCACAATGATGGGAAATCTTGTGGTCAAAATTTGGGGTATGACAGTGTGTTCCAGTTGTTACTAGAAGCATCTGATGTTTATCTGGAAAGTGTCCTGGCAAGAGACTTCTCCAGAATATGGTGCTAGTGATGGCACAATTTGGGTTAGTTTATTTCTGATCTAGGTACATAGGAGCATGTGATCTTGCTTATCTTGGAGGTCAAGGATAAGTTTCAGTTATCTCTGACTTTCTACAGACTGCTCTACTTAAGGAAAGTGGCATTCTTTAGTACGGTTGTGGTGTAGTCTATGATTATTTCTCTTCTGAAGAATCAGACTTGGCACATTGAGTTCTTTGGAGTTGTAAAGAAGATACTCATCAAGGTGTGAGCTTGAATTGAATACCTGAGATACGATTAAGCAGGATGGAGGTTGTCTACTCAAACTTGGTTGTTGAATCAAGCCTATGAGAACATGGAACTCTTATTCCGTAATAGGGAAGAGGTTCTTCTAAGTGGCAGAAGGAAGGGCTGAATTCCTCAGCTAGATGTTTGATCAAATGTCAGAACATCAAACAGAAACTTCAGGGTCTTAGTTGATGTTGTGGCGCATCGTTGTAAGATAAGTTGATCTTCTCAGAAATAAATAGAATTAATGCTTCAAAAAAAGGTCTATCTCATGCAGTTTGTGGGAGCTCTGGAAGGAGAAGATGTTACACGTCTAAGGCTTGGTGGATCCAAGATGGTTTACAATGGAGTAAGTAGATCATGTAACTTGAAGATTAGGTTTCATTAGTGGATCAGAAGATTGTCTGAAACTCTGAAGAAAAGTTAAGATGAACCAAACAATGGCATTTGGTTGATCTTTATTGTGTATTTAAGCAGGGTGCTTGGAACTAATTACTCTTGGACAGAAGGGTAGTTGGTTGAAGACGTAAGGAGGTTCTGGTTCAGTCAATCTTGGAGCTTGTGGTAGAAGTTCTAAGCTGATTATGGAAGATTACCTTCTTTTGGTGGATGAGAGTTTATTTCTCTCTGTGGTTATCTGGAGTTCTTATTGATCAAGTTGGTGGCTCAGTGTTGATTGAAGATCTTCAGTTGGATTACTATGCAGATAGTAAGTCCAGTGGTGGAACATATCTAGAACCATGTTGGTTGGTGTCTATGATATGTGAAGGATGTCTTAACTGATGTTAGAACATCTTCTGGGTTAGTTATCCTTGGAGTAGGATTCTTAGTTCTGTGTGTGGAACTTGACACTCACATCTTGCCTAAGAGGTATTTATCTTGTCGTACGGGAGAATGATGGGTAAAGGACTGTCTTGGAAGTCTGATGTGATTGTGACATGCTAGAAGTGGATCAGTTTGGTGCTTGTGGAGCAAATAAGCTGAGGATTTCTGGAGCACGTGGTTGATGTCCTTCTAGTATGAAGACAATTATGAAGATAGTGAAGGCCAAGTAGAATTTGATACTAAAGAAAATCTCATGTTTGCTAAAATATTTAGAAATGTCATGAGAAGACTAGACATAAGATATGGGAATAATGTCTCTACCAACGCAAAAGAAATTTGGCAAAAAAAATGAAGAGTTGTAACTTTCAGCGTAAAGGAAAAGATAGTGAAAGACAAATTCTTAACCATTCTTATAGAGGCGAAGGGATCCAATGTCTTGAATGCAAAGGTTTTGGACATATTCCGGTTAAATGCTCAATTTTTCTAAGAAAACAAATAAAAAATTGCAATGTCATTAATGATTAGATGAATTAAGAAAGTGAATTTGATTAAACAAATAATGTTGTGGCGTTCATTACACACGTGAAATACATGAATGGTGTTTGAGATACTAGTGAGCCATCAAATTCAAAGAATATATGGGTTACTCGTATGCATCAAAATAAAATGTACAATTTCAGGTAACAAGTCTCAACTTCATTTCAAACATAATTACCAGCACACTAATTTTGTCTACACCAAACTTCTTTTGGTTTGTCACAATTGTGGTCGACATAGTCACATTCGACTGCATTATTATAAATTTTATGGTAGATAGCCTTATCACCAACAAATTTATCCTCAGTGGAATGAAAAGTCTGATATGCATTCTCGATAAGTTTGGCGTCCTAATCTGGTTTGTACTTGTTCTACCTCCCTCAAGGCCTCTTCTTATGAAGATAGATATTTTAATAAATTTTCAAAGAAACCATTCAAAATACATCAATCCATGTTTAAACAATTTTGTTATGTTTGGTGATGGTGCTAAAATAAAATTATTGAAAAATGGAAGTTAGACTATTTTGGTCTTCCTTGCCTTAACAATGTTTCACTTGGTGTTGATCTCACTGCTAATCTTATCAGTCAACTTTATGATCAAGAGTTATGTGTCAAGCTCGATAATACGGAATACATAGATAAACAACACATAAAACTTATGAAGTGATCCAAATCTTAAGAGAATTGCTACATATGGTCACCTTCTAAGAAGAGTCGGCCTCAAACTTTTCATATCACTAAAAATGTCTAGAAAAAGAATAAACATAGCGCTAAGAGAAATAAATCTATAGAGAAGAAGATGGATGTTTCTAACACTGTAAAGCAGAATGTTAAAGACCGTTTTACTTACATCATGGATGGCATTGTAGATACAAAAACTAAGTTATGAAACAAGAAACTTAGTCACTTAAATCTATGAAGTATGAGGAATATTGCCTAAGAAAATTCCACCATTGGTCTTCCTGATCTCAAAATTAAAGAAGGTAAAATTTATGGTGACTGTTAAGTTGGGAAGCAAACCAAAATGTAACATAAGAAAGCTTTAACATCTTACTCGTGTTCCTAAATTACTTCATATGGATCTTATGAGACTCACGCAAGATGAGAGTATTGGATAAAATATACATGTATTTTTCTATGATGATGACTACCCCAAATTTGAGTTTATTTGTGACAAGTATGATACCTTTCTTGTTTTTAAAGCTATTTGCTATCACTTACAACGTGAAAGAAGAAGAAATTAGCAAGATCATCCGCATTTGAAGCGATCATGGTAGATAATGTGAGAGCTCCAACTTCTACTTGTTTTGCACTACTTAAGAAAGTGCTTATGAGTTTTCTACTCTCTTCTCAACCCAACAAATTAGGATTGTCGAAAGGAAGAATCGTACCTTGGAATAAATGGTGATAGTTATGATCTATGCCATAATACTTACTATTGGGGTTCCTTATCAGGTATTTGGAATTTTGACTATTCAAAAATAGGATATTATGTATGCTAAAGATGAAATCGGTGTTCCTCCTAATCTATTGAATTTCAGTTATAAACTATTTATTGGGAAACATGTCCCAGAGATTGTTCTTCGTAATATTCCACATTTTGATGAGTCTGATATGGCTGCTGGTGAAAATGTTCTTCATGTCCCGCCCACTTATGGGCCTATTAAAGTAAATATATTAAAAGTTCTTATGTAGGAATATAAGGTCGTACAGGAAATAATTGCTACCTCCACAACTATGAAGGGTGTGGTTAAAGGATTATTCAAATGTCGAATCAAAAGAATGTCGGTACATTATCTTCTTAAGTTGTTGTACAATATGCTAAGAAAGATGTTGAGATATTAACCGTGGATGAAGACCTGACAAGTAGTGATAGCAAGACATATATAATGTTTAACAAGGGAACAAAATGTATGATGAAGTCCATATTTGTTCAATTTGAAGTGACTCCCTATGAAGATGAAGATTTTGATCTCTCTGGTCATAATGTCAAGCAATGTGTTGTTGACAATATACTACCTCCGTCCCTAAATATAAGACCCCGTTGAGAAAAACATGGGAAATAAGAAAGTTGGTTAAAGTATTAAATTTATTGACTATTTTGTATAATTTTAAAGGTTTATCCTTAGGAGGGAGAAATAGTTAATGTGTATGTAATTTTATTTATTACTTAATGCAGAAAAAGATGTAATATACTTAGGGATATGTTTGGAAAATAATAATTAATTCACTTTGAAAGTTGAAGAGTGTTTTATAAAAAGGACAAGAAAAAAACTCAATAGGGTTAACACTGCGTTAGTCGGTTAACACTGTTGCAGAACCAAAAACCAGTTTCTTCTTAATTCAAAGCCATCCCTACTCAAACCATCAATCTGATTTGTTCTAACTTGAAATATCATTCTCAACTCGCGGCTTCTTAACTTGTATAACATTTACTAACCATGATCCACTCAAGGTAAAATCGACAAAGTCAAAACATGCAGACGACACACTCCAACCAAGTGACAAGGCAAAACTCCAAATTCTGACGCGGTCACACCACAAAACTTTAGCGGAATAGTTCATTTTTTTGCTCAAACAACTGCACCAACAAGAAGTCAATAATGAAGACAATCTAGGGTTTTTGCCACACTCATACTTGATTCATCCATAAGCAAAACCCAACACACAACCATTATACGATACTACAAAAGCGATGGACGTAACATGTTAGCACTCAACCTTGTTCTCTCACTTGAACTCCTTGGTGAGAAATAAAACAATAACGTTCTTAGTCCAACAAAAGGTAGATTCCGAATATTCTGATTATTCACAATTACAGAAGTTTCTCTATACTTGAAAATAAATCGGGGTAATGCATCCTCTTGAAGAACCTTTCCATCACTTCGTACACATAAACCGGGATTTCTTACCCTTCACTATCCATTGCACATCCCACTTACACCAAGTTACTTAATGAAAGACTCGCAACCGACAATTCTCATCAACGATTTACCAAACCCTTCTGGTATAAACCATTCCATGATTTACACTTAGTCCGTAATAAGTCCTGTTTTTGCTTCTCGTTGTTTTACCGCAATCTTACTTCTTAGGACACAACGCTCACTGTTCCACAAGGTACATTCCTTCACACTTGTCTCAAGAATAAGAATCCATCACGTACAATTGTGACCATGATGCCACCACTACGCTTGTTCTTAATACCAAGGTGTGACTTTCCTATTTCACATCATACTACTAGGGTTCTCATGGGTGAACCATCCTTGATTACACTTCCTTAACTTAGGCATCAACAACTACTCAATAGCTCTATTGCACATTCGTCCAAAAATACATTCCGTTGTCATTTCCTCATAATATATTGTTGATACCATTTTGTACATCGTGCTTACTTCCGCTCTCCATTGTAATCCTTTTAGGTCCAAATATAAAACCATCTTACTAAGATTCCCTTAAATCCAAGATACTTACTCTGTTTCTTAATACAAACTTCTTCCGGTCCATATCCCTACACTTTCCATTACTAAATGAAGTTCATTCTTTCTCCAACACAATACCTTATACTGTTCCTTGGGTAAGTTAACAAATTTCAAATTTCAAATTGGTCTCTTACTGAAAATAGAAAACCTAAAGTATTATCCTGAACTTGATCCCCCTTCATAACTAAAGATACACAATTTATCTCCTACTCTTTGTCCGGCACATACTTATTTCACTTGAAGCATGTAAACACATCCTTGTGTTCCTTCTCACACTTCTCTACTACTTTAGGTTCCCATAAAAGTCAAACGTCCTTGACCCTCAACTTTTAACCAGTCGAAAGATATTGTTCCGAACACATTCATTAAGATACTCTCATTCATTCAAGATACCATAGCGACCTTAGAAACTGAAGCACCAATACCTATTTCACTTCCGGAACTTAAGTCACACATTCCACAAAACAACTTTTCTTTTTCACGGAATGAGATTACTTGAGATCCTTATCCGTACTAGTGGTCAATCCAGCTCTACTAGTGATTTTACATATTCCTCAACACCTTGACCAATCGTCCGATAGAGATCCTTAACTTTTAGACTCCATCCATACCAAAGGATTGCTTGAACAACACACCACTCTTTAATTCCATGCTACCCAAAACACAACTTCTACTAAAACCTCACTGAGTTGACCAAAACTTCTCACTACTAACTCTTGGCTTGAGCCTACCCTCACAGCACAAGTTCCGACAACACTTTGGAGTCCTCGTGGCCGCTCAACCATGATTCTACCTATCACATACATAGTATTAGGTTGATCATGCCCAACACTACATAGTATGATATTAAGAGTCATGTTGGCAAGACACACTTAAGAGGCAGGAATAGATTTACTTATGATGTTTCAAGGCTAGGTCCAGGACACGACCTGCTCTGATACCAACTGTAATGCCCTGTATAATATATACCTAGAATAATACTATACTAGCATTTTATTTGGTACTGACACCATCATAAGTGCCTAATGGCGTAATTCACATAATTGACCATTCTAAAAACATAATACGATCTATGGTACAAGATATGGAAACTAGCCAAAATAATAAAACTAAGATCAATATGCAATATCCTCAATTGTATACTACAAATTACACATAGCATAATACAATTTGCATAATAGAATCACGTATAATAATTCAATCATAAGTTACATAACTTTTGGTTTCCCTCTGATCATTTAATCGGGTATCAAGTCAATATTTCTCACTCTTATCCCGTAGGATATTTTCATAGCTTTCCAACGGCTATCATTATGCCTCGATCAGACTTATGATCTAAAAGATATCAATTTCTAAACATTTTTCAAAATCAGCACAGTGGTAACCGGTTACCTCAGAATGAGTAACCGGTTACCTCAAAACGAGTAACCGGTTACTTAGTTCATTTCCAGTTTTATTTTATCAATCCATGGTATAAACCTATGTTTTTACTTCACTATCAAATAGAGCATTTAAATAGCTTCCCAACGCTTCGAACGGGGACCAAAACGGACTTACGGTTCAAAAGATACGCCCTTTTTAAATTCTGAATTTTCACACAACAGTGGTAACCAGTTACTCTATAATGGGTAACCGGTTACTTGCTCAAAAACAACCCAGAAACGTGATTTTTCAAAGGGTAAGCAGTTACTCTCAATAGGGTAACCGGTTACTACTGTAACAGGGCCAAAAATATCATTTTTCTTCATTCCAAAACACTTTTAAACCATACTCTATCAACCAAAACATGTTCTAACATAATCAACAAGTATTCCTACATACAACCCGACTATATTACTCGGTTTATTTCACGTTTTATCCGTTAGAACATTGATTTCACACAATTATTCATTTTCTCTCAATTCTAACCTAAGTTCAAATCATGAAATTTCTAGAGCTTAGAGTTTCTAACTAGAACCCACCTGATAATCGAAGAGGAGGTTGAAGAAGATGATGAACAATGATCCAAACTTCTTCCCAAGCTTTTTTCCTCTTTCCCTCTTCTCTTCTCTTCCTTCTCTCATTTCTCTGTTTTTCTTATTCTTCTTCTCACCCACTTTCTATTTCTTTCTCTTTTCAAATATATATATATATATATATATATATATATATATATATATATATATATATATATATATATATATATATATATATAACCTTATTATATAATATAATCCAATAGGGTAAAACATCTCCAATTGATAATTTTTCATCTAACACCAATTGATCAATTATTAGAGTTACCTTAAAATACTCTCTTGGATTAATAATTAATGATATGTATCTTTTATAAAATAATTGATCTCTTCAGAGTTCATCAGTTGCTCTATTGATCCCAATTGATAATACTTAAAGTACTTAGAGGATTCCATTAATCCAATTTACCAAAGATAGAGCACATAGATACTCATCTAATATCCAATTGAGCGTTTAGATAATACAGGGTATTACATTCCTGCACATAAGACTTACAATCTTTAAGTAGTGCCAGCTACCATAAACCATTTTGGAGTACCTTTGATGTTGGTTTTTCACCACTATAGTGGCCTCCATAAGATGAGTTAAGGCAATACCGCATAATGTACCTAGCTTCCTTGCCAGGAACACATCTATGGATCAAACTGTCAACATTAATCTTAAAAAGATAAGGCTCATCCCACAAATACTAGTTAGCCTATTTGTAGAAGTGTTTTTTCTGGTGCCACATATATTCTTTTGGAACGCTTTTTATGGCTTTATAGTTAGCCATATCAGCAAACCAAGATTGTTCACTGATTTCCATCCTTCATTTGTTTCACTATGTTTCTAGCATATTTACTTTGAGAACCAAATATGTCATCCTTCATTTGTTTCACTTGAAACCATAAAAGTAGGCATGTTTACCTACCATGTTCATCTCGAATTCAGCTTGCATTTGTTGAAACAAAAGTATTTATTTATATTTTAATTTTTTTTTTTAATTCTTTATAGTAATTTTTTAATTATTAAAACATTAATTAAATCATAAAGAGATTAAATAACTAATAATATATAAATAAAAAACATTATTTTTTGACCCCCTGCGAGTTGCACTTGGCTGACGATGCATCATTGAAAATAAGGAAGAAAGGGTGTAATTTGATTAAGGGGGGGAAGAAAGGTTTTATCTTGGGAAAATATTGAAGGAAAACTGCAAAATAATTGAACAATGTCAGATGTGGGATTCGAACCCACACCACCTTTCAAAGAAAAGAACTTGAGTCTAACACGTTAGACCACTCGACCATCCTGACTTGTAATCACTACTTTCTCAAAATAATATAAATAATATACTTAATACCTTATATTGATTAACAACTTAATGAAGCAAAAAAATTCGAAAACGACTCTGCTGGGGATCGAACCCAGAATCTCTGGTTCCGTAGACCAGCGCCTTATCCATTGGGCCACAGAGTCCTTGTATATAAACTGTAATACCAATATTATATATTGTTTATTTTACTATATTTTACGTATTATAATAAATCTTCATTAGTTTATTAATATATTCAAACAAACGCAGTGTAGTTTTGAAGGAATTTATTTTTACTATACTTTTATTATTTTGTTATAATTCACAATAATCTTTTTTTTCTTTGACAGCCATAATATTCTATTCTAATTCGCATGCTTAATGCTTACAATGATTCAAATTACTATGGACTGAGCACCGTTATACAGTTCAGAACCACAAAAAGTTCATAATGAGGGAGACATAACATTATTATTATTATCAAACCCCAACACTCTCAAATCATGATGTTTACTGTTAAAGCTACATGTAACACATATTACAGCTCAATATTGCTCACTTGTCTCAAATCAAAACTATAAAAAAGGAGTTGCATTGTTCTTTCCACCATCGTTTTCATCTCAACTATCTACATATAAGTTATTGTTTGAGGGAGAGCTGACATACAAAAATGGAGCCCTGCAGGATTGTCATAGTTCTCACCATCTTTATTATGACAATACTGGTTTTCACTCGCTGTGGTTTTGCGGAGAGTGTAGCTGAAGATGATGTTACTGCAATTCCACCAACGCCAATGGAAAGCACAGGAGTACATATTGGTGTCTCAACCACACTTGTAGTCATAGCCTTTGTGGCTACTTGCTTCATCTAAAATGCTTTAGTTCTTAATTTTTATTGGAGTTTGAAGTTTGTTCACACATAGTTCATAGTTGGGATCTGGAATTCAACCATGTATTTTGATTTGATGTATGAATCATAAGTTGCTTTCAACATTGCCAACCATTTGTGCAATGTTTCATTCTCTTATAATACAATAAATGTAGGTTCTTCCAAACTGAAGAATTTCTTTCTTAGTCTAATGTAATATTCATTGATCCTGAATCTCCAATCAATTTTCCTATAAAATAGAGACATAGTGTCCAACACTTATGATATCACGGTGTGGGAAAATCACACAAATACCCTCATATAAATGGTTTTTTTCTTTGTTTCAACACACTCATACAATTTCCTCTTTAAGAAAGACAACTGTACAGTGAATAGCAATCAAGTAAGAAATGCTTAAAACAAAACTCCTTAACCACTGGTACTAAACCATCTAAAGAGTCCTTGTTCATTCTGGCATGCCTTTATCTGTTATCACTTGTCCATATTTTTTAGGCCAAACACATCAAATTTCTGTAGAAGAAAGCGATCAACAATGACATCTATCAGTTTTCTGTATAGATTATTTACTAACCTTCAATGGAAAGATAGAATAGAAAGGATAACACGAACTTATGCTTGCATATATTTACCCATATTACTTTGGTATACAATTCAATCAACAGACTTTAAAAAAAAAAAGTAAAATACAAATTTTCCAGCAGAATGAAAAAAAAAAACAAGGAAACTGATTTGCTAATCAGCAACCAAGTCCTAAACTCAGATATCATCGTTGAACTATGGAACCAAAAAGATCGTGGTATGCCCGTTTAGGAGCATCAGGTCGAGCAACTATCTCCACAACTTTATATGATGACTCGGGATAAGCCAATGATTCCACAGCTACCTCTGCAACTTGATCTCTGGATATGGAACCTTCATATAGTGTATCCTGATACAAAGAAAACCAAATCATTCTTCTGCATTTGTTCTACAAACATATAAAGATTCTGTTGTAGAAATAGAGATTCAGATATTTAAGCAAGCAATACCTCTGGCTCCATAACAACATTTCCGGTAGGAGGATCGTTTTTCAATCCTCCAGGCCTTATGATTGTGTAATTTATACCAGATTTCCTGATATGATTTTCTGCCTGTAATTTTGCTACTAAGGTGAGTCCGAAAACATTGAGAAAAATGTATGCTGGATTGAGTAGCTGTCCCATAGCTGCTCCATTGACTAAAATGGAACTTATAAGAATGAATCTGTTAACATTGACTTTCCTGCATGCTTCAACAAGGTTCACTGTGCCAAAATTGTCAACCTGCATAATATAGCCCTTTATTATAAGAAAGGGTTGTGTAATAGCAAGAGATATTATTCCACCCAACCTACAATGATATTTTGTTTCATTGTCATACTTTATAGCTTGATAAGTATTTTTTTTCAATGATATGATGCTATTTACAGGACAAATAACGTTTCAAATTAGTATCACAAATATCTCATCCCTTAACTAGTGAAGAATATAAACTTGAAAAGTATTTATGAAACAGAGTGCGCTTGTGTTAACTGAAGAACGATGAAATGTTTCTCCATCAGCATCCTCAACTTCATTTAATATAAAAAATGATGTTGGTTACACTAAAACAATAGCCATAGCATGAAACAATAGCCATAGAAAATGAAGGAAAAAAAAATCCTAATTGTATTAGTGTCACAGTTTATCACAGAAACCAGAGGGAAAATGTGAATCAATTGGGTCAACAATGAACCGTGGGTATAACATAATCTACTACAAAAGTAATAAAACAGCTTTGCCAGAACTAGTAGTCTAGTACTACTGAGTATTCTGAAGCATTGAAAATATGTTGCACCCAACTATCACCTTAAATTCACACAAGAACAACCAAGTCTTAATTTCAAGATCTCTTCTTATACTTTCTCTTATGGTAAAATCTCTCCTAATAGTTTCTTTTATAATTTTTCTAGATTTTTCTATACCTCTAATTCTTTGACTGCTCTCCATCTAATATACTCTTTCTTATAGGTTTCCAGGTTTTCTCTCCACATGCCCAAACCACCTAAGTCTATTTTCCACCATCTTTTCTACTATGTCTGTTACCCCAACACTCTTTCTAATATTGTCATTTCTAATCTTATCTCATCTCGACACATCCAACTCAACATCCCCATCTTAAATTCACACCACATTAGATCAATTTTTTCTTCTAAACCACATAAAGGTCATTCATTAACCAATATCAAAGTGATGCATACTACCACAAAAAAATGAATATACATCAAACCATTCTAACATTCTATCTATTACCATAACATGAATAAAAATTTAACAAACCTTCCAAGGAGCAAGCAAATCCCACCCTGGCCTAAAGCCTGTAGCACAAACTACTGCTTCGGTGTCATCGCCAATAGCTTCAGCTAGCTTATCAGAACCATCAGTAACATCAACTCTCACCTGCACACAAACTCACTCATATACAGTTAAAAGTCTCACAATGAATGAGATATGATCCAAAAATGAGCTTATTACTCAGATCAGGCTCCACCCAAATCCTAAACTGCACATCACCTCATTCACATCCATTAACACCAATTTTCTTATCAAAATCACTTATACACACTCAATCACTATCAAATTTAATTTATATATTATAAAAGGCAAATTAACCTAATTTGCAAGAAAATGGGAAAGAAAACTCACAAACTGTAGAGATGGATTGGTAGATGAAAGTGAAGTCTTTGCCTTGTCCAAATCTCTAACCCCAGCCTTAACAGCAAATCCCTTAGCCAATAACTGTTCAACTATTCTTTTCCCAGTGCTACCAGTAGCTCCAGCAACAAAAATCTTCTTCTTCAAACTCAAATCATCATCACCTACTCTCTGTGCCACTTCAGTGATTTCACTTCCTTCCATCTAACAACAACAACTAAAAATGCTATTAACATACAGTAAACTTAACGCGTTTTGCAATGAAACCCTAACAAGACGAAGATGAAATGTAATTCACCTTTGCGAAATTGAGAATGGAAAGTGATTTGGCTCTGAAGGAAGATAATGCGGTGAATTGGTGAGTGTGGAACGTAGGATTTCTTACCATAAGAGGAAAAGCCATTTAGACTCTGCCACTGTGAAAACACGTTTTCTTGTAATTTCCAGACTCCCAAACAAGACGCTATTACTCTGCCACGTAATCACACAGCAACGTGTCGCGTTTACATTTTGCACCTTTCTTAAGTTCAACGACGTCGTTCGAATTTTAGCAGGTAGTAAAGTGACATCATGTCGGCCGTTTAATATCGATCAGTATAGTATTTAGAAATTACAGATCACATCTTGAAGAGATGAAAAGGAGGATCTGATTTCGAAAAAGAGAGGCATCAGTATAGCTTTCCATACAATAATATTATTAATCATATGATAATAAATCTAATGAATGAGAAAGAAAAAATAAATACAAATAATTATTATTCTTGTTTCATTTAATGCCAATGTTTTTCACTCATGTTAACTTAGCTATCAATATAACAAAAATATAGAAAATAGCAGAATAGCTATTGGGGAAAATAAAGGGGATATTATTTTCATGTATAAATCACATTTTTTAAAATTTAAAATTGTTATTTAGCACCGAAAATCAAGTTAATATAAAAATATTGTTTAGAGAAGTATATTTATAATACTGACTGAGTATATTTGGAGATACATCTCTGAAATATTTCTTAAATTTATTTATGAAATTTGTTTTTATGCAAATATTTTATGTAACAAGTCAGTGACATTTTCAGAGATGCGGGAAAGTTGATAAAACACTATCTTGTATGATCTTCTTTTTCATGCTAAAACAAGTAACCATTTCAAAACCCTTGAAAAAATTTCTCTCATTCTCAATCAACTTTTCAACATTAAAATATCATTTTTGTATTTCATCACTTCAAAAGGAGGAAAACAAAATGGAATTTCAAGTAAAGATCATTCATTTCATCCCTCATTCTTTACATTAATCTTAGTTTTGAGCTAAAAATTAACGTTAAGTCCGAAGATGTATTTCCGGAAGAAGTTTAGTGTGGTCTGAATGTGCATCTCCGGACTGTCCTAATAGTTTTTGTTTTTACACTGTTTTTCTGTTATTAGTGGTAATAGATATGGTGCACCCAAATATGTTTTCTAAAGATATTGTGAGTGTGGATGTTAAATTTGTCGAAGTGAGGCATGATGTTAAATCAAATGAAGTGAATAGTGATGTTCAACTGAATGAAGAGTGATAACGTTAAACCGGACGCTCAACCGGTCGGTGTAGAGGTAGATGTTCGTGCATAATTTACAAATAAATAAGTGTTTTTTGTTCGTAAACATATGCTACAATGGGTCCGTATAGAGGCTGGGAAATTAGGGTTTGGTGTTATAATAAGAAGGTCCGACAATGGTTCGGACAGAAGACAAGCATTTGTAACAATGTTATGCGAAATAAGTGTCACCTACCAACCAAAGATTAGGAGGTTGAAACGAGATGACACTAGATCGAGGAATTGTGAGTGTATTTAAATTGCGCTGATACCATGAGACATGGAAATTTAATGTGATTTTCGCTATACATAATCATGTCTTGGATAACAAGCTAGTCGTTCATCCCATTGTATATCCCCTTATGCCAGATGAGAGGGAACTTGTTTTGGACATGACATTAAACATGGTGGCTCCGAAAAACATAATAATGTCTTTGAAGTAGACAAAACCACTAAATGTTTCAAATATCAAGAAAATATGGAACGTGCGTGCTCGATACAACAAGGTAGTAAGAGGACCAAGATCTGAGATGCAACTACTCTTAGGTGTTTTTAGCAAACAATCACGAATTCAGTTCACTTGTAAGATTAACTTGAAAAATCTTAGAAGCAATTTGTGCAAAATAAGTGTACAAGGGAAAATGTTTGTGAATTGAATGTGAATGTTTGTACGAAGACAGAATAGACATAAATTTTGATGGCAAAAAAGCTTGAATCAATGTAATAAACGAAAAGCAATAAATAACACCAAACAGAAAAATTGCAGTAAATGACAATTAAAGCAAAATGTTTGAGTTAAGGAAATGTAAAAACAATGAAGAAAATGGACGCAGACTCATACATGTTACTCACAAACTGTTTCGCTCTTTGACTCGTGTACTCCAATTCTATAGAGATATATATGAATTATTGCGACCTTGTTTACAATGTACGAGTCTACTATTTATACTAAACTAAAGATAATTGTTTCGGACAATTCATGCATAGGAAATGGACACATATCAAGAACATGCAACTTAGTCTTCTGAAGCACCACCACATTGTCAAAACTTACAAACAGTTGAAAACCATTATCCCATGTTCATAACTGCTCCAAGTATGTAACTGCCTACTTATCAAAGGTAGTTTTGTGAATAAATCTAGTGTTGAACAACTTCTTTTAAGTATTTGGGTTCCAAAATATTCTAAGTCCTTGACGTCAGTCAAATGCTTAAACATCGACATGGTGTCGAATGATCATATAGATCTATTCTTGAGATTCTTCCAAACCATATTCAAGATCTATTCTTAAGACTCTTCCAAACCATTTCCTGCATGTTAGTCAAAACGCTTCAGTCGACGTGTTTGTTCATGTCGAAACTTGTCAATACTTAGTATTTCCTCAACGCAATCTTCTTTGTTGACTTTTCTTCAACTTGAAATTCTAAGATAATAACAACAATTATTAAAGATTTTGGAAGATGAAGACTACGTTTTGAGGTACATAGTATGTGAGGATAAAGTCATTATTCGAGATATATTTTGGAGTCATCCTTATTCCGTGATGTTGCTCAACATATTTTCCTCCATGCTCATAATTGAATCAACATACAAAACAAACAAGTATAGATTTCCACTCTTAGAAATTATTGGTGTTGCTTCTACGAAGATGACTTATTCAACCGGCTTTGTATTTTTGGAATCCGAAAAAGAGGACAATGTTACACGGGCTTTGGAAATGTACAAGAGTATATTGAAGGACCAAAAAAACATGCCACAAGTCATAATCGCCGATCGCGACATTGAAATATGAATTGGATTGCAATGGTGTTTTCTACATCATCTGTATTACTTTGTAAGTATCATATAACCAAAAATGTAAGAAGTCGAGTAAAACCTACGATTGACAGAAAACAAGTCAAAGGTGAAACCATTGCCGGAACCAGTTAAAATAAAAGGTGCCCCTCAAAAGGTAAAACCGACTCAAAGTGACAACTCTGTGAGATGGTCTACTTCATATTTTGAACATGATGACTCACATTTTTTAGATTCTCTGACTCCAAAATCCCAAAAGAGTGTTTTCAAGGGTGCTCGCATTAGCGAACCATCTCCTCCACCGGTGTTACCAAAAACCAAATTCATTGAAGAGATGCCACATTTTATGCACAAATACATCGAACGAATTGTAAATGTTGAAAGTGACGACAATTGTGGTTTTTAAGCTGCTTCGGGTATACTCGGTAAAGGATAGGAGGACCACTAATTTGTCTGCCATCATCTTATACAAGAGATAATAACACGTAGGGAAACATTCACAAAGTTATAAGGGAACAAAGCAAATTACGATATAAATCTCAATGTTATTGTTCCTTGTCTTAGTGGTCTGACTCCGTTTGAAAGATTGATGCGCTTTCCAGAAATGAGACATCTTATAACAAGTGCTTATGATAGGGTGTGCATTGATTTAACGCAATATGGGTTCTCATAAACATTCTTTCCACTTAAGACTAAGTCATCTCATAATCCATCTGATTGTATCATGTGTATTGGTTGGTGTCGTGGCGCAAAAAATACCTGAGCGTACGGATGTTCAAAATAACAACAAAGTTGCCACCAAAATTTATTTTTTAAAGGGAAGACGTCGATAAAACCCTAAAAGAACAAAAATATGGTCATCACAACCAAATTCAGGTTCAGGAGTCGGTTATGGGCGGGGAATGTATTAACACCCCACACATCCGTTGTATCCAACAGGAACCGTTTAATTAGCTTTGTGAATATCAGTGTTAGCTTAGGTTATTTGATTTCTTCTAATTATTGAAAGTATTTATGTAAAATGAAAAGGACTAAAAATAAGTTTTTTATTTGGGTGCTTGACGAGGCGTTGAATATCGCTCCTACGTATCCCCAGGTGCGATGGGGAACTCAAAGCCACGTGGTTCTTGGATACAACATATAAATTTTTTATTATGGTGTTAGACAAGATGCGAATTTTTCTCCTACGTATCTCTTAGTGTGATGAACAATCCAAAGCTATGTAGTTCTTTGTAGCAAATGGTTGTGTGTTGGTTGATTTTATTGAATGATGTTTAGGTCACATTCGAGCAGTTAAGCGTTGCTTGTTCATCACGCATGTGCAGAATGAGGTGTTTGCTTGTATGTCGCATCAGAGTGGATCTTGTTCTGATCACATTCAAGCGGTTACACATAGCTTGTTGCTCGTGCATGGGAGGATGAGGTGTTTATTTGTATATCACGTCAGAATGGATAAAACATCGTTCATTTATGAAAAGGTTTTATTTTTTATTGCACTTGGGCAAAAATGAGTTTGATTGGTTAAGTTTGTTTTTGGTTGGAAGATGAATATTCGAAAGGCAAACTATTGCGGCTTATATCCAAATACTCGGGGACCAGGATGAATATTACGTCCAACTAAACCTTTTTCATCCAAGTCATGCATGAAATTGTGAGGAAAATTAAGTTATGATTCCTTCATGGAAGACAAGCGGGGAATGTATTAACACCCCACACATCCGTTGTATCCAACAGGAATTGTTTAGTTAGCTTTGTGAATATGAGTGTTAGCTTATGTTATTTGATTTCATCTAATTATTAAAATTAATATGCAAAATGAAAAGAATTAAAAATATGTTTTTTATTAGGGTGCTTAACGAGACGTTGAATCTCGCTCCTATGTATCCCCAAGTGCGATGGGGAACTCAAATCTATATAGTTCTTGGCGAGAACAAATAGATTTTTAATTATGGTGTTAGACAAGATGCAAATTTTGCTCCTACGTATCTCCCGGTGCAATGGAGAATTCAAAGCTTTGTAGTTCTTTGTAGCAAATGATTGTGTGCTGGTTGATTTTATTGAACGATGTTTAGGTCACATTCAAGCAGTTAAGTGTTGCTTGTTCGTCGCGCACAGGTAGAATGAAACGTTTGCTTGTATGTTGTGTCGGAATGGATCTTGTTTTGATCGCATTCGAGCGGTTAAACATTGCTTGTTGCTCGTGCATTGGAGGCTAAAGTGTTTATTTGTATATCGCATTAGAATGGATAAAACATCGTTTGTTTATGAAAATGTTTTATTTTTTATTGCACTTGGGCAAAAATGAGTTTGATTAGTTAAGTTTGTTTTTGGTTGGAAGACGAGTATTCTAAAGGCAAACTATTACGACTTGTATCTAAATACTCAGGGACTAGGATGGATATTACATCCAACTAATCCTTTTCATCCAAGTCATGTATGAAATTGTGAGGCAAATTAAGTTATGATTCCTTCATGGAAGACAAGCATTCATAAGGCAAGCTATTATGACTTGTATCCAAATACTTGGAGACTATGATGGATATTACGTCCAACTAATTCTTTTTCTCCCACGAAATAATGAACTAAATTTGTTTAATTATTGTATTTTTGAATGGAAGATGAGTATCTGAAATGCAAGCTATTACGGTTTGTATCCAAATACTTGGGGACTATGATGGATATTATGTCCAATTAATCCTTTTTCATCCTATTTTATTTTGAAAATATGTTTGAAATGAATAAAATTAAGGTTCCTTAAAGATGACAAGTAATTGAAAGGCAAGCTATTACAACTTGTATCCAAGCACCTGGGGACTAGGATGGATGTTACGTTCGACTAATCTTTTTTCATCTGTGAAGGAACAATATGAAATTGATTGTGTTATTATGTTTTGAGAGGATGTTACGTCCAAACCCTGAACTACATCCTAGACTTTATAATTTTTTCAAGCAACATATGATGCATGACCCATGTGGATTGTCAAGATTATTATCACCACGCGTGAAAAATAGATGGTGTTCAGAATTCTTCCCCAAAAAGTTAAATGAAACAACTATTGTTGACCAAGATGGTTATCTGCAATATAGAAGAAGGTCAAGCACCTACACAATTGTGAAAATGGTATTTCTTGATAATAGACATGTGGTGCCTTATAACACAAGGTTATTATTAAAGTATAAAGCTCGTATAAATATAGAATGGTGCAATCAGTGTACTTTCATTAAGTACTTATTCAAATATATATAAAAGGCGTATGATAGAATAACTGCTTCAATTGCCCCAGTCAATAATGGTACTTCATCATTGGCTGCACATGTAGATGAAATTCAATAATATCTTGATTGTAGGTATGTCTCACCTAAGTGAGGCATGTTGGAGAATATTTTCTTTCAAAATTCATGCCTGAAAACCTACCGTAGAGCCTATATATTTCACTTATTGTGAAACAATGGAAAATGTGCTTGAAAACTCAAGTGTCACGGAATTTATGTTTACAACATGGTTGATTGCAAATGAAAATTATGAAGATGCGGGAACCCTGACATACTTCAAGTTTCTAACAAAATTTGTTTATTAGAAGAAAAATAGATCATGTAAACCAAGGAATAAAGGTTTTACCATTGGGCGGTTAATATGGGTTCCACCAATAACACGCGAACTATTCTATTTGAGAATGATGTTAACTGTAGTGAAAGTCTTAACCAGATATAAGGATATTTGTAAAGAAGGTGAAACACAATACTTTCCTTTAGATATGCATGATTTGCAACGGGATTTCTTGAAAATGACAAGGAATTTATTTTGGCTATAAAAGAAGCAAGTGAATAAGGTTCATGTCACTTTTTCTTGGAAACTATTTGTCATTATGTTGCTTTCAAATACAATAAATAGACCATGTCATGTACAAAATTCTTCTTGGGCATGGTTTTCAAATGATATATTGCATTCACAAAAAATTACGTCAAACAATCCAAGTATAAACAATAATAATTCAACATTGTTTATTTTTCAGTTTTCTTTCTCTATCCAAATGACTATTCTTTTGAACAACTACATAATCTAACATTATTTTCTTTTGCATTTGGTAGATCTCATTTTGAATGATTCAAAATTACAAAATATGACTTTAAGGAAGGTCGTAACGATTTTGCAAGCCAATAGACGTACGTTGAAGGATTTGTATACCATTCTATATCCAAACAGCAATGTTCTGGAATAACTAGGTAATTGGTCGATCTACGAAGAAAGAAGCTATGTTCTATGGAAATAAAATTCAATCCAAATTCTCATTACATCGTCATTTTAATTCATTTCATTTCTCATTTTATTATCCACCTTTCATTTCAAAAGTCAAAGAAAAAGTCAAGATTTTGGACATAAAAGACAAAAAATGATCACACTTGTTTTGCCTCATCACACTTTTCATTCACACCTCATTTTATCACATCCAATTACACTACATATCAAAATTTAAAATTGGAATTGATATATTTTCATGCTAAATTCAAAATCACATTCAAATGCATTCAAATTCATCCAAATTTACTCACACTTTTTACATTTTTTCATAATTCCTAAACCATCTCCTAATTATAGAGCCTATAAATCAACACCATTTCATTCACAATCTATACAACCAATCACTACTAAACAACCCTATAATTCTGCATCAAATTCATCATCGAAGTTCTAGTTTCTTCATTTTGAAGAAACTTGGAGTTTAAGCAAAAACCCTCCCAACTTGATCCAATTGCCATCCATTTCGTTTGCATTTTCTAGGTGCAACCTCACTATTGATTTGTAACTTCTCATTTCTATTGATTTGGTCCATTGCTCGCCTTCCTCTATAAATAATGCCTCTTGACTTTTGAAATAAATTTGCCCATTCTTAAGAGTTAGTTTCTATTTGCAAGAGTAATTCCTTCTCTTCCCATAAGTGTTTTCCCTGAGCATTTTCCTTTCCTATAATCAAAGCTTTCCATTTCGTATTTAATCATTCATCTTTGTTGTCAGACTATACTCTTTCTAGGTACCCTTCTTACCCTGATCTTGCTTCATGCTTTTAGTATTTTCTTTACCATGAAAATATAAATGATCATCCTATAAGTCTGTCTAGCGATTTTGGAAGTAGTGATTCCTCTCCCTTAGTTAGGGCAAAAGTGTTTTCTAGTTCAAATTATTATCATCCTTTCACTAATCAATCATTCCCAGTGGTTATACTTGTATTTGATGATTTTGAGTCAGAGAATCTTTCTAATGGTTCTATGGGTAGGGAAACTTCCATTATGAGTCTTTCTTCGGCGCTCTTTTTCGTAATGAGGATGTGGGAGATGATCGTGCAGTCAGTTCTACGGCCGAAGTTGCAAGATGTCGTACCTCAAAAAATGAGAATGACCTCGCGAAGCGCAATCGCACGCTCGCGGTATAGACTTAACAGAGTCGCCACTGATCTTTATTTATTCCCAAATAGGGAAAGGGAAAATATTGAATAAAACCCCTAAAAGAAAGGACAAGGATATGGTCATCGCAACCAATATCTGAGTTCGGGAGTCGGTTATGTAAGGAGAAGATATTAGCACCCCTCATGTCCATTGTACTCAATGGGAACCGTTTAGTTAGGGTCGAATGAATGTTAGCTTATGTTAGTTTCTAATCTTCTACTTATTGAGTGGGAAAAGAAAGATAAAAGTGAAATATTTTTAGGTTTTTTTATTAAATAGAAAGGGGACCTAAGGGTTTTTATTATTAGGGGGCTCGACAAGACTTCGCAATCTCGTGCCTACGTATCCTTATAGTGCAATGAGGAACTCAATGCCTTCGTAGTTCGGGGACTACGGTGAAAAAGGTGAAAGGTGGAAAAAAGAAAAGGTAGCTCGCCAAGGATTATGACCCTTGTGCCTACGTATTCTCATTGTGAGATGAGAAATCAGAGGGTCTGTAGTTTTGGGTAAGAAGATTTGTTTGTTGGTCGATTTTAGCGACAGATATTTAGTCGCATTCGACAAAAAATATTATTTTACCCAAAACAGGTGAGGACCAGACGTTTGCATCACAACATAATGGATTTACAAATCAATATTCGCGGGAAACACCTGTTATCTCTACTCAAGTAGTTTGTGGACGAAGCAATGTTTTGCGTCGTCTCAAGACACGATATCTTACGTCTATGAAATTTTTTTAAGGATTAATCGCACGGAGGCGAGAAAAAAGAGTCTGATTGGTTGGGTATATTTTAAGTGAATGATGAGCATTTGATGAGAATTAAATGTTCAAAGAGTTACGCTAGAATGCTAGATCCCAACGGTCCTTTTCCATTCAAGTTGTTATGAAAATTGTTTGATGGACAACGAACTCTTGATGATAATTAATTGTTCGAAGAGTTACGCCAAGATGCTAGATCCCAACGACCCCTTTTTTGTCCGAGTTAGTTATTAAGTGTTTTAAGAACGAAAGAGAAGAATGAACGGTTGTCCCAATGTGTGAGGCTCAAGACCGATCATTCGAGGGTTCTGCTAGAATGCTAGATTTTAACCATCCTCTTCTTTCGTATTTGTTAAGAAAAGAGAGTTTTAACGTTGATTGATTTGATTTTAAAAGTGTATTTGTTTTGAAACGGATTTTGAAATTCAATTTGAATGTTGAAACTGTGAAAAGTTAACAAAATTGAATCGAAATGTTAGTGAATATGAATGTGATTATTTACATACATGATGATGGACATGGATAGAAATCTAATCTAATTAAATGACAAAAACTAAAGAGACCAAATAATCAAATAATCCACCTACAAGTAGTCATAATCTAATGAAGCTAAATGAATAAAATAAAAATTGACTAAAGTAAATATTAAACAGATGAGACAATAAAATTAAGAGAAAAAGAATTAACAAAACAAGACATACGATGATTCTTTATGAAGAAATCAATCGAAACAAAAATCATTGGAGTTTTCTAATGAGAATAACATCCAAGCTTTTGGAAATCTCTGAAGTGAAGATTCGTATACAACCTTCTAGGAGCCATCAGGAAAAAAACAGACAGGGTAATTAAACTCTCCGTATGTGGTAACAATGATTAGACTTAGACCGTAAGCATTGGTTATGGCCGGCTTCTAACAGATTGGTGTCAGCTACAACTGGACTTTAGATGAAATTGGCAACAACCAAACTTCAAGTACCAATTTTTATTGGATTTACAAACGGAATGCCAGTTATGACTAGACTTTAAAAACAGAGTGCTAGTAACAACTGGACTTGAGGATGAACTGCCAGACGAGAACTGGACTTGAAGGGTAGATTACCAGACGGGAACTGATGTTTTGTTTTTTGTTTGTCAAACGAGAACTGACTTTTAAATGATTTACCAGACGAGAATTGGTGTCTTCTAATTTATTGTCAGAGAAGAACTGACTGTAAAATGGTCTACAGGAACTGGTTTTGAAAAAAAAATAAAACTAACTAACAGACGAGAACTGTAGTTAGACATAGGCCACTAGACGAGAACTGGAGTTAGAAATAGGCCATCAGACGAGAACTATTTTTTAATAAAAGACTACCAGACGAGAACTGGAGTTAAAAACTGACTGCCAGACAGAAACTGACTTTACAAATGATTTACCAAACGAGATTTGGACTTGAAGAAAAAACTACCAGCCGAGACTTGGTGTTTAAAAAATGACTGTAAGACGGGAACTGACTTTCAAATAATTTACCAGACGAGAACTGATTTTTGATGTTTTGATTTTTTTATGCTATGGGCATATACTCAATGAATGAGATGATATACATGGCTTGACGCTAGAGCGAAGCGACATGATTAATGCATAAGAATGATTTATGCAATGACTCGAAGGTTTCCAAAATGATTCCCCTGGTGGATAAATAATGGAAGGGTTTTGTAGCGTTTAGTTAAATTTCAAAATGAATTTTCCCCGATTAAAAGGCTCAGACTGATCAAAATGCAACCAAAAAGCAGTCGAAAAATTAAAACGAGCACACTAGGTTAAGCTACGCGGAACATAGATTAATATAACTTACGTCTGCAAGCTCGATTTTGAAACTTTTCGTCCACTAATTTTACAGATAGTTTACTTTAAGTTTGACCGATTTTCCTGTAAATCCAACAGTTTATTCGGGTGATAATTTGGGCATTGAACGAGATGAAATGCATGCCATGTTATGCAGATGCTATGATAATTGTATTAATTCGGCGTTTCAGGGTCAAAATTGGGGTATAACACAAGTGCTTCAACTTCTTATGCTTTACTTACTACAGAGATGGAGATCACCATTTTGAATATGGAGGAAGCCCGAAATTTCATCAAGACTTATCGTGCTACTTACGGCTGGGATCCGAGTGATGCTGAAGTTAAGGAACACCTGGCGCGTAGACCTCGACCAAATGGTGTTAGTTGGCTTAATCACTTTGAAATCTTTCAGGATGAAGAGATACCTCTAAAAGGAATCACTTTAGTGGAGTTAGCTGATGCAAATAAATATAGATATGTGGACTCTGAGATATTGGGAATTCCTTTTACTTTAAGTAATCTGGTGGCCGTAAGTGCGACTAACATAGTGGTCGGCTAACCTACTATGTAACGCCCGAGTTTATTTTAATTAATTTTCATAAATAATTATATGATTGTATATGTGCTTGTTGATGCTTTGGTGGTGTTAGAGGGACCCTCAGGGGAAGGGTAATGACCTTAGAAATGTTGAATTTAAGGTATTTGAGGTGTTTGAGTAAAATTGTAGAGATCTAGGGGTGGTAAGAGTAAAGCTAATTAATTAATATTAGTTAATGTTTATTTGATTGAATAATATTTGGTGGGTATTATTTAAAATAAATGTTTAGTGGAATTATTATTATTTTATTTAGTGGAAATAAAACAATAATTAGAAGTCAATTAGAAATATTAAAAATAAGAAAAGGAGGGGAAAGAGAAGTAAAAATGTCAGAACACGTGAAATTGAGAAAAAAAATAGAAGAAGAAAGAGTGTTAAGGCAAGAAGGGGAAGATGATCAAAGAAAGAGAGTGAATTTCCAATCCATAATTTTGTTAGGAATACAAAGGTAAGGGTGAGATTTAATATTGTATAAGGGTTGCATAATAACATGTGGGTAGGAAGTGATTTCCTTTTGAATGAATTTCCTTTATATACCATGAATTATGCAATTTTGTTGATGAATGTGATGATGTTGTGATGTATGTTAGATGATTGTGTGTTGATGTTATCGAAATTATGTGCTGCTTCCATTGGGAATGTGTATTTGGTTGAATTATGTGATGAGGAATGTTGTGATGTTGGGTGTTGTTGGGAATTAGAGTCGGAACTTGAGTTTATGATTTTTATGAAAAAAATTAGGGTTTTGGGACTGTCTAAAAGTGATTTTCATACTACTGCATAGCAAAAAACTACTTCTGTCGTAGTGGTATCCGGTTACCACTTTTGGTGTAACCGGTTACACCTGAGACAAATTTTCTAAAAAGTGTTTTTTTTGCAGTTGTAGCCGATTACAAGTTATGGTGTAACTGGTTACACTATTAAAAAATAGCGTGACTAGGCTTTTAAAAAGGGGTGTAACCGGTTACTGTTTTTGGTGTAACCAGTTACATTTGGAGGAAACATTCAGAAACTTTGAAAATTCATAACTCAAGTTTTGGGTGTCCAATTGAGGTGCTGTTCAAAGTGTTAGGAAGCTGACACAATGAACTTTAACTTAGAATTAGTTTCAGTACCTGGAAAAAATTTAATTAACATATGGTGGTGTTGTATGGTATGTGAGATATAGGTTCTGTTGCGGTAATGTGTGTGGACATCATGTTGTTACTTGCTATAATATTATATTGTTGTTGTTGAATATTTATAGCATGTGTATGGTGCATAGTGTCCAACATTGGCGTAATACATTGATCATGGTGAACATCATTGTACTGCTATTGTTGTTACATGTCTCGTATGAATCATGTATCATGGTGTTTGGACGATGGTCCGTTTTAGTGAGCCACAATCCTGTGGTGGGGATTGGGTGCGAGAAACTAATTCTTATGGTGGTGGAATTAGTGAGGTGTTACCTATGGTGATGGTAATGATTTTGGTATGCCCTGGTCCTAGGAGGGGATTAGAGCGATTGAACTTGAGAGTTCACATTTGGTACCACATGCATTGAGTCCTAAGTTGAGTCTCTCTGCATTTTCATACATGTTGCATTATGATGTGTGGATTGTTTGGAGTGTGAGTTGTGGAATGGGTGATTATGCATATGTTGTTGGCGTGCTTACATATTATTATGCGTTTCTTCATATGATTGTGATTTAATACCCCTTCTGTGTGAATGTTGCCTTTACATGAGCATCGTGCAGATAATCCGTAGTAGAGGCTTGGATTGTGAGTGGAAGAGATTGCTCTTTGTTTTGCTTTTTGTTGAGTCGACGTCTGCTCTGATATGTAACACTGGGAAATGGAACGCTTATTTGTTTACTTTATGTTTTGTGGAGTTTACCATGTGATCTTTGATGTTTATTAGTTTCTCATGATTACTTTATATTGCGGTTATGTTTTTAAAATATTAAAGATAATCGGTTGTTGATGCTTTTCCGCTGCTAAATAAAAATTGAAGTTCAGACTTGCTGATTATGACTATTAGTATTATTATTATTTATAATTTTTAAAAGTTGTATGTATTACATATCCTATTGCATGAGCTATTTGGTGATAAAGTAGCATTCTTATTGTGTGGCAGTTTTTAATTTACTCTAATTTTTATAAATTACGCGGGGGAAAATTAGGGTGTTACATAGTGGTATCAGAGCAGGTCGGTCTGCCCGACCAAGTTGTTGAGTTGGTGTGGTGTTATAATTGAATATTGTCGATGTAGTCTTCTAACCATTGTTGTTGTTATTGTTATGGGATAAAAAATGGTGGGAAGAAACGATGTTGCAATTGCTGCTGCTTTGCAGGCTTTGGCTCAGGCTATTCAGAATCAGCCTAATATTTGAGGGAACGATGAGTTCCGTCATCTGGGGAAGTTTCAGAGGAATAATCCGCCTACTTTTAAGGGTAGGTATGATCCTGAAGGAGCGCATACTTTGCTCAAATAAATTGAGATGATGTTCTGTGTGATGAATTGCTCTGAAGCGCAAAAGGTACGGTTTGGTACACATATGTTGGATGAGGAGGCTAATGATTAGTGGATCAACACTCGTTAGGTGTTGGAAACTGCGAGTGAAGTTGTCACTTGGATTGTGTTCCATAGAGAGTTTATGAGGAAGTATTTTCCTGAAGATGTTAGTGGGAAGAAGGAGATTGAATTCTTAGAGCTGAAGCAGGGGTGTGTATCTGTTATTGAGTATGCTGCCAACTATTGAGTTCTCAAAGTGTGTTAAGTTTGAGAATGGTTTGCATCATGAGATCAAACAGGTGATTGGGTATCAACAGATACGGAGGTTTCCAGAGTTGGTGAATAGTTTTAGGATTTATGAGGATGATAGTAAGGCTCGGTCAGCTCACTATAAAAGTCTGAGCGAGAAGAACATCTGAACCGTGGGAAGCCTTATAGTGCTTCGAATGAGAGAGGTAAACAGAAGGTTTCTGATGGTAAGAGGCCAAGTGGGGGAGGTGCTCCTGCTCCTCTTAAATGTTTTAGGTGTGGTGAATTGCGTCATTGTGCCAATGAATGCAAGAGTGATGTGAAGAAGTGTTTCTAGTGAGGAAGCTCAAGTACTTGCGTTGTTTGCGTCTTTATCTGTTGAAAGTCAAGCTGCAAATGAAGGGTCATCGGTAGTGCGTGATTTTCCAACTGTGTTTTTGGATGATATTTTAGATGTGCCGCTAGGGAGAGAGGTGGAGTTTTCTATCGATCTTGTCCCTGGTACCAGACCTATTTCTATGGCACCATACAAGATGTCAGTGTTAGAGTTAGTAGAGTTGAAGAAGCAATTAGAAGATTTGCTGGAAAAGAAATGTGTGAGACTAAGTGTGTCGCCTTGTGGAGCTCCGGTGTTGTTAGTAAAGAAGAAAGATGGTAGTATAAGGTTGTGAGCGGATTACCGACAGTTGAATAAAGTAACGATTAAGAACAAGTATCCACTTTTGAGAATAGATGATTTGATGGATTAATTGGTAGGTGCACGTGTGTTAAACAAAATTGACTTGAGGTCAAGTTACCATCTGTCGTACCTCGAAAAATACGATCCTCGGGATGGACGCGGAAAAAACTGTTCGAAACAGAGTCGCCACCGAACTTTATTTATCCCAAAAGAGGGAAAGGAAAATATCGAGAAAACCTTTAAAGGGATAAGAAAATGGTCGTTACAACCAAATTCGGGTTCGGGAGTCAGTTACGCAAGAGGGAAGGTATTAGCACCCTCTACGTCCACTGTACTCAACGGGAACCTCTTGATTCGATTCGTGAGAAAGTTAGCTAGGTTTGTTTGATTATCTTCTAAGGTAAAAGGATTAATTTTTTTAAGGGGAAAACGGGTGGTTTTTTATTAGTGTGCTCGGCAAGGATTAGAATCCTCGGGCCTACGTATTCCCTCGTGCAATGGGAAAGTCAGAGCATTCTTAGTTCGTGGGACTACGGTTTGTTTGGTGTTTTTTAGGTGAACGAGTGTTTAATTCGCATTCTAACTGCTAAACGTTGGCTTGTCGGCTCGTCAAGGGAGGCTGAAGCACTAGTTCATATGCCCGGAAGAATGGACTAAACAATGTTCTTTTTGTGAAAAGTTGTTTGATTTGGATTAAGTATGTTAAGATTTGATTGAGAAAAAAGAGTTAGATTTGGACGTGTTTTAGGGTTTCGGTCGCACGGAGGCGAGGAAAGGATAACTTTGATCGTATTGGGTGTTTTTAGAGGTGACAATTGTTCACACACGAGTAAGAGAACTCGCACCCAAGCAATAGGTGACAATTGCTCACACACGAGTAAGAGAACTCGCACACAAGAAATCGACGAATTAAGGTTTACGTTTTTTAGAAGTGTCAATTGTTCACACGCGAGTAAGAGAACTCGCACCCAAACAATTAAGGAGAAAGGTCAAAGACTTGACCCCCCTCGCATCACCTTTTAGGAAGTTGTGTTTGAATATATGATTAAGTGTATTAAAGCGTTTGATTAAGAAAAAAGGATTTGATTTGTATGTGTATTTAGGGCTTTGCTCGCGCGGGAAAGAAGAGTTTTAGTCGTGTCGGATTTTTTTAGAGGTGACAATTGTCCACACACGAGTAAGAGAACTCGCACCCAAACAATTGAGGAGAAAGGTCAAAGACTTGGCCACCCTCACTTCACCTTTAGTAAAAATGTGTTTAGATGAGGATCACGTGTTTTAATGAGTGCTTAGAAAAATGGTTTGGATGTTGTCGAGTTCGTGTTTTTTAAGGTGTCAATTGTTCACACACGAGTAAGAGAACTCGCACCCAAACAATCGACAAATTAGGGTTTATGTTTTTTAGAAGTGTCAATTGTTCACACACGAGTAAGAGAACTCGCACCCAAACAATTGAGGAGAAAGGTCAAAGACTTGGCCCCCCTCACATCACCTTTTAGTAAAAATGTGTTTAGATAGAGATTAAGTATATTAATGATTACTTAGGAAAAGGTTTGAATATTGTTGAGTTTCGCGTGTTTTAGAGGCGTCAATTGTCCACACACGAGTAAGAGAACTCGCACCCAAACAATTGAGGAGAAATACCAAAGACTTGATCCCCCTCCTTTTCACCTTTTAAGAAATGATATTTAAGTAGAGATTACGTGCTTTAATAAGGGAAAAAGAAATTTGAGTGTTGTCGGATTACAAGTGTTTTAGAGGCGTCAATTGTCTACACACGAGTAAGAGAACTCGCACCCAAACAATTGAGGAGAAAGACCAAAGACTTGATCTCCATCTTTTTCACCTTTTAAGAAATGATATTTAGTATAATTAAATGTATTAATTTGATTTCAGAAAAATACTCGACGTTGGATCGAGGTTTGGATTTGCGTGTGGGACAATTAAGGGTTTGAACTAAATGGGGTGAAGGACCTAACTGATTAGGATAAGGTCGATGGCGACGAATTTAGCTCTTTAACTATCTTAGAGTCGACTCATACGCGAGTCACTCTATGAGAAGTCGAGCAAGAGAATTTATGCATTCATACGGTTCTCGAAAGTTAAATTAAACTTTAACTCCGAAATCGCAACACAATGAAAAGTAACAAAAATGTAACAACATCACACGCACTACCCAAATATAAAAAACACATTGCTATAAAATCAAAATAGAACTAAAAATCCTAAAAAAAATAATAAAGAAACAATATTTAAAACTAACAAGAATCACTTAATTATAAAACTAACACGTACAGTATATATATGTTTATAAAAAGTGTAAGGTATATATAATAACTATGCACAGTCTAAAATGAATATCTACATTATATAATAACTATAAAGCATATATTTATCAAGAATGTAAGGTATGTATATATATAATAACTATGTACAACATAACTATGTAAAGCATAAAGTGTAGATCGCAAATTGAATTAACAAAACGTTTCCGTCGAAAACAGGATACGCAGCAACACCAATTACTTCATTGAGAACAACAATAACATTAAGATTAAGACAAACAGTAGCAAACAGTCCCTAAAATTGAAACGAAACCTTGCGAAACTAAAACAATGTTAACAGGATGCGACTTATCGAATAACAAACAACAACAATCATTAGCAGTGCCATGAAATCGAATTAAAAAAAAGAAAAAAAACAGTTAGAAGCATTAACAATATCATGAAATCTAATCGAAAACTAAATGCGATAAAATAGAAAACCAAAACAGATCTACAACCAACCATTAGAAATCAACAACATAATAAGGAATTGTAATCAAATCAAAGTAGAATGCGTTCTAACACAGCAACTTAAATCAAAGAGAAGTTTAATTTGAAAGGTTATCGAAATCATATAATACCGAAACAAACAACATTTAAATAGCAACAACAACAAATTCTACACTATGAGAACCAACACGTACTGACGAAAATGAGCAACAAGAAGTAAAACAATATCAGAACATGAAGTTATTGAATCGGAAAAAATGCCGAGCATGTAACGGAGAACAAACAGGAGCGTTGTTGTTGCGAAATTGTTACCGTCGCGGTGTCGGCGCAGAATTTGTTGTTGGCTGTGAGGTGAACTTTGAAGAGGGTTGAAGGGTATTTTCACTACCTTTTCATGAGTGTGTGTTGGCTTATTTTTTAGAGAGAAGATTTGTGATTCATTATGTGATGGATGGTGATAAAAAATGCAGATGGAAATGTGTAGAGAAAGTAGAGTTATGGGTTATGATAATCTTATGAGAACTTTGTGTGGTGTTTGTAACATGAAAATGGAATAATAATTTTTTTTGGAGTGTGGCTTATGCGATGGTTTATAGTAGTGGGGAAGAAAAAGAACGAGAGAAAAAATGGAGGAGTTTTGTTATTATGAAAACCGATGCTGGTTTTTTAAGGTCTGATGAAATGGACAAGGGTGAGTTTTAAAACAAAAGCGCAGGTGGGTTCCAGTGAACCATGGGTTCACGTTTTTTCCCTTTTTATGTTGCTGTCTTTTTAAATTAAACAATCCAACCTTTCCATTGAGTTTCAAACTTGCCTTGTATTTCTGAATTGTCATTTTCATGGTTGGCTGTTGTTGTCTTGTAGCTTTCATGTGCAGGTTTTGAAGCGCTGCAGCTGTGTTGGGTAGCTTAATGTGCAGGTTTTGAAAACACCCTTTTTGTGCAGGTGGTTTGTTGCATGAAATGGGGATGACGTGAAAAAACAAATACTGACCATAGATGCCATGTGCTATACTTTCTCTGTTTTTGTAATTTAATTTAGTTCCAAAAAACTAAATGGGCTTATTGTGAGTTGGGCTTTGAAAAATGACTATGGACTTAGTATGTGACACTTGAATTAAACAAAATGGCCATGAATTAAATTGAAAATTGAATTGTCACATGGATCTAGAAATGGATTTTTTGCAATGGATAATGGAAATGGTTATAAAAATGGATATGAGTATTAAAAATGGATAATGAAATAATATTAAAAATGGAATTGGATATTGGAAATGTGTATATTTATGAATAGAAGAAAAAGATAGGTGAATTAAAAATGAAAATGGACAAATGGATTGGATATAGATATGAATGGTGTAATGCATAAAATGAATTTGGTCATAGAAAGAAAATGGATAACAAAAAAGATAAAAATGGATATTGGATAAAAAAAATGGTTTAAGGTGAAAATGAGGGTGTGACAGATGAAAGTTATACACAGGTAGGACAAATTTGGGGTATGACAGATGCCCCTATCTAATTGGCTTGAACCCGAGAGAGTGAACGGCTGCATGGCGTTCATTTTAAGGGTAAAAGTCAATTAGATATAAGAATGCCCCAAAAATTTGTCTCACAAAAGGTAAAGTGTTTGTAGAGTAAGAGCTAACAAAATGAAGTAGCGAGGTTCAAACTGAACAAAATAACTTGAGGTCCTTTGGATGGTCGAAGCAGTCCCTTATCTATTAAGGTTCCTCGATGATACCAAAGTTGTATGTTTGAAAAGGAAGAGGATTCTCTGGGTCGTCAAAGCAGTCCCCTATCCATTAAGGTTCCTCGATGATACCAAAGCAGTATCTCTGAAGGCAGACGATTCTCTGGGTCGTCGAAGCAGTCCCTTATCCATTAAGGTTCCTCGATGATACCAAAGCAGTATCTCTGAAGGCAGACGATTCTCTGGGTCGTCGAAGCAGTCCCTTATCCGTTAAAGTTCCTCGATGATACCAAAGCAGTATCTCTGAAGGCAGACGATTCTCTGGGTCGTCGAAGCAGTCCCTTATCCGTTAAGGTTCCTCAATGATACCAAAGCAGTATCTCTGAAGTAGATTTGTTGAAGGATAGTTGAGCAAGATTCCTGTTGGAGGAAACGTGCTGGCTCTGCAGGGGAAACTCACAAGAAACTTTCTGGGATAACCTCTGCTTGGGGAGCAATAAAAGCAACAGCTGTTGGGGATTGTCAATATCAACTGCACGGTTGAAAAATGACTTGTTGGGGAATATAATTCCTTGAGCACATGCGGGGTATCAACTCTTTTCAGAGGAATACTGCCGACTTCGAAGGAGGACTGACCAAGATGCTTGCGAACTGATCCTGGATCCTGTTATGCTATGCTGGGGATGGATATGCCATGCATACAGGAATGCAAATGAACTTGTTTATTTATGAGATGCATATGGGAATGCAACTGGGCAAGGCTTCACTTCTGGTTTCCAAAAAAGGATTAATGGGGATTAGATGGAGCAAGGTAAAAGACTCACTGGGAATACTGGCATATCAACTCGGGGGTTGAGAAAAGGAAATACAATATCGACTCGGGGGTCGAGAAACATTAAGATAAATTGTCGTCAACTCGGGGGTTGAAAGAAAGGTAATCGTAATATCGACTCGGGGGTCGGGGAAACAAAGACAATATCGACTCGGGGGTCGAGAAAATAAAGACAAGGTAATCTATCAACTCGGGGGTTGAAGGAAATAACAAAATATCAACTCGGGGGTTGAAGGTAAAAGAAAATATCGACTTGGGGGTCAAGGACAGAGATAAAGGCAATATCGACTCGGGGGTCGAGGAAATAAAGACAACAATGACTCGGGGGTCAGTACAAGCAATAAGATGTCAACTCGGGGGTTGAAGATGTAATAATGATATCGACTCAGGGGTCGAGAAACTAAGGCAATATCGACTCGGGGGTCGAGAAAATAAAGACAGAATATCATCAACTCGGGGGTTGAAAGAAAGGTAAATATCGACTCGGGGGCCGAGAAAGGAAAGACAACATTGACTCAGGGGTCAAGAACAAAACAATATATATCAACGCGGGAGTTGAGGAAGGAAATAGGTTATGCTATGTATGCATATGGTGCACGTTAATTGTATATGATGCATATGTGAATGCAAGCAGGAGATAAGTTTAATGAAGGTGCCAGCGGGGTGGACTTTAGGAGGTGCCAAGCAGGGTTGGACTTTGATTTGTGATGATGCCAGCAGGGTGGGCTTTTGGAGGTGCCAAGCAGGGTTGGACTTTTTGGAGGTGCCAAGCAGGGTTGGACTTTAAGCAAGGTTGGACTTTTGGTGGTTGCCAAGTGAGGTTGGACTTTTGGTGGTTGCCAAGCGAGGTTGGACTTTTGGTGGTTGCCAAGCGAGGTTGGACTTTAGGTAGGTGCCAAGCAGGGTTGGACTTTAGGTAGTTGGAAATATTTGATTCCCCGACACTCGAAAATGGAAGATATTATGATCAGTAAGCCAATATTTCTCTTGGTTCCCCAAGCCTGATCCTTTGCAGAAATTGCGTGCTTGGTTCATGAGAGAACCTCACTTATAGCTGATATGCCATAAATGGTTGTATGAGCGCAGCGACGTAACCAATGCATGTTGATTGCGTGAGCGTAGCGACTTATCCAATGCATTCTGATTGTGCATTTGCTCTGCCCCAAGGCTTTTAATACTTGTTGAACTCAAGGGTCGCTTAGTGCATGACATGGCCAGCTTGACCAACTTGAATGTATGAAGGGAATCTGCCCCTGTCTGGAGGGTAATGAGATGATCTGCCCCAGTGTCTGTATGTTGCAGTGACTTGCCTCAGATTGACTAAATATGGCTTTGAAGGAGTTGGCCCAGATTCACAAGGTTATGAGATAGTCTTGATTCAAGTCAGTGCCAACGAATGCTCAAGTTTCTCTCTGATTGCACTTTGTTGGAATTTCTAAAATATCAAGTATTGATTTGCAGCTAAAATTGATCATTCAAAAATGGTAATTTTAATGCGACGTTCATGCAAGTTTTGAAAAATCATTTATTGGAATGATGTGTCAGTGTGTGACGAGTGAACCATTAGTCCAAACGCAGTGTTGATTTACTGGTGTGAAAGATATAGCCAAAATATGACACCAATATAGAAAATTAGCAAATTCGTAGGAGTCAGTTTACGCAACCTTGCTGTATATGCTTTCAGAATAAACCCCGCCTCAATTAGGTCTTTTAAGGGTTGTAACGTGGTCTGGTTCACGGTTTATAGAAACAAAGGATATAAGGCTCAAAATTTGTTTGTACCCACCCTTTCTTCGTGATGTTCTCCAGTCCTATGTTCAGTTGACTCTGCACATGTTTGTCCTCCAAATGGGGTGACGGTGTAAGCGATGAATGATTCAAGGTTTGTTCGAAATGGCAGTCACCTTATTTTGTTTTGATGGGTGTCAGTGACCCTCTTTTGCTTTTGATTTTTATTTTGATCCCTATCTTTTGCCTGGAATGATTTTGCATTTCCAAGTCCATCGGGATTGCCTTGATTTTTGCCTAAGTCTCCTTTTGAGGTATTCGACTTAGCAGGCTTTTTTTTCTTTTTCTTTTTAATTTTGTCAGAGGATTGTGACTGCCAAGTCATGGGTAATTGATGAACAACCATCATGTTTTTGGATTTTGCTTTTGTGAACTGAGTGCGTAATCAGGTTAGCTGAACACTACCCTGCCCCAGGTTGAGTGTAAGGGTTTGAATGTCCGAAGGAAACTGCTACTTCTAGACTCGAAGTGGTTAACTAGGGACTAACTCCTTATCTCTCCAGTGTTTGGGGATTTGAAACAATGTCTGTACATCCTTGGCAGGATTTTATCCGAAAGCATACCATAAGCAATTATGGGTATCTTGTTTTCATCATCCTCCCTCAAATCTTTGCTAAACAAAAGTTTGATAAAGAGAGTGGACAAGAAGTATATGGAAGAAACTTTGTTGTTTTTGTTTTTGTATTGTATTTTTTATATATAAGTGAAGAAAAATGAGCGAATGCTACATGATTAATTCAGAAAATGCATGATCACATCATTAACATTACCATTCAAAACAACAATGTTCAAAAACAAGTAGCACTTAACATAAAGAAATTACAAATGCAGATGATAAATGTCTAATGGTTGTCAGTATCTGAGGAAGTCTTCCTGTCTGAACCACCGGCTTTTAGGGGATGCCTCTTGAAGTCTTGGAACTTATTTGGGCGAGAAGCTGACGTGCACAACCAAGTTTTTTTCTAGAAATGATATGTACTTTTTGTCAATCAATTGTTGCACCTTGGCTTGAAAAGCTTTGCAATCTTCAGTTGAATGCCCCATTGATCCAACATGATATCCACAATGCGCATTGGGATCGTACCCAGGCGGGTATGGTTTTGGCAATGGCTTGATAGCTTTGAGTTCTACCAGTGAGTTTCTGACCAGGTGCGGCAGAAGTTGACTGTACGGCATAGGAACTAGGTGGAAAGGAGCAGTCCTTCTTTCCAAGTTGTTTCGAGGCCTATGATGATTCTGATATCCTCGACCACGAGCTCGTTGATTTGTACGAGGAGAAATCATGGGTTTCTGGTATGACGCCCTAGGATTGACAGGTTGCCCATAAGGATGATATGGCACTGACAATGATGACTGCCGAGAAGCTGAAGGGCCATAAAGTCTTGCTGGTGCACTCTGAGAATACTCAACATTTGCTATGACTGCATCAATTTCGTTATCCTCTTCCTCTTGGGGATTGCTGAAGGATTCAGTCTCACCAGTTTGATTATTTGAGATGTCTTAGACTGGTTTAGCTTTGAGGTAACTCTCGATGCGTTCTCCTACTATTATAAGGTCAAAGAAGCTTGAGAATGAACCGCCAGTCATTCTTTCAAGATAGGTGGCATGCAAACTGTCCAAGAACATGTCAATCAATTCTTTGTCCAAGAGTGGTGGTTGTACCCTAGCTGTCAGCTCTCGCCACCGTTGTGCATAGGTCTTAATGGATTCACCGCTCTTCTGAGATAGGCTTTGTAACTGCATGCGACTGGGAGCCATGTCCAAATTGTACTCATATTGCTTTAGGAAAGCATTGGATAAGTCTTTCCACGATTAGATACAACTTCTTTCTAAATCCATGTACCAATTCAAAGATGCACCACTTAAACTGTCTTGAAAACAGTAAATCATCAACTTTTCATCGCGGACATGAGGAGTCATTTTTCGGCAGAACATTACCAAATGACGCTTTGGGCAAGTGAGACCAGTGTACTTCTCGAAGTTGGGTATTTCGAACTTCGGAGGAATTACCAAGTCTGGCACTAGGCACATATCAATAGCATCGAGCCCAGAAGTATCGCGCGCTTTCATAGCTTGAACTTTCTCTTCGAGGGCACAAAACCTTTTCTCCATGGAATCAGACATCGACATCATCTGAGACTGAGCAGGGATATTCACCTGTGGAGTATGGTCACCAGGTAGACGATCATACAATGGGTTAGTCGTCACAGCAAAACCTGATGAGGGGGTAAAATCCTTCATCCCAACATGTTGAAAGCTATCCTCTGACATAACTATCACAACTTTCAAATTGTCTACTTTTATCTCTGCTTGAACTTGCTCCAAATGCTTTGCGGCTACCACAGGTTCAATATGAGCGTCAGGAAATCAACTGGCAGGAAATGGACAGAGGATTGGATGAGTTGGTTGGAAAATGATATGCTAATGTCATGAGTATGTAATGCTTATGCAAGGTTCCAGGATCAAAACAACATCTGATTCTAAGGAAGGAGCCAGACACGGGATATCTCTGATCACAAAACCCCCCATAGGTAGGCTCTAAATGGGTAGGTGCCTAGAGTTACAGATATCTTTCAAAGACATTATAGCCATGACGAAGGGACATCAGACGATAATATTTTTGAAAGTATCTCGTCTAGGTGAGGTATTCGTTTCTTCCCCACGAGAAAGATTCCTTGGAGGCGCCCACTACACAACCATCGACACACGGGTTTAGGGTTCTCAGAATCCTAGATCGAGGTTGAAAATAATACTGTCAGGAAGTAATACGTTCGAGGGATCTCATCTGATTGGGGCATTCGCGTCAACTCACATAGAATTAACACTACTAACCGCCATGGGTAAATTAGGTTTTGGTCCTTGGTATCAACAACCCACCTCAAAAGTATTACCACCATGGCAAAGTTTTACCACAACAATAATATCTCCAAGGGAGTCTACTCCAAGCGGGGTCTTCGCTTCAACTCACGTGGAAGAAACCACACAAGCCTACGCTACACAACCACCAATGTCACATCTAGGGTTATACTCGGACTCAGGTGTAGAGCCATCTCACAAAGTACCAATGATCAGAGAACCCCAACAATGTCATACAAGATAAAAATATGATATAAAAATAAGCAAACAAATAAATAACAGATAATCAGACAAGCAAGCAAACAAGCAAGAGAAGATAAACAAACAAGCGGATCTAACACTCACGGGTCGAGTCAAGTTAGGCTTGACTCTCTCTAGCATAGGAAACCTATCCCCAGCAGAGTCGCCATCTGGCGTACCTCGAAAAATATGACCCTCGCGATGGACGCGGAAAAAACTGTTCGAAACAGAGTCGCCACCAAACTTTATTTATCCCAAATTAGGGAAAGGAAAATATCGATAAAACCTTTAAAGGGAGATAAGAACATGGTCGTTGCAACCAAATTCGGGTTCGGGAGTCAGTTACGCAAGAGGGAAGGTATTAGCACCCTCTACGTCCGTTGTACTCAACGGGAACCTCTTGATTCGATTCATGAGAAAGTTAGCTAGGTTTGTTTGATTATCTTCTAAGGTAAAAGGATTAATTTTTTTAAGGGGAAAACGGGTGGTTTTTTATTAGTGTGCTCGGCAAGGATTAGAATCCTCGGGCCTACGTATTCCCTCGTGCAATGGGAAAGTCAGAGCATTCGTAGTTCGTGGGACTACAGTTTGTTTGGTGTTTTTTAGGCAAACGAGTGTTTAATTCGCATTCTAACTGCTAAATGTTGGCTTGTCGGCTCGTCAACGGAGGCTGAAGCATTAGTTCATATGCGCGGAAGAATGGACTAAACAATGTTCTTTTTGTGAAAAGTTGTTTGATTTGGATTAAGTATGTTAAGATTTGATTGAGAAAAAAGAGTTAGATTTGGACGTGTTTTAGGGTTTCGGTCGCACGGAGGCGAGGAAAGGATAATTTTGATCGTATTGGGTGTTTTTAGAGGTGACAATTGCTCACACACGAGTAAGAGAACTCGCACCCAAGCAATAGGTGACAATTGCTCACACACGAGTAAGAGAACTCGCACACAAGCAATCGACGAATTAAGGTATACGTTTTTTAGAAGTGTCAATTGTTCACACGCGAGTAAGAGAACTCGCACCCAAACAATTAAGGAGAAAGGTCAAAGACTTGGCCCCCCTCACATCACCTTTTAGGAAGTTGTGTTTGAATATATGATTAAGTGTATTAAAGCGTTTGATTAAGAAAAGAGGATTTGATTTGTATGTGTATTTAGGGCTTTGCTCGCGTGGGAAAGAAGAGTTTTAGTCGTGTCAGATTTTTTTAGAGGTGACAATTGTCCACACACGAGTAAGAGAACTCGCACCCAAACAATTGAGGAGAAAGGTCAAAGACTTGGCCACCCTCACTTCACCTTTAGTAAAAATGTGTTTAGATAAGGATCACGTGTTTTAATGAGTGCTTAGAAAAATGGTTTGGATGTTGTCAAGTTCGTGTTTTTTAAGGTGTCAATTGTTCACACACGAGTAAGAGAACTCGCACCCAAACAATCGACAAATTAGGGTTTATGTTTTTTAGAAGTGTCAATTGTTCACACACGAGTAAGAGAACTCGCACCCAAACAATTGAGGAGAAAGGTCAAAGACTTGGCCCCCCTCACATCACCTTTTAGTAAAAATGTGTTTAGATAGAGATTAAGTATATTAATGATTACTTAGGAAAAGGTTTGAATATTGTTGAGTTTCGCGTATTTTAGAGGCGTCAATTGTCCACACACGAGTAAGAGAACTCGCACCCAAACAATTGAGGAGAAAGACCAAAGACTTGATCCCCCTCCTTTTCACCTTTTAAGAAATGATATTTAAGTAGAGATTACGTGCTTTAATAAGGGAAAAAGAAATTTGAGTGTTGTCGGATTACAAGTGTTTTAGAGGCGTCAATTGTTTACACACGAGTAAGAGAACTCGCACCCAAACAATTGAGGAGAAAGACCAAAGACTTGATCTCCATCTTTTTCACCTTTTAAGAAATGATATTTAGTATAATTAAATGTATTAATTTGATTTCAGAAAAATACTCGACGTTGGATCGAGGTTTGGATTTGCGTGTGGGACAATTAAGGGTTTGAACTAAATGGGGTGAAGGACCTAACTGACTAGGATAAGGTCGATGGCGACGAATTTAGCTCTTTAACTATCTTAGAGTCGATTCATACGCGAGTCACTCTATGAGAAGTTGAGCAAGAGAATTTATGCATTCATACGGTTCTCGAAAGTTAAATTAAACTTTAACTCCGAAATCGCAACACAATGAAAGGTAACAAAAATGTAACAACATCACACGCACTACCCAAATATAAAAAACACATTGCTATAAAATCAAAATAGAACTAAAAATCCTAAAAAAAATAATAAAGAAACAATATTTAAAACTAACAAGAATCACTTAATTATAAAACTAACACGTACAGTATATATATGTTTATAAAAAGTGTAAGGTATATATAATAACTATGCACAATCTAAAATGAATATCTACATTATATAATAACTATAAAGCATATATTTATCAAGAATGTAAGGTATGTATATATATAATAACTATGTACAACATAACTATGTAAAGCATAAAGTGTAGATCGCAAATTGAATTAACAAAACGTTTTCGTCGAAAACAGGATACGCAGCAACACCAATTACTTCATCGAGAACAACAATAACATTAAGATTAAGACAAACAGTAGCAAACAATCCCTAAAATTGAAACGAAACCTTGCGAAACTAAAACAATGTTAACAGGATGCGACTTATCGAATAACAAACAACAACAATCCTTAGTAGTGCCATGAAATCGAATTAAAAAAAAAAAAAAACAGTTACAAGCATTAACAATATCATGAAATCTAATCGAAAACTAAATGCGATAAAATAGAAAACCAAAACAGATCTACAACCAACCATTGGAAATCAACAACATAATAAGGAATTGTAATCAAATCAAAGTAGAATGCGTTCTAACACAGCAACTTAAATCAAAGAGAAGTTTAATTTGAAAGGTTATCGAAATCATATAATACCGAAACAAACAACATTTAAATAACAACAACAACAAATTCTACACTATGAGAACCAACACATACTGACGAAAATGAGAAACAAGAAGTAAAACAATATCAGAACATGAAGTTATTGAATCGGAAAAAATGCCGAGCATGTAACGGAGAACAAACAGGAGCGTTGTTGTTGCGAAATTGTTACCGTCGCGGTGTCGGCGCAGAATTTGTTGTTGGCTGTGAGGTGAACTTTGAAGAGGGTTGAAGGGTATTTTCACTACCTTTTCATGAGTGTGTGTTGGCTTGCTTTTTAGAGAGAAGATTTGTGATTCATTATGTGATGGATGGTGATAAAAAATGCAGATGGAAATGTGTAGAGAAAGTAGAGTTATGGGTTATGATAATCTTATGAGAACTTTGTGTGGTGTTTGTAACATGAAAATGGAATAATAATTTTTTTTGGAGTGTGGCTTATGCGATGGTTTATAGTAGTGGGGAAGAAAAAGAACGAGAGAAAAAATGGAGGAGTTTTGTTATTATGAAAACCGATGCTGGTTTTTTAAGGTCTGATGAAATGGACAAGGGTGAGTTTTAAAACAAAAGCGCAGGTGGGTTCCAGTGAACCATGGGTTCACCTTTTTTCCCTTTTATTGTTGCTGTCTTTTTAAATTAAACAATCCAACCTTTCCATTGAGTTTCAAACTTGCCTTGTATTTCTGAATTGTCATTTTCATGGTTGGCTGTTGTTGTCTTGTAGCTTTCATGTGCAGGTTTTGAAGCGCTGCAACTGTGTTGGGTAGCTTAATGTGCATTATTTGAAAACACCCTTTTTGTGCAGGTGGTTTGTTGTATGAAATGGGGATGACGTGAAAAAACAAATACTGACCAAAGATGCCATGTGCTGTACTTTCTCTGTTTTTGTAATTTAATTTAGTTCCAAAAAACTAAATGGGCTTATTGTGAGTTGGGCTTTGAAAAATGACTATGGACTTAGTATGTGACACTTGAATTAAACAAAATGGCCATGAATTAAATTGAAAATTGAATTGTCACATGGATCTAGAAATGGATTTTTTGCAATGGATAATGGAAATGGTTATAAAAATGGATATGAGTATTAAAAATGGATAATGAAATAATATTAAAAATGGAATTGGATATTGGAAATGTGTATATTTATGAATAGAAGAAAAAGATAGGTGAATTAAAAATGAAAATGGACAAATGGATTGGATATAGATATGAATGGTGTAATGGATAAAATGAATTTGGTCATAGAAAGAAAATGGATAGCAAAAAAGATAAAAATGGATATTGAATAAAAAAATGGTTTAAGGTGAAAATGAGGGTGTGACAGATGAAAGTTATACACAGGTAGGACAAATTTGGGGTATGACACCATCAAATTCGAGTGAAGGATGAGGATATTCAAAAGATGGATTTTAGGACTCATTATGGGCACTATGAATATTTTTTGATGCAGTTTGGCATTTCTAATGCACCTGGAGTGCTTATGGAATATATGAATCCTATATTTCATACTTATCTGGATTAGTTCATAGTGGTTTTCATTGATGACATTCTGATTTATTCTAAGTCGGGAGAAGAGCATGGTGAGCATTTGTGAATTGTGCTGCAAGTGTTGAAAGAGATGAAGTTGTATACCAAGTTGTCAAAGTGTGAATTATGGTTGCAGGAGGTTAGTTTTCTTGGGCATGTCATTTCAGGAGATGGTATAGTTGTGGATCTTTCCAAAATAGATGCAGGACTACGATGGGAGGCTCCGAAGTCAGTTACTGAGATTAAAAGCTTTTTGGGCTTGGCTGATTACTACCACAGGTTTATTGAAATCTTTTCCAAGTTAGTATTTCCTTTAACCCAGCTGACTTGTAAAGGTAAAGCGTTTGTGTGGGATATTCATTGTGAGAAAAGTTTCATAGAGCTGAAGAAGAGATTGACTCCAGCTCTAATTCTGATTTTGCTGGAACCTAATGAGTCGTTTGTGGTGTATTGTGATGCGTCGATGATGGGTTTAGGTGGTGTGCTGATGCAGGATGGAAAGGTTGTGACTTATCCTTCACGACAACTAAGGGTTCATGGGAGAAACTACCCTACTCATTATTTAGAGTTATTTGCAGTGGTGTTTGTGTTGAAGATTTGGAGGCATTATCTGTATGGTTCCAGATTTGAGGTATTCAGTGATCACAAAAGCTTAAAGTATCTATTTGATAAAAAGGAATTGAATATGAGACAACGTAGATGGTTAGAATTTATGAAGGATTATGACTTTGGCTTGAATTATCACCCTGGTAAGGCTAATGTAATGGTTGATGCTTTAAGTCGAAAGTCATTGCATATATCTGCTTTGATGGTTAGAGAGTTATAACTTATTGAACAGTTCAGAGACTTGAGTTTGGTCTGCGAGCTGACACCGCAGAGCGTGATGTTGGGTATGTTGAAGATAAACATTTATTTTATTAATAATATTAAAGAGAGTCAGAAGTTGGATGTGAAGTTGGTGGATTTGATGGTTGGGGGTAATCTGACTAAAGGGAATGATTTTAGAGTGGAGGAGTAGGGTGTGTTGAGGTTCTGAGGAAGAATTTGTTTACCTGATGATTATGAGTTGAAGAAGATGATTTTAGAAGAAAGTCATAGAAGTGTCTTGAGTATCCATCCAGGAGCTACTAAGATATACCAAGATCTGAAAAAGATATTTTGGTGGCATGGAATAAAGCGTGATGTGGCACAGTTTATGTATGCGTGCTTGACTTGTCAGAATTAGAAGGTTGAGCACCAGAATCCTGCAGGATTGATGCAGTCGTTAGACATCCCGGAGTGGAAATGGGATAGCATTTTAATGGATTTTGTGACAAGATTACCGAATACTCCTAGAGGGTATGATACAATTTAGGTAGTTGTTGATAGACTGACAAAATCGACACATTTTATTTCGATTAATATCAATTTTTCTTTGTAGAAGTTAACAGAGATATACATCAGTGTGATTGTGAAGCTGCATGGAGTTCCGTTGAGTATTGTTTCAGATAGAGATATGAGGTTTACATCCAAATTTTGGGAGAGTTTGCAGGAGGCTTTGGGTTCTAAGCTGAGGTTGAGTTCAGCCTATCATCCCCAGACAGATGGTCAAACTGAGAGAACTATTCAGTCCTTGGAGGATTTTTTTAGAGCTTGTGCCCTTGAGTAAGGAGGTGCTTGGGATAGTCATCTGTCGCTAATGGAGTTTACTTATAATAATAATTTCCATTCTAGAATTGGAATGGAACCTTTTGAGGCATTATATGGTCGAAGGTGTAGGACACCTTTGTGTTGGCATGAATCTGGTGAGAGTGTAGTGCTTGAGCCTGAGATCATTCAATAGACTACTGAGAGGGTGAAATTGATTCGAGAGAAGATGAAAGATTCACAGAGTATGCAGAAGAGTTACCATGATAAGACAAGGAAGGATCTTGAGTTTCAGGAAGGGGACCATGTATTATTGAGAGTCACTCTGGTAACCTGTGTCAGATGTGCCTTGAAGTCGAGGAAACTTACTCCTCAATTTTTTGGTCCGTATCAGATTTCTGAGAAGGTTGGAGTGGTTGCTTATAGGGCGGCGTTGCCACCTAATATTTCGAACTTGCATGATGTATTCCATGTCTCACAGTTTCGAAAGTATATTCCGGATCCGTCTCATGTAATTCTGATGGATGGTGTGCAAGTGAGGGATAATCTATAGTTGAAGCTTTACCTGTGAGGATCGAAGCCCTTGAATTGAAACAGTTGAGAGGCAAAGAGATTTCTCTCATAAAGGTCATGTGGGGAGGCGCGGCCAGAGGGAATATGACATGGGAAGTGGAGAGTGGGATGCAAGAGTCGTATCTGGAGTTGTCCGCGTCAGATAAACTTTCGAGGAAAAAAATGTTCTAAGTGGGGGAGAGTTGTTATGACCCAGTATATTTTACTTAAATTTCATAAATAATCATATGATTGTGTGTGTGCTTGTTGATGTTTTTTTGGCATTAGAGGGACCCTTAGGTGAAGGGTAGTGACCTTCGAAATATTGAATTTAAGATATTTGAGGTGTTTGAGTAAAATTGTAGAGATTTTGGGGTGGTAAGAGTAAAGCTAATTAATTAATATTAATTACTATTTGATAAGTCCAAGCTTTTGAGATTGGAATCAATTTTAGTAAAACTAACTTGACACCAAGATGTTGGACAAGATGTTCTAACATGAAGAACTAAATGAAAATCAAGATGTTGGACAAGATGTCCTATCATAATGATTAGACATCTTTGTTTGTTACTTTACAGTTTTTGATATTGCTAATTTGTTTCCAGATTTCAGAATATTGTGGGAATATTTGTTTATCCTAGGTGGCGTTCAAGACTGAGGAATCACAAATTCTGATTGTAATTCGAAGATGCCATTTTATAAGTGTGGAGACATTTTAGGAAACTTTGGATTGAAGAAACTATTCTTGAGGAGAATCAGTTGAAGATTCTGTGTAACAGAATTGCTGAGTTTTGGAAGCCCAAATCCAGTCTAGTTTATAGTTATAAATAGGATGGATTTAACCTTATAAAAGTGTAGAAAAATACATTGTTGCTTAGTGAGTTTTAGGGTTTGTATTTGCGAGCCTCTCTTGTGTCGTGTGGATACTAGAGCTGGACTGTTTGCATTGAGTTGTAATTTCTGTCACTACTATGATTGAAAGGGAGTTGAGAAGGGTATCATACCTAGGAAAAGTCTTAGGTATAAATTAAGCATGGGTAGTGATTAGGTGATAAGTTGTAAACCGAAGGTTGTTTAGCTTAGAATTAATACTATCTAGTGGATTTCATTCCTGGCTTGGTAGCCCTTAGACGTAGGTGTTGTTGTACACCGAACTGGGTAAATAACTACTGTGTGTTCGTTTACTTTCTATAACTTGTATTTTGCTCCTTATTGTCATTGTGTTTGAAGCAGAGATCAAGTGTCTTGACATCTCTCAGGACATTAGAGATCTGCTACCAGAATTTCAATTGGTATCAGAGCAGGCATCCTGTTATGCATCTGGGTGAGATTCAGGGAAGTTACTTTCTAGTGCAATGGACAAAGAAGGAGGAATATTGAATAGACCACCCATCCTTGATGGATCCAATTATGAATATTGGAAAGTGCGCATGGTGGCCTTCATTAAGTCCATGGATGGTAAAGCTTGGAAGTCTGTGGTCAAAGGATGGGATCCATCAAAGGCTAAAGATCAAGAAGGGAAGATTACTGGTATGATAAAGCCTGAGGAAGACTGGGATGATGAAGATGACAAGCTTGCTCAAGGTAATTCCAAAGCATTGAATGCCTTATTCAATGGTGTGGATAAGAACATCTTTAGATTGATCAAGAATTGTACTATTGCCAAAGAAGTCTGGGAGATTTTGAAGACTACGCATGAAAGAACCTCTAGGGTGAAATCATCAAGACTTCAACTTCTTACAACCAAGTTTGAGAACTTGAAGATGAGGGAGGATGAAAGTATTCAAGACTTTAACATGAACATTATTGATATAGCCAATACTTCAAGAGATCTTGGAGAAAAGATTCCAGAAGCTAAGTTGGTCCAAAAAATTCTAAGATCTCTTCCTAAGAAGTTTGACATGAAGGTGACCGCCATTGAAGAAGATCAAGATATAAATACCTTGAAAGTGGATGAACTCATGGGATCTCTTCAAACTTTTGAAATGGATATTAGTGAGAAATCTGAGAAGAAGAAAAGCATAGCCATGATGTCTAATCAAGGTGAATGTAAGACAAATTCCAAGGAAGAATTGCCTAAGGTTGTTGTGCTTCTTGGATAACAGTACAGCCAATTGCTGAAGAGGATGGACGGGGAGTCAAGATCAAATGCCAAGACTCAGTCATCCGACAACAACAAAAGGAAGGATTTTGGAAGAAAGTCCAAAACTGAAGAGAAAGCTAACAAAGGCAAAGGAATTTAATGTTATGAATGAGAAGGATTTGGATACATCAAATCTGAGTGTCCTACCTTTCTCAAGAAGGAGAAGAAATGGTTGTCTACATCATGGTCTGAAGATGATTCTTTAAGTGAAGGAGAATCTGCTAAACAGGTTTCTGCTCTTACTGGAGTATTTGACTCTGATGGAGAATCAGATGTTGAAGAACTCTCATATGATGATCTGGCTAGCTCATACATGGAGATGTGCATCAGAAGTACAGAAGTATGTCACTTGGGAGATGATCAAAATAGTGTTATCGCCCGTCTTGAGGCTGAAAGATTGAAGCACATGGACACCATCTCTGACCTTAAGGAGGAAGTTGTATTGCTCAACTCTAAACTTGACAATATGACTAAAATAGTTAGAATGCTCAACAGCAGTTCTGATGTGCTGAATGAGATTCTTCAATTTGGGAGGAACGCTAGAGATATCAGAGGACTTGGTTACAATGACCAAGTTGTGATGAATAAAAGAAAAAAACCAACATTGAGTTCTGCTCAGCCTAAAAGAAAGCAGAATCGGAAGATGTCAAAAGGGATGTCCCAACATCAACACAGACATCAGAAAAATTTATCAGGGAGCAAGAAGCAGGACTGGAAATGTCATCATTGTGGTAAGTATGGTCACATTAAACCTTACTGCTACAAGTTACATGGTTATCCCAAATCTGCTTCTTAACCCAGAATGATGCAGGATGATAAAGCAGAAAAGAAGTGGATTCCCAAGAATGACTTTGTTGCTGTCATAGCTCATTCACCTCTAAGAGCTTCTAGAGAGAGGTGGTACTTTTATAGTGGTTGTTCTAGACACATGACTGGTGTTAATAATTTTTTGGTGGATATTGAATCACATGCCACTAGCTATGTCACCTTTGGAGATGGATCCAAAGGGGAAATTAAAGGTGTTGGGAAGTTGGACTATGCTGGGCAGCCTAGACTTGATAATGAGATGCTTGTCAAAGGACTGGCTGCAAATTTGATAAGTATCAGCCAACTTTGTGACCAAGGTCTCAAGGTTAACTTTACCAAATCTGAGTGTTTGTAACAAATGATAAAGGTGAAGTTATCATGAAGGGAGGCAGATCTAAGAATAATTGTAATGTGTAGACTCCTTTAGAGACAGAGTGTTCATCCATGTCAAATAGAGATAAAGTGAAGCATCAGAAACTTGAACATCTTCAGAAGATGAAGAAAAGTTTGTCAAATGCAGCAGGCAGAGATACCTCAAATTTGAATATTGATGGTGGAGGAATCTGTGGGAAGCTAACCAAGATGTCACACAAGAAGCTGTAACATCTGACTACTTCAAGGATTCTGGAAGTACTTCATAGGGACTTAATAGTTGATGATCTTGGAGGAAAGATGTGTGCTTACATTGTTACTGATGACTTAACCACAAAAGTTGAAGGCATAGCAACAGGGGATAGTTGCTCTCAACTCATAGGGATGAGACAGATGCTGACTGAGCATAATGTCACATAAGGTGTCATGACATTATACTGTGACAACCTGAGTATCACTGATGGTCCTAAAAATAAGTTTGAGATGTTAAAGGGCAGATTAGGGTTTTACCTGTTTGAGGGTTTAGAGCAATTAATTTGTGGGAATACTATTCAAGTGTATATATGTTCCCAATAAATAAAGAGAGGGTTTCAAAATCAATCATTTCAAATACACCTAAACTGCTCTCACACACGCTTCCTCCATACTATACCATTCCTCATAAACTGTTTCATCTTCTAGCTTAGAGAAAGACCTAATCTTGTCTACCCTTCTTCAACTCTCAAGTGTTCCAAGATGTCTCAATAACAATCTTCAAAAGGTGTAACTAGGAAGGAGAATGTTTCATCATCCTCAGCTAGGGCTAAGTCTAGGAAGTTGTCTGTTGAAAATACGATTGATGTTGCTTCCTTGGCCATGGTACCATGCAAGCTTGACAAACTTCCTGTGAGAAGATCTAAGAACTTTTCTACAGGTAATATTTCAAAGACCTCTGATGCTTTCTCTAACCCTAGGACTGAGAAAGAAACATTTGACACTGATAAGAGGATCAGAAGAATAGTAGCTAGAACCTTAAATATAGGGAGTCATCTGAATGTTGCTGGGATTACTAGACCTCTGGCTCAGATTCTTCACACTACCTCTGCACCTGATACTGAACCAGAGGTAGAGACTGAGGAAAATGTTGATGTTGAGGTTGAAAAGGATAGGGTTGAAGTGGCTGATCATGAAGGGTCAGAAGGGAATCTGCACACGCTTGCTGATTCTGTGATAAGAGATGTTGAAACAGGTGGTGGAACATCTCCTTATGTAGAAGAATATCAGTTAAAGGGTCAAGCATGTGAGGGTATTCTTGGAAAGCCTGATGATCAAGTCATCAATGTTGATGACTTGCCCTCTGATGATGAGATTATTGCCAAGAGTCTTCACCCTGGTGTTGCCAAGAGACTGAAGTGCAGAAAAGGTAATGTTGTGGCTGTGGAGAACACCCCTACCAAGAACACTAAGAAATCTGTTGTTGGTCCCCCCCTAAACCTTAGAGCAAGGTTGCAATTATGTCGAAGAAGAGGAAGGTTGAGTCTGACAATGAGTCAGAGTATGATGTTGAAAATGATGTCCAGGACATCATGCATGTCAAAAAACTTGCTTCTATGAAGAAGGTTGTTACGCTTCCTAAATCTCCTTTGGAAAATGTTTCCTTTCATGCTGCTGAAAACGTGGAAAGGTGGCAATATGTGTATCAAAGGAGAGTTTCTTTGGAAGAGTTAGGGAAGAATGCCCTACAATGCAAAGACGTGATGAAGTTGATTGAAGCTGCTGGCTTGATGAAGACTGTCACTAAATTTGGTCCTTGCTATGAGAAGCTAGTCAAGGAATTTGTGGTGAACATTCCTGAAGGCTGTGATGATGCAAACAGTGGATACTACAAGAAGGTGTATGTCAGAGGAAATGTTGTGAAATTTTCCTCCACTGTGATCAACAAATTTCTGGGAAGATTAGAAGATCCTCAAACTGAGTTTAAAGATACTGATGATTAGGTGTGTCAGGAGATCACCTGTAATACTCTGAAGCATTGGCCAAGCAAAGGAAAGCTTTCAGCTGGGAAGCTCAGTATGAAGTATGCAATTCTTCATAGAATTGGTACTATCAACTGGGTTCCTACCAACCATACGTCAACCATCTCTGCTGGGCTAGGAAAGTTTATATACATTTTTGGTAAAGGAAGGAAGTTTGATTTTGGTGTTTATATCTTTGACCAAATTCTGAAGCAAGCTTGATTAACTGTTGTTAAACTGCCTATATGTTTTCCTTCCCTCATTTGTGGTATAATCATGGATCAACATCCTGGTATCCTGGTGCCTGCTGATTATGCAATGAAAAGGGAATCCCCTTTGACATTGCATCATAAGCTGTTTGCTGGGAATCATGTCCCATATATTGTTTCGACATCTGCTCCAACATTTGTTCCTGCAACTTCAAAGGAGGATACTATTGCTTAGCTGAAAGAGACCTGCAAGGATCTAGATACAATCATCAAGTCCAACATATATAGGAAGGAAAAGCTTGAACAATTGATACAGGCCTTGACAGCTGAGCAGGAGAAGGTTACTAAAGCTATTGGTGGTACTGATGATGCTAAAAAGGATGCAGCTGAAGAAGATAAGGCTAGTGCTGAGGCTGATGATGATCTTGATGGAGATAAAGAAGTGGAAGAGGATGACGAGGCTACTGAAGATGATATCTGACTGTAGTGTTATTCATTTTTTTGTGGTTATGTAAGGGCTAAATGCCCAGGATATTTTTTGAACTTTATGTGCCTGTTATGTTCTTTAAACTATTGTGTTATTGTTTGGTTGTTTAGTTAGTTAACTACCTTTGTCATATTATGGCTAAAAAGGGAGAGTAATACTAACTTAACTAAACACTGCTAATCACTGGCTGTTGCTATTGAGGGGGGAAGTACTAACCACTTGTTGCAGAAGAAGGAACTGATTGAGGGGGAAGCTATATAATGTTTTTCCACTACTATTCTGATTTTTGGCTCCTGACTTTGTGTTTTCGTTTACAAGGGTCATTTAGTTAGATTTAGCCAAAATATGCCAAATGGGGAGATTGATAAGTCCAAAATTTTGAGATTGGCATCAATTTTGGTAAAACTAACTTGACATCAAGATGTTGGACAAGATGTCCTAACATGAAGAACTAACTGAAGATTAATATGTTGGACAAGATGTCATATCATGATGATTCGACATTTTGTTTGTTACTTTACAGTTTTTGATACTGCTAATTTATTTCCAGATTTTAGAATATTATGAGAATATTTGTTTATCCTAGGTGGCGTTCAAGATTGAGGAATCCGAGATTCTGATTGTAATTCGAATATGCCGTTTTCTAAGTGTGGAGACATTTTAGGAAACTTTGGATTGAAGAAACTATTCTTGAGGAGAATCGGTTGCAGATTCTGTGTAATAGAATTGTTGCATTTTTGAAGCCCAAATCCAGTCTAGTTTATGGTTATAAATATGATGGATTTAACCTAACAAAAGTGTAGAAAAATACATTGTTGCTTAGTGAGTTTTAGGGTTTGTATTTGTGAGCCTCTCTTGTGTCGTGTGGATACTAGAGTTGGACTGTTTGCATTGAGTTGTAATTTTTGTCACTGCTGTGATTGAAAAGGAATTGCGAAGGGTCTTTGTTGGTTCTTGTTTTGGCTAGAATTTTGGTAAAACAAAGTTGAACAATGTTGATGTCATATGTCTGATGTCATAACATTGGTTCCTAACATTAGCTATTGCAGGGTTGAAGTTTTATATGCTGATGTTATAAGTGATGTATTGACATCACTATATCAGAACATCAGAACATCAGATTGTGATGTTTTAGGGTTGTGCGTGTTAGTGAGTTTTGAGGAGATCTGTTAGAGTGATTGGATGCGAATATCTTGGAGAAGAGATTTCCAATCAGATAAATTTGCAGATTATGGAGCAGATTCTGTAACCAACATTAGGACTGATTTGGAAAGATTTAAAAAGATTTGAAGATCAAATTTGTTTTAAAATCAGATATTTTTGGAAGATATCCAAGCCCAAGTCAGAATTATATAAAAGCAGCCTCAACCCTTGTTGAAACAGTAACGAAGAAAGAGAGCTAAAGACTGAGTATCATTTGTGTCTTCGTGTGTGTTTTGTAAACCATTCGTGTGTGAATTTGTGTTACTATTTTGAGTTGTAAGTGTATTCACTCTAGAGCTTTTAAGCAAGAGTGTGTTGTTCTTGATCAAAGCTGTTAAGCAGAATCAAGTTGGGTGATTAGTGTGTAATCATTGGATTGTATCACTGTGGTGAATTAGGGAGTGAGTGGTTTCTCATACCTAAGTGGTTTCTTAGGTAGAAGTTGTAACGCCCCGATTCCGATTATTTCCATTTTGTTGAGTCTTTTATTTAAATTGAGTGATAAATTATTTTATTTGTGAAATTGGTGTGTTAATATGCTATGTTGACATGTTATGATATTTTACCGTTTTTTAGAGTTTTCGGGGAAATTAGAATGGAGGGTATTTTGGACATTTCTCAATTAATGGTAAGTTAGAAATTTAGTGGAAATAGAATTATGTGAGAAATTTAGTAAAATTGGTAGAAAAGTGATTAAGTGTAGAATTATGTGAGAAAATGAATTAATTGAATTTGCGTAGAAAATAAGAAAAGAAAATGAAAAAAAGAAAGTAGGAAAATAAATAGAAAAGAAAAGAGATAAGAAGAAGAAATAGGAGAGAAAGAGAAAGAAAAGAGAAATAGAGAGAGAAAGAAGAGAAAGAAAGAGGAAGAAGAGAAAAGAGGAGAAAACTTGGAAAAACCTAGAAAACCATCAAGAACAATCATCTAGCAAGCTGGGAATCCGGGTAAGGGTGTGAAATCTTATTATCTCATCAATGTATATCATTATGTATGATTGTGTTGTTGTTGTTGTTGATTTTTATGAGTTTTTGTATAAACCCTAAATGTAGAAAATGTTGTGAATGATGATCAAAACATGATTTTGTATGCATAAATGTGTTGTTGATGTTGTTTGAGGTTTGGGTACTGATATGGGCGTTATCTATTGGTGTAAAAATGAGTTTGGAGTTGGGATAAAATGATAAAACTATGTTTCAAAATATTTAAAAAATGGAAAATGTGTTAGATGGCTTTTTAATGGTGAAAATATTGTAGTATGTTAAATTCTGAGATCACAGCTTTTTACGGAATCGAAATCGGACGTCCGGAAGTCATTTAACGATCGAAAACTGAGTTTTTAGCAAAATCTGCACCTCGTGCGCTAACCCCCTGCAACTGTGCGTCGACTCATGATTTCATGCGCTGACCCGGGCGAAATTCCCAGGTTTATGCGCTGACCCCCCAGCATCACGCGTCGACTCATGATCGCAGGTTTTCCAAAATGTCCGATTTTGTTTTCTTCATAACTTTTGAACCGTAAGTCCGTTTTGACCCCCGTTTGAAGCGTTGGAAAGCTAATGAAATATTATTTCTATTAAAAATGGTTTGGAGGGTAAAAGATGATTTAATTAATTCGTGTTTTTGGAAAATAGTCGGGTTGTCGGGTTTTCATCGCGTACAATGTGTGCGATTGATGTGTTATCATGCTATATGCTTTTAATATGTAACGTGTAGCTTGTGGGCCGTTATATGATGTGAATATACATGATGGAATGTTGTGATGATGGTTTATGGCTTTATGGCAAATATGTACATTGTTTTGGATGTGAATCATACAATAGTGCATTGATGTGAATGTATATAGATTGTATGTGATTGTATGAGATGAATGCATGAATATATTGTGAATATGTATGCATTTCAAGAATGTCTTGAGTCATTTTGTATGTGAAGCATAATGATGTACATTCTTGTGTTGAGTGATTCTAATGAGAATCCGTTGTAACGTCGTGTGCATATGTGAGGTGTGAGCGATGATTACAAACGATTGTGTGCCTAGGTTAGGTGTGAGCAATCGGGTCGTGTGCCCGTGTGGGGTGTGAGCGATCCATAAACGATGTTGTTGTGTGGTAAAATACATTGTTTGATTGAATACCAATGTATGTTGTTATGATGTGTTGTGGGTAGCCTTTGTGGTGTGAATCCCTTGTGGAAGTAATTGTGATTGTATGATTGTTGTGGGTTGTGATGATATGCATTGTTTATGTGAAATTCCAATGTATGTGGTTGGTGGCCTTTATGGTTGAAATGCATTGTTTGAATTGTTTTCAATGCATGAATAATGATGATGAGTTGAAATGTATGCATGATTATGGTTGCATATATGTGTGAAGATGCATTTGATTGTCATGAGTTCTTGGGTGTCAAGCATCATGATATGGATCTTATAATGTCGTGTGCCCATGAGGGGTGTGAGCGACAGATTGGTTCCAGAGGGAATCTGCTATAACGTCGTGTGCCCATGTGGGGTGTGAGCGATGATTATAGACGATCGTGTGCCCATGTGGGTGTGAGCGATGATTATAGAAGATCGTGTGCCCATGTGGGGTGTGAGCGATCGGGTTGTGTGCCCGTGTGGGGTGTGAGCGATCCATAAACATTGTGTGCCTATGTGAGGTGTGAGCAATGGGTGAATATCGTAGGCCCGACGGGGAGTTATATTGGTAACGAGCGATGGTTCCAATAAGTTCCTGAGTCAACTTGAGATGATTGAGTCGGTACCGTATTGCATTTGCATAGAGTCGTGAGTCGGTCTCTATGATTTGCATTTATCATCTTTATAATTGTGCATTGATGAATAAACATAAATATGTATGTTTATGTGGAATGATAAGAATTATGAAAGTATGCATGATGAATATGCTTGGTTTTGTATATATATATACATTGTGATGTATATGAGTGAGTTGTGATGAATTGTGGTGAGAATGTAGAATATGTGTATTTTTATGCTAAGATATATAATTATATGCATTGTTATTATGATAATATTTCTCACCCTTCTGCTGTTTTATGATGCTCTATGAGGCATTGCAGAGTAGGTATGCTGGTGGTCTTTTTGTGAAGCGTATCTTCATTCTTTTGGTCGTTTAGCTCTGATATGTAGCACCGGGTAGCTAGGATGTATATGATTCTTTTGTGAATACATTTGTACATGTATCTTGTTGATGAATGTTTATGTAAACATGAATTATGTTGGTGGGTAATACTTGATGATATATATATATATATGTATATATGTTTGATGTTATTCAATGTTTAGATTTTCCGCTTTTATTCTAAATATTGAGATGTGGGTGTAAGGACTAAGTTCCTCTGTTGCAAAGTTACCCCACTGTTGCATATCAATTGTTGAGCAGGTGATGAATGTTTTAATTTCATGTATAATGTGAGATGCCTCTTTTATACTATGTTTATAATTATACTCTGACGGAATTTTTAATATGTGCCTAAATGATTATGTGATTATTTGGGGGTATAGAAAGGGGGTGTTACAGAAGTGTCATTGGGTAGTGATTAAGTTAGGTAGATGTCAACTGGGATTGTTGAGTCTATAATTCGATACTACTAATAGTGAATTTCCTCCCTGGCTTGGTAGCCCCCAGACGTAGGTAGTTAGACCGAACTGGGTGAACAAGTCTTTGTGTCATTTACTGTTGTTTTTACCTTGTTCATATAGCAGATTGTGTTGTTGTGACATCACACTTAACATCACACATATGATACCAGAATTTCAATTGGTATTAGAGCAGGCATCCTGCTCTGCATCTGGGTGAGATCTAGGGCTGATACTTTCTGGTACAATGGATAAGGAGACTGGTGGATTTGTGAGTAGACCCCCTATTCTAGATGGCTCTAATTATGACTATTGGAAACCAAGGATGGTTACCTTCTTGAAGTCATTAGACAGCAGGGCTTGGAAGGCTATTGTGAAAGAATGGAAACATCATGTTATTGTGGAAAAGGATGAGAATGGAAAGGAAGTAGAGGGTAGCTCAAAACTGAAACCTGAAGAAGAATGGACCAAGGAAGAAGATGAGCTTGCCCTTGGGAATTCTAAAGCCTTGAATGCCATATTAATGGTGTTGATAAGAACATCTTCAGGTTGGTCAACACTTGTGAAGTAGCTAAGGAAGCATGGGATATCTTGAAGACTACTCATGAAGGAACCTCCAAAGTCAAGATGTCAAGCCTTCAACTTTTGACAACAAAGTTTGAAAATCTGAAGATGAAGGAGGACGGGACTATCCATGATTTCCACATGAACATCCTGGAGCTGTCAAATGCTTCTAGTGCCCTAGGAGAGAGGATGACTGAAGAGAAGCTGGTGAGGAAAATTCTTAGATCGCTTCCCAAGAGATATAAAATGAAGGTGACTGCTATTGAAGAAGCTCAAGACATCAGCAAGATGAGGGTTGATGAGTTGATTGGTTCTCTTCAAACCTTTGAGTTGGGATTGAATGAGGAGCCTGAAAAGAAGACCAAAAACATAGCTTTGGTGTCCAATACTAAAGATGGTAAGAAGGAGTGTAATTTTGAAACTCAGGAGGAACTGTCAAATGCTGTTGTGATGCTTGGGAGACAGTTTAATAAAGTGTTAAAGAGGATGGATAGAAACTATATACCTAATGTTAAGAACATCACATCTGACAACAACAGGTCTAGTGATCAGGTGAAGAAAACAATAGATGAAGAAAAGTCCAATCATGACAAAGGAGTTCAATGCTATGAGTGTGAAGGTTATGGTCATGTCAAGAAAGAATGCCCTACATACCTCAAAAAGCAGAAAAATGGGTTATCTGTTTCCTGGTCTGATACAGACAGTGAAAGTGAAGAAGAGAATGCCAAGCATGTTAAGGCATTGACTGGACTATGTGCCTCTGATGGAGAATCTAGTGATGGTGAATTGACCTTTGAAGAGCTGGCATCCTCTTATCAAGAGTTGTGTCTGAAAAGTGAACATGTCCTTCAAGAAAGGGAGAAGCAGAAGAAGATTATTGTACAGATTGAGACTAAGAAAGCTGAACTTAAGAATGAAGTTTTGTTGTTAAAATCCCAGCTTGATCAAATGTCAAAATCCATAAGAATGTTAAATAGTGGAACTGACACTCTGGATAAAATACTTGAAGCTGGAAAAGGTGCAAGTGATAAGACTGGTCTAGGATATGAGGGTGAGAAGAAGATATCTGCAGAGGCTAGTTCTTCTGGGGTTAAACAAAACATTCCTCATCAGCATGAAAAAGAACATGGTTCTGGAATTAAGAAGGATGTCCCTCATCCTAGGCAACAAAATAATGGAAAGGGCTATGGTCATAAGAAGTTGTTGTCTCAACCTCAAGGAAAGCCTTAGTTTTCTGGAGCTAGACAGTATATGCCTCCCCAATACCATAGGAGAATGCAGGCTTATAATTTCAAACATAACATGTTCCATCCAATGTCTCAACATTAAGGGAAAATGTATGGGCTTGGACCTAATAATGTTGTGCCTCATGGTGATGGCAGAAGAATGCCACATCATCATGGTAAAAGACAGCCTAAGCACTACAGAAGACATCCTAGTTATGGGAGAAGACATCATCAATACTTTGACAGATGGCAGCCTCAGCATTATGACAGAAATCATTATCAAGAGGGATACATTTCAATCACTTCAAAGAGTAAGATGTTACTATTGTGGTAGATTTGGCCATATACAATCTTCTTGCTTTAAACTGCATGGTTATCCCAAGCCTGTTCCTCAACCTAGACAGAAGCAGGATATGCCTCAGACTGTGAAACAATGGATTCCTAAAGCTGTTGTCACATGTCTATTGGCTCACTCATCAGTTAGAACCCCAGCTATGGATGGTTGGTATTTTGACAGTGGTTGCTCAATACATATGACTGGTTTCAAGAATCAGTTGGTAGATATCAGGACTTACTCCACAAAGGATGTAACTTTTGGTAATGGAGAAAAAGGGGAAGTAAAAGGAATTGGAAAATTGAGTTGTGAGGCTGGACCTAATCTTGAAAGTGTTCTTCTGGTCAAAGGGTTAACTGCTAATTTGATTAGCATATGTAATGAAGGATTCAAGGTTAGCTACACTAAATATGAATGTTTAGTGACTAATGAGAAGAGTGAAGTCATTATGAGGGGAGTTAGATCCATAAATAACTGTTATTTATGGGTTCCTCAAGAGTCCAGCTTATCATGTAATGTCAAGGATGATGTTATGACATCTGAATGTGACATTAGAAGGATCACCAAACAACCTAGTGTTATGCAACTATTCGGAGGAAATATTAAAGAAACTAAGGTAGTTGATGTTGATCATTCAGGTATGAAGGGTGACATTGAAACTTCTGAAACAAATCTTCACAGATTAGATGTTTCAGTCATTGAAGATGTTGAGATTGAAGATGAAGTTGAAGCTGAAGCTGGAAGAGAAAGGGATACTCATATTGAAGATGAGGTTGATGTTGAACATGATGTTGTAACATCACCTGCTAGGGATGTTACTCCTAGTCCCAGAGGGAAGAAGATTGCTGATGGGGTGGATGTTTTTGACTTATCTGATAATGAAGTAATTGGTAATACTATTCTTGGGATTGCCAATAGATTAAAAACTAGAAAAGGAAAGACTGTGGAATCCTCTCATAAGATGACAGCTGAAGGCAAGAAGAAAAAGACATCTGTTGTTGGTCCAACTAAATCTTGGAGCAAGGTTGCTGTGACCTCCAAAAAGAGAAAGGTTAGAGAAGAATCTGAATCTGAGTATGATGTTGAGGAAGATGTTCAAGACATCATCCCTGTCAGAAAGTCCATTTTGAAGAGAATTTCTGATAAGGTTCCTGAAGTGCCAGTAGACAACATATCCTTTCATTATGCTAGCAGTGCTTCAATGTGGAAATTTGTGTGCCAAAGGAGATTAGCTATGGAAAGAGAGCTGGGCAAAGATGCATTGGAGATGAAATAAATTATGGAGCTCATTCATGCTGCTGGACTGTTGAAGATTGTGACAAAATTCTCTAAGTGTTATGGTGGACTTGTTAAGGAATTTGTTGTTAACATTCCCATAGACATTTCTGATAAAAGAAGTGTGGACTTCATGAAGGTGTTTGTTAGGGCTAAGTGCATTAATTTCTCTTCTAGTACCATCAATAAGTATCTGGGAAGAGATGATCAAGAGGGCTGTGAACTGGAAGTGACTGATAATGATGTGTGTAAAGAGATCACAGCCACTCAGGTGAAGGTGTGGCCACTGAAAGGTAAATTGACAGCTAGCAAACTCAGTATCAAGTATGCTATTTTGCACAGAATTGGAGCTTCTAACTGGGTGCCTACTAATCACAAAACCACCATAGCTGTGGGATTAAGAAGGTTTATTTATGCTGTTGGGAAAAAGGTCAAGTTCAATTATGGGAATTACATATTTGATCAAGTTGTGAAGCATGGTGCCACTAATGCTATCAAGATGCCTATAGCATTCCCTTCCCTTGTCCGTGGAATGATCTTAGATCAACATCCTGGAATTCTAACCAGTTCAGATGTAGCATGTAAGAGGGAGTCAGCTTTATCCTTGCATCCCAAGTTGTTTGTTGGGAATCATGTTCCAGACATTGTTGTAACATCAAGTTCTGGTGTTAAGAAGGCTAGGACTAAAGCTGAGTTGATTGAAGAATTGAAGGCAACCTGCAAGGATCTTGATATGGTTATCAGTACTAGCACTACTAGGAAGTTGAGAATTGAGCAGATGATCAAATCCTTGGAACATGGTGAAGATGATGTGAGTGCCAATACTGAAGATTCAGGTTCAGAGGAAGGTGAGGAGAATGATACAGATGGTTCTGATGCTAGTGAAGATTGAAGGGCTGTTTTTGCTGTTTATTGCTTTTGTAGTTTATAGTTTTTGTTTCTGCACATTGTGTGCATGGTGTGTATCTTAGATAATAGTACTTTTATGTTTATCTTGGTTTTGTTCTATGATTTGTCTTGTCTTGTGGTGCTGACTTTAGACTGACAAGGAGAGCTAGTAGGACTAACTGTAGTAGAGTGTTAAGGTTTAACTTGTTGATAGTTGGCCAATTGTGGCTAAAAAGGGGGAGAGTTAGCCTATGTGTTGCCTAGTTGTCTGATGTGGCTCTAGGCTTGAGGGGGAGTGTGCATGTTTGAACAAGTGGTATGCTGGTTCTTGCTTTGAGGGGGAGTTTAGCTTTGTGCAGCTTATTATGTGATTGCTGCTGGGTTGAAGTTTTTTCCGTTTGAAGTTTTTTTTCGCTGCAGGTACCTCTGATGATGGCAGAGTTTGTTTTAGCCAAAATTAGCCAAAGGGGGAGATTGTTGGTTCTTGTTTTGGCTGGAATTTTGGTAAAACAAAGTTGAACAATGTTGATGTCATATGTCTGATGTCATAACATTGGTTCCTAACATTAACTGTTGCAGGGTTGAAGTTTTATATGCTGATGTTATAAGTGATGTCTTGACATCACTATATCATAACATCAGAACATCAGATTGTGATGGTTTAGGGTTGCGCGTGTTAGTGAGTTTTGAGGAGATCTGTTAGAGTGATTGGATGCGAATATCTTGGAGAAGAGATTTCCAATCAGATAAATTTGCAGATTATGGAGCAGACTCTGTAACCAACATTAGGGCTGATTTGGAGAGATTTAAAAAGATTTGAAGATCAAATTTGTTTTAAAATCAGATATTTTTGGAAGAGATCCAAGCCCAAGTCAGAATTATATAAAAGCAGCCTCAACCCTTGTTGAAATAGTAACAAAGAAAGAGAGCTAAAGACTGAGTATCATTTGTGTCTTCGTGTGTGTTTTGTAAACCATTCGTGTGTGAATTGGTGTTACTATTTTGAGTTGTAAGTGTATTCACTCTAGAGCTTTTAAGCAAGAGTGTGTTGTTCTTGATCAAAGCTGTTAAGTAGAATCAAGTTGGGTGATTAGTGTGTAATCATTGGATTGTATCACTGTGGTGAATTAGGGAGTGAGTGGTTTCTCATACCTAAGTGGTTTCTTAGGTAGAAGTGTCATTGGGTAGTGATTAAGTTAGGTAGATGTCAACTGGGATTGTTGAGTCTATAATTCGATAATACTAATAGTGAATTTCCTCCCTGGCTTGGTAGCCCCCAGGCGTATGTAGTTAGACCGAACTGGGTGAACAAGTCTTTGTGTCATTTACTGTTGTTTTTACCTTGTTCATATAGCAGATTGTGTTGTTGTGACATCACACTTAACATCACACATCTGATACCAGAATTTCAGTCTCATACCTAGGAAGAGTCTTAGGTAGAAATGAATCACGGGTAGTGATTAAGTGATAAGTTGTAAACCGGAGGTTGTTTAGCTTAGAATTAATACTATCTGGTGGATTTCATTCTTGGCTTGGTAGCCCTCAGACGTAGGTGTTGTTGTACGCCGAACTGGGTTAATAATTACTGTATGTTCGTTTACTTTCTGCAACTTGTATTTTGCTCCTTATTGTCATTGTGTTTGAAGTAGAGATCAAGTGTCTCGACATCTCTCAGGACATCTGAGATCTGCTACCAGAATTTCAATATTTATTTGATTGAATAATATTAGGTGGGCATTATTTTTAATAAATATTTAGTGGAATTATTATTATTATTTTATATAGTGGAAATAAAATAGAAATTAGAAGTTAATTAGAAATATTAAAAATAAGAAAAAGAGGGCAAAGAGAAGTAGAACTGTCATAACACATGAAATTGAGGAAAAGAGAAGAGAAGGAGAAAGAGTGTTAAGGCAAGAAGAGGAAGGAGATCAAAGAAGGAGAGTGAAGTCTCAATCCATAATTTTGCTAGGAATACCAAGGTAAGGGTGGGATTTCATATTGTATAAGGGTTGCATGATAACATGCGGGTGGGTATCGGTTTCTTTTTGAATGAATTTCCTTCCTATACCATGAATTGTGTTGATGAATATAATGGTGTTGTGATGTATGTTGGATGATTGTGTGTTGATGCTATCGAAATTATGTATTGATGCCACTGGGACTGTGTAATTGGTTGAATTGCATGACGAGAACTGTTGTGATATTGGGTGTTGTTGGAATCAGAGTCAGAACTTGAATTTATGATTTTTATGAAAAAATTAGGGGTTTTGGACTGTCTAAAAGTGATTTTCGTACTACTGCATAGCAGAAAACTACTTTTGTCGCAGTGATAACCGGTTACCACTTTTGGTGTAACCGGTTACACCTGAGACAACTTTTCTAAAAAGTGTTTTTCGAAGGTGTAACCGGTTACAGGTTCTGGTGTAACCGGTTACACTGTTCAAAAATAGTGTGATTAGGCTTTCAAAAAGGGGTGTAATCAGTTACTGGTTTTGGTGTAACCGGTTACATTGGGAGGAAACATTCAGAAACTTTGAAAATTCATAACTCAAATTCCCGGTGTCCGATTGAGGTGTTGTTCGAAGTGTTAGGAAGCTGACACAATAATCTTTAACTTAAAGTTAGTTTCAGTACCTGAACCAGATTTAATTAACTTGTTATGGTATTGTATGGTATGTGGGGTATATGTTATGTTGCGGTAATGTGTATGGACATCATGTTGTTACTTGCTATATTATTATATTGTTGTTGTTGAAAGTTTATAGCATGTGTATGCTGTATGGTGGTCAGAATTGGCATAGTACATTGATCATGGTGAACATCATTGTACATGTTGTTGTTGTTGCTTGTCTCGTATAAATCATGTATCATGGTGTTTGGATGGTGGTCTGTTTTGTGAGCCTTAATCTATGGTGGGGATTGGGTGTGAGTAACTAATTCCTATGGTGGTGGAATTAGTGAAGCGTTACCTATGGTGATGGTAACGATTTTGGTATAATCTGATCCTAGGTGGGGATTAAAGCGAGTGAACCTGAGAGTTCATAATTGATACCACATGCATTGAGTCCTGAGTTGAGTCTCTCTGCATTTGCATACATGTTGCATTATGATGTGTGGATTATTTTGAGTGTGAGTTGTGGAATGGGCGATTATGCATATGTTGTTGGTGTGCTTACATATTATTATGCGTTTCTTTATATGACTGTGATTTCTCACTCCTACTGTTTGAATGTTGCCTTTACATAGGCATCGTGCAAATAATCTGCAGTAGAGGCTTGGATTATGAGTGGAAGAGATTGCTCTTCGTTTTGCTTTTTGTCGAGTCGACGTCTGCTCTGATATGCAACACTGGGGAATGGAACGCTTATTTGTTTTTGTTTTTTTTTTGGAAATCTTGGTATCCGGCCTTGCGACCGACTAATCCAAGAGGGACCAATACCCACCGTCCACTAGCGGGGGCCCCGTTTCAAGCCAGAGCAAAGCTCCGTATGAACTAGCCCACACAAGAGTTGATTGCACCTAGTAGGATTCGAACCTGCGACCTTGAGAGGAGCACACTCTCAAGACCCAAGCCTCCACCACTAGGCCAACCCTTGGGGGTTAAACACTTATTTGTTTACTTTAAGTTTTGTGGAGTTTACCATGTGATCTTTGATGTTTATTAGTTTCTCATAATTACTTTATATCACGATTATGTTTTTAAAATATTAAAGATAATCGGTTGTTGATGCTTTTCCGCTGCTAAATAAAAATTGAACTTCAGACTTGTTGATTATGGCTATTAGCATTATTATTATTAATTTTTAAAAGTTTTATGTGTTACATATCCTATTGCATGAACATTTTGGTGATAAAGTAGCATCCTAATTGTGTGGTGATTTTTAATTTACTCTGATTTTATTTATAAATTACGTGAGGAAAATTAGGGTGTTACACTAACTTGTCGGTCCTTCCTTTAAAATGAGGCAAGAGGATATGTAACACTTTTGAGGAATGTGTCATTCCTTTTTATGAGTTTTTATTCACCCGAATAAACCTATGGTTGCCTGTATTCGAGTTATAAATGGAGGTTTTGAAGTTTTTGAAGGTTGCCCCCTCGCAGCTCCATCCCAGTGCCGGGATTTTATGAAGGTGTTCCAATTCTGAGCAGAGTATCACTCTTAGAAACTCTTATTCCTTGTTCTTCCATATCTTTACCGTAATATATACCTCTAGGTATGATATTTGGGATCAAGGGCTTCTTCTGCTATGCCAAAATGTTCACATGTCCAGTCCTTTTTTCTGAGAGCTCAGGCAATTTTTGGGGCACTTCATACTGGTGAAACCCTGTATTTCATAAGCCCATTCCACGCTCCATCGCGTTCCTACTAGACTTTCTTGTTTTTGCTAGGATAGGTCCCAAAATGTTGGGTTTGGGTCCATTTTCACCGTAAACCTCATTCGTATTTTGTCCAGCTAGATTCTTTCACCCTTGAAGAGGTTATGATGACGAGAGATTTGGAGATTCTTTACTGGGGTCTTGGCTATGAGGATGGATTTGGACCTACTAAAATGAAGTATTCTCAACTAAGGAAACATTCCATTGATACCCACGCTATTGTGGGCGCAGTCAGTAGTCTGGAGAGGAAAGAAATTTTGGTGAAAATGAAGCCATACCAATTTTTTATCAAGGGTATTTGATACTTATAGATAAAATGGATGTTCTGCAGAAGGTTTATGCTATTTCCAAAGAGTGAGAGGCTTAAGGTGTTAAAATTTCTCCTCTGACCCGAGCCATCACTCTTTCTCCTGTCGGTTATACCATGCTTGTTACTATTGAGGCTTCCTAATCACTTTTGGACTTGGCCAACCTTCTTATGAGGATGCTGCATGATTCATGAAGATCGATCTTGGTCCCCTGTAGCAAAAAAAAAGGGATCGGGACAAAGATCAAAGTCTTCTCTTGGAGGAAGAGTAAACTTAACAAATCCGACTGTCTGGGGGTGTTGCTTCAGGGTCGACCACCCCTCTTTTCAAGTTGCCGGCTATTCTGCCTTATTGGATTCCTGCACTTCCCAAGATACTGGAATTGTGATATTTAAGGAGGATCTTGCCTACCTCCAAAATATTCCTTAAGCGGAGAAGATGCAGCTTTTCTTCGAAGCCACTTTTTACTCTTATCAGACTACTTCTATGTTCCCCATAGCTTTTGCTGGTTGGAGGGATGTTATAGCCATGAGTAATCCTTTAAAAGAGAGGGATACCTAAAAGGGGAAGTGTGAAGTTATGGAATATAAATGGTATAAGCTTCAAGAGAAAATGTCAGCCTTCAAGAGAAGGCTAGTCGTGCTGAGGATCTTTAGGAGGAGGTGAAAATTCATGGCTTCCCTTGTTTTTCAGCTGTCAGGATTGGTGAGATTGAGTCCTCCCTGGAGACGGAGGATAATTCCTGACTAAATATGGTTGCCATTGCAGAGGAGATAAAAACTCGTGCTGACGAGGTTTCCAAATCTCTTCAACATGAGAAGGAATCCTGAACTAAGGACCGCGAGGCCCACGATGGTCTGGTGGCTGAGCTGAGAAAAAAGGTCGACGAATCCCTCCAACAAACTCTTAAAAATGTGTATGATGCTTTTGATCAAACAATCAAACAGGTGGAAAAACTTCGTCGGGATATCTCTTTCCCCGTTCACAACATGACTCATTCAAGTTCGTTCCGGGATGAGGTCTTGGTGGAAAACCTCAACGCATGCGTCTCAAGCTGGATACTGAAATTACGTGTTGAACGATGAATCCAACCCATCAAAATTTATTCATATTAAATAACAGATTAAACCAAACCCAACCCAACTTAACCTATATACATATCACTCAATAAGTACAGATTTGAAAATAGGGAAGTGATTTTTCCAGAAATATAAAATAAAACAAAACAAAACAAAAACAAAAACAAAAAGGCAAAGTGATCAGAAATTGTTTTATAAACAAGAATACATCTTCGTCTGTTTGGTTACGTGTTAAAACACTCCATCTTCGTCTGTAAGCTTGTTTGGTTTTCTCTATTGGAATTGATTTTATCATCTGTAATCGATTATATCTGAAGCCAAGGTTAGTAGCTCTCACGTTAACCCCAAAATAAATTCACCTTTGTTGCGGGTAAGAGTTTCAGTTTTTTTATTCCTTTAATAACCTTAATAATTGTTATCAATTCCACGAAATTTCTAATCTTTCATTGCTCTTTAATGTGATCCTGAGTATACTATTGTTAACCTTGAATTTGCTCATATGTATATGTTCGTAAACACTTCAAAATGTCGTTAAAGTGTTTGATGAAATGTTTTGGTATTTAGTTGTGTGATAATTTGAAAATGATTTAAGTGATGATATTGGAATCGATTTGAAGGTGTAATGGGAAATAAGGATGGAAAAGATATATTCAAAGGTGTAGATTGGAAAGCTGTTTGTGGTGAGATGCACCAAAACCCTAATGTCCAACCAACTCTCCCAAAACAACTCCCAAGAAAATTAGACTAGTATCAGAATTCTATTTCCTTCATAAATGGCCATTACCCTCAGCATTGTTGTTCTATAGTGCTTGTATTGCCGGTGGAGTTGGTGCGGGCATGCTAGTAGAAACATGGATCGACAACAAAATTAGAGGTACTCATATACAGTTAGTTATTGACGTAATAAGTAATTCTAGAATATCATAATGTTTCAGTTTGTATGCAAATTTGTGATGATAATTAATATGTAATAAACGTTTTCTTCAGTTTGAGTACTTTATTTATATCCAATATTATCATCTCAATCAAGACCTAGCCATTTAAAACTCAAAACTTACTAGTAGTATGTTCAAATTTCCTACTTACTAGGAGTGTATTAGTGTTGATATACATGCATTATTTTCTTTTCTAGACTTGCAACACAACTTGTTATTATCTGACTATTTTGCTTTTCATTCAACTTATCAGAATTTGTCATTTTATTGTTTTGTTTCTCTATCAGTTAGATTAGTTTATTTCACACTTTTGTAACATCTCTTTGGATTAAATTATGCTCTACAATTCATACTTTTAATCAGAGTTATTAATAGCGGATAGCAGAGCAGAGGGCCGACCCCAAAAATGGGATAACAGGATAGCGCATAATGTGATAAATTTTTGTACTAATAATTATATAATAATCTATAAAACATATGTCATATACTTATTATAAAACTAAACAAATATAACAACACTCAAGAGATTTATAAAATCTAATGTCAAAGATAATGCTTAATCAAGATTCAAAACATTATAGAAAATTCAAAACATAGTTGAAGATTCAAAACATTATAGAAAATTCAAAACATAGTTGAAGATTCAAAACATCACATCTTAAAATTCAAACTTAGAACTATTATATGAAAATTCAAGCAAACATAAAAATCAAATATCATCCTTTAAGATGTATTCTTCATAGATCATCAAAATATTCCTCCAATACTTCATCTTCATAATCTTTTTCAACATTTTCTACCACCACTTATTATGCCCTATATGTACTTGAAACTTCAAGTAGCCTTGACCTCCTAATGTATATTACAGGCTCATTAACCCCACTTGCTTTGGGAACTTGAGCCCAAGTTAAATCATCATCTTCATGAACCAATTCTTCTTCTAAAGGTTCACCATCTTCGCATATCTTTCCTATCTCTTCCACTAACCATTGAGTGTGATAATTAATTTCACCAAATTCCATAGGATCAATCTTGTCATGAATTTTAAATCTTTAATAAAACCTTGGTTATACTTGATGAAAAACAAGTCTTGCAACCTTTGATGTTCCAACTTATTTTTCTTCTTGGAATGAATCTAAAATACAATAATTTTAAGTATTAATTTAATAATGCTTTAATGTCAGATACTTTAATATCCTAGTATTCAAGCTGCAGTATAACGACAAGAAGCAAAAGATTTGGAAGAATTTCCTCCGGGTTTTTATCATCTCCACAGGGATCAATGTAAGGGAAAGAATGTCGTTTAACAATCTATACGTTTCTAAGCTTGGTTTGAATGGTTTAAAAGCGTAAAATATGGAAAGAAAAACATATGAACAAGTAAAGAATACATTCTTTAGAGAGGAGAGAACTTGTCTGAAATTAAATTTCATCTACCCTATCAAATACTTAAATCTACCGATCAGTTGTACACAACTTAAATCACTCATCAATATCATCACGTATCACTCACATCAGCGTTCATGTCTGAAGCGTCAACGAGAGTTCTACCGTATTGTCTCATCGGTGATGTCTTACGCAATTAAAAAACACAAAGCATTAAACATCGATACCCACTGTGAATATTAGCTCTAAATCTATTTCTAGAGTTCAGAACCTAACAGTGTGAAGACATAGCTTCTCAATGGTTTTGATGAAGACAATAATGTTCATTCAAGGTTTTATGTACAAAAGAAAATGGATCAAAGACTTCAAAGCTAGAACAAGTTTCATATTAATTCAAGTCTTGAAGATTTCTCAAAGAAGGAAAAAGAAGAAATGCATAAGACTTGACTACTCTTGCAAGATAGGATTAATTAAACTTTTAGGTATATGAAATTCTTGACTAAAACAAATCTTAGTGCTCAAGTTTTATAATCATGATTTAAAAAGTCATTCTTTCTTTTAAAACCTTGAGAAAACATTTTTCAAAGTTTATCTAAAGTCTTGGTCATAATTTGAGATGATATATGGCTTAGAATCATTTGCATTAAGAATTTTTCAATTTTTACACTGATGCAATCGATTGTCATCCTGATGCAATCGATTGCACTAGGCTAAATTTTCAAATTTTTTGCACGTTACACTTGGTGCAACCGATTGTCATTCTGATGCAATCGATTGCACCTGAAGCTTTTTTGAAAAATTCTTTGTTTAAAAGCACCTTTTCATGATACCTCTTGCCTGCATCTTTTCCATTCATTGTATAATAGTTTTCAAAAATTCTTTCAAGCATTGCCTTGATTATTGAATGGGTGCATGCACACTATATATTGAATTCAAAGTTTCTTTTGTAATTCACCTCTTTCAAAAAACTCTATACAATCACTAAGCATATTTTTTCATAACATAAATTTTATACAAGATACTTTTTGAATACCATTTTCATATTACATACATAAAAGTATTATTTGAGCACTTAGAGAGTTTATGATATTGAAATTTCATATTTGAAAGAGAAGCAGTCCTTCATAGGATTTATATACTACAAACTTGTTTCAAAAACTCTTGTTGTAACATATCTTATTTTTCCAGGATTGTTGGATATAAGATTGTTTGGTTGTAAACCTTGTTATCCGAATTGTGGATACAAGAGGTCCATTTGTGAGAGGTTGATTCTCGGTTGGACTTTAAACTTGTAAAATCCAAGAGGGTGTTCTTGGTGTGGATTGTTAGAGTCTTGTATAGGAAGACTAGGTGTGTCTTGTCCTAAGATCTAACATTAGTGAAAATCTCTTTCGTGTTGAAAGGGGAGTGGAGTACTCTCGACCTGTGAGGGGAACCACAATACGTCTTGGTGTTCTTTACTTTCCGCATTTACCGATTTCCTCACTTAGAAACTTTTAGGAAAGTAAAATTCTAAAACCGTCAAAAATCCGGATAATTGTCTAAGAGCCTAATTCACCCCCCTCTTAGGCACACATATAACTTACAATTGGCATCAGAGCAGGTTATAGGTAACCTGTTCCTACAGATCCAGTATGGCTTCCGCAAGCACAAACCCGGTATTCAAAGACGGTGGAAGTAGTAACAAGCCCCCACTTTTCTCTGGAGAGTATTTTGACTTTTGGAAAATCCGCATGAAGGCACATCTTGAAGCACAAGGAGAAGGTATATGGAAAGCCATTGAGAATGGTCCGCATAATCCGGTTAATGTGGTCGATGGTGTTGGTACTCCAAAGTTAAAAAATACATATGATGAAGATGACAAGAAAAGAATCTTGAATGAAAATAAAGCTGTCAATATTCTTCAGAGTGCATTAAGTATGGATGAGTTCTTTTGTGGTTGTCAATGTAAATCGGCTAAAGAAATATGGGATACGTTGGTAGAAACACGTGAAAGTACGGCTGAAGTAAAAAGATCCAGACTAAACACTTTAAGTCAAGAATATGAAATGTTCCGAATGCAGCCCAGAGAATCCATTGTTGCACTACAGAAGAGATTTGTTCATTTGACTAACCACTTAATGGAACTTGGTAAAACATTCTCAAATGATGAATTAAATCTCAAAATTCTAAGATCATTGACTAGAGAATGGCAACCAAAAGTAACGGCAATATCGGAAAAGAAAAGCCTCTCTACGATGACTTTCGCATCTCTATTTGGTAAACTTCAAGAGCATGAGTTAGAACTTGAAAGATTGGAGAAGCATGAAATACAAGTAAAAGATTCAAAAGACGTTGCCTTAAAGACAAAAGTAAAAAATTATGATAGCAATCAAGAGGATGAGTCCAATAGTGATGAAAATAATGATCTTGTCAAAATTTTTGAGAAGTTTCTAAGAAAAGAAACAAAAAAGGAGATCACTAAAGGGGAAGCACCAACGAGAAAGATTAAATGCTTTGAATGTGGAGAAAGAGGACATGTTAAAAGTGAATGTCCTACACTTCAAAAGAAAAATAAATTCAAGAAAAAGAATCATAAAAAGGAAAGGAAAACATATGTAGACAACGAAATAAGTTCATCTTCAGATGAAGAACATGTAAATCTTGCATTGATAGCATCACACCACTCCGATGATGAAGAAGATGAGGTTAGTAATAATTCTTTTGATAGTGATGCACAAGGTGTCATAAATGAATTGTTAAATGAATGCAAAATTTTGTATAAAACTATATCATCTCAAAATAAACAAATTTCAACTTTAGAAGAAAAAAATGTTTCATTAGAAAAAGAGATCGAAAATGAGAAACAAAAGATGATTAGTGAAAAACAGAATTTTGTATGTAAAAATTGTGAATCTCTCTCTTTTCAAATTGTTCAATTAAAAAGAGTACTTGAAAGGTATGAGAAAGTACAAATTGGATTGGAAGAAGTCCTTAGTCAACAAAGATATTCAAATGATAAAAGTGGACTTGGATATTCAAAGTTTTCTAAACCAAGTTCAAGTAAAACTATATTTGTTAAGGCTAAGGATCAAACTTCCAAAGAGAAAGTGAACAAACCTAGGAATGTGCATCCTAATCCTAAAAAGAAAATATTTCTTAAAAAGAAATCTTATGTTCCAAGATATAAGAGCAACTTTGAACCTACTTGTTTTTATTGTGGTATTGTTGGCCATACACCTAATGCTTGCTATGTAAGAAACTCTAGTGTTGCAAGTGGGCATTATGTGTGGGTAAAGAAAGGTACTAACTTTGATGGACCCAAAGCACATTGGGTACCAAATCAAACTTAATTTGTTTTGTAGGTTTGCTTGAGGACCACTTTAAATCTATGTTGTTTTGATAAGTGGTGGCTCTAAGCTTTTGGTGGGAGACATAAACTAACTTTCAAGTGTAGTTCAAAAGTCCAAGGGTTATTTCACATATGGGGAATACCTTAAAGGAAGAATTCTTGGCATTGTCAAAGTTGAAACACTAACTTTCACATCCATTGAAGATATACTTTATGTTAAAAGACTAAAGCATAATCTTCTAAGTACAAATCAACTTTGTGACAAAGGCTTCAAGATCACGTTCGCCAAGGATGAATGTTTTGATGAAGTCAATCATGAGGTAAATCTCATAGGTAAAAATTGTCTTTATTTTTCATAATTTCTTTATATACTTCAAGTCTTTTCCCATCCTTTTTCTTAATGACAAAGGGGGAGAAGAATTGTGTATTATTGCTTGGTTTCTCTAACAAAATATGCAGATTTCAAAACTCTCTAAAATCATGGATTAAGGGGGAGCAATATCCAAGGGGGAGTAAGCTTTGGTTAGAGAAACAAGATTGGATCAAATTTTCAAGAATTGGGTTGTCATCATCAAAAAGGGGGAGAATGTGAAGACATAGCTTCTCAATGGTTTTGATGAAGACAACAATGTTCATTCAAGGTTTTATGTACAAAAGAAAATGGATCAAAGACTTCAAAGCTAGAACAAGTTTCATATTAATTCAAGTATTGAAGATTTCTCAAAGAAGGAAAAAGAAGAAATGCATAAGACTTGACTACTCTTGCAAGATAGGATTAATTAAACTTTTAGGTATATGAAATTCTTGACTAAAACAAATCTTAGTGCTCAAGTTTTATAATCATGTTTTAAAAAGTCATTTTTTCATTTAAAACCTTAAGAAAACATTTTTCAAAGTTTATCTAAAGTCTTGGTCATAATTTGAGATGATATATGGCTTAGAATCATTTGCATTAAGAATTTTTCAATTTTTACACTGATGCAATCGATTGTCATCCTGATGCAAACGATTGTACTAGGCTAAAATTTCAAATTTTTTGCACGTTACACTTGGTGCAACCGATTGTCATTCTGATGCAATCGATTGCACCTGAAGCTTTTTTGAAAAATTCTTTGTTTAAAAGCACCTTTTCATGATACCTCTTGCATGCATCTTTTCCATTCATTGTATAATAATTCTCAGAAATTCTTTCAAGCATTGCCTTGATTATTGAATGGGTGCATGCACACTATATATTGAATTCAAAGTTTCTTTTGTAATTCACCTCTTTCAAAAAACTCTCTACAATCTCTAAGCATATTTTTCCATAACATAAATTTTATACAAGATACTTTTTGAATACCATTTTCATATTACATACATAAAAGCATCATTTGAGCACTTAGAGAGTTTATGATATTGAAATTTCATATTTGAAAGAGAAGAAGTCCTTCATAGGATTTATATACTACAAACTTGTTTCAAAAACTCTTGTTGTAACATATCTTATATTTCCAGGATTGTTGGATATAAGATTGTTTGGTTGTAAACCTTGTTATCCAGATTGTGGATACAAGAGGTCCAATTGTGAGAGGTTGATTCTCGGTTGGACTTTAAACTTGTAAAATCCAAGAGGGTGTTCTTGGTGTGGATTGTTAGAGTCTTGTATAGGAAGACTAGGTGTGTCTTGTCCTAAGATCTAACATTAGTGAAAATCTCTTTCGTGTTGAAAGGGGAGTGGAGTACTTTCGACCTGTGAGGGGAACCACTATACGTCTTGGTGTTCTTTACTTTCCGCATTTACCGATTTCCTCACTTAGAAACTTTTAGGAAAGTAAAATTCAAAAACCGTAAAAAATCCGGATAATTGTCTAAGAGCATAATTCACCCCCCTCTTAGGCACACATATAACTTACAAACAGATGTTCATCTTAGATCGAGTTCGAACCATATATGTCTATAGCAATCCAAACCCATTAAGATAAATATTGAAATCAAAGATAACATCGATATAGATTTCTAAAAGAGATTGTATACAACATCCATGATATATATATATATATATATATATATATATATATATATATATATATATATATAATCAAGCTAAAATTACAAACAAAACCCAAAAAATAGAGGGTACAAAGAGAAGAAATAAGATGAACAAGAATCTTTCGGTTTGTCAACGCCGATTGAAGCAAATCCAACTCCGGATCATCAAGATATACACTCGAATGTTGTTTCTAAGCCTCTCTATCCAAATGAATGTTTTAATGGAGCTGAGTGTAAAAATCCCCCAAAACATAAACCTAACAATGTTTTACAAATGAATATATAAAATTTCAAAATCGGGAGCTCGCTAAGCGTGTGCTGAGTGGGCTAAGCGCGCTCAGAAAAACAGAGAAAAATACCATAACTTGAGAACTGTAACTCCGATTTACGCACGGTCAGAAGTGTTGGAAAGCTTAATCAATGCTCTATATTATAATGACTAAATATCATTGTTTGAATACCTAAAAAAATGAGATAAAAACAATCAAACTCAACAATATTTACACGAACCAATAAAAACTACATTAAAATACTAAACAATTACTTATTCACACTAAAGTTGAGGTTATTGCTAGAAAAACTAATGAATCAAGTCAATAAGTGTCAATTATTCACACTAAAAAACACCAAAATTTGGAACTTATCACCTAGTAAAAATTAATACTTACATGCTCAAAGATGCTCAATTATGCCCACAACTAGTTAGATTACAAAAATCACACGTCACCTTCTTCTTGTTATTTATATCCTTCCAATGATTATATTTCCATGCTTCGTCAATATTACTACCACTCGGTTTGAAGATTTGACCACATGAAGCAACTGGGGTGGAATTCGATGTAGAGGAAGATATTGCCATATTGTCTAGGAATAAAATATAAACAGAACTCAATGGATGAAACATAGATGAAACTACCCATGGATGAATAAAAAATAGATGAAACAATATATGAAAATACTTATTACTCATGGATGAATAAATAATAGATGAAACAATAGATGGAAATACCCATTACTCATGGATGAATAAACAATAGATGAAAATACTCATTACTCAAAGCAGAAAACAGAGGGAATTAATAGATGATACAAGAACTTACAATATGAAAAACAAAGGAGGAGGAGGAGGAGCAGAGTAAGGGGGTCGAAGAGAGATAGACGAATGGAGGAAGGGGTGCCGGTTTCCAGAGAGAGAGAGAGAGAGAGACAAATGGAGGAGAGAGCGCCAGTTGTAACGTAAGTTGAGGGAGTTGAAGACGTATTAGGGACTTAGGGCACAAAGAGAGAAGAGGAAGTATGAAGTCTGAACGTAAAAGAAAAATAGAGGAAAAAAAGAGTTTTAATGTTTTAAAAAATGAGGGCAAAATAGTAATTTTTCATTAAAAAAAATTGATAAACGCTCAGTTCAGGGTGCAAAACGCAACCTGCGACCCACATTTGCGAAGATATCGACTGTGTTTTCAAACGACGTTATTCCCCCTCTTCTCACGTGGTGGGTGGCCGTTTCGGCCGGACCGCCCAAGATCACGTTGGGTGCGGCCGCAATCGATAACTCTGCTTTTAATTAACTCGACTTATATTATGGTCTTAATCATACATATTATTTATTTTAAACAAGTTATGGCTTTGCTTCACTCCATTAAAGGGTTGGGATTTAGGTTTGCAATTGAAACTTTTTGACTCATGCATTAAAGAGATGGGTTTTAGAGTTGCAATTGAAGCTTTTTGACTCGTGCATTAAATGGTTGGGTTTTAGGTTTGCAATTGAAGCTTTTTGACTCATGGGAATCACGTTGGGTGCGGCCGCAATCGATAACTCTGCTTTTAATTAACTCGACTTATATTATGGTCTTAATCATACATATTATTTATTTTAAACAAGTTATGGCTTTGCTTCACTCCATTAAAGGGTTGGGATTTAGGTTTGCAATTGAAACTTTTTGACTCATGCATTAAAGAGATGGGTTTTAGAGTTGCAATTGAAGCTTTTTGACTCGTGCATTAAATGGTTGGGTTTTAGGTTTGCAATTGAAGCTTTTTGACTCATGGGAATCACCGCTCAATGTATTTGGTGGATATACTAGGATATCCGAGAGCTCTGCTTTAGTTTTACTATTTTCTCCTTGGATGTTTTGTTTAGCTTTAAGGGTGGTGGTTAGGGATGTTCAAAAAACTGGAAAACTGAACTAAACCATCAAACTGAACCGAACCATGTTTAAACGAACCAAACTATTTCTTAAATTCAAGAATCAAAACTATGATTTTTTAAACGTTACTCTAATTAAAACCGAACCGAAGTAACCAAACCTGAACTGTAAATAACTGTAACAACAAAGAATATTATTTTTGTTAGGAATAATAAGTCAAGTGTGAGTTGGAGTCCCACATTGGTTATAAATGTGAAAACTTGATCATTTATAAGTGGAAGAACCCACACACCTATCACCTTAAGGTTTTGGATGAATATGTGGTGTCTCTCTCACTTGTGCGTTGTTCTTGACCCAATGTTGATGCTCATCCTCATGACCCAACAAATGGTATTATGAGCCTTTGATTTGAATAAAGGGCCCGACTTACTTGTATCGAAATGCCTAGAAAGAGGTGTCTCGTTGAAATCAAGATTCCCAAGAAGAGGTGTCAACGGCAGTACAAGTGTATGTGGACAATTTTTTTTTTCACTTGAGGGGGAGCACAGTGGACTCACACTTAGGCATGACAACATAACCCATACCCACAGGTACCCAACCGGACCGCCCCGAAGTTGATGGAGAAAACCCGCTTTAATTGGGTTTGGATTTTCCCTGATTAAAAAATATGGAGACGAGTCGAGTAATGAAGACACTAGTACCCACCCGAACCCGTCCTTGAACCCGTGTGTTTATTTTATTATGTACATTATTATTCAGTTTAGTTAATTTGGAATATTAAATATGTGACCAATGTTTTGATATTTTGATTTGTATTAATTATTTAAAAAATTTGAAATGTATGTATGAAATTTTTTGAGATTGTTTATTTGTAATATAATTTAATTTTGGAAAAAAATAAATATTTCTATTAAAAAATTGATTTTACTAAATGGATAGTGGTAGTGTGGGGATACCCGAACCAAAACCGAACCCGTTTCGGACGGGTTTGGATTTTAATTCTCCATCCCCGTTTGGGTTTAGAGCGGGGAACGAAGAATGTTTGGGGATTCATATTTGGGTTTGAGGATGTAAAAACCGTCCCCAACCCGCGCCGTTGTCATGCCTACTCACATTCGAGAGGGAATGTTAAGAATAATAAGTCAAGCGTGAGTTGGAGTCCCACATTAGTTATAAATGTGGAGATTTAACATTTATAAGTGGAAGAACTCACACACCTATCACCTTAAGGTTTTTGGTGAATATATAATATCTCTCTTACTTGTGTATTGTTCTTAACCCACTGTTGATACTCCTCCTCATGACCTATCAATTTTAAACGTTTCACTAATTGAAACCAAATCTAAGAAATCAAATTTTGACTATAAATTTATTAATTACTAATATTTTGATGATACAACTATACAAATTTATTTAATATAAAATAGAAAAAATCATCTATAAAACTATTTTATGTTCAAAATTCTATAAAATAAATTCAAATGAATACGATTATTCTTAAAAAGCTTTAAATATTATTTTTCCTAAAGTATAAATGAGTTAAGTTTTAGTATAAATTATATAAATTATAATAAAAGAAGATTATAGAAACACAAATCAATTTAGTTCATTAATTTGAATAAATTGAAATTTAATAAATAGGTTAATTGTTGTTATATATATATATATATATATATATATATATAAATATATATATATATATAATTGTTTAACATATGTATGATTATACATAAGTTAATATCAAATTGTTTAAATACACAAATGAATTTATAATTTAAAAAAACTGAGGGACCAATATTAAATGTTAGCCATCAATATTTTTTCCTTTTCTCACTTTAATTACAACTGCTATTGGGTTTCTTTTGAGTGAACTTGGTTCCCAACTCCAACTCGAACTCGGTGCTCTCGGACATGCTATAGCTTTGCTGTTTGTACGAGCCACTTTTCCGGCAGCTTTTCTTTTAACTGACGGATCTTAGATCGCTCGCCGGAGACGGTTGCTTTGAACCGCTTATTCAATCACATCTTGCCGGAGACGGTTGCTTTCAATCGCTTATTCAATCACATCTCGACTCTGCTGCCGCTCTTCAGGGACAGGTGAGTTTGTTGTAGGAGAATTCAGATTTCCTTTTATTCCTTCAATAACCTTAATAATTGTTATCAATTCCTCGAAATTTCTATTCCTTGCTCTTTAATGTGATCCTCAGTATACTATTGTTAACCTTGAATTTGTTCATATGCATATGTTCGTAAGCACTTCAAAATGTCTTTAAAGTGTTTGATGAAATGCTTTGTTATTTAGTTGTGTGATAATTTGAAAACGGTTTAAGTGATGATATCGGTATCAATTTAAAGGTGTAATGGGAAGTGAGGATGGAAGAGATCCATTCAAAGGTGTAGATTGGAAAGCTGTTGGCGGTGAGATGCAGCAAAACCCTAACGTCCAACCATCTCTCGCAAAACGACTCCCCAAGAAAATTAGACTAGTACCGGAATTCTATTTCCTTCCTAAATGGCCACTACCATCCGCGTTGTTGTTCTGTAGTGCCTGTATTGCTGGTGGAGTTGGTGCTGGTATGCTAGTAGAAGCATGGATCGACAAGAAAGTTAAAGGTACTCTTATTTCTGCTTTCTTCTCATTTCTCCTCAATTTAGGTACCTGAAGTTTAGGTTGTGAGCATTTTGGTGTTCTGGACATCTTTTTTAGTACATATATATAATTTCTCTTCACTTTTCTCATTCAAACAAGTATTATATCTCACATATGACTATATTTTTTTATATCTCACATATCACTATATTTTTTTATATCTCACATATCACATCACTATTTTAGCTTAACTCAGAAAAGAAAATATATAGTTAGTTAGTTACATAGTAAGTAACTCAAGAATATCAGAATGTTTCATTATGTATGCAAAATTGTGATGATAATTAATATGCAATAAAAGTTTTCTTCAGTTTGAGTACTTTATTTCTATCAATATTAGCATCTCAATTAAGACCTAGCAATCTAAAACTCAACACTTACTAGTAGTATGTTTGAATTTTCTACTTCCTAGGAGTCTATTAGTGTTGATATACATGCATTATTTTCTTTTGTAGACTTGCAGCACAACTTGTTATTATCTGACTATTATGCTTTTCATTCAACTTATCAAAATTTGTCATTTTATTGTTCTGTTTACTCTGTCAGTTAGATTAGTTTATTTCACACTTCTGTAACATCTCTTTGGATTACATTATGCTCTACAATTCATACTTTTAATTGACTTAACTTATATTATGGTCTTAATCATACATATTATTTATTTAAAACAAGTTATGGCTTTGCTTCACTGCATTAAAGGATTAAAGGGTTGGGTTTTAGGTTTGCAATTGAAGCTTTTTGACTCATGCATTAAAGGGCTGGGTTTTAGGTTTGCAATTGAAGCTTTTTGACTCATGGGAATCACCGCCAAATGTCTTTGGTGGATATACTAGGATATCAGATAACTCTGCTTTAATTTTACTATTTTCTCCTTGGATGTTTTGTTTAGCTTCAAGTGGTGGTGGTTAGGGCTGTTCAAAAGAACTGGAAAACCGAACTGAACCGAACCATTTGATTTTTTAAACGTTTCTCTAACTGAAACCGAACATAAGTAGCCAAACCTGAACGGTAAATAACTATACCAACAAAGAATATCATTTTAAATGTTTCTCTAACTGAAACCGAACCTAAGTAACCAAGTCTGAACTGTAAATAACTGTACCAACAAAGAATATTATTTTCAATGTTTCTCTAACTGAAACCGAACCTAAGTAACCAAACCGAAACTATGATTTTTTAAAAGTTTTTCCAACAATGAATATTATTTTTTGAACAGCTTTTTGAGAAATGAAATAATAGGTCTAAAAAGTAAAACAAGAATCAACATAAAACTCCAGATGGAAAAATACTGAACCGGTTCTCCAGTTGCCAATTTGTGACTTCATTCTTCAGTTCAAATATAATTTTGGTTTAATTCAGAGCAAAAATACTGAGCCGGTTCACCGAACTGTTATGAGTCAGTTAAGTAGAAACCATTAATGGTTCAGTTCGGTTTTTGGAACTGTTGTGACTGTTCAGTTTAGTTTTCTCTCTGATCCAAACCATGACAGTCCTAGTGGGAAGATGTTTCTCATTTTCTTCTAATAATCTACTTTAGACTTTGATCATTTTTCAATTGGTCTTCTATTGGTGTTCATAATTTTACATATTTTGATGTTAAATGCATTTTCAGCAAGCTTAATTCAGGTTTATGACTATCTCATATTGTGCATTTCAACTTTTCTAGGCTAAACGAAGAAGTTTAGTTGTCCGGTACCAGTGTTTTTATTCTTATTTGTTTTTAAAGTTTGAGATTATTCTCATGCTCTTTTAATTATGTGCTGCAGATGATGGTGGGGTTATATGGGAGTTTGAAAAATAAACTCTGGATTTTTGCTACATCTAATGTCACATGACTGCCTCCCCAGCACTCCACTCATATATTGATCTCTACTCAAATTTATCTATAGTTATTAGTTTAACAAATAAGTGTGATTCAATAGTTTATTTGGGTTCTTTCTTAGACTGTTGATCGACTAGTAGTTATCAATTGACATCTCTCCTTGTTTAAGAATTTTTTTTAGAAAGTGCAATTGTATTTTGTTTCTTGCTTCTCTATGAGATCATATTACTACAATAAGAACACAATATCCAGAAGTAGATCTTCTATCAGACGGTGACTGACCCAGTCTACATATGAATAACAAGTGATTTTTTGTATCACCCTTATCTTCATATAATAGTCTTCTTCCTGATGCGTTCTTTATATAACTAAGAATCTGAATAATTGCGTTTCAACGACTATTACAAGTAACGTTCAGAAATTGGCTCACAATATTCATTGCAAATGTAATATTCGGTCTGGTGACGGTAAAATAATTGAGTCTACCCACAAGATCTCGATATCTTCTCGGATCTTTCAAAGTCTCCCTTTAATCCGGAAGATGCTTAAAGTTGGGATCCATAAGAGTATCAATGGAACGACAATCAAACATACCGGTTTCACTTAAGATGCCTTTAACCATATAGTCAGTAAAGATGCTCTTGAGTCCACTAATCAGGTTGTTCTGTTGAAGATCCATCTCCACAAAACACTCGAGACACAATGTATTTCTCTAAACTCCAAGAATCACTCACTGAAAATATAGGAATCACTGAACAATACGAAAACGCAAACTTCACAGCCTTTATGGCAGAGGACAACCCAACACTGTCTTCTGATGTGCATTTAACAAATTTGTCAAAACAATTAATAAATGACACTGTTTCTTCATATGACCATAACACAAGTTCTGAAGCATAAGGAGAAGTTTCACCACATAACATTTCGAAGCTCTTATCCGCGTGTGAGATCACAGAAAACACTTTGATAGCTTTCTGATATATATCACATTTACCGAATATTTACTGTTATCAAATCTCAACAAGTGCTGCATAAGAATGTCAGAATAATAAACGACCATTACTGGAAACAACCCTGCCAAATCATATTCATTTTTCAATCTCATGAAAAATTTACAGCTTGAGACATAAGTTAGTCTAGAGATGCATAGAGATCCAATGTAAGAGTTAACATTAGATTCACACCACCATCTGCTAATACTCCATGTACAATTGTTCTGGCCAAGACAGAACCGCATCTGGATTATGGCATTGCAGTTGATCTCACACTTCCACACAATATTAATCCGATTGCACTGTTGGTGCATCCTTCACTAGTGAATTAACCCATGATTCCTGGCTTATTAGCTCATCGGCATTTTGTGCAATCATCGTTGAATTGCCAAGTTGGTTTCCAAAGCCGAAAGAATAAGACTTTTTCATCTTATTCAGTTCATCGCCACGGATGGACCAGTCTAATTTTCCATCAGGGGAGCCCCGACCAGAGAAGTTAGCATATGGCTCAATAGCAACCAAGGTAGCAGAAGAAAGCTTAGAACTGAAGTTCGTCATGCTGCTGTGCTCGATAAAGCTCTAGCTCCGCTTCGGCAGGGCATCATTTTTTGAATTCATAGACGGATCAACAGTGACCTGTGGTGATCCAATCACATTTGAATTGGTAAGGTCAGAAAAAAAGCACCAAAGTTGCTGGGTCACATTCGGGTGCACGTGAATTGATGTGGGAGATTGTATCTGGGAACCAAGAATGTCTTCGAGGTTAGCAGGATTCACACCTGCAAGCTTATTTGAAGGGAATGAAAGACTTGTCATCTTTTCAATCATTAGCTTCTGCATAAGGCGATTTTCAAGTTTTAGAAATTCAGTATCATCTCTAGCATTCAATGCAGTTTTCAATCTGATTCTTGGCAACTGAAATGTAGGAACTGCAGCATGAGACTGAATCAGCCACATGGTTCCACCTGCAGGAGATGACGCCGTAGATGGAGTCAATGGCGGTGTCAACATGGATTGTGTCGAACTGGACGGAGAGCTCAATGTGTAATAATCCAGTGAAGAAACACTAGGTGAATTTGAATAGGATATAGGTGAAGGCAAAGCAGAACCAGTAGAAGCATACAATGGGCGAAGCTCCTCGGGTTTGTGTGCAAAAAAGCAGACTCTTCGGGAGCATTCGATTTCATTTTCCTTGAACCAGAGATACAATTAGACATCATGCAATCAAGTCACTGCACCGGTCACCGTTGGCATCAACAGAATTAGCATCTGCAGATGCACCAGGCAAAAGCTTGATAATCTCAGCAGAAGCAGCAGAACAACCAGAAACAGCACAATGAAGAGCAGTAGTCCTATCCGAACCGCACACTTGATTAACATCGGCAAGGCCGGTTTCGAGAATATAAGACAATACACCCTTGCTTCCAAATAAGGAAGCAATCATGAGAGGTGTCCTCTCTTCATATCCCATTTCCTTTGAGCCAATCCTCCTTCCATACCACAACCCTACTTCATTGACATCATGGTTGAAAAGGCAAGCGACTCAGAAGTCTCATGATCACTAGCCAAACCAGTTTGAGAGGGTTTTCTATTCGAGCCTTTGCACATGACTTTTATTTGTGTTCCTCTCTATTGCTATACAGAATATGCAAAATCAAAAGAGAAAATGTTTAATATGTATGATACTTGAGCAGAGGGATTTTTACATATTTAAAGCATAAAAAACTTAGCTAAAAAGATTTCAGTTTAATCAACAGAAAACAGAAAGGAATCAGATAGGGAAATGAAAGAGACAGATTCTATTAAATTAGTTAGAAAATAATCATCCATCCTCGGAATATTTGAAACAAGTATTGGTTGAATTTTTTTAAAATATAACAGAAAAATGAAAAAGAAAACGGGAAACTGTTACACACTAACCAAGTAGAAAAAGCAACCCGTCCAAAGTGAAAGGGAAAACCGAAAAGTATTACTCCTTTATAAATCAGCAAAAAATATTTGTCAAATTATAAGTTGTTTTAGAACTTCAATAAAATATTAATGATTTTTTCATAAAATAATATTATTATTATTATTCATCTTTATTTCTTTTCTTTTAATTTTGTTTTTTAATATAATTAATTCTTTTAATTTTGTTTTTTTATATAATTAATAAAAGACAATTTTGTAATTTCAATATCCTATAGAAGAATCATTATATTTTTTAATTCGTGTGAAACAAACGACTTAGAGCATCCACACTCATCAACTATACTTTAATTCTTTAAATGAGACCCACACAATTTTTTATAATATATTATATTTCTATATTTTCTAAACAATCTAACTAAATTTTTCAAATATCCATACAATTCATCAAAAACTCTAAAATGGATCTCATTAAATACTATATCTAAAATTTAATTATATATATATATATATATATATATATATATATATATATATATATATATATATATATATATATATATATATATATATATATATATATATATATATATATTAGTGCAATTCAAGTGTAGGAGCGTTGGTTTGCAGAAGGACGCTTTCAAAGAAAGAAACTATATAAATGTGCAATTATCATTAGCTTTTGACAAGTGTTCTTGAAATTGGTGAAAAACTGTTTAAAAACCACCGATAATTTTGCTCTTATAATTTGGGACAGAGAGAAAATATTTCATACACACCTATAATAAATAAAAAAGTTGATTCACCATTGTGTTTTTTACCTTTTTTTTTATTTCTTATTCAATTCCATTAAAAAATAATCACATAACCACCTCATTAATTAAATCTTATTATGAAATTCCTTATTTATGTTAATCAATTCTTAATCCTCTAATCCTAAAAAAAACCTAAACATGAAGTTTGTTTTTTTAAAGTCAATAATATGAACTTTTTAAATTCCGTACAAAACATGGTTACAAGGTAGAAAACATGGTTAATTTGATTATGTGAAACCTATAAGACTGCTTGGTTCTTAAGAGAAGTTGGGAAGATAGAAATAAATAAGAGAGTTTTAGAAGATAGAAAGAGAGGGCAAATATCATAGATTTGAGTGATGATCTGGTCTAAGAGAAAAAGTAGAGAAAATGAGAAGAGAGAAGTAGACTAATATTCAGAAATGACAAATAAGTCTCAAAAGTCAAATGGAAAATATAAGTCAAACTTAAAAAAAAAAGTCAAAATTAATTAAAATGCTTTTTATAAATCTAATATCATGGAATAACTATTTTTTTAAACGTGTTGAATAGCTAACATTTTTTTAAAAGATATGTGGCAAAACTTTAAAATGATAAAGTTTATACATAAATATAAGACATAGGATAACAAAGTGTCATTATTATAATCTTCGTATTTAGATTGTGTAAGTGAACTCATGAGGTAAGGGTTTTTCTAATCTCTAATTAGCTTTGAATACTTCGTGGACAACGGTCTTTTACTTCAAATAACAGTGAATAATAAACTAAGAAGATAAATGGGCCTTACCACGCTTCTTTCAGTGATTAATTGAGGTTGCCGTCTTTCTCAACACCTAAACGACGCCTTGCTGGCAAAAATACGGTGGACTTCAGACCTCGGCCTCCGATCACCTTCCGAACCGGGAGAATAACCCTTCTTCTGAAATGTTTATTATACTCTTATTTGAACTAAATAGACTTGAGGAAATATTCGGACTAACAAGATTTCAGAAAACAAAAAGTTTTATTTAAAACATAGTGTTTTTACACATACAAGCTTTTCTTATTCTTAGAACCCGTGTCTTTTATCCTAGCATTAGCGGGCTTTATATAGAAAATATTACATACTATACAACCTTGGTTTCATTTTTACTAGAGTTACTTTTTCTTTTTCAAACCATAGTTGCTTTTTCTCTTCAACTTTATTATTGTCGGCCACTCACTTTTACTATTCTTGTCTTTTGCCATAATGAGCCTTCACTACTTTTTCTTTATATCTTCTTTTTTCAAACTTTATCTCTTGTTGGTGATTGGTCCGATTCGAAAAGAAAAAAAAAATAGAATTAAAAATATTTTCTAGAAATATCCATTTTCCCAGAGAGATTGATAAGATATCAAGACACAGTCCCATCTTTATACCACCCGGAACGGTAAAAAAAAATGCAAGGAATCGAAAAAAATGAAAAATGGGATCTATGTCCAATGGATCGCAACTACCAAAAAAAGAAAAAAAAAATTTTGTTTTGGTTCGACCTGTAATTTTATATGAAATACCGGACACTATCCATTTCGTAAAACTTTTTCCCCAAGATCTATTCCAGGAAAAGGATAATCTGGAACTCAAAGTTGTCAATTCTATTGGAAAATCCATTCGGGGAATTTCCGACACAAGGATTCCAGTACTTCGGACTTGTTTAGTCTTCCATTGGGATGACGGCAAAAAAAGTTTTTCGATTCTTTTTTTTAAATTCAAAAATTGCATATTTCAATATTGATTAATGGGACAATATTGAAATTTGGAATATTTCTGTAATTGCATATGTCAATATTGATTAATGGGACAATATTGAAATTTAGAATATTTCTGTCCTGTTTATTCCTAATAAACAAAGAATGTTCTTTCAAACAAATTATCTCGCCATTCTTTTTTTTCTCGTTCCCATATCATCTATTTAGTAGAAATAGATGATTTATTCCTAAACCTTTGTCCGTCTTATTCCTAATAAACACAGATTTATTCCTAATAAATACTTGCATGAGATGTTGCCTTTTCTCTTTTGAATCGTCTTAACAACCAGCTTTCATAGAGTCAAATAAATTCTAAATTGAAATTATTTGGTTAGGATTGATCGAAACCAGCTCATTATGTATATGATTCACCATGCCAACTATAAAACAACTTATTAGAAACACAAGACAGCCAATCCGGACTGTAACAAAATCTCCCCGAAACGTATCTACTCTTTTTCCAAACTTTATGTCTTGTCTTTATTACTTGTCTTGTCCTTTGCAATAATGGCAGGAATGGTCCCTACTCCCACCACTTTTGACTATTTTACAAAATTCTAGATGGGTGATGAGCTGTCCTTGGAAATTATTTATTTCAATCCTTTGGCTAAACATCTGTAAAGTTCTTAATGTTCCAGGTTGTTGATCCTTGTCCTTTTTACATATAACTATTTATTTTTCTGTCATGGCATAACTCCAGAATTTTCCTTGATCATATGTCTGCTTCATTACCATAAGAATTACATGAAATCCTAGGGCTCTTCTTCTTGCTATCCAATCTTCAGTGAGCATAGGCTTTTCATCTTTGGTAGATAATTGCTGTCCTTGAATTTCTTCATTATTTAGAGTTCCTATTTTAACAAAATAGACTGCCTCTCCTTCTTGGTCTGGACTGGCTGTATAAATCTTGACAAATACCATTTTTTGAGGATTAACCCCTTTAATGTATCCTTTTATCCCTGTTAAAATTGTCTCGGGAAAATATCTGAGCTTGGATAAATCGTTCTTGGGATCAATATAAATTGAATCTATAAAACTGAATCTTAGAAGATTAGTAAGAAGATTGACATCTTCCCAATCATCTAAAATTATCAGTATTCTTGGATATATACCCTTGTATTCAATAATATAATTATCAAGTTCTTTGGGATTCCCTTGATAAATAAAATTGACCACTTGTTGATAAGCTTCAAGAAACTTATCAGTGGGTTCCTTGGCGGGACAATTAATCAACTTATCTTTAAAAGTATTAATAAATTGCAATTTTTTAGGAACTTCTTTTTCTCTTCCCAAAAAACTGGATGTATTAGGACTTTCTTTTGACAGATCTGGATATTGGTTTATATTAAGTACTTGTAGTATATCTTTCTGAACTTGATTCATATATATGGAAAAAGTTTCCATTTTATTATCAATCTTGGAAAATTGTTCGTCTATATCGGCTGCCATGAGGAAAAATTGCTGCTCAATTTCAGCAAGCTTGGTGGCTATGACCTTGGTTTTATCGTCTTGGAATTGCTTCTCCGTTGTATCGGGAGAGATGATCTGCAAAATAATTGTTAGCTCCTTTTATATAAATAACCTTAAAAGTAAAGGGGCTTATTCGCATTTGCCATCTAATTCTTCTCCGATTAACAATATTATCTTTAATCTTATTTTCTAAAAATGCTTTTACCTGAGTATTATCTGTTTTAATAATAAACTCTTTCTTTGCCAACCAAATCTTAAAAGATTCAATTGTTCTGATAACGGCTAATACTTCTTTTTCATTAATATCATAATTTAATTCAGCTCCTCTAAAAGTTCCTGAAGTATATCTCAGAATTATGTTATCACCTTGTCTTCTTAACACTGCTCCCCAAAATTTATCTGACGCATCTGTTTCTATGTATAATTCATCCTCTTCCCTAGGTAACGAAAGTTTTTCTAGATTTTTTACCTTTTCTTTAATATTTTGGACCCATTTCGTATCTTCTTCAGTCCATTCAAATTTATTATCTTTCTTGATCTTAGCCTGTAATTTACTCTTGAGTTTAGCACAATCTTTAATAAACTGTGAGGCATAGTTTATATGTCCTAAAAATGATTGAACTTGTTTGAGATTCTCCAATTGGTCTGGAAATTCTAAGATCTTTTTAGAAATATGGGGTTGTAATTTTATAACTCCTTTGTCAATTATTAATCCTCAATAACTAATTTTTTCTTTAGCCAATTCGGCCTTCTTTTTGCTTAATACTAAACCATTTTGATATGCACTTATGACAAAAATAAATAAATATTTATTATGTTCTTCAATGGTTTGGCTGAAAATTAATATATCATCTATATATATAATTATAAAATGATAACAGTCTTTGTAGATTTTATCTAATCTTTCTTGAAAAATGCCTGGGCTTGTTTTTAAACCCATAGGTAACACATTCCATTCATACCTACCTTGTGGTGTGCTGAAAGCAGTACAAGCTTTACTTTCTTCTTGTAATAAAATCTGATAAAATCCCGATTTTAAGTCAAATTTTGAAAATATCTTTCCTTCTTTTATTTTCTCATAAATCATGTCTTTTCTTGGTAGAGGATAAGGATAATCTTTTACAACCTTATTTAAAGGCTTATAATTAATTACTAGTCTTGGTTCTCCTCTTTTTATCTCACTATGATTCCTGACTAGAAAGCTTGCTGAATTATAGGCACTCTTAGTTTCTCGGATCAGTTTATATTTTAGATGTTTGTCTATAATATTTTCATAGTCCCTTTCATCTTCTTTAGTGTAGATCATAGGTTTTTCACATATCGATTTTTCTGTTAATAATTCAATTTTTGCAAAATATTGGTTTCTTTTGGAAAAAGCTTGAGGGTCTTCTTCATAACATTCTTCTAATAATTTTAAAATTTTTTCTTTTATATAGAATGTTGTGTCATTTACATAAATTGGTAATCTCTCACCACGCTGGCTGGGCGGATAATTATGTCTATAAGGCTGTTTTATTAATATTTCTGAAAACTCAGTTCCACATGGGCTTGTAAAATATACCTTAGTTATATCTAAAGTAAAAGGTAGATTTTTATTTATAAAACTTTGTCCTATGAGAAAATCATAAAGTATTTTTGGGTAATAATATAGCTTATCAATTTTGACTTGTAACCTTCCACTGGTTATCCAAAATTTTTTGTAACGCCCACATATACATACATACATCAAAGCATATATTATACATGAATAATACGTTTGGTACTGAAATATACAATAAGTTCCTAGTAAACACATTATAGGTATACATGCCCAAAAAGACTAAATACAAAAACTACGGCATAGTATATCTACAAGATGTTCCAAAGACAAATACTAAGAACTAGATCAGAAAATGATCTCAAAAATCTTCACAACGGAAGCCTGCAAAGCTCGATCAGTAAGGAAAGTCAAATAACCTTGTCCTTACCCTTCACCGAACCTGCAGAACCTGTGATGTAAACAACAACAGTGGGGTGAGATACATCAAATCTCAGTGAGTTCGCTATCTTATAGTCCTCTCGGCTTTACAAGGTTCTAACATCCTAACTCAAGTCAAAAGGGAAGGGAAAAGACTTTGAGTACGCACACACCATATAAGCATTCACACTTGTGAGCCTGTAAACTCACAATAGTACCAAAGTAAATCCTGAGCCTGTTAACTCAAGAATCTCGCTAATCAATAACCGTACCAAGGCATCCCCTGTTCCCATCCACTTCTACGTCTAGAAGACGACCCGAGTCATGGATCCTCGTATTTACTTGGCATACGAATTGGATTCAGGATCATCGGCCTGTTAACCGTGAACCGTCACTTCTCATGGCCTGTTAACCATCACAAGTCTCTTTACCCGTAGGCTCCAATCGTACTATACGCGGGAATTAAACCTGCCAAGTAATTATGCATACGTTTCAGAGGAGGTGCTCGAGTCTCATGAAACTACACCGCAAGATCAATCGGTTATAATTACTAGACGCACGCCTCGGTCTCTTTGCACGAGCGTTGTCACCATGTCATTTACACACTTTCGATATCATTTACGGTAATGTTCCTCACTCTACCTATTCATATTTTAACATGCATACATATTCCAACATGTTTAACAATAATAACATAGGCATGTAATCATCAATCACATAATGGAACACCAAAATTCAACATACCACCATTTATACCAATTTACGGTTCCCTCCGATTCATTTAATCAGGCAATAAACAGATATTTCTCACTACCATCAGCTATAATATGTTCTTAGCTTCACAACGATACCAAGAATACGCAAAACTGATAACCGAGTCAAAAGTTATGCAAGAAATAAAATGGATGTTCTGCTATGTTCGCATTGGGAATAAGCCAGCGAATGCTCGCTACTTCATTCGCAGTGCGAAGCGTCCAGCGAACGCCTAGCCAACACTTGCTCGCTGCACCATTCGCAGTGCGAACTCTGGCGAACCAAGGCAGTAGCAAAAACAATGTAAGGTTCGCAGTGCGAACCACTGGCGAACGTTCGCTACCTCATTCGCAGTGCGAAGCTGCCAGCGAGTCCACGATTTCCCCTTCGCTAGGGGATTCGTGCAAATCTGGGAAATGAAAAAGTTCATCAGCGTAACAACTGATCTCCCATGGTTCCAAAACCCCACCAAAACAAATCCAAACATCCCACAATCAAACATAAATGATTCTGCACTCATATAACTCATACTACTCAGTTTATAACACATTTCAACCGTTAATTTTCAAGATTTTCCAATTTAACCAATTCTCTTACAACTCTAACCTAAGTCTTAGAATCCAAGAAAATCTAAAACAAAAGCATCTATCTAGAACCCACCTTGAATAGATGAAGATGGTGAAGATTTGAAGATGATTGGATAAAGATTTGATGATGTTCTTGATCTTGAGCTTTCCCCTTTTTCTCTTCCTTTCCTTCTCTTTTCTTTCTCTCAACTTCTTTCTATCTTTTTCTCCCTTTGCTTCTAAAGAGGAAAATGAGAGGAAAAGGAAATGATATAGTAAAACATCATCAAATATCAACACTACTAATTGTCCAAAAAGTCTCTAAAGTCCAAATATTTAAATATCCCAGAGTCAGATAATATTAATTGGATTTACTCTAAGTTCAACAGTTACCCTAATTATCTCTGCAGATAATTTCTCAGAGCACACTGGGACTCAGTTGATCACAACTAATATTATCCAGAGTAACAGAATTTACGGGGTATTACAATTTTCATATCCTTGATCAAATATTGTTTCTTTATTATGAATATCCCTTCCTATAATTTTATCTATTCGTCGGATATTTGGAAAATAATGGCTAGTTATACTAAATCCTGATCCTGAATCAATTAAGGCATGATATATCTTTCTATCATGTAAGACTTGAATTACTATTGAATTTTCTCTTCTATTAATTTTCTTACACTCTATCAACTTGGATTGTCTTTCCATCAAAACAGAATTCTATATATGTATCTTTAATTGTATAATCTTCAAAGCTATGTAAGAAATCCATTCCTAGAAGGAATTCTGTACTTACACTATCCTCTACTTCAATAGTTATTGGTATTTCATATTCCTTGATTAATAGAATAAGATCTGCCTTGTGCGTAATATGATGCTTATTATTATAGTAGTCTAAATAATAGTATTTATTTTCTAACTCTTTTATAGGAATTCCAATTCCTTGTAAAAAATCATAGTTTCGGTTTTTGAGTTCAAGGAATAGTTCGGTTCGTTTAAAAATGGTTCGGTTTTCCAGTTCTTTTGAACAGCCGTAACCACCACCACTTAAAGCTAAACAAAACATCCAAGGAGAAAATAGTAAAATTAAAGCAGAGTTCTCTGATATCCTAGTATATCCACCAAAGACATTGGGCGGTGATTCCCATGAGTAAAAAAGCTTCAATTGCAAACCTAAAACCCAGCCCTTTAATGCATGAGTCAAAAAGCTTCAATTGTAAACCTAAAACCCAACCCTTTAATCCTTTAATGTAGTGAAGCAAAGCCATAACTTGTTTTAAATAAATAATATGTATGATTAAGACCATAATATAAGTTAAGTCAATTAAAAGTATGAGTTGTAGAGCATAATGTAATCCAAAGAAATGTTACAGAAGTGTGAAATAAACTAATCTAACTGACAGAGTAAACAGAACAATAAAATGACAAATTTTGATAAGTTGAATGAAAAGCATAATAGTCAGATAATAACAAGTTGTGCTGCAAGTCTACAAAAGAAAATAATGCATGTATATCAACACTAATAGACTCCTAGGAAGTAGGAAATTCAAACATACTACTAGTAAGTGTTGAGTTTTAGATTGCTAGGTCTTAACTGAGATGCTAATATTGATAGAAATAAAGTACTCAAACTGAAGAAAACTTTTATTGCATATTAATTATCATCACAATTTTGCATACATAATGAAACATTCTGATATTCTTGAGTTACTTACTATGTAACTAACTAACTATATATTTTCTTTTCTGAGTTAAGCTAAAATAGTGATGTGATAGGTGAGATATAAAAATATATAGTGATATGTGAGATATAAAAAAATATAGTCTCCCAATTGGAATCGATGGTTTAATAGCAATAATGAAATAGTTGATATTATAACCTGTATGATTGAAGATAAAGAATTTATAAAAGAGAGACAGATCGAGCTTATGAATACCCTAGAAAGACTAATAAAATACAAGACCAAACATAAGACATGTACAGGGTTTGGAAATTGTTCCTCTCATTTTTGTGCAAAATTAATCTGCCAATGTCCCTGTATATGCGAAATGAAAGATGAGCTTCCAGATCCCCCCCACAATGGTATCAGAGCCTAGGAAGACTAAGGACAATAAGATAGACACAAACCAAGCTAGTACCTCAACGCTAGCAACAGAGAGTCATGATAAATTGAATGGATTTTTATTACCTATTGTCCTTGATGAAAATCAAGATATTTATAATTTTACATCTTCATGCATACTAAGAATAGAGATTTATATTATACATTATAAAACGCAAATTGAGACTAGTATTCTAAAACAGATAGAAATAGAAAAGGATGAAACACAACTAGAAATTTTAGAACAGATCTACACAATGTTACAAAAGATATAATATGGAAAGAATAAGGCTACTTCGAGAAGAGATAGAAATTCTAGAACAAGATAAAGGTAAGCAGAATTTATTAAAATTAATCAATCATGAAAGATTAGAATTTCTAAATGAACAATTAGAAATTATTAAGAAAAAACTAGAAATAACTAATATTTTATTAGAAGACGAAAAAGAAAAAAGATTCATTCAAGATATTATAGGAAGACCTCCTACTACCAACAAAGAAAAACAAAAATCAATCGCAGACATCATATTAAAAAATAAGGACCATATGTCTCCAACTATATTAAGATTGTATAGAAATGAAATAGAAGAAGTAAATGCTGAAAAATCTTTAGGAGACAGTACCTCTAGTACAGAAGAAAATATTAAGGTCAATATAGATCAATATTTAAATTGCGATAATGACAGTGAATACGAGGATCTGATAATAGAAAAACTACAAGAATTGAACATCACATATAGAAATGAACATGCCGATATAAAACCTAATACTGTACCTCCAACGGTTGTAAACCCTGGACAAGTAAACCAAGGAGACACATCAAGCACTGGAAGTAATATAGAAAATAGCAATTGGAGAGTATACGAGGAAGAACAAATAAATCCTATTAGAAAAAAGATAGATCGGAGACAATATTTTATTAAAAAACACAATGATTATATTCCTATGAAATGTGTACCCTATGATAAAGAACCACAGGCATTAAATCCAACTGGGATTTATTTAGATCTAGATTGTGTTGCAGATAGAGAAAAGATGATAACAATGTGGATAAAAGAGAATGGTGCAGTAATAAATAAAGAAGGAATGACTAAAGAACAAGGAATTGAATTTCTAAGAAGAACCATGAGAGGAAGTGTAGAAAGATTTATCGAAAGTCTAGGGGAACGTTATGATGCATTAAAAAATGAGTCAGATACAGTTATAAGATTTCTTAGTAATATTGAGAAACTTATAAGAGGAGAATTTTTAGGTTATTATTCAGATGTAAAGAATCTATGGGAAATAGATAAAGAAAATGCTATTAGAGGAATGATGAATATTAACATATGTAATATGTGTTATTTTGACCAATATACCTGTGAGTATACCGAATTATTTTACAAGGCAAGATTCAAAGAAGCATCACAGGAATATGAATTTTACGGCAGAATGTATTATGAAAAATTACCCGAACCATTCAGATCAAGAATAATAAATGATTTTTCAAAGAAGTTAAAAGAACTAGAAGGAGAAAATCGAACCCCTACACTAGGTGCCAGAATATGGTTTGCTAGACAGAAGATAACCGATTACTGTATAGAAGCAAGTAATCAAAATAAGATTTATAAATATCAAAAGCGACAATTATGTTGTCCAAAAAATAGTGAAATAGGACAATACGGATGTAATAGACCTTTTAAGAAAAGAAAAAGATGGAAGTTTAAGAAAACCAATTATAAGAGATATAATGATAATAAAAATAGATATTTTAGAAAGAAAAGATTTGATAGTTCTAGATCAAAACACAATAAAGGAAAGGAAGAAAGTAATAAGTCTAGTATCTTTCCAAAAAGAACAAGAAATTGTATATGTTTTATCTGTAAACAGGAAGGGCACTATGCTAACCAATGTCCAAAAAGAAACAAAAACAATGTAAAATTTTTACATGAAATATATAATTATGGTTTTGAGCCTATAGAATCTGAAATAGAATTAGATAGCAGTATATATAGTGCTAGTATAAACTCTGAAGACTCCAGTGACTATGAATAGAGAAGAAGAAGAAACCACTGATCAATCGGTAGAATTTTCTGAAGTTAGAGAATATGAAAAATTAGAAGAAATTAAAAGATTAGATCTAGATATAGAGCCAACAAGAACTCTAGTAGAAAAATTTGGAAAATACATAGGACAAACCGTAAGGATACAAAAAATACATGAAGAAAGTATAGAAATAGGAATTGCCAAGAAAAAGGGTAGAATTCCATTAATTTCTCGAGACATTATAGATTCGATCTTAAGGAACCTGGATAAGAATAAAAGAAATAAAATGAAAGTGGTCGATTTGATTAAAGTACAAGTAATGATAAAAGGATATTTTCAAGAAAAACTAGACTCGCCTATAGCTATGTATTTAATAGATGAAAGAATAAAGCATAATGTACAAGATGCCCTATTAGGAGCAGTAATGGGAAATTTATATTTTGGAAAGATAATTTTTGAATATGAACCAAATTTTAGTGTATCGATAAATGATAGGACTTTAGATAAAGCGTTGTTATTATAACATAAATTAGAGAATTTTGAGATGCCTCGAGGAAGTCATTGCTACTCTATAACTTATAGAACAATTTATGGAATAAGCCCAAGTCATCATACGATGAGATTTAAACCTGAGAAGATTAGGTTTAAAAAAATATTTGATGGGGTAGTAGAATGGACACCACCCAGAAGAGTGCGACCTGAACAATTAACTTATATAGAAGAAATAAGAACAGATGAAATACCAGATATGATTGAAAGATCAGGAGAGATAATAGGAGATAGAAATCAAGCTATTATTCGTCATGCTAAATTTGAAAGAAAAAATTTGACATTAAAAGATTTTGCAAAGAGTAGGGAAAGTCTAGACCTAACAGAAAAAAGAGGATGAGGAAGTACCCAATATTTTATAAAAATAGGGATAAAATTAGGAAGAAACCCTATACAATGTCTGATAGATACTGGAGCTGGAACAAGTCACATAATTATAGATTTAATACAAGGAATTGGAATTCCTATAAAAGAGTTAGAAAATAAATACTATTATTTAGACTACTATAATAATAAGCATCATATTACGCACAAGGCAGATCTTATTCTATTAATCAAGGAATATGAAATACCAATAACGATTGAAGTAGAGGATAGTGTAAGTACAGAATTCCTTCTAGGAATGGATTTCTTACATAGCTTTGAAGATTATACAATTAAAGATACATATATAGAATCCTGTTTTGATGGAAAGACAATCCAAGTTGATAGAGTGTAAGAAAATTAATAGAAGAGAAAATTCAATAGTAATTCAAGTCTTACATGATAGAAAGATATATCATGCCTTAATTGATTCAGGATCAGGATTTAGTATAACTAGCCATTATTTTCCAAATATCCGACGAATAGATAAAATTATAAGAAGGGATATTCATAATAAAGAAACAATATTTGATCAAGGATATGAAATATATATATATATATATATATAATAGAATTAGGTTCAGAGTAATCTACTACAAAGTATTTTGAAAAATATTTTTGAGTGGTAAAATTTGAATTAGGATAATTATTATCTTGTTCCATTTTATATTGTAAAATTATAATTTTGATTTAACTTTAAGTTGATTTTAGCTTTACTCCTTCTTCCTATTGCTTTGTTAATGATTTATAATTTTCAAAAGAAATTCTTATTTGTATATGTTCATGCTTATTATTATTAAATAGTTCCTATTTATCTTAAATCCTCACCTTTTCATCCCTAACTTACTTCCACAGAGTTCTTCCAGAGACATCTCTGCATCTAAGACCTAACATCTAAGAATCTCCTCCTAGCGGTACTCTTTCCCATCTTGGTACTTTTTCCCTAACAGATTCTTTCTTAGATTACCACTGATCTCATTCAATTCAAGCAGGATTTACGTCTTTTGGGTTGAAGATAAACATAAATTAATAATATTAATAAGCTTAAACATATAAGAATAAGAAATTAATCTTAAGAAATCATACCTCTTAACAGCAATTTAGGAAGTTGGAGTAAAAAATTTAGTGTAAGACTTGGAGGCTAAGCATATTTGAAAGCATAAGGTATTGTTTTCATATATTGTTTTTTCTTATTTTTACAAAATGAGAAGTCTCTCTTATATAGAAGAGAGCTGAAGATTCTAGAGATAATAAAATATTATCTATACAAAAAGAAAAGTTAAAGCACTATTTGCTTTAAGACTTTTCGTAACAAAACAAAAACTTTACAAAAGAAAAGTTAAAGCACTATTTGCTTTAAGATTTTTTAAAAGCAAAAACTATTTACTTTACGACTTTGCCTATACAAAACAAAAGACTTTACATTGTTAAAAAGTTGAAAGGGACAGGCCCCATTATCATGTTGAAATTTTGTACGAAAACATTTATCACATATACATTTGTCACTATTTACTATTCACGAGTTACTATTCACGATTCAATATATATATATATATATATATATATATATATATATATATATATATATATATATATATATATTTTACAAAAGAAAAGTTAAAACACTATTTGCTTTAAGATTTTTCGTAACAAAACAAAAACTTTACAAAAGAAAAGTTAAAGCACTATTTGCTTTAAGACTTTTTAAAAGCAAAAACTATTTACTTTACGACTTTGCCTATACAAAACAAAAGACTTTACATTGTTAAAAAGTTGAAAGGGACAGGCCCCCTTTCCTTAGCCGTGTAAATCAGGATTACCCTTACATGACTCAGAAGTGTCAAATAATCAATACTCTTCATTCATTATCATGTTGAAATTTTGCACGAAAACATTTATCGCATATAAACTTGTCACTATTTACTATTCACGATTCAGTATATATATATATATATATATATATGTATTATGAAATTACTCTTTCAATTCCTAAAGGTTGTTGCTAATCTGGAGATGCATTTCTGTATGAATAAAATGTTAATTCGGAGATACATCTTTGTAACCCCTCTTAATTTAACATTTAGTGAGTTTTTTGGAGATCTCCGAAATTTGCTCTGTTAGTTCAAATAAGAAATAATAAGGAGCGATGACAGAATGGAAAAATAACATACATTAACATCAAAATAAATATTACATAGATAATTGTTAATGTTAACATAAATTTAATCAGGGGTGGCAAAACGGGCCCGGCCCGTTGGGCGCCCATTTTACCCACACTTTAGTGCGGGGTGGGTCAAGGATTTAGGCCCTCGCCCTCTAATGTGCCCGCCTCGCCCCGTCCCATTTTCTTCGTGGGCTTTTGCGTGCATGAGCATTTACATAAAATTTTGTATTTTTAGGCTTAAAAGGTGCAGTGCCCGCGGGCTTTCCCCGCCCCACCCTCACTTTTTTGCGGGGTGGACCTAGGTTTTAGGCCAGCATCCTCAACTATGACCGCCCCGCCTCGCCCCATTTTTTTGCGGGCATTTGTGGGTAGGGCCTAAACGGGGCGGACATACTCGTTTGCCATCCCTAAATTTAATATTAGATTTAATTATAAATTGGTGGTTTAGGACGTTGTAACATTCTTAGAATATCTTTGACTGATCTTGCAATCGTTGCATCCTCTTCAATCAGGCTATTCGTTTAGTAACGGTAAAAAGTACTCCACATAATCTTCAAACCATCATCTGCCTTCAGTTAAAGTATGGTGAATCATATCTTCTCTTTGTTGTCAATCGACAACGAAAGGTACTTGAGCTTGACAACTCTTCGATTTTCTGGATATCGTATGAGAGTATTCAGCTTAATTTTCAGATCAAGGAGAAGTATGTCCTTGGAGTCCCTAAACTGAAGTAGGGGATTTACGTCATTGAAATACACAAAGGCAATATGGGGATGTGTATTTATTCTAATTTTTGTAAAGAAAATGGAAGAGGAACCTCTATTTATACAAGTGGTCGATCAAGTTGGAACATATAAATCATATCCTTTCATTATGATATATTTCGCAGATGCATTTCTGGATACACCCTATTTTTTAGGCATAATTAGTCCCTGGGTCCCTTAAGTTTGAAAGAAGTTTCGCTTTGGTCCCCGATCTAAAAAACGTTGCTTAAGGATCCTTTAACTTAAGTCCCGTTAAACTATTTGGTCTTTTCCGTTAGTTTGTGTCAAAAAATGTTAGCATTGTGTGAGGTGGCATGCCAAGTAAGCAAATTTTTAATTCCACATCAGCATATGTATATATTACGTTACATAGGGTTCCATCTTCTATTTTCTTCTCCAAATTAGGGTTCAATGTCAAAAATTACAAGAAATGCTTCAACTTCTAACAACCAAAGATATGGTACATCTGGATCTGTGATTCGTAGAAACAAGAGAATCGAGTGCTTTTGCCAAAATGAAAGTGTTCCTAGAACAATGAATGATGTGAAAGTGTCAACAAGGGGAGAAAATTCCGGGGTTGTAGAAATTACATAAATCACATTGAAAAGGGTTGTAATTTCTTCAAGTGGTTAGGTGATGAGTTTGTTGATGAAAGGGATTTAAAGCTTGGAAGTGAAAAGAAGAAAATTAACAAATTGCAAAATGAAGTTATCTACACTAGAGGGTGGCTGAAAATGTCCATTGTGGTTGGGATTTTAAGCTTAGGGTTGAACCTTGTGTTTGTAACAATGTATTTCAATTAGTTTTAGGGTAGCTCAAAGTTATGTTTTCACATTTTCAATGTTTTGTTAAGTTTGTTTAATGAATAATGTATTGTTATTTTGGTGTTCAATGAATAATGTCAGTGTGTATTTCAACATAACTATTTGTGCTACATTACTGGTACAATTTTGTGAGACCTAACTGGTACAAATTTGTCTCAATATTCAACCTGTAAAAAATGCAGTCCAAGGACCAATATTTATGGAAACAAACAGTAATATAACTTGGCATTATAAGCCATTCCAACTTTCATTAACTTATTTGAAGTTTGATACATAACTGGTTCAATAACAAAAGGCCATCATAAGGCATTAATATGACATTCCAAAATGTGGTACAACTACAAAACAGACGGGCCATTGTAAATTGGACAAAATGTGCCTTACATAATGACATTCCAAAATGTGCCTTACAAAAATAAAACAGCCAGACCATTAAAAGGCATTACAAAATGACATTAAAAAATCTGTGCTTGTTGTCAACAGTGTCGCTATCATCGTCTTCAGTGAACTTCGTCTTCAATGGAGTGTTGTTGTCAACGGTGTCAACACTGTCGCTGCTATCCTCCTCTCTCAGGCTGAGCTTTCATCCAACAATGTTCTTATGCCCTAATACGTTTCATCTTCTTCAAATGAATGTTAAGTGTAATATAAATTCCACCTCATCCATTAAAATAAATACAGAAATTCCACCTCAGCCAATTATAGTCCAACAATGCAGATTTTAACGTTTTACAACAAAAACTAACAGAAAGGACTAAAATATGTAACAAAGTATAAGTTAGTGGACCATAATGTAACGATTTTTCTGTAACCCCCCTTAATTTAACATTTAGTGAGTTTTTCGGAGATCTCCGAAATTTGCTCTATTAGTTCATATCAGAAACAACAAGGAGCGATGACAGAATGGAAAAATAACATACATTAACATCAAAATAAATATTACATAAGTAATTGTTAATGTTAACATAAATTTAATATTAGATTTAATTATAAATTGGTGGTTTAGGATGTTGTAACATTCTTAGAATATCTTTGACTGATCTTGCAATCGTTGCATCCTCTTCAATCGGGCTATTTTTTTAGTAACGGTAAAAAGTACTCCACATAATCTTCAAACCATCATCTATCTTTAGTTAAAGTATGGTGAATCATATCTTCTCTTTGTTGTCAATCGATAGCGAAAGATACTTGAGCTTGACAACTCTTCGATTTTTTAGATATCGTATGAGAGTATTCAGTTTGATTTTCAAATCAAGGAGAAGTATGTCCTCGGAGTCCCTAAACTGAAGTGGGGGATTTGTGTCATTGAAATACACAAAGGCAATATGGGGATGTGTATTCATTCTAATTTTTGTAAAGAAAATGGAAGAGGAACCTCTAATTATACAAGTGGTCGATCAAGTTAGACCATATAAATCATATCCTTTCATTATGATATATTTCGCAGATGCATTTCTGGATACACCCTATTTTTTATTTAAAAAACAAGGGTCTTTACGGAGATACACATCCGTATAATCCCCTGATTTTTTTTTATAATTAAAAGGTGTGTCCGGATATGCATTTCCGAACCCACCAAAACCACTGTTCATACCGAACCAGTGCATAATTTGTAAACACTAAAATCATTCAAAAATTACATTCAATTTTATAACATTATGGACAACATTACATACAAAAAATAAGTTACATTGTTAGATTAAAACTAAAATGTACCTAAATCTATTGGTGGTTCCTTCTTTGACCTTTCCATATTTGCTTCTTTGTCAACGTCGCTCAACCTAATGAACTCTTCCATCCGTTTCAGAAAGCGATTCGACCAAGTTTCAGCATCTTGGGTGAAAAGTGTTGTCCACTCCGGTGATGTCTTTGGTATAAGACATCTCGATTTCAAATAAGCATGAACAAAATATTGTGTCTTTTAAAGCCAACAGATACACATGATGCGTCTGGATGGATTTTGCGGTGACCTACTCAGAAGTGCAAAAAATGTTTATGAGAAATCGTATCTTGTCAGATCTATACACACCATATCATAAACACTTTCTATAAGATGTTTCATTTCTAGGAAGCGCATGCATTTGTCAAACGGTGTCGAACCACTAAGACAAGGAACAAAAACATTGATAATTGCATTGTAATTTTCATTTTTTCAGTATAGATTTGTGTATGAATCCTTATGCATCGTTATCTCTTGTATAAGCTAAAGGCAGACAAGTTAGTGGTCATCCTTTCCTTTATCCAGTAAACCCGAAACAACTCGAAAACCACATTTGTCGTCACCTTTAACATCTATAATCCGTTCAATGTATTTGTGCCTAAAAAGCGACATCTCTTTAATATGGATGATTTTTGGTAACGCCATTGGAGGAGATGTTTTGCTAATGTGAGCACCCTTGAAAATACTTTTTTTTTAGAATTTTGGAGTCGGAGAATCCGAAAAATGTGAGTCAACATGTTCAAAGTATGAAGAAGACCGCCTTGTGGAGTTGTCACTTTGTGTCGGTTTGACCTTTTTAGGTGCACCCTTTGTTTTAACCGGTTCCGACGGTGGTTTCAAATCCGTTGTTTTTGGATAAACAATCTTTCTCAATTGCTCTTTGATTTGCAATTTCATGATGTCATCAGCTTTTATGAATCTCTCTTGGATAACTTCCCACTCGGTCGTGATAGATATGTTTGATTTATCATCCTTCATCACGCCATCATCATCAAAACGAAGTCTTTTCCAATGAGTAAAAACTTCATCCATACATATTGGTTTTTCAAGCTTCATTTTCTTTGAAATTAAACAAGCACATGGAAGATCATATGTCTTCCTAAGTGTACATCCACACTTTGAGCTATCTGAACCTATTTTATCCCCCTCAAGTTTCTTCAAAGAGTCGAGGTCTCCCTCAAGAGATCCCATTAGGCTCTTGGCTGCGACAACATGAATTTGTGCCTTTAGCGACACTATTCTGAGTAAGGTCTACAAATCTTCTTTCTCCTTTATCAGGGTCTTCATTTTCTTGTGACGTTGAGTGATGCTCCCTTGAGCCATGGAAATATTAGATTTCACGTTATCAAGGAATTGAGTATACTTCTCCCACCCATTCTATTAGAAGGCTCCTTAGCATGTGATTTTCGGCCATCCATGATAGCTCGAGAGGTGACTTATTATGAAGGCCCTATAATCCATGGGGAAGGATGGGGGGAGGAAACATTCTTTGCTAGCAAGGGCTCCCCCTCAATCTTGTCTTCTCTAGTAGCCACCATATGACTATCCTTTAGAACCTGGGAATGACCCTCTCATTGCTTTGGGATTTTAGAGGGGCGGGTCATACCCAAGGTATAGTTCTCTCCATGCCTTTTTCCCTTCACTGTAATTTGGCCGCTGAGGTGACTCTGAGGGTTGCCCATTGACTGATGTTCAACCTTCTTACTGGCCAGACGTTCCTTCTTCTCAGGTAGTGGATTTATAGACATTGTTTTGCAAGAAAGTTATAGAAATGTAGGAGTTAGGGTAATACACAAACGTTCTCAAGACAAGGGTATTTCCCAACCATGAACTCACCTAAGTATTCATCTATCCCGCTAAGATCTCCTCAATATAGAGTGATCAGGGTATGAGAGCTCTTGAACTTAAAATAATTCAATACTTCTCTTGCTCTCTTGGGGTAAGATCATCAAAGTCAAAGTTGGAGATGACTTTCAGATCACTCGTCCAAGACAAGAGGGAGCGGGGGGGCCCTAGTCACCTCAATCATGACCATTAGGGTACAAACTTCGCCCTATGACTCTCATAAACTTATATTTACTGTCTGTGTAAGGTTTGAAGTATGGCTTTAACAACCTTTTTCATGGAAGACCACATAAGGCCACCCTACCACTTTTGGTGCTAATTTTGAAACCATAAAAAAAGATTACTCTGACGGTAGGAGAGACATCCAACCCATGACATATAATTTTGAACGCCCTAAAAGATACCCTAGATGTTGGGCGTAACTTTAGAAGGAGAGACCTTTGAAGTCACTAGAAACCCAGATTTAAACAATGTGAAAGGTATTAAGACTCCTAAATCATGAATGACAGGGAGATGAAGGTAGAAATAGGGGTGGGCGAGCCATCTAGAGCGGCCATATTAGCCCTCTCCCCTTCAGAGCATGGTTCTAAAATCACATTGTCCTTATGTCTAGTGTTAGAAATTCCAATTTGCTGCCAAAAACCAATTATCCTTTCCTCGTTAAAATAAAGGGACACAAAGTCTTGGACGTTGAAACGCTTGTCATCTATTTCCGCCATCAATTCTGGGTAAGAACGGGATGAGCAAGAAAATTACTAACAAAACTATCAGGGATCTCACATCTCTAGAGGCCCAATTCTTGACGTTAAATGCACAATCACTCGTTAAATGTCCTATAATCTGATCATTAGAGTTAAGAATAGTATGAGTAAATAAATAATGAAATCGTACCTGCAACCACGCCCAAGAACTTGTGAAGTAAATGCACTTTATGCCTATAAGAACTCTTAATTATATGAATGGAAGATTAGATGGAGAAAGTGCAGAGAAATATCAAAGAAGTAAAACTGAAATCTTTTTATAGGAAGAAGAAGTCCAACCGTAGGGAAAACCTACTGCCACCTATTAAGCACCTCAACAGTCATAAGAAAGGGGAAAAAATTCCCCACTTTAGGGACACACGTAATAAGTAAGGCTAAATTTGGCTTTCGGAGGAAAATCATCATTGATCGCATTCAATGCAATGCACGATTTCTTCAACTAACATTTGATTTACCTCAATAAACTGACATTTAATTTTCCTCAGTTGTATGTCATTTGATTTCCTTTAATTGACTGACGCGTGATTCACCTTATTGGCACATAGATATATATCCTAGACTCGCCTCATACAAAAGGGACTCTCCTCATATAAAAGGGACTCACCCTAGGAATGTTGTAGGGATTACCCAGATAGGGAGAAAAACAACGAGACTAAATCACTTTGTCCTTTCCAACCCTCGTGCATGAGGGACACTGTATTGGTATATTTATGAAAGGGCCCACAGGGGCCGACAAGGAGACAATTAATGTAACATCTCGCCCATAATCTCTTTTTGATCGCTCATTTTTTAGATCGAACACCCATTTACTGGATGTGATACCCTTTCCTCAAATACGTGGCCCATTTCCTAGGAGACTTGCTCGAAGCGTGAAAACATGGGAAGTGACGTGTCCTTGGTCCACAATGGTGTGGAAGAAGTCGGGGGGAAATTAGACATGCCCTCTTAAATAATATAGGATTAACTATCCACTTCCACGTTCTATCGAAAGTGGTTGCTGCTCCCAAAGGACCTATAATCCAGATCATGTCCAACTATAAATACCTCAACCCTGAAGTTGAGAGGGAATATCTCATATTCACATAAATATTGACACACATAACTTCTCACCTCCCTATGCGAGCTAGTTCTAAACCCTATAACAAACCACAAAGCCTTGAGGGGTTGTCACATATTATACTTTTAACGAGTACAAATTTCAATTTTAAATTTAATATACTACGTCCGTTTTTTATTATAAGTCGCTTTAGGAAATATTTTGTACCACAATATAAGTTGTTTTATAATACCAATGAATAATTAATGTTATTTTTACTATTATACCCTTAACATTTATTATTTTCTCTCATTTTAATTATGTAAATTTGTCTTTTCAATACCATTAATCAAGGACAATTTTGTAAAACCCTTCATAATTTCTCTTTTTCATACCATAATTTTACATTTCTTAATATATGTGAAAAGTCAAAAACGACTTATAATAAAAAACAGAGGGAGTAATAAATATCATATTATAAATATTTTGAACTATATCTAGATTAAAATAAAATAATTATAAAAAATAAAATATGAATAAAACAAGTTTCTTCTAAATAAAATAAAATAAAAATTGAAATTAAGTTTACCAAACAAATTTTTCATATTTTTCATCTCTAAAACAATTTTCAAAAATAAAATTACCATACAAGTTTTATTTTATTCTTCTCTTCAAAAGAGGTTTTTAAAAATGATATACAAAATAGTTATTAAAAATTAAAAACTAAAACTCTTTCAAAGAATTTATTAGTGACCCTTATATTAAAAAAAACAAAACAAGTTAATCAATGGCTTAGAATAAAAGAATATGGAGAGGCAAAAAAAAAATAACGGTTGGATTTCGCTTTAAGAATACAACGATATTTGAGTACACTTGAGCATCCTAAGAAGAGGCGTTACACCTTAGTCTCGAAACCTAGGGACACTTTTTAAAGAAATTCTATGAAACGTCTCAATAATGAAACTAGCATTTAATGCACATATTCCTTAGACATAATTGTCTCAGTTTTTTCAGAGGCCTTATTTAGATTAGTCGTAGTTTAATCATAGAAAAAAATATAGGCCCTATCTAACCATATTTTAACCATTATAAATATTTTATGAAACACTATTTAGCCACAGATTAAGTACGACAAATTTGAGGTCTTGTGTAGTAGGCCGTCTTACACGCCCTCAAAGACGATTTTGTTCCTAGATTATTCACGACAAATGTTAAACATCTTCCTCTTCTCCAAGCAACAACTTTGGTACGTGGAACCTTGTCCAGTTCTCTAAAAGGATACTCGTTGCTATGCCACGAGAAGACTCAGGGACAACTGTTGTGGATATGTCAAAGGTCCAAGAAGAGAAAGCCCATGTATGACTTAAATCTTAAACATGTCACCTAACTCTCACATATAGGAAATCCCACGTGAAGAAAAATGAATGATTAAAATCCACTTTCACTCACACATTATTCACCATTCTCTTACTGACTTGGATGTTGTAGTCCTAGCAAGACATTACTCATTATTTCTGAGAACATTTTTAATTCTAAATTTAACAGTTACAAAAATTTCACTTGTTATTAAAATATTTCATGTAAAACTCAAATTTTGTTTGGTGGAACGATTTAAAACACACAACATTTATTTAAGGTAATTTTAAATAATTAATAAGGTAATTTTAAATGATTAATTTAGCATATATGACATTTACATAGAGTGCATGATTTATCTCCTTAGATCCTTATCATATTACTATATTCTAAATTTTAGAAAATGAAAATGATTTTAAAATGAAATTAATTGATTGTTACAATTTTGATGACTAAATTAATTATTTATTCTTTTAACTTATCAATATTGCAAAAATAAGATTTTTTTCACTTGTCTTTTTAAAAATTCATTGCAACATTAATTTTTTTATTTATAAAATTATGCTTTTTTAATATTACACTTCAATGTTTATAATAAAAAATACACGAGTGAAATAAGATATATCATAAATAATAATAATAATAATAATAATAATAATAATAATAATAATAATAATAATAATAATAATAATAATAATAATAATAATAATAATAATAATAATAATAATAATAATAATAATAATAATAATAATAATAATAATAATAATAATAATAATAATAATAATAATAATAATAATAATAATAATAATAATAATAATAATAATAATAATAATAATAATAATAATAATAATAATAATAATAATAATAATAATAATAATAATAATAATAATAATAATAATAATAATAATAATAATAATAATAATAATAATAATAATAATAATAATAATAATAATAATAATAATAATAATAATAATAATAATAATAATAATAATAATAATAATAATAATAATAATAATAATAATAATAATAATAATAATAATAATAATAATAATAATAATAATAATAATAATAATAATAATAATAATAATAATAATAATAATAATAATAATAATAATAATAATAATAATAATAATAATAATAATAATAATAATAATAATAATAATAATAATAATAATAATAATAATAATAATAATAATAATAATAATAATAATAATAATAATAATAATAATAATAATAATAATAATAATAATAATAATAATAATAATAATAATAATAATAATAATAATAATAATAATAATAATAATAATAATAATAATAATAATAATAATAATAATAATAATAATAATAATAATAATAATAATAATAATAATAATAATAATAATAATAATAATAATAATAATAATAATAATAATAATAATAATAATAATAATAATAATAATAATAATAATAATAATAATAATAATAATAATAATAATAATAATAATAATAATAATAATAATAATAATAATAATAATAATAATAATAATAATAATAATAATAATAATAATAATAATAATAATAATAATAATAATAATAATAATAATAATAATAATAATAATAATAATAATAATAATAATAATAATAATAATAATAATAATAATAATAATAATAATAATAATAATAATAATAATAATAATAATAATAATAATAATAATAATAATAATAATAATAATAATAATAATAATAATAATAATAATAATAATAATAATAATAATAATAATAATAATAATAATAATAATAATAATAATAATAATAATAATAATAATAATAATAATAATAATAATAATAATAATAATAATAATAATAATAATAATAATAATAATAATAATAATAATAATAATAATAATAATAATAATAATAATAATAATAATAATAATAATAATAATAATAATAATAATAATAATAATAATAATAATAATAATAATAATAATAATAATAATAATAATAATAATAATAATAATAATAATAATAATAATAATAATAATAATAATAATAATAATAATAATAATAATAATAATAATAATAATAATAATAATAATAATAATAATAATAATAATAATAATAATAATAATAATAATAATAATAATAATAATAATAATAATAATAATAATAATAATAATAATAATAATAATAATAATAATAATAATAATAATAATAATAATAATAATAATAATAATAATAATAATAATAATAATAATAATAATAATAATAATAATAATAATAATAATAATAATAATAATAATAATAATAATAATAATAATAATAATAATAATAATAATAATAATAATAATAATAATAATAATAATAATAATAATAATAATAATAATAATAATAATAATAATAATAATAATAATAATAATAATAATAATAATAATAATAATAATAATATAGAAGTTAAACATAGGAGGGAGTGAATTTTAAATGAAAAATACCAAAGTGTGACCATAAAACATTACTTACAAAAAAAAACTTTCAAAATGATACTTGTTCTAGCAAAAAATGGTTAGATCACCAAAAGTGCTAGCTCTCCTTTTTCTTGGACAAAGAGAGCTACATTGTCTATACTGCAGAGTATGTTGAGATGAATATTTGAGGATTTAAGGGCTATACAGGTGCTGTATACTGCCTCAAGATGAATGTCTTGCTTAACCCTCATGCGGGAGCCCCATTATATAGCTTTCTATTAATACAAGTCATTAAGAGAAGTCTCTTGGCCTTCTGGCGTTATGTGGCCATCATTACCGTAACTTCCTTTCATGAATACAGGCTTTGAAGCCCTGGTAATGTCCGTATTGATGCGCCACCACCGTTACAAATGTTGGAGTGGCATTTGACGAGCTCGTGACCGACATCGGTGCCAGGTTGGTGGGTGTGGTACCCGGCCTTTTGAGAACTCGGCCTGGTGGGAGTCGGGCTCCCTGACCAGGCCGGGTTGTGTATGAGGCTTGTCTAGTTCTCTTCATTATACGATCTCTCCTGCTACTATAGTCTAGTCCGTGCTCACCTTTATCTGACTACTAAACTCGGCATCAAATATATTTGGCATGTACATAAGCCCCCCGAGTACTATATCCGCTCATAGGGATGTAGTACTGTTAGCTCATAAATTCGATGCCTATATGAAGTTGGTAGTAATGATGGGAATATTAAACTCTTGGAGAGGTTTTGAAAGGCTTTCGACGGGATCTGTATGATAGGGTTTTAGTCGAAGATGCTCACAAGAAGAGAAGATGCTTTTGGGACTTAGAAAATATTTCTAAGAATTGAAGAGGTCACCTTTGACCGACCACGCTGCTAATGCCTGACGTTGGGAAATTCAAATTCAAATAAAGGAGGGAGTGGTTACTTTGGTTCACTCTTGAAGAAAGACAAGTGGCGTGTATCCAAGCAATGGAAGCATGCAGTGGGACACTTGTCATTTGTTGATTATTTCAGGCAGTTTATAGCAGTTAGTTTTAGTATTATAAATAGGGGTTCTAGCAATAGGATTTGGGGTGATGGTCACTTTGTACAAGTGACTCCAAAATTACTCAAAGTATCCGCGTGTCGAGAAAAGAGTCTTGTGAGAATGTACGTGATGTAAACACCATTTATCCTTCAATGCAATTTACTTCAATCTTTCGTTGAGTTTTTATCTTCCGTTTAATGCAAGTTATTGTTCTGCATTTGTCATATTTTTAACCTTTACTGCACACTTTCGACCTTCTTTTTACATTTTCAGCCTTTTTAACTTAACACTTTAAAACATTGTTTAGATTGTATTTCCAACGAACTTTTCTTTATGAGTGTAGCGTGAATTTTTGCATGGTTACGAAGCACTATCGCTTTGGGGTACTACAGTTTGATTCATTTTTTATCCTGTTAAGCTGTTTAAGGAAGGGAAATAGATGTCTCCAATTAACCCTGCTTGCATACTGAGTTTAAACAGGTGACGGTTGGTTTACAGATGCTATTAAGATTGTGGGTCTCTTTTAGGTTATTTTGTTAAAAATATAGAGTGCCTGGACTATTTGTGAGGTAAGATGTTAATGTGTTTAGATTTGATGCTTTTGGGTTGATTTGGTGGAGATACTGGGTTTTGGATTTTGGATTAGTATGCTCGCTAAGATTTTTCCAATCTTATGCCTACGCATTCCCATTTAACGAAACAGGGAAATCAGAGCGATCGTAGTTCCTCCTATTCTATGGGAGGAAAAAAAAGGTTATTTTGGTGTCTTGTTCAAAGCCCAAGACGTGAAGCTAAATTTAGTTTGTATCTTGTTCAAAGCCCAAGATGTGAAGCTGAAGGGTCTATTTGTATCTTGTTCGAATCCCAAGATGTGAAGCTAAAGGGTTTTTACTTTAGAGAGAATTTGTCATCTCTAAAAGGGGATATTTGGTCTGTTTGTCACAACTGTTGGGTGACTGGTTATAAAGGAGAATTACTTTAACTGGGATATGTGAATCCAACAATGCCATAATTTCCTTAATAGGGGATTTTTAACCTGAAGGAGAAGACTTTAACTCAGTTTAGAGCAATGCCATCTTTCCTTAGGAATTTCTCATGCTAAAAGAGGGACAGTGGCGTGGATGTAAATAATCCAGAGGCTTGCCGCTTACATCAATTAGATGAAGGAAAAGGAGTTGTTGATGTTTGTATCCTGTGAGCAAGGCACAAATTTTGATGCTAAAAGGTTGATTGACTCAACTGGGGTTTTCTTATACAAAGCCTAAGAGGAGGCTATTGACCCAACAAGAGGGTGTTTTTATGTGTTTCGTACGAAGCTCGAGAGAGAGGCTAAAAGGGGTTGACTCAACAAGAGAGTGCTAACAAGTGACTGACTCAACAAGAGAGTGCTTTTATATGTGTTTTGTACGAAGCCCAAGACGGAGGCTAAAAGGTTTTGACTCCACATGAGGGTCTTTTATACTCAACAAGAGAGTGATTTTGTATCTCGTATGAAGCCCGAGATGGAGGCTGAGAGGGAAGTGACTCAACAAGAGAGTCTTTTATACTCAACAAGAGAGTGATTTTTATCTCGTACGAAGCCCGAGATGGAGGCTAAACAGGTTTGACCCAACAAGAGAGTCTTTTATACTCAACAAGAGAGTGTGAAAAGGTTAGCTCCGCTGGGGAAAATCATTGTACAAAGCCCAAGAGGAGGCTATTGTGTTGGTGACTGTTTCAGTTTAGTGACAGGTCCAGTATGTTGGATAAAAGAGAAAATCAGTTCTTATGAAGGGAACGATTAAAGGTATTGTTGTGCTTTGGGATTGATCAGAGGATTAGGGTTACTTCCTTTTCTTTAAGGAAATGGAAAATCCAAAGAGTATTGAGACTGTCCAAGTCTACTGGTGTTTTGAGAAATCGATTCTCAGGTAGTGAAATGATCTTTGTATGATGCCCAAGAGAAGGCTGGTATGTTAAGGGATGAAGGTCAACCCATTAACATGTCTGACACTTGACTCAGAAAGACAGCTCTAGTAAATTGATGACTAGGTTCTGTTCCTATACCTGTAGAGGTCTCTGGGTCCTTGTACTAAGCCCAAGAGAAGACATGAGAGCTTTTAAGAAGCCGAAGAGTCCTTGTACAACGTCCAAGAGGAGACGGGGATGCTTTTAAGAAGCATGTGGGTCCCCAAACCCCGATAAGTTCAAGACATGCCATTCACCGAGAATAGATCAAGCCAGGAAAGTCCGAGAATTTGGAAGAAACTCAAGAGATGCCATTCACGGAGAAAAGATCATCTCTGGGGAGTAGAGTCTCTTTGACAATTTCTAAGAGTGACAGTCTGAGAAAGGGTTCACCGAGAATGCTGCCTTTCACGTCTCCATATTATTTAACCCCAAGAGGAGGGAAGACTGTGTCTGGTAATCCTATGGGGATCTAGTTTTATTTGTATTTAAGAGTGACCAACAGGGCTTTACCTAGTGCTAGACGTAGTTGCCGGGGAAAACTCTAAATAACTATACTAGTATTACACAGTTGATATTTGAAAAGTATATAAAAGTTTGTGAAAGAAGACTTACAGTGAGCAGCCCCACAATACAGTTATATATATATGAAAGCAGATAAAGAAAGCGGGTAAACACTTACTCGGTTGTAGAGCTTCCATGCTGTTTAGTTAGTTGTTCAACAAAGAAAGCTTTGATAACAATATTATATTCAAAATCAAAGGAGAAAGTTCTTTGAAAAGGTTGTTGGGGCTTACAGCTCAAGGAGAGGCCCAAGGATTTATCAGTGATTGCACTGTTGTTTGAAATTGTACAGGGACTTATACAAGTGACTGAGGCCCAAAAAGGTTTTCTGTACAAAGGAATGAGTCTTACACTCTCTCAAGAGGCCCAAAGGTGTTTAAAGAAAAAGAATGAGGCTTATCACACGAGGTTAGGCCCAGATGATTTGTTTTTTGTATTGGCGATCGCGCTGAGATTTCTTTAACATACTGGGTCTTATACAATGCACTGAGGCCCAAAAAGTTTTGGTTAAAAAAAGGGTTGGGTCTTACACTCTATTAGAGGCCCAATGATTTATTTTTGTACAAGTGGTGGGGGCTTACAGCTCAAAGAGAGGCCCAGATGATTTTGCTAAAAAAGGCGACGATCGCGCCGTTGTTTTTGAAAATACAGTGGGACTTATACAATGACTGAGGCCCAAAAAGTGGAGTATTTGCAATGGGGATGGGCTTTGCACTCTAATAGAGGCCCATGAGTGTTTGAAAATGATTTGCGAGGGTGAAAATCAAAGAAACCCTAATTTTGTTTTCCTTTAAAAGTAAATATTTAAAGAAAATCAAATAAAATGATAAAAATACCAAATAAGTTTGAATAAACCACTTGTGATTTTTGTTTAAGGTTTGAAAAAACGAGGTTTTAATCACAAGGTGAATTAAACTCATTGGTTTTGATTTTCAAAGTAAATATTCACTTTTAAATGTTTAAAAATAATTAAAAAGGAATTTATTCACAAAAACACTAATTATATTAAATAACTAATATAAATTTGATTTTTTTATGGAATAAAATATTTCAACATTTTTGTGATTTTTTGCAAAAAGAACCAATAAAAAATAATTAAAATTAAGAGAGTTATTAATTTTTCAAATCATTAAAAATAATAAGAAAAATAATAAAAAGTGGAAAAAATAGCAAAAAGAGGATCGGGGGCGAGGGGGATTCGAACCCCAGACCTCTTATGTTTAGGGCGCGCGCCTTATCACTGGGGCGGTGATACATCCGTTGATTGAAACACAACCACAAATATACAAGGGTTGCCTTGTTTTCTAGGCCTAGCCAAGGCAAGGCAAGGCAAGGTTTTGGCTGAAAATGTGAAGGCCATAACTTTCTCATTTCTCCATGGATTGGGACAAAATTTAGGTATATCCTGCCTAGAATTTCACAAGGAATCCAATGGTGGTGGTGTTTTTTTTTTTTCAGATCATGCTCCTATTGAAAAACCCGATAGTGGTTTTGAAATAGGTCATGATTTGCATTTTCTGTGCCATCTCTTGGTACAAGCATGAATTACATGATAAATTGGTGCAAACACAACACATATAACATGTATAAGAGATGCATGATCAGTGGACATCAAAAGAAAGCATGATTCAAAGAATCCAAGTTGTGATGCTTACCCCTTTTTGGAGCTTTTGTGCAATCTGCCAAGGGCTTTGTTCCAGAAATGATTTGATGCTTTGGAAACCCTCAAATGATCTCTTAGAAGCTTTTAGGATGGTTGGAATCAGCTGGAAGCCTCAGAAACAAGTTTGAGCTCTTTCTTGCAAAAGAGGCAAAAGTGGCCAAAATAGCAACTCTCTCAAATGGTGTTCCAGATGTGTGGAACCATTTGGGACAATTCTAGGATGATATTTGGAGTGTGTTTGAGGTTTTATCTGGTTTGGAAAGTGACTAAATCAAGACATGGCTTGAAAAATGCACAAAAGTCCAATTTTGAGGTTTTGAGAGGTGACTTTGTGATTTTGGTGTTACAGGTCATTTGTGAGAGTTTGGACAGCTTAGATATAACATATTGGATGTGTTTGGATCATGAGCTATGATGGAATTGCTCTCTAACTCAAAACTCAGAGTTACCTTGCTAAAGAAGGTATTTTTTCCTAGAGAAAGAGATTTTGAGGAAAGCAAGTGTTGTAGTGCTTTGGTGTACTCACACTGAACACAATTGACCTCTATTTATAGTAGAGCAAGTTTGTTTTAGCTGCAATAGTGAATGGCAACTGCACCAGAGGTTTGGCCAATGTTGATCAATGAGAATCCAAGTCTACTCTAGCCATTGACTAGAGGTTAGGGCACAGGCTGCTGGTTCCCTTGGTCTTGGATAAGTCTTGACTGAATTCAGTTGGAAATGGCTCAGTCCATGCCACCTTGGTGCATCCATTAAATGCTCCAAACCAAAATTGGAGTCTTGTCCCTCTTTTAGGCATTTCTAGGCTTGGCATGCTACTTTTGGTTCCAAAGACTTGGGAGGCTTATGGATCAGGGCTTGTCCCTCCTTGGTCCCCCCTTGAGGTGTTCATATGGATAGATTTACTCGCCCTTTGCAAAATTTGAGCAAATCGAGCAAAACTCCCAAATCTTCCTTGCCATGACAGTTTTCAGCAAGGCATATTGGCATGGTCATATCTCATGGCCCAAGTGGAATTTGATGGGGTTCTTGGCCATTTTGGAAAGCCCTCATATGATACAACAACTGTTTGATCATAATTGGTTTTGATACTTTTTGGATCCAAGTGAAAAATGCCCCTATATTTTGAAAAAAGTAAGACAGATTCTGACTTAGTGAAAATTTCACTAAGTGTTGGAAAAAAAAATGACATTTTCACTTTTTGTGATTTTGATCATTCTATAACTTAAAATCCGTGAGGAATTGGAATGATTTGTGTTTGAAGCTTTTGTAGAGGGTCGAGAGCTACAAATCCAACTTTGAATGGGGAAAAATGGCCTTGTGGTTTAGGAGTTATGATCCTCCAAAGTTGGTACCCTAGCCACTTTATTTCATAACTTAGAAAAATTTCTAAGTTTTTATGGTTACCCCTTTTACAAGTTATCCCACTTTTCTTGATTTTTCTTGATGAATGATGATTCCAATCACACATTAACATCATTTTAGGGTTAAGGAACCATAATTGACCAAAAAATAAAAAAGTCAAACGTTGACTTTTGGGCACAGTTGACTTTTTATCAGATGAATTCCAAACTGTGCGATCCTCTATGAAATCAAGTCCTTGACCTAAATCAAACTTGATGGATTGATTTCATAGGTGTTATAGGGTGTATTGAATCATGTCCTAGGTTTTGGGAGCATGTCCTGGTCAAAAGTCAAAGGTACAGTTGACTTTTTCCGCGAAACCCTAACTGTGGTTCTGATGAACCTGAAATTTGGGAACCAAGCTTCTTGGATCAATCCATTGTTGCAAATGGATCAATGTGGTTGATTAGAGACCCTCAAATCCTTTCTTGAGGTCTTGGCTCATGATTTGTCCCAAAAGTCAACTTGGGGGGTGAATTAGGTCAAGAAACCCTAATTCCTGATTTTTGATGAATGCATCCCCTGAGGTCAAAATTGACTTGATGATTGGATCCATGAGGTTCCATGGAGTATATTAGGTGATGCTTTGGAGCATTGGCTCATGCCCAGAGGAAAATTTCCATCTGGAGGCCCTGGTCGACCAAACCCTAATTTGGTGACACTGGCGATCTTAAGGCTTAATCCACCTGGAATGCTGCAACATTGTGCTTGATTCTTGCTGTGGCATTCCTCTTGATCCATTGTGGATGTTTGAGAGGTTAGACAAGTTAAAGATCATGTCATTCCTTGATTGATCATTTGTCTAAGGCTCAAAGAGGGCTTGAAACCCTAAGTCTGATTGTAGTGGATACTCACCCATCTTTGGGGAGACTAATGAGGTATGATCGCCCATCCATATTGTGATGATGATTTGCACAATGATGGGAAATCTTAGTGGTCAAAATTTTGGGTATGACAATGAGTACCATCGAAGTGTTTGTTTCTTCAGAATTTACCTTAGATTAATTGTTAGCACATGTCCTAGGATCAATCTGATCGATCCTGTGAGTCACCAAAGTTAGATTTGGAAGATCAGCGGTTGTTTACCAATTTTCACGGTAAACAAATTGGCACGCCCAGTGGGACAGTGCTAACTTGATAAAGATCTTTCTAAATTTTGAAAACTTCATTCATCGTTTTCTTCTTAAAAAAGCTTCGTTGCATGTTATTGAGAAGTGGTAAGGTAGCCACTACAAACGAAGAGAGACCAAAGAGAAGATATACTAGAAAAATGGCGACGAACGACAGTGAGCCAAACAATCCAAACCCTCAAGGGGGTGGTTCTAATCCTCAATCGAGTAACTCGAATGCCCAACCTAGTAACACTAACCCTCAAAATGTGTCCAGGAACGATGTGATACCACCTACAGTTCCTTCGTCAGGAGAGCCAATATCACCTCCTGTTATGTCTGACCCAATGCCATCAATGATAGGATCAGGGTCGACATATATAAGGGCTTACACTCAATATGTTTTGGAGTACGTTGGGCCACAAGCATCTAATCCCCAAACTCCACCAGGAGGAACTTTGACATTTAGGCATTTTCCCCCTCCAGGATTCTCACAACCATTACCAAGGAATCCACCTTATGGAATGCCAACGTCAATAATGCAAAGCCTCCAAAATGCCCCCCAGTATTCTCAAAAAATGTAACGTCTTCGCCATTACAAGGGTCAGGATCTAGGATAAATATAGGTCGAAACAGTCAAAGTGTAGGTGTAGGATACTCCACTCAAGGCCCTAGTCTGACAAACACGTCTATAGCATGTTTAAGACAGCAAATGGATGAGAGTAACCTAAAAATGGTACAAACTTTGTCCCAAATGATGGGGGAAATTTTCCAGCCCTTGATCCATAACACTACCCAAACTAACCAATAATTAGCGGCGCAATTGTCACGCATGGCAGAATTTATGGGGGTGCCAGCCCCTGTACGAGGTGCGACTGTGGTGGAGAATATCCCACGGCGGAACCTAGAGACTATACTTGAGGCGAATCTAGAGCCCCCTAGAGTCGAACCCCATAGAGTCGAACTTCCTAGAGTCGAACCACCTAGGAACCAAGTGCCAATTCTTGAAGAGGGGGAACAAGGGGTAGTGATAGTAAATAGAAACCAAAATGCTGACCATGTTGTACAACAGGTTCGACGTAACAACATAGCAGCAGATAACAACCTAGCAGCCATGGTCGAAAGAATAATGGCTCGAAATGGGGTAAATTTTGGCTTTACTAGGCCAAATTATACGTCACTTATAGTGGATTATATTCTACAATCAGAATTACCCCCTAGGACGAAGGTCCCAAAGTTTACCAAGTTCTCAGGAGATACAACTGAATCTACTGTCGAACACGTAGCCAGGTATATGATTGAGGCTGGAGAGATTGCAAATGACGAAAGTCTTAGGGTAAAATATTTCCCAAGTTCTCTCACCAAAAATGCTTTTACTTGGTTTACAACCTAACTCCTAACTCAATCTGTAATTGGACCCAGTTAGAGCGTTTGTTCCATGAACAATTCTATATGGGACAAACTAAGATTAGTTTGAAGGAGTTGGCTAGCATAAAGTGAAAGTTTAGTGAGCCAATAGACGATTACCTAAATAGGTTTCGATTACTTAAGGCTAGGTGTTTTACTCAAGTGCCAGAGCATGAGTTGGTCGAAATGGAAGTTGGTGGCCTTGATTACTCTATTAGAAAGAAATTGGATACCCAGTATCTGAGAGATATGGCCCAACTGGCTGATAGGGTTCGACAGTTAGAACGTCTGAAAGACGAAAAGGCTAAGTTTAATAAGGGTAAAAAGGTAGCTTTTGTTGAATATAATGAGGATGTCGAAGGGTTATACGATGAACCATTATATTTCGACGAGAGTGAGGTAGACGTTGCTGAGTTAAAGCAGGGTCCTTCGTATGCTTGCAAAATGTTAGCCCCTTCGACTGGAAAAAATTCGGTCGAATATGAAAATAATGATAAGTTTCCCAAGAAAACATACACTTTTGATATCACTAAATGTGACAAAATTTTTGATTTGTTAGTAAAAGATGGGCAGATGATAGTGCCTCCTGGCGCTAAAATGCCACCTTTAGAACAAAGAAAAAAGAGAGGATTTTATAAGTACCATAATTTTCTGGGTCATAAAACTTCTCAGTGTTTTCTTTTCAGGGATCTGGTGCAAAATGCTATTCAGGAGGGCAGGCTGAAATTCGGAGAGAAGAGCAAAGGTCAGATGAAAATTGACTCCGAACTATTGCAAACAGCAGAGGCCCATTATGCTGAGCTAGAGGTACATGTGGTTGAGGTTGCTGATGACTTCGACTGTTCAGTCAACATGGTAGAAATTACTGAAGATTTCACCAACAATGCTGTGTTAGCCAAGGTTACTGAAGACCTTGACATTTATGTTGTGGAGAAACTCATGTGCGAGGCCGCTGATAGCTTCGACGAAGCCACTGAGGGCTTGAATGATGGGATCACTGAGAGCTCCAACATGATGCTGGTTACCAAAGAGACTGCTGAGAGTTTCGTTAAGATGGATAAGGCTGCTAGAGGCCTTGATGTAGACTTCTGCAATCTAAATCTTAGTGCTGATGTCGACATGGACATAAATATGGTCGAGATTACACAACATAAGACTATGGAGGTTGACAAAGCAAGCTGCCAAGAGGAGCGTAACAAAGTGGCATATCCAAAACAGGATGAGACTATCATTGAATTCCTTCACCGTTGCCAAAAGAAGGGATCAGGTGTCATGTTATGCCCCAGGTGCAGTGCAATATTCAACCAGAAGGCTGCTCACAATCTTGAAGAGATTAGGAAGGCTAAAGAAAGAAGGGAGCAGAGAACATCTCATGGTCAAAGGGGTTTCGACCCTAGAAGGTCCTCTTCAAAACAAGTAGGAGGAAAAACACAATTCCCAGGGGCCAGACCCAGCACCTTCAAACCAACAAGCAATGCACCAATAGGGAGCTGGATGAAACCTGTCGAAGGAAAGGAAAAAGGTCAGAAAAAATGGCAAAAGTTTGATGTGGGCAGAGGCTCTTCAATAGAATATCGAAAGGAGTTTCAGACTTCCAACAAAACGGCATATGTCTCTGAAAACTATAAGGGGAAGAACCCGATGTCGCGATCTCAATGGAGGAGAGAGCAACGTCGAAGGAAAGCTCTCAGGGAGGCCCAGTCGAAGGATCAAGGAGAGTCCAGTACTAATATCCCTACTGACAATAATGGAGGGAATCAAATGAAGCCTGCTAAAAAAGTGCCCGTGGGGTGAAAATTATTTTCCTCTCAAGAGGACGGACGTCAAAAGACTGTCGAAGATGATGACGAAATGACAGACAACTTCGACTCTGAGTCTGATGCTTTTCTCGACATCATAGTTAATGTGGTGTCTGTAATGCCCAGGGAGTTCGACCAGATTACAGAAGTCAAAGATTTGGATGCTTGCACTGAGGCAGAAATGGCAGCACAGAAGCCTGTGTGCTACTGTATTATGAATAATGGGCGTGTCGAAGAGCAGAACGCCTTTTTCGAGCGACCCACAGAGGCAATGAAGGGTCACCTAAATCCCCTCTACATTACTGGCAAGGTGGAGAACATGCCAATAAATAAAATTTTAGTTGATTGTGGCGCAACAGTAAACTTGATGCCACATTTCTTATTGAACAAGATTGGCAAGTATGATACTGACACTAAGCCACATAATATGGTTATTTCAAATTATGAAGGAAAGGTTGGCTCTACATTGGGGGTGATACAAGTTGACTTGATAGTGGGGACAATCACTAGGCCTACTGTCTTTATGGTAGTAGAAACAAAATCCAACTACAATCTGCTCTTAGGACGAGAGTGGATACATGGCATCGGTGCAGTGCCATCTTCGATGCATCAACGCATCACCATCTGGAGGCCAGATGGCATAGTCGAAAACATTGAAGCGGACCAGCGGTATTTTAAGGCACCAATAAATCATGTCGACAAACGCCAGTTCGACAAACATTTGGCTCACATTGCCCCCTGTGGCCCAGCAGATTTTGAGTTTGTTCCAGATGACGAGACATTTTGCTCATTGTATTTGCATCCCGTCGATGGTTTCCGTTGGGATAAGGAGGTGCCAGGCGAAAGACTTCCATACCTTGGCGAGGCTGCAGTAGACCCCAGAGGGTGGGGAAGTGAATTCAGTGATAATGACTGAGTTTGAAGCATTGAGAAGAATTTCGGCCTACGTGGCTGAAACCAAACTACAAGCGGCTTTGGAGGCTGTTAACGAATATATGGCTGGCGAAGCCAATCTTGAATTCCACCAAGAAGGTCCTGGTAAGGACTTCGACCCAGAGCCACCTAATAAGGTTCAGGGTGTAGAGCAAGGCCAGAGGCTTGACGCCATTTATGATGATGAGCCTTTGGGATTCGAGAAGGATCCGCTGGCAAATAACCTTAAGATGCTAGCCCAAGATCCGTTGGAAGAGATCGACCTAGGAGAAGGGGTGACTAAAAGGCCAACATATGTTAGTGCTAATCTTGACCCACAACTTAAGGTCGAAGTTATCCAGCTGTTACATGAGTTTAAAGACTGTTTCTCCTGGGACTATGATGAGATGCCTGGTTTGAGTAGGGAGTTGGTCGAACATAAGTTGCCGATCAAGCCTGGGAAGAAGCCAGTCAAACAGAATCCAAAACGGTTTTCCCTAGAAATTCTCTCAAAGATAAAGGAAAAAGTCGAAATACTCCTTCGATGCAAATTCATCTGCACTGCCAGGTATGTCAAATGGCTAGCTGACATTGTACCTGTTATTAAAAAGAATGGTTCCTTAAGAGTTTGCATAGACTTTAGAGATTTAAATTCTGCAACTCCTAAGGATGAGTATTCTATGCCTGTGGCAGAAATGCTAGTTGATTCCGCCGCAGGACATGAGTATCTCAGTATGTTAGATGGGTACTCTGGTTATAACCAAATATTCATTGCTGAAGACGACGTCCCCAAAACAGCTTTTCGGTGTCCTGGAGCCTTAGGAACCTACGAATGGTAGTGATGCCTTTTGGCCTAAAAAATGATGGGGCAATGTATCAACGAGCAATGAACTCAATCTTCCATGATTATATAGAGACTTTCATGCAAATATATATTGATGATATTGTGGTTAAGTCTGTTTCAGGGAAGAGTCACTTAGACCATCTTCGACACTCCTTTGAAAGGATGAGAAGACATGGTCTTAAAATGAATCCTCTTAAATGTGCATTTTGTGTGCAGGCAGGGGATTTTCTAGGCTTTGTGGTCCATAAAAAGGGGATCAAGATTAACCAGAATGAGACCAAGGCCATCATGGAAGCGAAAGCGCCATCAACAAAAAAGGAGCTGCAATCACTGCTGGGCAAGATCAATTTCTTGAGAAGATTCATATCGAACCTAAGCGGAAAAACGCAGGCCTTTTCACCATTGCTTTGATTCAATAAAGATGGGTTAGAATGGGGGCAGGAGCAGCAGGCAGCCTTCAATAAGATCAAAGAATACCTGAGTCATCCTCCAATTCTTTCACCACCTTGTAGGAATAGGAGTATGAGATTGTACATAGCTGCATCAGATAAAACCATAGGGAACATGTTGGCTCAAGAGGATGAAGTTGGTGTCGAGAGAGCCATTTACTATCTCAGTAGAGTTTTGAATGATGCAGAAACTAGGTATAGAATGATAGAAAAATTATGCTTATGCTTGTATTTCTCTTGTACAAAATTGAAGCAATATATAAAGCCAGTTGATGTTTATGTTTCGTCTCATTTTGATGTTATTAAGCACATGTTGTATAAACCCATCTTGCACAGTCGAATCGGTAAATGGGCACTAGAATTGACTGAGTATTCTTTAACGTATAAGCCTCTGAAGGCAGTTAAAGGACAAGTGGTAGCAGACTTTATAGTCGACCACTCCATAAACGAAAACATGTTGAATTATGTCGAATTGGAACCTTGGAAGTTATACTTCGATGGCTCCAGCCACAAAGATGGTATAGGCGTAGGTGTGCTGATTATTTCTCCGGATAAAATTCCAACAAAATTTAAGTACAGGGTCGAAGGACTTTGTTCAAACAACGAGGCTGAGTATGAAGCCTTAATAGCTGGACTTGAAATTTTGTTAGAATTAGGGGCAAGGAAGCAAATTTGTTAGAATAGTGGATTATCTGACCAAGGAAGCAAATTTCATGAAATATCTGAATAAAAGAGTTGGAGAAGTCTTCAATGCTGTAAATCTTAAACATATGAAGATGATTGCAAATGTAGAGGTGAAACCAACACCAATTTCTCCTGACACGGTGAAAAAGATCAGGAATCCAGTGGGAAACTATCCATTCTACCGCAAAGAAGATAATCCAACAAAAATAGCCTCTTACATTGCCATAATGAGAGAAGCAGAATCCAGAATTGAAGAAACAGTCCCTCAGTCAAAGCATATTACCAGGAGTAAGAGGAAGCTTGCTGAAGAAGATGCAGAGGACAAAAAGAAGAAAAAGGAAGAAACTGAAATCTTCAGAAAAGAAGCCCTTCTTCTTGAGAAAATCAATAAAGTTGATGCAAATCCATCCGTTGCTGCACAATCTATATCAATTACCTCTACCTCCAATCCACAAGTAAGGTTTAAACCTCCATCTTTCTCTATTCCTTTACCAACCACTAATCAATCAACCAACAGTCCTTCAACAACTACCTCAAAAATAGAACCAACAAACCAAATCTCTGAATCTCAAGCTCCCATTACTGAATCTAGTTCTGAAGGAACCTCCTACGAGTCTCTAGAAATTATCTTACCTGAAAACCTCATGAACTTTGAAACACTAGAAGTCACCTCTCTTATCAATCAACAACAACCACCTGAACCTGCTGCTACTGAGACTAACTTATCTCAGCAACCACCATCTGAAACCAACTCTGATAAATCCAACCTCGCTCTGGTTGTCTACAATTCTCCACCTCCAACTTCCTTTGAAGAATGTACAAGTCAATTTCATGAAAAAGCACTTGAAAAGTTTGCTAGGTTAAGAGCGAAACTTTGCACAAGCACAAAACTCATGGAACTTGAGAGTGCCTGTCAAAGTTTTCAAAAAATGGCTAGACATGGAACTTACAGGAATTGTAAGTTTCTCAAGCACAACCATAACTGCTGAACTAGCAAAAGCTAAGGAAAGAGTAGAAGCTGAAGCAAGAGTCAGGGTACTCAAGTTCTTAGCTGCTAAGCAGAAAGAAGCTGAAGAAAAAGCTGCTAAAGAAGCAGAAGAGCAAACTGCAAGAGAGGCACAAGAAGCTGCTGAAAGAGCTAAAGAAAGTGCTATGATTACTTCCACCTCTGATCTTGTTATCAAGCGTCTGGGAGACGCCGTTGATGAAATCAGAACTGAACAGAAGAACTTCAGAGAAAGGTTTAACAAGCAAGATACTGTCAATGAAAATCTTCCGAGCATGATGCAAAAAATCTGGGACAAACTGTCCTCAGACAGCAAATAAACCTCTGTTTTCTTCCTCTTCTTGAGTTTCAAGTCTTCAGGAGGAGATTAGTCCTCATCCTCTGAATCGAAGATAATTTGAGCAGTGCCCCTCTTTGACTTCCTTTGAGGCGTCGGAGGTGGTTTGCGAGAAGCCTGAAATGATGAGAAGCGTTAAAGGAAGAAGGAGTAATCAGCGAAAGGAAAAGGGTGTGGGATGTACCTTGCTGCCTTCACCTTTGGCTTCGACTGGTTGCTGAGGCGTGTTCCTTTTGGGTATAGCTGCAAAACAAACTAAGTTACCACAAGTCAGTAATGATAAAGTTCGAACGAAAGAACATAAAATTGGAGAATCCAAACCTTCATGTATTTCGGATTCGATACGAACATCTTCGATACCGACATGAAAGTGTCATTTGAAACTGTCTAGTGTACGCTTAGTCGGAACCACCCGCTGGGCCTTGGGTTTTGACTGCCGGCGAAGGATCTTTATAGAATCCCCACAGATGAACCAATCTAGAAATGGAGGGACAAGAGCCACTCCAAAATCAGCAGATGGCAGTCGAGGAGTCTTTGGAGGAAATAGTGCGAAAGCCACTTCATAGCGTTTCTCAGGAGGAACATGTGAAGGGAGTTTCAAACTCTCCATTTTCGTTAAAAATTTCTCCTTTAGCGTAACCGCAACTTCACGGACGGTTCGACTAATATCATCTGGTCGATAAACAGTTTCAAAGTACTTCTGGAAGGCTTGAATCTCCTTAATGTGAGTAGATGTTGTGAGAACAAGATTTGGTTCTACAATATTATCTCTAAGCTTTGATGATAACAAATGAATATTCACATGAACAATTTTGTGCAACTAATGTTGTTATGTGTAAGAACCTAACAAACAGGTTCTGCTTCCGTGAATTGGCACAATGCTTAAATGAAAGATGCTTCGAAGAACAAGAACTGAATTCGAAGATGAGACATGGGTTCTGATGGAACAAAGTCAAAATTGCTGAAGCCTTACGATTTTCAAACAAGAAGTTCTGAAGACTCTGAAGACAGGCTCTGAAGATTCAGAAGACTTGAAGCAGAAAAGGATAACGCTCTTAAAAGACCAAGTAATGAAGTTCTGAAGACTGATTCCTAATGGACTTCTTCAATCAACGGAAGACTTGAAGCATCAGATATTCTGCTAAAAAGATTCCACTCATGCTTCATCAAAATTAACATCAGAAGCCTCTGGATATAAAAGAAAGTGGATTTAGAGAACAAGGTTCAAATGACAAGTTCTGAAGAGTCTGGAAGCGCAGAGCTGATGATTCGAAGACTTGATAATCACAAGAACCATACAATGTTTTCCCTTCTTACTCACGCTCACAAAAAGCCTATGATGTTGAGAAGCCAAGAAAAACTGCCACACTGTACAGCTGTACCACATTACAATGTTAAAATTCTCGAAGACTGTGCGAAATAACAAAACAATCTGACACAGACGGGATGCGCTGCATGCAGAAGATTTTGTACCTGTCCTCACGCTTCCAAGCCGTAAGCCTACCTAGCTATCATGATTTCATTTCAACGGCTCTTTTCACTCGGCTATAAAAGGAAGCTAAAAAACTTAAAGAAAGATACACAAGCGAAAAACGACAATACTTTCCATCTCAATTCTTTCTTAAGTTATTTCTGATCTAAAAGCTTGTTTACATTATCAGCTTGATAAGAAGCAATTCTCTGTAAACTCATTGTGTTAGAACTTAAAGTTATATTCCTTAAGAGAGTCTCAGTGATTAGATCTCTTGAGAAGTCTAGGACAAGTGTCTTAGAGATTGTGCCTCGAGTAAGACATGTGTGGTTGGATTACTTGAGAAGTCTAGGACGTGTGAGTTCTAGAGGTTGTGGTTAGTCACCAGCTGTGTAGCTTGTGCAGTGTCCTATTTTGTTAAATAGTGGATTAAGACCTCGTTGAGAGAGGCGAAATCACCTTGGCGGGTGGACTAGACTAACTTGAGAGATTCTCAAGTGAACTAGTATAAACATAACGTGTTTATACCCTTTATTTAACTAAGCAGTTTGATTTTTTGGAAAAACTTTTTAACAAGAAAGAAACTCTTAAGAAACAATTAATTTTTGAAAAACCAATTCAAACCCCCCTTTCTTGCATTTTTACACCTTCAATTGGCATCAGAGCTCCGGTTCTGAAGTGATAAAAAGATAGAATTTTTATCAAACACTTAACAATGTTCAGTACCGATCCAAGTGTGAAAAACAATGACTACACCACCACCAACAACTTTTGACCCTAAGATCCTCCTTCTTTTTGCATAGCATCTTTAGGTCATAGGTTTCGTGTGCGTGTTTTTTTTTGTTGCTAGCAGGTTTGCGCAGGAACTTTAATTTCATGTGAAAGATAAAGAAAGGTGGTGCTCCAAGCTATTATTCAAGTTGCTAAATTAATTCAAGGTATGTAGGAATTTCCTCAAAGCATAGGGAAGTTATTGGAGCAAGTCATGAGTTTATCAAGGCTTTTTTTTTTCGCGAGTGGGGGTTTATTGTGTTCAAGGTAACTTCAATTGGGTTGCAAAATAAAATCGACACCCCTTAAGAGTATTTCAAGATTGGCTCAAATCAAGTATTATTACATTTTGCTCCAAGATATGGTCATTCACTTTACCAGACATAATCAACGGTTTGTTAAGGCTATATGATAGATTAAGATGTGGGATATATTATTTTGGTACATGGAGGAATGGTCAGACCCCACTTTTGCAAGCCATTTCTAAAATGGTATTTTCAAAGGTTATTTCAAGCTGGTTTCCAACCATATCTAGACTTGGTTCAAACTGGGTGTTGTTTTAAGATAGTCACTCATTATTTGGACCACTGACTTTCGAAATACGGCTAGGTAACAAGCCATGGAAGCCATCAATTGGGCTAAATCATTTTCCAAATATGTTAAACTGCACAAAGGCATTATGGCAGAGCTACTTTCAAGTCATAGCAGTATTTGAATTTGGGTGCAAAAGAAAAATGATTACAAGAGTCACAATAAAAGATATATATATACAAAATTCAGATGTTCATGCTACAAGATCACACCAATCCTTTTTAAAGGAATATGAGACTTGAAAGGGTTTTACAAGCAAAAAATACAAGGCACCATACAATTCCAGCACCATATTTCGTATCCCAACGTTCAAATTTATTAAAGAAACCTTACAAATCTAAGCACATTCACATTACACTTTAAGAATAGGTTCAAAACTCCTCTTGAAAATACACATATCAAACTACGCCTTCATGTCCAAGAGCTACAATTGACACCGGCTGCAACAGTACCAAACTCCATGGAATCATGTTCCTACGCAAGTTCAACCAAAGCAAACTTCATCCAACACCGGCAGCATGACCCACATTGCTTTGAATGCTTCATTATCTCCCTGTAACGAAAAATAAGCAAGTTATTATCATAGCATCAAATTCGGTTCAACGCAATTAAACATCACTCAAGTGTTTCCAAAGCAATCTTCAAATAATATCAAGCCAAGATGAAATAAAGAAGGAAATTACGGCAAAGTATTTGTACTGATAAAAAGGATATTTACACCAAGAGCATTTAATAGAATCAATCTGAAGGAAACTTGAGGATTCTTGTTGTTTTGGATCATCAATCATGAAACTGCGCCAACACTGCAAAACAAAGGAAGATGACGTTAAAAGAATTCAAACATTCCACAAGGTTCAAATGCAAAAGACACAAGGGATCAACTGCTTGAGGAATTTACTCATTTTGAGACTACAAGCCTAAGATGTCATTACAAAAATCAAGAACAAGGTTCCAACGCCCTTTCATGTTCCCATGTTTTGAATTTGCTAATTGGACTCATGGGAGCAAGAATTTATGGAGAGCTACAAGTCTAAGAACATGCATAAATTTATAGTGCAGGCGCACGACATTTTAAAAGAAGAAATTTAAAACTTCAATGGAAATACACTTGTCTCTTCTAGTTCAACATCTCGCCTCCATTCTAATAAACCGCCAATTGCATTGACTTCACCAGCTAGCATTTCAAGGCCCCGACTTCAAATTTTGAGCTGACATCAACGAGAAGTTAAACTCCCTGGTTTTCATGCCAAACCTGATGCTTCGTCAAAGTAATCTTGATCTCACCATGCACATGAAAAGAAAAATGATGTCAAGTAAATTGCCATGAGATTGGAAATACAGAGCAAACAACAAGTATGATTGAATGCAACAAAGATTGAGTTAGAGCAAGGAAAACCTCATGTCAGGGTTGATTGAAGAAAATATAACCAATATCAAACCTCATCTGCTGCGTATCAGAGCAACGAAAGAAGAAAGGCCTTGAAGATTGTTGGTCGAATTAAAATTGGAGAGAACTTTATCGTAATACTACATATAATCAGACACGAGAATAATTGAGAATCAACAGCCTCCAAAGCTTGAAATGCAAACAGAATTATACATCGGCAATTTTTTTCCATAACAAGTTTCGAACAATTCCAATTTCCCAACATTATTTGTTTTTCCAAAACCGTAAAATCAAATCAGGCCTCAGAGTATTTCTCAAATCAGACTTTAAATCCTCATCATTCTTGAGCTAAATAAAAAAAAAGGGGACATCACAACATAATGGATTTCCAAGAAGCAGGGTATCAGTTGAAATCAATAGATTTCAATCTTAGAGATCACATTTTCAAAATAGGATTGCAAGCTCCAAGAGTTTCCAAATGGAGCAACCTTCCAAAACAACCTCCATACAATATTTAAATCATCCCAAAACAAATTCATACAGCAGAAAAGGCTTCCAAAAACATTACCATTTAGGCCTCAGTTTTTTCCTTTATCAGAATCATACACAAGATTCGTCCAACGATTTAAGTAGGTTAAAAAAAAAGGGAAATTCAAATCAGAGTTTTTCTCATCATTTTCAAAAGGAAGTTATGGGCAATATCACAAGGGATATCGCCAGCATAACTTTCCAAAACCGTTCAGAAAACAAATCAAGCACAATATCAAAAACATTCCGAATCCTTTCCAACTTAATTATCAGACAAGATTAAAAAACATTCCCAAATAATAGAAACATAGCATCAGACAGCTTTACACCTTTCCAAAATCGTATGAGAACCCCAATTCATAAATTCCATATCAGTAGAAACCAAATCAGACAACCATTAAGACCTTTCAAGGATGGAATTAAGGGATTGTCACCGGGTTTGAGTATAAAACCAGGTTTTGGCATTCAGAAGGGAGGGAGCCAAAACACAAATTTCAGTAGAACAACAACCCAGAAACGAGCTCATATACATCCCCATTTTCACTAACCCACATACCCATCATCATCGGCCAATAATAAAAAGTCGCAAAAACACATCCACAAACAACAATGCTCACATAGAAGATAATCACAAATTCACAAATCATCAGTATTCACACCAGGATCTTCATACGCGCATCGCTGAAGAGGAATCGCAAACAAGCATCACACAATTTGCAGAGTAATTCACACATCGGATCGAAGGCAACCAAAATCACACAAGAAGGTAAAAGATGAAGATTCTTCCCTGAAGGAGGACGCGTTCGCGTCAGGCTCGCATCTCCGCCGGCGACCCTCGCCGATCTCCTTTTCTTTCCTTTATTTTCGCATTATTCATAATCTGATGTAATATGTAACCGAAAAATATAGTAGATTGGGGTATTGGGCTGTGTGGGGTGAGGGTTGTTTGTTTGATTGATCGAGAGAGATGAGAGTGGCGGCGAGGCAAGTTTAGGGTTTGTAACCCTTTCCATTTGAGAGAAAAAGGGAAAGACGATTGAGAGCGAGAGCGAGAGAAAGAAGAGGGCGTTCTGCCTTCTTTCTTTTTGTTTTTAATTTCAAACGAATATTCATGTACACACGCACACACGTCACATCTCGTGTACTCTTTGTTTTATCCATTAGATTTTCGCATATTGGATCATAAGGTTGAGATTTGAGGGTCCACGGTGGACCCTCTCTCCCTGGCAAGTGTACGATCCCTCCGTTTTCTTATCATAACCTATCTTTTTTTATAATTAATCATCAAATTAGAGTTTTTTATATAAAATAATCATCAAATTCAGTTTAATAAAATAATTAGAACCCTTTTATAATTAACTTGTTTCTTAAATTTTAATTAATTATAAACTTTTGTTAAAACCTTTTTTTTAAATTAGTAAACCTTTTTTAAATAATAAAAACTCTTTATTAACCTCCATAATAACTTAACTTTTTTCTTAGAAATAAGCCTTTTAATAAACTTTTAAAAATATTAACTTTCATTAAAATCTTTTCACAATAAAGATATAAAACTCTGTTTATAATACAACTTAAATCTTTAATTAAGATAAACCTTAATTTTCTTTTTAATAACATATTAACACAATGGTAATAAAACATTTTTTTTAGTTATTAATCACCCCTTTTTTATTAATAAAAATACTTAATAACCTTTTTAAACTAATATTTCTTAATATAATAACTATTAAAATAAACCTTTTACAATTCAACTTTTCTATTAGAATCCCTCTCGCGTTTAGTAGTGCGTTTGTATGGCATAGGTTTAGAATTTTGATATCATTCTTTACTTATGCGTTTGTGTGTTCACTATTGTATGTGATGAATGTATGCTTTTTTTGTTCCCAAACCTTTCAAAACATTAAAAATTCTCGATCCAACGTCGAGCCCATTTTCTACCCATGTAAGTCGATTGCCTTTAGGCATTGCATTCAACCTTTTGGTCACTAGACACAAGACTAGCACCACTTTGCTAGCACTCTCGCTTAAATCTAATATAACCGATTGCATTAATATCCAAGGGAAAATCCCATGCATGATAATCAAATTATTGTGCATGGTGCATTTCATTTGCATCATACCTCCCCATAGGTTTTACACCCTTAAGATAAGTTTACTAAACAACTTTAGGATAAACTTCCTATGTTAGTCCCCCTTTCAATTTTTATTTTTTACAATCAAACTTTAGCTCACCTAATTCTCCACACAAGAGAATTAGATGTGAATCATCTCAAAGAAGGGACATACAATCCCATACCCCACAAAATACAAACAATTTCAAAAAACTGTGGTGGTTTCTTAAGATGATGACTCATCTTCTCTCCTAAACTTTAAACAACTTTAGTATCCTTCATGAGGAACTACATGTGCTCTGATTCCTTCCCGGCAGGATATGTAGGTACAAGATGCGATATCTTGTCGAGCACGCTTAGGAATAGAATCTTAGGGCTTCCTACCCTTAACCCCTTAGCAAAACAAAAAAACAAATAACATAATAAAACAAGAGGTTCCTGTAGAGTACTACAGATATCTAGGGTGCTAACACCTTCCCTAGGTATAACCAACCCCGGAACTTTAGAATCTTAGTTTGCATTTGCATTGCATTGTGGGTAATTCGATCTTTCTCCCTTCCCTTGGATAAATCAAAGACGGTGGTGAAATAAACGAAATGTGATTCAAGTTAATATAATAGCTCGGTATCCAATTCTCACCGCGACACTGATCATGTCAAGAAAATCATCAGAAGTCTTCCAGCAAAATGGAGACCAATGGTGACTGCCTTGAAAGTTGCAAAGGATTTGAATAATATCAGTCTTGAAGAACTTATCAGTTCATTAAGAAGTCATGAAATAGAGCTTCAAGGAGATGAACCTCAGAAGAAAAACAAATCCATTGCACTAAAAGCAAAGCCAGAAAAGAAGAAGGCGTATCAGGCAAAAGAAGAGATGGAAGAATCCGAAGAAGATTCAGAAGAAGACGATATATCACTCATATCAAGGAAGATAAGTCAACTTTGGAAGTATAGAAGAAACAAGTTCAAAGGACCAAGGAGAAGATTCAAACCTACTTCTGGTCAAAGAAGAAACAATGGAAAAGACGTTACATGTTTTGAATGCAAAGAACCTGGACATCTCAAATATGACTGTCCAAAAGTCAAGAAAGAAGAAAGATCTAGGAAAACCAAAAAGGGTCTCATGGCAACCTAGGACGACTCAGAATCTGAAGATGATGCTGATGAAAGTCGAGTCAACATGGCATTCATGGCAGAAACCAGAAGCAACTCATCAGAGGAAGAGCTATCAGACTCCGACGATGAAAGAGAGGTACTTTCTTCCTTATCACGTTTTGAACTTGAATTAGGATTAACTGAACTTATCAAAAGATATCAAAATCTTCAAAGCAAATTCAAAATCCTAAAAAAGAGTTTTATAGTTTCTTCAGAAGATCTTACTAAAAATAAGGAAATCATCTCTGAACGAAATGAAAAAATATTTGTCTTAGAAAACTCAAATTCTATCCTGGAATATAAATTATCTAAGGTAGAAGAAGAAATGGTCTCAAACTCAGTTAACACCAGTAAAGAAGACAAATATGATAATGCATTTAAAAACTTTCTTGCCAAAAGCATAGATAGAAGCAAAATGGCTTCACTGATCTATGGAGTCAGCAGAAATGGTAGTAGAGGTCAAGGATATTCAGGACCATCTCAACCATATGATGAAACCAAAAACATCAAAATAATACCCCTGTCTAAACAGTTTATTCCCTCTGGCACTAATCCTAAGCATTCAGAACCAAAAGGTTCAAACTCTAGGATTACACGAACACATCCACTGAAGAAATACTCTAAACACAAATACTATGCACAAACTCCACACCATTTTGATAACATAAGAAAATCTAAAGGGGTCAGAACCTTTAGAAAAACTAATGAGAAAGGACCCACAAAATGGGTACCTAAGAACAGGATAATTTATGTTGCAGATATCCTTAATAGCTCCATTGAAACACCAGTCATGGTACCTGGACAGTGGATGCTCGCGACACATGACGGGAGAAAGGCTTATGTTCCAAGATCTGAAATTTAAACCTGGAGGTGTTGTCGGTTTTGGAGGAAATCAGAAAGGAAGAATCATTGGCTCCGGAACCGTTGGAAATGGTAAGCTTCCTTCCATTAAAAATGTTTTGTTAGTAGAAGGTCTAATGCATAATCTGTTGTCAATAAGTCAACTTAGCGACAGTGGTTATGATCTCATTTTTAATCAAACATCTTGTAAAGCTGTAAGTCAGAAGGATGGATCTGTCCTATTCAACGGAAAGAGGAAAAACAACACTTACAAAATTAAGTTATCTGATTTAAAACATCAAAATGTAAAATGTCTTCTTTCTGTGAACGAAGAGCAATGGGTCTGGCACAGACGTCTTGGCCATGTCAGTCTGAGAAGAATCTCTCAACTTAACAAGCTTGGTCTTGTTAGAGGCTTGCCAAATCTGAAATATTCTTCAGACGCTCTTTGTGAAGCATGTCAGAAAGGAAAGTTTTCAAAAACCTCTTTCAAAGCTAAAAATGTTGTTTCCACCTCCAGACCGTTGGAACTTCTTCACATTGATCTGTTTGGTCCTGTAAAAATGGCCTCTCTCAATGGTAAGAAATACGGACTAGTCATTGTTGATGATTACAGCAGATGGACATGGGTAAAATTCTTAAAACACAAGGATGAATCCCATTCTGTGTTCACTTCTTTCTGCACTCAAGTTCAAAATGAGAAAAATTGTAAAATAGTCAGAGTAAGGAGTGATCATGGTGGAGAATTTGAAAATAAAAACTTTGAGGAACTTTTTGATTCACATGGAATATCACATGATTTTTCTTGCCCTAGAACTCCACAACAAAACAGAGTTGTAGAAATAAAAAATCGAACTTTGCAAGAAATGGCTCGCACCATGATCCAAGAAACTGACATAGCTAAACATTTCTGGGCAGAAGCAATCAACACAGCATGCTATATTTAAAATAGAATCTATATAAGACCTATCTTGAATAAAACTCCATATGAATTATGGAAGAATAAACTACCCAATATTTCTTATTTCCATCCGTTTGGATGTGTCTGTTTTATGCTTAACACTAAAGAGAATCTTAGCAAATTTGATTCCAAAGCACAAAAGTGTCTGTTGTTGGGATACTCTGAACGCTCAAAAGGTTACAGAGTTTACAACACAGAATCAAGAATTGTGGAGGAATCCATTCTTGTTAGATTCAATGACAAGCCTGACTCAGAAAAGTCAGAGCTAGTTGAGAAACTTGTAGATTTAGAAATCAGATTCTCTGAATCTAAGGAAAAGGAAGAGGAAGTCAAAGAACAGCAAGATCCTACACCAGAAACCACTGAAGTAACTCCAAATACCCCATCTCAATGAAGAAGAAGACTGTCCACATCACACCCTGAGGAACTAATTCTGGGGAACAAAGATGCTCCTATCAAAACCAGATCAGCCTTTAAACCATCAGAAGAAACACTTGTTGGACTAGTATCATTGATAGAACCAGCCACAATTGAAGAAGCTCTCATGGACAAAGACTGGGTTCTGGCTATGGAAGAAGAACTCAACCAGTTCTCCAGAAATGATGTTTGGGATCTAGTTCCTAAACCCAAGAATGTTCATGTCATAGGAACCAAGTGGGTATTTAGGAACAAGCTAAATGAAAAGGGAAAAGTTGTCAGAAACAAAGCACGACTTGTTTCCCAAGGATACAATGAACAGGAAGGAATTGACTACAACGAAACATTTGCTCCAGTTGCAAGACTTGAAGCAATACGTTTGCTAATATCCTTTTCAGTAAATCATGACATCACTCTATATCAAATGGATGTTAAGAGCGCATTCTTAAATGGTTATATATCAGAAGAAGTTTATGTCAAACAACCTCCTGGGTTTGAAAATTCAGAAAAATCAAACTTTGTTTTCAAACTTAAAAAATCACTCTATGGTTTAAAACAAGCTCCCAGAGCTTGGTATGAAAGATTGAGTAAGTTTTTACTAGAAAACAATTTCACCAGAGGAAAGGTTGACACAACACTTTTTTGCAAGACATATAAGAATGACATTCTCATTGTTCAAATCTATGTTGATGACATTATTTTTCGTTCTGCTAACTTTTTTCTATGTCAAGAATTTTCAAAGTTAATGCAGGTCGGATTTGAAATGAGCCTCATGGGAGAACTAAAGTTCTTCCTCGGAATTCAGATTGATCAAAGATCAGAGGCCACTTTCATTCATCAAACCAAGTACACAAAAGAACTTCTGAAGAAGTTCAATATGACGGATTGCAACATTGCCAAAACACCAATGCATCCAACGTGTGTCATGAGAAAGGAAGAAACATAAGTTAAGGTTTGTCAAAAACTCTATCGTGGTATGATAGGTTCTCTTTTATATCTAACTGCTTCTAGACCTGATATATTATTCAGTGTACATCTATGTGCTAGATTACAATCAGATCCAAGAGAATCACATTTAACCGCTGTCAAGCGAATTCTAAGGTATCTGAAAGGAACAACTAACCTTGGCCTGATGTATAAGAAAACATCAGAGTATACTCTTTCTGGTTACTGTGATGCAGACTATGCCGGAGACAGATTAGAAAGAAAAAGCACATCAGGGAATTGTCAGTTCTTAGGAAGCAATTTAATTTCATGGTCAAGCAAGAGACAATCTACAATTGCTCTCTCAACAGCTGAAGCAGAATATATATCGACTTCCCTATGCAGTACTCAAATGCTATGGATGAAAAATCAGCTGGAGGACTATCAGATATATGAGAGTAACATTCCTATCTTCTGTGATAATACTGCTGCTATCTTCTTAAGTAAAAATCCAATTTTGCATTCTAGGGCTAAACACATTGAAATAAAACATCACTTTATTAGGGACTATGTTCAGAAGGGAACTCTATGCTTAAAATTCATAGATACAGACCATCAGTGGGCTGACATTTTCACAAAACCCTTAGCTGAAGATAGGTTTCTAAATATTTTAACACATCTGAATATGAAATACTGTTCAGAATAAAACATTTTCAGAACCTCATGTGAAAAAGCATTTTTTCATCAGAACCACTTTATTAACACATCTCAAGTTCTGATAATTTTGTGACATGTCATATTTTCGGAATTTTTTTTTTGTGATTTAAGTAAAATTAAGTCATTTTAACTATTCAAATTAAATGAACAACATCTCTCTCGAGATTGACTCAACTTTATTGCATTTATTAGCCTATCCCCTCAAGAGTGTATCTGTCCTTTAAATACCTCGAGAATATTTTTTTTTCTTCTCACAAACCCTAAAAAGTTAATCAACTCTCATCTAACTCTCTCTCTATCCATCACTCCCTCAAAATCAACTCATAGATCAATCTTCATCTCTTCTTATCACCGTAAGGATGAATATTCATCAATGAGACACTGTTCAAATCTCTCAAGAACTACCATCCTCATTAATCACACCCACTACTACTCCATCAACTGCTGAACCAGTTGGTTCAGATCCATTAAATCTTCCCTCAATTGATGAAAACCATGTCACCCAGAAAACTCGCTCTGTGACATGTGTGACACATGCAAATGACCTAACTGTTCTGAAAGAGCTAGATGTTGATTTCGACAACCTTTTTGATAATGGGTTTAACCTAATTGATCAATTGGGCGCTCAAGAATGGAAGAATTACTTTGATAGACTAAGAGGTCCATGCTTTGATGATCTAGTGAAAGAATTCTGGAGACATGCAGATACAGGCGAATTCCATGTGGTATCTTTTGTTTTGGAGCAAAAAATCATCATCACTGAAAGATCTATCTCCGAATTACTAGGAATGAAGTTCTTGGAAGGAAAGAGGGTGTACAGAAAAACTGAGAAATCTGAGTCAGCCATCAACAAAGCTATCTTCAAGAGTTGTCAATCAGGAACAACGGACTACAAAAGTAAAAACTTGCGTGACAACCTAAGAATCTGGCACAAGATTATTCTTGGATGCATCAATCCAAGACCAGCAAAGAGTGCTACAGATTTTGCCAACGCAAATAAAAAACACATGCTGTACTATCTGCACAAACATGAGAAAATGTGCCTTCCCTCCATTCTGTTCTACTACTTAAGGGATATGGTGCGCAAAACCAGAACAACGGCATCACCAGAAAAGAAGATTGTCAACTACATTCCCTTTGGAAGACTGGTCTCTGACATCCTGGTTGAATGCGGATTAGTGGATTATCTGACCAAGGAAGCAAATTTCACAAAATATCTGAATAAAAGAGTTGGAGAAGTCTTCAATGCTATAAATCTTAAACATATGAAGATGATTGCAAATGTAGAGGTGAAACCAACACCAATTTCTCCTGACACGGTGAAAAAGATCAGGAATCCAGTGGGAAACTATCCATTCTACCGCAAAGAAGATAATCCAACAGAAATAGCCTCTTACATTGCCATAATGAGAGAAGCAGAATCCAGAATTGAAGAAACAGTCCCTCAGTCAAAGCATATTACCAGGAGTAAGAGGAAGCTTGCTGAAGAAGATGCAGAGGACAAAAAGAAGAAAAAGGAAGAAACTGAAATCTTCAAAAAAGAAGCCCTTCTTCTCCAATCCACAAGTAAGGTTTAAACCTCCATCTTTCTCTATTCCTTTACCAACCACTAATCAATCAACCAACAATCCTTCAACAACTACCTCAAAAATTCAGCCAAATGAACTAGAACCAACAAACCAAATCTCTGAATCTCTAGCTCCCATTACTGAATCTAGTTCTGAAGGAACCTCCTATGAGTCTCTAGAAATTATCTTACCTGAAAACCTCATGAACTCTGAAACACTAGAAGTCACCTCTCTTATCAATCAACAACAACCACCTGAACCTGCTGCTACTGAGACTAACTTATCTCAGGAACCACCATCTAAAACCAACTCTGATAAATCCAACCTCGCTCTGGTTGTCTACAATTCTCCACCTCTAACTTCATTTGAAGAATGTACAAGTCAATTTCATGAAAAAGCACTTGAAAAGTTTGCTAGGTTAAAAGCAGAACTTTGCACAAGCACAAAACTCGTGGAACTTGAGAGTCCCTGTCAAAGTTTTCAAAAAATGGCTAGACATGGAACTTACAAGAATTGTAAGTTTCTCAAGTACAACCATAACTGCTGAACTAGAAAAAGCTAAGGAAAGAGCAGAAGCTGAAGCAAGAGTCAGGGTACTCAAGTTCTTAGCTGCTAAGCAGAAAGAAGCTGAAGAAAAAGCTGCTAAAGAAGCAGAAGAGCAAACTACAAGAGAGGCACAAGAAGCTGCTGAAAGAGCTAAAGAAAGTGCTATGATTACTTCCACCTCTGATCCTGTTATCAAGCATCTGGGAGACGCCGTTGATGAAATCAGAACTGAACAGAAGAACTTCAGAGAAAGGTTTGACAAGCAAGATACTGTCAATGAAAATCTTCAGATCATGATGCAGAAAATCTAGGACAAACTGTCCTCAGACAGCAAATAAACCTCTGTTTTCTACCTCTTCTTGAGTTTCAAGTCTTCAGGAGGAGATTGGTCCTCATCCTCTGAATCAAAGATAATTTGAGCAGTGCCCCTCTTTGACTTCCTTTGAGGCATCGGAGGTGGTTTGCGAGAAGCCTGAAATGATGAGAAGCGTTAAAGGAAGAAGGAGTAATCAGCGAAAGGAAAAGGGTGTGGGATGTACCTTGCTGCCTTCACCTTTGGCTTCGACCAGTTGCTGAGGCATGTTCCTTTTGGGTATAGCTGCAAAACAAACCAAGTTACCACAAGTCAGTAATGATAAAGTTCGAATGAAAGAACATAAAATTAGAGAATCCAAACCTTCATGTATTTTGGATTCGATACGAACATCTTCGATACCGACATGAAAGTGTCCTTTGAAACTGTCTAGTGTACGCTTAGTCGGAACCACCCGCTGGGCCTTGGGTTTTGACTGCTGGCGAATGATCTTTATAGAATCCCCACAGATGAACCAATCTGGAAATGGAGGGGCAAGAGCCACTCCAAAATCAACAGATGGCAGTCGAGGAGTCTTTGGAGGAAATAGTGCGAAAGCCACTTCATAGCGTTTCTCAGGAGGAACATGTGAAGGGAGTTTCAAACTCTCCATTTTCTTTAAAAAAATTTCCTTTAGCGTAACCGCAACTTCACGGACGGTTCGACTAATATCATCTGGTCGATAAACAGTTTCAAAGTACTTCTTGAAGGCTTGAATCTCATTAATGTGAGTAGATGTTGCGAGAACAAGATTTGGTTCTGCAATATTATCTAAGTTTTGATGATAACAAATGAATATTCGCATGAACAATTTTGTGCAACTAATGTTGTTATGTGTAAGAACCTAGCAAACAGGTTCTGCTTCCGTGAATTGGCGCAATGCTTAAATGAAAGATGCTTCGAAGAACAAGAACTCAATTCGAAGATGAGACAAGGGTTCTGATGGAACAAAGTCAAAATTGCTGAAGCCTTACGATTTTCAAACAAGAAGTTCTGAAGACAGGCTCTGAAGATTCGAAAGACTTGAAGCAGAAAAGGATAACGCTCTTAAAAGACCAAGTAATGAAGTTCTGAAGACTGATTCCTAATGGACTTCTTCAATCAACGGAAGACTTGAAGCATCAGATATTCTGCTAAAAATATTCCACTCATGCTTCATCAAAATTAACATCAGAAGCCTCTGGATATAAAAGAAAGTGGGTTTAGAGAACAAGGTTCAAATGACAAGTTCTGAAGAGTCTGGAAGCGCAGAGCTGATGATTCGAAGACTTGATAATCACAAGAACCATACAATGTTTTCCCTTCTTACTCACGCTCACAAAAAGCCTCTGATGTTGAGAAGCCAAGAAAAACTGCCACACTGTACAGCTGTACCACATTACAATGTTAAAATTCTCGAAGACTGTGCGAAATAACAAAACAATCTGACACAGACGGGACGCGCTGCATGCAGAAGATTTTGTACCTGTCCTCATGCTTCCAAGCCGTAAGCCTACCTAGCTATCATGATTTCATTTCAACGGCTCTTTTCACTCGGCTATAAAAGGAAGCTCAAAAACTTAAAGAAAGATACACAAGCGAACAACGACAATACTTTCCATCTCCATTCTTTCTTAATTTATTTCTGATCTAAAAGCTTGTTTACATTATCAGCTTGATAAGAAGCAATTCTCTGTAAACTCATTGTGTTAGAACTTAAAGTTGTATTCCTTAAGAGAGTCTCAGTGATTAGATCTCTTGAGAAGTCTAGGACAAGTGTCTTAGAGATTGTGCCTCGAGTAAGACCTGTGTGGTTGGATTACTTGAGAAGTCTAGGACGTGTGAGTTCTAGAGGTTGTGGTTAGTCACCAGCTGTGTAGCTTGTGCAGTGTACTATTTTGTTAAATAGTGGATTAAGACCTCGTTGAGAGAGGCGAAATCACCTTGGCAGGTGGACTAGACTAACTTAAGAGATTCTCAAGTGAACTAGTATAAGCATAACGTGTTTATATCCTTTATTTAACTAAGCAATTTGATTCTTTGGAAAAACTTTTTAACAAGAAAGAAACTCTTAATAAATAATTAATTTTTGAAAAACCAAATCAAACCCCCCTTTCTTGCGTTTTTCACACCTTCAGATGTACCTTTCTTGATCTTCTCCTGCACATCAAGAAAAGCTTGGTCAATCAACTGAGCGAAGCTGGAGACATCAAGGAACTCTGCAGCATATTGTTTCGACCACCAGTCATGGAACTCTTGGGTGCAGAGATAAGAAGGTTCAAAGTAGACAGGAGTTAGGAGTGATTGATGAGCATGTCGAGCAAGGTGTGTCGAACTCTCTATGGCATCGTAGATAGTGTTGGGAAGGATAACGTGGACTTTCTTCTCATACAGGCACTTGGGAAGAGTCTGGACTAAACCAATTTGTCGAGAGACAAAATTTGGTTGATAGGCCATCAGAGAGGTTTGGCCCTTTAGCAAGTTGAGTTGATGAACGATAAGTCGAGGGACCAGGAATGCTTCCCAGACACGCTGCGATTCTTCTTCATGTTTTTTGAACGAAGGAGGAAAGGGCCTGGTAAACCATTCAGGGCTATATTTTCGTTCAGCAAAGGGCGCCATCCTTGGCGTGAATTCATAGCGCTTGGAAAACATTTTGATGAAGCCAGAGAAGGATGCCCTAAGTGTCTGCCCTTCTTCGTTTGGGGTCAGTTGCACCATTCGAATCCATTCGACTCGTCTCTCTTCAATCTCCGCAGCATCTTCATCCACAGACCCTTTGTTGGGGAGGCTGGCTTCGAAAGTGGCATTAAGCCAAAGCTGAAGTAACCAAAAGGGTCCTAATAGCAGGAGGTTCCCGTTGCTCTCTTGGTCTTTCAAGCGACCAGCACCTTCGCTCAAAGACTCGTACAGACTGGCCAATATCATCTTGCTTAGGCAATTGCCTCGATTAAGATGTAATTAATTGGCTAGAGTCAGATATTTTCTTGCCACCTGTAACACCTCAAAATTTGCCCTATTGTTTTAGCATTAACAGGCTTATGTTTCATTGCATTCCTGGATTATCATCTTTGCATATCATTGGCTCTTAGCATGGGATCCACCATCTCATCATGTGATCAAGTTTGACAAGAAATCTCAAGTGGATCACATTCTCCTAACCAGTGCAAAATTAAGGTTTTGGGGAAACGTCAGTGCAAATGATTTTTTGAGCCAAAGTTTAATTTCAAGGTTTTCCATATGCTCTCAATTGTCCAAGGATGAAGTATTGCCCATTAGTTCACTTCAGAAGATCTTCAATTGATCAATTGATTGAGAATCAGGAGAATTGGGGAAAAGTCAACTGTGCAGAGGAAAAAGTCAACTCCTGACTTTTTGAGGTCAAATTCATGTTCCTCAAGTTCATTATGATCATTGGTGAAGGTTTGGTCAAGAAATATCAAGGGATTCACCAAAAATCAAAAGATGTAGAAAGTTGCCAAAAATAGAAATTAGGGTTTCCTAATTTGGTAAGTTTTTGCAAGGTGAAGGGTCACTTTTGAAGCATTCTTTCTCTATGGTCCAAGCTCCAAATTGAAAGTTTATGGAGGCCTATCAAAAGTTCACATTCCAAGCTTCAAAACCATACCAAGAACATCTCCATTGGATTAAAATTGAGAGAGATATGATGGATTAAAGTTGAGACAAATCAAGGCAAAATGGCAAGTCATGACTAGTCAGCACGCAGTTATTTTCACAAACACTTGGTGTACATGTTGTATCCAAGTTCAAGGGCAAATATCTCATTGATGTAGGCTTCAATTTTAAAAATTGTCAACATCAATATTGTTCCCCTCCATCTCCTCTTCAACTTTGATGTTGAACAATTTTTCATCTGATCAACCATGTGAGAGATATATTGGTTCAAAGTGGAGACCCCTAACTGATCTATCCCCCATGCACATGAGCTGGTCGAGGCAGGTCAGGGTGACATGCCTATGCAGTTATGTACACACATCTTCATGATCATTTTTTAGTATGTTAGAGGTTCCATTTACAATTGTTTTGAACATCCACTTTACTCTACTCTATGTCCTCTTTTCAAAGGCCCTAAAATCAACCATTTTCATCCATAGGTTCATGGGATATTTCTTGCCAAAGTCACTATCCTACCAACTGTTTTCTTCCACCCCAAGCAAACATAATTTGGTCAAAAGAAGAGCTTTGTGGCATTGCTACTGTCATCATGCGCATGCTAACATCATGTACCTCACACATTACATTGCCTTTTCAAGACAAACATGCTCTTACATCCATACCATGCACATGTACCACCCTTTTCCTTTTATGTTCAAACAACAAAAAGAAACGAAAGCTTACATGACAAGATTACATAGTGCTGCTGCAATTCAGTGCATCATCACCACCATGATATCATGCTCCTCACTATAACAAAACAGCCACACACGAGTTAACTTCACTCACTCTCAAATTTCTCACTCCACCCTCTCTATTTCTCACTACACCTTGCATTAACCAGAGTTCTAACTGTTAACCGATGTGGTTAACAGTTAAATCAAGGTATACAATCAATCTCTAACAGAATTTGGAGAAGTTTTTACTCATTCTTCACATTTCACAAAAATTCACATTCTCTCTCTCTGAAACCTCTCTCTCTTGAGTTTGATTTTGTTGCAACTTCTTCATTCTTCTTCAACACTCATTATCTTCATCAAGAGTTCAGTGGTATTGAGGTATTGAAGGTTCCATTACATCTCTCTTTTCTCAATTTTTCAGCAACCACAAGCCTTTCATAGCCTTTATTTGGCTAGTTTGAAGTACGAGGAAGCTTGAGAAACCCCCTCTCTGGTATTCTTTTGATTGAAAGAGGCTTCAAAGTACAAGTTTCAGTACAAACTTCTTGCTCTCATTTTGCTTTGATTTTACCTATTTTTGTTGGTTTTGGAGCTCAATAGGAGCCATGTAAACATCCGGCTAGTCGATAGGCACCTTAGGTGCTTAGTTGAAATTTCTAGGGCAAAATGTTTCCCTTTGATTTGATCTGTATGCGTGTTGTTTGTGAATTTTGATGATGGATTCATGATCTACTAAGTGTGAGGATCATTTTGGTATATGATTTGTTATTTTCTGGTCACTCGTAAGTTTTGGCACGGTGGAGAGTGGCCGGAGAAGATGACCGGAGTCTTATCCGGCCGGTGGTGTTCATCAACCACAAGAACCCTAGCTTGATTCTCAGATTAAAATGTAGCCGTGGATTGTTTTTGATCTAACGCTTCTAAGCGCATCAGCGAATAAATGAGGATGGTGTGAGGCACGTGCTCTCTTTTTCTGAACTATTTGGAATTAATTGTTCACGTGTGGTGGGTTCATGTTAGTGTATCATGTGCTTGTATTGTGATTCATTTGATTAGCTTACCTTTCCTGATTATCATGCTTGACCTGATCGTATGGCTCTCATTGAGTCAATGATTTTGACTTAATCACACCACATGCACTGCAGTCCCCATGTTCCTTGGGCCTGGCATTTTTTGATATGCGCACCCCCTTGTGTCAAGCCCAATGCTATTTTAACTGAATGTTTGTTATCTGTGCACCCCCTGGCCTATTTCTCTTGGGTTTTTATTTTTCTTTTCATACATGTTTCATTTTTTATTTTTAAAAATACTTCTTAGCATCTAAAAATTCCCAATAAATTCATGGAGTATCCTAACACATTTAAATAATTTTTGACAATTTTATTTTCTGATTTTGGTTTATTTTTCTATTTTTTCCAGAATTTTCCATTGTGATGCCTTTTGCATGAATTTCTTTCTTGATACATGGTGAATTAGTGAATTGTTTGTCATAGTTGTGAGTTGAATTTTCACATGAAAATTGATACATGCTTTTGTGACATCTTGAGTCACTTGGTGTAATTTTTGTGGATTTTTAAAAGCATTTTTACTGATGTTTGAATGTCACATTTGTGCATAATCCTTGTGCTATTTGAGTGAACATGTGAAGCATGTTTGTGCATGATTCTTAATGAGTTTTGATCCATTATTTTGAGACATGTTTGCTTTCTATTTTCACTTTAATGGAATTGCATCTTTCAATTTTGTTGACCCCTTAACATGTTCTTTGTGAATTCATAAATGCACCTTTGTTTATGTGAATGTTATAGAACATATGTTAGGGTTTTGAAGTGCATTTTATGCAATTTTATGTGATACTTGTTGAAACCTTTTGATACATGTTATGTGAATATTATAGGTCCTCATTCTCATATTATAGGTCATTACTTGCTCATCTTGGATTGACTTGCATGCCTTTGTTTGAACTTGAATTGTCTTGTGGACTTGTGCTTTTCTTCTTACACACTTTGATGGTTTGTTTTCATTAATGCTTGTGTGATCTTAAATGTCCATTTAAACTTGATTCATGTTCTGTTTGTGATCATTCTCAATCATATAACATGATTTCTAAGTGCATCTTGCATGTCTCCTAAGTGCATGAACATTTAGTACTTGTTTGACTTTACTTGTACATGTTTGCTTAAACTTTTGAACTTGCATTAACATGAAATGTGTGTGAACTTTGTATGCTCATTCTTGCATTCTAAATGTCATTTCAAATGTCATATGCTACTGACTTGCATTCATTTCCATGCTTGTTCATCTTGCATCTTCATTCTTTACTTGAGTTACAAGTATGTATAAATGTATGAATTTAAGTGTTGTTTATTTTCACTTCTTTTTGCTTAATCCTTAATCAATGCTTGCATTCATGATTTACATGCTATCTTAATGACATCTCAATGCATTAATAAATTTCATTCACTTCTGATTTTGATGTTTACATATGCATTTATTCATGTTCATGATTCATTTACATTCATCTTGCATAGTTAATGCATGACTTGTAATTGCATGAACTTTTGATGCATGTTTCAACCTAGTTTGACTTTGTTTGATACCTTAACCTTAGTAGGATACATTGACATGCACCTACTGACCTTAGATGTTACTTAACCCTTAGGATTCTTCCCTTTTGGTTTAAGCCTTGTTTGCTTCTCAAGTTGTCTTCTTTAAGCAACTAGGATTGTTTGATTTATCTTCTTTCACTTGTATTCATTACTTGTGCTTATTTTGTGTTAACCTTTTATGTAGGGGAAGAGGTAAGACATATGAGCATGTGGATGCTTATCCATGTTCATTCCTTCTTTCATCTCTCTTTTACCTCTCTTTATCCTTTTGTGTGTGGATTAAATGATATAATACTTGATTGTGTAGAACTTCTTCACATCCCTTTGGGATCCTAGCTCGTCCTTAATTTTTGATTAAGGTGAGGAAGGATAAGCATTAGATAGTGTTATCCCTCTCTCTTCTTTAGACTTAGGTTGCTCCTAAACCTCCCCTTAGGGCCACCTTTGCATGATAACATTAGGAACAGATAGAATTCCCCTTAGTGTTTTCTTTCTTCCTTGAGTATTCTCTTCTCATCTCATAACCTTTCCAAAACACTTAATAAAGGTTAACGTGTATTGCGCATGAACCTTATATATGGGAAGTGAAGTATGGGGGGTCTCCCTTCATTCTTCTAGGGTACTTAGTGTACGTTCTGTTGGGGACGATACACGACGTATTCGTTCCTATGTTGTAGACTTGGGTGCATTGCAAGTTACAAACTAACTTCAATCCATTTCTGTCTAAAAAACACCACAAAACAAACTCAAAACTTTTTTATCCTTCGGGATTGTTAAGTTTCAAACTTTTTTTCAGAAAAGAGCACGTTATTTTCCGTTTTGTTGCAAACAGGGATCGACCCTAACTGCCGGACGCGAACTTAACGTCGCTCATAAAAAACACTTAGACCTCGTTAGGTCGAACTACGATTGCTCTCATTTCCTCCTTCTGGTCTGATTGAGGATACGTAGGCACAAGACGACGATGTCTTGGCGAGCAATCTCCCCCCTGGTTCGTGTCCGAACTACATTGACTCTGACTTTCCCATTGCACGAAGGAATACGTAGGCATAGGACGACGATGTCCTATCGAGTCACTTCTTTTTCTTTTCTTCCTCGTTTCTTCGTTCTTTTCCGTTCCCTGTTCCTTTTCTTTTCCAGTAGCAGTGGAGCTCTAGACGATGACACCCTTTGATCGAGACAACAAGCGTGGATCCCATCGAGTACGATGGACGCGTGGGGGTGCTAATACCTACCCCTCACTTAACCGACTCCCTTACCGGTTTCTCTTGGTCGTGATGACCATGCTTTTTCCTTTCCTCAAGTTTACGCAGTGTTCCCTTTCTCTCTCTTGGGATAAATACACATTGTTGGCGACTCTGTTTCTACGCCACTTTCGCGTTTGTACCTGGATGAAAATCCTGGGAGCGACAGCTGGCGACTCTGCTGGGCACAGGTTGACCTATTGCTGATCCATCCCCTTTGCGAGTCAATCCTAGCGCTTGATTGTTTCTTTTCATTAGGTGTTTATTGTGGTGCTTTATTTTGTTGTGCATTATTGTATTACTGTATTACTGTTTTACTATTTTACTATATTTATGCATTTGCATTTCATTATTATGCTGGACTGTGTTGTGCTGTACTGGATTTTCTGTTTGGCAGGTTGGGATTTCTGAGAGATAATCCCACTACCCAGGCTTGAGCATACACATAGGTATTAGCGTGGACAGGCGTGACGCTCCCGTGGTGTTGTCCACGTGCGGGTGTTCATGAGACCTACAGCCAGACGAGGTTCTATCGGGAGCTATCTGCTACTGTATGTTGATACAGGCCAGTAGTTATTCTCTTGAGGAACTGTCGACTCTGGTGACCATTCCCGAGGACTCAGTAACGACACTTCTCCCGAGATGTGATAATGGCAGACCAAAAATGGCAAACCCATTACACTTCTCGATCCGAGGATCCAATGCTGGGAACTTGCTATAAGATATCCTTTCCGAGGGGAATCAGTTGAGGCCTCCTCGATTGATGATGATGCCAAACCAGAAATGGTGAACGTATCATCATTTCTAGACCTGAGAGTCCGTGATATTGAGGATCCTCGCCTTTCTAGTACCCACATGTGAGAGGGTTGGGTGTTTGCAGGTTTGCAAGTAACTTTGACCTCTAGCATACCCGATACTTTGGACTTCTTATCAGGATTTCTTATCAGTGTGAACTTATCAGTGTGGTTACTCTGGTGTTCTGGGTATTTGGTGCAAAACCTTGAGATTGTTCAGTCAGTTCAGTGCAGCAGTTGTCCAGCTTGTGTGGATGCCTTGATCCCCATGCTTTGCATTGCATTTCATTTTTCTGACATTCAAATTTTTTCATTTCCAGGTAGTATCTGATCTTTCGATTCCAGTTAAATGGGCAGTCATCGGGATGGACACTCAGAAGAGTAAGAAGAATATCATTGTTTACAAGTTCCCGAAGCTCACTCTTGGTCAGATTGGCAGTTTACAAGAAATGGCTGGTCTGGAAGTTTTGGGAATGTTCAAAGAGAAATATGGGTGGATCTTATCTTTCGTTCATAACATCAATGAGTATGAATATAATGGCTTGCACACCTTGATGCAGTTCTATGATCCTTCCCTGAGATGCTTCGTGTTGCCAGACTATGTATTGGTCCCTACTCTGGAGGAGTACTTAAACATCTTGGGGATTTCCATTGAAGAAGGTGTTCCTTTCTGTGGTTCCAAGGCAGACCTTGACTTCAAAGCTGTGGCTGTTGCTCTTTATTTGAGCAAAACAACTTTGGAGGCTGACATTTCCAGCAAGGGAAAGTCCCGTGGTTATCACTTGGCATACTTGGTAAAGAAGGCTCAAGAAGCGGCTAAGGAGAAGAGGTGGACAACTTTCAATGCAATACTGGCTCTCTGTGTATATGGTATTGTCCTTTTTCCCAATGAATCTGATTTTGTTGATACGGACGCTATCTGGATCTTTACAACTCAGAATCCAGTGCCGACCTTGTTAGGAGATCTTCACTATGCTTTGTACAACAGGAATGAGAAGAGACGAGGCGGGATAGTTCATTGTTGTGCATCTCTTTTCTATAAGTGGTTTGCAAATCGTCTACCCCGGTCAGGTGCTTTTGTGGATACTAGGACTTCTCAGGATTGGAGTAAACGTCTGATGGGTCTAGCTGTTAAGAATATTGTTTGGGTGGATCAAGGATTGCTTGGCACAGACATTTTGCACAGCTGTGGTGAGTACCCTAACGTACCATTGATAGGGAGAAAAAGGGGTATTAGTTACAATCCTTCTTTGGCTATCAGGCAGTTTGGATATGCTCTAAAAGATCCTCCGGTTGAAAAATATTTGAAAGAGTCTTTGTATTTTCATGTAGTTGATGGTTTAGCTGTGGCGCAGAAGGCCTCCGAAGCATGGCTCAGTAAACAGAAGAAAGGAAAAGCCGCTTTGGGCAAACCCAATAATCAAGTTTTCTCTCCCTACGTAGACTGGATAAAGAAGAGGGTAGAAGAGTTCTACTTGCCTTTTGATTGGGCGCCTCCCATGTATCTTGAGGTTGTGGAGGAGAGGCTCACTGTACCCATTGAAGAATTCGATAAGCAGCGAGAATCGGTGCATGATTTGAGGGTAGCGAATGCTGGTATGAGTAGTCAGTTGCAGGGTGCTTTACATGACAACCGGGAATTGAAATGGAAAGTTCAAGATGTGACGGAGCGCTTGGAAGAAAAGGAGAAGGATCTCACTGACAGAGCTCAGCACTTCAGAAAAGTCAGTATGGCTACTGAATCCTCTGGCAAGGCCTACAGGAAAAACAAGACGCTCTTGGCCGAGACTGAAGCCAAGCTTGCCACGTATCAGGAGATGTGGGAAAAGGTCAAGATTGAGAATGGGGAGTTGAAAGAAGAACTTCAAAGGATGAAAGCAAGAAAAAAGCATTTCTCTGGTAAGTGGAAAGAAGCTCAGAAAGAAATTGAAGAGCTCAAGTTGCAAGCTGAAGTCAAGAAGTCAAGGCGCGAAGGCAACAATGTTGAAGAACAGATTGTTAAGCTGAATCAAGATATTGAAAAGAGAAACAGACTGATCAAAGGGCTGATAGAGCGACCTACACATCCAGACACTGTGGATCTCCTTGAGAAAGTTGAAGCCAGCTTGTTTGGAATTAATTTGTAGTGATCTTGTTGTTATATTATGTTGTGATTACCATCAGGATTGTTGATGGAATCGCCTTTGATTGTATCAGACCCGTCTGTATGAATTCTTATGACATGATATAAAATGCTTGGTTTAATCATGTATGTATCAACAACTCTTAGTTTTTGAAAAGAGGTGCTTCCTTTATGTTGATTTTGCAATATTTCTGGGTTCGGATTTATTTTTCGATATTGTGTCCAATCCCTTGCCTGGTTTCAAAGACTGGAATCAAAGCAGATACATCCTGGGAATGTTTAAATATGATGTTTGCATTTGCATTTGCATGATCATAATCATTTTGTATTTTGCATAGCAGGTTTATCTCTGGTTTTCTTATCGTGTTCTTCTACAGACAGGATTGCTGACCAGCAGATTCATCGGTATTCTACCAGATCCAATCAAAAGAGAGCTATGGAACAGATGCAGGCTGAGATGGCTGTCATTGAGACTCGCATGGCCCAGTTCATGGAATTAATGCAAGGCATTGCACAAGGGCAAGAGCAGCTGAGGACCCTTGTCCAACCCTTGGTGGCAAGAGTCGACGAGGATGGCGTTCTTCATGGCGGTCTTCATCACAATGTTGCTCCTCTGGGTGAAGGCGTTGTGGGTAGCGGTGTTCAACATGGTCCTCCGGGCGGAGGTATTATTGGTAATGGCATTCAGGGTGGTCCCGTTGCTGGTATTGTCATTCCTCCGCCCGGAGGAGACAATGTGATTCCTTCTGTGGTAGGAGGAGAAAATAGCGTCTGCGCAGTTTATGGCCGTCAGTTCGATGACCAACAAGATGACATATTCTCTATACCAGGCAGGGATGCTGGTGTTCCCCCGATTGTTGATGATCAGAGGATCGGTTTGATTGAAGAACAGCTGAAAGGGGTTGTGAATCAGAACTCTGTGGGTATGGATTTGGATGATCTTGGGCTGGTCCCCGGTGTCGTAATTCCGCACAACTTTCAGGTTCCTACCTTTGAGAAATATAATGGCACCACTTGCCCAAAGACTCATGTCCGGGCTTACGCAAGGAAAATGGCTGCGTACTCTAGTGATGAGAAGTTACTGATGCATTTTGTTATTTATGTGCTTTTGTGGTTGGCATTTATTTTGCTAAAACTATTATAGCAGCAAGATGTTGAATCTTAATGTTCTAAGTGGCTGATTTCAACATGTCGAATGAAGATGTCCCATACCAGCCATAGGACATCGCGTTGTGGATTCAGTTTTAATGCAGATTTTGTTACTATGAATTGTTACTGAATATTCTATGAATATTTGATTATCCTAGGTGGCATCCAAAGCATTTTTGGATTGTGGTTATTTGTTGGTTTTTCGGATTTGCTGCTGTTTCTAATTATGGAGACATAATAGGAAACTTTGGATTGAAGACCTATTTTGTTGGAGTTAATTTTGCAGATTTGTGAGCAGTCTATTTGCTGCGTTTTTGAAGCCCAATTCAGTCCAGATTAATTGCTATAGATTGACTGATGTAAACCTAGTTTTAGGTGTGGAACTTACTTGTGTTTTGTTAGGGTTTTAGAGTGTATTTTGTGAGCCTAACTGGTATCATTCTGATAATAGTATAAGGACTGATTTTTGTGTTGTAAGTTCTGTCAAGTTACTCATAAGCTTTTAAGCATTGAGTTTCTTGTGTGTCAATTCTCATAAGCTGTGAAGTATTGAGAATTGTGTGTTTTGAAAGTGTGACTTTCGGTTTGTTTCTTGTGTGGAAAGGTACCAATCACGGGTTGTGGTTGTAGAGGGATTTAAGGAGGGCCTCATACCTAGGTGAGTCTTAGGTAGAAGTCATAGGAAGGGTAGTGATTAAGTGAGCAGATTATTCGGTGTTTATATGATTTGTGAATTGATACTATCATATATTGGTTTTGTCCCTGGCTTGGTAGCCCCCAGAGTAGGATTGTTGATCCGAACTGGGTAAACATATCACTGTGTTATTTACCTTCTGCACTGTTATTTTTATTGTTATCTTGTTCATTGTGTTGGATATCAGTGTCTCAACATCTGTGTAGGACATCTGATATCTGTGCCAGAATTTCAATTGGCATCAAGAGCTTGCACCCTTATTTGGTTCTGGGTGAGATTCAGGGAAGGTACTTTCTGGTACAATGGACAAGGATGGAGGATTTCTGAACAAACCACCTCTGCTTGATGGTTCCAACTATGACTATTGGAAACCAAGGATGATAGCATTCATCAAATCCATGGATGATCAAGCATGGAAAGCTGTTATAAAAGGATGGGAGCCCCCTAAGGTTAAAGATGAAAAAGGAACCCCTACTGATGTGGTGAAGGAAGAGGAAGACTGGGATGATGCAGATTACAAAGGGTCCATAGGAAATTCCAAAGCCATGAATGCATTGTTCAATGGTGTTAACAAGAATATCTTTAGGTTGATTGAACACTGCACCATTGCTAAAGAGGCGTGGGAGGTCTTGAAGGTTGCTCATGAAGGGACTTCAAAGGTGAAGATGTCAAAACTTCAGCTTCTCACTAGCAAGTTTGAGAGTTTAAATATGAAAGAGGATGAGAGCATTCATGATTTTCATATGAACATTATTGAGATAGCTAATGCCTCTAGTGCCCTAGGTGAAAAGATGTCTGACAGCAAACTGGTCAGAAAGATCCTCAGATCTCTACCTAAGAGATTTGACATGAAAGTGACTGCTATAGAGGAAGCTCAGGATATAGACAAGATGAAAGTGGATGAACTAGTGGGATCTCTTCAAACATTTGAATTAGGGATCAGTGAAAAGTCTGAAAAGAAGAAGAGCATATCTTTTGTGTCAAATACTGGTGACTCAGAAGATGAAGGTGACCTGGTCAGAGATGAAGGGGTGTCTAAAGATCTGGTATTGCTTGGAAAACAATTTAACAAAGTGTTGAAAAGGATTGACTGGAAGTCGAGAGCAAATGCTCAGAACAAGTCACTCGACATCAGTAAGAATCAGGATGGAGGCAGAAGATCTAGAACTGAAGAAGACTCCAATCAAGGGAAGAGAGTCCAGTGCTTTGAATGTGAGGGATATGGGCACATAAAAACTTAGTGTCCCACGTATCTCAAAAGGAAGAAGAAGGGCCTATCAGTGTCTTGGTCAGAAGGAGAGTCTGAGAGTGATCTTGAAGAAGAATCAGCAAAATTGGTGACAGCTTTGACTGGGATCTGTAAGGGTGATAGAGAAACTACTTGTGAGTCAGACTCTGACAAAGAATCCTATGTTGGAGAACTCACTAAGGAAGAAGTCTTCACAGGATTTTTAGAATTGTGTATCAAGAATGAAGAAAGGTGCCAGATAATATTGGAATAGAAGATTCTGATAGCTTAACTAGAAGCTGAGAAGGAAGAACACTTATCAACCATTGCTGATCTGAAAGAGGAGGTTGAATGGCAAAAGTCAAAACTTGACAATATGACCAAATCTATAAGAATGCTGAATAATGGTACCACGCAGCTGGATGAGATCCTTCAGAATGGGAAAGAAGCTGGAAATGTGCAAGGCCTTGGTTTTAACAATCAAGCAGAGACTTCCAAGAAGCCTGTATTGAAGTTTGTTCCTCAGAAAATAAAGCAAGAAGTGGGGATGTCAAATCACATGTTTCAACATCAGATGAAGCATCAGAAAAGAGTTTGTAGATCAAAGTATAAACCATGGAGATGCCATTACTGTGGAAATATTGGTCACTTAAAGTCCTTTTGCTACAAGCTGCACGGCTATCCCAAAACTGCTCAGCAACAAAATAAAGGACAGAGTTGGGGTAAAGTGAAGAGAAGATGGATTCCTAGACAAATGATGACTGGTCTCATAGCACATACCTCTCTTAGAGCATCTGCAAGAGAAGATTGGTACTTTGACAGTGGTTGTTCAAGACACATGGCTGGTGTGAAGAAGTTCTTGTCAGATATTAGGCCTCACTCCACCAATTATGTCACCTTTGGGGATGGATCAAAGGGTGAAATAAAAGGGGTTGGAAAGCTGGACTACACAGGACAACCAAATCTGGACCGAGTTCTATTTGTCAAAGGGTTGACCGTAAATTTAATCAGTATAAGCCAACTGTGTGATGTAGGCCTCAAAGTAAATTTCACCAAATCTGAATGTCTAGTAACCAATGAGAAAGATGAAGTTGTTATGAAGGGAACCAGGTCTAAGGATAACTGCTATCTGTGGAATCCTCAAGAACCTGAAAGTCTGTCTACTTGTTTGATGTCAAAGGAAGATGAAACCAAACTGTGGCATCAGAAATTGGGTCACTTACACCTGAAAGGGATGAAGAAAGTTATGTCAAGTGAAGCTATTAGAGGTATTCCCAAGCTGAAGATTGATGAGGATAAAATATGTGGTGAATGCCAAGTTGGGAAGTAAACAAGGGTGTCACACAAGAGGCTTCAACATCTTACCACAACTTCTAGAGTTCTGGAACTTCTTCACATGGACTTAATGGGACCTATGCATGTTGAAAGTCTTGGTGGGAAGAAGTATGCCTATGTTGTCGTAGATGACTACTCCAGGTTCACTTGGATAAGTTTTATCAGAGAAAAGTCTGAAGTATTTGCAGCCTTCAAAGAGTTGTGTCAAAGGATTCAACGGGAAAAGGATTATGGTGTTGTTCGAATCAGAAGTGACCATGGGAAAGAATTCTAAAATAGCAGGTTTGAAGAGTTCTGCTTATCTGAGGGAATCACTCATGAATTCTCATCACCGATCACTCCTCAGCAGAATGGTGTGGTGGAACGCAAGAACAGGACTATACAAGAGTGTGCAAGAGTTATGATTCATGCCAAAAAGCTTCCATATCATTTTTGGGCTGAAGCAATGAATACTGCTTGCTATATACACAATAGGGTGACTATCAGATCAGGTACTTCTGTCACTCTTTATGAGCTATGGAAAGGTAGAAAGCCAAATGTGAAGTATTTCCATCTGTTTGGTAGTAAGTGCTATATCTTAGCGGATCGTGAGCAGAGGCGAAAGATGGATCCTAAGAGTGAGGAAGGAATATTTTTGGGATACTCTACAAACAGTAAAGCATATAGGGTATTTAATTCCAGAACTAAGGTGATGATGGAATCCATAGATGTGGTGGTTGATGACTCTGGCAAAGACGAAGATGTCTCAGATGATGTTGGAGCATGTCTGCCCATGAACAATGAAATCTCCCAAGACATTGAGTCTGTAGAAGATAGTGCTCAAGAAACCAACACTATACCTGAGAATGAAGAGGTAGAGGATGCTAACAGGGGACCCTCTATAAGGATTCAGAATGATCACCCTAAGGAATTAATTATTGGAGATCTGAATGAAGGTGTAAGAACCAGAATAAGGGAGACTGTGTCAAATGCTTGCTTTGTGTCAAAGATTGAACCAAAGAAGCATTGACAGATGAGTTCTGGATAAGTGCTATGCAAGATTAACTTTTTCAGTTCAAGAGGAATGAAGTCTGGGAACTAGTACCACGACCAGCAGGAACAAATGTGATTGAAACAAAATGGGTTTATAAGAATAAGTCTAATGAGCAAGGAGTTGTTACCAGGAACAAAGCCAGATTAGTTGCTCAAGGATACACACAGATTGAAGGAGTAGACTTCGATGAAACATTTGCGCCTGTGGCTCGATTGGAATCCATCAGATTGTTGCTAGGAGTGGCATGTTTGTTGAAATTCAGATTGTTTCAAATGGATGTCAAGAGTGCCTTTCTAAATGGCTATCTTAATGAGGAAGTCTATGTTGAGCAGCCTAAAGGGTTTGTGGATCCAAATTTTCCTGATCATGTTTACAAGCTGAAGAAGGCTTTGTATGGGCTGAAACAAGCTCCACGAGCTTGGTATGAAAGACTGACTGAGTTCTTAGTCAACAATGGGTACAGGAAGGGTGGTATTGATAAAACACTTTTTGTCAAGGAGAAGGATGGGAAACTAATGATCGCTCAGATTTATGTAGATGATATTGTGTTTGGTGGGATGTCGGATGAAATGGTTCAACATTTTGTCAACCAAATGCAATCTGAATTTGAGATGAGCTTGGTGGGTGAATTGACCTACTTCCTTGGATTACAAGTCAAGCAGATGGAAGACTCCATTTTTATTTTTCAGAGCAAATATGCGAGGAACATTGTGAAGAAGTTTGGACTGGATAATGCCAAGCATAAGAGGACTCCTGCTCCTACTCACTTGAAGTTATCCAAAGATGAAAAGGGAGTGAATGTTGAACAAAGTTTGTATAGAAGTATGATTGGCAGTCTGCTGTATCTTACAGCAAGTAGGCCAGACATCACTTTTGCTGTTGGTGTGTGTGCAAGATATCAAGCAGAACCCAAGGTCAGTCACATCAATCAAGTGAAGAGAATTCTAAAGTATGTGGGTGGTACATGTGATTATGGGTTGCTTTACTCCCATGACTCAAGTCCCATTTTATTAGGTTACTGTGATGTTGATTGGGCTGGAAGTGCTGACGATAGGAAGAGTACCTCTAGAGGATGTTTCTTTTTAGGAAATAATCTTATTTCATGGTTTAGCAAGAAGCAAAATTCAGTATCCCTTTCTACTGCTGAAGCTGAGTACATAGCAGCTGGAAGTAGTTGTGCTCAACTGGTATGGATGAAGCAGATGTTATCTGAGTATAATGTCACACAAGATGTCATGACACTATTTTGTGACAACCTGAGTGCTATTAATATTTCCAAAAATCCCATTCAGCATAGCAGGACTAAGAACATTGATATCAGACATCATTTCATCAGAGAACTTGTGGAGGACAAAGTCATAACTCTTGAGCATGTGAGCACAGAAAATCAACTTGCTGACATATATACCAAGGCTCTGGATGCAGTTCAGTTTGAAAACCTGAGGAGCAGACTTGGGGTGTGCATTCATGAAGAACTATAGCAATCAAGGTTCCTTCTGGCTGCCAGATTGACAAGACTAAAGGTTCTGGTAGTGCAGTGTGTGAATGAAGGGAAAATGCTGAAGTTTGTGCATGACATTTGGGCATGTGATGTGGTGTGCATCGACTCTCTGATGCAGTTTACTCTGGTTTATTTTTTCTTTGACTTGTTCTACTTGCCTTTGTCATATTTATGGCTAAAAAGGGGGAGTAGTATGTTTGTGTGGATGTTTGTGTGGGGAGTGTTGTGTGCTTGTGCTGCTGCAGTAGTTGAGGGGGAGAATGTGGAATGTTGCTGCTGTTGTTGAGGGGGAGTTTTGCTATGCTGCTATGATGAGTTATTTGTTGCTGCTATGATGAGTTATTTGCTGCTGCTATGATGAGTTGTTTGCTGTACTGAGTGTTGTATGCAGCTGAAGGGGAGTGCTGCTATGATGGATTTTTTTGCTGTGTGCTGTTATTTTTTTTCGCTGCCGTCTGATATGGATATTTCTTTTGTGCTTATTTACAAGTTTTTTTGTGTGTGTAGTTTTAGCCAAAATAAGCCAAAGGGGGAAATTGTTATTTCTGTACTTTTGTGGTTGGCATTTATTTTTCTAAAACTATTATAGCAGCAAGATGTTGAATCTTAATGTTCTAAGTGGCTGATTTCAACATGTCGAATGAAGATGTCCCATACCAGCTCATAGGACATCGCGTTGTGGATTCAGTTTTAATGCAGATTTTGTTACTATGAATTGTTACTGAATATTCTGTGAATATTTGATTATCCTAGGTGGCATCCAAAGCATTTTTGGATTGTGGTTATTTGTTGGTTTTTCGGATTTGCTGCTGTTTCTAATTATGGAGACATAATAGGAAACTTTGGATTGAAGACCTATTTTGTTGGAGTTAATTTTGCAGATTTGTGAGCAGTCTATTTGCTGCATTTTTGAAGCCCAATTCAGTCCAGATTAATTGCTATATATTGACTGATGTAAACCTAGTTTTAGGTGTGGAACTTACTTGTGTTTTGTTAGGGTTTTAGAGTGTATTTTGTGAGCCTAACTGGTATCATTCTGATAACAGTATAAGGACTGATTTTTGTGTTGTAAGTTCTGTCAAGTTACTCATAAGCTTTTAAGCATTGAGTTTCTTGTGTGTCAATTCTCATAAGCTGTGAAGTATTGAGAATTGTGTGTTTTAAAAGTGTGACTTTTGGTTTGTTTCTTGTGTGGAAATGTACCAATCACGGGTTGTGGTTGTAGAGGGATTTGAGGAGGGCCTCATACCTAGGTGAGTCTTAGGTAGAAGTCATAGGAAGGGTAGTGATTAAGTGAGCAGATTATTCGGTGTTTGTATGATCTGTGAATTGATACTATCGTATATTGGTTTCGTCCCTGGCTTGGTAGCCCCCAGAGTAGGATTGTTGATCCGAACTGGGTAAACATATCACTGTGTTATTTACCTTCTGCACTGTTATTTTTATTGTTATCTTGTTCATTGTGTTGGATATCAGTGTCTCAACATCTGTGTAGGACATCTGATATCTGTGCCAGAATTTCACATTTCTTCCAGGATAGCCTGTCTGGGGCATCCTTGGAGTGGTATATGAAATTGGAGAGATGTCACGTCCATAATTGGAGAGAGCTGGTAGAGGCTTTTGTCAAGCACAATCAGTATAACACTGATATGGCTCCCAATAGGACTCAGCTGCAGAGTATGTCTCAAAAGAACAATGAAAGCTTCAAGGAATACGCCCAGAGGTGGCATGAACTGGCAGCGAGGGTACAACCTCCCATGTTGGAGAAAGAGATGCTGAATATGTTCATGGCTACCTTGTCGGGTCATTATTACGAGAAGCTGCTGCCTTGCATGTCGGGAAAGTTTGCTGATCTGATCTTGGTTGGGGAAATGTTGGAAAGGTGAATTAAAACTGGAAAGGTGTCAGGCAGTGATGGGTCTTCTTCCAGTGGAGGGAAGAAACCTTATGTGAATTACAAGAAAAAGAGGAAGTGAATTCTATTTCGTCCTACCGCGGTAAGAGAAAGCAGCGTCAGAATTATAATCAGCAGGTGGCCACAGTGACTATTCCCGCAGCTCTTCCACCTCAACAGCAAAATCAGGCTCCTCGCCCATATCAGCCAAGGCCTAAGCAGAATAGGCACTTTGATACTCCATCGTTGCCTTATTCCTAGTTGTTTCAGCATTTGATGCAATTGCAATTAATTCAGACAAGGACTTTGGCTCCTATTACTGGCAATCCACCTCCGGGTTACAATCCTAATGCCCACTGCGAATTTCATTCTGGGGCACCCGGGCACCACATTGAGGATTGTAAAGCTTTTAAGCATAAAGTCCAAGATTTGGTGGATTCGAAGGCCATCAACTTTTCCAATAACGTGCCAAATTTCATTCAAATCCCAATGCCGAACCACGATGGGCCGAGGGTTAACGCTGTTATAGAAGATGGCGAATCTTTGAATTTGGTTCTGGACGTGAATGAATTAAGGACCCCTTTGTTGGTAGTGAAGGAGAGATTACTGAAGGGTGGGGTATCCCCAGGTTGTGATAAAAGCTGTTCAGGGTGTATATTGCAGACAAATGGTTGTGATCTGTTAAAATCTGGTATTCAGAAGCTGATTAATAAAGGTTGATTACAGTTCGATAGGTACGATCAGAAGAAGGAAGTTACGGGCAGAAGGAATGATATTGCCACTATTACTATCCCCTTTAAAACAATAACAATTTCAGCGTCGGCGAGACCAGCGTCGGTCATTATTACGACTCCTGGGCCCGTCCTATATGAGAGCACTAAGGCTATCCCCTAGAACTACGGTGCTGAATTATTTGTTAGCAGGCAGAAGCAAGAGTTGGTGGGAACGTCAGTGATGAAAAGTAATGATGAAGCAGGAGCTATTACCCAGAGTGGTAGAGTCTTTATCCCATCTGATGATCAGGCTGGTGGTACCAGGCAAGACAAAGGAAAGCAGGTTATGGATAATTCAGTGCAGACGCCGGTAGTGAACGATTTTGCGGCAAAGCTAGTTGACAACTCATTCTCAAAGAATGTGGAAGAGTTTATGAGGTTGATTAAGAAAAGCGACTATAAAATTGTTGATCAACTGCACCAAACACCGTCTAAGATATCCATTTTATCTCTGTTATTGTGTCCGAAGGCGCATAGAAACGCACTATTGAAGGTATTAAATGCAGCATATGTACCCCAGGAGATATCAGTTAATCAACTAGAGGGGGTCGTGGCTCATGTAAATACAGGAAATGGCTTGGGATTTACTGATGTAGATTTGACTCCCGCTGGGAGAAATCATAATAATGCTTTGCACATTTCAGTTGAGTGTCGAGGATCGTTAATGTCGCATGTGCTTGTTGACACTGGGTCATCTTTGAATGTTTTACCAAAGAAAACACTGATGAAGCTGGACACTCATGGGTTAATCTGCACACCAAGTGATTTGGTGGTGCGGGCATTCGATGGTTCCAAGAGATCTGTCTTCAGGGAACTTGTGCTGCCAATTAAGGTTGGTCCAGAGGTCTTTGACACTACTTTCTATATCATGGACATCCAACCTGCTTACAGTTGTTTACTGGGACGACCATGGATTCATAGTGCTGGGGCAGTGACGTCCACATTACATCAGAAGTTGAAGTACATGGTAGACGGACATGTGGTGACGGTTTGCGGTGAAGAAGATATCATGATAAGTCATTTATCTACTTTCAAGTATGTGGAGGTAGATGGCGAAATACATGAAACTTTATGTCAGGGTTTTGAAGCGGTGAAGATTCCCGAATAGACTCTCAAGGAAGTCAGCCAGTCTGAAGGGGTAGAGCAGCCTGCAGTGGTATATCAGCCGGAGGTCTCCATGTCTTCCTTCAAGGATGCACGGGCTGTGGTTGAGGCCGACAGTTCACAGAGATGGGGTCAAGTTATCGAGGTCCAGAAAAAGCAGAATACTTACGGGCTGGGATATAAGCCACCCAGGCGTCCTGAGGATCCTCCCAAGTTTTATGGTCCGGTTCGTTTCACCGGTGCTGGTGAGTTCTTTAACAGAGTTAATGCTATTGATGAGGAGGGGATAGCGATTGCGATATGGATAATTGGATCCGCCCCTGCATTCCAGGTCAAAGTCTTTGCAACTGGTCGTCTGAGAAAGCCATTCAAGTGACTGGCCCAGTGTAATTGCCTTTATTTTCCTGTTATGACAATCCTACGTTCTGCCCAAGAGGTAGTGATTTTTGTTTGTAGGGCTTGAATATTTTGTGTGCTTTCTTTATCATTAATAAAGGACATTTTTCACATTCAAATATTTTGATCCCTATTTTTCTGTTTTTACTTTTTTGCATTAAATCACATCAAAATGGCAATGTGTTTTTGTTTGTTGCATACATAATAAACATAAATCATCAATCATGCAGGTTTCCTTGTTCAGATACCACCAATCCTGATTCAACTATGGCCCGGTATGATTTCGACAATCCCATTTATCAGGCTGAAGAAGAGACTGATGAAGATTGTGACTTACCCGAGGAATTGGCCAGACTGTTGAAATATGAGGAAAGGGTCATTGTACCTCATCAGGAGGAGATTGAGATTGTTAACTTGGGGACCGAAGACGCAAAGAAAAGAGTAAAGATTGGGGCTGCTTTGGAAGACAGTGTAAAAGGAAGATTGATTGAAATGCTTCGAAAGTATGTTGATATCTTCGCCTGGTCTTACCAAACATGCCTGGGCTTGACACTGACATTGTGGTACACCGGTTGCCGCTCAAAGAGGGATGTACTCCGGTTAAGCAGAAGTTTAGAAGGACGAAGCTGAAAATGTTTGTCAAGATTAAAGAAGAGGTTCAGAAACAGAAAGATGCTGGATTTCTGGCAAGTTATCCTCCGTGGGTTGCTAACATTGTGCCTGTACCTAAGAAGGATGGAAAGGTCAGGATGTGTGTTGATTATAGGGATCTGAATAGAGCAACCCAAAAGACGATTTCGTGCTTCCTCACATTGACGTGTTAGTGGACAACACTGCTCAATACTCTGTATTTTCCTTCATGGATGGCTTCTTTGGGTATAACCAAATCAAAATGGCCCTAGAGGACATGGAGAAGACGATGTTCATAACACCGTGGGGAACATTCTGTTACAAGGTAATGCCCTTTGGATTAAAAAATGCTGGGGCAACCTATCAGCAGGTAATGGTGACTCTCTTTCATGATATGATTCACAAGGAGATCGAGGTCTATGTTGATGACATTATTGCGAAGTCACAAACGGAGGAAGAACATCTGGTGAATCTTTAGAAACTGTTTGAAAGGTTGATAAAGTTCAGACTGAGGTTGAATCCAAACAAGTTCACCTTCGGGGTGAGATCTGGAAAGTTACTGGGGTTTATTGTCAGTGAAAAAGGTATCGAGGTTGATCTTGCCAACGTAAAATCCATACAAGAAATGCCTGAACCAAGAACAGAAAAAGAGGTTTGTGGTTTCTTAGGGAGGTTGAACTACATTGCTAGATTCATCTCTCATCTTACAGCCGCGTGTGAACCAATATTCAAATTGTTAAGAAAAGATCAAGAGGTCAGGTGGAACGAAAATTGTCAAAAGGCATTTGAAAAGATAAAAGAATATTTGCAGGAACCTCCGGTCCTTATGGCGCCAGTGCCAGGAAGGCCATTGATTATGTATCTTACGGTTCTTGAGAACTCAATGGGGTGTGTGCTCGGTCAACAAGACGAGTCAGGTAGAAAGGAGCATGCCATCTACTACCTGAGTAAAAAGTTCACTGATTGTGAGCCAAGATACTCAATGCTGGAAAAAACATGTTGTGCACTCGCTTGGGCAGCTAAGCGTTTGAGGCAGTATATGTTAAACCACACAACCCTCTTGATTTCGAAGATGGATCCGATCAAGTATATGTTTGAAAAGCAGGCGCTTTCAGGAAGAATAGCCCGTTGGCAGATGATTCTGACAGAATACGATATTCAGTATGTTTCCCAGAAAGCCATTAAGGGGAGTGTTTTGTCAGAATATCTTGTTGAACAACCAATTGAGGATTATCAACCGATGAAGTTTGAATTTCCTGATGAGCACATTATGTATCTGAAGATGAAAGACTGTGAAGAGCCGCTACCCGACGAAGGGCCTGAAATTGGATCCCAATGGAAGCTGGTCTTTGATGGGGTTGTTAACTCATACGGTAACGGAATTGGGGCAGTCATTACGACTCCAAAGGGTTCCCATATACCCTTCACTGCCCGATTAGCGTTCGTATGCACCAACAATGAGGCGGAGTATGAAGCATGTATCATGGGGTTAGAAGAATCGATTGATTTGAGAATCAAGAACCTCGATGTCTATGGTGATTCTGCGTTGGTAGTTAATCAGATTACAGGAGAATGGGATACTCGTCAGGCCAATCTGGTGTCTTATAACAACTATGCCAGAAGGTTGTTACCTTTCTTTGACATAATTGATTTCCATCATATACCCCGGTTGGAGAATCAGATGGCAGATGCGTTGGCAACGTTGTCTTCGATGTATCAGGTGAATCGTTGGAATAAAACTCCCCTAATCAGAATCATACGTCTGGATAGACCTGATTTCGTGTTTGCAGTTGAGGGGGTATCAGATGGAAAACCTTGGTATCATGATATTAAGGTTTTTCTGCAGAGTCAAGAGTATCCAGAGGGTGCGTCTGCCAAGGATAAGAAAACTCTGAGGAGGTTGGCCGGGAATTTCTTTTTGAATAAAGATGATGTGCTGTATAAGAGGAACTTTGACATGGTCTTGCTACGTTGTGTTGATGAGCACAAGGCAAACCTGTTATTGGAAGAAGTTCACGAGGGTTATTTCGGTACCCATGCCAATGGGCATGTTATGGCTAGAAAATTGTTGAGAGCGGGGTATTACTGGATGACTATGGAGTCTGACTGTTTCAAATATGCCCGGAAATGTCACAAATGCCAGATTTATACAGATAAGGTGCATGTGCCGCCTACTCCTCTGAATGTGTTGTCATCACGTTGGCCCTTTGCTATGTGGGGCATTGATATGATTGGAAAGATTGAACCGACTGCTTCCAATGGGCATCGTTTCATTTTGGTTGCCATTGATTTTTCACTAAGTGGGTGGAAGCAGGCTCATATGCCAACGTCACCAGACAAGTGATAGCTCGGTTTATCAAGAAGGACATCATCTGCCGGTATGGAGTCCCGGAGAGAATCATTACTGATAATGGTTCAAATTTGAATAACAAGATGATGAAGGAGCTATGTCAGAGCTTTAAGATTGAACATCATAATTCTTCTCCCTATCATCCGAAGATGAATGGGGCTGTTGAAGCAGCAAATAAGAATATCAAGAAGATTGTGCAAAAAATGGTAGTGACGTATAAAGACTGGCATGAGATGTTACCTTATGCTTTACACGGTTATCTTACTTCGGTGCGCACATCAACTAGGGCAACTCATTTCTCACTGGTATATGGTATGGAAGCAGTTCTACCATTAGAGGTTGAGATTCCTTCTTTGAGAATTCTGGCAGATGTGAAGCTTGATGAAGCTGAATGGGTGCGTTCCAGGTTGAATCAGCTGAACCTTATTGAGGAAAAGAGATTGGCAGCCATTGCACATGGTTGGTTGTATCAGAGCAGGATGAAGAAAGCCTTTGATCAGAAAGTGCATCCTCGGTGTTTTCAGGCTGGTGAATTGGTTTTGGAAAGGATCCTTCCTCCTCAAACAGATCACAGGGGCAAATGGACTCCAAACTACGAAGGGCTATATGTAGTAAAACAAGTTTTCTCTGGTGGAGCCTTATTACTCTCAACTATGGATGGCGAAGATTTTACGTCCCCTGTGAAAGCAGACGTAGTCAAAAAATACTTTGCATAAAAGAAACCCGCTAGACATAAAAAGAAAGTCCAGGCAAAAAGGGGGATCCCGGCGAACCATAAAAAGAAAAGGTTCGGGCAAAAATTAGGGATAAAAAGAAAAGAAAAGAATAAACCTGCAAAGTTGAAAAACTGGAAAGGAAACTTTGGCAAAAATGGGTATCCCGGTGGATTGAAAACCCGGAAAGGGCGATCCAGGCAAAAGTTAGGGATTTGAAAGCAAGAGGCTACGATCTGCGTTCGATCTGTGAACACTTTTGATACATGGAAGTTTCGAAGGCCAGGAATCAGTCCAGTCAGTCTCTTTGAAGGTCAAAGCATCTGCGGACAAACGAGCTCATATTGGGTCATAACTGAATTGAATCATGGTGGATATCTGTTCCCCACATTGTCGACATGTGTATTTTCTTTTACTTTTTGTGCAATTACCTCTTTTCAGGAATTGCTTCCAGATGTAAATGCCTATTTACAGGCCAATTCATTCAATAAAATTTTCATTTTCATTCAAAGAGCTTTCCATTTATGTTTTTACTTTAACTGTTTTTGTTTGTGAAAACGTCCGATATTTTTTATAAACATTACATGCGAAAATGTTAAGCTTTGCGAAGCATATCGAAAAATAGTGGAAATTGCTCAAGTAACGGTCATTGTGATGGTAATCGAGATAGCCATTTTTGCATATACTATTGATTTTGTTTGTAGGACAGCGGGATTTCTCCCCAGTAGAGCTATTCTCCCCAGCATTGAAATTTCATCCTCCTCAGCAGGTTGTTGCTCTCCCCAACCAGAGTACAGGAGATTATTTCCCCAACTAGAGTTGGGGTTGATTTATTACTCTCTTAGCAAGCGGCCAGAAGTTGATACTTCTGCATCCCCAGCAAGAGACTGATGGAATATCTTCTTTGGACAAAGATGTTATTTTCCCCACAGGGTCTGAGCACCTATTTTCCTCAGCTAGTCAGGAAGTGTCTTCTCACCAGCAACGGTATGGTCTGATCCCCAACAGATGAGTAAGCTTGATGGTATCCCCTAGCAGAGTTGATGTCGTCAATCACCATTCCCTAAGCAGGTTTGCTAATAGTGGCTGATACTCCCTAGCAGGGTGAAGGTACAGATGTCTCCCAACAGTAGGGTAAGTTCAGTAATATCCCCAAGCAGGTTCGGTATTATTGACTAGTCCCCCAAGTAGAGTTTGGTGGTGATCTTCACAGTGGTTTGTTCAACAGCGGCTGGCATCCCCAGCAAGTTTAAGTCCAATTGTTATTGGCATCTTTCAGATCCGTGTTTTGAGTTCTGTCTTCGGTAGAAGCCATGGGTAATCTCCAGCGGAGAGAAATTTCTTGGGTTTCATCTTCAATATTCATCTCCAATAGAGTGGAATTTCTCTCGGAGTTTTCATCTCCAGCAGAGCTTGTGATCAGGAAGTCATCCAGTGAAATCTTCTTCAGCAGGGTCTTTCAATTCAGAGGACAATTTAGTTTGTCATCCCCGATGAAGTTGCCTTCTCTTCAGCATTTATTTTGCTGAGACACCTCTTTTGCATTTGCATCATCATTTTTGCATGGCATCCTCCTAAACGCGTAGCATTTCCATTTCATATGGAGCATTACGCCATAGAAAAATTCAAACATATGCATTCGAAGCATAAGCCAGGTTTGATATCTGTCACCAGTTTCTGTCCCCTGCAGAAAGAGATGTAATGCAGGAGATGTTGTTTGACATTACACCGCAACCAGTGGATTCGTCCTTCCTACTGTTGTTCCTTCATGTACTCCCCTATAGAGTTGTCTGTTTATATTTCTCTTTTCCCCAGCGGAGTCATCTTTGTAGATCTGTTGATTCTGCTTAGCCATTCTTTTCGAGTCCACCTTTGGCTTGGTCTCGTATTGTTGGGTTTGAAAGTCCACCTCCGGCTTGGCCTTTCTTTTCGAGTTCGCCTTCGATCGTCCTCGTATCCTTTGTTTGAAAGTCTACCTTCGGCATAGCCTTTCTTTGAAATTCCACATTCGGTTCGGTCTTTCTTTTCGAGTCCACCTTTGGCTTGGTCTCGTATTGTTGGGTTTGAAAGTCCACCTCCGGCTTGGCCTTTCTTTTCGAGTTCGCCTTCGGTCGTCCTTGTATCCTTTGTTTGAGAGTCTACCTTCGGCAAAGTCTTTCTTTGAAAGTCCACCTCCGACTTGGTCTTTCTTTTCGAGTCCACCTTTGGCTTGGTCTCGTATTATGGGTTTGAAAGTCTACCTTCGGAATAGCCTTTCTTTGAAAGTCCACCTTCGGCTCGGTCTTTCTTTTCGAGTCCACCTTTGGCTTGGTCTCGTATTGTTGGGTTTGAAAGTCCACCTTCGGCTTGGCTTTTCTTTTCGAGTTCGCCTTTGGTCATCCTCGTATCCTTTGTTTGAGAGTCTATCTTCGGCATAACCTTTCTTTGAAAGTCCACCTTCGGCTCGGTCTTTCTTTTCGAGTCCACCTTTGGCATGGTCTCGTATTTTTGGGTTCGAAAGTCTACCTTCGACATAGTCTTTCTTTGAAAGTCCACCTTCGGCTTGGCCTTTCTTTTCGAGTTCGCCTTCGGTCGTCCTTGTATCCTTTGTTTGAAAGTCTACCTTCGGCATAGCCTTTCTTTGAAAGTCCACCTTCGGCTCGGTCTTTCTTTTCGAGTCCACCTTTGGCTTGGTCTCGTATTGTTGGGTTTGAAAGTCCACCTCCGGCTTGGCCTTTCTTTTCGAGTTCTCCTTTGGTCGTCCTCGTATCCTTTGTTTGAGAGTCTACCTTCGGCATAGTCTTTCTTTGAGAGTCCACCTTCGGCTTGGTTTTCCTTTTCGAGTTCGCCTTCGGCCATCCTCGTACCCTTTTTTTGAAAGTCTACCTTCGGCTTAGTATTTCTTTGAAAGTCCACCTTCGGTTCGGTCTTTCTTTTCGAGTCCACCTTTGGCTTGGTCTCGTATTGTTGGGTTTGAAAGTCCACCTCCGGCTTGGCCTTTCTTTTCGAGTTCGTCTACCTTCGGCTGGTCTTTCATTTTCGAGATCGCCTTCGGCCGTTCTCGTTTCACTTTCGTTGATTAGCTCGCCTTCAGTCGGTCTTGTCTTCCTCCCCAGCATAATTCCTCCTTCGACTGGTGTTTCTTTTCGAGTTCGCCTTTGGCCGTCCTCATGTTATTCTGTTTGCTAGCCCGCCTTCGGCTGGTCTACCTTTGTTTGAAATTCCTCCTTCGGCTGGCATTTATTTTCGAGTTCGCCATCAGCCGTCCTCGTGTTGTTCTGTTTGTTAGCCCGCCTTCGGTCGGTCTACCTTTGTTTGAAATTCCTCCTTCGGCTGGTGTTTCTTTTCAAGTTCGCCTTCGGCCATCCTCATGTTGTTCTGGTCGTTAGCCTGCCTTCGGCCGATCTACCTTTTCGAGCTCGCCTTCGGCCGTCCTCGTATTATCTTGTCCCCACGCGGAATCCACCTTCGGCCGGTCTTTCTTTTCGAGTTCGCCTTCGGCCGCCCTCGTAATCACTATATTGCATTACCCCCACAGGTTGCAAATTTCCAGGTTATTTTGGTATTCAAACCCCATGTATCCTGATTGGCTGAAAGCTGTTGCTATCATACCCTCAGATCCAATAAGTTTGAATAGGGGCAGCTGTGACACCTCAAAATTTGCCCTCTTGTTTTAGCATTAACTTGCTTATGTTTCATTGCATTCCTGCATTATCATCTTTGCATATCATTATCTCTTAGCATGGGATCAAGGCATATAAGTCAAACCAAAGGAGTTTTGAGCCTCAATATATCTTAATGGATCCACCATCTCATCATGTGATCAAGTTTGACAAGAAATCTCATGTGGATCACATTCTCCTAACCAGTGCAAAATTAGGGTTTTGGGGAAACGTCAGTGCAAATGATTTTTTGAGCCAAAGTTTGATTTCAAGGTTTTCCATATGCTCTCAATTGTCCAAGGATGAAGTATTGCCCATTGGTTCATTTCAGAAGATCTTCAATTGATCAATTGATTGAGAATCAGAAGAATTGGGGAAAAGTCAACTGTGCAGAGGAAAAAGTCAACTCCTGACTTTTTGAGGTCAAATTCATGTTCCTCAAGTTCATTATGATCATTGGTGAAGGTTTGATCAAGAAATATCAAGGGATTCACCAAAAATCAAAAGATGTAGAAAGTTGCCAAAAATAGAAATTAGGGTTTCCTAATTTGGTAAGTTTTGGCAAGGTGAGGGGTTACTTTTGAAGCATTCTTTCTCTATGGTCCAAGCTCCAAATTGAAAGTTTATGGAGGCCTATCAAAAGTTCACATTCCAAGCTTCAAAACCATACCAAGAACATCTCCATTGGATTAAAATTGAGAGAGATATGATGGATTAAAGTTGAGACAAATCAAGGCAAAATGGTAAGTTATGACCAGTCAGGACGCAGTTATTTTCACAAACACTTGGTGTGCATGTTGTATCCAAGTTCAAGGGAAAATATCTCATTGATGGAGGCTTCAATTTGAAAAATGTTCAACATCAATATTGTTCCCCTCCATCTCCTCTTCAACTTTGACGTTGAACAATTTTTCATCTGATCAACCATGTGAGAGATATATTGGTTCAAAGTGGAGACCCCTAACTGATCTATCCCCCATGCACATGAGCTGGTCAAGGTAAGTCAGGGTAACATGCCTATACAGTTATGTACACACATCTTCATGATCATTTTTGAGTATGTTAGAGGTTCCATTTACAATTGTTTTGAACATCCACTTTACTCTACTCCATGTCCTCTTTTCAAAGGCCCTAAAATCAACCATTTTCATCCATGAGTTTATGGGATATTTCTTGCCAAAGTCACTATCCTACCAATTGTTTTCTTCCACCCCAAGTAAACACAATTTAGTCAAAAGAAGAGCCTTGTGGCATTGCTATTGTCATCATGCGCATGCTAACATCATGTACCTCACACATTACATTGCCTTTTCAAGACAAACATGCTCTTACATCCATACCATGCACATGTACCACCCTTTTCCTTTTATGTTCAAACAACAAAAAGAAATGAAAGCTTACATGACAAGATTACTTAGTGCTACTGCAATTCAGTGCATCATCACCACCATGATATCATGCTCCTCACTATATCAAAATAGCCACACACGAGTTAACTTCACTCACTCTCAAATTTCTCACTCCACCCTCTCTATTTCATACTACACCTTGCATTAACCAGAGTTCTAACTGTTAACCAATGTGGTTAACAGTTAACTCAAGGTATAAAATCAATCTCTAACAGAATTTGGAGAAGTTTTTACTCATTCTTCACATTTCACAAAACTTCACATTCTCTCTCTCTGAAACCTCTCTCTCTTGAGTTTGATTTTGCTGCAACTTTTTCATTCTTCTTCAACACTCATCATCTTCATCAAGAGTTCAGTGGTATTGAGGCATTGAAGGTTCCATTGTACCTCTCTTTTCTCAAGTTTTCAGCAACCACAAGCCTTTCATAGCCTTTATTTGGCTAGTTTGAAGCACGAGGAAGCTTGAGGAACCTCCTCTCTGGTATTCTTTTGATTGAAAGATGATTCAAAGTACAGGTTTCAGTACAAACTTCTTGCTCTCATTTTGCTTTGATTTTGCCTGTTTTTGTTGGTTTTGGAGCTCAATAGGAGCCATGTAAACATCCAGCTAGTTGATAGGCACCTTAGGTGCTTAGTTGAAATTTCTAGGGAAAAATGTTTCCCTTGGATTTGATCTGTATGCGTGTTGTTGTGAATTTTGATGATGGATTCATGATCTACTAAGTGTGAGGATCATTTTGGTATATGATTTGTTAATTTCTGGTCACCCGTAATTTTTGGCACGGTGGAGAGTGGCCAGAGAAGATGACCGGAGTCTTCTCCAGCCGGTGGTGTTCATCAACCACAAGAACCCTAGCTTGATTCTCAGATTAAAACGTAGTCGTGGATTGTTTTTGATCCAACGCTTCTAAGCGTGCCAGCGAATAAATGAGGATGGTGTGAGGTACGTGCTCTCTTTTTCTGAACTATTTGGAATTAATTGTTCACGTGTGGTGGGTTCATGTTAGTGTATCATGTGCTTGCATTGTGATTCATTTGATTAGCTTACCTTTCCTGATTATCATGCTTGACCTGATCCAATGGCTCTCATTGAGTCAATGATTTTGACTGAATCACACCATATGCACTGCAGTCCCCACGTGCCTTGGGCCTGGAATTTTTTTGATATGTGCACCCCCTTGTGTCAAGCCCAATGCTATTTTAACTGAATGTTTGCTATCTGTGCACCCTCTGGCCTATTTCTCTTGGATTTTTATTTTTCTTTTCATACAAGTTTCATTTTTTATTTTTAAAAATACTTCTGAGCATCTAAAAATTCCCAATAAATTCATGGAGCATCCTAACACATTTAAATAATTTTTGACAATTTTATTTTCTGATTTTGGTTTATTTTTCTATTTTTTATGAATTTTCCATTGTGATGCCTTTTGCATGAATTTCTTTCTTGATACATGGTGAATTGGTGAATTGTTTGACATAGTTGTGTGTTGAATTTTCACATGAAAATTGATACATGCTTTATGTGACATCTTGAGGCACTTGGTGCAATTTTTGTGGATTTTTAAAAGCATTTTTTATTGATGTTTGAATGTCACATTTGTGCATAATCCTTGTGTTATTTGAGTGAACTTGTTAAGCATGTTTGTGCATGATTCTTAATGAGTTTTGATCCATTCTTTTGAGACATGTTTGATTGCTGTTTTCACTTAAATGTACTTTCATCTTTCAATTTTATTGACCTCTTAACATGTTCTTTGTGAATTCATAAATGCACCTTTGTTTATGTGAATGTTATAAAACATATGTTAGGGTTTTGAAGTGCATTTTATGAAATCTTATGTGATACTTGTTGAGACCTTTTGATACATGTTATGTGAACATTATAGGTCCTCATTCTCATATTATATGTCATTACTTGCTCATCTTGGATTGACTTGTATGCCTTTGTTTGAACTTGAATTGTCTTGTGGACTTGTGCTTTTCTTCTTACACACTTTGATGGTTTGTTTTCATTAATGCTTGTGTGATATTAAATGTCTATTTAAACTTGATTCATGTTCTGTTTGTGATCATTCTCAATCATATAACATTATTTCTAAGTGCATCTTGCATGTCTCCTAAGTGCATGAACATTTAGTACTTGTTTGACTTTACTTGTACATGTTTGCTTAAACTTTTGAACTTGCATTAACATGAAATGTGTGTGAACTTTGTATGCTCATTCTTGCATTCTAAATGTCATATGCTACTGACTTGAATTCATTTCCATGCTTGTTCATCTTACATCTTCATTCTTTACTTGAGTTACAAGTATGCATAAATGTATGAATTTAAGTGTTGTTTGTTTTCACTTCTTTTTGCTTAATCCTTAATCAATGCTTGCATTCATGATTTACATACTATCTTAATGACATCTCAATGCATTAATAAATGTCATTCAATTCTGACTTTGATGTTTACATATGCATTTATTCATGTTCATGATTCATTTGCATTCATCTTGCATAGTTAATGCATAACTTGTAATTGTATGAACTTTTGATGCATGTTTCAACCTAGTTTGACTTTATTTGATACCTTAACCTTAGTAGGATACATTGACATGTACCTACTGACCTTAGATGTTCCTTAATCCTTAGGATTCTTCCCTTTTGGTTTAAGCCTTGTTTGCTTCTCAAGTTGTCTTCTTTAAGCAACTAGCATTGTTTGATTTATCTTCTTTCACTTGTATTCATTACTTGTGCTTATTTTGTGCTAACCTTTTATGTAGGGGCAGAGGTAAGACATATGAGCGTGTGGATGCTTATCCATGTTCATTCCTTCTTTCATCTCTCTTTTACCTCTCTTTATCCTTTTGTGTGTGGATTACATGATATAATGCTTGATTGTGTAAAACTTCTTCACATCCCTTTGGGATCCTAGCTCATCCTTAATTTTTGATTAAGGTGAGGTATGATAAGCATTAGATAGTGTTATCCCTCTCTCTTCTTTAGACTTAGGTTGCTCCTAAACCTCCCCTTAGGGCCACCTTTGCATGATAACATTAGGAACAGATAGAATTCCCCTTAGTGTTTTCTTTCTTCCTTGAGTCTTCTCTTCTCATCTCATAACCTTTCCAAAACACTTAATAAAGGTTAATGTGTATTGCGCATGAGCCTTATATATGGTAAGTGAGGTATGGGGGGTCTCCCTTCATTCTTCTAGGGTACTTAGTGCACGTCCTGTTGGGGACGATACGCGACGTATTCGTTCCTATGTTGTAGACTTGGGTGCAATGCAAGTTACAAACTAACTTCAATCCATTTCTGTCTAAAAAACACCACAAAACAAACTCAAACCTTTTTTATCCTTCGGGATTGTTAAGTTTCGAACCTTTTTTCAGAAAAGAGCACATTATTTTCCATTTTGTCGCAAACAGGCATCGACCCTAACTGTCGGACGCGAACTTAACGTCGCTCATAAAAAACACTTAGACCTCGTTAGGTCGAACTACGACTGCTCTGATTTCCTCCTTCTGGTCAGATTGAGGATACGTAGGCACAAGACGGCGATGTCTTGGCGAGCAACCTCCCCCCTAGTTCGTGTCCGAACTACGTTGACTCTGACTTTCCCATTGCACGAGGGAATACGTAGGCATAGGACGACGATGTCCTATTGAGTCACTTCTTTTTCTTTTCTTCCTCGTTTCTTCGTTCTTTTCCGTTCCCTGTTCTTTTTCTTTTCCAGTAGCAGTGGAGCTCCAGACGACGACACCCTTTGATCGAGACAACAAGCATGAATCCCATCGAGTACGATGGATGCGTGGGGGTGCTAATACCTTCCCCTCGTGTAACCGACTCCCTTACCCGTTTCTCTTGGTCGTGATGACCATGCTTTTTCCTTCCCTTAGGTTTACGCAGTGTTCCCTTTCCCTCTCTTGGGATAAATACACATTGTCGGCGGCTCTGTTTCTGCGCCACTTTCGCGTTTGTACCTGGATGAAAATCCCAGGAGCGACACCACCTGCAAGGATTTGGTACAGAATACGCAGCAAGAAAGCCACATCGCCAGGAATGCTATGTGCTCTTTGTCCTCGACTGTGTCAGTTTGCTTGTCGTGGTAATGGTTCATGAAATGAGTATAAGTGTGTTTGGTGGTGGTGAATCCTATAGTGTCTAGAGCATCTATTTCAGGGTCGTAAACTAACCCATGTGGTCTTAGCCCTGTGATAGCAGCTATGTCGAAGAGAGTGGGTGTCATCATCCTACAAGGGAGAGGAAAGTATAATGGGTACTATCCCAAAAATACAAAGATGATGCTAACAAAGTTGGACAGTAAGCGGGACCTATCTTCGACATCATGATCAAGTCGTAGATTCCTAAGTTCTTCCAAGTTTCTGCTTTCACTTTCTCTAACTTGGTCAACCAGTTCAAATAGAGGTTAGAATCCTTAAAATACGGGGTTGCCCTAAATAGCCTAGACCCATCATTCAGATACTTCAAATCTATGTTCTTTAGGGCTACATTGTCATGGGGTTCAGATGTTACCCTGGCTTTGTCTTTCTGCCCTAAAGGTTTGGTTTTACGATATGATGGAAAGAAGTCACTAATGGATGTATAATCTGTATCTAAAGAAGATTAGGGACCAGATAAAGCTAATGGTTTCCCAGAAACGGTAATAAGAATCAATACCTGGGATTCGTAGATGTGTCTTTGTTCCTCCTTGAGAGGCTCAGGGATGAATTACTGATTCTTTACCACCTTGGGTCCATTTAATGAGGTGAATGGAGGAAGTAGTGGTACGCTCTTTTGACCTTTGAGTTTCTGAGTTTTCATTGGGTCTTGAGTAGTAGTAGTTGAAGAAGCCATTGGTGAAAGTTTGAGGAAAATGGGTTTGTTGGAGGTGAAGGGTTGAACGTTTTTTGAAGAAAGGAGAGAGTGCGCTGTGGATACTTTGGAGTTGAAAAATGAAAATATTTTTTGAGGAGACTATTTATAAAATGTTTTGGAAAC